>CAVLJG010000008.1:48623612-49984630 GCA_963669975.1 Acanthoscelides obtectus
TAGTTCATACACTTACAATGCTATCCTGATTTATAACGAATTAGATGACAATATAAAGGATTGGCCAGTAAACAGATTTCGTAAGCATGTGAAACAGATTTATTTGTCATTGTAGTAATTGTGGAAAAGTTAGTTTTTAATTCTTACATTTTATTTTATTTTACGTAATATATGTGTGTATACGTATATATGTATGCTAGGAAGCTATCAAGCTCGTTGTTTTGAAGCGTCTTTTGCTTGTCAAAGTTTCCTTTGATTGAGTGTTTCAATTTAGTGTTTGGGTAGGTTAAGTAGAGTAGCCAAGAGCTAGACTTCGCCTACGTAGAGGTCACATTATGTTGTAGTGTATATAATGTGCCTAATAAAGACATTTTATTATTATTATTATTATTATCATCACAAGGCGAAAACGAAATCAATTTCAACGTTCGAAACTCATTTAGAATCAGTGATGTATATGTCTAATAACATCCAAACGCACAATACTTCCTCGTCTAGTGACGTAGAAAGTAGAACAAATATTTATATTATGTGAACTCTCATCGACTTTTATTTTGGTACAGAACCAAGGGCATACCCTTGATTGCATGGACCGCCCATAATGTATCGATACCTCTTCATATAACAATAAAAATTATCTCATATCATCGGCCACGTGCCGAACCCTTACACGGACCATAAGTTGGCAGGCGTAGACTAAATGAAAAAAAAATGGTTCCTGTAATACGAAATGGGGTGCATATGCGACTCACCCTCTCTCCCCTCCCCAAGATGCATACATAACATCTTGCGTCTTAACGTCCGTCATCGAGAGGCTCGGATTACCGAAGTTTGCGGTATGGGACACGCAGTCATACGGTAAGTGCTCGTACGTTATGACCAAGGGGGAGTTACTTGATTTTTAATCCTGGAAGAACAGGGGCGGACCTGAGGCTGTTTTTTTTTTGGACAGTGGAAAGCTTTCATAGCCTCTCAGGCAGAAAAGCTCGGCAGTATTGTCCTGTCGGTCCTTCCTGCCCGAAGTGTGAGATTCGCCAAAACTGCCGTTCTCACTAAAACCCTTCAGTCGTTCGCTACACATCTCACCGCGGTCGCGCTAGCAGCATTTACTCATGATTGTTAACCCATCTACTACATTCGATTAGATGTTACTGAGCCGAAAATGTTAAATCCAAAAATTAAAATAATAAATTATAAAAGTAGTGAGAAACCGAATGAAAAGCAAATTGAAGAAGATCTTATACATCAGAATTATATGATTCAGAGTGGAGACATACAAGTAAAGTTTATCAAATATTTTCCATCAAGAAACAATTACACTATCTACGCGGAAACTTCTGGAAAGCTATTCAAAAAAAATCTTCGAAGACAATAATAGAAGAATACTTCTGGGATGGCAATGTTTGACAGTATATCAAAATAACGACATTTCTCAGTGTAGAAAATGCTACCGTTTTAATCGTACAGAAAAGAATTGCAGGAATGAGAAGATATGTGCCAACTGTGGCAACGGTCATGAAGAAGAAAATTGTAAGCATGTATCAATAGAATGCTGCAACTGTAGATATGGAAATGAAAGATATAAAAAAAATTATAATATTAACCACTCACCTACTGACAAAAACTGTCCATCGTACAAATATTATCAGGAACAACAAAACTTAAGGATACTTTTTTAAAATTTAAGTTCACCTTTTACTACTCCTATCTCTAAAGAGGACCTAAAAATGTGAGTAAATAAATACATTAATGATTTCCAAATTCCATGTATTGCAACAAATAAAGCACAAAACGTCGATGAACTTAATTTATGTACACAAAATTCTGATGCAAAATTTCGAATTTTTGATATGAACATAAGGAGTATAAAACACAACATTGATTACTTAAAAATACTACTCGACCAAATATGGTACAATTTTGATCTAATAGTTTTAACTGAAACGTGGCAAATGGCTGATATTTCTTGCTTCAATCAGCAGGGATATGACACCCTATATAACTTTGGCACTTATAACCAAAACGATGGGGTGATAGTTTTTGTAAGAAATAAACTGCAATATAATCATGATACATTCACTTTCACCGATGGAATCAAAATTTTAAACATAATGATCCAAATTAACCATAACAAAATTGAGGTATCTGCAATTTATCGTCCGCCATGTTCAGAACCCCACGAGTTTTTAAAGAATATCGAATTTTTTTTTCAAAATCAAAATAAAGTTCATTTAAAGCAACATATTTTCTTGGGAGATGTCAATATAAATATTTTGGACGATGATCCCATCACAAATGAATACTTGAATATCCTATCAAGTAACGGATTTCTGTCCTATATAAACCTACCTACAAGGTCCATCAGTGGCACATGTATAGATCACTGCTTTGTGAAAGACCTATCCAACAAAATTACTTGTATACCAATAATCCTAGAAAGCGATATTACTGACCACTTCTCCAATATTTTACTGATATCTTCAAATGAAAAACATTCTAACATCCCTACCGTTAGTAACAACCAGGAAAATTACAAATTTTTTGTCGACAATTCAAAACTAATATCAAATGTCAAACAAGAATCCTGGGAACAATTATACTCTATAAATAATATAGACAAAGCAACGGGACTGTTCATAGAGAAAATAAAAAAACGAATAGATATTAGTACCAATAAAGTAATAATTAGTCACAAAGAGAAAAGCAGAAACGCCTGGATTACCAAAGGATTAATAACATCGGCAATAGAAAAAGAAAGACTATATAATGTAATGAAACTAACGCCAACTACAGAGCAAACGAAAACATTACCTAAATAAATTGAATGATAACTTAAATGATCCTAAGCGGCTTTGGACAACTATTGATGAGATTACTGGGAAAACAAAAGTTAAAGAGTGTGTCACTGAGTTAAATACAACATCGGGAACAGTATTAAAAAATACTCAACAGATATGCGATGAATTTGTACAATTCTTTACTGACATAGGCGAAAATTTAGCAAGTAATATACAAGCAAATATACAAAATACTCAGCCTCCAAAAAGAACTTTGAACTCATTTATTTTGGATAAAGTCGAGCAATGTGAAGTATACACTACTGTTATGTCCTTAAAAAATCGGAAAAGTCCTGGGTTCGATGGTATTAAAAGCGAGCATTTGAAAATTATAGCCGAGGACATAACAGAACCAGTAACTTACCTAATCAACAAATGCTTTGAATCTGGCATATATCCCTCAATTTTAAAAAAAGGTAATATAATACCGATACATAAATCAGGAACAAAAACAGATGTTAACAACTATAGACCAATATCAATAATATCCAGTGTAGCAAAGGTTTTTGAAAAAGTTTTATCTACTAGAATGATTCGATACCTCACAAAATTCAAAATTTTAAGTGAAAATCAGTATGGATTTACAGAAGGGAAGGCTACATCGGACGCAATAACTAAAATTGTAAATCAAATACATCAAAATAGTGATAACAGAATCCCTTCAATCTACATTTTTGTTGATTTAAAGAAAGCTTTCGACACAGTTAATCACAAATTATTATTAGAAGCATTGGAGAGAATTGGTTTCAGAGGAAACGCGTACTCACTGATCGAAAGTTATTTGTCAAATCGCCCACAATCTGTGCAGATATCAGGATCATTTAGTAAAGAAATGTATATTAAGTGTGGTGTCCCACAAGGAACTGTCTTAGGTCCGCTGTTATTCAATATATATTTAAATGATATTTTCCAAATTAATTGTGTTGGCAAAATAACTAGTTTTGCAGATGATACTGCAATATTATATGAAGGCACTGACTGGTCTGATCTGAAAAATGTAATTGAAAATGATTTTATCAAAATTATTCAGTGGTTTAACAGTAGAAAATTAAGCATTAACTACTCTAAAACACATTTTTTACCATTTGGATCTTATGCTAGACATCTGCCAAATTACACAAATTTCTCCTTCAATATTAATGATCAAAAAATGCAAATTAATAGAGTGCCCAACATAAAATACCTTGGAGTGGTCTTGGATCCTCACTTACGATGGGACATCCATGTCAATTATATTTTAAAGAAAGTTAGATTTGTATCCTACAAAATTAAATACCTTGGGAATATATTGACAGAAAAATATCTTCGAACATTATACCATGCACTGATTGAGCCTCATCTCACATATGGTATATTAGCATGGGGAGCTGCATGTTCCTCACATATCTATAATTTAGATGTTTTTCAAAAAAGTATTCTAAAAATGATATTTAAAAAACCGAAACTTTATCCCACTGAAAAATTATACGCAGATGTTCGAATGTATGACATAAGACAGCTTTATTTCTTACACAGTATCACTCACTACCATAAATTTGTAAACACCGACCAAAAAATTAAACATAATCATTATACCAGGTACAAAATTCGTGGCACAGTAGTTCCTCAACCGCATAAATCTATAATGCAGCGATCATATCTCTATTTAGCGCCTAAATTTTATGAAATTATACCTAAAGACTTAAAAGATTTACGTTTCGGAAATTGTTTCAAAAGAAATTTAAAAAAGTGGCTACATTCTATATCTAGGACTGAAATTCATAAACTCATAAATACGAACATCAACTAAATACATAATCTACTGTAGCTAATTTTTGTCCTTTTTTGTCATTTGCATTCTACAGTTTCAACTTAAATTTATTGGTCCATGTACAGGCGATGCCTTCTATTGGGCCTGTTTTGATTTTATATTTATTTACTCATATTGTTTGTTATCTTTGTACATTGAGTGAATAAATATTATTATTATTATTATTATTACATCTTTCTCTTTGTTGAAATTTACGCAGTTCTCGTACTCTCTCTTTTCTACCCTCTTTAGGTAGCTATCAGAGCAACCATGTCCTGCGAGGCACTGTGCAGTATAGTAATCTATACGCAACGCTCCCTTGTCAATCTGGGATCAGCTTTCTAGGCCATGCACCATGTCCAGTTGCATTTCATCTCTCCTGCCATCTGACAAAAAGGTCCTCTCTTTTGTCGTTTCTAACTTCGGCTCCCTTTTCATAGAGCGCGCATCTCTCCTCAGCCAGCAGATCAATTGACGGGATTCCAACCACCACAAAGCTATTCACTGGAGAACGCTCACATGATAAGTCGTAAAATCGATCCAATCCCGCTTTTTGATCAAGGTTATCTAGAAGGTACAAAATTCGAAACCAAAAGAATTTCTTGACTACGTGCGACTAGAAAGAATGCCCAGAAATAGTCATATCGTTAAGACCCTCGTTAAAATCGTAAATTATCGAAGAATCATATCTGAAGTTAAATTCGTCGCTTAAGTTCTAACACTGTCTAACTCAAAACACCGGCGCGGTGATTGTGCACATACCGTAACTTCGGATTTGGGAGTTATTGCATGGATACCGTGTACAGGACTGTTTAATATGTAATTCTCAACATAATATGTGAGAATTAGTTCTTCGTTGTCGTTTCAGCCTCCAAACAACATGGTTCCTTTGAGTAGGTAGTAGGTACTTTTTTTGCATTTCAGATCCACGAACAATGCAGAATCGACCACTGCGAGAGCATATAACAGCTATCGATTGGAATCAACGAATTCGAATAGATTAGAATGAGCCAAGCCTATATGTTTACATTTCATTGTTTGTCGTCAAAATTGCTCAGTTGCATACTTCTGACTCGTCTGTCTACAAATGCCTACCAAAGTGGTAGCGTTGTATCAACATAATAATAATACTTACTGATGGAAACACCTACCTTCATTATGTAAGATTATCTCCAAACACTCGCACTTCCAAAAAATTACACTAAATATACGAAATTAATGACGTAACTGTCCAAAAATTGACTTATGTCAAGTGCACTTTGATCCTCACTCCAGACTGTGAGAGTGAGGAGACAAACAAATCCTTGACTGGCTCCTTCTACCTAGCCTGAATTCGTTGCTAATTCTGCAACAAAGAAATCCTGAATGGAGCACTTTTATATGAATGTTTTCCAAAGTGTCATTTTCCAGCGATACCTTAACGTGAAATAACAGCACAAAACGAGTAACGTTGAAGAACAGATCAAAGGACACCGATTTTACTTATCGAGCACTGGATGGAACTTTTGTCAACGCGTGTGTGCGTACCGAAAAATATTATTTTATCATTTACTAAGCAAAAAATAACATATTTCCTTCGATGAGATATTTATGAGACCTACAAAATGAGACCACACGTGAACAGATGCGACTAATAACAAAAATGTTATGGCCGAAAGCCGGGGCGAAATGCAAGTTTTGACAGTGTTGGTAATGCGACGATAATTTCACACAAATACTTGAAATTCTTCAAATCCGTAGGATTCATACCTCAGAATAACAACAACGAAATTGGAGTTGGTCATGTAGTTTTTTGAGAATCTCTAATTGCTTATCCCAAAACACCTGTTTTTCGGCCATCACTACTAGTTTATTGAGCAATATACAGCGTTCGTTCCAAGAGCATTTAATAGCAAAATACACGTGTTTACCTTACCGGTATGAATCTCAAGCCATTCCGAAAGATAAATGTTATTTTATGCGAAAAAAAGGTTACGATTTTTTTTCTAAACAAAATTCAAACATTTCGTATTTGTAAGTAATTTGAAACAAAAGACCACAGACACATCCGCTTTGTTTTAAAATGTGTATAGTAACGTATGTTTTTCGAATATCGTAGCGCATTTGTTCAATTACTCACAAATACGAAATGTTTGAATTTGTTTAGAAGAAAAAACGTAACCCATCCTTTCTTGCATAAAAATAAAATTTATCTTCCGGAATGGTTTGCGACTCATATCGTCAAGGTAAACACGTGTATTTTGCTATTAAATGCTCTTTGAACGAGCTCAATGAACTAGTAGATAGTGATGGCCGGAAAACAGGTGTTTTGGGATAAACAATTAGAAATTCTCAAAAACTACTCGACCAATCTACTCCAATTTTGATTTGGTTATTTAGAAGTACGAATCCTAAGAATTTTAAGAATTTCAAATATCTGCGAGAAACCATCGTCGCATTACGAAGAAGTGCCAAAACCTGCAGATTGCCTTGGTTTTCAGCCATAACTTTTTTGCTATTAGTCCAATATTTTTACGTGTGGTCTCATTTTGTAGGTCTCAAAAATATCTAATAATCTTATATGAAGAGTTTTTCCGTTCCTGCCAACAATTTTGATTGAATCCCAAAAAACACGTTTTCTCATTCTTTGTTGTCGAATAAAAAATTGTCCCACAAAAATTAGACTACCCATTTTAAGCGTCGATGTTTTGAATACCCCCTGGAACAACTTGCAGGAATAAAACAGACTTTACATTTCGAAAACCAGGGGTATTTTCGTCTAATATGATTAGACATATACACCATCTTGAAAAAATGAAGCACAATCTCACAAAAGGAAACCATGCAGTTGGGTAGCAAAAATCAATCCCAAGGAATATCTTCATTACCACTTGTATCGACAACAACATTGGGCAATCAATTGAAATTGCATCAACATTACCATGCAACTGAATAAACTATTAGCTGCGAGCATCTAATCGCTCGCCCTGGATTCAAAATAATTGGAAACAAACAATTTGAGGTTATGTTCCAACAAGCATATGCCAACTTGAAATTATTCCTTGTTGAAATATTCATTCGCATAATGTACTTCATTAGATCTTCATTATGGAATTCTGCGATGCCAGCTGGAGTTTCCAAGGATCTCCTTCAATTCCGAGTCCAAGGACACGGCGAACATTTCGTAGAAGTCAAAAAGCAAGTATACAGCTCAAGCAATTATGTAATTTCGTGTAATTCGAACGATTTTATAAAGATATATGATATTTCGCCTTATACAAGAATCTTTGTATCCGTAGTTTACAATGCGGCCCACTTCAAAGTAGTCTAACCCTTGTAGATGGAATCAGTTGAGGAATGACCATCATTTCATGAA
Organism: Acanthoscelides obtectus; assembly: GCA_963669975.1. NCBI lineage: Eukaryota > Metazoa > Arthropoda > Insecta > Coleoptera > Chrysomelidae > Acanthoscelides > Acanthoscelides obtectus. The sequence goes on from CAVLJG010000008.1 coordinate 48,631,594, forward strand.
TACTTCATTGCTACATAATATTTCTCATTACACAAAGATATCGGTATTCATTACAGAAATCATAATCAAGAGCTTTGAAAAGTCCAAAGACGTTGAAGTTGAGCGTTCTTATAAGTGTTCTTAAGTCAGTATACTGACTTACACTTACCACGACGAAGATTTTTAATTCAACGCAACAGCAGGATTTATATTTTTTTCATTCAGGAAATATGTTTTCAGTTGTTTTATCTGTCTTTTCATATTTTTTTTCGTGAAGCAGTGATAGTTTTGAAAATCTATATTTTGAACAAAAAATGCATTTTTTGACTTCTGGGAAATCAAACTCAGAAATTGCAACTTTGTTAAACTTAACGCGGTACAGTGTGAGAAATATTGTTAGAAGATATAACGTAACTGGTTCAGTTAATATTAAGCCACGATATGTGAAAAAAAGTTATAACACAAATGCCGACCGAAGAGCATTAAGAAGAATAATTGTGAAAAACAGGCGTGCCAATTATTTACAATTAAGTGCTGTGTGGAGTGACGCTGTTGGAAGGAGAATTTCGAGGTCCGCAACTCATAGAGAGGCCCACAAACTGGGATTTAGCACTTGCAAGGTAAGTTTTCTTATAAAAAAAAAGTGAAGTAAAAACCCTAAAGTTGCACAACTTGTTTATAGGCCAAAGAAAAGCCACTATTAACTCCACTGCAAAAGAAAAAACGACTTAGATGGGCTAAAGAACTTAGACAATGGACACGTCAACAATGGTGTTCATTACAATGGAGTGATGAGGCCCGATTCGAAGTTTGTGTTGGTGACAGTCGCAGTAGAGTTATTCGCAAAAAAATGAAGCATTCCATGTTGACAGTCTGAAGAGAAAAGTGAAATTTCCAGCATCCATTATGGTCTGGGGCAGTATATCATCAAAAGGAGTAGTAAAACTTCATTTTATTGATGGAAATGTGGATACAAACAAATATTTGGCAATTTTAGAAGAATCGCTTTTACCAGTGATGGAAGAATGTTTGACATCCGGCCAAGATTTTATGTTTCAGCAAGATGTTGCAGCGTGCCATACTTCAAAAAAGGCTATAAAATGGATGGAAGAAAATAATGTACCTCTTTTGAAATGGGTTTCTGGCAGTCCAGATCTGTCACCTATTGAAACTTTGTGGCACGAGATGAAAAAGGTTCTACGACAACATCCTGCTCGTACAATCACCGAACTGAGACAAAAGCTTCAAGAAATATGGGATTGTTTTACACCAAATTTTTACTAAAACTTGGTTAACACTATGCCCCAAAGAATTTCAGCCGTAATAAAAAATAAAGGTGATGTTGCCCAATGGTAATCTTTCAATTGTTGCTTTGTTAACTTCGCGCATTTATTCGCACATTGTTTATTTGTTCAGATGTTCTATTAGTTATAGGTCTAAGTGATTTCAAATATGTATTTTTTACGACTAGAGTGTATCTAAAATGTTTTTGAGAAAATAAATTGTTTTAGACGTAAATAGTTTCGTCATGTTTAGTTTATAAAGGCATATTTTGGTACAAATCTTGAAGTGGGCCAACTGAAGAGGGAAGGGGCTCGTATATTCTCTATATTCACCATTAGGTAATACCAATAATGCAATCATTTAGTGGTCAAAAACAGGATGCCAGGAAAGTTTTGGAGAAGTCGAAAAGTTTCGAATGATCGTGTTAGAGTTAATTATGCCGGGCCTGCATTCATGCTACAAAAAAGTTGAATACATTTTGTTCCAAATATCTTTAGCGTAACTTACCTATTACGATATAGCCATTTTCATTTTAAAATGTGTCGGAGAACAAAATATTGTCAGGAATACTGTTTGTGTACTCCATTTTCCGTATGCTATCAACTTTTAAAAAATTCCTCTGAACTTTCCAGGCAACCGCCGATTTTGAGTACCTAATGAATGTGCCTCTAGTTTAACCCGGGTTTCAATAACAAAGAAATATTAAATACGAAATCTGGACATCTTCAGTGAAGTTCGATTACTCAGTTTTCTGAAATATCCACTCTCCCAACCTTAATATTATCCATTCAAGTGCATAGATAACAAACTGGATTAGAACAGGGAGTGCTGCCTCCCCTCGAAGCCATATTCACCATAACTTCGAACATACTTAAAACCTGTGCGATAAAACGTACAGATTTACGAAGATAATATTCAAATTACCAGATTCAACAATGGAGGTAGTATATTTCTTTTGAAGTGTGTAAATGGTTTCGAAAGCCCTTGTATAACGTTGATATTAACAGTAATTTACTTTCACAGAGGGTGGGTTTTAGAGTAGCCTGTGGTTTGATGCCTCTATAGTTTTCAGATATTATTGAGATATTTTGTTTCTTGCTGTTTCGATTTGTTCGGTGAATAGATCTAGGTGTGACATAATGTTAAAAGTATCACTATTACCAAAATACAATTGATGGAAATTAATTTTTCTTGAGACAACTTGAGGGTTTCTGTTTTGAATAACTTCTTATTGGGGAACGTTAATGTATTTCGTGGCGTTTTGTTCACCCGATCCACTTTGCAGTAACATGGTAACCATCCATTTCCATTGAACTCCATAGCTCTGTGAATACATTTCCGGCATACTCGAAACTAGGTATTTCCATTCAAATGAGACCCACAATGGTAATGAAGCAGTATCAAACCCCCCAGACTAAGGGGGGCCATTCTGCGCTATACTCGCTTATACAGTACGTTAATCAATAGTTGTACGCATTCCTACTAGGATCATTTATAGCTAAGGTTCTAAGCGAGTAAGCATAGCCGCATTTGGGGAATCCGTTTCTCTTTCGAGCATAGAAAAGCGGGGTTTTGATATGTGTTCAATTTTTTTGAAAATCAAAAAAGTAAAAAAGTTAATATTGCTGACGTAATCACGATGACTCCCTCCATCTCCCATAAAAAATTAGTAAAGCGAAGACCCCCGCCCCGTCTAGAGCTCACGTAATATTCGATTGGTGCCTTGGTCATAAACAATGGTCGCTAGTATGGTGCTTATCTTCAGAGGAGAATACCTAACCAATAATTCTATTCTAGCTGACAATACACTGTATTTCGGCGCCCAGAAGAGAATCTGAAAGATCATAGCGTCATCTGTGAGACAGTAGCAGAACACAAAAATGAAATCTACTCTAAAACATTTTCGATCAAACGCGTAAAATGGCGGCAAATGTACCAGCCCAATTTGAATGTATCATTAGGAAACAATAATCTACCGATATTAAGGATTCATTGAGTCAAGTAGCTTGATATTTCCGTAAACTACTGGACTTGAGATTAAAATTACTTGAAACGTTAATACTTGACTATATTTTTCTGTTGTACTACGTGAGATCAAGCATTTTCAAACTACTTGGATACTTGATGGCGAATTATATTTTGGTTCCGCTAAATACATTCACTGATATTTGTTTAAACAACCGAAGAGCCGTATTTTGTATTTAAATGCAAATAATCACATAGAAAATTGTCACGAGTAGCCGTGTACACTGCCATCACAAAGGATGCATGCAAACAGCGTTGCCAAATCAAAAAACACGAACTCGTTAGGGAATTTCGTTGAAATTCGGTAGATTCAAGGATAAAATCGGTACGAAGGAATAATCAGGGCAGGAGTAAGATCAGCAGCGTATCAAGGGCATTTGGGCCACGCAGCGCCATCTATGAAAAGTATATTGTCGTATAGTGTCGGCACACTACACAGATATACAGGTTTTCTATAAATATACAAACAAGTTGAACTTAGACTTCTTAAAAAAACAACTCAACTAATTTTACATATTTTTTACAAAAAAAAAACAAAAAACGTTTTACCACCATTATACATAAATCCGTTAGGACCGTCATGTACTTTAGCTCGTGGTTACCGAATGAAAAGAAAATTTAGAATATTTTGTATCGGCTTGAGTTTACAGTTTTACCGTTTTATCATTTGTTATACGATTAAACATTATTTTGTTCAATATTTATTGTTTTATCTGAAACTTGTGACAAATAAAGTCTTTTCGTTGTGTAGGGAGACTCGGGCAAAAGGAACCACCTTAAGTCGCCAGCTTTTAAAATCTTATATTAAATCCTAATTATTATTTTTTTAATTTGAAATAAGACTCTATTACATTTAGAAACAAAATATATATTATAAAAATATATAATTATAGTAATATATCTTAAAAAAAAACATTAAACGAAAACATGTTTTTGATTCCTTTTGCCCACATATGAGGGCAATAAGAACCAACGCTTCGGGCAAAAGTAGTCGGCATATGAAATACTTGTGGGCAAGAAGAACTTTATTTCAAACATAACTAAAAGTGGAAGTATATTAACAGTTATTTATTTCAAGGAAATCAAAACTTATAACTTGCATTTGTCGCAAATATAGATACCTCTGTTGTAATCAGCACATAATTAATGAGCCCAGTTTTGACACATATTGCATTCAATACATGTTTCGCCAGACGAGTTGCCTAAAATATCTCCGCAGTCGAGGCATGGTACATTTTCTTCATTATATTATTTATATAATCAAAAAATAACTGCACTTGGGGCCTGTTAAATCCACAAGCCCGGGCAATGCTTGTAGGTTATGGAGTTTTAAGGCTTAATTCGAGATATCGCCTCATAACATTTGAGTACCATTGCTAACCAGCTGTTCCATTACGAAAATGATGAGGCAAATTATTTCGATTTGCGAACTCAAATGCTAAAATGCATAAGTCTTGTTTTGTGAACCCATAAAAACGGGCGTCCATTTCTTGAATATGTTGTACAAGTTGCTGTTCTATATCGCCAGAAAAAACTAGTCTAAACCGTTGTTTTTTGGAGGGCTGCTTTAAAAAATGTTTTAGTAAAGTGGGATATGGTATTCTAAACTGCAGAACGGCACCGCGAATAGATGTTTCTCTTTGGTTAATTGAATTTATTGCGCGATTCATTACGTTTTCGTCCCGTCCTTGGGCTCTTTCTGTTTTTCGCTTATACTTGAAAACCATTATTCTGAAACAATATTCCATTTTGAAAAAAAAAGTATATCCAACGGAATAGCGGGCAAAAGGAGCCGGGCAAATGGAACCGGTTCTTTTTGCCTGGTTCTTATTGACCAGTAGGTATGCAACACATTGAAATATTATTTATAAATGTCAAACCCTTGAACAGCGCCACAATTAATGTGCGGTTACAATCTACACAAAACGTTATTCATCGCCACATAATTCAATGCTTCAACTTATAACAATACTAAAATAATTTCCATCTATTTAAACCATGATCAAGAATTCAAGACGGTTACATTTTCTAAATTGGCGGTAAAAACATGAAAAATAAGCTTACCGGAATGGGTATCAAATCAAACACTGGAGAACTACAGTATCTGCCAGAAGTAAATAGAAAATAGTGGCGGGAATTTTGAAGTAATTTTTCTTTCAACTGATTCCTTTTGCCCTTATGGTTCTTTTTGCCCGAGTCTCCCCATTTATAATCTACTCGTATTTATATTACAAACATTATCAAGTAATATCAAGACTACTTGAATTTTCAAGTACTTGACAGACAGACGCAAAAACTACTTGACTTGATAACAAATTGCTAATATCCAATACTTGGTTTGGGCTTGATTTGATTTCAATTTAAGTCAAGCCAAGTAGCTTGAGGATCAAGAGATTTGCAAAGATAACCGAGCATGTGTGGTCAGTCATGAGCTAGCTGTAGGTCTGTCGATTTGATCTACACGGATAATTCTCGGGTATTGCCCACTATGGATTTGGCTCGACCGATCCAGATCCGTCTAATTCCCTATAGAATGAAATCTGCGGATCTGATCTGTACGGGTTATTCGTTCGTGTATGAAGTGGGACCACCTTTTTTTCGTAGATAGTAGGTCTACAGTGACGGGATCGGGACTGGTATTCTAGCATCGTTATTATTATCACATTTGCTCGATTACTTATCACGTGCGATCTAGGCACTGGGAAAAATCGTTACAGCATTTCCTCCAAATTTTGTTATATTAGACGCTATAGTGTTACTATTTTTTTTTAACAAACCCCGGGAATTCAACTTTATCGTCCTCTAATCTTTGCCTCTCGATTTTTCAAATATTTCTGATTGAATTAACGCCACTATGTACTGGGAATTGATTCAAAAACTACCACAACATCGTATCAGTAACACCCAGCACCCTAGATATAAATAAAAACCCTGACAGCGATAAGCAAAACACCAACCACTTAGCAGTCCTTTTGAAGATGACAAGCGATTTTCAAAAACGCTTAGCCTGAGCTAAACGGGAAAACCATATGTTTATAAGCACATCGAAAGCAAGTGTAAATGACGGCACATTCCCTGAACGACTTGAAACGCTTTGCGTTTTAAAGACACTGCTTTAGAAAAGTAGGAACTAGGTAGTTGCGTTGTGCCAAAGTACTGATCGAGGAAGTATTTTAACCGCGAAGAAATGTTTGAGTGCTGTATGACGTCACGAAAAACCATGTCACTCATTCCCTTCGGTCTGTCTGTCTGTTCGCTAATCCTTGTCCTGCCTATAACTTGAGAAGTACCGATCGAAATTTGATTAAATTTTCACACAAGGTTGCTACTATGCCAAGGACAAACAATCTTCGTAGTTTTTTTAAAGTCCAGTGGCGGCAGAGAAAAAAACAAAACACGAAAAACTGAAAATCGCTCAAACCCAGAGGGTCCTGCTCATTTCCAGAACATTTTTTGTAGAGGTTGAAATTCGGAGGGTTGGAGGTTGCAGGGCGTGGGGGAGGCTATATGAAATGTTTCATAATCTTAGTTTACTTTTTACGCTCCCAACTCTGATTATTCTATACACCTTGTAACTACATTTCACACATAGATTTCTTCGTACATTTGCCTTTAAAACTTGATAAAAGATATCTAAGCGCAACGGTTAGTGAAAAGGTCCGGCTGAATAATCTATCCGTACTGCAGCGCAGAAAACATACACGGACCATGCACGAAATCCGTTTAATTTCACTGTTGTCCATGTTCGGACGATTAAATTCCGCCTAACTTAATCCTTTAAGAACTGATGACGTTGTGTACGAAGTGTGAATCTGCTTGACGCTATTTACATTTTTTGCTTCAAAAATGGTCAAGTTATACCAATAGCAAATTGTGGCAGGACGTGTATCATCTTCTTGCTGGTGTTACAATGTTAATGGAGTTACTCGATGTGTGAAATAAAATGCCCCATTTTTACTAAACTCATTGCATTTATTGTGTACAATACGAATATCGCTTTGGATTATATCTCATTGTTTGTCGTATCCCAATTTTCATCGAGTTTTTCTTACATGAAACGTATTTTGCTATCAATGTGTTAGTCACAGAGATTGCGACACCGCCTATATATTTTTTATAGCAATTTTTGTACGTGACATTGCCAATTCTCTGAAAATTTTACAGTAGTTGATCTACATTGTTATGTTTTGAACAGGTGTAAATCATTGATAAGATCTTGCAGTTGCACATGTGAGGAATTTCATATTACAATCAATAAGTTAATTATATTTTATATCTACGAATTGTTGTGACATGATTTTCACGTAGTTTCTTGAAATTTTCTAGAGTTATTTTTAGGTTAAAATATAGTATTTATACACCCATCAAAAAACTACTAAATATTTGTATTAGCTTCGGCGTCGCGTGGAAACATATTTCAATACAGTTTTTTGACAATATCGATAAAAAAAATAACAAATGAAATTGAAACCATTGCAGATATGACAACAAATTTGGCAGAAAATGCTTTCCGACCAACACGCTTCGTGGGAAGTCTCCACTTCTAATCTTGAAATATTGATATCTCGAGCCGGTTCTGCATTCGTGAAACCAAATGTTGGACAGCAAACCATGGGAAAATCGCATTTTATAATAATGACAAGTTGTTTATGGTTACTCGGATATTTGGTAAAATGCAGAGAAAGTTGAAAGAGAGGCCCGTGTGATAGAATTGGAAATACGTGACTAACACAAAGCAGTGTCGCATATCGTCAGGTAGACTTTTAGGAAATGACGTGTCTTATACAATAAAAAATCTGCGGTGGATGGTTTGCTTGAGATTTTACTCTTTTGGTATTTGTCAGGTGAAGTACAGGTATCTTTGGAATGACACTTGTGAGAAGAGCCGACGAATAAGTAGCTAAAAGTAGTTTACCTGTTCATAAATCTCAGGTGATGTCGTGTCAGGCGATAGGCTTTAGGTGGCTATTGTTGAAAAAACGTTTTAGAATTTGCAATCTTCAATTAAAATTTCTATTCCCAGGGATTTTCACAAAGTACTTTCTACATTTTTCATACTTGGTGATGAGTCTCGGCCTATAGACAGAACACGCTTGTCCTCGGCAAGGTCAGGTATATTAGTATCATACCATCCCATATTAGAAGAAAAATGCACTAGTTTGCGAAATAATTATAGTGTTATCGATGCAAATTGCAAATTTTGTATCAGAACTTTCTGTACATCAACAAAGAATAGAAAAATGCGCGAGTTAGCATTAAATAGAAAGTATTTGCATGCATGAAACAACTTCACACAAAACTTTTAGATACTTCAGAGGCTTACAAATCGAAGCAACACATGAAAAAGATCGTCAGGGTCATTGCGTGAAAAACCTATAACTTGACTTCTTGTAGGAAAACCTACATAACGTCACAAAAAACCTACATAATGTTAGTTAGTGTCACGCAAATACTTTAAAATCCTCAGATCTGTAAGTCTCACACTACTAAACAACCCCAATGAAATTGGAGCAAACTTAAACTTTTTCAAGAATTTCTTATATTATTTTTTAGCCAATATCACCAGACTATGAAGTGCCATACAAGGGTTCAAAGGATATTTTATTGCAATTTACTAGAATTAATTAACCTCACCTATATGAATCAAAAGATCTTGTATGTTATCTGACATCTAGATCCCGAAAACCTATGTCACTCATTTCCGTCTAACTGTTTGTCCGTCTGTCTGAATGTCCGCTAATCCTTGGTCCATCGATAACTTGGTAAGTACCGCTCGGATTTTGATGAAATTTTCACACAAGGTTACTGTTATATCAAGAAGAAAAACGAGCTGTTAGTTTTTGAAAAGTGCTCCAGTGGCGGTGTAGAAAAGACCAAAAACGAGAAAACAAAAATCACCCAAACATCGTTTTTTGACGTTTAAGTGGATCCTGATAATTTCTAGCCTGTATACATGTGCTATTCAAAACAGCGTTGCGTAGGAAGTGTAGGGTCAACCTACTTGACGCCATTTTTTGTGTCTCTCATCGCTTTGTCGGCCTGCCGATCTGACGTACTATTATCTATAATCAAGTAGCTCCAAGGCCTAAATACTGAAATATTTTGACAGCTATGGAGAAGGTACAGAAATGTTGTGACTATAAGAATTTTGAACTGCTTGTAATTATTTATCAATAAGATTAATAAATACAACTGGATATAGTCTCATGGTAGTTCTAGATAGGTTATAGGCCGTACTGACTCGATTTGTTGAATATAGTGAATCAATATTACACCACTGTTGATTTCATTTTTGGGCTATGTAATGATATTTAAATTCCCTACTCTTCAAGGTTGGTATTTTTATAGTAGGTATTAAAATAGTTTTCAAGAAACCGAGTCGCTAAACGCGTTTATGATCACATATGAGTATGTTCCGTATAATAATAACCGATTGTGTCTGAAACACCTGCAAAGATCGACGAACCACCCTTCTCATATTTTGACAACTTGAGCATCAATCTATCCTCATCTAGGGCCACCTGGTGACAAACAAGCTACAAATTAAGTAATCTTTCGGCTACCAAAAATCACTGGACGAAAGTGCGGCATTTCTGCACATCCTTGTCGCAAAAATTTGCCCTCTAATTACCGAAAACCTGCCTACTTCGACCACCCATTTATACATCCACTCGAGATCCAGTGTCGTACGTAAACATTTCTGTGTTTCTTCTTATGCATTTTCAATGAGTTTTGGTAAAAGTAAGCGAGATACAAGGGTACAAGGAGTCAGACAGCATGCACTCTTTGTCGTTTACGACCATGTTTTCTTAAAAAATAAAGTAGGAAAATAGTCAGTTTTGATACCAAATTGAAATCGAGTAGTCATTTGTAATCTTTTACGTAAAGAGTTTAGGACCTTATCTGCTCGAGGATCAATTTGCGTATACAGGCAAACAGCTGATAACACAATCAAAAATAGGCATTTAAACCAGATTTTGAGGGTCATAGATCTGGAGAATCGAAAAAGGCCTGTCACTTCTAAAAAATCGATTTTTAGAGCCTATAAAAAACGTATGATATTCTCATTTATGTCCATATTGCATTATTAACTTAAAACGATGTCCGCTATCACTGTTCAACACTGCAATCGCTGACATGGTTGCCGTTTTCTTTTGTGCTTTCTACGAGTATGTACACGCAAAATTATAGTAAATGTGTTTTATTATGAAATGAAATATAAGATAAAAATCTGATCTTGGTACATTATGGATGAGGTCGAGATTCAAAACATGAGACAAAATATTTCAACGCCTTCGACAATGCATGCAGTAGAAATGCTTTGCCTTGGAGAGATGGTGAAAAAATTTTCAAAGAACCCACTGTAAGTCATGTGGGTATGGTTATGGAGGATTCTATATTTCGATCATTTTGCAGATCTATGTACAACAACCTTATAGCAGTTTCATCCTTGTTTAGAATCATTACCACGCTATAGGTTTTGTGGAAATAGAAGAATAATAAATTCTCTCAGATAATTACACAAAACTTTTATTCTGCACTTTTGTAGACATAAATACCTTAATTTTCTAATGGGACCTTCTACTTGACCCCCCGACATTACCTGTTGTTTTGGCTGTCTACGCCAATGTGCGAGCCTACCTGTTAGCAATTTCGAAGGCAGAACAGGATGAGATAATAATTAAGACTGGACGTTCGGAAAACGTTATAAATATTTCGCTAACGATAGTTAGAACGGTTTGTGTGGTTTCTCAGAATTCGAATCGTATTAAAGTAGAATCAAAACATCAGTCGCAGCCGATGCATCGTTATAACCTTAGTGGTTGGATCTACATACTGATCACATCTTCCACATGTTATGGAGGAAGAATGGAGGCTCACACAAATCAAAATACAGTTGTTATCGAAGGCTCAAGGTTTGATTGTATGTACTATCGAGAATGATTGAACATAAATCATACCTAAAGACAAACATGATACCGACTGCAGCTTCATCCATTAGGTTCAACTCCTTCATGTGAACGTCTGTTGCATTGCATTGAAAAATAAGTAAAAAGTATTGATTAAAAAAAACTTAAAAAGAGCAATATGTGTTCGCATACTCTATGTAACTATAATAGAAATAATACAGTGGTAATATTAAGTAATGGATGTTCTATTTTCTATTAAAGCATAGCATTATACTGAACATAAGGATATGGCCAGTTGGTCATCGACTAGTGCCAATACAGAACAAAAAAAAACCTTAAATGAGAAGTACAGGGTCTGTCAGAAAGAACACATGTTTTTTAAATGAGTAGTACAGTCAAAATAAGTATGAGAAAAAATATTTTATTATATCAAAATACTCAGAAATACATGCCATTTTTTTGAGCCGAAATGCAGGAATCAAGCCTCTTCCGAAATGAGCCCATTGCGTCGGCCAGCATCCGTGCAGGAATTTGGGTTACTTACTTCGGGGTATGCAGGAGGTGCTCATGCAACTGTTGGCGGTTCACTGGAGACCAATATCGACAATTTTGTTTATTGACGTATCCATGTAAATGAAAATGTGCTTCATCACTCATAAACAACGTCATGTCATTGTTATCCAACTGTTCAATCATGAGCTGTGCATAATCCCCTGGCAACAGTTGTTGACAAACTTGGATTTTGTAAGGATGGAACACTAAATCCTTCTTCGGCGTGACTCCCTAGGGAACTGGCACGCAAACGGACGGAGCGATTCGAGCTTTGCAGCGTGTCAACTCTCACTCTGTCTACGTTTTCGGGGGTTCTAACAGTACGGTTTGGCGCTGGCGATTATTTCTTCATCACATTACCTGTTGTGTTGAATGCTTCCACCCATCTAACAATGGTGTTGAGGTCTGGTACTGTCCCACGACGTGGAACACGAAAGCGAACGCGAAACTCTCGTTACGTTCGAACGACAGGCTCGCCATTTTGAAAGTACCGACGTACAGTGAACACCTGATGCTCAACGTTCCAAACCATTTTGTCAACTGAAACGGCACTTCTCCCACTATCCAACACGCCCTTCCCCACCGACACGGGACCAGCCCACTCGAAAAACATGCGTTCTTTCTGACGGACCCTGTATATCGTATTAAAAGAGTTGTACGTAGTAGGAATACTAAGGTTGAGGGTATTACAAGAGGCCTTAAAAGCTCGGGAGATCTCACTTCTCACCTCATTATATACTTGGTTACAGAAAGGAAGGCGTAAGTACTGGTCGGATTTGGTCCTCCAGTTTGACCACAGAAATTAACCTATGGTCTCCAATAATACTCCATTATTTCTTGTGGGCTAATGACCTAAACTTCTAGACCATTTTACCTTACTATAGAGACGACAAGATCAAATAACTTAGGGTGACCCGTTAGGTATAGATATTTTTGCATAACTTCAGCGGAGAAGCTACGAGGTTCTCTATTCGTAAACTTTGAAAGTAACTCCTCGGATTCAAATACAATGTTGACGCAGAGGTAGTGATGTGTAATGATAGAATACCTCAAATGCTTTTACCAATAAAGGCGCAGGAACAATAAAAAGGGGGAACGTCGACAAACTTAATATTTTGGATGCTCTTCTGATTATTTTTTGACGTAGCACAAACGTTCGTGGGGGTCAACGCCTAGTAATGCGGACATTTGTTATTTGATGTTTTGTACTTTCTGGTCATTTCGGGCCGTAGTAGAAATATAGGTGGTTGTTCGAAAATTCTAAATCCAAGCAAACCATGTTTGCATATATCGCTAACAATGCTTAGAATTTCTGTGTAGCTAAAATGTATGTGAGCCGCATTTGAGCAATTTGTTTGTAAAAAATGCAAAATTTGATTGTCATAACAGTCATTTATGTAGGCAGTCTATATGGTTCCAATTTAATCTATTCCTTTCTCGAAATAATTTCGTCATTTCATTGGATTCTGCAAAAAACACAGTAATTTTCCGTGGAGACAGTGTCGCGTGCAACTATGCCCAAATAAGCTATCAGACTGAAATATAGCACGGAGAGTTTTGTGAAAATGTTCATATCATTGACACAATGACGATAGGATTGCATAGTGAGAACATCTAAATAAATATGCATGATATGGTATTGGCATGCATTCTTCGAATTACCTTACTCTTGCTGGTAGCGAGTCGATACTTTTACTAAATTATTCTCTTATTTTCATAAATGATATGATATTGCCTTGCATTGAACTGCTCAGTTCTAGTCTGTCAATATGAGCCTTAAGGACTATCGGAAAGTCATTGTTGGAAGGAACCGATAAGTCCGAACGGAGCTCGCGCAGATTTACCGTCTCTTGATGCTGTAAACGGCGGTGCGCGCGACATCCCTCAACCGATTGCTTATGTCTTGGAAAGAAAATTGTACTGGGGTATTTGCCTGAGTGTAGTTTCTAGTTTACGAATTATATGTTAGAAATGAATAAATGTAAGATATTTGTTACAGCGTCATCGACGGCATCGACCTGCGTGTCGATGGCGTCGTCGGCATCAGTGACGGCGGCATCCACGACGACGACGTCCACCGACCGTCACCACGATCACGATGAATCACCCTGTAACGCTGCTGTGATGGGGGCCCGACAAAGGCGGAGGTGCCCCCCCAACCCCAACTATACCCCTTGGTGTCTGGTACAGGCGATCGCCACCGGCTTCCACCGGTTCCTAGCCAGATTCTCAGGTTAGTACAAAAGTAGTGAGTTGTATGTTTTAGGTTCTACAATGACCAGCACCAACCAACCAATTTAAATATGTAATTGCCTTACATTTAAGTGCCAAAATAAATGAGGGTAGCGTAACACATCTTATGTCGCTGTTACGGTAACACAACGCTGTTAGCCACCATAAAATCCATTTTTCGAAAACGTTTCTTTATAGTGACAAAATTATTCTGTCATTCCTTCACAAACTGTAAACGATTATTATTGGTCTACTAAAAGTATCCGATCAATATAGAAAGTCTGATTGCGTGGGAAGCAATGAGTCAATCAACTTGACTCACATTATTTTTACAAGCGAATGTGGTTTCAATTATCTTGATTGACAGATAAGTAGCGTAGCGCTTTCTTTGATTCGTAATGCCAAATTTTTGGCTTGATGTTTACGAAGATCGCAATGAGAAATAACAGTGTTTATTATGTTCAATTATTTGATTTTAGATAGTATGGGAACAACATTACGATTTCTGAAATGGAAAGTAACAAATAAGAGGTTGTAGAACTCGTGTATCACTTTCGAATCTTATTTGAAGTAATGTTTTTCAATTTTGGTTTAAATTTATTGTCTACTGCACGCTTTTCAATTTTGATAAGATGGTTCTAAGGTATGTAGATAGTAGCAAAAAAGTGCATACAAATATATGACCACAAATGCCCAGTTTTCAAGATATGCACATAGCATCAAGCTTTTTTCAGATTATTTTTACCAAAATAACCTTAATAAGCATTTGGTCGGTTTTGATAAAATTTATATGTATGTACCTTTAAAATGTGCTATATTTCAACAAAATCGGCTAAAGAGCTCCTACGACTTTAACTAATTTTCGAATTTTGAAAAAGTCAAAGGGCGTCTTGTAAACGAAGGATATCCGTACCTACGTTCATATGAACTTTTTTCTTAGCTTTATCCTGGAAGCCTCACCAGCTACTTTATTAACATCCTGTATTTATAATACGACCATTCGTGCCTGGAAACCATCATGAGCTTTTTTCATATGTGGTCCCATTATTTTTATTACAAAGATTGATATTGTTTCCAACTTTGATTCATGTGACACTACATGATTGTAGTTTAAATAAATGTTTAGTACGGTCCTGGATGCCCCCAAAAACTACGCCACCGTCTAAGTCGTATACCAGTGAGTTGTTTCTTCTTTCCTTAACAATTATAGTGCAGAAACAGTTATTTAAATGTAACTATCGAAATGTAACACTAGGCACTAGGGGAAAAACCAGTTCTAAGAGTGCGCGTGAACTTATCTAGATGCCCAATTAATTTAGGAATTAATTATCCGAATAATTATATCGTTTATAGAAGAAGGTGAGTATTCCACGAATAGGAGAAAAGGAAGTCGACAGGAATGTGCTGCAACTACGTATTTTCTACGTTTGATGTTTATTTTATTCTTTTGGACGCCACGTGCCATGTCGTTGTGAATGTTTTCCTATAGCCATAACAATAAAACAATAGCAGGGACACACTTTTCACTCATTGTTCTGAAAAGAAAAACGGTTGACTATACTTTTCATAGACAAAAATAAAGTAGGCGTCAAAATTAAAATTCGGGCTGCTCATTCATATCACTCACATATCCTAGTGAGGAAGGAGCAAAAAACTACCTGTCTATGTCCAGTCAACAACTTCGATTTGCATCTGGCACTGCAATTGGACACTGTCAGCTGAGAAAGCATCTCCACATGAGACTGACTGATACATCCTTATGTGTACGATGTACAGGAAGAGACTCAGTCAAGTACTTGCTTTGCAACTGCCCAGCTGTGCTATCAACCCGAGAATCTATTCTGGGTCGCATCACAACCTTTTTCAATACTCTTGGGTGGCTGACAATCCCGACCTGAGGGACCCCTGGGGAGGACGTACAAGGGGCCCAATGGGGCCTAAGTGCTACGATCTTGCTTGATTCCCCTTCCTCCTATACACAATACAGAATTAACGTCCCACTACTTTGGAAGTTCCTCAAAGCTTCGAGAGTGACAGCAACGTCGTCTCAATAAATCTAGACCTTGAGAGGATACCAAGGTATAGACGATCAGCTGAGAATCAGTGAGGTCCCATATTTAATGTTTACGAGCGAGACAGAAGAGAGAGAAATACGTATGTTAGAGAGAGCACGCTTCATTTGCTCTCTCTTTCTCACATACGTGTTTCTCTGTCTGTATCTCTCATACACATTAAATGCCGGACCTCAGTGATTCTCTGCCGATCCTGTATGTGCCGAACGCATGTCGTGCAACATGTGCCGGACGCTCTAACAACCTGCAACATATTACTACATATGTACAGTCTGCAAAAAACAAAAGTTCGATTATTTTGGCCTAAAAGGCAAGTTTAGAAATCACTTTTAAATAAAGTTATCTCAAAATACAAAATTTAGATATTTGGCGACCTCAAAAATTATAATATTTAACCGAGTTTTTAGGCATTGAGTATATATATAATCGCTTACAACTCGAAAATGGTCAGCTTTAGGGAAACGTTAATGGAAGCCTTTTTGTTCGGGTTGATCCAAAAAACCTAAAAAAATCTGTCCGGGCAGTAATTAATTTAAACAAATTTGATCTGGGTTACCTTTAAAAAATTCAGTTAAAAATTATTGTTTTTGAGGTCGCCAAGTATCTAAATTAAAGTTAAAACCTTGCTCTACAAGTCCTTGCAGAGTATTTAAGGTTAGTTTATTTTAAAGCGATTTCAGCCTTGCTTTTCAGGCCAAAATTATCAAGCCTTTGGTTTTCACGGACTGTACCCGACCCAGTGCCTTTCGTCTAAACAAACTGCGGGCGCATTCGTAACTTGGACCTTTCAGTGTGCGGCAACTTGTTGTATTGGAAACATACCTTAACTCTGTCGGGCTCCTTTAACATTAGAATTAATCCCCATACGTTTGAACTTCTTGGACTTTAGATCTTCGGTTCTGGTTAATGATGCTTTCCGACAAAACATAAAAATAACATTTTCGATTCGTAAGACCCTCCGGTATAGTAACAATTGTGTTCTCTAGTTGAAGAAACAGGTAACGCGGCACTGCTAGACGTAATCAAGCTGGATGAACAAAAACTGTAAATTGCTCTCCGTCTTTTTCCTCGCCGGATCTCGCGCAGTTATTTGTTGTCTCTACTAAGGACGGTGAAATAATTAACTATATTAAATTGAATAACGAGGATTGGGAAGTGCTTGAATTTAGGTTCAAGTTTGATGCCTGCTTGCGATCAAAGACGTTGGATGCAAAAACGAGAGATAGATATGGAACATACTGTATATTGGCTTCTTGGAATATGTCCTTCCCAGGTGTTAGTAGGACCTGGATGATCAGTCATCCCAAAATATTGAAAAGTATGGCGATACGACTCTCATAGTTTACTTTGCATATCCTACACTCATTCATAATGGATCTCCGGGTTGGTAGGATAGCTTGGCAGCCGCAAAAGCAAGTGCTCAACTGTCTAATAGTCTAGCCACCTACTTAAGGATGTGTCAATAGACCCATACTATAGATATGCTTTTTCAGATGATAGTATCCAGTCGCAATACCAGTTATAAACCACATGTTTCTGAAGACTTTGTGGGTTGGTAGGATAGCTTGGCAGCCGCAAAAGCAAGTGCTCAACTGTCTAATAGTCTAGCCACCTACATAAGGTTGTGTCAATAGACCCATACTATAGATATGCTTTCACAGGTGACATTATCCAATCGCAATACCAGTTATAAACCACATGTTTCTGAAGACTTTGTGGGTGTGCTTTTTTAGCAGAGGTACTCTTAACGTAATCTTCTGGCTTGAGTAGCTCTTTGTGCCCATCATCTGTAACACTACGTACTCTTAAGTTATCACACACGCCTAAGGCCTACATCTCCAAAGGGTTATTGGGAAATACAAGGGAAGGGGAGAGGGTACGTTTCACCGACTCCACAACGTCAATACAGCGTTAACACTTCTCCACCATTGCCTGAACTTGCTCAGATACTTCCAGAACTTAACAAGGATATCTCTCTGCATTTTTTTGTGATCTTCAGAGCTAACTTTTTTCCATTATATTATCATTTTGGATGGTCTTGACTTAATAACACATGAACACATAGGACGTATAATAATAATAACAATTAGTTATGGTAAGTTCTCCACTATAAATCTTGACAGCCTTAATTTGCCCTTGCTGTCTAAACGACACACTTTTTGCCTTACACTTTATAATCTGTCAGGATTTAAAATTACGGTTCTTGTATGTACCTTCTACAGTAGTTTTGACCATATAGCTGTCTGATACATCATTGAAAGAGCATGAATATCACCTTTTCCCCATTTATTTGTTGCAATAAATTTGTTAAAACACCTCAATTAGCATCTCATAAATTTTCCTACGTTACAGTACCGCTGAAAGTTGAAGATAAAGTAAAAATATTACGAGTTTATGTCACCGTATAATTACGCTTGTTTGAGCATACTAAAGTATTTTATTATTTACATATTTCTTTCTCGTTTTACTTTGATGTCAACTGCGGGTTTATCCTTTAAAGCCAAAATGACATTTTATATTTAGATCTGGCTATTTAGGCGATCTTTGATAACCATCGTTTTGATCATCAATGTTTAAAAATGCCAATCATATGAACTACTTTTACGACTTTGTGCTGTATTAAAAACGTTTGGTTCGTAGAAATTTGTCTAAGATTTACATGATTCGTATTCTGGATATACTCGCAAAGGAGTCAATACGTTGCTTTTTATTTTACCTAATTATTTCTATGGGGGTTTGTTTTAAAAAACTGTCAACTCGCCGTGAGATGCATTCGCAACATGTTACCAAGTGATGACAGGCCTTAAGCGCACTACCGATTAGCGTCATTATGGATGAAACTGGACGTATATGTTAAAGAAATATTGTTACTAATCTTTAACGCAGCTTGGTGGAACAAAAAAATACCTCAACATGACCTGTCATGTTAAACTACATGTGTCAGACATTTGTTGGAATGGAGAAAGTCTGCAGCACATGTGCCTACAACTTTTTACAATGAAAACTACAAGAATATGCTTAGATGAGATTTCGTAATATATTATCAAGCGGAGACCTTTAGCTGCACATGATGTTGCGTGCATATTTTGGGTAGTATTGGTCCGCTGTTCGAGCAAACCAATTTCTGATGAAAATTGGTTTCAGACAGTCGAAACAGTATACAGGATTTTGTTCGGATTTGAGGTTTGTTACATGCGCAGATCGCACATCATACATGTTTTTATAGATGCCTTATGATTTTTGACATCCGCACATTTCTTTGCGTAGTTTGCGACATTGAAGAGGTTTAAGCTAGATACCACTTTACAAAATTTGCTATGTAGTAGTTTTTTTCTGTGTATTCAAATTTAGTATGCTGATTTCTATGAACCACTAATGTCGAAAAATTCTTGTTCACACATGATGCAAGTGTTTTTATATATCTTCTTAGAATCGCCAGCCAAAACGAGACACACTCCCACAAAACGCATTCAACAAGGGCTTAATTTAGATATCGATGCTGCCACTGTCAAGTCAAACGTATTTTGACAGGATAAGCTGTTCTAGCGTATTGGAATTTGAAACCGTTTGAAACTAGTCCTTTGACTACGAATGCCAGCTAAAGGTCTTCACAATCGGGTGTGAAATTGTTTGCAATCAAACTGTCACAGAATTGATGCTAGAACCTAGCTAATACGAGGGGCACGCTGTATATTTTGAGATGTGCATTAACCATACTAGTTAAAACCGGCGACAGTGCACTATTAGAAAGAGCAGTCCTTTATTAGTAAGTCGCCGCATTCAGTTAATTTGCAAGCATCTTACAGTGCACGTGGTGTATACAAATTTAAGACGAAACATGGAGTTGTCTCGAGAGAGTTATCGCTCTATGATTTACTATGACTTTAAATTCGGTTTAACTGAACATGAATGTATCGAACGGTTACAACAAGGGATTTGGCGATGAAGCGCGGGCAAGTGTGTTTCGCTGATATGTCGAAGAGGGCGTGTTTCATTGGCTGATGAAGAACGAAGTGGTAGGCCATGTTCTAGCGTGACTCCAGAAAAAAAATCTAAAGTTTAGCGGCTAATTGAAGAAGATTCTTGCTGCACATATGCGACTATAGAGGTAACTCTTGGGGTAGAATCCGCAACGGTGTACACCATTTTGGATGATCATCTTCATTTAAAAAAGTTGTGTGCAATCCACGACAATGCCTCTAGCCACACTGCCCAACTAACTGTAGACTTTTTACGCCAGCGCCACATCAAAATGCACATCCGCATTATTCGCCAGATTTCGCAATGAGTGACTTCTGGCTCTTCAACAATTTGAAAAAAAAATCTGCGAGATTGAAAATTTTCGTCCGGAGAAGAAATCGAGCAAGCAATAAATCAGTTTGTTGAAAGCACTCCAAAAACTGACTGGTTAGAAGTATTTTCTTTGTTGAAGGTCAGGCTACCGAAGTGCATTGATGCTTTAGGAGAATACGAACATAACTAAACTAGTTTTCGAAACATAGTTTTTAGTTTTCGAGTATCTCAAAATATATAGCGTGGCCCTCGTAAAATACCTAGTAGTAACATGGGCGGATCTAGAAAATATTTTTGGGAGGGGTTCTTATGGGAAATTTCAGGAAGATGCTCGGGGAGGGGGAATTGGCGATTGAAGAGCGGGGATGGGGGTTAAAGTTAAAGAGCCTGGGGGAGGTCGTTTGCGAATTGAAGAACACGTTCGAAATGTTTTTGAACTAGGATATTTTGGGGGGGGGCGGATCCCCAGGCACCCTCCTGGATCCGCCACTGCCTGGATAGGACAATAGACTTGGATGAATATTCTTAACAACCGCCGCAAGTCTACGCGACATTCTCCGTAGCAACAAAGAGCATAGCAAGATCTCTTGTGGGAATCGTCAAGTTTATCAAAAAATATTCGGTCGTGTTCCCATGACCCGTCCGGGTTTTTTACTAATTGCGCCGCCGAACAAAATTGATTTGATTCCTCGAGATTATTTCTGTACCTAATTATAAACATTATTCGAGAGATCTACTCGGTTCGGTACAGAAGCTGCTGCGGCCGTAGAAGCACGAAAAACGAAAACAGACAGTCATTAGGAAACCACATCAGAGTCCGTGGCCGAAAATTAGCAAGAAAAAAGCCAGTCGCTGGACCGCCGGTACCTTCTTTCATCTAGGCGCATACATTCCGATACAGATTTCGATTAGACTTGTGCATTGTCAGTGGTTTCCACTAATTCTTCATTCGGTTTTTTCCACAGTTTGACTGTCTGTTACTTCAGTATTTGGTAATAGAAGTAGTAGTTAATATTTATTATCACTAGTTTTTTTTTACACCGAAGCAGCCGCGCAGGCACTAGCCTAAATACCAGAGCAGCGCGGCTGCAGTGATGAGATTAAAGAAACTTTGTTAATCTGATATTTGAACTGCTCAGGGTTAGTAGAACTGGGAAAGCCTCCTCATATAGATTGTTCCACAATCTCGATACCCTAGGGACAAAGGAGCGGTCATATCGGCCATTTCTGTATGTATGAAGTTCGACACGGTTAGGATGGGACGCTGAAGTCAGGCGGATATGTCTGGCAGGCACATCGCGCGGCGGCATCATGGAGGATAGTTCTGAGGAGCAAAACCCGTTGGCGTAGCGGTAGAAGAGAATTAGATCGCCGATGGCGCGCCAGTGCGAAAGCGTCACAAGACTGCCCGTTAGTGCACGTTTACATCAAACGCGCTTCGCTTGGAGCTGTGCGCTTTGCTTTACAGCCCAGTAGGAAGCGAGAGGAACGACAACACAGCTTTAAATGAATGTGTTCAGACCGCGCGCATGGCGCTACGCGCTGTGCCTTACGTTATACTATGCGGAGCGGTGGAAAACGCGATGTGTTGGTTTTGCGTTGCGTTTTGCCTCGCTTGTTCAGACAACTCCGAGGGTTATCTGCATAAACACAATGGAAGAAGAAATTATCACCGCCGTTTTTAAACGAGAGGCAATATGGAATCCGAAGCATGCGTTGCATAAAAATGTATACGCGTTACAAAAAATGTGGAAAGAAATAGGAGACGAAGTTGGAAAAGATGGTGAGTTCATATTATGTTTTAACTAGGGATGGATATAATATATCAACTTTTAGAATGTGTCGATGTCTTCTTTTTGTTGTCCGTATTTTTGCATCGGTTTTGGTTTCCATGTATAGGGGCGTATTCGTGTTTTTATTCTATGTATAAGTGGTTTGCGATACGTCATCTGTATAAACCATCGTGTGTATGAGGTAGTAGCAGTTTTAATTTTTAAGGCAGAGTAGTTAAAGAACAAAATAATTAGGGAATAGAAACTCAAAGATAATACTATATAATACATTTATTGTACGAAAGAAAATTGATTCTGCCACTCAACTGCACCAGTAGTCACAAAATAATTTGTTAATATTTCTCTGGTTCTCTTTGCATCTTCGGAAAAGCGATACTGGGAGTGTGTGTAGGTACTCGGATTAATATCGCCGCTAAAGCCCGTCTGACATTCCTTATTTGTCTTAAATCCCTCCTGTTCTATAACAAAATTGTGCAAAATACAAATGGCCTTTACAATATTTATAGCTGTCTCAATTTTTGTTTCGATAGGTTTTAGTAAAATTCGCCATTTGCCACTCATTATGCCAAATGCGCATTCAGCACATCGCCGGGCTCTGGAGAGACGATAATTAAAAATTCTTTTTGAATTATCTAAATTTCTTCTAGGATATGGCCTCATTAGGTATGGAAGCAGAGGGTAAGCTTCATCGCCTACTATAACCAATGGGGCTTTTATATTTGTTTGTGGTAAGCATTGATCAGGTGGGACGTCAAGCTCTTTTCTGTCTAATGCTCGAAAAAGCGACGAGGACCTAAAATTTCCTCCATCGCTTTGGCGTCCAAAACTCCCAATATCAACCGCAATTAATTTACAGTCAGCATCAACTAGGGCTTGAAGTAATATTGAAAAATATTGCTTATAATTATAGTATAGAGATCCGGTATTGGAGGGACATTTAACTTCAATATGTTTGCCGTCAATACTGCCTATGCAATTTGGAAAATTCCATTTGGTCCAATATTGTTGTGATTTATTGTGCCACGTTGCTTGTGTAGGTTTTGGTAGGTAATCACTTTTCATGGTATCCCATATTACCATGCATGTATGATTTACAATATTTGAAACTGTTGCCACCCCCAATCTGAAGTGTAGAGCTAGGGATCGATAGGATTCTCCAGTAGCAAGAAATCTGCAACAAACATACATAAAATATGCTTGGTGTTAATAGCAATTTTTGTTTCAGTTCAAACTGTTAAAAATAAATGGAAATACTTGAGGGACTACTTTAACAGAGAAACAAAAAAGTTAGAAAAACCCAGATCAGGCAGTGGAGCAAATGAAGCTGTAGCAAGTCCTTGGCAATATTATTCTCTTTTGTTATTTTTAAAAGACCATCTGCAAACCCCACTGAGGGATGCAAATATAGAAGCGGAAAGGGTCACAGAAGATATTGACTTAGAATATAATGATATACAGGACGTAGAGTCGCAAGATTCTGACAATGTTTTGTCACCGCCATCGACCAGCAGTCAAGCACCTTCAAGGTCTGCAAGCCGATTATCTTCTACTTCTGAAACTCGGAAGGGGGCGCAGAAGCGAAAGAAGCAACTGGCAACAGAAAACGACAATAGCGAACTAATAATGTTAGAAAAACGGAAACTTGAGCTCCTAGAGTCTGAATCACTTAAAGAAAATGATGATGATCTTTTGTTCCTAAAGAGTCTTTTGCCATACATGAAGAGTCTTCCTGCTTCAAGAAGATTACGTCTAAGATTAAAGTTTCAGGAACTGCTTCTTCAGCAAGTTGAGGAGCATGAAAGTGAAGTTTCACAAAATGTTTGTGGACAACCTCCGGCACGTGTCTTTACCTTCCCCGCTCCCTCAAGTTCCGCTTCGGACAATCATACATACCATCATCACATACCGATACAGTCAACACATCCGGATCCGACCACACACAATGTATCTGAAGGTAGTGAATTGGACACCCCTATGCGAAGTTTTTTTTCAGGATATAACGCGTAACATTTTTATTCGGACAAATGTATTTTTTAATAAAATAAAACTCAGTTTTTCATAAACACTATAATTTTATTTTGGCTTACCTCAATGTTATAACCAAACGTTGTTCTGCTGAAATCCTTTCACGGAAATTGGTTCCAATCCCACATAAATAAGGATCCAAATGGCTTAGGAGAAGGTCGAAAGATTCCTTTGACATCCTCAAGTATTCATAAAATTTTTCTGGATATTTTCTGGCATCTCGATAGAGGTGATAGAATTCTCCGAACGATTTCCTACATATATTAATCTCATGCACCCACGATCGTTTTAGTTTTTTTCTATTCACTTTCAACGCAATACTTTCGAGTAGTAATATCTTCTTAACTCGTGAAGGAGCCATGGTGAAATGCTTGGAAAATGCGTCTTTAAATATAAAGTGTGTTTTAATAACAGTCGAGGTATGAAAAGCGAAGCGCCTCCGATATGAATGAACCCGAACGCATAGAGGTTCGCTTGACATGAAGTGAGGCGCACAGCTCCAAGCGAAGCGCGCTCGATGTAAACGTGCCCTTAGAGAAGAGCCATCGATCAGTCGGACAGCATCGAGCGTGGATAATGTAATCGCGGCAGCAGTACCGCAAACATGTGAGAAGTACTGGTGGCTAGGTCTTATCTCGGTACAGAGAGGAGGTCATGTAGAAAAAATTACTTCTTAGCCCTGGACAAATAGCTCAGCTTTTTCCCAGCTAGCAGTTGCCGCTATTGACGAGATGTGTTCGTGCCAGATCAAGTCCTCGGTAATCTGAACACCGACCATCCGAAATTAACGGCTCTTTGTGTATTTTTATGATGACAAACAAAGATGCCAATATGTGGACCTACCTGTCAGTATCTCATAAGACATAATAGTCATTAGTATTGGCTATAACACCACACGATGGTTCAAGAGCAAAACAACCTGCTCAGAAGCCAAAAAAATGGTTTTCGCGTTTGACTCAAGATTTTGTTCACAGGTTTAGGGATGCATAAAATCATCTTTTGCTTCCGCTTCCATTCACATGACTCTGTATGCGGAATCTTAGTGAAGTGTCAAAAAGTGAAAATATGTACAATTATTATATTATACTTGCCGATCGACACATGACGTGATAAAACAACATTAATTGATAATTAAATACGTTGAAAACAAAGCCCTCAAAACTAAGCGCAATTCGTCCATCCTCCATTTTTGGCAAATTGATCCCAAGCTCAGTTCGAGAGCAATTGAAATATTTTTTGCAAACGTGTCCACGGTATTGGCTCCTCCACTTTGATTTCGAAAACATCGATGTCTAATCCGTTACCAGTGACTTCAAAAACATACTAAGCTTGATTTGAGCGAAATTTAAACATTTTTATATGCACGTCCGCCATATTGGATCCACCATTTCGATTTTTGACTAATGGATATCATTTCCGTTATCAGGTACCCCAATAAAATGTGAGGTTTTTTGGTGAAATTCAGTGAATCTTCCTGGTTTTAAAAATTTTTAAGCACTGTGCTTCAGTATACCTTGGTTATCGCGTAGAAGTGTCATAATACAAAGCATCTGCGTTTCTTTTACATCGTTCTGGAGAGAAGTTCAACAAAAATATAGACATATTTCCACATTTCATCGCCACTTTGTGTCGAAAATCATCTTATTCCCCGAGACTCGAAACTAAAACCTCTCTCCGATGCAATAGGCGATGATGTATAGGATAATAACGGATGTTCAGTGTCATTATATGTGAATATACCATCAGGCCGGCAACACCGGAAGTCACGGACGCACATAAAGGTGCTGTAGGTATGCTCTTTCGGTTTCTATAGTTTCTATATAGATACTCACATCGGCGACATCGCGACATATAGACCAGGATACCGTGTACCACGATATGACCATCAAATTTTAATGGTCGCAATTTCGACATGCTATAGGTACTAGAGATGGAGCGAATGTCATTTTTTGAACATTGGCGAATGCGAATGCGAATATTCAGTTGTTGTTCTGTCACCAATTATCAATGACAGCCTCGTTCGAACGAAGTGCGTTCCGTTTGTATTTTGAATTGAATTATCGAGTTTATATGAACTTCATTGCCCAAAGTAAAGTAACTAAATAAATAATACCGAATGATTACGTGAAGACTGATAATGTGATTACGAGGTTAAGTTACTTTTTCTTGTATTAAAAAAAACAAAAGAAATGAATGGATGTTGTTTTTGTCAACCTACTATTATCTAATAATTGTATTTTTTCTGATATTCATATTCGCAGAAATTTTTCGAATGCGAATGCGAGTATGTAAAAATATGCGAATATTCGCGAATGCGAATATTTGTTACATCTCTTCTAGGTACACATATAATTTTGGATGCTGGAATAAGACGACGTTTGTCCGAGGGTACAAAATGTTTCTACATGTACTTTCAAGCACTAGACAGGTGACAATTCAAAATTTTACGTTCCGACAAAATGCCAGTTTTTTATACTCAAACAGTCACGTATACAGATACTTAACTGATGGGACACCGGATTGTTATAGGAACTTGGGAAACGGATATTTGAACTGCCTAAGGTTAGCCAAACTGGGAAAAACTTCCTCAGGCAGACTGTTTCACAATTTCGACACCCTAGGAACGAAGAATTGATCGTACCGTCCAGTTCTCGATGTGCGAAGTTCACAGAGTTGATGAGTGATATAAGCCTGACGTGTCCGTCTGGCAGGCAAGACGCCCGACGAAATTATGAAATAAAATTCTGAGGATCAAACCCTGATGACATAATGGTAGAAGAGAGCAAGATCGTTGGTGCGACAGTGTCCCGAGACTGTCCGTTAGAGAAGTGCCATTGATCAGTCGAACAGCCCTCCTGTGAACATCATCGAGTGTGGAGAATGTATTCGAGGCGGGAGATCCCCAAACATGTGAGCAGTACTCGAGTCTAGGTCTTATCTGGGTCTTGTTCTTGCTAATGCGGTTGTGCGGAGAAGTTCTTAGCCTTAAATGAATTTCCTAGATTTTTACCGGCAGCTGTTGCGATTTGCGAGATCTATCTGTGCCAAATCAAGTCCTTGGTGATCTGTACTCCGACCAGCCGAAATGAATAGCACTCATGTCCCCAAATCATATCTTCTAAATGTTTTCACTCTTTTCTATGAGCTAGAAATAGTAACACTTGCCCTCCAAAATTCTAACGGGAAAAGACAGAGGATATGGGCCCTCAGGTACATATATAGATATATTCCTGCACTCCCCCCATGCTCTTCAAATTATAGAGTTTGCGGGCTGCACAGATCCTGGATCCGTCATTGACTGGTTACCAAGATATTTGATATTTTCCAGGCTCATCTTAGGATTGGGCTCCCGGACTAAATAATGACGAACCCATCGCCATCGTTTGTTCGGGTTTTGATTTGCGGCCTTTTCGCAGGATTTCCTTGCTTCTGACTCATCCCGGTGCGCCGGCGGTGTCTGTCGGCAGACGACATCCTTCTATAGATGACTGACAATGAATTATGAAACTCGTAAAATTGGTTATTCGTGTGACTTCCGATATATGATTGAGGTCCGGATCCCATGAATAGTAATAATAATAGGAGGAAGTATTTCAGAGAAAATTTGACACCTGACGACTTTTATCAGATTTGGATTTTAGGTAATGGACCAGTTGTTGTCAAAATAAAGTAGACCAATGGGTTTAGACCTACAAATCATAATGAAATAAAAAAATGGCGTAAGTATGAGTTATCTAAAAACATGTAAAACCAAACAATCAATGGATCAAGTCTGCCAAACAGACCTATACTCCATAGTCCCCACTCATTTGATAACGCCTAACGATAGTTTCTACCCTGCCCTAAATACCGACCATCTGGCAACCGTGCCGAACCACACCAGTCAACCATGCGATAAGCGCCCCAGTGACGTTATTATATCCTTAGATCGAGAAAACACGAGGGTGAAAAACATAACACAAAGAAATAGGTGATTGGTGGTACAGAGGCAAAAAAGAATAGAACTCTCAAATGAGTAACTGATTGAGAGAAAACTGAAGAGGCGACTGTATATGAAAAAGCACATAGCCTCACAATCAGAAGACAGAAGCTCTTGATTCTAAGTGCTTTTGTCGTTTTGGGACTAGAAATTTAAAAAAAAAATTACCGAGCCTCACAATCAGAAGATAGAAGCTCTTGATTATAAGTACATTTATTGTCGTTTTGAGTCTAAACATTCAGGAAATAAATTATAGTTTAAAAAATTTAAAAAATCATCTAGCCGCACCACGATTAGTTTTTCTTGGCAGAGCTTTAATGAGCATAATATATATACATTTAACATCAACGTTTGTCAACAAAAACTAGCAATATCAGCTGGTACACTTGGCCTAACTTTCGGACCATGCAGAAATTGCGTAACAATCACTCTGTACACCTGGTTACATTCCATTATTGCTACAGGTACGCTGCAGGTACACGCTCTGAATCGAAATTATAACGCCGTCGTCTCCGTAAGACCGTACCAAAGTCTATAGGCTAGTAAAAGTAAAATCACTCGCAGAATAACCTCTGACATTCAGACCTTTTGGAGAGGTGCCGTAGACATTCCCAGAAACCAGGATGTTGTTTTAGCCACGAAACGGGCACTAGCTTAAAGTAGCAATGTCATGACTAGTACCTTCAGAATTAGTAGCTGATTGAGATGCTCCGTTTTTAAATGCCTGTTTGGAGCAGTATTCTAAATCCTTTTCATAGGATTATTTCTTGGTGTGTATAGAGATGACTAAAAACATGCATTTTATTGTGCGTTTTCCTTCAATCCCAACTAAACAAATAGTACAGCTCTGAAATTTTGTGCCAAAATTTCACTTTTATAGTACAATTGAGCGGGTGATTTCTTTCATTCTTATAACTTTTTGTCTTCGAATAATCTTTGATTTTCTTGAAACTTCATTTTGGAGCAACTTGAGTTTTCAAGAAAAGCAAAGATTTTTTTAAGAGATACAAAGTGATCAGAAAAAATGGAATTTTCATATATTTACAATTTTAGTGATGTACTATTATTTATTAAGAAGTTACGATTGAAAAAATGCATAAAATTGCATTTTTTTACAAAAAAGAAACTGATAACATTGTTCTTCAGTCACCCCTACTCATACCATGAAACAATCAAACTAAAAGTATTATAGATGTTCCTCCAGACAGGCTGCAGAAAAAAAAGGGGGATGCGATGTTAGGTACACCTAACAAAAAATTGAGGCTGTTATATTTTTTTAATTGATGCCCTGCTAGATAAATATTCAGTTAGCAGAGAAATGGTAACTACATCCAACGTCACCAAAATTTGCAATAACATTTTTAGTCAGGGATTAGTGACTAAGTAATTCATAATGTGCTAAATCAAAAAGCCGACCTTTCTATGTTTCTTTGCTAGGTTAACATTGAGCTAGTCATGCATGATGACTACAGACCAAACGTTCGATATTTCACATAACATTATCATCCAAGAATAATTTAGGACTGAATGCTATGGAAAATACCGGTCGTTTTGGCTGTGGGAATCATACACGGCGATCTCAGTGTTGATATATATATACTTGTATATATATAGGCTTAGTAAACTCTTTTGACGGTAATCTGTAGCTTTCGACAAACTATGATGTCATCTTCAGGAGTCGTCGGTGAGGTTGCAGCCAAATGGTGTTTCAAAATAAAAGCGTGGACGAGAGCACTTGTTGCAAATTTAAAACCAAAAGACCGGACACATTGGGTTTGTTGCTAACGACGGAAACCATAGCTAGGTGTTACCACTGTATATCAATAAACCCGAACAAATTAAAAATTGTAAAACATACTCAAGTTATTAAAAACTAATACTACATTTTGGGGAACAGCAAAATCCCCTCTTTTGGTTTTACATTTGCAACAAGTGATCTCGTCCACGCTTTCGTTTTAAAATACCAATTGGCTGCAACCTCATCGACGACTCCTGAAGATGACAACATGGTCTGTCGAAAGCTCGAGATTACCTTCAAAAATTCAAAAAGGCTTACTGATCTTAAAGTTTGCCAATTCCCAATTGACAATTTAATTGTATTTTTTTGCCCAACTGGTCGTTGGCAATGCTAATTACTACTGCTCGGATATATATATATATATATATATATATATATATACAGGCAGCTCAGTTTTTTTTTGGAAAATCGTTCAGACCCCTAAGCGGGGGTGACACCACCCCCAAAATCTTAAATGGAAAGGGGGGTCGAGCGATACCTTATTTTAAAGGTCTTTCAATTCCCTTTATAATGATATAAAATTAATATACTGCAGTTCAGTAGTTTTGAAGATTTATTGATTTAAAGCTTAAATAAAACTAATACATCATCATTAGTGGAGAACAATACATTTGGCAGCTAAGTAATTTAAAAATGAAGAATGAACTGACCCGTTAGGTAAGTAAATGTTGAAAATGGCCACCATGACTCTTCATGCAATAATAAAGATTTTGCTCAAAACGTTACCGCACATTTCGCAATATTTGAGGAGTAATTTGAAGGCACTCATTCACAATTCTTTGTCGCACGTCTTCTAATGATGTTGGCTGAGTAGCGTAGATTTTGCTTTTTAAATGACCCCACATAGAGAAATCCAAAGGTGATAAATCTGGCGATCTTGGGGGCCATTCAATGGCACCTCTTCTACCATTCCATCGATCTGGAAACGTCTGATCTAAATATTGTCGAACACGTAATGCGTAATGTGGTGGGGCACCATCCTGTTGGAACATCAACATATTCGCACTGTACCGCCGATCAATATGATTTTCAATTATGGCTGTTAATGCGGGATCTATGGCGTCTTCCAGTAATTCCAAATACATTTCACCGGTCAAATTTCCAGGTAAGAAAAAAGGACCAACTAAATGATCGCCAAAAATACGAGACCAAACATTTAATTTTTGTGGCTGCTGTGTATGAACCTCATGATAAATTCTGGGATTAGAATCGGACCAATATCGGCAGTTATGACGATTTACTACGCCATTTAAGAAAAAGGAACATTCGTCGGAAAAGCAAGTGTTGAATAGAAAATGTCCATCGTTTATAATTCGTTCACTCATATCTTCACAAAATTGTAATCGCCGATCAAAATCGTCTTCATTAAGTTGTACCAGCTGGATTTTAAACGGATGAAAACTATGGGCCTTTAGAATCCGTTGGACAGTACGTCGATTAACACCACACACAGTCTCCAATTTGCGGGTACTTAACGTAGGATCTACATAAACTTGCCCTAAAACCCCCACTTCTATTGCTTCGTTCCTTATGGGATTTTCAATGTTGCGTTTTTTATTGGCGACTGACCCAGTTTCCCGAAATTTAGTTCTAGAACATATTTTCGATGCACGTTACTGTTCTCATGTCCCACATTAAATATTTCTGCTGTTCTGTTAGCGCACTGATTATTTCCGAAAAATATTTCGATAATTTCAACTCTTTCTGCAGTGGAATATACCATGGTTAACTTATGTAATAAAGCGTTACAAGTTATTTTAGCAACAAAGTTTGGTCAAATCAATCGCAAACTATGTACTAAATTCGTATTTAAAATAAGTACGAGATATTTCCTTATCTTTCTTCAAGAACGCTCCAATACCTATTTTCAACAACAAAATGATAAACAAACCATGGGCGTAGTGAAGAAAAGCATTTACTTATTAAGTAAATTCTTTTAGTCAATTTTTTTCTGAAAGCAGTACAAACTAATCGGATGTACCTATTAAAGTCTACTTTAAGCTTTAAATCAATAAATCGTCAAAAATACTGAACTGAAGCTCATGTATTTTACATCATTATAAAGGTAATTGAAAGACCTTTAAAATAGGGTATCACTCGACTCCCCTTTCCATTTAAGATTTTAGGGTTGGTGTCACCCCCGCCCAGGGGGCTGCACGTGTTAACGTGATTGTTTTCCAAACTTGTGTCCCCCTCGAAAACAAAATCGACGGGTCTGAGCGTTTTTCAAAAAAAAACTGAGCTGCCAGTAAATGCGTTTGTTTCGTTTTCGATGCGCCACCCTGTATATATATATATCCCCCAAGTTTTTTGCTTCCTTGAGCTCTTAACTAGCCTCCAGTTAATGATTAAAATTGTTTATGGGAAATACCTATTCTTTTGGTTTTAGCCATCACTGCATATAAAATCCACGTTTTCTTGAGCACATTCGTTAACACTTTATTAGCCCCTAAATCCTGGAAAATACAAATATTTTCTGCTGTAACTGCCGTGAATATTGATTTTCCAAAAAATATGAAAATTACAACTTCTTTCTTTAACCTTAACTTAAGCCTATAATCAATTCTTAATTCCCGGCTGAACATTTTATAGGAAAGAATTCAGAAGAAACTTGTTTGATAGTCGAGTGAGTGTACTTTTTGCAGTCTGTATACATTGCTCCGTACTCGTATGCCTTAGTCCGTACTGTCATTCAGATAGGAACCGTTCGTTTGTTGGTGGAATTGGAAACATGGCTCAGCCACATTTCCTCTGATTTCAAGCTAAAACGACGAATATCTGTTATTTCCATTATCTGACTAGATCGGAATAATTAGTACGACAGCAGGTACAATAGCCGCCGCCTAGACAACTGTAGTGTTGTGAAATCAAGTGTTACTATTTGTTCTTGAAGTCTAAAAATGTCGGGTTAGTCCAGGTGCTGTTGGATTTGCCGCAATAGAAACTATTGTCTCTCCAATATGGTTGATTGATGCTGGCTCATGTGAGGCAACCAAATGTGAATAACTTTCAGATTGCTGTTTTTGGATGTGGCAGTATGTCAAAAAAAAATTACATCCATTATTAGTGGGACGATAGACAAATGTTGGAAATAAATCATAAAACAAAACCCTCTGTAATTGTTGATAAACTTGCTGTAAAAAAATGAAAGTAATATAGTTTAATGTATTCATTTCCAAAAAAACTGCTCTTGTCGGAATTTTTCTTGAATTGTGCACATTTTTTACAAGATTTCTGTAACATAAAAATGATATTTTTTTATAAAAATGATGCATTTCACTTTCGTTTTTTTGTTTGCCTTGGGAAACGTCGTAGTCAGTTCAGAGTCCTCATGGTAAACATTAAAAAGCTAATGATTGAACAAATTCATCGTTCATTCTAATTAAAGTTTATCAGTCACCCAAGCGTTTTTGGAGTATAAGCCTTTAAATGCTGAGACTTCAATGAGATCAAAAACAAGACAAGCCGGTATTACCCTTTTATTAAAGGTGAGAGTTTGAAAAATTAATTTTTCATGTATAATCAAATGTTATAATTTGTTCGTGTAAGTGGCCCAGAAACCTTGTGAAGGATTAAAATATCTTCTAAATGAGTCAGTCCATGATGACGGACGTTACGGTGATTTCTTTGAGAAAAAATATTATTTCATCCCCAAATATCCAGAAAAGATCATTTTTTCTTCAAAGTGTATATTTTTCATCAGCCTTTCAGTGGCAAACATACTAATTACGACTGTCAAAAGGAAACGGATTTTAATTGATTATAAAGCAAAAAAACATCTACCGTTTGCGATGTTTTTCTTCGTGGAGATGATAAGAAAATTGTTAACTCACAAATGGCTCAATTTTCGGAGATTACCGTTATTCATTTATTAGATCAAAAATAAATGAAGAAATCAACGATTTGTGACTTTTTTATTAACAATCTAACTGTTATAAAAAATTGGCCGAGTATAGTCTCATTTTGAAATTTTCATTCCATACACCTTTTTTAACCACTCACACCAATAATTCAAGTATTTGGATATACACAAAAAACCTATTTTTTTCGACTCTGACTCTTTAAGGTAAAGTAACCCAGCAAAATGTGTTGTATTTCTTGATTACTGAACTTTTCCTAAACCCTCAGAAATATAATTCCGTTGTAAAACAAGTTATTACAATTTCTTATAAAACAAGGTCGATTTTTTACTAATTAATTGGTCTATTGATCAATATGTTACTATTCATTGCAAGAGCTGGTTAAAAAATGAGTGTTTTTGCTCCTGTTTGTCTAAAGTGTACGTTAGCTAAATAATGGAGGAGGGTAGTCTTGTCTGAGATAGAAAAAAAATCTCGACGATGCAGCCATACGCGTAGAATATCAGGCTGTGTTCATTTCAAGTTAGCTAAAGAAGAAATAGTGCGGAGTACTTTCTCCGTCTGGTGGTTGTCTGTACAAGAAGAGAGCACGCCGGCAAACACACACGATAGTGGAAAAAACGCAAGGAGCTGGGTGCTTAGAGAGTGTATTGTCTGATGCAGACTTTTCGTCACGGTTACCTACCCGCCGTAATTGCGATTTCAAGAAAACTGGCTCGTGCAAATGTAAATTTATCAACGTTTGAGAATTATGTAAATTGCAGATGAGCGCCCGTAACCTATGTAAGGTCTTACTATAAACGATCATTTTCATTTTTTTCTTTTTATTTCATTTAACGTTTCGTTGGGTAACGTTCTACAGGAATTAGATATGATGCGTGGAATACGGTTTGGATGCGCTTTTTTACTGTTATAAATATGTGTTTAATGCATTATGAGAGGATTACTGTCCATTTAATAAGGTTATGAAGTGATTATAAATAGGTATGGTTGTATAGATCAAGTCCGTCAAACAGGTCCGTACAATTATCCATAACCCCTGCCCTACCCGTAGTACCGCCCATGTTGCAACGTCGCGTCGCCTTCTCAAATATCTGAAAGTATGATGCGTCACACGCGGCAGAGCGCCCACAGAGCACAAGTCATGCAGGACACATACTAACACCGGCACGCCGGCGGCGGGCGATGGAGTCAGCGGACGCAGGGATTCTATGTCTTCGGAGCAAATGTACGGAGCAATCTATGATGTATGGTGCGTAGAATTATCGGAAGTGTATCATCATACTATCAAAAATTTGCGTTACACCCGCAATTTTGTAGCCCTAAAAATTTCTTCAAAAATGATCGGGATCATCTGAAACGTCAAAAAACGAAGTTTGAGCGAATTCGTCCTTGGTAGTAACCTTAGGTGGAACATCTGAAGGCTGACGTTCAGTACATACATGAAACTTTTGGCAATGCAGTGGAGTCGCGACTTGGTGAAATTATTCTGGCAAAGCTATTTTAATATATCGGGGGTGTTCACTTTTGCGAATATTAAAGGCACATATTCAAAGAAACAGTATATATGTTCTGCAAAAAATAGTAGTACCATTGTATTCAAATTCATACTAAATATGGATTTATACAAAAATATGAAGACAACATTTATATGGACCTTGTGCGAAAAATGACATTATTTTGGACTGTTTAAACTTTCTCTTCAAGTTGATTTCTACTATTTTTTGTCTGCGATCATGCAACACAAGCAATCTGCCGTATTCTACTGCATCGCCGTTTTCCTCAGACCATTGGATATTGTTATTAATAGATCGCAAAGCTTGGTTTCTTGAAATAAGTTTGTCTTCTATGTTTGACATAGTAGTATTGTGATCATCCTCTTCCTAATCGATTCTTATGTCATGATTTAAGTTTACTGCTTCATCTTCATTCCATTCGTTAATGTCGTTTGTTGCAATATGTACACAGAATTCAGAATTAGAATTACATAAACATAAAATATTTTTTGAATCCAACTTACATTTGGATCAATATTTTGTAAGAGATCCATAATTCATATTACAAGATGTGCGTCGCAGTTCACTATATCGGGTTTACC
The DNA here is from genome assembly GCA_963669975.1 of Acanthoscelides obtectus. Taxonomy (NCBI): domain Eukaryota; kingdom Metazoa; phylum Arthropoda; class Insecta; order Coleoptera; family Chrysomelidae; genus Acanthoscelides; species Acanthoscelides obtectus. The sequence continues at coordinate 48,667,494 of CAVLJG010000008.1, forward strand.
GCTGTTCACTGTATCGCGAAGCAATGAAAAGATTTGTGAGTTCATTCTACGGGGTAATTCACTCGAAGCGTTTACTAAATCGCGACTACACTGTATTTTGTTTATCTGGAAGACATATTATCTTTTGCTACAAACTACAAATCTTTTTCGTCCTTTAACATAAAACATAATACATACGAGTATTTCATTTTTGGAAGTTTCCGCGACTACAATATTTCCTCGTCAGTTAGTGTGGAAAGTAAAATGTGCCTCGTATAAAGATTTATTGATCCGAGATGTGGAAACACCGTCACATAACCATCGAATAGGAATTCCATTCCTTTCCTTTACTTCCACGAACAATTAAAACACGTAACACAATTTCTAGAGCCATCGGTTAAAGAGCATTATCAATAACCGCCCTTTACGTCAAATTAAATATTCGAAACAACCAGCTCTTATCTATTCTGATAAGGTTAATGAAACACCTATTAAAAGATAAAGCTCGACCTGTTTTATTTTTTCTGTTCGTTAACACCATCCATTTAAAACACAGACAGAAGAACCGAAAACAAATCCCGAAAGTGAGATATATTAGTATCTACTACGGACCGCATAATGAAATGGTTCCCAGAAACCTTAAGGGGACTGCATCTCGGACAGTGGTCATCAGTATAACACAACTTCGACAAATAGTCCAGTGAAACGCTGCTCGTTTATCAACGCCCATCATTTCAGCAGCAGATGTTGATTTCACACTTTTGTTGGTTACTTTTGTTGCATTTCCCTGGCTAAAAAGTCTTTTCCGAAGATAATGTATCATTCGGGTAAGGAAAATGAATATTCTAGAGAATCCATAGTGATAAATTCCATAAACAGTGGTAATATTCTTGGCAACAAAACATTCTGTTAAGAATGGGGCTTACTCTGACCTTTCAATTGATCCGTCGTTTTTTCTGATAATTTCTGACTATCGCTTAGTCATTGTATTTTGTGTTTTTAGAGACTAAATTGTTAGATGGCTCTCCAAAAATAAATTTCGATAAGTTAGCTGTAAAGGATTGTGTAACGTCAAAAAGTCATCAAACATCTAAAAAGTTTGAGTTTGAGGGCGTTTTATTTTTCACTTATTACATCGTCATCACTGTATTCTTTTTCAAAACTAACAAAGCATTTTCGTAATAACTTCAAGTGCTGCCTTTCAAGTTATACTCGTAGAGAAACTATCGATCCTTGACCTAGCTCAGAGGAATTGAAAAAATTGTGCGATGTCTATTACATATGTAGTGCTTTTCAGATCAGGTCAGGTCCCACCCCGTACTAATTTTCTTCTGAACGGCAGGGTTATTACGTAAGAAACCGATATAATGTCAAAAAAGCTATACAATGTCAACTTGTTGACTACGTAAGCTACTGTGCAAACAGTTCATTCCGCGCTTGCATCAAGTGAGCATGAAGTAAACGAGTTATAAGTTGACGTCTTGTTACAACACCTACATACCTATTGTCAAAACAAAAATTTGACATAATGTCAAAAAACGATATGTCACTTTTCAAGATAGGTAATACTGCTGCCGGTCATGTTAGGGAGCTTAAATCCGGGATGATGGAATTGAGACATGAATATTATTTTAACGTAAAATTTATATTTGAAAATTTTAGGATGTCAACTTGCGGCCATCGTATATTTTTTTAACTAGAATGGCAGTCATGAAATACCTTATTTTGAAGATCGTCAGTAGTATTTTTCAAAATGGTGGACTGGCAGAAGTCAAAGTTGGGCATTTTTGAACGTTGAATCACGTATAGCTCTCCAACTAATCATCAAAATATATAGTATGTTATGTGTCTATCTGAATATGCAATAAAATATGGAAGTTGAAAGATTTTCCATTTAGAAAAATTACTAATTCTGTAATTTTTTTAAAACTCAATCTCTTATATTTTCTTGCATATTCGGAAAGACAGATCCAAGAGAAGAAGATTGATATAACATTCTTTATATAGCTTTTTGATTATTGTTGTTGACTCACTGTATAAAAACGCTCCAATTTGACAGCCTGCCAAGTCGCCATTTTGAAAGATACTGATTGGCTTCATTCCATTTGAAAAATGTTCCAAGATGGCACCCAGCGGCCATCTTGACATTTTCAACTGCCACATAGGACTTATTCATACTCAAATTTCAATACCCCGAATTTTAGCTGTCTAACTGCTAAAAATAAATAGCTGATGACGTTTCAAAAAGCACTCTTAAGAACCAGTTTATAGAATCAATGATGAAATCAAGCAGAAATTATCTGCAAAAAAATATTTGCTGTGCATGGAGAATAAAGAATTTAAAAATTATGCTTGTGCTACAGAATACCTATGGTCCCCTTAAACGGCGAGAAGTGGACCATTGGAACACCCACCAAACATACCTGACCTGGCGCCTAGTAACTTCTTTTTGTTCGCCAGATTAAAAGACAACAGAGCCCGTGAACGATTATTTTCGAATCTTAATGCCGTTGATTAGAGCCCAGATTGGATCCGCCGGGCTGTAGCGGTGTTGTTTCAAATTGACTGACCATCTATCGAATTCTGTCATTTTTCATGGAACTGTCTCTGGGAAATTAATGTAATATAACGCACTTTCTGTACTTAATGTATCAAGTTGGGATTCTCAATAAATCAAGGACCGATGACAGTGCAATAACTTGATAACAGTTTTCCATTGAGTATCCGTATTCATAAAATTCTGTAAAAAGCAAACATGTTGATAGAAAGCCACGGATTTCAAGCCTCTGAAGCTCAGTGGCAAAGCACTGGTCTTCTAAAACAAGGGTCGTGACTTCAATCCTCACAGGAGGCACATTGTGGATACATGTTTCTTAACACACTTTTATTAGCTTGGCCTGTATGTATGCATATATGAATGTAATGGAATCTTTGAGCATAATTTTCACCAATTCCCAGAAGTTTGATTAATCTGAAACTTCGTACACGTATCAAGAACTTGATTGCTCTAAGTTAACAGGAAAAACCCCATGCAACAGTGAAGCTTTAAATGAAATGATTAGATTATGAAATGATTCGTAAAACATTTCAATACCATATGTCCACTGAAAAATAATTGATAAATCGGAATAAAAAATAAATGTTAGTTCAAAAAACTGAAAATTTGTTATTAACAGACTAATTCAATTAAGAGTAAAAAGCGTGGGGTGCTTGATATATTAAGGGCCGATTTCACCAACATTAATATTATGGACCAATGGGAAAATACCTTATCGAAATGCAATTTGACGGAAGCTGTCAAAGGTCTCTGAATATCAGTAATTTCTATTGAAATATTGAATACAATCGTGAAAATTCGACTGTATTATAAACAAGACCACTTTTTGATTCCAACACGATGCTTTTGTAAGGAAAAACAGGACAACTTTCATGTATTTTGATACATGTTATAGGTTTACATTTAACAGTCCGTTATCCCCCTCAGCGAATGGGAATGCGGCAAATAATAGGTCGATTTTCTAGCTGTTAAATTTGGCAGCAGATTTGGACGTTTGTTAATGCATGGCACTCTCGAATTTATCAACTTCAATATACTGAAAGTTATCATTACATACCTGTTGAATAGTGTGGATTTGTCTGTATTTTGCAAGAAAATAGAATATAAAATACATTCCATCCAATTCATCATCTTCCTTTACGTCATAATTGTAATCATTTATTAATTTATGGGTTAATAAAACATAGATAATATGTGTAAGACGTGTCAATCTCTACATCTCCCTGATGCATAGACAAAAAATTATGAAAAATGTTTCACAGATAATGGCTTTTAAGTCCAAAAATCAAAAAAACTGGTAATGTTTATTGTTTGTCTATTTTTCTTTTTTGACTGGGGATATCTATCTGACACTCGCAGGGTTGCCCAGTCTAACGGCGATCAGGTCCCGTGGTGGAGGGTGCGAAATGAATCTTTTACATTTGCTGGTTTCGAATTTTTTTCCTGAAAATTTACTAGGTATCATGATTATAAGCATCTTTGGTAGATTCGTCGATCCGGAATGAGAAAGATCTCCCATTTATGAAAATATTTTTGGTATCATCTAACCGTTGCAATCAGTGCACAAACACTGTGACATGATTTATAGCATAACCCGCTGCCCTATCAATACAAATTTAACATACAGCTCGCCTAGCTGTGAGCATGCAGTGGTCGGAATGAATATCACGGCAGCAACTGATGATTTGGGCATGTCTGGTAACAACGTATGAAGTGAAACTCGCTAACTTCACAAATTTTAAGATTTCTTTGAAAATGAAAGATATGTCTGATTTGGCAGGGTAATGTCGCAGCCAAATGGCAGTCAGTCTTTCTGACACAGTCCGGATCGAAAGATGACGATACTCGTGAAATGTATTGATACTTCTAAATATAGGATCGTATCGAACATCCCGACTGTCAAGGTACCGACGGAGCTATATTGCGGCGTCATGGAAATAATTTTAAATTTTCATTTGCATTTTTTCAAGTGTTGTGCAATGATTTTGGGAAAAAGGTCACGAATAGTCTTATAAAGCATAGTAGACATATTTCAACAGTTGGCGGAACTTACTCCACTGGGACCAGGAGGGTGAAACGGGATATTAATGCACAATCTCGCAACCCTGTCGCACCCTCACAAAATGGCCGCTGACAACCACACAAGTCACCGTGTTGCAATTGAATAGCATGGAATTAAACCTTCAGAGTATATTATGTTTTGTGACTGGTACCAAGAGAAGACAGATCCCACACATGTGTCACTCCTTGCAATGCAATAATCAGCTGTATGCAAATAATGTCTAACATAAATATAACCTAGAATGTGTACTCGTGAAAAAAGAAAAATATGACAAATTTGTAGTTTTTTTTTGCAGGTTTTAGGTTTGCTGGTAGCTTTAAGGCATATATTTGGGAATTTCTTAATCGCTGTGAATATAGTGTGGATGTTTGTTCAGTTCCTGAACAACGAAAAATATTCAACTTTATGGATGTATGGATATCAAAAAACCTGAATGGTTTTGTGGGAATATCAATCTAAGGTGCCATAATGGTTCTGATTAACGGCAAGTAAATGAATGAATGTTTGGAAACGAGCAATATCTTTTGGTAGAGCCTGTCATCAAGTAGGTGCTTAATGGCTATCTGCAAGAGGTTTATAGGAAAAAACACCCAGTATCACATACCAATTGAAGAAAATAATATAAACATGAATAAAAAATCAACAATAGTAATTAAAACATGAATTTAATTCAAAAATCAAACATTTCTGTAAATTTTGACTGAATTATATGTAATTTCTTAATATTCAATAAGCTGGTGATGTTTCAATGACAAGTTGTCATCTCATACTTTGACAGTATTTTGTTTTCAACATTTCATAGCTATTGGTTGCTAAAATTTGTTGATTGGAACTTGAAGCTCATTCGCTGTATCTGACGGTCTGTTACCCTATAGGTGGACTGTTGGTGAAGTTGGCCCTAAATGTTACAATCATTCTATTGGCAACTACCTATGAGAGTAGAGTTATGAACATGCACCCTTTGCTTTTTACTCTGAATTGAATAATTATTCTGTTAATAACAAATTTTATTATAATTATATTTTGAGGTCATTCATTATGATTGATTGTTCGACCATCTACTACTGTAATATTAACTCTTTGTAATTAAAAATCATTTTCTAATTTTTAGTTCGGTTAGCTATAAAAGCGTTTTTTTGTTTTAAAAACTATTATTTATTTGGGAACAGGAATGCCTACCCCCAGTCCTGGTTTTGCGTGGCACCATCCTAAAATTTGGAATGATTGCTTCGCGTAATCTCATCATGTTACGGGATTTTTCACACTGTTATAGTAACACACTGTATATGAATATGAAAATGAAAAACAAAACATTTACAAAACAGAAGAGGAAACACATTTGGTTTCGATTAGAGAAATATGGGGAAGCGGCATGACATCCAAAGTATATATCTTTATAATTTTCTTAGCATGCTGTCAGGATCCGTATCATCCACACCATTCGATCATTGTAGGTGGGACAGTTTGGCCTTTTTCCACTTTTGTTGATGAAACGACGTCCATTGGTCGACTTCAGATAAGTGGATGGAATTGAAACTTTATATGCACATCTTAGCGTGGTTTCGGGAAATTAAATCGCTGAGTCGTTCGGGATATCAAATTAAAAATGCTGCTAGGCTTTGAATAAGGGGCACTGTATAGAAAGACGTGCTTAGTGATCGAGCTAAGATTGTGGTGACTGTTTTTTTTTGTGACAGTCCATTTTTGGAGTAACGTTTTAATGCTCCTTAACTCAACCCCATCATAGGGTCAGTTTTTTAATAAATATTCCTATACCGACACGACAGTAACCAGGAGATTATAAACTTTGTAGCGAAATATTATTAAAGCGAGTCGGTGGATTTACTTCAGATTTCGAAGTAACTTCTTATTGACCTTAAGACTGTCTCTGAGCGTTTCTGTAAATTTGTTTCCTGTGATCATTGAATTATCTAGAAAAATATCAAGCTTCTCATAAGAGCACATATGAATGTTTCGTAAATTATGTCACGAGCAGATATGTCGATTTTATTAAAGTTTCATGTTGAACATATAAAAATTTCACGCATTACTAGAAGTTACGTCTAAATAATGTAACAATTATTTTCAGCAATTTTGAAGCGCAACTGACTTTTGTATATTTGTGAGAAGTAATATTTCAATCTTTCACTATTTTACATCTGGACGATTAGTGAAAAATGCTTTTCTTGAATACCTGTTCCAGATGATATGTGTATCAAATAATTCTTCTTGGCGTTGAGAAATTCGTTTCTATTTTACTCCTAGATTTCATAATATACAGGTGTTAATTATTTTATGACTAACGGTTGTGGAAGCAATAAATAAAGTGAAACAAAATGTGATTCGAAAACAGTAAGAACCTTGGAAATAATAAAATATATATCCGAGTACCCACATACTGAAGGTGCCGGTGTATCTATTTTCGTCATACTGTTTCCTTCTCAGAAGTGTTATCCACTTTTTATACTACGTGTCTACCTTGATGCACATCAGAGTCGGGCAAATTGTCATTCATTCTTGTTGTTGTTTATATTTATTCCGCTGCATTTCATTCATTTAATTTTTGGTAGAATGATAACATGTTAGCAATATTTTAATATAAATAAACAGATGTTCATGGTGCAGATTTATGAAAACATACGATTTTTTTTTTTGATGGGCTCTCAGCTGTGCTGATCATCGTTCGCTTTGTGGGTGATGTGCTGATTTGGAGTAGCCCATAGGACGCCGTCAATTTTGGCTTTTGTTATACTGGTTTTTCCAGAAACCAGTGCAGATAGAGGTTCAAAAAGACTCTCACTAGGTGGCCTGCACACGTGTGATCATTGGTATAGAATTGCGTCTTCCCGACTGTCTCAAATAATCAGCGATCAAGAGGTTATCTGTTGCTTTTTTAATATACAATGAGTGCCTGTATGAACTGTTCGAGCAAAGATCCGAAGATCAATTGTGACAGCTGTACTTGTGCTCTTTATGAAAAGTGTTCTGGACTCTCACCGACAGAATTAAGGTGCCTCACCCTAAGGAACCGCATTTTGAAATTCTTTTGCACTGAATGTCGTAAAGTTTCTCTCAAGTTCCCGAGCTAAGAAAAGAAGTTGAAGAATTGAAACAAGAAGTTGAGGAGTTGCTTACCAAAACCACTGGTTCTGCATCAAGGTCGAAGGGCACCAATGCGTCAGCATGTTACTCGGCTGAACAGGTCGTCCAGGAAATTCAAGAGTAATATAAGGAAAAATAACGTTATAATTTTTGATTTGCCTGAGCAAAATGATCGTAATGAAGAAAAACAGCTAGTCTCAAGTTGGTGAATATTGACTCTGCACCACCTGGTACTAAACACTTTAGGATTGGCAAAACCTCAACCACCAACAGACCTCGTCCTGTCAAACTAATAATAAACTGCGAATCGAAGGTGAAAATGGTATTCAAGAGCCTCAAACTAATCTACTGAAAGTACTTTTGAATTTTGTTAATGATATCAACCATATGATAACAGTAGAAAACCAAATGTTTGCGGATGACTTAAAAATTTACTCAGTTATTCATGGACAAGAGAGCTTAGACATTTTGCAGGAAAATTTAGACAACATTCTTGACTGGTGCCAGAATAATGATTTAATAGTTGATCCCAGCAAGTGTAAAGTAATGTCCATTACGAGAACACAGTCTATCATAAAAAATTGCAGATCTTTTACTAACATAGAATCATTAAAAATACTGTATTTCACTTTAGTTAGAAGCTTACCTGAATATGGTTGTATCATCTGGTCTCGTTTATATGTACATATATAGTACATCTAAAGTGGAGAAGATCCAAACTAAATTTTTAAAATACCTGTATTTAAAATCATATGGTGCATATCATCCATTCAACTATCCAAGTAAGGACCTTTTAGATCACTTTGGCATGGTCAGTCTTGAACAGAGAAGATTTTTGTTAAGCTGCTGCTTTGTGCATAAGTTGCTAAGCAATCAGATTAACTGTAGTGAAATTTTGTTGAAGTTAAACTTTACTGTGCCTGGGTTCAATAGTAGGAACTACACCATGTTTTATCTTCCAGAACCTTCAACAAATATTATGCTATAATCCCCTTCATACAGAATGTTGCAATGCTTTAACGGGTTTAGTCATCTCTTTGACTTTGATATGAGCGAACATTATATATATATATATATATATAAAATATTGTGATATTTAAAAACCGTTCAGTGACGTAAACTATTTTCAACTTTCCAGTACCTTTTAATCTTATTCTTTATCTATTTTAGGAGTAGAATTAACGTTCAGAAATATATTAATTTGCATGTGTTACTACTGCACTGATGGAGCTTTGTGTTGGATTTCTGATACACACACAAACATAGGTTTTTTTTAGTATCATCAATCCGTGATATTATTTTTTGTATGAGTGTCTATTTGCTTTTCAACACTTGCATAGTGTTTCTCTGTAATTGGATCTTGTATCTGTTGAGAAATATATGAATAAAATAAAATAAAATATGCTATGCACGTCACCCCTGTCAATCGTCCCGAAAACGCCAAAAGTCTTCTAAAAATGCGAAAACCCACCTAGAACTGTTGTAACACATCGGTTAATTGTTATGGAATCTTCGACTGCAATGCTGTATGTCCATTGTTTATCACACGCTTTGCAATAATGTTCTGGCTCCTGGGTGATGATATGTCCAAGGGTGATCCGGGTGTGGGCTAAACGGAGCTGGGTAATGAGGGTTTGCCGTTCGAATCTAGCTTTTAGTTACAACAGCTTTGTTGGATTGTTCTGCCAAAATGGCTGATTTTAATCGAAAATTTCAACTTTGAAATTGCTATTTTACGCGGTGTTTCTATATTTGACCTGACAGTGCGAGTGACACTGTCTGTACTAAGATTTTATAGATTCATAATGCAAACTTCAACTTTGAAATTTCTATTTAAAGGACTATAGTCGAAACACCTTAATGGATTTTGATATCACAATTAAAACTTCATTCTTTTCAGTTACCTTCCAGTTCTTTTGTATTTTTAAAATATATACAGTCTTCGAAGAGCAAAAGTTCGGCCGTGTTCGCCTGAAGAACAAGGCTGGAATCGCTTTGAAATGAACTAATCTCAAAATACTCTTCAAGTTTCTATCATTAACTTTTTCGGACGCTGACCATTTTCCAGTTATAAGCGATTTAATGTCTGGAAGGCCCCAAAAATGGGTATTTTCAATGCTTAAAAACTCGGTTCAAAGTAATATTTTTTAGGTTGCCAAGTATCTAAATTTAAAGATTAAGCCTTGCTTTATAATATCATGAAAATTATTTTGAGGTTACTTTATTTTAGAGTAATGTTTTGCCTTATCTGATAGGCCAAAATTGGTGAACTTTTGGTTTTCGCAGACTGTTTCACGAGTTTTGACGTCTACCGAGGTGAACAGCTGATCAGCAAGTGACATCTTTGTATTAGTCTGTAACGTTGGCAATGAAGAATCGGGTGTAAATCTAGTAAAATTTGCTTGTAGCGTTTTTTTTGTATGCAAATGAACTTTTCCAAGTAAAAAAAAACAAAATACGACTATGTCTACCTGGCTGGCGTTAACGAAACCGTCAGGATTATGCGTCATTGTCGTTATGGCGAATTTAAAAATGTTACTAGATCATCAGGTGTTATTGTATCATAATAAATACCTATGAAAAAGACAACACTTGTTCGAAGATCATTCTTTGTATTACTGCGGATGCCTTCTCCGGAATGACAATTTTTGTGAGACGCCGCTGACCGACGAATCTTGAATGGTTTCATGAACACACTCCGAAGATTTACTACTATACTATACGCGCTTACTATATCTGGGTCGATGAACCCTTTTCACTGCTGTGTCTATAGCTATATTCGAACCCTCTCCACGCTACTTCGGCTGGATTTGGGGCGTTGTGATCCCGGTTTTTTCCGGTAAACATGTTTTTTCGATTCCGGGATTGTGGAAGCTGAGGGAAGATATAAAGGAGAATATCTCTAGCTAATAGATTTTTTGTTGTCACCAGTGAAATTGGATCGTAGTTTTATTAGGAAAAGGGTATATGTAGACGAATGGAGATACATGGGAATAGTTTTTACTACTAGGCGGAAAAGAGCTCAAGATATTGTGTTATAACAATGTTTATGTGAAGAAGAAAGATTAATGCTACTTCTTTCCTTTGTTTTGCTTGTCTTTTGATGTCTGCTTCCTAAAGTACTTTTTGGATTATAAAACAATTATAACACAGGTTGTAACACCAGTTTATCTATACCTATGGCTGGCAGGAAAACGCTTTATTGCATTCGTAAATCATTTCAGTGACGGAGGCTTCTTATTGAAACAAAAATGTATAGATCATATAGATTCATTAAATTTTCTCACATATTAATACTAACTGCATGGAGTATTTACTTAAATTCAAGTGACCAAATATGTCCAATATCCTCGTTAAATACAACCAAAGCTTTACCTGCAATGATTTTACTTAAGACAAGTAACATCTCCTCTGAATTGATATTTATTCCGTTCGGTGAATATTTTTCAATAACACTGAATTATTTACCACAGTGAGCCTACAGAAAAAGCTGTAAATACATACAAATCTTCTTAAATTGGACTGCTACAACCGTCACCAAAAACGTTTTGGCGCACAATTAATTTATGACGCCAGCCAATTTAGAAAAGGAGAACCCTTAAAAACTGGCCTTGAGCAACGTTAAGAAAAGAAGAATACTTACGTACTTTTTCATCCACTCTATTTTGAAGTTTTAACTCCTAATTAGATCGAGTCCTTACTTGAGCCACGAGTGTTTTTAAGCACAAATAAGTTTATTGTGTGTATCTGTCTTTTTTTTTTTGGCATTGGAAGTTATCCATTTGCCACAGATGTGTGTTACTTATATTTCTCTAATTATGGACAAACACACGACGTCACAACATCAATGGCGAAGGCGAGATTCGAACTCGCGGCCCGGCCGGCCGGCTGATCAGTAGCACGACACTCTGACCAACGCGGCCAACCGAGGCCCCAGGTGTATCTGTCTGTCTGTATGTTTGTGGCATCGTAACTCCCCAACGGATGAAGCTGTTCAAAAGTTATGGTGTTATGGGGATCAATCCATAGTAAACGAAAATGCTGAATGGGGTGTCAGAAGAAAGGGTCCTACTGAAAGGTGACTTTTCTCTAACTAACAGTGTTTGGACCCTTTCGCACCTGCAGGCCGACGGCGATCTGGCTCTCTTCTACCGCTAGGGCAATGGGCTTTGCTCCTCAAAGCTCTCCTCCATGATGGCGCCGCGCAATGTGCCTTCCAGACAGTCCCGAACGATTTCGACTTCCCATCCTAACCGTGTCGAACTGCGTACATCCAGAACTGGCCGATACGACCACTGCTTTGTACCTAGGGTGTCGAGATTGTGGAACAATCTACAAGAGGAGACCTTTCCCAGTCCTACCAGCTTGAGCAGTTCAAAAATCGGATCAACTTCGGTGTAAAGAAAGTGATGGGGGTGGTGAATGTGAGGTTGATCAATCCATAGTAAACAAATATTGCTAAATAGGATTCAGAAGAATTTGATTTGTAAATTACCAAATAGGAATTTTAATGAAAATGGCTCGCTTAGTTTTGTGTATGAATTTCAATAATTTTGCTAATAAAAAGTGTCAACAGGAGGCTTAGATCATTTTCAAAACTCATTTTTCACGCCATGGAATGGTCAGTGATTTGTTACAAAGGTTAGAAACAACTTTCATACTTGCAAAAGAAAAAATAACGCTCCTAACAATATGGAAAGATCTAGAAACATGGCACGGATTTTCGCTCTGATTTTTTCGTGACTTAGACGTCACAAAGCATTTACTTGAATTCAAAAAATCTTGTGATCATAGGTATATACAGGGTGTGCCTTAATGATATGCGAATATATAAGGGTATGAATCTACATGAAAAATTAATGTTAGTTTGCTTTATAAACTATGGTCCAAAAATGTTTCCTTACAAAAACTCGGGGTGTTGAAGTTTTAGGAAAAAAATAGAAATCAACTAATATTTTCAGAACCGCTTCAGATATTCCACTGATATTTACCACGTAGTGAAAGTTTTTAGCTTTAACAGTGGCGTGCGTACGGGTATTGACTTCGATATTTTTTAAGAAAAAAATGGTACGCCAATGGTTTTTTGCTAAATAAAAATTATTTTTCAATTCCCCGTTCAATCTAAAACAAATGATCTCTCTTGAATTGTTTTCCTTCGCCATTTTTCGAGTAAAAAAATAAAAACCGTTCTATTGTCTAACTTGCAAAATTATTATTAATTTAATTGGAACAATTAAACACATTAGGAGTAATGAACAACAACTGTCAACATAAACATAACATTAAAACCAACGAAATGATTACATAAGTTGTTGAAATGGCCCCCTTCATTCACTATGCATGCTTCCGCCCTCCTTCTCATGGAATTTCTCACTCGTTAAAATATCCCTGGAGTTTTTTTATTCTATCACAATCTGCAACTATCCTTTCTCTTAACTCGTCTACAGTGTTAATGGGACTTGTGTACACTAGTGTCTTGAGATAGCCCCACAAAAAGAAATCTAAACTGTTGAAGTCTGGGGACCTTGGTGGCCATTCTTGAGGGCGACCGCGGCCAATCCAACTACTTGGATAGACAGTTTGTAAATAATTACGAACCGCTGCAGTGAAATGGGCTGGGGCACCATCATGCATGTACCACATATTGTTTCTTTATTACTAACGGAACATCATCAAGCAGCAAAGACAACTGTTGTTGAAGAAAATTGAAGTAAGTCTGTCCGTCAAGTCGTCTAGGCAAGAAGAATGGGCCAATAAAGTGGTTGCCAATAATTCCTGCCCATACGTTAACCGAAAATTGGTGTTGGAAATGGGTTTCGGTTACGGCATAGGGATTTTCTTCTGCCCACAAATGATTATTGTGGAAATTCTGAATGGCATTTCGAGAAAAATTAGCTTCGTCTGTGAATAGAATCATTGATTCAAATTGCGGATTTTGTGTAATTTTTCGAAGATACCACTGACAAAAGGTCACACGCCTTGGAAAATCAATGGGAAGTAATGAATGTACTCTTAAAATATGGTAAGGATATAATAAAAAATCCACCAAAATTCTCCAAACAATTTGTTGGCAAATATATAAGTGTCTAGCGATCTTCCTCGTACTCGTTTCAGGATGTTCTTCGACTTCGTGCAGCACTGCTTCCTCAATTTCAGGTTTTCTCACACTTAGAGGTCTACCTTCAGATGTTCTTTTTCGGACAGAACCAGTATCAACAAGACGACGATGATTGTTAGAAAAGGTTCGACTATCTGGCAAAGCACGATCGGGATATCTCTAGTGATAAATCCGTCTGGCTTGCTCACCATTACCGTCGGCAAGGCCATATACGTAACGCATTTCCGCCATTCCTGCATTTGAATAATTCACCATTATTAACAAGATTTAAAAAACTAAATAACGAAAAAGATGTCACATCGAACAGATTTGAATAACAGAGACTTGTCAGATGTCAAGAGCCAGTGACATATTCCAGAGCAACTAGATATTTATTGCTAAATTACATTCTTCAATTTATTACATTAATTTTCTCGGACAACGGAACGGTTTTTATTATTTTACTCGAAAATTTGGGCATCGAAGGAAAACAATTCAAGAGAGATCATTTGTTTTAAATTGAACGAGGCATTCAAAAATAATTTTTATTTGGCAATAAACCATGGGCGTACCACTTTTTTCTTAAAAAATATCGAAGTCAATACCCGTACGCACGCCACTGTTAAAGCTTAAAATTGTTTTTGCATTGAAAAATATGCAACTTTATTAACTTTTACTACGTACTAAATATCAGTGAAATATCTGAAGCGGTTCTGAAAATATTAATTAGTTTCCATTTTTACCCTAAAACTTCAACACCCCGAGTTTTTGTAAGGAAACATTTTTGTACCATAGTTTATAAAGCAAACTAACATTAATCTATCATGTAGATTCACACCCTTAAATATTCGCATGTCATTAAGGAACACCCTGTATATAAAAATAGTGATATGTAGACTACGGAAGCCGCCGAAATGTCGTTTGTCCAGATTCATAAGTGTGAACATGAAATCATGTCAATGATGATTCGTTATGGTTAGTTGAACATCAATGTCTAAAAAAGGTCGGCTACGGTTGGTAGACTCTTCCCCTTCAGATTTATTTGCACATTTTATTAACAACATATTGCTTGATGTAGTACAAAATGTAAATGAAAACAATTTGAAGTGAAGAAATTAATTTTATTGGTCATACAACTCCATGGATGGTTGAAAGTGCTCTACGATATTCAGTATACAGTCGCAGGTTAGGAGTAGGTACATGAATAAGCTGGAAAATAGGTCGAATCGGCCACTCGTTACACAATAACCTATTTACTTAGCTCGTTCATTCATCAAGAGTGTCTAACCAACTACCAACCTGTTACTAATTCATCTCAACGGACAAGACGGTCTGTTTGGATGTGTGTCAAAAGTTTTTCTTCATGAAAGACAGCTCGTCGTAAAATATTTGTTTGTTGACAGGAGATACATGATGTGAAGGTGACTAGCTAGTTGACATCCCAATATTCTTTTAATAAAAATAAATTTTGAACGGGTCATGTTAGGAATCTAGATATACTCGTAGGTATATATTGACCTAAAAATAACAAATGAGAATTAAAAATGTGGGCTAGGCTCTATGTTGTAACGTTTTTGTAATCGCGAAAATTTTCAAAAATGAGATATGTTTTTGGATGTACATCACGAAGAGAATCTATGTTCCGCAGGTCTGCCAGTCTGTCCGCTAATCTGATAACCGCATATAACTTGAGAAGTACCGAAGCAACAAAACAGACTGGTTGTTGCAACAGGATCTGAGTTAGGTGAACCATTATACTAGGAGTATAATAAATCGCCGTTCCTGTCACGGCACGACAAACTAGTTTTCAATCATTTTTATGAGTGCAATGCAAAATAACCTTCCAAATCAATCAGGCGATACCTCAATCGATAATATCAATAAATTAAATATCGCACTTTGATTTGCATACTGTAAAGTCGGGAGAAATTTGCGTAGCTCATTTATACTGGTACGAAAAGCCGTAAAGTAGGCTGTAGACAACCACGATAGAGTACATTATATTGATGCCAGAAATGTAAAAAACTTTTTGGTCTTAGGCTGTTTTGACGAATAATAGATTTTTTCAAATTTGTCATGTATAAATAAAGAGGGGTCAAAAACGGAGGGTTCCGGACTTGCTTTGGGAAAACGGCTGGTAGGGTGTGATAGAGTATATTATATTGATGCCAGAAATGTAACAAACTTTTTGGTCTTCGGCTGTTTTGACGAATAATAGATTTTTTCAAATTTGTCATTTATAAATAAAGATGGGTCAAAAACGGAGGGTTCCGGACTTTACGTGAAAACCGCATTTCTCAAGGTTTATTTTAATGTAATTTTTTCGCGTTTCTCCTCACTTTGAGGAAGATTTTGGAGGAGGGAGATAAAACGCTTACAGTACATAGACAGCCAGTAATACAATCGAACTGCGTGAAAACAGCATCGATTTATGTTTATTTGGACCCAAATTACGTCAGTAGAAGAGGTAATGGCAAATTTTCGTCACTGCTGCCTTTTTACTGTTTCGATCAGAACGTGATCGATCGGAACTTCAGCCGCATGAAAATTTGGGATTTAGTAAATAGTTATTCGACGAAGATATTTTCAATCATGGCACTTCAGTTTATGCCGAAAGTAGATAACAATTTGCTTATTTTAAATGAAACCCTGACTATCATTAAAATTTTGGATTGTAAACACTTCTTCTATGTCGTCCTACTTATTATAAGTTAAATCCATTTTTTCAGCATCTCTGTCTTCGCCATAAGATATGTAACGGTTAAGTTACTTTAGTAGACTTTATTGGATATTCGCATAAATAGTAATACAAGGCGATTAAAAAAAAGATAATTAAGTTCCAGAAAAACTCAGAAGTTCATTTTTTTCAAACGGAAACCACCTACTCTTATAATTATATTGTATTAAGCATTACAAATAAGAATGGTTTTGTGTAAGATAGATTATTTATCGATAAAATCTAAAAATCCGTTCGAGATAGGTATAACAATAATGCGGCATTCTGTAAACTAGCCAGTTTTCTGCCTTACTAATAGAAGGCGGATTTATTTCAATTCTACCTGGCATTTGACTGATCACTTTCTAAATGGCAACTCTCCCCCTTGGAAGTTGCATGGTTGCTGGGTGAATTACATAACTTCCGATGGAATTTGAAGGAGTTTCGTGACCCGCGTTCCCCTATAACCAAGTATTTATAGTCGCCAGTGGAGTTACTTTTGCTTCAGTAGATCACTAAGACAAGTGTATTTCGTAACCGATATGGAGTTACCTTGGGAACGCAAAACGAGGTGGCATAAAGTTCTGTATAATCAGAAATATGTTATAGCGGTACTTTTAGACTTTTGCTGAATTAGTTCTCTAGAAGCTTTTCAAAATACCACCCTACGGATGTAATGACTTCTTCACCTGGACTTGAAGCACGGAAACGAATGAAAGCCTGGTGAGTACGGTGGGTTTTCAAGAAATTCGAAATTAATTTGTCATTGTTAAAGCGTTACTCTGAGTCGGTGCATTGTCCTGATCTAAGATCCTTTTTACCTTTTGCAAAACCTGCCCTAGAACGTAATAATATATTGTAATAGTTTTTTCTGCAGGTACCCTATCACTAATGTCGATTTGGCTTCCCAAAAAATGAATGTCATAATCTTCTTTCAGATGATTTCGAAAACTTCGGATCAAAACAACCCGGCTCAGTTCAATGTGCGGTTTAATTTTCCCATTTAGGGTCATAGTTTCAAACCCAAGTCTTATCCATAACTATATATCGACGCATAAAATCAATTTATTTCTCTGTAGATTCCTTCTGCTTTGCAAATAATTAATCAGTGTTAATTTTAAGTTTCTCCATTTCCAACTTCCACAGGGATCGGTTTTAGGGCCATTGTTATTCCTGAGTTATGTTAATACAGTTTTTTCACTGCATCTGCAAGAAGATATCAGTCTATATTCAGATATACTATAAATCACATCTACTTCAAACCGCTGTACTTTTTTGATCAGATTAGCAAATGAATTATTTTTTTTTCAAACAAATCGTCTGTGTATTTACGTCACCTGTTCTTCTACGACTACAACGTTTTTATAATGTGACTATAAATTAATATCCTTAGGTGTTTAATAAACACAGGAATCGTCATAATCCGTTGCTGGTAGACACCGAGTTCGGAAATTTATATAATGAGTCGTTTGGGGTTATGAGCTTTTAATGTCACCTTAAGATTTAAATTGTGCCGTTTTCAACTTAATGGCCTAATGCATCACACTCAAATTAGCGAAATGGTTCATTGATGGATTTATGTATTTCTTCAGGGGTAGTAGGTTTGAGGGTATGAGTTCTCGTTTGTTCTTACCACGAAAAGCTAATGAGAATATGCTGATGGTTAAGCAGAGAAAATGCTTTTTCATTTTTTAAATTGATTTACAAAAATTGTCGGGCAGATAGCACACAGACAGAGAAAGGTGATCCAAGATATTTATGCCACAAAACTGCCACTGGTTGTAATTTAAAAGTTTGTCAGAATATTTCAAGCTCCGCTACTTCTTGTTTGTTTTGAATTTTTTGTATCATCACCGGGGTCTACCTCGTGCCAAATGTGTCAGACCTGGATAAAAAGTTAATAACATTTGCAATGTTTTATATAGTAGATGAATATTAGAGCAAGCAGGAATTTGGTTCAGTTTAAGGTAGCATTTCCTTTTTTTAAACTGCCTGTTTGGAGCAGTATTGTAAATCATTTTCATCTGATTATTTCATGGTGTGTATATAGAGATGACTAAAAAACAATACTATCAGTTTTCTATAAAAAATGCATTTTTTCTTCTTGTTATCAAATATTTGATTTAATTTACATTTAACAATCAGTTATCCCCAAAAGCCAATGGGAATGCGGCAAATAATAGGTGGATTTTCTAGCTGTTAAATTTGGCAGCAGATTTGGACGTTTGTTAATTCATGGCAATCTCGAATTTAAGTTCAATATACTGTTATCATTACATACCTGTTGAATAGTGTGGATTTGTCTGTATTTTGCAAGAAAATAGAATAAAGAATACATTCCATCCAATTCCTCATCTTCCTTTACATCTTAATAATAATCATTTATTAATTTACGGGTTAATGAATTTCTTCAAAGCAATAAAAACATTGTCCTCTTCATCCTAAAACACAGATAATATGTGTAAGACGTGTCAATCCCTACATCTCCGTGATGCATAATGCAATTACTATGGACATAAACAAAAAATTATGAAAAATGTCTCACAAATAATGTCTTTTAAGTCCAAAAATCATAAAAACTATTAATGTTTATTCACTGGTGGGGTTATCCATCTGTCACTCGCAGGTTTGCCACGTCTAACGACGATCACGTCCCGTGGTGAAGGGTGCGACATGAATCTTTTACATTTGCTGCTTTTGAATTTAAAGTAGGAATACAAACATAATACTTATGATAGTTGGAGCTAGACTGATAACACTTCTAGAAGAATATTTGAAAAATGTGAGCACCGTCATGGTCTGTTGTCAAATTGCAAATGAAGTATCTGAAAATTTTTACATACAGTGGACCTTCGTCATAGTTTACTATCCTGATTATGATCCTTTTTAGCAGATGTGTTGTATCATCAAATTGATGAACAAATATAAGAAAGCTCTTACATACAGAGGATTTTTCAGATAAATTTACTAGATATCATGATTATAAGCACCTTTGGTGGATTGTTCGATCCGGAATGGGAGAGATCTCCTATTTATGAAAATATTTTTGGTATCATCTAAGCGTTGCAATCAGTGCACCAAAACTGTGACATATGATTTATAACATAACCCGCTGCTCCATCAATATAAATTTAACATTCAAGTCGCCTAGCCGTGGCGATGCAGTGGTCGGGATGAATATCACAGCAGCTACTGATGACACTCTTTCTGACACAGTCCGGATCGAAAGATGACGATACTCGCAAAATGTATTGATACTAAATGTAGGATCGTATCGAACATCCCTACTGTCAAGATGTATAACCCAAGGTACCGACGGACCTTTTTTGCGGCGTCATGGAAATAATTTTAAATTTTCATTTGCATTTTTTCAAGTGTTGTGCAATGATTTTGGGAAAAATGTCACGAATAGTCTTATAGAGTATATAGTAAAGTATATTTCAACAGTTGGCGGAACTTACTCCACTGGGACCAGGAGGGTGAAACGGGATATTAATGCACAATCTGGCAACCCTGTCGCACCCTCACAAAATGGCCGCTGACAACCACACAAGTCACCGTGTTGCAATTGAATAGCATGGAATTAAACCTTCAGAGTATATTATGTTTTGTGACTGGTACCAAGAGTTGACAGATCCCACACATGGTGGCACTCCTTGAAATGCAATAATCAGCTGTATTCAAATAATGTCTAATATAAATATAACCTAGAATGTGTACTCGTGAAAAAAGAAAAATATGGCCAATTTTGTAGTTTTTTTTTTGCAGGTTTTAGGTTTGCTGGTAGCTTTAAGGCATATATTTGGGAATTTCTTAATCGCTGTGAATATAGTGTGGATGTTTGTTTAGTTCCTGAACAACGAAAAATATTCAACTTTATGGATGTATGGATATCAAAAAAAAACCTGAATGGTTTTGTGGGAATATCAATCTAAGGTGCCATAATGGTTCTGATGAACGGCAAGTAAATGAATGCATGTTTGAAAACGAGCAATATCTTTTGGTAGAGCCTGTAGGTACTTAATGGCTATCTGCAAGAGGTTGCTAAAATTTGTTGAGTGGAACTTGAAGCTCATTCGCTGTATTTATAGGAAAAAAACACCCAGTATCGCATATCAATTGAAGAAAATAATATAAACATGAATAAAAAATCAACAATAGTAATTAAAACATGAATTTTATTAAAAAATCCAACATTTCTTTAAATTTTGACTGAATTATATGTAATTTCTTAATATTCAATAAGCTGGTGATGTTTCAATGACAAGCTGTCATCTCATACTTTGACAGTATTTTGTTTTCAACATTTCATAGCTATTGGTTGCTAAAATTTGTTGATTGGAACTTGAAGCTCATTCGTTGTATTTGACGGTATGTTACCCTATAGGTGGAGAATAACGGACTGAATGCAATTGGCCCCTAGTATTCTTTGTCATTTTTAGTATCTAGCTAGCTAACTTCTGAGATTTGGTACCACGGCCAAGTGATCATCGAAAAGCTAGCTGCAATTTTTGATGTACCTTTAAATCAGATGGTACCTACCGTTCGGGATTTGGTGTTTCATTACTATTTTATTTAGAGTAAGGGCCATTTTTTGAACACATTTTTTAGATTTTTGATACTTTTAGTATTTGTTTAAATATCCTGGTTACGTTATTAATATTAAAAATATTTTCGAAAAACTGACAATTTTTGGACGAGGAGCAAGATTCTGATTTTTCTTATTTTTTTTTTCGAGGGCTTCGGCATGTAGGCTCTGCAATAACATGCACACAAACATACATTTGATTTTGATGGAAGAACTCAAGGAATCATTCGTTTCAAGTTTTCGGAATACGGTTCATTGGTGTCAACATCAAAAATCGACTAGGTGTGCACTTACCTTTTTTTTTAGTTTCTCGGTATTCAGGCTCTGCCTCTGCGCCGGCTTCAGTATAGAGATATTTCTCCAACCGTTGAGATATGCAGCAACATTTAGCCATGAACCAATTACGCTAGGTTTTAAACTTTCCTGTAAAATATCGACTGTCCGTCCGGTGGCAGACAAACCACCCTAGCGGCGTGTTTGAAATGTATTTTAAGCCTCTGGATGGATATCCTTGCCGCGTGCAATGCAGTATATACGCCTTTCCAGGTTGCGCCACCCATTTCTCACGTGACCTTGACAAATTGCATCCCATACGTCGGTGGTATAGGCCTAATATAGTCCAGTACATGTAGAAATTAATATCAAGAAAAACTGCCCAATAATTATTGTGGAAAGGATGGCACTTGGCTTGCGAAACATGTGAAAGTTGTTGTGACTTATCTCGACATTCACCAGCCACACTACTACGGCAGCCACCATCATCTGCGAAACACACACCCATCGGTCAGACCGCCATACGTGTGATAAAGATAAGGGCAAATATGCAGATAAATCTAGGATGTGTAAAATATGCCCAATAGGTGCATAGAGCTAGAGGATTTAGAAGCGTATAAATATACTAACCCAAAAAAATTAAGATATATCCTCTACCTCCTGCAACGCCCAACCCCCGAATTTTATTTCCCTACAAATTTTTTTCTGAAAATCATCAGGACCCTCTAAAACGTAAAGAATGGAGCATGAGCGATATTTATTTATTTTTTTGCGTTTTTGGCTTGTTTCTCTGCCGCCACTGGTCCCTTTTCATAAACAAAAGCTACAAAGATTTTTCGACCTTGGAATAGTAGCAGCCTTGGGTGAAAATTTGATCCAAATCCGAGAGGTACTTCTCAAGTTATAGACAGACCGATATCCCGAAGGAAATAAGTGTCATGGTTTATCATGATGTACAAAACAAAACAAACAACGCAAAACAATATCATTTTCGAAATTTTTCGCGGTCACAATACTGCATCGCCCAGTGTCGTAGGAATTAAAAAGGTAAAATCGTTAGCCAGTTGACTTTTTCAGTCATTGAATTTTCGATATCACCGTTTCAGTTTCAATTCGTTATTTTTTTGCATTGGGCATTTTGATCTAAAATAGAATGTCGTCTGAAGGATGTTTTTCAAGACGGATGAAAGAACGTTAATTCAATCGATTTTTTTTTGAAAATTTTTTAAGGCTGGTATCTCGTTTGTGTGGAGAATTTTGCCTGAGTACTGCACTAATAGGCCGCATGCCAGCGCCGCATAGTCAGGCGGGCGGTCAATGATTTTTGTCTGAAATGCAGTTTTTGGCTGACACCTCTTTATGCAAATCGGCCATCGCATGCCTTAAATTACAATCATTTCCTTCTACAAGAAGAAAAAATGCTCGCCGGCTGGCGCCAAACCGTATTTTTGGGGATCTTGGCAAGTTCTATATACCCAGCACGCAATTGGAAATGACTTTTTATTATTCGAACACTGTTTCAAATGCATAGATGAAAGTAGATGAGGATAAAATTAATCAATATTTTACCTCAAAAAAGTGAATTCTGAGCGTTTCTACTTTTACTTCCCACGCGAGAAAGTATTTTCACATAAATACTAAGCCCAGGACAAAAAAGCTTTGTAGTTCTTGAAAATCGGTTCAGGGAGGGCGGAGAAGAAGATCAAAAACGAAAAAAAAGTTAAACAAAAACCGCTCAAACTTTTTGACGTTTCCGAGACTCCTGATCCTTTGCTTCCCTTTCTGAAAAAAATGTTAGGGGTATATCGCAGTTTTTTGCGATAAGACAAGAAATCCTCTTGCCTCTTTATAACGTACTCACCTGGTATACCGGTAGCTGCTTAGGTTGAAAATGTGAAGACTCTAATCGAAAGAATTTAAATCGCCACTTTAATCGTGGTATGGTGCTCATGATATTCTAATCATATTAAATCACAAGTTCAGGAAGCCAGGAATTATAAAAAGCAAATAAGTGTAAGAATCCTGATTTAATCATCCAAGGTGTTCTCACAGATGCAAATACCATCATTAATTCTAAAATCAGTCGTGTTAGCTACTTATACAGAACCTTTTTACATGGATTCCGAACATTCTAAATACGTAACATCGATGTAATAACTAAATAATCTCGTATACAGGAATAAATACATACTGCTTTCTACTCAATCCTGTTATTTTCGACAATGATTATTTTTATTCTAGCAATGCAGTGTTCATGATTTCCGAGGCAAATTGGCTTGATATGTTAGAAATCCAAACGAAATATATCTCATTTGAACACTCTGTTTGATAAGTAGAGCACACTTCCTATCAGATTCTTTATATGTATGTAAAAGCAGTAGTGATAATACAAAATATACAGGTTGTACAATTAGTACCACGACAAATTTAAGGAGAAGGTAGGCTTTTGACTGACGCCCCAAATAACAAAATTTACCTATATGAAAGTGTCACCGTTTTTGAGATATTGATTTTTTTCTTAAATTTTAAAAAACGAACCTTTTCATCTGTGGTCTTTAGCTGCATGTTCAAATAAGGTTATACTTTGTTCATTTTTTCTATATAATACTTCTAGATAGTTGCTTTATCATATACAAGTGCAATTTAGTTAAAAGATATTAAGGAACCATGATAAAATAAGGACTGTTTTGGGATTTATAACCTTCTGATATTGTTTCCACATGAAAAGGTTCGTTTTTTTTAAACTTAAGAAAAAACGGTGACACTTTTATATAGGTAAGTTTTTGTTATTTGGGAGATCAGTCCAAAGCCTACCTTCTCCTTAAGTTTGTCGTGGTACTTATTGGACACCCATATTACGGATAGTCTCAGAGTAGTCTTCTTGAAAACTTGAAAATTAGTATCCCGAAAATTGATACTGGGGATGCAGTACAATCCCTCAGAGACCACGACTTGACACATTTTGTGTTGGAAAATAGTGCTACTTCTAGCGTTTAAAGAAAGGGGTTTTGTCCTTTATCACATTTACCAAGTATCATCTCAAAAATTTACTCACTGTGTGTCTACAAAGACAGCTTGAGATTGCAGGTATACAATTTTCTTTTTTTGTAGATGCAAAAATTAATAACTTTCTACTTTTTATCAGCTAGTTAGTTGCAAACCATGAACTGGGTGCGTGAGAACCTCTTAAGTTTTTATTGTATTCTAAAAACAAGTTAATTTTGCTGCATACTACATAGTGTAATTGTCGCCTGAAGATAAATAAGTGTAACTGCAGGTAAACGCGGTAAAATAATTACACTATCTACAACAATAAAGAAATTGTTTATATTTAGTCATGTTGACACTAATTCAAAGGAAACCGTAAGTTTCTCGATTTAATTGTTACTTGGCGTTTGTCTCCTAGCGTGACGTATGAACAGCGAAACGGTGAGTTTTTTCAAAATTTATTACGGTTCTCTTGATCGAGACAGCTATGGATATGTTTCGGGTTTGGGCTAGGCGCTGCTCAGTAAGACTCGGCAATCAACACAGTATGGTATAATAGCAAATCAAAGGATGTATCTATAAGTTTTATTGCTCTTTAAAATTTGATCGAGATATTTTTTCTCGGACTATCATCTAAATGATTTTTTGATTCACGTCTTTTCGATTGATATGATGATCGTCATCAGGTGAATTGGCGAACATGCTCCTTTCTTTTGACTTTTTATACCGTGCCTGTGATTGGTTGTAAAGTAGGTATCCCTTGATTGACGTTTCTTACAATCGGTTGCCATAGTGATATAATTTCCACACTTGGATTACTGTAAACATCTTAATTCAAAATTATGATCCCAAAGTATTCGGTGGTGCTTTGTCCAAGCAAGTGGTATTTTTAGTCTACACTATTAGTTAATGGTGCCGTTCTACACGGCGAAACTGACAGGAGACAGCGACTGCGACAAAGCTGTTTCGCTAGACTGCAGTGACATAGCACTTTCACAGAAGACCTGGCACTATCATTTATCCACGAAGAAACAACGTACAAACATGTTTATAATGTTTGTCGCCAAAATTGCGTAGTTTTAGAGAGTACTTTTGACTTACTGGTCTACCAATACCAAAGTGACAGCGTTGTATCAACGTAGTAATAATAATAGTATATAATACTTACCGGTAGAAACATCTACCTTTATTAGGCTTGTGACGCTCTGTGTAAATTATGTAAGAAGTACTAGGTCTTGAAATCGTCTAACACCACAATTAGCTGCAAACACTCGTTTAAAAACTAATACTGAATATATGAATTTACTGTTTACAAGCTGATGACTTATGTCAAGAGCTCTTTGTCCTTACTACAGACTACAAGAATGACGAGACAAACAAATGCTTGACTATCTCCTTCTACCTATTCTGAATTAGTTGTGAAGAAGCATTAGAAGACACAACACACGTACTGCTTATTGGAGAAGATACTTTTTTAAATGTGAATTTAATTGTCCTCAAACATAATAAATATAATGTTACGTTAAAATGATTCCGGCGTCCGATCCCAACGATTGGTAAAAGGTTCCACCACAGTTTTACGATGGATTACACAATTAAGATGGAGTATCGCGGTTCAAATTATAAATTATAACCTTGATTATAAAATGCAAATTTGAGTTTGCGGTTTTCTGCACTGCTGCTAAAATTAAACTTTCATATGATCGAAACTGATTAATTAAATACATAAATAGTTTTTTCATAAATAAATTAGGTCTCAAGTGTCTCATTACAATGCCGTGGTACTTTGCAAAACTAAACATGATGGATAGTGGTCAAGAAATAGGATGTAATGGGAATCGGGAGCTGCTTTTCAGTGAGTGACTAGTACTGCTCGGAACCTGTCACGACAATACCGTTCCCACATCGCTGGAGTATCTAGCGTCATGCACTTGAACAACTTATATTTGAAATGCGGTGTTCCCTCATGCACCAGCGTCATAACAAAAGAATCATTACATTTTTATGCACATTTAGTAGAATAGTTGAAAAGCGTCAAAAAAGCTTTAAAAACAAAAATAAGCATTTTCAACAGAGCAAACATCTCTTAACAAACTTCTGATGGTTGGTAAACATAATTATTTTTTCTCAAAAATTCCCCAAAAGCCCGTTTAAAATAATTGTTTACGACTAGATCAAATATGTATTATGTGGTATCAAGGCTTATTAAGGTATATCAAAACGAAGCTCTTTGCAAAACTACAGTTAGTCAGATTTGTATTTGCAGTGTTTACACTTTTGATCTGTCTTCAGTAATACTTGATCCATTTTCAGATATTCGCTTTACATTTGCTCCTGTTCGCTCACAAGGTGTGCAGCAGATGGCGCCGACGCCGTCTAGTTTTAGCATGCAGCCTCTTTGGGCTAGACGATGCACTTCCTCTTGTTGCGTAGGACAGATGTGGATGTGCCCCACACACCGCACACTCACGCGTTGTGTACAGAGGAACAGTAGAACGTATACAGGGTCATTTATAAATCATGAGTGAACGTCATAAAAATGCTTACAACGGTAATGGGTAGGTAATAGGACAATGATCGAATTTTCATCTTGGTTTGACATACATAGGAAAAAATAGCGTCAAGTAGGCTGACGCTGCATTCCCCACGCCGTCAGTTCATAAAGGACACAAGTTAGACCGTCCGAGAAAAAAGTTGGTTACGAACCTCAATAGTAGAAAAATCAAACGGCTAAAGTCATTCAAATAGGCCCATACAATTCGACCATAGACATTATTTCCCTGCCTTACCGGTATTACCGTTGATCTAGCAACGTCGCATTTACCGGATAAATGGCCGCACAATGAGTGATACGTGGCAGCGCGGCACAGCAGCAGTAATGCCAGGATACTTACCAAGATTGGCATTCCCGTCGGTGAAGCCAGAGAGCAGAAGTAGTGACGCAAATCGAAAGCATTTCTCTACCATTCCAAGTTTTAAGGGAAAATGTACGGGAAATCTATGATGTGTGAATTATGTCTAATAGGTGCATAGAATTACCGAGGTTGGGAGTATCTAAATATACTAATATCAAAAATTGAGATATACCCTACAACCCCTCTCCCCCCAATTTTTTGCCCCTAAGAATGTTTTCAAGGTTTCAAGATCAAAAACGAAACGAAGATGTCTATTTTTTTTTCGTTTTTAAATTTTTTCAGCGTCCTCCGCCGCCACTGGTAACTTCAAGCTTTTTCGTCTTTGGTATATTAGTGACCTTGTGTAAAAATTTCATTCAAATCCGAGTAGTACTGTACAAGTTATAGAGATTAGAGGACAGACAGACATCCAAAAAACATTACTAATTTTCGAAATTTCTCGCAATTACTATTCTTCCTCTCCATTTTGTGTGGGAAGAAAAACATTGCTTTGAACTTAATTAGTGCTATAATTTGTTTTATTTCAGTTTTCTGAATGCATTTAAAAATATTTCAAACTTTCAACGTTACAAAATATATTCCCAATTTCAAGGTGACCATATATTTCTTAATGTAACATGTGATAGGACTCTACTTCTTCTTCGAATCCACTGACTGAAATTACTGACGTTTCGGTCACCGTGGTTCCAACATATGTGGTTTTGTTTAACCGGAGACACACGGAGATCCATATATACGAATATATTTCGGGAAGATGAAAGTTACGAATTTTCTTGCTGTACATCCACTAGCTGCTACTGGATAACACGGTGTTTTTTTTTAATGGAAATGAAGATTCATTATATAAACAATCGTGTTCGAAATAATGTAATCTCTCAGAATACCACGTATACGATAGAAAGGTGCCTACGGAGTAGATTTCCTCTCCATGACGATGAACGTGTCTGCCACCCTCCTGGTAACTTGGCTTATTTATTAATATTTAGGAATTCGGAGCATCTAGCAATACAGATGATTTGTGGTATGGCCTATTAGAACTCGAAAAAGATGTCATGGGTGATTAGACATTTTATTGCTTGCCTCGTCGGTGGCAGTTAGTTGGAACATATGAATATTTAGTAATGAATTATGGGAATGATACCAACCCGACAAACATTTAAATTTTATTGGGCATATTTAGAAACGAGCTTGTGCTATTCAGTGTAATAACAATATGTTTTTGTTAAAACAGATGAATACTACATTTTCTGTAACTGTAATACACAATACTTGGTTTGTAAAATTATTTGCAGTGTTTTGATCAACAGGATTTAAGAGCTTTCGCAGTTGTTAACCCAAAATCATTGTAGCATAATCAAAGCGTAGTTATATAAAGAGGAGTTAGTTAGACAAGGCGAATAAAATTAGGGAGAGATTACTTCAAAAACATGGCGTCCACAAAACAGCTGATGGTGTCTAAACACGCCTGTTCTTATCGAGTGGGAAATAAATGCGTTGTTGCCAGATAAGTAATCCCTTTTGGATGAATTCATTGACAATCACTTGTAGTAAACGCATTTTTTGCACATTTTCTTTATTTATTCATGGTGGGGATATTTATCATTAATTTGCAACCTACGAAACATATTTTCATTTAGAGAGAGAAGCTATTCTCGAAACCTGTAAGCTATCACATAGCTATTTAAGTTTTAAGGCCCTACGCTGAATAAATACTACACGACTTAGTTTAGTAATAAAAGAAATAGGCCAGCTTGAAATTCAAAAGTCTTCTAACCTCAAATTCTTATTTGACTAATCGTGGATCTTTATTTGACGTAACCACCAAAAACATCTAAAGAACTGAACTCCACTCACCACACCACACCGCATCGGTACATGGAGTACCTGCATGAAATGGAAGAAAAGTTGCCACTGCCTGATTTTTTTTAATAATTTATCTTTTTTGTTCTAGGTAAGCACAATCACTGGATTACATGTGTCAGTATTCGTGAGTATTCATAGAATAAGCAGTGCAATAAATTATAGTTTAAAAAACCAAAAAGACACGCTTTAATAGCACATCGAACTAAAAAGTAAAAAATAATTTTCAAGTATAGGAGAATTTGTGTTATATAGAAAGTCCAAAAATCAAGTACTAAGTATATTAATTTGGAATAAGATCAATGTAAAAATTAAAATAACACAAAATTAAAGTAGTTAAAAAGCATTTGGCATACTTGAAATGGTACCTAGTAGCCTGATTGAGTCTATTCGAGACTACTATAATATCATTGCAAGCTTTTCAGAAACATATAATTGAAATTATGCTCTCTAAAATTAAGCGGCTTCCAACACATTCACCTTTTGTTATCTGTCAATTACTACCTTTAAAACAACTCTTCATAAAAGCAGTTTATATTCATGCCCTCATTAAAATATTATATAGATCATTTAATTCATGAAATAGGTCCAAGAAATGCTCCTCAAATGAATGTCATTATCCCTGTAGTTAAACATACAGATCTCCGAAGATGTATCAAAAAATATATATCTTACAAGAAAAAAAAATATAGTGCAATTAATTAAACAACATATTAATGATTGAATTCGAGAAAATTTTATAGTATTCAATTTTATATAATGTATATATATATATATATATATATATATATATATATATATATATATATATTTGATATTTATATGCATATGTATCAGCTTTTCTCTATTCCTGAAATACAATTTATTCATAATAATGATAAATAATTTCATTGTAATTCAATTTTTTTATTGCATAACTTCACACACAGACATTATGAGTCCATTTTGCAAATGAAATTATTAATTTTTCATCGTATTTATTTTTTTATTCTCAATTTTGTATCTTTATTATTTTATTATATTACTCTGCGAACCATTCACCATTGATCCTTTCAATGCTCAATATACGTCTTGTGTGTAGTGTGAGGAAAATAAAATTTTTAGAAAGTTCGACCTGAACAAGGAATATTTCATTCTAGCTTGAATTTATTAGCGCTGTGGCTGCAAGATCCTTGTAATTACAGTAAAATAGAGGAAACATGAATTAATAAGATGTCAGATGTAGCGCAATCACTATTTAAAACAACATATACAGAAGATATCTGAAGTATCGTAGTATTTATATATGTATGTAATGTAATGTTGTAATTATGTTGTATATTGTATGTATGTTGTAATTGCAAATTTTCAAACTATAGATATAACAAAAATTATAGTACCAACCACTCACCATTAGATAAAAAATGTCCAACTTTTCTATATTATCAACAGCAGTACAACTTGAAAATCCTTTTTTAAGAAAGAAGAAATTTTAGCCAAAATTTTAGAATATTGCATCATTCATGACACACGACTATGTAAATAACTTCCAAATTCAACGTATTAGTACTAATACTGCTCATGATACTAGCGAGCTAGATTCTTTTTTACAAAATCCTGAAATATCTGTTAGAATTTATCATATGAACATCAGATGTATAAAACACAACTTTGACTACTTTAAATTAATTTTGAAAAGAATACAAAGTGATATAGATATAATCATTCTATCCGAAACATGGCAAGTGGGCGATGTGACTCTGTTTCATTTAGAAGGGTACGATACATTGTATAATTTTGGTAACCATAATCAAAACGATGGAGTGATGGTGTATGTACGAAACAATCTGCCTTATAAACATACCATATTTACAATCAACAATGAACTAAAAGGTATCAATCTAACAATGCAAATTGAAAATCGTAGAGTCAAAATTACTTGTGTTTACCGACCACCATCTTCAGATCCTCATACATTTATAAGAGACATAGATGAACTATTAAAAAACAATGAAAACAATCACCTTCATAATCAAATATTTATAGGCGACATCAATATAAACATTTTAGAGGAAAATTCTATGGTGAAAGAATATTTAAACATTTTATCAAGTAATGGCTTTTTATCATACATAAATAAAGTAACACGACCCACCAGTAAAACCTGCATTGATCACTGCTTTATAAAGGATATTTCCAATATTTTTTCTTACATACCTATTATCTATGAAACCGATATTACAGATCATTATTCCACTGTATTATTGATATCTTCACAAAATAAAAACCAGAACTGCCCAAGGGCAAAAAATGAAAGGAACCTTGAATACAAATATTTCACTGACAACTCAAAATTAATATTTAACGCACAAACGGAATCGTGGGACGAAATTTTTTTAACAAATTCTTTAGACGAAGCTACAAATTTATTAATACACAAAATTCAAAAAGTAATTGCTGTTAGTACTAATAAGGTTAAAATAAGTCACAAGGAAAAAAGCAGAAATGATTGGATGACCAAAGGACTAATAAAATCTGCAAACGAAAAAGAAAAACTGTATAAAATCATGAAATATTTACCCACGAAAGAAAATATAGATCATTATAATCAGTATAAAAACAAATTTATAGAACTTTTGAGAAAAGCAAAAAAAAATTACTATATAAAACAATTGAATAATAATTCACATGACTCTAGACACCTATGGTCCACTGTCAATGATATATTCAATAAGTCATCCTATTCAAAAAACAATATTAATGAAATAAAAACAAAAACAGGACAGAAAACAGACAATATTCAGCAAATATGTGATGAGTTCATAGAATTTTTCACGAATATAGGAGGAAACTTAGCAAATAATATCAAACAAAATGCTGATATTCATCTGCATGAAACAAGACTGAATAATTCATTTGTATTAACTGAAGTAGACTATCAGGATGTTTTCAATGCCATTATGACTCTAAAAAATAAAAAAAGCCCTGGAGTTGACGAAATTAGAGCTGAACATCTAAAGATACTGGCCAAACAAATAACAGAACCACTTGCTTATATCATTAACAAATCCTTCCAATCTGGAGTATTTCCATCAGCTTTCAAGACAGCAATCATCATACCTATCTATAAATCTAATGATAATACGGACGTCACTAACTATCGACCTATTTCACTTATATCAAGTTTAGCTAAAGTTTTTGAGAAATTACTCCTTAATAAAATGATTAATTTTCTTAATAAATTCAAAATTCTAAATTCAAATCAATATGGTTTTATAGCGGGCAAATCTACAACAGATGGGGTATTAAGTATAGTAGATGAAATAACCCAAAATATAGATGGAAAAGTACCATGGATATGCGTATTTGTGGACTTACAAAAAGCGTTTGACACAGTTAACCACAATATACTTTTGAAAATCTTAGAAAGAATAGGTTTTCGTGGAAAGATGTATACTTTAATGGAAAATTATTTATCAAATAGACCGCAATCAGTAAAATTATTAAGCTCGTATAGTAAAGAAATGTTTGTTAAATGTGGTGTTCCACAAGGTACAATTTTGGGTCCTCTGTTATTCAATATTTATTTAAACGATATATTCAAAATTAACAGTACTGGTAAAATAGTCAGTTTTGCAGACGATACTGCTATACTCTATAAAGGTAAGGATTAGAACGACTTAAAAGATATTATCCAAAATGACTTTTGCAAAATTATTCAGTGGTTTAATAACCGGAAATTAACAATTAACTTTACTAAAACTCATTTTTTACCATTTTCATCACTATCTAATCATCTACCAAAATATAACCACCTTCGGTTTAAGGTAAATGATAAAAATATAAAAATCAATAGAGTTAATGATACAAAATATTTAGGAATTTATCTAGATCCCCACTTGAGATGGGATGTACATATTTCTCACATACTAAAGAAAATTAGATTCATAGCATATAAAATAAAATTTCTAACCGGTATATTAAATGAATATTATCTACGAATAATATATCAAGCTTTAATCGAGCCACACATAAAATATGGTATAGTAGTGTGGGGTGCTGCATGCACGACATACTTTAACGATTTAGATGTACTTCAAAGAAGAATTTTAAAATCAATGTTAGGCAAATCAAAATTATACCCAACTAATGACTTATATAATGATGCACAAGTATATGATACTAAACAACTTTACTTCTTACATACCATCACTCATTATCACAAAACTATTAGTGAACACGACATAATTAAACATAATCATAAAACCAGATATAAATTACGCGCAAAAAATGTTCCTAAACCAAACAAATCCCTAATGAAACGATGTCACCTGTATATAGCTCCAAAATTGTACGAACATTTACCAAATAATTTAAAACAATTACGCAATACATTAGGCTTCAAAAAAAAATTAAAAAAATTTATTAACACGATTGGGAGAAATCAAATTAATAAAATAATCTCAAGTATTACACAATAAATGCTCTACCATTCTTACCAATAATTTCTTTGTTCTCTCTATTTTATTATATTTTGCAATTCAACATACATATGATCCATGCACAGGCGTTGTCCTCCTATGGATATATTATATTTATTTACTCGTTTCATGTTCCCTGTATTTTAGAGTAAATAAATATTATTATTATTATTATTATTATTATTATTTGGTCACAATTTATCGAATTACCCTTGATCCACTGAAAACGTTTATCCTTATTTATAGTTCTTATTGTCCGCATGAAAATTACGAAGGTTATAGTGTCGCTCCATGTTCACATACGACTATTTCCGTAACGGCCACTAGTGAGAATGTGTAATTTTGCGGTGGATGATTTTATTACAGTGATTTATGGAAATTAAATTACAGTTTATTTAGAATAAAAGTTGATGATTCAGAGTTTGCTTACGCTCGAATATATGTTTACATCTAAATTGGTGTTTGAACTTACGGGAAACAACAATATTTGGTTACATTTTTTGTTTGCTATTATAGCCTTGCTTTGGTGTTTCTAATATGAATAAAAATGGATATAAGGGTTTTTTGTCAAAATAGTATAGGAAAAAGTTCTCTCTCTGTCTCCTTAAAAACAAAATTATCACGTAATACATATAATAATATTATGCGTAATAATGCCGTAATCACTGTCATCTAATCGTAAACTAGTACCTAAGGCTTTTTACCTCGCTTTAACAATTCAAAAGTATCTTGGCAACTGTACTTGATGAATATCTAACTTGTATTGAAGATTATATTTTGAAGAAGGTTCTTTTGATATGAAGAGCATCAGTGCATATTTTAGGCAATTATAGGAATTCTAAGGAGAGAGTCCTTCAAACATCATATGCTTGTTTCAAACGAGAATGAAATCTATTTTTCATTTATTGAGTATTTCTTATATATTTATCCAAGAGACTGCAACTCGGGGTATCCACGAACTGATTTGTCTTATATTTACTTTTTCTTTTTGGGTTACACATTTTTACTCATTTTTTTGTCTTCATCTTCTTCCCACATCTACTGACGGGGAAGTATTGTAATCCGGATATTTTTACAAAATAAGATATTATATTTTTTTGATGTTATATGATATTTACATCACGGAAAACCATCTCACTCATTTCCATCTACCTGTCTGTCTGTTTGTCTGTCTGTCTCTCTGTCTGACTGTCTGTCTATCCGTTAATCCTACAAACGCCTGTAAGTTTAGAAGCACCGGTCGGATTTTGTTGAAATTTTCACATGAGATAACTACCAAGCTTTGTAGTTTTTGAAAATCGATCCAGTGGCGGCGGCGTGAAGTGCAAAATGCGAAAAAAATCGCCTAACTTCGTTTTTTGATCTCTCAGAGGCTCCTTATAATTTTCATAAAAAATATTTGAGGCGGCTAAAATCGCGGGTTGAGGGTTGTAGTGGGAGGAGGGAGGGTGTATCTAATTTTTTTGGCGGTAGTATATATTTCTTTAGTCCGGTAATTTTACTCGCATATTAATACATACATATTTCACACACAATCGATCTCCCCGTGCATTTGCCCTCCAGACTTAGATGATTATTTACAGACACGACACTCGGTCATTTGGGACGTCGGCAACTTCGTGTGCCAGACTATGTGCGTCTGACTGCATCCCTGGCGTTCTCGAAGTGCAAACTC
The DNA here is from genome assembly GCA_963669975.1 of Acanthoscelides obtectus. Taxonomy (NCBI): domain Eukaryota; kingdom Metazoa; phylum Arthropoda; class Insecta; order Coleoptera; family Chrysomelidae; genus Acanthoscelides; species Acanthoscelides obtectus. The sequence goes on from CAVLJG010000008.1 coordinate 48,702,766, forward strand.
GTACTTGACGCCATTTCTTTACTCATTTGTCCTTCCAAAGTACTCATTCTATTTTTTTTTTCGAATTTTCCTTTTTGTGGACACCCTGCTGTAACTTCCAATTCCATGCATATATGTTCCTAGCTTGTACAATGTGCATATATTGTATGCATTTGTTGGAATATCGTTTCATATAAATCAGAGCACTTCAATTCATGTCTTTTCCATTACGTCCAGTTTATTCCGTTGGCAAACCAAGCGCCGATGTAGCACGTGATCGATAAAAATGGAAAAGATAAAGTACGGGAAGACTTTTTAATTTCCATACAACCCCAATTTTCCACCCTAGATTCATCACGCGATACTACTTTTAAAACAGCGCTTTCGCATGACAACCGATCTGATTTATTTACTGTGAATTTTAAATGGGTTTCAATAGCAGTTTACAGACTACGAATAGTTGGCTCACTGCCGAACCAAAGGCATTCTTATAATGTAAAAAGTTGCTCTGTGACAGTAGTGATTGCAAAACCTACTATTCAGATATTCCACATGCAGTGAGCGGCACCTAAGTAGGGAGGCGCAAGGGACGCGCAAGTGACGCTTTGACGATATTTGCATCAACTACCGCAGCTCAAAATTCGCTAGCATGGTTTGCGAGTTACAGGCTCTGGATCATAATATATAGAGTTTTGGAATTCAGGCTGAAGTAACAACCATACAAGTCTGCATAAAGGAGCAAATGAGGAAGGAGTCTGGAGATCAGTCGATCGCCAGGCAGCTATTAAGGCATTAAGTACATCACAAACATCGTCTAAACAAGGTAACATTGCTGTGGGTACCAGGACATGAAGGGTATGAGGGAAATGAAAATCGCCTTGTAGTCCAAAGCCTTTCTGTGGCAAGCCGATAACACGCGCTTAACAGTCCATAAGAAATTGGACTAAGAAAGACCCCTTAGAATGGTGGAACAGCCAATTATTATTATATTACAAGAGATCTACCCAGATTCAATAGGAAGCCCATAAGGGCCATAGTGGGTCTCCTGACAGGACCCTGTCGTCTAAATCCACTGAGGCTCCTGGATCTGACAGAAGAGGCGACATGCCGTTTCTACAGAGTACATGAGTGCATCTCCTGTATCACTGCGAGGCCTGGCAAAGCTACATGCAAGAGATCCTTTTGGGTCGTAGTGACATTAAGGCTAGCAAGCCTTTCTTTTGTCATATGTAAATACTTTTGGTATTATATGTACGCAATATGACCGAATATAAAGTTCGTATTCAGCTGCTTGTCTATTTTTAGTTCAGTGCTGAGATCTGCAAATGCAGTTGCGGACCTAGACCGCAATTTTGTATATTGTAAAAAATATTACAGTATTATTCAACAAGGCCTGTACAAAAAAATTAGTGGGCAGATAAGGTGTTCATAGCAATGAAAAACTTCTGGATATTATGACCTTCAAAAATACCTTTTAAGTAATTCGATTGCAAAAATAGTTTCTGCGCAAGATAGACAAGGTAGGTAGGTACCATTAATTTTCCCATTTGATAAACTTATCCTATAACTTCCTGGCAACCTTCTAGATTCTGGATAGAGTAACAAAAGGATTAAGGGACAATAAATCCTGAAATACAAATCAATGCCAGGTAGGTGTAGCTGCATTAACATTATTTTAGGTGACATTATTTTGGGTGATAAAAATGGTTACGGAAGCTGTGCCGTATTACCTAACCCGACCCTTTTGTAATAAAAATAGGATGATAAAACATGGGATAATAAACTAACATCAGTACTATAAAGGGAGCGCTTTACTTGTATGATTTTATTTTTGCAATTTCGAAGAGACTATCGAAAACGGTATCTCAGAAGAGGAAAATTTCCAGACTATGGTACAGAAAACTGCAGGAAAGATTATAAATAATATGGATGCCGAAAATCGATGTAGATTCTGAAGACGGAGTACTACAGTTAATTGACGATAAGCCTTATATACTGTACGTATTTCACAGAATGTTGGTGTAGCTAGGTTGTCAGTACGTTGTATTCTACTGATGCACTATATTCAACGTGTGTGGGCACTTCTAGCGGACTACCTAAAGAAATCCCAATTTCCAGTACAATGCTCCAACAATTCATAAATGTAGTTTTACAAAAAAGTAATGTATGGACCAAGACAATTTGCTAACAGCTTGCACGCAAGGGCAATAATTGGCAAGTTGATTCAAGGAATTGGAATCTGACAGCAGTCACGTAGAACACACTTTTTTTCTGCTTAGAGCTTCACACTCAGCTATGTATTACGTCAGAAAACCCTAGGGTGCAATATCTGCCCCTTAATATCTGAGTGACCTTACTGTTAGTATTCCGTATACTTCGCTTTAATCGAGGTATAAAGACATGGGCGAAATTCGAAACGATCGGGGTTTGTTGTACTTTTCCCAGTTGGCTTGGGAAATTATTGACTGGTTGCGTGATGTTGGTAATAACTAATAACGTTTTGTGAATATTCTGGCGTATCTTCATGGTTCGCATTAATCAGTTCATGGACAAACTAATGTATTGATGATAAATGTACTTACCTACTTGAACGTGTATAGTAAATAAGTGTTCAAAGTGGTAGGGTGTAACAAGCTCACACGTACCAATTACAACTGTCATCATAAAAATTATGCTAAGTGCTTGAATCTGAAGCCTTTCGAATCATGATGCTCTCCTAGACCCCCAAGATGAGTCTTATCAGTCGATGTCAGCGCAGGTGTTCCTCAGGGATCGCTGGTGACGAAACATTTGAAGGTTGTCACTGAAGACGGAGTAATTGTGTGTACTGTCCCTTGAGTAATAAAGAAATGTATATCCTTTTCCATCGGATGGAAGGTCGCCGAAAAAACAAACAAAGTATTTATTGCCCAACAGAACAAAGCTCCAATTACAGAACAACTTAATAAAGAAAAATATGTATATCAAATATGTATATTGCTGAAGCAGCTATAAATAACTGAATGGAAATTGCTAGAGTTTATAATAAGTAAACATTAAATAAAGAACGCGTATACAAATGAAATAAAAATTTACTCAAAAGTACAACTGAGTGCAATGTGGATGACAAGAAATACAACAATAAGCCTCAGTGAGAGAGGATGTAATACTTCTCAGGAACCAGATTGGATTTTCATTTTTAGTGACAACATGCAACATTTAGAAACATTTAAATGAAGCTTATTGACGATCGAATGATACTCACTTGAAATATCAAGATTTTACTGCAATAAAGGACATTCGCGAAGATTGTTAACATTTAAAAATATTTTAAAATCATTAGCATACAGGTAAAACAAATGATCACAAATTATTTCTTGAGGAATTTCATTTAAGAAATAGAAATCAACAAAGGGCACGGAGTAGAACTTTGAAGAACACCATTTACTTTGCCGCTATAATTAACTGAATGAAAATTGCTAGAGTTTATAATAAGTAAACATTAAAAACAAAGAACCCGTATACAAATGAAATAAAAATTTACTCAAAAGTACAACTGAGTGCAATGTGGATTACAAGAAATACAACAAAAAGCCTCAGTGAGAGAGGATGTAATACTTCTCAGGAACCAGATGGATTTTCATTTTTAGTCACAACATGCAACATTTACAAATATTTAAATGAAGCTTATTGACGATTGAGTGATACTCAATTGAAATATCAAGATTTTACTGCAAGACATTCGTTAACATTTAAAAATATTTTAAAATCATTAGCATACAGGTAAAACAAATGATCACAAATTATTTCTTGAGGGATTTCATTTATGAAATAGAAATCAACAAACACGGATTACAACTTTGAAGAACACCAGAGGAAGCCATATACTCGTACTTTACAGATCTAAAACTATTACAATAGCATACCGAAACCTATTCACTAAATAAGACTGGGTAAATGACAAGAAGCGTGCGTGAAGTTTAATGCCACAGCGGACAGATATTACTCTTCAGTTTAATATGCCTACACAGGAACTCCAAATCGAGCACCGATCGTAATAAATTATTTGGAAGACAAAAAAATATACAAATTGTGATCGATAAGGCACTCGCATATTACCTATGCGTGAGTTATTTTAATCAGCCTGCTTAGATCACCGTTTAAAAAGTTACATAAGTCTCAAGTGGGTGGTCGACTGGTGGAGGCAAATGCCTCGACGTAGGTAGCGAAATGCATTTTTCAGTATTCCTTACATACGTTTATGAAAGATATGTACGTATGACTAGGTTAGTGTAATACGATTGATACTTTGAAGGTATGGCTATCTTATGAATGGGTTCTTTACTACGACAGCGCCTAAACACGTGCATCGCGTCTCAAGAATTTTACTGGATTCGTCACATATGGATCGAATGACAAACTTAACTAGTCGCGGCTTGATATTTTCTTTTATGATCATGAGAAACGCTCGTGACCTTGTAGTTGCCTGTCATTTAATTACCATTCACACTTAGCTGTAAAGCTTCCTTTTATCAATGAAAAGGTACTTAATATATTTCGCTCAAATTTTCTGGTGTGTGTTTATTTGCCAGTTTGGCGGAGCAATACATTGTTTTGATATGTATGGATGTACGAGTAGTACGTAGAATTTGAAAAGAAATATAAATAAAAACAAGCTTGTATTAACCGGTAATAAAAATGGCGTCAAGTAAGTTGACTCTGTACGTCCCACGCAACGCTGTTATCAGTTCGTCAAGGATTGTGTTCGACATAAGTTAGCCCTTCTGAGAAAAAAAGTTAGCCACGAACATGTAAAACAAAAAATTAAATGACCTTTCTGATTCCTCGTTGCTGTGGATAATGCCGCGTAGATGACAATATTGACTTTTACTCCATTCTGCCCACAGCAGCACGGAAGCGACTGCCGACTAAGACACACGTATGGACGCGCGAGTATTCGAGATATTTCTGTCCTAAGCGTAAATGTACGGAGCCATCTATGATGATTGAAATGTCTAATAGGTGCGTAGAATTACTGGGGCTAGAGGCTTATAAATACACCAATGTCAAAAAATTGAGATATATACCCTCCCAGCGTCTGCAAACCCCCAATTTTAACCCCTACAAATATTTTTCCAAAGCCTTTGATACGTCAAAAAACGATTTTGGCCTTTTCTACGCCGCAACTGGACCGATTTTCAAAAACTACAAAGCTTATTCATCATAAACATAGTAGTAATTTGAGTAAAAAGGTCATCCAAATCCGAGCGGTACTTTCCAAGTTGACCAACAGACATACAGACCCACGGAAATTAGTGTCATTGACTTTCGTGATGTACATGTTATACAACATCGAAAAAACATAATATCCCATCTTCGAAATTTTTCGCGATTACAATACTTCCTCGTCAATAAGCGTAGGAAATAGAAACAAACAAAAATTAAATGATTCCGTTTGGAAATTATCCGTTTTATTATTGTTAACCTTAAAGTGATGATAAAGCCCCTTTGACTCAAGTTTTCAAAGCCTTTACACTTTTTCCCTCTTGATTTCGAAATGTACCACGCTCAGGTTTGAACATTTGGAACAAATAATCTTCGCTACCGATTAGAAGTTGGGAAATATGTATATCGGAATAAAACCATTTTTAACTTGTTACTGCTTGTTTTATCAACAGCTAATAAAAGCTTGTTTTTCAAATGTTTCACATATTTTTTACTTTTTAGTCGTTATGATGTTATCTAATTTACATATATTTTTATTGGATCGTATACGAGTGAAACCCCTTATTTTTTCAGTACTCGATCGATATATCATATATTATTATATTTCGTCCTCGTTCCGTAAATAAGAACAAACGTAGTCTCTCTATTCCACACCGTACATCACGAATTTTTAAAGTAAACAAACCGCCCCGTCCGCTACCCCGCTACCCGGCCACGTCGGTGGTACCGTCGTGTGCATGTCTCATTCTCTGTTTTCGTGCCGTACAACGCGTTTCGTTGCCGACCGAAATTTCGTATAATAGTGCTCCGCCTAGTTTTTTGTTTGCGATGTCAGAAAAGCGCAAGAGACCTGATTTTAGTGACTCGGACAGTGATGATTATATCATTTGGAAAATTGCAAGATTGAAGAAGCGGTTGAAGAAGCACCATTCAAAGGGCAGAAGGTCTAACCGTTCTCCATCCCCCCAGAGTGATGTTTTTACCACGCCCGATCACTCAGACGACGACGATGTGCCGTTATCAGCTTTTGCGGCCAGGAATGCTGATGCCGTGGATTCCGAGGTTGCCGGCTCATGCATAACCAACACCACTCCAATTGAAGGTCTGTTTTGAATTAAATTAGTACTGAATTGAGAGTATTTTGGAACAATTTGGCATGATGGGAATCTACGAATCATTAGATTTAATTTTGTAAAATATTATGGCATATTTTACATTACAAATAATACCTATCATGACACTTTATTTTGTAAATAATTATGGTATTTTTTACAAGATTTGTTGTCAATTTTTTGAAAATACTATGGTGTATTTTCCTTGCATGGTATTTTTTACAAGTTGTGCTGTCAATTTTTTCGAAAATACTATGGTGTATTTTCCCTGCACTTCTTTGATTGTTTGTGAAATATTATGGCATATTTTACACAAAATTACCATGACACTCCAGTACAATTATGGTATTGTTTCACATATTTGTTATCAGTTTTCTGAAATATTATGACATATTTTACACAAAATTGCCATGACAATCCAGTACAATTATGGTATTGTTTCACATAATTATTGGTTATCAGTTTTCTGAAATATTATGGCATATTTTAGATCTACGACCGTTTATTATATAATATGGTTCCTCTCTTACAGATGGGGGAAGTTCAATTCTAGATGCTAGTATACTAGCTCTTCTGGGAGATGAAAAGCCATCTGCAGACGTGCTTGGACCAAGCATTCATGTGGATCTAACTAGCAGATGGTCATTTATTTTAAGCAACGGGTTAAGCGAGGCCTCCGTCAATACCTTGCTCAAAAAATATCCCCCTCCTGAAAACTGCCCACTTTTAAAATGCCCCCGTATAAATCCAGAAGTTGCCTCAGCGATTAATGAACAAGTAGCTCGTAGAGACTCAAACCTCAATGGGCTTCAGAACCAAATAGGAGCTGCACTGTCAGCATTGGGTCAACTAGCATCAGCAGTTGTGTCTGAAGAAGGGGGGGGGAACCTGGCTTATGTTGAATTAGCTAGTGATGCTAGTAGATTACTTTTAGATTTTTATCACAAATACTCGGTAATCCGTAGAGATTTATTGATACTGAATTTACGGAAAGATCTCAAAGAAACTCTGACTAATGTGTCTGCTGACGGATGGTTGTTCGGCAAGGATCTCGGTGAGCGAATAAAAGCTACCAAGGATATTGAAAAATCTGGTTTGGACCTGAAACCTACTAGAGTATCTAGACCTAGTACCTCATTTAAACAACCTGCCAAACAGGTTCCGGAAAACTTTTACCGTCCACCTCGTCGAACACAAAGGGGAAACATTCGAGGTGGGCGGCCGATAAAGATCCCAAATCCCTCTCAGTCGTTCCAAAAAAGGCCTCATCAAACACAGAGAAGAACCTCGGACCAGGATCGTCGTCGCCGACAGGATGTACGTTAATACCACAAACAGAATCGATAGATCAGAGCGAGGTGGGTTGCACAGTTGGTCGATTACGTAATTATTTACCTATGTGGCAAGAAATTACTAAAGATAAAAATATTTTATCATGGATTTCTGGTTTGAAAATTCCTTTTGTCACCAGACCAATCCAAAAGGTACGACCCTTGGAGAGGCATTGGTCAAATTCAGAGAAGTCAGCCTTAAGAGAATCAATTCAAGAGTTATTAGCCTCTGGCGCTATTCAAAAAGTCACACATTATAAAGGAGAATACATATCAAGTATTTTCCTAGTTCCTAAAACTGATGGTTCAAAGCGTTTAATCTTAAACTTAAAATCTCTTAATAACTTTATTAAAGCAGAACATTTTAAGCTTGAAGACCAAAGAACAGTATGCAATATTATTCAGGAAAATTATTTCATGTCCACCCTGGATTTGAAGCATGCATACTATTTAGTTCCCATTAATAAACATTATAAGAAGTTTTTAAGATTCAGGTTTGATGGTGAATTATTTGAATATAATTGCATACCTTTTGGCCTCAATTGTGCCCCTCTTGTATTCACCAAATTAATGAAACCTGTCCTTTCATTTCTTAGAGGACAAGGCTTACTTTCGGTGCTGTATCTTGATGATTTTTTATTATTGGGAAGAACTTTTGATGAATGCCAGAAAAATGTTTCCTTAACTATCAATTTTCTAGAGAAATTGGGCTTTCTTATAAATTATCAAAAGAGTGTTATAACTCCGTCAAAGACTGTTCGATATCTAGGGTTTACTTATGATTCTCAAGATATGTCAATTTCTATACCGGAGGATAAGAAAGATTCACTTCTAAGATATGTTAGATATCTTTTAAGGAATACGCGCTGTAAGATACGCTTTTTCGCCAAAATAATCGGAAAATTAATTTCTATATGCCCGGCTGTTCGTTATGGATGGTTGTATACTAAATTAATGGAAAGAGAAAAATTTTTAGCCTTGAAGCGAACAGATGGAAATTATGATAGAATTATGGCTATTTCTCCACTGTTATATAACGATCTCAGGTGGTGGCTATCGCATATAGAAAATGATAGTACCAACTCTATTAAGTTGGATTTTTTCCAATTGGAAATTTTTTCAGATGCCTGCTTAACGGGCTGGGGAATATTTTGTAATAATGTTAGATCTCATGGTTTTTGGTCCTTAGAAGAAAGGAAAGAACACATTAATTATTTAGAATTAAAGGCAGCATTTTTTGGTTTAAAATGTTGTGCCGGTCATCTTTCTAACCAAAATATTCTCTTACGCATTGATAATACTACAGCCATTGCCTATATAAATCGAATGGGAGGCATTCAATATTTTAAATTAAATTCACTGTGTCGTGAGATTTGGCAGTGGTGTGAAAGCAAAAATTTATTTATATATGCGTCTTACATTAACAGTAAGGATAACATAATTGCAGACATAGAATCACGTAGGTTACATCCTGAGACGGAATGGGAGTTGAACGACAAATATTTCAGAGAAATTGTTTCAAGATTTGGAATCCCAGAAATAGATCTTTTCGCTAGTCGCATTAACTCTAAATGTCCAATTTTTATTTCGTGGCATCCTGATCCTCTTGCATTCAAAGTGGACGCTTTTACTGTCAATTGGGGTACTTATCATTTTTATGCCTTCCCCCCTTTTTCAATAATACTTAAAGTTGTGCATAAAATCATTAGAGACAGGGCCCAAGGTATAGTAGTTGTGCCGCATTGGCCTACACAGCCTTGGTACCCCATTTTTACATCTCTTCTTAAAAAGCCACCAATTTATTTTCCGGCTAGTAAAGATGTTCTTTTATGTTTTGACAGATCTCAGACACATCCCTTATGGCCACAACTTATCCTGGTTGCAGGTCTCTTATCCGGCAGGGTTTAGAATTAAGAGGAACGCCGAAGTCTGCAATTGAGGTCTGCCTTGCTTCAATTACAGAATCTACTGTTAAACAATATGATTCCGGTTTAAAGCGATGGTATCAATTCTGTAAATCCAGAAATGAGAGTTGCTTCACTGCTTCAATTGCGACTGTCCTCGAGTTTTTGCAGGAAGAATATAATAAGGGAGCGTCATATGGTACACTCAATTCCCATCGATCCGCTTTAGCCCAGGTTTTAGGCCCCTCATTAGCACAAGATTTTCGCGTAAAACGGTTTTTTAAAGGTGTATTTCATTTGAGACCTAGTTTGCCGAAGTATCAAAATATCTGGGATCCATCACTTGTCTTAGATTATTTGCGAACACTAACTAATGGAGATTGCACACTAGAGCAAATATCATATAAATTAGCAACATTGTTAGCTCTTACCTCAGCTCAAAGAGTTCAAACGCTTTCTCTTATTCAACTTGATGACATAAAATCTTCATCCCAAGGCGTTCAGATATTTATTCGCGATCGTATAAAAACCTCTGGGCCAGGTAAAGCCCAGCCTGTTATTTCTTTACCCTTTTTCAGAAGCGATGAAAATATTTGTGTCGCCAGCACTCTCCTATTTTATATAGAAAAAACGAAGGATGTAAGAAATGCTGTATGTAACAGGCTCTTAATCACCTTTAAAAGACCGTACCATAATGCCTCATCACAAACACTTTCACGTTGGATTCGAAATGTTTTAATTAAAGCTGGTATTGATACCTCTAAATTTGCATCTCATTCAACAAGACATGCATCTACTTCCTTAGCGGATCGTAGAGGTGTATCAATAGATATAATTAGGTCAGCTGCTGGTTGGACCGGACATTCAAAAACATTTGCAAACTTCTATAAGAGACCGGTTTGTGATTCTTATGCTTATGCGAGGGTCATATTAGATCAACCAGCTACATAACTAATTATTATTTTCACTTAACAATAGTATTCCTTAATTATTCCTTATGATAAATTATGCCAGTGTTGTAAACTATTTCTGAGTTTAGGAACTAGCTAAATATTTAACTAGTTACTCTGTTTTCTTAAATACCTTAGGGTTATTCCCTAGTTTAATGTTGTTTGATGTTATAATGTTATGTTTTATGTTTACTATTATATAATGTTAATGTTGTTCTTCCGCTGTTGAATTCATACCAGTATTTCGAATGTGTTTCTTATTCGAATTATATTCGTTAAAATAAGATTTTGGAACTTCTTATTTTCCTCTTATAGAGCCTTAAATTTTTTGTTTCGTCTGCGGTTGCACAATTATTTGCTTTAAACATCTACGTTTGTTCTTATTTACGGAACGAGGACGAAATATAATTACTAAATCAAACGAACTTACCTGTAATGAAGTTCGATTGTAATTATATGAAGTCCTCGTGAAGTAAATAAGTCCCTCCCTCCCCGTTTTATTTTTCCCTATTATTAATTGCATCAACTGCAGACAGATCTTTGAATAATGAGACATGCACACGACGGTACCACCGACGTGGCCGGGTAGCGGGGTAGCGGACGGGGCGGTTTGTTTACTTTAAAAATTCGTGATGTACGGTGTGGAATAGAGAGACTACGTTTGTTCTTATTTACTTCACGAGGACTTCATATAATTACAATCGAACTTCATTACAGGTAAGTTCGTTTGATTTAGTAATTATACTGGCCACTGATACAGGATATGTACTCCATAGATATAAGTGATTGTCCAAATACTTGAAGAAATAGAGCGTACGTACGAACAGTTAATGTTAAAAAGCTGAAATTTTATGTGGTTATTATCCCAATTACCCAGACTTATGGGTTTGCGACGTCCGATATATTGGATTTACAGTGATGTCACTTATTGTATTTCGCTCATCAAGCCTTTAAAATTGATACTACTATCATAGGCAAACTGGTGTGGGAATGAAGAATTGCCATTTTTCGGCAGCTGCCATATTGGAGTTACAATGACGATACGCTTATTGTGTTTCGCTCATCCAATCTCTTTCATTTGATACCCACATCATAGGCGTTACTGTGGAAATGATACATCTACATTTTGTAGCGTCCGTCATATTGGATTAAAAACGGCGGTATTTAAGTAGTCACGCGTTGTCATCCGGCCCACTTCTGTGTGCCAAGATTCAGCTCAATCGGACACTCGGAAGTGGGTCATATTTAACCTGCAAACCTTCATTTCACACAACGATGGACAGGTAAAACTAATACATTTTTGTGAATTTTTATCTTATTTGACATAACAACCGCTTCCGTCCAATTTTGTCACCTTCAATAGCAAGTAAATATGATTACCTTTTTGGAATATTTCTAATATTTTTGCTCTATCCTGTATACAGGCTGTTATATGTAAATATGCCCCTTTAAAGTTATTTCCACCTTCTTAAAGTGTTGCGTGTGCAAAAGCATGCGTAAACATATATAATTCATCAAGAACATTCCGATGTCTATATTTTTTAATTGCAGTTTACTGTAAAATACAATGTAGAAAACGTTGCCTTAGTTTAGTCTAAGAGCAAGAAAAGCTTTTTTCCTTCAAAGTGTAATATTTTTTTGAGGTTTTAGGACTTTCAATCAATTGACAAATGTAATAGTAGACTACAGAAGTATCCATGATAAAAATAGTCAGTTATTTTCAGTTATCAACTTCTGTCAACCGTACTTGAGGTGTTTTTGTAAGTTTTGTCGTAGTTCTAGGCGTATTTAGTTTTTAACGTTCGTGTCAGATTGATATCAAATTAAACTTGACGATGACAAATCAGATTTATTATCAAATTGAGAGTGATATCAAGGGTTAAAGCTCTGTGGGAGAGCTTTGGTTTAATGAATGCACCCAATTTTAAGTTACATTTGAAAAATGTGTTGTATACCTCTCTGTCTTCAGTTCAATTGGATTAAAAATTAATGACGTATCGGATAACATAATGAGTATGTATATAGAACCAGTGCCGTTTATGGCTGGTTTACGAACGAAAATCGAATAGAATGAAGTTAGCTGCCAGACGGAGCTTCAAAAATAATTAATTATCATGAGGTGGCCGCCATTGTGGTGGGTACGACGGCGCTATCAGATGCCTCTTTAATTATTCCACAAGGAAAATCATCTAGAATCAATGAACTCATTCAGATTACCATACGAGTATGCCGCTGTCCCATATAAAGCCAAGGACACTGTTTGTCTTGCTCTTGACGATGTTAGTTGTAGCGACTGGTATACACGGTGATTCAAACAAAGAACATGCATCTTATAAGCACTTGATTTTAGTAAATGATTTGTGCCCGCTACACAAAGTTCAGAAGGCCTTGGAAATCTCATATTCCTATTCGTTTCAAAAATTGGAACCATGCCTTTGGCAATTGCAAGGGCAAACGAATGCTTCAGTAAAGTTGAGTCCGGTTCGTCCTTTGACTGTTTCTGTAAATTGTGAATCAATATTCTGTATTCTCCAGTAAGGGTAGATATACGGTAATCAGTCTTGATCAGAGCATTTAGACCTAGCCTCTAGTTCTTTTGCGTCTCTTCCAGATATTTTGCGAATCCGGCATTTTCCCAGAAAATTGGAAATTTGCTCATGTTCTGCTCATCCCAAAAAAGGATCTAAGACTGACCCCTACATAGCCTATAGTTTTACTTGATGTTAAAAGTAAGGAGATGGAGAGGTGCAATAGTCGGAAACTTCTGGAGTACCTCGAACGGCACGGCTTGATTAGCGACAATATGATTCCGATACCAAGCGGGTACCTCCTAGCTTACATCATGCAACAGTGGAGTAAACGCATCCAGTCTTATGATAAGGATCGTTGCTCTTGATGTCACGAAAACGTTGGATCAGCTATGGCATGATGCCCTCTGATGCGTGACTCTGCTCTGGCCTTGAGATATCCGTCGTAATGACGGTTCTCCTCTTCATCTCATCATGTCAACGCGAGTGTTCCCCAGGGATCGATCTTGGCTACGAAATTGTTCCTCTTACATATCAACGACCTCCTTTCCTATACGATCAATCCGGTCCATAGCTTTGCTGATGACAGAATTCTACATGCAGGAATTAAAGCCGGTGAGGTGGACAAAAGAAGACCAGCAGCGACTACCTCTTTGAAGAGAGACCTGGAGGCTATCACTGCTTGGGTACAGTTTAATGCTTCCACAAACGAGTACAGCATCTTGACTAACAAGGCGTCCTAGCGCTCGTCCGCGGAGTCCTACCAAAGAGCCGTCGATTACATTATCTATGCTCGATGCTGTTGAGAAGAGGGCTCTGCCCAAGTGATCGATGGATTCTTCTCTAACGGTCAGTCTCGGAACCCTTTCGCACGGACGAGTCGTCATCGATCTAGATCTTTTCTGCCGCTACGTCAACAGGCTCTCGTCCATGATGACGCCGCGCGATGTGCTTGCCAGACAGACCCTCCTGACTTCGGCTCAGCAGCTGTTTGTCAATCAGCTGAGACTAACGCCTTAGATTGGAATTGACACAAAGGCATTGGTTATAGTTATGCTGAAAGTGAGTGTTGCAAACGAAATCTTGCTTCCACTTACACTTACTTGAGCTATCCTGTATGTAATACCTTTTGGGTTCATTCAATGTAACAAATGAGATGGAAAAGGACTCGGTTTCCTGTCAAGCGCGAGACAGTTGAATACCTAGGGAAAACCAGATGACAATGGTCGAAGAAGAAGAAGAGAAAAAGACAGGGATAACAAAACATACGGCATCATAGTCTGAAAGAATAACGACCGACGGATTCATAGGACGTACCGCAGTACCGCAGAGGAATAATTATCATTACAGGTCGTTACATGTCTTAATTATGTAACGTAATTGATATGTTGGCCCCGTTCTTATGAGTCATTCGGATATTTTCGTATGCTAATTGGGGGCTAAGTATAAGATCATATGTGGTCCCATTCTAATCGTTTCAGCTAATTTAAGAGTCTAAGCGTGCGTCGTTCTGTCGAATATTTGTTTAGAATTTAATGACGGTCTATGGCTTGTAGTGCCATATTCACACGTAATGGGTGTTTAGAAATAATTCTTTATGCATGGAGGATATTTTTTAATATTCCCAACAACAGTGCTTATACAGGGTACTACGGTACGAAACTCCGGAGGGTGATGTTGCTTGATTTCCGAGATACAGTACGTTGAAGTTGAAATACTAAAGATTATAAATATCTTTAAATCGAATTGTTTGAAATTTAATGTAACTATTTAAATTAATACGGCGCTTATTTAGCGTTAATTTTTTTGAAATTATTTAGACCAGTGGCGTGGTCACCACAGCCATTTTATTGAGGAAAAAAGAACACGTCAATATTTTTATGTAGTTTTTATATTGTTTTAAATTGAACAATTGAAAATAAAACTTTTTGGTATCTTGTACTTTCTTCATATCTAGGCTCGTTTAAAAAAATAACCCAACCTTATATACTGCCATATTATAGCAGGTGGTCGGAAACGGTTATTGTACCTTTTCGAATTTGTCCTTTGAGTGGTCTTAAAATTCCCTTCAAATGCTTGACCAAAGACAAACTGATCTCTGATTTGGACTTGGTGAATAGAAAGCAAAATGACATGCGATTGAGATCAACGGCTCGGCTTCTTTCGAAAATGTCCTTGATATGACTTCCAACAGGACATCAAATGCCATCATAAATACAAACTAACCCCATATTTAAAATAAAAAAACCCTATTGTACTGAAAATCATTTAAATGTCATAGAAATTGTAATATTGGCCAGCTTTTTCGGTGTTCTAGACCACTGTGCGCCACGGCGACATTAAAAGCATGCATAGTCAAACTAACCTATTGGAATATATGGCAGCACGCTAACGGCAGCAGTCGCCAAAATTTTAGCTACCATATGGTAGTTTGGTTACGAATGCTGGCGTACTGGTGAGGAAGAGCTCATAGGAAGGACGTATCAAACGGCCCTATGGGGTTTAAGTGCTGTAATCATAGCTTATCATCCTTTCTCAATACGTGATATATCTTCTTTAATAACCATATTATAAAAGCCCGTCATATTTGTTCGAATAGTTGATTGCTTACCTGAGAAACCACATTGAGTAATCGGGATATTTACGACGTTTCGTCTAAGTGAAACTAGAAAATAATAATAATAATAGTCATCTTTATTAACATTATTACAACGGACTAATTGGCGAATTTCAGCATGTGCTGCTCTTACATTTAACCAATCAGTCCGCAACATACATGAGTGAATTTTAGTATGCGATATTTATCTGGAACGTGATCAAATTTGCGTAATCTAAAAATGAATCGTACACAATTGTTTTATATTACTTGAACAATATTTTTAGTGAAATAATCTAAAGGAGGAAAATACTCAATATTACAATAATTTAATATAATACAATTAAAGACTCGTTTTTTGGGCATTTTGAAATTAGGCAAGTAGTGATTTGCTATCAAAGACCGAAGATAAGTTTTTAGACGGGGACCCTTAACATGTTCAGTCAATCTCATATGGAATCAAAAATTACACCGATATAATTTTTGCGGAATCTGTGAAATCTAATATTTGATTGTTCATAGAAATTTTCAAGCGTGGAAGCACAAAGTTTTTCTTTTTTTTTTTCACTGCAAATTAGAAGGATTTTTGATTTTTCTGGATTAATTTTTGAATTGTGCATAAGTCTGAATGAGAGATTTTTTGGCAAAAGTATATATTAAAAATAATAATGGTCCCAATATAGAGCCTTGTGGCACACCTGAAGGTACGAATGATATTGTTGATATTTATTTGTTTACTGATGCACGTTGTGTCCTGTGTTGGAAATAACTTTTAAAAAAATTAATAGACAATTCATCAAGACCTATTGAGTTTTTCTTATAACAATTTCTGATTAATACTGACAAACGCCTTGGAATACTCTATAGTTATAAGGGTCACCTCTAATGTCAGTGAATTATATCTTCAGATGGTTACAGCTGCTGTTTCCACATCTTCACCGGTTTCTGGATAAAATCAGAGTTAATATTATCCCAAAACTCTCAATGAATCAGTTTGGTGTGAGTTAATAAACGACTAAGAGTCGAGTTCGTGAATAAACCAGCGATGTTTTAATCTGTTTATCTGATAATAAATGAGTACCGTAAAAGGCAATTACTTATTTATCGCCATCGATTATGCGTTTCAAGGAAAGCAAATGAAACAATGTAAATGCTACGTACGTACGGTGTTATTCCAAAACAAAGTGTATGGACTACGAATAGTTTGGTCACTAGTCGAAGAAAAGATCCGTGTTCGGCTTTCTAATCGGTACTGCAACTTCCCTTAAAAAATTCAACTCTATTTTAGCGGCTAACAGTCTCGGTAAGTTAATCGGTCCAGCCGGAGGGATCTTGCTCTTACTTGCTCACTGCAAAATCTACTTGTGGCAGTTACCGATTCCGGGTCCTGTAACACAGATTCTACACACTGTGCAACCCTAAAAATTTGATGTACGCTTGTAATTAATTCGTAGCACAAGACGACTTGTGCGCCACACTTGTAGAATGTAGTTACAGAATTTACTACAATTCTAGTTAATTTTTTACTTATCCGTATCTCTGGGTAGGGATTGTTAATGACACGTAACAATAACTTCGCTAACAAGGCGCGAGAAAAATGACCTCCAATACATGCCATAAACTACTGGTATACGGACGGCACTAAACTGAAGACGGAGTTAGAGCCGAGATGTTTGGCACAAGGTCGAACACCGAGATCCCTGTAATTCTAGGTAACGTAGCAACAATATTTGAGGCTGAGGTATCAGCTATACAAATGCAAATAAAGAAGGATACTGTAAATCAGTGGATCGCCAGGCAGATATTAAGACATTAAGTTCATCGCAAATATCGTCGAAAGTAGTGTAGGACTGCGAGCTCTCAAAGAGCTAGGAAACCGAAACAAAGCAACAATGCTTAAAGAAAGCCTGCATTTACAGTGGACCTACTGCGGAAGCCTAGCAAGGCTTTGGTTCCATATATTATGAATCATAACTCCAACAGCGAAAATATACGTACAAGCAAAACCCTGGGTCAAGGCTATGAGTCTGATTAAAGGATCACGGCTGGACACAGTGCTATAGACATTGTTTATGGGGCTCACAATAAACCCATATGGGTCATATTGGCATTAAGGCTAGCAAACCAACCCCTTTTCTGTAATCTGGAATCTGCACCTTCGCTCTTGTGACCACCATAAACGCTCATTAATATTTTTTAATTTATTGTAAAAAGCACAAAAAACATGTTTTTTCTTTTATTTGATTGAAAAATTGCATTTTTCATTAAAAAACAATCTATTTTGGCATCATTATTTTAGGTGCACGTTCTAGAGTCATGATACATACGAGGGATGTGTTTTAAGTTTTGCATATGGAAATAATACGTACGTACAACACGATAGGTAGTTTTAAATGACTTTATTGTTTTTCGAAGTATTCTCCACGAAGATTAATACACATCTGCATGCGCTCGAACCAATTTTTGAAGCACTTATTTCACTCGTTTGCTGGCAGATCCAAAACGGCATTTTTGAATGCGTCAACTGCTTCTTCTGGTGACTGGAACCTTTGGCCACGCAGTCTGTTTTTAATTTTCGGGAAAGTAAAGAAATCGTTAGGACTTAGATCGGGACTATATGGAGGATGGTCCAATAATTCCACGTTTTCTTCCGTTAAATACTGCCTTGTTTTTTGGGCTGTGCGCGAGGTTGCATTGTCTTAGTGGAGGATGATTCTTCTTTCGGGGTTGATTTTTCGAAGCTCGGTGATGACTTTTGGCAAACAAATGGTGGTATACCAATCCGCAGTAACAGTTCTTTGCTCATTAAGAGGAATTGATGCAATATGACCCGCTTTTGACACAAATGTCGCGACCATCTTTTTTGAAACACTTCGAGAACGGATGACTTTTGTTGGCTTTTCTTCACCTTGGAACACCCAAACAGCCGACTGTCGTTTATTTTCTGGGTCATAAGAGTAAATCCACGATTCATCACCACTAACAATGCTGTACACATTTTTTGAGTTTCCGGAATTGAAACGGTCAAGCGTTTTTTCAGACCAATTAACCCTGGCTGCTTTCTGCTCTTCAGTCAACAGGTGGGGTATCCAACGAGAAATTAATGTTCTTACTCCTAATTCTTCATGTAACATTTTTTGAATTGAGGTCTTTGAGATCTTCAAGGACGCCTCAATCTCGCGATATGTCACATGTATATCTTCAATGATGAGTTTATGCACAGCATCGACGTTTTCCTGGGTGACCGCCGTTTTTGGTGCACCCACCCTGGGATCGTCGCTAAGACTCACCCGTCCACGTTTGAATTCTCCACACCAACGGGAAATTGTCGACTGATGTGGCGCTTCGTTGCCGAAAACAGACAGGTACTCAGCAAGGCATTCTTGTTGCGATAATTGTCTCTGAAAGTTGCAATAAATTATGGCGCGAGTTCCATTTTTCTTATGACTTGGTGATACTTAAAAATTCAGTGTAGTGAGAACACTGCACGTATTGTTGTGAAACTTTCGATTTAAGTTTACTAAAGAGTGAGGTTAAGATTCAGTACTGACGTTCGATCCGCGCGGCCTACTATGTTTCTATATGCAAAACTTAAAAGACATCCCTCGTAAACCTATGATGTCGTACAAAATAAAACCTAATTTATCCAATATATGCTGTGACAGAAATTCATTTATGCTGCGGAACAAGCGCCGGGGACAAGAATGCTCCAGGCGACAGTGGCGCGCAACATATGCCGCAACATTTTAGTTTGAAACATTTATATGACACTTTTATACGAACAAAATGTTGCGGATGTCGAAGTAAATGTGCCAGACGATAGTCTGCTATGTTGTGGCACATGTCCGCGTCCAAGTTAGTTAGTGCGTTACCATCTGAACAAGCTGCGAAACTTACACCCGGCACATTTTTCTGCAACTTGTTATATTGGAAACATATCCCATACCGCATTCCGTGTACTTTACCCCAAACATAGTAGGCTTACTGATAAAACGCTACACCGTTCTACCAGGGTTCTTTGAAGTTCTTTATTTAGAAAGATGTTGATACATATATATTTTAACATGTTTCTTCGATTACGTACTATTGTTGAACGTATTCGTCATATTTACACATTATGACAGGCAAACATCGGCTATATAACGATTAATTTCTTCTGATGAAGTCTGACCTTTTTGCATAATTGAAGTCTCCAATAAAGACGGGTGAAGTTAGTTTGACTAAATACTACATAGAGCAGGGTTTGTAGGGTATTGAGGTTACGAAATTTTAAACTAACTCGTGTAATTTCACACCTAGGGAAGTAAAAGCTAATCTGCTGGGGGACAAGTTACAAGCATTACGGATAACTTTTGTTTTTATATAGTTGAAACAATCACGCATGTGTGATTTATAACGTTATGCAAATTGGCGCCCAGCTGATTATTTAATTACAGAATTTATTTTGATATCTTGAGAGAATTGTCACTTGGAAATTCATATTTTTCGTAACATCTATACCATACGGACCCTGCATTAACTGTAGCATTATTGTAAGCACAGACAAATAACTATTCATAGCTAAGATAAATTTCAAACTAAGCGTCATCTCAGTTGCGTTAAAAAGGTGACTTGAACGGTTCTTGTATTGAAGTCTCCAGTTAAATTGATTTTATACTCACTCATGTTAGTAAACACAACACTTAATATTCCTTGTTGAGTTGTAGATGCTCATGTTAGCTTTAACTTCCCTGTTATTACAGATAATCTTGTGTATTTTCAGACTAGGTTTCTTGAATATTTTCGCTATATTATCAGTTTCAAACTGGCAATTCTTAACTTCAGTTTTGCTCACCTGTCTGAAGTATCCAACATACCTATCTATTAGGAAGCGTACTGCTAGAATTAATATAAGATTACTACTTATTCTAATGCTTTATTTTCGCAAAAGTTAATTTGAAGTTGGATTGGTGAGGTTGGAGGATATTACAGCCAGCGTCTGAGGCAAGTAATGTCCCTGTCTGATAATTATGTTGTTTTGTTTTAATAGTTTATAGTTAAACTTTTTAACTGTTCACTCTTCATATTTGAGAATACTGGTGTTTCAGGGGATACATTAACTGGTTGTCTATGATGATATAAAGTTATTTTTTTTATCCGTCTAATAAATGATTCGAAATGATTTTTGTTTTAAAATCGACGTAAAATTTTTTACCTTTACATCGTTACTATTTTAATTTAACTTGTCTATAATGATTGGTGAGTGAAAATCGATACATCAAAAATAAACGAATATTAGTAGTAGCTATTGTGAAGTAAGCGTTTAGCGGCTTAAATTCAATTTACACAGTTCTTTTGGAGTAGTTATATATGTTAACATGGTTAATAAAAAGTAAAAGCATATTATGAAATACATATGTATATATCCAATTCGTTCAAGGACTAATGTATTACTGTTACCTTGCCGTACTCTCCAAGCACTAGGCAGTTTTGCATTTTCGATTTCCCACGGTGGTCTGCTTTTTTATAAGGAAAGTAGCTTTTAGTTATTTTCATTCGGTGTCTACTCGTGATACTTTCTGAAAATGTATACAAGTCCATTTGAAAGAATTGCTTTAGACATTTCGGTACCCTTTCCACATACCGAAAAACTTAAATATACAAGGTGCCTTGAATAGTTTGTAATAACAAAGCTAATGTGTTGTGAAACAGCAAAAAAGTACTTACCGTTCAGCACATAGAAATTTCAGGTACAGCTTTGTCACTTGTAAATATGGTTCACAGTGACAGACGTAAATCTTTAAAAACGATCGGCATGCTCGCGAAGCCTTGGTAGCATTTCGAAGACACTAATCGTAAATTAAAATAATATATACAGCTTCGATATTGCTGTAAGAGTTGGTGAAAGAATTCGTCAGTCGATCGGAATGTCCCAACAATGTTTAATCCTGCTATTTTGCCGTAAACCAGGAGATGTTGCCGTTGAAGATAACATCACCAAACTTGACGATCCCGAGTTATCATATGAAGGAAAACCAGTGGAAAAGAAATCTGTGTCTAAAGCTAAAGAATGTCTGGAAGCGGGCCTACATCGGTGAAAAAAGAAAAAATTATTTTGGATATTTTATGGAAAAGCTAAACAGAAATTGCTGCTTTGTATCTTTACTGTTTTTTTACACATACTAAATCAAAAAAATTGTTTCTCTTTAATTTGCACATAACCACACA
The DNA here is from genome assembly GCA_963669975.1 of Acanthoscelides obtectus. NCBI lineage: Eukaryota > Metazoa > Arthropoda > Insecta > Coleoptera > Chrysomelidae > Acanthoscelides > Acanthoscelides obtectus. The sequence continues at coordinate 48,724,578 of CAVLJG010000008.1, forward strand.
ATTATCAAACCTGATAATTAAATTTATTGAATAATGAGCAGCGCTTTGCATCTGAAAATTAAAAAACAAGCTTCATAATTACTCGGGAAAAAGTAACATTCAGTCTGCGCCGGTGTTGGTGCGGTATTCAGCTATTTACGGATCTCGGTAACAGTTCTTTCTAAAAAACACAATCAACCATAGACGTAACAAATGATGCACCGTTCTTTTTGTTTACGCGGTGACTGTGAAGAATTTTTCAACGGGGAGCCTCATGTAGAGAGGATTAATTATTTCTAATGAGCGCAATTTGTTGTTGGTAGCTGTGAACTTTTCTTTTTCGCAATTGGGTGTTGCCGATTTAGATTGTAGTTCCTTGAGACACTTTAGTTTAAAAACCGACACGGGACTACTTTCAAATACTGAGCCTAATGCCCGGTTACACCGCCTCTCTATCGCTTAGCCGTATATGATAAGGTTCAAGACTCAAATTAGTTTCGTTTCCACTACCCCGATTTGCTAAAAACTTATCTGACAAGAAATTACATCTGACAACAGTGCATCTGAGGTAAACTTTTAGAGGAATTTCGTCTGTAACTACTGGCTCTTGGTTGACATGGCTGTATATCAAAATATGTCACATTTGTTAACATTTATTTTAATAAGCAATCCCTCTGTTAATTAATGTACTTGAGGACAGTGGTCAATCAATTATAAGGAAATTTCAGCATAATCGGTTAACCTCAATATGAAAAGGGGTGTTGCTCGGTAGGGGTATTACGTAACTTGAGAAGTGACATTATGTAGGTTTTTATGACATTGTGTAGGTTTTCCAACAAGACGTCAACTAGCTGTCGTTCACTTTATGCTCAATTGTAGCAAGCGCGGAATTTGCACACTAGCCTACTTAGATAGCAAGTTCACATTTTATCATTTTTTTTATATAGGTTTTTTACGCAATAACCCTACCGGTGAAGGGAAATTCTATTAAAAAATGTCCTGATATCCACAAAGAACTTCGTTCATATATTTAAGGTTCTCGACTGTTCAGTTGTCTAAATCAAGGCACCTTTTAGGTTGGAAAATCCACCTTAAGCGGAGGAATTCTTCGACTCAGCTCGATTGTTTATTTAAGTTCCTCTCAGGTGTTAAACGTATTTGGAAATATATCGAAAATAAGCTTAATTATTGTAAAGTCACATTTGAAGCTTTAATCTACAAGAACTGTTCAAAATATACTAAGTGACATATAAATCCGAACACCCAGTTTAAATGGTTTTATTGTAATAAAATTTTGTATAAGTACTTAATGAAGCATAATAAGTAAATGATAAAAATTTCAAAATGATTGCACTGCTTTAAAGCCCTTTGACCTTGAATAATGTATGGATGCACCCTGATGTGCTACGCATTCTCCAACGCGCCTAGGCATGCTTCTGATCAGGTGGTCAATGTCCTCCTGTGGTATCTCATTCCAGGCAACCACCAACTCCTCTCGAAGTGCTTCTAGAGTCTGAGGAGGACGTTGCAAATTGAGCTATTTCGTACCCATCATATCCCACACGTGCTCAATTGGGGATAAGTCGGGAGATCTTGGTGGCCATGGTAACAATGTGACATCATTATGTTGAAAGAAGTCTATTGTGACTCTTGCAACATGTGGTCGGGCATTATCTTGTTGGAAAGTTGGATCTGCCAGGGTGTCAAGATAGGGTAAAAGATGGGGTTCTAGAACTTCGTGGATATAACGCTGCGCGTTCATGTTACCTCTGATGAAGATTAAAGGTGACCTGGAACCATAAGCTATAGCACTGCAAACCATAACTCCAACAGTGTGATGAACATGTCTTTCAACAAAAAACTGTGGAATCCTCCTTTCACCACGTCGCCTTCTAACCCTGGCAAGACCATCGTGCATGCCTAAACAAAATCGAGACTCGTCACTAAAGACAATACTGTTCCATTCCTGATCCCAGAGTGACCATTGTCTGCACCACTCAAGGCGATTCCGTCGGTGTTCTCGAGTTAAAGGGAGGACCCAGTGTGACCGGTATGAAAACAAGCCAAAACTTCTCATTCGTCGGTAAACACTTCGCATGCCAATAGGTCTTCCGTGTTCTGCAAACCATTCATTTGCAATGGACCTGGTAGTGGAGAAACGGTCCCTTAAGGTCAATAATCTTAGGCGGCGATCTTCACGGTCTGTTGTTCTACGGCGGCGTCCAATGTCCCTTGCTCTTTGCGGACGGCCTTCTCGAAGCCATGCCTGACAACACCTAACCACAGTGTCTCATTCCAGGCAACCACCAACTCCTCTCGAAGTGCTTCTAGAGTCTGAGGAGGACGTTGCAAATTGAGCTATTTCCTACCCATCATATCCCACACGTGCTCAATTGGGGATAAGTCGGGAGATCTTGGTGGCCATGGTAACAATGTGACATCATTATGTTGAAAGAAGTCTATTGTGACTCTTGCAACATGTGGTCGGGCATTATCTTGTTTGAAAGTTGGATCTGCCAGGGTGTCAAGATAGGGTAAAAGATGGGGTTCTAGAACTTCGTGGATATAACGCTGCGCGTTCATGTTACCTCTGATGAAGATTAAAGGTGACCTGGAACCATAAGCTATAGCACCCCAAACCATAACTCCAACAGTGTGATGAACATGTCTTTCAACAAAAAACTGTGGATTCCTCCTTTCACCACGTCGCCTTCTAACCCTGGCACGACCATAGTGCATGCCTGAACAAAATCAAGACTCGTCGCTAAAGACAATACTGTTCCATTCCTGATCCCAGAGGGACCGTTGTCTGCACCACTCAAGGCGATTACGTCGGTGTTCTCGAGTTAAAGGGAGGACCCAGTGTGGCCGGTATGAAAACAAGCCAAAACTTCTCATTCGTCGGTAAACACTTCGCATGCCAATAGGTCTTCCGTGTTCTGCAAACCATTCATTTGCAATGGACCTGGTAGTGGAGAAACGGTCCCTTAAGGCCAATAATCTTAGGCGGCGATCTTCACGGTCTGTTGTTCTACGGCGGCGTCCAGTGCCCCTTGATCTTTGCGTACGGCCTTCTCGAAGCCAGGCCTGACAACACCTAACCACAGTGTCTACACTTCTTTGCACTCTAACTGCAATTGCCCGAAAAGAAAGTCCAGCTTCCTGAAGTCCCACTATACGGCCCCTATAAAACTCACTAAGTTGACGAAATCGTACAGTTCTCCGTACTCTAGGCATCGTAACCGATCGTAAAGGATGTCAAGAACCAAAATCCGCCAACGTTGATTCTTTACTGCGGCTGAAATATTCATTTTTAGAGCGTTACTGAATTAAAAAAAAGCAGTATAAAAACCGGAATGTCCAACTGAGAAGGCTGAAAATTTTTTCACTTGTTATTTACAGTAACATAAATACATTCACCAACTTTTATTAAAATAAAACCATTTAAACTGGGTGTTCGGATTTATATGTCACTTAGTATACTATCGCCTTGTAGAATGCAATGATTCAGTCTTCCCCTCGTAGACCGCTGTATTTCAAATACTTCGGCATCACATCTTATGATTTTTCACTGAAGTTGTGAAAATTAATAACTCTAGCTAGCCCCATGAGGAATAATCTATAAAGTTGGAGTCCGGAAATCGAAGGAGCCATAAGTCATCAGGAACAACCGAACTGTAGTTGAAGTAACTACTGAAACTTATTCCGTTGTTTTCATATCATTCATCCATTGTTTGACCGAATCAAGGCACATATGTTTTAATTTCGGTTTTTGGTACGGCGTGTGTCGTCCTTTTTTCAGTATTTAAAAAGCACTAAAGAGAAATTAGAACATATACCTATGGTTTGGCTCGTCCAGACATGGAGTCCTACGTACTGAAGTTGTTGTATCGTAGTCTTGCGCTCTAGCTAGAGGTATCCAGTTTTTCTGCATAATTTTTGGGGATTGAGAGGTCTCAGATGTAATATTTGCTAATACAAACTGTTATTGCGCTAAAATTTTCGTCGGACTATACACGTACGAGTATATTCGAAGCGAAGATGGTTTTTGATGTTAGATTTGAATATAAATTATACAAAATAAAGAACTCACGGGATGATACTATTTCTTTTGATAATTTGGAAGAGCTTATTCATGCATTGTGCCAAAAACTTATCTTTTCAACATTTTCATGTGCAATAACCAGTAGCTTAAAGTCACATATACTTTTGTACATGGCAAAGCACCAATGTTGAAGATTCGATTCCAAATGACTTAAGCTTCCAACTGTTCTGTCATATCTTGTATGTTGGCTTAAAAAATCTTGCAGGTCAACTTGCTTGTGGCAGCATCACTTACCACTACCGAAGGGACAGAACATCTCCGCCTATGATGTAACGTTAGATCTAGGCGCTTAACCTAAAACAAAACAAAAAACGTCGACCACTCGTGAAAATAAAAGAGCATCGGGCTTCCTGCATGGTACTCACATTAATTAATAAAGACCGCGTCTTTTAACGTTACTAATAATTCACTTCTTCCTTCACAGCCGCTGTTATTTTGAGTTTGCGTTTGGTCCCTAACTATAATTTTGTGTAATAAAGTACAAAAAATCGTTTTTATCACTATTCACATATACTGTTTTCTAATACATACACACAATAATGTATGACTATATTTTTATACAGGCTGATTCAGAAAAACGGTGCAGTATTTCTAGAGTATAAAGTACATGCAAAAATAACAGAAACGTTTCTGTAAAGAAACCAGTAGTTCCTAAAATGTCATGTTGCCAAGATACAGGGTGTTGTGAGTTACTACGTCACCGATGAGACTAAATAAGGACAAAACATGAACAGCGTTCAAATAAGATACATATAATTTTTTAGTGTCTATCTTCACTAATCATTTCAGTGTATTTAGTAAAAACGGGTTGAAGCTGGTCATACAAATTTTATCTCATTTATTCAAAGATGTTCTTCAAAATTATTTAAAAATGCAATATAATAGTTATTTTCCTTTTTCTTTTGTAGAGGTCGAATTACCCGATTTCTCCACCACTGGTTTAGACTCAGGCACGAACATTTTCGTACGTGTTGGCTATGCTGTCGGTACTCCATGTACAAGAAGTCAATCTCTTAACTCACTCCGAAGAGATATACTTTTTTCGACTCCGAAATAGCGACTTCAACACCGTCTGGAAGGGCGCATTTTGTAATCTGTCTGTCCGCTAATCCTTGGACCGTCTATAACTTGGAAAGTATCCTTCGGATTTTTTATGAAATTTTCACACAAGGTTGCTACTGTGTCAAGGACGTTACAGCTTTGTAGTTTTTGAAAATCGGTCCAGTGGTGGGGAGCTACTGGACAAAATACGAAAATAAATAAAAATCGCTTAAACTTCGTGTTTTGACGTTTCAGAGGCACCTAACCATTTCCAGAAAAAAAATTAGGGGTTAAGAATTGGGAGTTCGGGGTAGTAGGGTGTCGGGGAGGGTATGTCTCAATTTATCAATGTTAGTATATTTATACGCTTCCAACTCCGGTAATTGTACGTATCTATTAGACATATTTCACACATCATAGATTTCCCCGTACATGAGCCCTTAGAACCATAGAGAAATATTTTCGATACGCACTGCTACTTCTGCTCTCTGGGTTCACCGGCGGGCGTGCCGGTCTCGATAAGTGTCATACCATTATTGCCGCGCTGCCTCGTTTAACGTGTCGTGTGAGAAATACTACTAATTGTATGGGCGTGTTTGACTGACTTTATGACTGAATATTAAAATCTACCGGATCTATCAATGTTGTTTAGGCAACCTTGACGTATAAATAATACTATCACTCAACACTACAATAAGTCAGTTCATATTCATTGATACCATCCATCGGCTGAAGAGCTTTTGCATGTATGGGCGTTGATAAAGTCTTTTTCCATATCTGCCGTTTACCTACTTGCTCTCATCGATAACCGGAGGGGTATTTATCTAACGATGGTTTTCTCTATTGCGAACATACCATTGACCAAATTTGCTTAGGTGATCGAGGATTTCAGTGGTGGTAATCAAAAATGTAGTACATACAAAAATGTATGTATGCCAAATTTCATTAAGATATTGAAAGTGACAACTGTATGCTCTTTTATCTCAAAAGTTTAGACGTTTAGGACATACGTTCAGATGAAGTTTTCTTCTTGAAATGGATCCAAAAGTCGCCTCCTGAAATATCGACATGCATTGGGAAACATTCAGTAGATAATGCTCAATTTGCAAATAAAGCAATGTGGATTTGCTTGACGTCTTACTCAAAATGTAGAGTTATTTGTGTCGCATGAATCAATCTATCCAAATGCATTGAATTTTCGTCTTTTTTACCTAAGACTGTATACAATGCATATTTTTAATGATTGGTGATACAAAATAACTGGCTTAGATACACTTGCTAAAAAATAGGCAACGTACGACTTTATCCTGTTGCTTTTATTTGTATAAGTCACTCATTATTGATTGCACAATGCTTCTAGTACTGACGTATTTAGATGATTTTCCCAATACTATTTAACATTCCGTCATATAATCAGATATCACTTGTTTGCACTATACTTACGTATTCAGGTTACTCAAAATATTGGGTGTGTAGACAACTCATTCAGTATTTGTATAGCTGGGAATACCGTAAGCTATTCACCTAACAAACCATTTTTCGGGCGTAATTTATCACGACAGACATGCTCATTATGCGCTCTTTAAAGAATTATACTTATATGCTATTGCGAATGCTTACCAAAAATTATCTAATCAAAAATAGTTCAAACACCTCTGACTGTCTGAGATATTTTTGGAGACGCTTCCATATTCTCGGACTAGACAATCCAATGTATGCAGTTCAAGGTGGGTTTATTTTTAATATTCACGGATTTTCGGAAACGTGTATTTCGCTTCAATGAAAAAATGTTGCTTAAATATAAGTGGATTTTTTTTAAGTAAATATGGCCCTTGCGGCGAAATGCCTAAGTGATTCCTCATTTGAGACCTACTTTTTGTAAGGACGCCTTATTTGCCCTGACACATGGGACACACATCCGTGGCTGTGGCTTTCTTATTGTCTTATTAAGTTTCCTAAGGAACTCAGTATCATACTCATTTCAGTTTTATAGAAAGCACATTCCATACTGACAAATTAAATTGATTAATAACCAAAGGCAATGACGCAGCTTTTGATAGCTTACAATGTTTCTGTCGCTGTGAAGTGTCAATGCAATAACTATGTATCAAGGAATGCCCATACTGAGTATTTTTAATTTGAAATATTTAAGGAGGCGATCCTTGGGTTGATTTTAATGAAGATACTTCATAGGAACGTATGCTCCAGATATTTAAAATTTTGAGATACTGGGTGAGAAGATAAGTAGCTGCACTTGGAGCTTTCAGCTTCAACATAATATCAATATTATGTTTCTGTTTTTTACGCGACAACCGTAAGTCGGACAAGATAAAGTCAGAAAGAGGCAGTGAGAATTATAAGAATGTTATTTGATCCCAGAAAGGGCAGTGGCAAACCATATTTTTCTATAAAGTTATTTAACTCAAGCCTCACACAAACGCCATTGGAACAAAAGAATGTACATCAGAAAATGCCTCTTAGCCGTGTAGCAAATTTAATAAAAATTCCTAGAGTGGTATCATAGAGACGGTTTTAGAGAACATATTGCGATCATAAAAAATTACATTATAATATATGTGCTTGATTTTACTTTATGTGCATTGCAGTAGCACCGCAGAAAGCTCTTAGAAACCCCTCGCCATCACCGTAAACATGTTTTTAAGATATAATTTACGCTAGTCTATTGATCAATATTGACTCTCTTCATTCACTACAGTGCAATAAATATTTTCTTGAATACATAAATGTCTAATAATTCCATGACATTTCAATCATATATTTAATTACAACTATGAGGTGCAATTAGTCTAACGGTTTGTCCGTGTTGTTATCTGCTTTATGATTAGTACTTACCGTCCATCTTTGAACAAATTACAATTCAACTAGATGCTTCATATTGAAAATATACATAAATATACAGGATGGAACATCGAAAACGAAACAGACGCATTTACTGGCAGCTCAGTTTTTTTTTAAAAACGCTCAGACCCGTCGATTTTGTTTTCGAGGGGACACAAGTTAGGCCAAAAATCACGTTAGCACGTGCAGCCCCTAAGCGTGGGTGACACCACCCCCAAAATCTTAAATGAAAAGGGGGGTCGAGTGATACCTTATTCTGAAGGTTTATAATGATATAAAATTAATGTACTTGAGTTCAGTAGTTTTGAAGATTTATGATTTAAAGCTTAAATAAAACTAATACATCATCATTAGTGGAGATCAATACATTTGGCAGCAAAGTAATTTAAAAATGAAGAATGAACTGACCCGTTAGGGCAAGTAAATGTTGAAAATGTCCACCATGACTCTCCATGCAACAATAAAGATTTTGCTCAAAACGTTGCCGCACATTTTGCAATATTTGAGGAGTAATTTGAAGGCACTCATTCACAATTCTTTGTCGCAGCTCTTCTAATGATGTTGGCTGAGTATCATAGATTTTGCTTTTTAAATGACCCCACATAAAGAAATCCAAAGGTGATAAACCTGGCGATCTTGGGGGCCATTCATTGGCACCTCTTCTACCAATCCATCGATCTGGAAACGTCTGATCTAAATATTGTCGAACATGTAATGCGCAATGTGGCGGGGCACCATCCTGTTGGAACATCAACCTATTCGCAATGTATCGTCGATCAACCTGATTTTTAATTATGACTGTTAATGCAGGATCTATGGCGTCTTCCAGTAATTCCAAATACATTTCACCGGTCAAATTTCCAGGTAAGAAAAAAGGACCAACTAAATGATCGCCAAAAATACCAGCCCAAACATTTAATTTTTGTGGCTGCTGTGTATGAACCTCATGATAAATTCTGGGATTAGAATCGGACCAATATCGGCAGTTATGAAGATTTACTACGCCATTTAAGAAAAAGGAGCATTCGTCGGAAAAGCAAGTTTTGAATAGAAAATGTTCATCGTTTATAATTCGTTCACTCATATCTTCACAAAATTGTAATCACCGATCAAAATCGTCTTCATTAAGTTCTTGTACCAGGTGAATTTTATACGGATATGAAAACTATGGGCCTTTAGAATCCGTTGGACAGTACGTCGACTAACACCACACACAGTCTCCAATTTGCGGGTACTTAACGTAGGATCTACATAAATTTGCCCTAAAACCCCCACTTCTATTGCTTCGTTCCTTATGAGATTTTCAATGTTGCGTTTTTTATTGGCGACTGACCCAGAAATTTAGCTACAAGTTCTAGAACATATTTTCGATGCACGTTACTGTTCTCATGTCGCTCATTAAATATTTCTGCTGTTCTGTTAGCGCACTGATTATTTCCGAAAAATATTTCAATAATTTCAACTCTTTCTGCTGTGGAATATACCATGGTTAATTTATGTAATAAAGCGTTACAAGTTATTTTAGCAACAAAGTTTGGTCAAATCAATCGCAAACTATGTACTAAATTCCTATTTAAAATAAGTACGAGATATTTCCTTATCTTTCTTCAAGAAATAACTTTTTTGCCACTAAAAAAGGCTCCAATAGTTATTTTCAACAACAAAATGATAAACAAACCATGAGCGTAGTGAAGAAAAGCATTTATTTATTAAGTAAATTCGTTTAGTCAAATTTCTTCTGAAAGTAGTACAAACTAATCTGATGTACCTATTAAAGTCTACTTTAAGCTTTAAATCAATAAATCTTCAAAACTACTGAACTGAAGTACTTTAATTTTATATTGTTATCAAGGGTTGGTGTCACCCCCGCCCAGGAGGCTGCACGTGTTAACGTGATTTTTTGCCAAACTTGTGTCCCCCTCGAAAACAACATCGACGGGTCTGAGTGTTTTTCCAAAAAAAAAAATGAGCTGCCAGTAAATGCGTCTGTTTCGTTTTCGATGCGCCACCCTGTATAGTAACTATTCAAGCGGTTGTTTCTTGAACTGTTGTGGAGATAGTTTGTTTCTGCGATGGGCGGATTGCCCCTATAATCTCATCCTCAATTCGTTTGTTTTCACTTTCCACGCCGACTGGCGCGACAGTATTGAAATCGCAAAAAATTCCGAAAAAAGATTATGTTTATTTGGATGTTATATGTATGACATGTACACCATGAAAAACAATGTCACTCATTTCCGTCGGTCTGTCTATGTCTGCCCGTCTATAACTTGGAAGGTACTGGTCGGATTTTGATTATTGTTTTTAATTTCAGTGTATTTACATATATGCTCCCAACCTCGGTAGTTGTGCGTAGCTATTAGATATTTTTCACACATCTTAGATGTCTCCATACATTTCCCCTTAATGCAGAATGATAGAGAAATGCTTCCTATGCGCGTCAATCACCGGTCTTGGTAAGTGTTCTGGCCTTACTGCCATGCTGCCGCGTCTAACGCATTATACCTTCAGGTATTGGGGAAATGCGACGTTTCCAGACAGGGAAAGAATGTCTATGGACTAGTTTTTTGGGCCTGTTTGACTGGCTTGATTCATTTAATTTCTCTCTTATGCATGTTCGCAACTAACTTTTTTCTCATAAGGTCTGATTTGTGCTGAACAGAATCCTTTATGAATTAATGACGGTGTTGCGTGAGAAGTGTAGGGTCAAACTGTTTTTCACGTATTGCTTTTTCTTTCTTTCAGAGTAGCATTAATATTTGCTATGATTCAGTCAATTCCTCTTTTCTTGATTTTCATTAGTCTGTTGAATAAAAATTTAATATTAAGTTATGAAAATTGTATTACGAGAGTTGAATATTATACATGCAGTTCCCTTACATTTTTCATTCTTTCAGTTCTTACTAAGCAACTCCATATAAGTAAACTTTATAGCTTTTTCATTATTCATCAGGAAGATATATCCTCTTTTTGCAAATAAAAACCTTACTATAATATATAAAAGTCTAGACTTTTATATATTTAAAAGCTTGAGAGAATTCATATATATGTGCGATAATATGTGTTAATTCAATTTAGTTAATGCAACTGACTGCATTGTTACCTTGCATCCTTTTATTTTTTGAACGCCTTGTTTTGCTAAATTCTCATGTGCTCGGTAGGACGTTAGGTATTTTTCTTCTATGAATGAAAAATGCTGCATTCCACATAATGCAGCACTTATCTCTACGCTTGTACTTTCGTTGCATTATTCTTATTGCCATGTAAGGTGTCAGGTGTTATCTTTCGGTATGGTAATTGCGCGTTTTTGCAGGCCTGCCGACCAGGTCCCACAGGTAAACGTTGAAAAATTATACGATTGTTTAAGTTAAAACGGGACGATTATCGTGCATGTCCTTTCTACTGTTTTAATATTCTATTGTACCGTTTTAATCTGATCGTCTTAAATTGCACTAATGGTTAATGGAAAAGGATTGGGACATTAATTATCACACCTCATAGGAGTTAACCGAAAGATGTATTTGTATATTTTATTTCCTCGCCACGGGGCGATGTAGAGAAGTCAAATAGCTTGATATTTTTTGAAATTACTTGATTTGACAGTAATATTACTTGAAACGTAAATGCTTGACTTGATTTTTTTATTGTTCTACTTGACTTGAGGTCAAGCATTTTAAATTACTTGATAGTTGTTCTACTAAAGGTCTTCAGTGCTTTGTATTTCAATCCAAAATAATCACGAGTAGAAAATACATGAAAATGTATTTCCAAATTTAGATTGAATGGCAAGCCTTTTTTATCGACACCTGCAACATCAGCGTCTATTGAAATGGAATTTTCTAGGGCTGCATTGACCATTACGGAGCCTTGCAACAGATTAAGCGATAAATCCGTTACTATGTGTCTCAACTCGTGGTTAGCGATTTAAAAGCTAATTCAGAATTTTTAATTTGTTTGCGTAGGTCTTCAGTACTTGACGTAAAAACTACTTTACTTGATTTACATTGTTAATATACTAAGTGACATATAAATACGAACACCCAGTTTAAATGGTTTTATTTTAATAAAAGTTGGTGAATGTATTTATCTTACTGTAAATAACAAGTGAAAAAATTTTCAGCCTTATCAGTTGGACATTCCGGTTTTTATACTGCTTTTTTTTAATTCACTAACACTCTAAAAATGAATATTTCAGCCGCAGTAAAGAATAACGTTGGCGGATTTTGGTTCTTGACATCCTTTACGATCGGTTACGATGCCTAGAGTACGGAGACCTGTACGATTTCGTCAACTTAGTGAGTTTGATAGGGGCCGTATAGTGGGACTTCGGGAAGCTGGTCTTTCTTTTCGGGCAATTGCAGTTAGAGGGCAAAGAAGTATAGACACTGTGGTTAGGTGTTGTCAGGCATGGCTTCGAGAAGGCCGTACGCAAAGAGCAAGGGGCACTGGACGCCGCCGTAGAACAACAGACCGTGAAGATCGCCGCCTAAGATTATTGGCCTTAAGGGACCATTTCTCCACTACCAGGTCCATTCTAAATGAATGTTTTGCAGAACACGGAAGACCTATTGGCATGCGAAGTGTTTACCGACGAATGAGAAGTTTTGGCTTGTTTTCATACCGGCCACACTGGGTCCTCCCTTTAACTCGAGAACACCGACGTAATCGCCTTGAGTGGTGCAGACAACGGTCACTCTGGGATCAGGAATGGAACAGTATTGTCTTTAGTGACGAGTCTCGATTTTGTTTAGGCATGCACGATGGTCGTGCCAGGGTTAGAAGGCGACGTTTTTTGTTGAAAGACATGTTCATCACACTGTTGGAGTTATGGTTTGGGGTGCTATAGCTTATGGTTCCAGGTCACCTGGCAGATCCAACTTTCCAACAAGATAATGCCCGACCACATGTTGCAAGAGTCACAATAGACTTCTTTCAACATAATGATGTCACATTGTTACCATGGCCACCAAGATCTCCCGACTTATCCCCAATTGAGCATGTGTGGGATATGATGGGTAGGAGATTGCTCAATTTGCAACGTCCTCCTCAGACTCTAGAAGCACTTCGAGAGGAGTTGGTGGTTGCCTGGAATGAGATACCACAGGAGGACATTGTACCACCTGATCAGAAGCATGCCTAGGCGCGTTGGAGTATGCGTAGCACATCAGGGTACATCCACACATTATTAAAGGTCAAAGGGCTTTAAAGCAGTGCAATCATTTTGAAATTTTTATCATTTACTTATTATGCTTCATTAAGTACTTATACAAAATTTTATTAAAATAAAACTATTTAAACTGGGTGTTCGGATTTATATGTCATATAATATCTAATACTTGACTTGAGCTTGACTTGATTTCAAGTCAAGTCCAGTAGCTTGCAAATCAAGTCAAGTAGTGAATCCCTAGGGCAATGGCACCTATAACAAAGCTGAAACTCTAGATATGCTTTCATATTTTCGCTCAACCATCAAATCTAATGAGGATAACACAGTGCCGTATAACAGTGGTTGCACGGAGTTTTGGACGACGTGCGGAATCATGGATATAGTAAATTAACTGCCGATTGAAGTAAGTGGTATAAGTTCAGGCATATTTAATCACTATTATTATTATTCTATAGACGTTTCCAAGTTACTTGAGTATTTTATTCAAATATCTTGAATAAATTCCGAGGTCGTTTTTTGATAGATAACACAAAATTTGTCCAGTTTCAACCATAAAGATAGACCTTTATCTATTTATAGATGGTCTGATGTAGAGAATGTATTTGCTCCGGCTGAGATGCATTAGTTACATCCGTTTTACATCTTCACGTTCAGTGTTTATATACCACGGCATCATTTTGGGGTCGCGCACGAGGTGCTCTTGTTGTTTTAGTGTTAGTCGGTAAACTTCAACATGACAAACCAACTTCATTTACGCTCAATAAAGACACAGGTTGGAAGATGCAAGCATTACTGTTTTAAATACTTATAGAATTATTATGGAGACTTTTCGCCTCAAAAAGTAGTTATTCAGATTTCCTGATGAAAGATCTGTACTATATCTACAGATGCTTCTATACAGTGTGATTTAGAAAACAGTGGCAATATTTTTAGGGCAAAAAGTATATCAAAAAATTTCACGAAAAGTCTTTATAAACATGGGTCTTCAAATTCATCTTACCTAGATACAGGATGTTGAAGTTGTAATTACACAATTGTATTACTGTATAGTACAGGGTGTTAATAAAGTATGTAGACAAACTTTGACCATCGAATCCTTGGTCAATTTGAAGATGAAATTTCCATATGAACATGGATCCGCAACGGCTTTCTTTTCAAGCTAGAGCATATTAGCACTAAACGAAATGATGATATTGTTCTAAAAAATTATCAAAGAATGGAACGTATTTTATTTTAATTAAGTGTCCTGTGGTGCATATCACATGATTTACAGTTGTTTTCAGACCCTCCATGTACGTAGATACGGATAATAATAATAAATAATAAAAAATCGCATGACATTGATTTTTTTTGATCGCAATACTTTTAATATTTACGCATTGTGCTCCTCTGGACACCTACGACGTACCCGAAAACAATTGAATGAATTTATTTTGAGCCTCAGCAACTGCATACTTTATTAACACCCTGTATATCTCTGGGAAGATGTGACAGAAAGAAAAATTGGTTGACTAGCAGAGTAGCAAGATCGTAACTGAGTGATGTGTGGGAGATTGTGTGTTGGTCTGCATGTGTGTCAGTGATATTTGCTATGTGAGAAAATTGTTCCCGAATATGGTGCCCATAACAAAGTGTATTAAAGTTCCTTATAACAGTCGCGGTTCCATGGTATTCAAGTATTAACTATCACACTCAAAACTAATTCTATATGTGTGTTTTTGTATAATAAAAAAATATAACAAAGGTTCGCATATAAATTATATACTTTAAACATGAGGTTTTTGATATCTTGGCAAGGACGACTAAAATCAATTGAAGGAGCTGATACTTCTATAGATGATCCCATTGTTGACTTTATGCGCCATACTATTTGCTACTCCACAGATAACGTTATCACAGCCTTATCGTCCATCATTATCCCATTGAGTGTCGAGCAAGTGCCAATTGAAAAAACTGGCACGCGTTCGCGATGGCGCCACCTACACTCAACGCCGATTGGCCACTTCCTCTTAGAATTAAAAGGAGCTATCTCGCTATCGCTACTGTAAAGCAGTCGTTCAGTGGTGGTACACTAGGAAAATGCCATGTTTGCTGTATGGATAAAACAGCCAGGTGGAGTGAATTAGTTTTTGGATCATTTATGACGAATATCTTAACCTATTTTAGATTTATAGGTGACGTACTGTTCCATAAAAAATGTCTACTTTCAGATAAACTCATCCTTAAATCTAATATTGTCAGAACGAGGGCAAAATACCCTGATTTCTTTAATGGGAATACGATTAGCATCTTTCTAGTTCTAAAAATAACATTTTGTTTTATGAAATTTCAAAATACTCATCTTTGAAGTTTTGAATTTTTAAGTGGAGTTTCGTGAACCATTATTGGATTTTTTAATAACCTTTCCAGTACCTTTAGGTAGATAAGCTTTAACTGATACCTATTTCGCAAGGTTCTCCTTGCTATTTAAACTTTCACGAGATCAAATGCAAATACAAAAAAAGGTATCTACAAATGCATGACGTCAGACAACTTTTTTTTCTTACATTCTATCTTTCATTGTGATAAACTTGTTTATAACCAACATAAACTAACACATAGTATAAATCATATATGCGTTCCTAAATGACATAAATCTGTGATGCATTGGTCATGCCTTAATTTGGCATCAAAGTAACATTTTATCTTTTAGCCGATGATACGTGTAAAAAATAGTGTTTTCGTATATACTTAAAAGGATTTGTTACAAGCGATAGTTGGATAATTGGTATTTTCTTATAGTACCAAATTAAGCCAATTATATGATTATATCAAATACTTTATTTGGACATATACCTCCCTTAAGATACTTTTCCATTATAACATGTTTCAGGCACATGTCATCGGCACATTTTTCCGTTTCATTCCGAAACATTCCTGACACCTTTAGAGTCGACATAAATATTCCCAACATAGGTACGTTGCACAACATAACCTATCTATCAAATCTCTAGTGTATCGTATCGAATATTGGTTGAGGAGAGCTTGTTGATTGGATTTTTGAACTGCCCATGATCAGGAGAACTAAACAATGCGTCTTTTGACGTATGTTTTCATATTAATCGATGATCTATGAACAACAAAAGATCGTGCCGACTAGTTATGGATGTACAGAGCTCGAATGTATTAGGATATAGGCAAAGCCTGGTAGATAGGTCTCGCGAGCCAAAGTTAGTTGACATAACAGTAGCATAACTGTTTTGACTTGGCACCAGGGCATCCGAGGACTATTCTTTTTATTTTTGCTCATTGTTCCTCCACCCCATCACCCCTTCCAGAAGTGCTGATCAAGTTAAGCAACCCCCGCTCTTCAGGAACTTCCAAAGCTCTCATTTGCCTTTCAAAATTCTTTGTTTGCCTTGTCTTCGTGGTCGCTGGCACTTTTATGTGTGATAAATCAAAATCGTTATACCTAAATACCAGGGCACCGCGGTTGCTATGCGGAGCTTAAAGAGACTTTGTTAATCTGACTTTTGAACTGCCTAAGGTTAGTAGAACTGGGAAACGTCTCCTTTTCCACAATCTCGATACCCTAGGGACTAAGGACAGGCTGTATCAGCCAGTTCTGGGTGTACGAGGTTCGACACGATTAGGATGGAAGGCCGAAGTGAAGTGGATCTCACGTTGTCATAGCGCTAGAAGGGAGCAAGATCATTGGCGGCCCGTCGGTGTGAAAGGGTCCCAAGACTGTCCGTTAGGAAAGAGTCATCGATCAGTCGGACAGGCCTCCGTTGAACAGCATCTCGCATAGTTAATATAGTTAATATCGGGGCAGCAGTACACCAAACATATGAACAGTACTCAGGGTTAGGTCTTATTTGTTCGTGCCAAAACGAATCCTCGGTGATCTAGACTCCGATCAGCGGAAATGAACGGCTCTTCATTAGAACTCGCCCATCGATGGAAACCGGATGAGCGCTTGAGCGCTTTTTCTAAGTCAGGGTAGTCTTTTGGAAGCATTAAACTGTACCAGACTGTTGTCCCTCCAAGCAGTGATAACCTCCAGGTCTCTCGACCTGTCACTATGTATTTCTGCATGTAAAGTGCTATCATCAGCAAAGCTGTGCATCAAATTGATCATACAGGAAAAGAGGTCAGATCGATCCATGGGGATCACCCGCGTTGACGTTATGGGATGAAGAGGAGAACCCGACCAGAGTGAAAGCCAGCCACCATCTGCAAAGCTTCTCTGGGAGGCCATAGGATGGAAGTTTGCATAAAAGGGCAGCATGTCATAGCTGGTCAAACGCATTCGTGACCTTTTACCATTTTCCGTAAAATTATTTTTTTCGAAACCCCGTGGAACGTCACTGTAAAGGTCCAAACGGGCGTTGATGACGTTGCGCCATGAACGTACAGGGAAGTGAGCAATTTGCGAAACCGACACTGTTTAGGACCGGCCCAAGTGGAAAATTGAGATTGAGGTGACTAACGAATGTGACCAACAGAGGATGTGTGATGGTGTCATATCAGATATTTTCATATCCATTCTCTGGTCTGACATTAAATGTTATTGGCCTACATACTCTCATTCAAGTAGCGGCACAAAAATGATTATATGAGTCATCACACATCATACCCTACATGTTACACATGGAGCTTATTTGGAACAATTCAATAATAGGTACTCGGTGAAATCATAATGCTGATGTTTCCAGGAAATGTTGCCTTGGACAAAGATCTTATTTCCCTAAGATACGAGGATTTAATTTTCCCACTATCGTTATAATCCGTGCAGCCATTAGGTAGCAGACTTTGGTCGAATACTGAAAGCCGGTATTCGAATATGAATCTTAAATACTTTATTTTAAATTTTATTCAAATACAATTCAAATACAAAGGAAAAAGTTTGAATACCTGGATGCATTTAAATATGAATACTCTTTAAATAATCCAAGTTAAAAAAACATGCGCACTTTAAACTTGATTTGTGTAAACTCAAGTTATAAAATTATTAAAAATACACGACTATGTTAAATAAAAAAAAACAACATTTTGATATATAGTGTCACAGTGAGGATAGATAAATTATTCGTATAATGAAAAACATACTTTGATTTTTATTTGAATTTTTATAGAAAATTTAAAGAATATAAAACAATATGAAAATTTATGAATCTTACCCGACGTACCAACATAATTAAATAATATGTTTATTAAATTTAGTAAAATTTATTATAAAATAGAATGGCAATACTTCACGAGGACAAAAACTTAGTAATCTATTCTCGTTTCTTAAGCGACTTGGCGGCATCGCGAATTCAGAAGCACACCGTCCACACAAACAAAACAATTTTGCGTAGCTATTTTATTTGTGCCATCAACAACCACGAGAACGTGTTAAACACGGTTGAGTTGCGTAAAGCGTAACGCAATATTCATAAGAGTAGCCAAACAGGATTCGACTACCGGGTTTTGAATACAAGGTGGGTATTCGAATATTGGGATTCAGAAATGGCATTCAGAATCCATAATACCGAGTACTGATCACAAAAGTATTTAATCGGTTACCAAATAGCAAACTTACAGATGTATTCGAATTCCAGCCAATTGTATTCTGAATAGGATTGAAAATACCGAGTATTTGAATACTACAAAATTCTGAGGTGTAATACCACACGACTACAAAGAGCTTCAAATGCCTACAAAATCCCACAATTTCCGACCACAGAGTATTTACTATGAGAATCAGTAGTTACTCTTTTATTGAAGGTGAAATTCTTAGTTAAACTTAGTCTTTACTTGAAGCATGAGTATTTACTACAGCATACATCACTTGTGTACTTGATTTTCTCCCAATAAAAGCCACTTCTTTTTATCAAACTGTGCAATGTAACAATGTTGGTTACGTTTTTTCAAATACTGTTATTCCTGATATATTCTCATTCCGCTAGTAACTGGGAGAGGGAGGTATAAAAATGACTACATTCTCAACAAACTATTAACTTTAATTATAGATACAAGCATTGTCGTAAGTTAATGTATGTATCTTGATTGCAGTTCCACTTAAATTTACATTCATAACATTTCTGTATACCACCGTTTAAAAAACGACGACCGAAATTGCCAACAACCCTCTAGGGTTGCTTTATCAACCATCTAGACTGCTTTACATGATTTTAAAATTCAGGACTACACGCGAAACTAGAAGCAGTGTAGCTAAAAATATGAATGCTATGCGTTTTTTTCCACAAATTCACATCCCATCCATTTCTGATCACAATCTCTTTGGACTTGAGATTTCTTGTTTATAAGTTTACTGATATTTACCAGTTGTTAGCTTATTGAGTATTCCGATTGAATTTAACAACAATTTATTAATTAACTTGAAGTGAATATTTGGAAGCATTTGGGGCATTTGTCGAAACGCCTCAACTTTGGAATATTCAGTGTTTCTGGGGTATGCTAATCTGTATCTAACAATTTTTCTATAAGTTGTCATACATTTTTTGGATCGTGTCATCAACTTGTTGCATTTTACACTAGCAGAACACTGCTTAAAAGTCCCACAGGGTTGGTAATGACACTGAAGTAAAATGCTTAACCAGCGCTTAGCAGGATTTCAAAATGCACTTGCGTTTTGGTTTCTTGTACAGGGTGCGGCAGCACAACTTCCTTTTTCCAAAACTTGATAGCAGGCGTTATGTAGGATCTTTGAACGGTTCACATAAACACATGGTATCAAAAAAACGCCATAGTAAATAATCAGAAGAGAGTGGGCTGGCCACTCCAAATCGGCCCTAATTGAGTTGAGGCGCTCTGGGAAGTGTTCCCTCAAAGCTGCCAAGCTTTCAAGTGTATGCCGTTGCACCGTCCAACTCAAAAACCCGGATACAAAGGCATTTGATGCAATTATCGAGGATTGGTGTCAGCCCAGTTGCGCATGTTTTGTATGTTGACGGATCCACGCAAACGAGAATGGGCTTCATCACAAAAAAAAGAATAGCGTCCTCAGGAACGACTTCTAGAAACCGACTAAATGGCGCGCGTTTTAAAAAAGGAATTTATGTTACCGCACCCTGTATATCCAAGTAAAGGTAAAATTTCATTGGTCTTTCGTGTAGCTGTTTTCCTTTATTTTTGTGGCTTGGTCATTCTGAAAATATGGTCCCACCATAAAGAAGGTTTTCAACCCTTACTGTAAAAATAAAACTACCAATTACACAAAGGTAAATTGCAAAAACTCCATATAAAGCTCCCACTAGCCTTGTGTTAAAGTGAAAAGAAAATACTCAAGGCAATAAACATCCTCTCAGATTACACATCGCCGCTTATCAGTAGATCTTCACCATACTGGCGCTTAACATGACGTTAAAATTCAGCAGTACTAGCGCCGTTTTGGCCTCTGGTATATCACATTTCCATATCAGAGCAGTAAATCGTCGTAAAAATACACCAGCCCCCAACCACCCCATCCCAGGCCTTTCGCTCCACTTTGAGCAAATAGGAAAGCTTTCGGAAAGCGGCGGCACCATGGCGTGTGGGACAGCTATCTTGATTTTATTGCGCTCGCACCACCCGGTGAGAGCACCGAAGGGCTGATATGTCAGGGTGTTGGCTGGGATTTTTCATCGCCTACTCAATTACTAATTTCATTTAACCAAATGTGGATAGTGAACTCTAAAAATTAGAATACTGCATACACTACAATGTTTTCTAACTATAACGGCGTCAAGTAAGTACATTGACTCTATACTTTCAAAAGTCGGAGTCGAATCGTGGCAAAATAGGTTCACTTAGCTACGATGAATCCTCGACCTCTACACATCAAACTATATAAAGCAAATCTATCATATTACTGTTTCCATGGCAGATGTAGAGAAACTCTGTGTGACTCATTATGTCTAACAGGTGCATAATATTACCAGGATCAGCGGATTTTTTATAATAGAAGATATTTCACTGATACTAACAACCATTTAGCGCATACAATATTTACCCCTCCAACAATGTATGAAAACGAGCAGGAATCTCTGAAATGTCCTAGTTACGCCGCTACTGAATCAATTTTCAAAGTCTGCGACTAGCTAAACGATTGAAGTATTGAACTTCAGTTCACAAGTGTTCTGTTGCTTAAAGATATCTACAGCACACAAGTTCGCGTTTCTCATTTTTGTCGGTTTGTCAGTCCGTGCCTACTGTATAACAATGTGAGTCAATTTTATAAAACTACAAAGCTTTTTCGTCCTTGGCGTATTAGTAGCCTTGTGTGAAAATTTCATCAAAATCCAAGCGGTACTTCTCAAGTTATAGACGGGCCAAGGATTAACGGAAGACAGACCGACGTAAATGAGTGACAAGGTTTTTCGTGATGTACGTGTCATATAATATTCAAAAAATACAGTATCTCATTTTTTCGCTATTACACTACTTCCTCGCCAGTGAGGTAGAATGTAAACATTAAATGGAGTCATACCATTTGTTACGGTCTAGAACTGTCTGCCCTGTGCTACCAGTACCTAACAACTTTATCTCCCTACGTCCTTTGTGCTTGATGTGTGTACGGGGAAATCTGTGTGAAATATGTGTAGAAAGCGTTAATCTGAGATATACTTTCTACCGCCCCGTACAATAGCCCACCACCTATAACCCCCAACCCCAGTTTGTCACTCTTCGAAAAAAGTACCAAAAGTGAGTCTTGCTGTTCAATGTTCCGTTTCACAAATATTGCGACTGCCTTCCAAATCTCATGGATAATTTTCTTCGTAATGCATAGGAAGTGGTGAGAGAAATTCATCCTATTTTACCTGATTTCGTATTGAATAATCTTACGAGCTGCAGACAGTTCAAGGTTCACTGCCAACATAAACTAAAACTTCCACCCCCACTCGAAAAATCAACCTGGCAATTATGTAAACTAGCATCGTATACCAAACTGATTACACCGGCGTTGACAGAGAGAGAAAAAGAGAAATATCAGCAGGGTAATACAACAGCAGCTATAAACAACCCTATCCGGTTACACACCCCTTATCTTATGATATCTACAATGCTTTAGACATGATTTTAAAATTCAATAGCCCCATCGCCATCTTAGCCGCTAGAATATCACATTTCCACATCTGTCCGGTACGCTGGTGAAATGTCTTCCAACACCTCGAAAACCAAAAGGTGTATGGTCACGTATCTGCAGTAATTTTGTGTTAGGGCCCCGACACGAGATAGGGTGATAAGGGTTGCAAATAGAAAATAGAGAAGAATGAAATGTTCGCGGAACCACAGTTTGTATTATCAAAACTCGTATGTGAAGCTTGTTATACTCGGGTACCTAAAAAGAAAGAGGGTAGCTTAACACTTCGTATATTACTGTTGACGCGGCGTGCCCTTGTGTCGCCGTATTTAAAGACATGCCGCGGTAATAGTGCAGTACGGCTACTCCCTTCCATTTCCGTAGCAGACTTTATTTAATAAAGTTGGTTTCCTAAAGTCCTAAATATTGCTAGTGTCTCTTGCATATAACTGGTATCGTTCATAAAGCTGAAAGAGTTATCCAAATAATTTAACGACGCGGCGGCCCTTGCATATCGCATCGCCCAAGCTGACTAATCGCAATTGATTGTATCTTAGCATAAAGTGCTGTGCAATATTATAGATGTACAATAAATAAAATAGAATATTTTCTGCGCACCGATTTCACTAATCTCCAAAGGAGGTCATAATAATGCTTAATGGTTAAATATACTATGCGAGACATTTTTGCTTTGGCTCGCATTAACATTTAAAAGTAAGCCCACACGCGATCGACACCACAGTGGTTCAAAAGTCCTAAATATAGCCTAAATTGAAAATATTCACTGAATTTTACAAAAAAATGCATTACTACATTTTCTAGGTCACCAATAATGAATATGGTTTATATCTTTGTAAAAAAAAATGTTTTGATTGAGCCCAAATTTAGATTTCAGATGTATTTAGAGTCGCAAATAACGAACTTGATATTGATTGTTCAAGAATCGAAATACCGGATCTAATATGGTGGCTATGTTTGCAAAAAAAGTTATTCGCGCTCAGAATTAGGTTTCAAGTGTTTTTTGGATCGCTAATAATGAATAAAATATCAGTTCTTGAAAAATCTGAATGGCGGAACTAGTGAATGACGGCTATGTTTGGAAAAAAATTGTCGATTGCGCTCAATTTACAGTTTTATATGTTTTCAATGTATAATTTATTTCTGATTTTATAATGTCCAATCCAATATTGTATCAGAACTTGAAAAAAGAAAGTCAAAAGGTTTTGTTGGAACAGTGATGCCAAAAGTTTCGCCTATATTTATTTTTTCTAAATCTCATCGTTTGTAGTTGAACCGATTCATCATAAGCACATAATCAAGGAACATTGTAAATGAAATATCGTATTTTTCAAAAGATTTAATATCAGCGAACAGTATAAAGGTTCCTTAATCTCCGTAAGCTACTACATATTTCTCTTTGTTGAATCTATAAAAATGTGTTACACGCTTCCTGAAACTAATTTTTGTCACTTGTTTTCAGGTCGAAGACGGAATCACTTATTTCATCACAAATACCCACCGCCCTGGGCTTCTTTCATCGTAGCTATTTTAGTTTCTTCGTTAATAAGTATAGTAGGTGAGTACTTTTTTCCTCATTACTGGAACATAATAAGCAGCCGAATTCGACATGTTATTTGGCAGCTAGCAAGTTCTGCTTAAGAAACTATTGTTTTTTACTGTTTATCATCGCGTAGACAGATGTGAAAGATGCTTTATTGTTTTTGCCGATTCCCACCGACAAATGGAAATGTGTCTTACTGAGAGCTTTGTAATACATACTGCACACAGATAACGCACAGACAAATCAGCAGGAAGCTTGAAATCTTTGTCTTATTTTCGCAAATTCTTTAGACGTATTTTTAATAATGTTTGTATGATGAGACTGTCTGACGTACATTCCGCCTTATACAGGTATGTCATCGGTTCATTACAGAAAGCTACGCTAATAACGACCATGGTAAGCAAAGGAACTGGGGGACTCCTACAGGTAATCCCGTCAGCAGAGATATTCAAGAGCTCAAAGCCGTTGCATTTGGAACCCTGCAAACCTCAATCTACTTTGCTTAATTTTAATTTTGGTTACCATAGCTGTGATGAGCATTGAGCGATCCAAAACTATGCGGATGATAGACAACTAACATTCCATTTTAACCCTAGTAACAGCAAAGAAATTTCTTATAAGAGGCACTCCCTACAGACATTATATTTTTTAGTAAATGTTGCTAATTTGATCCAGCTGTCTGTGAATGATCCTTTGATACCTGTAGATTCGGAGGCTAAAAATCTGGCCGTCATAGATTTATTCCGCATAGGAATGCCATTGTTAAATCATCTCTAAAATTATTTGAATCGGTTTATCCTAAACTTTAAAACGTGAAAGATCCTTTGTTATCCGTGTCTTGACTGCAGTACTAAATATCGATTACAGAAAATTTAAAATAGTTTTTGCCGGTTCGTATAAGGTTTGATCATGCTATTTAAGAAGAAAGAGTTAAAGTGGCTGGAGGTCGACAAACACTATATATATATATATTCCTTAGGTGTATTCAAGAGCATAGATTAATTGATACAGATTCGCCTACTTATCTTCTGAATAAGCTAGTCCTTCGAATTCAACTTACTCCAAAAATATTTCATTTACAATGCAGGACATACGGCTCTATTAACCAGGCACTCAAGTCAAAAAGCTTATATAGATTCAAAGCTATTTCACTCCTTTTAAATGATTATTTTGTTTCAAATGAATTGCTAATATGGATTTGTTGCGTTTATTTATAGTGTTTACTTATCCTTGCATTCTAGTACCCATTTGAATTTTTTACTTATATGCATATTTTTTTTGTTCTGTTCCACTTCGTTTTGAGGTTGACTGGCAGAGTAGCCGTGTGCAGATACACTAATAAAGACATTTATTATCATTAATAAAATAATATAATTTATGTTTGTTATTAAGGAGATTTGTACATATGAAAAGAAAGCAATTTGTTGTCCTCATATTTTGTATAGCAGCGTATGTAATGGATGGTAGACAACATACATTTAGTTTTTATCGATCGGATATATTTAATGCTTGGCACAGACAACGATGAGATCCGTTAAGGGAGATAATCTCTTAGTGAGTAAATCCAGATCCTGGCACTGGTTCAAAACTTGTACGGGAAGTAATGGATTTCCTAGTTTATTTGTCTAGCCAAGTTTTTCTCTAGGATGATTAAAATCCCATTCGAGGGGGTCACTTTTGCTCATGACTTAGTATAAACATATTATCACAGAAAAATCGGTCTCTCCACCTTTTAGTTAAGTGATTTCAGTAATGATTTTTTTGAAAATTGCAACTATACAAACAGTCAAAAAGTATGGTATTCTAGCAACGTTTAGGTAAAAACGGACCCAATATTGTGCAATTCGACCGCAAAAGACTATGCGGGGATGTCTAAGAATTGTTAAATCGAATATTTTATAATACATCCGACTGACGAGGACAAACATTTTCTAAAATAAGATGTTGTGTTTTTTGGATGTTATATGTCAAGTTTGTCGCGAAAAACCATATCACTCGTCGGGCTGTCTGTCCGCTAATAATTTTTGAAACTTAGTCTACTCGCGGCGGAGCTAGGGGCAAAAAACACAAAAAATTCTCATACTTCGTTTTTTGACCTGTCGGAGGCTCCTAATCAATTAAAAAAAATGTGTCGCTACGTTGTCAAACGAGTGAGGACTTTGGACTAATTGTATGAGTTGTTACATATGTTTTTAGCAAGATTATTTTTCAGAGGGGCTAGTTAGCCTATCCTGAGTCAATCCACTTGGCGTTTTTTTATTATACACGTTCATAGAAGAGCTTACTTGGGCCGAGCAAGATTCTTTGATCCTGTTTACAGCGTTAGTAGCAGAGTCAACCTACTTGACGCAATTTTTTTATTCACTACTTAACAATGGCATAAAACCACATCTATCAGTAAATGAAGACATTTCAGTTTAGTATAAAACAACTCTCACGACTCCTATAACAGCAATCATAAAAGCCGGAAAGGTCTTAGTCATCTCACTCCTTTGAATGCGAGAACGTTAACAACGTTTGTATAAGGACATTACAAAAAAGTACCGACTTTGAGGTACGGCTAATAGAGCAACCTAAACACCTCGAATGGCCGTGAATACTCCCGGCATTTTTTTGTCCGATACAATTCGGACAGAGAACTTTTGAAATGATCACGTTTTGGGGAAACCGAACGCTTTATTGCCGGTCACGTTCGTGAGGAAGGTTTGATTTTACCTAGTTTATTAAATACTCACAGGTATTTTTATTGTACAGTGAGTGACGGTGCCGACAAGCGTATTGTTTGTCATTCTCGGAAAGCATTTGGTACTACTCGTAGTACCTGGGTGGCGTGGAATTTCACGTCGATTCATAGGTCGTAGCACGATGTCATTTACGTCACAGATCACATTCTTCATTGGAAATCATTTTGTCATTTATTCTCAACGTTGGCATATTGAGCGTGCTTCAACCTATTGATCTCGTTCATCACAACCTAGCGCTACTATCAGTTTGAGCGCTTGTCAGTTTGTCACAAAAGACATTGATTATTTTTTATACACGTAGGTTATTGTTTCGTTATTTTCTTTTTTCATTTTCCTCTGTTTGTTGATCAAGTTTGAAATCTTTTCAGCCTTATTTTGACAAGACATCGTTTTCCCACCGGGCAAAGCAAACACAAAACATTTAACTTCATAGAAACAGTATGTGTACTTGATGACGAATGGAGCATATTTTGTTGATGATGAAAAAAATAGCGTTCAAAGTGATCATGTACGTTCAGCAGAAAATAAAGTATCGCTACATTAGAGTACGTTGTGATAAAAGTGACCAATGTTGGGGTTGCATACTGTAATATGTAGTGTGTTTAAAGTGATATCGACAGTACTGCAATCTCAGAAACTATAAAACAAATGGTCGTCTCAAAAACAAGTTGGACTATTTTTATAATTTGTGAGGTTGACAGTACTGAGTCTGGGAATTTTAGGGTATTTGAGTTTGTGTCTTGTGGCGGAACTTTCGCTTTTCGCTTTTTAAACTCCCCTTCTACCTCCTACTGAAACCTAACTCAACATCTAATTCGCAGCGGGTCGTTGTTTCACATGGGAGAGCACATTAAAGTGACATTTTTAGCAGTATCTACAATATACGGTGGAGTCCTTTGCATGACAGGCCAGGAGCTACGAGTGGTGAATTTATAACCAAAAAATACTTACCGTAAGGATCCATACTTGGACCCTTTTTATTTATCCTACACGTTAATGGAATGCCAAAATATATGAGCAGTCTAATTGATATCCCTGTCACAACAGCCATATATGCTTATGACACTACTTGTAGTTTTTATGTAGAATCATGTTTGAATGATGGACCATTCAAAAAAGTGGTTCGATGCAAATGGCCTGCACTTAAATCCTGGAAATACCAAGAAACGTACATTTCCTCTGAAATGTGTGTACATCACCCAAATCCAATTTACGCTCCGTGAAAACAAACATGAGCACTCGACCGTCGCTTCTATTCGCTTGTCGCTGCCATGCCCAGGCATTTATGAACCGCTGGCCAATACTCGTAGCAGCGTGCGAATTTAACCTGGCGCACTTGTGTTTGGTTAAACGGGCCGGGGCGTAAATGGGATTTGAAGACAACATAGCAGCAAAGATCTTCACGGGATCTCGGCGGCACAGTGGCGGAATATTGATGACACAGAACACTTTTATAAACTCGCAGTATAGGAATGAATGAATGAATCTTGAAGTTAGAGGCATTCCGGCCACCATAAGGAGCCAGTGCATAAGCCGCTAAAGCGGGCCCTTATGCACCTCTACATTCCTTAGATCACAAGAATCGCCCTTTTAGCGAAGTTGAGAATCGCCTTGAGTCCAAGCTCTTTGACGTCCTGAGGGTCCAAAGTAATGGACCCCAGTATAGTCTGCCTATAGTAGCTCAGAGCTTCGCAGCGACACGACACGTGCGCCGAGGTCTCTTCCTCTACCCCGCAGCGTTCACACAAGGGATCTTCAGCCACCCCCATCACGTGCAGGTGGCGCCTTAACGTGTTATGGCCAACCAACAGTCCCACCAGCAACCTTAGGTTGGCTCTATCCAGAGATAGGCAGAAACGTCCATCCTGCACTGGGCCCTTCAATGAGTTCCCGTGGTGCCTGGCGGAGATGTCTGGAGATACTTCTCCATTTCTGAGAGTGTTGTCTTGCAACCCACGTCTCCATTTTCCTCCTAGCTCTATGCGCAGTCACTCCTAGAGCTGGCTCAGGGCCAACGAGCTTGCTGGCTGATCCTATCTTCGCCAGAGTGTCCGCCGTCTCATTGCCCCTTATCCCAGCGTGCCCCGTTACCCAGATTAACGATACCGGATGCCTCACTGCGAGGCAATCCAGAGCCTCGAAGTAATCTTACAGGCACTTAGTGCTTTCATTGCAGCCTGGCTGTCGGATAAGATTGTTATTCTTCTCCTAGACCCACCCTCCTCCAGAATGTGAGATACACAAACCAGAATCGCAAAGATTTCCGCCTGGAAAATGTGATGTATCCACCGAGAGGCAGAGATAGCCTGGTTCTAGGCCCAAAGACCCCAGCACCTGAGCCCTCTTCGGTGACCGAGCCGTCCGTGTACCAGACCTGCCCGCTCACTCCGGAGAATCCCCGGCTCCCGGCGTCCCACTCCTCCCTCGTTGGATACTCCACAATAAACTTGCGGTCGAAGCGATATTTAGGGGTAATACGATCACCCCTGCTTAGAAGGCGTGGTCCTCCCTTTGCAATTCGACTAAGATGGCAGTATGCCCCTTGACAGGATTCAGGAAAGCCCAGCTGCCCTGACTCCACAGTCGATGAGCGACTACTCTCGCTTCACCGCGGATCACCAGATCCAACGGTGGGAGATCCAACAGAGCTTCCATTGCGCTCAATGGCGTTGTTCGCACTGCGCTTGTAATGCTAATACAGGCCAAACGCTGAATTTTATTGAGTTTGGCCTTAGTAGTCTCAGTTCTAATGCAAGGCCATCAGACCAGGGAGCCGTACAAGATAGATGGACGTACTATCGTCGAGTAGAGCCAGTATACCACTTTGAGTTTAAGCCCCCACCTTACACCGACAACGCGTCTACAGGCCCACATTGAATTGCGAGCCTTGCTAACCTTATATTCAACATGTTCTCTCCAGTTCAGTTTGCAATCCAGGATAATTCCCAGATATTTCACAGATTGGGATAGAATTAATCTAGTCCCATAGAAGGTCGCCATGACCAGCCCGTCAAGCCTTCTTCTCCTAGTGAATAGGATCAGCTCGCAGTATTGGAACTTACGTTTCTTGCGCTATTGCAGGGATAGCATATTACCTAAGATGTTCAGAGCCTTCTTTCAGGAGAAGGGAATAAAGGGAGATCAAACGTATTACGTTGGATACCATCAATCCGAAAATTGTTGGGTTTGTCAATACCCCACGTAATTACGGTAACAAATGACATTCGCTCACCGATTCGATATGCCTAAACGTCTCGGGGTTGGACTCGATACCGAGACAACAAATAATCCGTAAATTATACCGATGAATGGAATACCTTCTCAAGGTATAAAATTAGACCCGTTTTATCGTGAGAACATCGCGCACCGTCTTTTGTTTTTGAGGCATCGCGCACCGCTCGGACGGTTGTCTGCAGACACAGCAGCGACAGGAATTAGACCAAGAGACGAGATTAAAAAAATGGCGCCAAGTAGGTTGACTCTGCACTTCCCAGGCAACGCCGAAATCAGTTCATAAAGATGTTCAGCATGTTAGACCTTTTGGGAAAAAAATATAGATATAAACATGTATGACAGGCAAATTAAACGGATCAAGTCAGTCGAACAGGATCATACAATTAGTCCATATACCTTCTTTCCTTGACCTATCGGTAGTACCGTACAGGTGGCAACGCCGCCTCTCCCCGACACCTGACCGCAGAACGCATCAGACGCGGCACAGCTAGGGATGCAAAACTTTTTATAAATATCGATATATCGATATCGATATATATCGAATTAAGTCGATATCGATCTATCGATATATCGGTCTATTAAGCCGATATATCGATAATTCATATTTTTTTTGGAAGCTTACAGAAGTTAGAAATCCAATGCAGTTTCAGTTATATCAAACAGTTATCGTTTACATATTTATATAAATTTTTATACTTATGTATGTGAAGTGAAACAAAATTCGGATAGGTAAATAATATGTGTTTTTCTTTCCATACATTTATTTGGGAAAATTTATTTCAGTATTTTGTACTAGCTATTGAACTTGAAAATAGTAACTTTGTCAGTCTGCTTCCATGTAGCCGGTTTCTGCTCTAAGTTATAGTGGCTCCTGCTTTTGAAAAAATACGTTCGGAAGGAACGCTTGTTGCCACAATTGGTTTCATATCCAATTTCACATTCTTCTGGATGATTGTGTTTAATGTGTGATGCTAGATTGCTTGTATTTCCAGACGTTTTAACTCGTTTGTTACAAATAGTGCAAACGGCAGTAACATCTTCTTTTTTGAAATATGACCATAATCTACTTCTCTTCATATTTTGAAATTAAAATTGGGTATTAATTTATTAGCAACCAACAGGTACAACACGTGTACATGTCACATGTCATATCACAAAACATATACACTTGTCACTTGTCATATCGTCATACCTCATTTTCTAGAGAGTCAGTGTTGTCACGTTGCCAGTCAAGCATTTTACCCTTTTTTGTGAGTATTTTAATTTGGGTGGGTTTTTCGATATTTTGATACGATATATTGAATTTTTCGATATCGATATATCGATATCGGCGTATCGTCGATATCGATAAGTATCGATATTTTTAGTTGTCGATATATCGATATTTATCGGTTTTCCGATATATCGTTGCATCCCTAGGCACAGCGGCAGTAATGTCAGTACACTCGCCAAGACCGGCACGCGTCGGTGAATTGAGAGAGCCGGAGTAGGGACGCGTATCGATAGCAAATATACGGCAAATGTATGATTTGTAA
This sequence comes from Acanthoscelides obtectus, assembly GCA_963669975.1. Taxonomy (NCBI): domain Eukaryota; kingdom Metazoa; phylum Arthropoda; class Insecta; order Coleoptera; family Chrysomelidae; genus Acanthoscelides; species Acanthoscelides obtectus. Next base: position 48,755,852 of record CAVLJG010000008.1, read on the forward strand.
AATGTTGTAATAATAGTCGTCTTTATTTGGAAATAAACTAACTGATTTGCGAAGTTTAGCGTTCGCTACTCTTACACTTAACCAATCAGTTAGCGATTGGTAACACAATACAGAAATGTATGTACTATCTTAAGGGAAAAAACAGAAAAGAACAGGATCAGAAAATGTGTATATCAAGAATTACAATACATCATAAAATATAGAAATGATAAGATAAAGTGGATAGTGAATTTATAAACAGTTTGATTTAATTTTTATGTCTAATAGGTGCGTAGAACTACTGAGGTTGGGAGTATGTAAACATGACCACATCAAAAAATTGAGACGATGTTTGAGCAATTTTTATTTTTTTCGTTCTTGGCTTTTTTTCCGCCTCCACTAGATCGATTTTTAAAAACTAGAAAGCTTTCCCTTCATCATCACAACTCTTCCAGGTATTCCTCCTTCTAGGCTAAGAATTTAAAATTTCAGGGACAAATGACGGAAGTTCTGAATGTTTCATTTTTCGGGTATCAAATAAAAATTTGAAAGCATTTCCATGTGAGATCTCATTTAACGTTTAATTATTCTTGTTCTTGTATTTATCCTTCCCTTCCTATTTTTTACGTGTCATGAGTGGGGTTTATGTAGATCGCTAAACGTGCCAAATAAAGTCAGAACATTAACGTTTCTTTTTTCAAATAGGATTTAAAACTGCATATAAAAAAAACTAAATGTAACTTTACAAGAAATGAAGACACAGGTTCGTAATAGTAACTAAATATACAGGGTGTCCCGATCCTTTTCAGAAACAACTACGTTTGTAAAAACAAGGCTAATGTGTGGTGACACAACAGCGAAAAAGTAAAAAAAAATGATGAAAAGATTTCGCTTATTGAAAAGAAATTTCAAGTACAGCTCCGTCACTAAGTATTTGTAGACTTTTAGAAAGTCCTGCCTTTCCCGAATGAATGCAGCAGATTCCTAAATTCGCGTAGTTCGTCAATCGTGTTCACATCAGTTTTATAGACTAAACATTTCATTTCGCGACTTGAAAAACGATCTGCATGCACGAAGCCTCGGTAGAATTTCGAGGACACTCACCGTAAATTAAAATAATATGAACTCGGATATTGCATCATGAGTGTGCCATTTTTGTTTTTTTTAACCGATGTGTAAAGGTTTTGTCTATCAACGCGGCCAGCGCCTGGATTGAGTACGGATGCGCATCGTACGTGTTTACGTTTGATCTGATCAACGTGCAGGACCGCATTAGGCTTTGCTTAGGATTGATTTATTTTTCGGAGCCTTACAACTCGGTAATCTTAAGACTAATATGTTACTAGAAAAAATTGCTCATTTTTGTAAGATCTTTACGCCGTGTAAAGGAAAGTTCCAACTCTGAGGACGCCCTGCATAATGAATTTTGAAAACATCGGTTACTTTTCAGTCCGCTACTTGGTTACTTTTGAAGTATTAATATGTATTAATTTTAAATGCTGTCTTCTGGTCTACACGATACGTCGTCCAACAAAAGCCACTTTACTTTGCTTTAAATACCGGCGAGAATTCTGGAATTAGGTGATAAATCCAATGATTTTAAAAATAGAGCCGCATTAATCAGAAAGGCCGCAAGGATTTTCGGAGAGTCAACTTGAGGCTTCGTGTCGACCTTTTTCCCTAATTGTACAGGTCGCGTCGCCTGATCGCTAAGCCACTTATCCGATTAAGTGTTTTATAACTTTGATTGATTCATCGACGCCGCGATGTCTTCCGTTACAAATCTTTCCTCATTGTAGTGGTGTATTTTATTTACACTCACATGAAAATAACACATTCTTCAAATCAAGTCTGAAGCTCTACCTCCTGAAGCAGGACTGTAGGAAACTGGAATATTTTGAAACCTATTTGAATAGTACATGACGTGCCTTGGTGGTTATTGGTCGAGCACTATGCGCCAGAGATATAATCTGCGAAGACAATAATGGCCTTCTCCACCGAGGTATGTATAGAGACTTTCACCACTTTGATGTATTACCACATTCAATTTGGTTAAAGTTTGAAATAGCGTAGCATATCTGAGAATTTTATGAACGTCCGCCAACACTGTCCGAATAAAATACGCAATGTCTGCATCAAAGACCGGTACGGAAGGACGCTGCTGCTCATGATAGAATCCGTCAAACATAGAAGATGCTACGTACATCATTCGTTTCTTACTCATTTTCAAATACTCCAATTTCTCAAGTAGCATGAGACTTTCAAGCTGCCAAAATAGTAGGTTAAATAATACAATCAACAACAATAATTTCAGTTATAAAGTAGGCTCTATATTTACTTCCAGTAAGCAATAATTATAGTACCATTCAGAAATGGATAGAGGATTAAAAGCAATGGCAATTATGTGCCCAACAGGTCAAAGAAGCTCTATCTATATGAATATTCCTTAGATGAATTCGGAAAATTATGGCGACTTCTCAGATCTGTAGTGAAAAGTGTAGTCTCTATGCTATCGACTCTTACCAAAGTTCTTTTGCTTTTTGAATTTTACATAAACGGTTTGTGGCTTAATCCGTTTCCTAGAGTTTCGCCAATAATTTTTTCGATGTCTAATTTTGAACAATGCTGCTTTGTATTGCTCTAAGATACTTTAAGTAACTGTAATTAATGCAGTTTTAGAGTGGTGAATGAGTTTAGAGAAGGATTGCCTATCCAAAACCCAGACAAAATAAGGTCGTGACTTTTATTGTTCTTCTTAAATTACCTGGTTAGTTTGGCAAACTAAACCTCTTTGAAGGTAGCCGCTGTTTATGGATACCAATTAAAAGTTTATATATCCACTGAATCCAGGTATATCTCACTCTCGTTAAAAAATGCCGCTTTGAACATTTATGTAAAAGAGTAGCTAGCTTATTTTTTGTATTGTTGCTACGTGTGGGTGGAGTATGTTCATGTCAAATGCTCAGGTTTGTTTCCTGTATATGTAATACAGGGTACTCGATATTGAGTGCACCACGTAGCAATCCTAGATTTTTCATGATTTTTCAAAGAAACCTGGTTAAACTTCTTTATGCTTTGATTTTCAGCCTCGTTTCCCCAATATCCTTGTATTTGGTGGATACCTTACGAATTTAATCATTCACTTAAAAAAGGCAACTACACTACACATGCTCTAGCTGAGTTGGATAAACTTCTACATGAAAATGAGGCACTTCAAAAAATGCACTGAAAACAACACTTCCACATGTTTCTTTGTTGATATTTGACATTTGTACTTCTCGTATCTAGAGTCAGCCACTTCTTATGGATGTTTTACTTGCTAGGCCACTGGCGAGGGAAGTATTGTAATCGAGAAAAATTTGGCAGCGTTACGTTGGAAGTTCATAGTCATTTTTTATCTGTATTTTGAGAAAGGCCACAGTTGTGAACAAAATGCCAGTAAAGAGCAATACCTACATATGTGATTTCATTTGGCCCAAAAAACTGAATTCTGTAATGTGTGTTCTTTTCAACAGGCCCTTCTATTATGCACCAGACACTCCAGACAGGTGTAGTTTTTTGCGCTCTAGTTTACGGCGAAGGCCAAAATTAAATTAAAATTAGTGCAACGATATTTACCCATTTAAAGAAGGTACCCTTTCATTAAACCTACTGGAGTATGTCAAACTAGCCTATAAAAAAGTAGCTGTGAAAAAACCGTGCATTTTGACTTAACGTACCATGACTGTTGCTTTACATTAACAAGGTTTATCGATAACGTTTTCACATGAAGCTCGTTTATTTTTGTGTATATATCTAAGTTAGGTAAACTGTTAAATGGACATTTGTGGAAACAATCAACTATAAGAATAATGTCTCTCTAAAACAGCCATTCGAAAGAAGTCAGATTGTAGACTAAAACCAAAGTGTCACAAAATACTTGTTGGAGGTAGGGTATGCGTTCACATGTCCGCATCAAGCATCATACGCAGAAGATGGATTAATTGTTTACTGTATTTGGTGCTATCGGAAATCCTTCAATTTAGGGGACTGTACATTTTTTGGTGCTATCATTAGAGTATTGCTTCTCAATGATAAGTTCATATTGGCATCATGATAGGGCTGAAGCATTTGCCGCCATTTTGATAAACGCGTTTGATCGAAAAACTTGAAAACCATTGACCTATGTAAAAAAGTAGTAGAAACGATTTTTCTATAAAAATTGTTGTATACTCAATAGATTAGTAGAAATTTAAAAATGTTATCATCGCGTAATATCAGTACCCGATGGCGTGATTTTAATGGAAGCATATGCAGTATATAATGCTGGATTATGGCATTACTCACTTTCCACTGAAATTGTTGCAACGAATACTTAGGCTACGCAGTGACGAAATAGCCCATAGACAGACTGATGGAAGTGAGAGGCTTGCATTTTCACGATGAGGACGTCATGAGATATCCGAAACTATTACATTTTACATGCTTACGCGTCGTAGTAAAAAATGAATTCACTCCAAAAAGGTATTCTTGATCATAGTTATTGACTTATGGAGTTATCCCGACGTGAACTCATGTATGGTGAGTATTTTGATACGAATTTGTGACTTTGGCTCCTTATACTTGAAGAACCACCAATGTGTCGAAAAAACGTAAACAACCTGTTTTGTAGAGCAGTTTCTCAAAAGATTCAACAATTTCTTTGCGATTGTGTCGTGTTGACGATGTTCTTAACATAAAAGTTAACCATCGCGTACCGGTTTTTACAACTGGAGCTGCCGCCATCTATCCCACTGTGCATGCAATGAATTCTAAAATATGTTTAGTATAGTTTGTATCGACAGTCAAATGCGCGCGTTGCGGATCAATGGGTGCGTATCTTTAAATATGAATTCGTTTGTTCATTTTCTATTTGCACATTTTGAAAATACTTTAAAATAATGACGACAGAGCCAATTCCCTAGATGCTGCTTCTCGCATATTTGATGAGCTGATATGAGCAAATAAATCAGAACCATGCAGGAAGTCGTCTTTAATCATCTACATACTAAGTCTTCTGATAACGCGCATATTATACTGTTAATTGTTCTTATAGGTACACTTCACGGTATCGTGGATCTGTAGTATATTAACTGCTCTTCATGTCTATGACCAGTGGCGTATACTACAGTTAGCCATCCTCAGCATAATATTGGTTCTTTTTCGGACAAGTGGAATATTATTTTCAATAAATCGTCGATTAGACTTGCTATTCGTGTTTTGAGTCTTATAATTATTGCAGTCGTCTTCAGGAATTTCTACAACGTATCTACCGCTCTGCACAAAAATAATGAATTGACATGCGTTTTTGTACATTTTTGAGTTTGGATTATAACATTTATATTCTTATGAGACTTAACATTTACCATATTTTTTCAATTAGCCCAAAAAAAAATTATGCTTAATGTTTTAAAAACTCTGCTGTGAAAATTGGAAAACCCGTAGTTTCTGACGTATTAATATTTCCTTGTATTTCATTGTCAACAGTGCTTTCCAAAAAGGTCCCCCCTGCTTATTTTTTGAACAGATCAAATTAGTAGGTTGAAATTGAGGGTAATGGAGTTGATGCATGAATACTATCATTTCAAGGACTAATTAAAAATTGGTCTAGATTCATGTTCATACGCGTCTCTAGGAAGGCATTGATGTATTTCAAGGCAACTTGAATAATAAATTTAAAAAGTTAAGTAACTGTATCCGACCACATGCAATAATGTGGCAGTATATAAAAAGTTATATGTGTTTTCAAATGTTAGCAAAAACTGTCACTAGGTTTTACCTGGTAGTACTTCAAGGTTCACAAACATAATTTATTCCAATTGGGGCAAAGGACGGAACCTTGTTAAAAACGTCTGAATGATACTAATATAGAACGAAGTGAAGCTAAAAGTTTACACTACATCAAATGAAAACTGGTGCTCTCTCTATTGTGATACATATTCAAAAGTTTAAAATACTTTCAACACAGAATACGTCAGATGATACAAAACTCACCTATTTTGCCGTTAACAAGTAGTGCCAAATGATATACCAAAAAAGTTTTACAGCCTTCCACGAAGGTAAATGTAAAGTTCTTTTCAAAAACTACAAGGCTTTTCCGTCCTTGGCATAGTAGTAACCTTGTGTAAAAATTTTATCCAAATCCGAGCAGTACTTTCCAAGTTATAGACAGACACATCGATGGAAATTAGTGACAACATATCTCATTTTTCGCGAATACAACACTTCTTCCGCCAGTAGGCGTGGGTAGTAAAAGTTGCGTACTGCACTGTAGCAACATATTAATGAAACAATATTAATCGTGCTGTCTTGAAGCGGTCAGTGATTACGGTCCGAAGACTCTTAACAGTGCTTTACCAGAAGTTACCGGATAGAGGAAAAAATCGTACGGTTTAGTACACCCGGTATTCCAAAGATGCGGAGATTTTTTCGTCGGTATTTGTTTAAGCATTTTTTGTAGTATTGTAGTGCTATTAACTGCGGTTTAACTACATAAATTACATGTTTCAGCAGTCACAGCTATGTATTTCATTTTAAATAGAGGTAGTCGACTGCTATCTGTGGTGGTATATCATATTCCATATTCAAAGTGAAGAAACTAGTTGCAGTATTTTTATATTATGTATTGGATTCTTTCTATACTAATCTACGAAGTGGGTATTATTAACTGCATTCACATTCATCTAAGGAGAAGATACATTTCTCAAGTTTTTGTTATTTGAGAGGTAAGTCCAAAGCCTACCTTCTCCTTAAGTTTGCCGTTGTAATTATTGGACATCCTGTATATATAAGATAAAATGAATAAATAAGCCACAACAGACAAAACCTTAAGCATAAAGAACATAATCCTTGTGGAATACACCATAGAGGTAACAGGGAATAAATAAAAAAATAATTTTATGAACTTTTATATATAATTCTAAACAGCACTGTTGTATTTTGTTAAACTACACGTGAATTTGGCACAGTTGTTTTGCACTACTTTGCTAATGCCTTTTAATGCGCTGATCCAAGCAAGGCTGGTGAAGAAGACTACAATAATTTTATTGATAGAGCAAGTGATTCAGCTAGTTGTTTTCACAATGCAGATGACAGAACACGTGTATTTACGTACAAAAAAACGTAATTTCAAGTAGGATTTTTGTAATATGCTAGAGACGTAACTCTTGAATCTTAAGTTAGTATCTAAAATAACGCCAAGTATTTTAGACTCATTACTAACTTCCATGCGCTCTGATCCAATTGTGGAATGAATCATTTGAATTTGTCATTAAATTGTGTTTTATAGAATAGTTATAAACTGCATCAATGTCTTCTTGTAGTTCGACAGGCATGCGAATCAAAATGGTAGTGCAACTGGGTATCGACCGCGAATGACTGTATGGGTAAACTTAGCTACTATAGAAGGCAAATCAGCAATATTTATTAGAAATAACAAGGGTCCCAGAATCAAAATCCTTGTGGAACGCCAGATATGATGTTAGTATACTTAAAAAAAGTATCATGGAAGAGAACACATTGGCAACAATTAACCAAATTTTCATTGAAGAACGATGTACATATATTAACCTAAAACCTAAATACTCCAGTTTAGCAAAAAGCAACTGATGGTGGATGAGAACAATCGATAGAGACCAAAATGGAAGCAATATTTTTATCTTGCGCCCATAATTATATTATCAGTTTTGATTGATTTTCACATACTCGATTGCTGCGCTAATTTCTCCAGAACCTTCAAGAATAATGTAAGAATTTTGGGAAACAGCTATTACTAAACCAATCTTCTCAATTTGACTAGGTTAAATCCAAATAAGTGGTTTTGAGATAATTGTATTTGAAATATATTTCTTGCATTGTATTGTATTGATAGGAGTTAAAAAATCGTAACTTCCTTATTATAACAGATAGATGGACGCTGCATGTAGTAAATAAAAATTCACAATATTATCAGAAGCTTAACATATTAAACTCATTTCTGACAAAAATATACGTAGACTTAACCTAGTCTGGCTCTGGGATACAGATCTGTTTGGTCAACTAAAACGTGCCTATAATTTAAGCATTATCTGTAAATTGTGACTATATGCAAATGCTGCCTTGACTGCGTCCTCGCCCCTTCAATAAATAATACTTTACCTAAGGTATACGCGTGCTCAGTTTCTGTCGGCGAGAATGAAACGTATAAATTTTAGATACTTATAATCGATGAAGAGGGATTATGAGAGAAAATTCACGAGGCGTCTCTAATAATTCATTTTGCCGTGTTTGCGCTCCTGTTCTATTGTGAATTAGTTAGAGGTTAGCTGCTTACCCTAACAAGAAAAAACAGACACCGGAAACAATAATGTATAAGCTTGCTTGAATAATTGAAGAACGCTCGACGAGTGACAGTTTTTTATTTAACGAGTATCTTTTTTAGCAAGTAACTGACAGTGGCGCGAGTAGGTGTATCGTTTCTGTACTGCAAATCAAATAATGCTGAAATGTAATGAAAATAGAATCAACTAGTTAATCTATGGGTAACTCAATGTCATCAATCAATAGTGACTGATACTCGAATTTGTAGACATTGTACTTGAAATGTATAGAAAAAAAAATATGTCTAAAACGTACCCAATTTTTGTATATTGACCCATATACCAACTGAATGGACTTTCGAACTACTCAATTTCATGTTATATGTTATATAGATATATATATATATATATATATATAATACGGAATCACACCATTTTTCAATTCACTAAATAGCTGATATTACATGTTGTCTAATATAAAGTATACATGTAGACGCTGTTTCTTCTGTAGCTTAGATTCATGGAAAAATCCGATAAACTTCGATAAAATGATAGATGAAGGTGAGGTCATCCTGTGTGATGTACTTGGTATCCACGAAACGTAATTCTGAAAAATTGTATTTTTCCGGTAGTATCCTTTAGGCCTGATTTTGCTATTGACGGCGTTTGAGAAGGCGTTGTTGAAGTAATGGATCTAATGAATATGGTCGATTTCTTGACAACGACCACCAATAATATATAATAAAAAATCACTATTAAAACTTATAACGATTAACTGCATGGCTAAAAAGGTTTTTGTACCTACACAGAAGAAACTGAACTGGACTTTCAGAAGTCAGAATAGGAGCAATGTTAAAACCAAAGTGGAATGAAAAAAATCAAGAACTTGGGACGAATTGAAGATGAACGAAATCATGGCGTAGTTGTTGTATAAAATAGGATCAGGATTACTGATAAGATGGACAATACTTTTAATTTACGGAATTTTTACGCTACGTTATTTTGGAATTTTATTAAAGAGACTAAAAATTTTAAGCAAGTTCTTAAGTTTTGATTTGCTTTGGTTAGGAAATTTCACCATTTAAAACTGATAGAGGAATGAGTACTACAATGGTTGGTTTGTTTAGTCTACTTACACTCAAATGTATACAAAAATAACCAGTAGTTATAAATAATTAATCAAAAATTTTAATTTTATGATTGTAAATTTGGTTACTTTGTTTTTAATGTCAATAAGAAATGCATAATAAGTATGACTCATTTTTTAATGTATTTGTGGTTTATTTTAGGTAGTAAACCAAACCATTCTCCCTATAACATACGTAAAAAATCTTTTTTTAAAGAAAACCGATAATTCCCGGTATCTATCGAGAAAAAAGGATAACTTTTTTAATCGATTATTTATCGGAAGATTTCGACATTTGCATTTCCTCATTAGGACTATTTAAACTGCTGATTTGTCGGAGTTTTTCGAATATATTCACTAAAGTTCATCTGACTATTCATAATAAAGACTAATAATCAAAGACGACCTCTTATTCATTTAAACACGTTAAAAGAAGGATGATGATGATGATAATAATCAACATTGAAAATGAGACGAGGATAAGCCGAATGGGAATGAAATTATCCCCATTACAAAGCGTAATGCGAGTACACAAATCGTGTGGAGTGTCCTCGTCGAGGACGACCGTTATCCTTGTCCAGACGAACACAAACACGGCAATCCAGAGATAATTCTACATGCCCTACCCTAACAAGCCTTCGTTGGAACAGTGAGGTGCACGCATTACTTATAGTCTCGGCACAATAGATGTACATTCAGAAAGGTCAAAATAAAGTCACCAAAAAAAAAACAATATTCGTTATTTTCGTAGCCATTTGAAAACCTATGCAGTGCCTTTTTGTTTCGCTATTATCAGTTCCAGACAGGTCCTGGAGGCAGAAGTGGAAGTAAATGTTATCCGCGCCCATTCAAGGTACAAAACTTGCCCAATTTTTATCAAAAAAAAAATATCCCCTTCAGCTATCTAACATTTATTGTTTGATATGTCTTACTTTCTAATAATTTGTGTCTCTTAAATCTTATCCTGGCATTGGTACCTATCGAAAAAACCTTGAACTTGAATAATGGCAAAAATATATTTGTATAGCTGAAATTGCGTACATACATATTTCTCGGATGTTGCAGTTTATCGTTGCTTGGTTTATTTGAAATAATATATTTTAAATTCGTACATTGAACGAGATACTGAGTCTTCTGTATTTCCCGCCAAAGGAATCGACCAAAATTATTTTTTTAATATGTTAGTTTCAGTCAAAGATAAGCTCATGGAAGCCTAAGCGTAATGACAGAAGTAAGGTCACATTCTTAAGGTTACCCTAGTATAAGCCAATGTTCTGTCGCGAACTGTTACATCAGCATGCCTTAGGCTTTGTCAATCGTTTCTGGACAACGAACTAAGGTATAGGAACTATCCTCCGTGCAGGAGGTACGGTCTATCGAAATAAGACAGCGCAAAGCGGTACCTATTGTCAGATTCGACCACTGCAGTGTATAGCAACTAACGGTTGGAACTGTGAAGATTACAGTATGCAATGGTAGCGTAACCAGCCGCTGTGATGACTGACGATTCTAGCTGCTTTTTAGATATGGGCTACCTGCCACTGAATACTAAACCTACTGCTTTTGTCCGTGCGCGATCAAAGGCAGTCAACCCCGGACAGCTGTTTTGAGCTTTTTGGCTACTCATCAGCATGGTCTAGGATTTTTCATGATCCTTATTTAGTTAAAATATAGTAATCTTTGCTTTGGTAGTTACTAATAGAACGGGATCAAAGTAGCCCCTTTAAAAAACCTCAAGCAATCCCTAAAATTCATAAAAAAAGCGAATCAAAACAGGACTAAGTTCATATGCATAAGCCGAATGAATTGAAAATTAATATCTGATAGTACACTTTAAACGAAACAACATGTTTCACCATTGCTACAAAACGAACTTTCAAAAACGTTTTTTCACAATTCCTGGTGGCAATGGACCGACACGATATATCATGGACATCTAAAGAGTATAATTTTCGAATGCAAAACGTTTGGGCTTTACATTGCATATGGCCCGATTAACGTAGAGTTAAACTACTCATATATAGAATAGAATCTAATGGCGGGCTTATACAACATTTTAATAGTCATAGTCATAATCATAGATTAAGCATAAGAGTTGAAATACATTCGTAACTTTGTGCGCATGTGACATCTCTCTCTATTGCTGTCATCATGACTGTAAACAACTCTAATTTTGACAGTTTGGGCGAGTTGCAAGCAGAAATATTGGATAAATTAATAAGCCTCGAAGTAGTAAACCTACGAAGCATGTCAAAATGTGTGTGAAATGCACATAAAGAGTGCTGCAGGTTATGTTAACATTTTTCAATACGCAGACCCCTACGCCATGTTCTACGCCCACTAGAGTTCGGAGATTCACACCATCCTTGGCGACAGCACTGGCTTCATACGAATACAAGTATTTCTTACGCAGTTTAACTTCCTATCTATACTGAAACGTCATTTTACCAAGTTTATGTATCAAAATTGTGGTGTTCTGTCAAGTGTCAATGCTTTTTGCCTTTACGATGTTTTGTGGTTTGTTGTTTTTATCGCTATCCAATTTTGTTTGCCCGATTTTTACTTTTTTGTTTCTACCGTTGTTAAAATTTACCAACAATAAGGGGCTAGGAGGCTGTCATATGTCAGAATCACAAATAGGCAACTGCTGATGACTAAGACAGTTGTATAAACACATTCCGAGCTTGTGACTGTGATTATACTTAAGTCTTTGCTATGACTTAGACATTTAGAGACTACATTATAAACATTTGTATTCCTCGTCGCACACCGAAAAGTCATTTTTGTATGCCGTGCTGCTTGCAAGTAGATGATTGAATGTTTGTATATTTTATGATATACAACGTTTTGCACTGTATATCTAATATGACTGGCCTATAGATAGAAACCCATCCCCTAATTGCACGGAATAACTTAATTGGAGTCTAATGAGCTCTCCTCGGCAAAAGAGATTTTCAGGAGTAGTTCGCCCTTGACACGCTTCTAATTGGCCGTTGGGGAGGCCGGTCGCCGACGAATTAGGGGGGTGGGGGGTGTTAAGGGTAGGGGAGACGATTTTTATCTGGAACACGCACGATTTTTTTCGCGAAACCAGGGACGTTGAACTCGGACGTCGCCGGCAGACATGGGTTTACCGGCCTGCTGGGCGTGATATCTTATTTGTGTATTATGTTAATATGATGTATAACATAATAATTATCCATGCTCATAGAAGTAAATTGGTAAATAATAGCTTTGTTTGTTCAATATCATATAGTCATTAAGAATTAAAGGGTAGACGAACTAGCCAAATCAAGTATTGTCTCAGGCAGAGAAACTCGAATCGGCAGAAGCTTCCAAGAGAGTTTTACCGCAGTTAAAAGGGATATGTTCAAGGAGTGGGAGGTAGAGTGTGCATTAGCACAACTTTAATATTCCTAGAAAATACACTACCATCATCATCGTCCTGCAAAAATAGGTCATAGCTCATTCCCTTCCCTCTTAGCTAGGTTACATCTAACTCAGTCAGATCTATACTCAACGCCAAACAAAGTGGCGTGCACGTCATCAAGGTGGGTGTGTTGAAAAATTTACATTGTTGCCAAACTTTTTGTAAAATAATAAAATTTATTATTTACATATCTAGGTTTATAAGCAATATTAACCTCAAATGAGAACAAAAATAATAGTATAATAAAATTATAGATCTGTACTTGCATAATCATTAAGTATGACAATTATTGATCAGATGACACTATGAAACTACCATATTTAATTGATAGCTTAAAGGTACTGAATAAAAATCCAAATGGGGTCCTCCAAATTTTATGCATGGTATTTATTTTACAGAATTCATACAGAAAAATGCATTCTAAAATTAGGTAAGCTACTGGTGTAAGCTTTTTCTGTACAATAAAGTTAGTCGGAGTTTCTTTCTTCAGCGCTGTCTGAATCTGAATCTTCATCACTCTCAAAGTTGATTATTAAAGGTTCGATGTCTGGTCGATCAAAAATTCGTTCTCTTTCATACCATTTAAAAATTTCTTGCTCAGTATGTCGAACACTATTTTTCCACATGTCTGGGGTAACCGTTTGTAGAGCCTCGTTCCACATATCCAAACAGTCTTTTTCACTGTTACCATCTCTACCAATATGTCTGTTATAGTAACCTTTTGCTATGCCCCAAATTAACTCAATAGGGTTAAATATACAATGGTAAGGAGGCAGACGAATTCATCAATCACGTATATTTTAGGTGGTTTGTTTCTAAAAAAGCAGTTATTTTAAGAATAGGAATAAACAAAAGAAATATAAACTGTCGACCAAAATATATATAATTAAGAAGCATTATGTACCGAGCAACAATACTCAATAGCTCTGTTTTAAACATTGTGTTTAAAAATGGTATGTTTTGATTTGTCAACCAGTCTTGGATATTTTTTTTTGTCCATGCATTGTTGGGCACTTTGTTCAATATCATGCTGTGATAAGGGGCGTTATCCAGTATAATCATAGATGGACTCTCCAATTTTTCTAATAACTGATGTTGAAACCATTTCAAAAAATTGTCCTGGTTCATCTCTCCATGGTAATCGCTCAATTTTGTTTTCGAAGAAAATATCGCTTCACTACCCTCAATAAACCCATTTTCATTTCCAGCATGTAATATAATGTATCTAAAATATATTAGTTTTAAATTTTATAGTGCAAATTGTGTAAAAGTACATACCTTTTACCATCTGTTTTAATAGCTTTCACGCTTTTTTGGTTTCCATTTTGCCAAGAGCGACCTATGGTCCCATTTTGAAATATCCAAGTTTCATCGAGGAAGACAAACTGGTATAAGGCCTCAACCTTGGTTTGATTGTATTGCCTTAGAAATTCCACCCTTTTCAAAGCTATACTTGGTAGTTCCATGAGCCCTCGTCGCGGATTGTCCTTAAGCCACTTAAATCCAAGATCTCTAAGCAACCGCCTTAAAGACGTGGCACTACCATCAAATAATGCCCTATCTCTTAATCGAGACCATAAAGTTTGTATCGTAACTTGTTCTTCTGAAACCATGTGTAATATGACATTATAATTTAGTTAACAAATTAATGCAAATTTCTGATAAGTTATTATAATAAGATCTTACTTTTGTGATACATATTATAGATCACTTCTCGAATGGCACTTGTATCCAATGTCGCTGTGTTGGTTGCACGTTTAATATAACTCCGCTTTTTCTTGGGCGATTCTAAATTTGCATCACTTTTCACACCCTCGGAAATACGACTAACTGTCCTTAAACTAATTTTTAAAGCAGCAGCAACACGCTACAAAAAATGAAATAAAATTTCACTATTATTAATATACATTACATATAATTATTAGTAACCTACCTCTTGAACAGCATTTAAAGGCAACAAAGGCCCGTTGTTGTCCCTTTCTTGCTCAAAGTAGTGCATTAACGAGGCCACGAGTTCCTTACACCGACTATTTAACTGTTTGGGCATCTTTATATACCAAAATTGCCTTTATCTACTCGTAAAATGAATAATTTTGTTTTGAAACAAACAGTTGTTGATTTACAGTATGCGGGGCCAAAGGATTTATAAAGATTTGAAATGCCACAAATTGATTCAGTGTCAAAATTAATACAAATGTCAGTTCCCAGTTTAAATAAGTTTCAAGGTGACAATGTGTCAACGCTGCGAAATCGGTTTAGTGCGTTTACATGTCGATAAGTGATTGGAGCGTTTGCAAAACATTTTATTTCGCATAATGCGTCTAAATTTATCAGAAAGCAACTTATGTGATATTTTAATAACAATGTTTATATGACTATTAACCATAATAAGAGAGTAATGACCATTTTACAATTTATATATCACATTAATATGAAACTGCAATAGGGCAATTGTTTGTGATAGAAACCTAGGCATTAGGTCGGGGAATTTTTATCGTGATGACGTGCACGCCACTTTGTTTGGCGTTGACTATATGCGAATGGAAGGTGATTTAAATCGTATATTCTTTTGATGTAATAGAATAAGGTTGCATTGCGATGCCTTTTACAGGAATATAGAGTATGTGCTGTTTATTCAATGCCCAGACATCTTGAACAAACTAGTAAAATTCGTTAAAAATTATGGCGTGCCGATTTAGAAAATATCTTATACGATGTTTATATAATGTTTCTGGCTAATAGTCCGAGAGCCTAGTGCCAATTACAAAAAAAAATAGCTGCAACCCAATTTGTAGTTTTTCTTTTAGACGTTGTAGATTATTCTGTATATGCTGCAATATTCTTTTGCGCGACGTCTCCGGGCAAAGACAGTCAAAAAAGTTTCTGAAAGAACAGACAGGCCACATTTCAAGAGGATCTGTTTAAGTTTAATATGAACGGCATTAGGGCGGTGGTGGATATCCCATATATCTAAATTGACATACGCACGGGGCTTTGAATCCTAGTAAAATAGGTTATGCACCAATTCTGCAGGGCACCTCTTGTGTCCTTGCTAAGGTCTAGATTTTTAGAATCACTAATCCAAAAACGTAAAGCTACATCCAAAGCCCCGATTCAAAGTTGCGGGGTCTGTTCAAAAGATTAAATCGTGAGAATGTAAGACAGAGCATATGGAGGGCTACAAAAGTTTCATGTGCTATTTAAATCTAATTTACGCTAGTGGAGAAGTATTGTTTACAATCTCGAAAAATTTCGAATTTTGCATCATTACTTTACGATATGTTCTATGACTTCTATCACGAAAAACGTTCAACGAGCTTTTACTTGATACTCTGCAACGTCAACATTTTTTTTGTTTCGACCTAATGTTTAAGTTATGACACTTATAAAGTACGACATTTTCTCAAAGGGTTAGTCTGCTCTTATTATTCAACTATTCCGAAAAAAAAGATAATCTTCATCCTGAAACAGATACTTTCCAATGATCGGTTTTGGCTGCAGCATTGCTTCTGTTTAAAGAAGGGCTATCCGATGAAAGATGAAACTTTCTTGACAGATAGTGCGGTGTCACGACTCTATCACACTGCTGTCAAAGGAGTTTGTTCCTGTGAGCCTTCGTTCTTGATAGCGCCGTGTTCTAAACCTGCCAGACGGATACGCCAGAATTCTGCTTTTCATTTTAACTGTGTCGAGCTCTGTACAACTGATACTGAGTAGTTGATTTACTGTCAGTGATTGAGTTACGTGGTGAATCACGGATTCTTCCTCCAAATATAGTGGACTGTACTTTTGTGCTTTATTTTGAAGTTTTTTTCTAGTATCTGTACATTTTTCTACATTTAAAAATTGTGAGTGAACAACTTAATGCGTCGCTACAATATTGACGACTGACTTTCATTCTCTGCATTCGTGTAAACCCTTGATCGTGCGCTTTGATTTGAAATGCGGTGTTGCCAAATTGTGCAAAAAGTCTTTGATAACTGGTAATTGGATAAATCAAAATGTCTCAACAGACAGGTTATCGATAACGTGGAATAATCTGCCGGAAGAGGCGTTTCCATGCTTCTCTAATCTTGAGATTCAAATTGAATTTTCCTGGTACCCTGGTAGTCCGGGCAAAATTTGTCTGTATCAGAAAGGTGTCGCAAACACTTTCTATATTTCTGAAGAAGTTGTGTTTTCCATCCTGTATTAAACGAATAGATCGCACATCATACTCGCGGAACACGAACATAACAGCAGCAAGAGCGGCGAAGTTTTTTGTATGGGTTCCAAGCAGGCATTATATTTCTTTAGAATTCGACCTCAACGGCCACTACATGTGTACACGGTTTGCATGCCTATAGATATAGATTAGGGAGTGATCGAACAATATTTCCCCCCACAGTCACCAGTCAACCGCGGTTTTGTTTACCAGCCATTCACGTTCGAGTTGACACTCCAAATGCGTAGAGAACAATGGCCTGTTTGGTCTTGAAGGGGTCCGTTAAGATATTGGACTGTTGCTGTGGAATTTTGAAATGTGTCTTGAAGGTCGATGCTATAATATGATCTTACACAAAAATTAGAACCTTAATTAGCGGGGCTAGAAGCGTATAAACATACAAAATTGAGACATGAACTTCCACACTCACCTTGCTTCAAAATCTTATTAAGATTCGTTATAGAGGCATCGAAGATCAGTGGATAGACCGACGTACGAGATTGACATGGTCTTTCGCGATTACACTACGTCCTCGACAGTGGGCTTTGGGAAGTAAAAAAAGACGTTCAAAAATCACCAGATCTCTAGGTTCTGGTTATATTACATCTTCTATTGGATTCATAAGTCCTTTAGTGACCATTCAAGTATTACATAAGTACTAAAGAGGGCTTAAGGGAGACTCTTCGCTTTGTTTATTTTTGATGACATGGTCGAGGGGAGGGGGTGCTAGGTCGTCAGCAATATGTCTTTCTTTTACTTTTTCGTATTATCTACAACATTTTGTAGATTTTGATTGCTCAAAAGCAAAACGGGATTATGCTTAGCTATAAAAGCTCCTGGTAGAAATGCATATAACCGACTAGAGCGCAGAATGGCTCTTAGTCGGGAACTGGCTGGTTTGATACTGCCACATGACCATTTTGGGTCTCATTTTGATGAACTTGGCGTTACAATTAATGAACAATTAGAAACATCAAATTTCGAGTTTGTCGGAAATGTATTGGCAGGATTTCAATAGAAACACAGACATTAGATGGTATACAGGACATGTGCGTAAAATATAATATTTGCTTCAAGCGCAAAAGACAATATTTCCTTCATATTGTAAAATGTACCAAAACATTAACGTAAGCATGGGAAGGTAGGAAATTTACTGACAAGGGGGAAAGGGTTTTATAATTGTAAAAATTCTGCTTATGCAATAAATATTTTAAGCTTCTGCTGGAACTCCAATAAGGAGTTTAGCCCATTTCGAGGTTTAAAATACTTGTTTCCATATAAATAACCTCTTTTGTATTATGCAGGAATGTAGGTCGAGTTTTTATTCCTTCCGTGCCTAAGCGGGCGCCGTAATCGGCAATAAGGCTCCGATTTATCATTATTATGAACCGATCTCGTGCCACGGTAGCGCCGTTCACCGTAGTTTTTCTTTCAGTATGTGAATACGTTCTAGTATGTAAGATGTAATGGCGTATAGTCCCGTCGTAGTTGCCACTTACGACAATAAATATACAAACATGGAATAAAAATATCATTTTTGTATCACAAAGCTTTGTTTGAAAATGTCAGAAATTCCTAGATTTCCAACAAATACACCAATATTCCTTAAAGTATATACTATTTATATCTAAAACGTTGTGTTATCCGAATATTTGTCAACATGAATACTTCCTCACCTTACAATACTATCTTGCGCAGTCTTCTTGTCGCTTAAGAACTTCCATTTTCATCACGTATTTTATCACAGACATAAAAGGTTGCTATTAGTACATTAGTAAGATCACAGTAATTGAATCTGTGTCCATCCACTTTATGGAAAATTTTGCGGAAGGATCTTGGTTTGCGTGCTTACAAAATCTAACTCGTGCAAGAATTGAAGCCAAACGATCATCAAGCAAGGCGTAGATTCGTTGAATGGGCCCAAAACGAGATTTCCGTTGTTCCCGATTTTCATAAGCGAATTTTATTTAGCGATGAAGCGCACTTCTGATTGAATGGCTGCGTCAACAAACAAAACTGCCGCATTTGGAGTGAAGCTAATCCTCAAGTCTATGTCGAAACACCGTTACATCCAGAAAAACTGACTTGTTTGGTGCGCTTTATGGGCTGGTGGAATCATTGGTCCATACTTCTTCAAAAACGATGATGGCCAGAACGTTACAGTCAATGGTGATCGGTATAGAGCCATGATTACTAACTTTTTCATTCCTAAATTGAACAATCATGATGTCCAGGAGCTGTGGTTCCAACAAGACGGCGCAACATGTCACACAGCTCGTGCTACAATCGATTTGGTGACCGCCTAATTTCACTTTTTGGACCTGTGAATTGACCTCCAAGATCTTGTGATTTAACACCGCTAGACTATTTTCTGTGAGGCTATGTAAAGTCATTGGTCTATGCGGATAAGCCACAAATGCTTGACCATTTGGAAGACGACATTCGCCATTTTATTGCCGATGTACGGCCACAAATGTTAGAAAAAGTCATCGAAAATTGGACGTCCAGATTGGACTACATCTGAGCCAGCCGTGATTTGCCAGAAATCATATGTAAAATGTAATGCCACAAGATTATCTTTAGAATAAAAAAAAAGTCATGTCAATCGAATAATTCATCGTTGTTTTATTGCAATTTAAGGTTCTATACCCTTTATAATTCAGAGAATCTACAATAATTCTTAGTTGTAGCTATCAAAAGCATCAAAAACAAAAAGATGCAAATTATAGACTTTGCCTGAGCCTCCGCGTAAAATGCATATATATCACAACTGAAAATAAACTAAATTTTAAAAAAACATATCATGCAAACTGAACATAGCAACCATGGACGCTGTCAAGTTTGGAAGATTATACACGCCATCACTGATAGTATAGAGTACAATGGTTCCTATTATCAATTTCTAGTTTTGCACAAATTAATTAACGACCAGGATTCTTGATTTGCCTTTATTCATGTGTATATACTATCTGCGCCGAAATACTAATTTTAAATTTACAATAACAAAAATGAGGTGTCATGTGAATACGGGATTCACTACTAAACCATCGAATCAATCCTCCTCATTTGTACAACTGAAATGGTTTTTAAATAGTTAGTTTCAACATACGTTAGATATCAAAAAGCCATTCATGTAGATAGTATAAAATTGGAATACGTCACCTACCCTGCAACATCAATATTGTTGTTTGGTATCCAAATAAAGCTGGGATTCTCCTACTAATGATTACAGATTATTGAAGAAAGTTTCGAATATTTCTATGTACCTACAGGGTGGCCAGTGGGAAAGTTCACTTTTTGATTTAAGAAAAAAATACAAATTTACAACATATAAGTAAAATCGGCGGCTTTTCTTTCTTTCTCCACAGCTTGCCAGCCATTTTTTGCACTTGCTGACGGTCCAAAAGAAAAGCTCTGTTTGCATTACATATTATCAACTATATACCTGTATATGGAAAGCATAACTGGAAAACGCTAACCTTGGATGTTTTTGAAGTATTATCTCTTTCAGTTTTGGCTGTCTGTTTATTACAGTCTGGAACCTATTTTTCAAAAATCTTAAATTTGCAAAGCATAACTGAAAAACGCTAACCTTGGATGTTTTTGAAGTATTATCTCTTTCAGTTTTGGCTGTCTGTTTATTACAGTCTGGAAACTATTTTTCAAAAATCTTAATTTGCGACTTCCATTTGAGTAGCGCTAAACTCTGCTTTCCTCGATTTATCTCCATAACGACTGCATCTTTTAAAAGCTAAACGTAGCCGATTGGTGGCACGTAAGGAACAAACTCACGTAACGAGTCAATGACCGAAATAATCAACTCAAGCCTCCTCTAACGCATGAAAGTACGGTGATATATTTTTTTGTCGGAACTTGCAGGGTACTGATATATGGAGTTCCTTGGAAATCACCACTAACACCTCTGGAATCTAATGCGGCGATTTATATAACAGAAGAGGGATTGCGTGCATTAGCAGAAATAGAATCTCTGGCTTAAGCTAATTGCCATGGCATTTGCACTAGTGGTTCTTATTCGTACCTAGATTTATCATTCTACGAAGGCATTAGTTTTTTAGAGGGAGTTGTTCCAGAATAAAGTATCGCTTATACAGGGTTTTAAAGCAGCGACAATAAATCTATGATAGAATAATAATTATATATATACTAAGTGACATATAAATCCGAACACCCAGTGTAAATGGTTTTATTTTAATAAAATTTTGTATAAGTACTTAATGAAGCATAATAAGTAAATGATAAAAATTTCGAAATGATTGCACTGCTTTAAAGCCCTTTGACCTTTAATAATGTGTGGATGCACCCTGATGTGCTACGCATTCTCCAACGCGCCTAGGCATGCTTCTGATCAGGTGGTCAATGTCCTCCTGTGGTATCTCATTCCAGGCAACCACCAACTCCTCTCGAAATGCTTCTAGAGTCTGAGGAGGACGTTGCAAATTGAGCAATCTCCTACCCATCATATCCCACACGTGCTCAATTGGGGATAAGTCAGGAGATCTTGGTGGCCATGGTAACAATGTGACATCATTATGTTGAAAGAAGTCTATTGTGACGCTTGCAACATGTGGTCGGGCATTATCTTGTTGGAAAGTTGGATCTGCCAGGGTGTCAAGATAGGGTAAAAGATGGGGTTCTAGAACTTCGTGGATATAACGCTGTGCGTTCATGTTACCTCTGATGAAGATTAAAGGTGACCTGGAACCATAAGCTATAGCACCCCAAACCATAACTTCAACAGTGTGATGAACATGACTTTCAACAAAAAACTGTGGATTCCTCCTTTCACCACGTCGCTTTCTAACCCTGGCACGACCATCGTGCATGCCTAAACAAAATCGAGACTCGTCACTAAGGACAATACTGTTCCATTCCTGATCCCAGAGTGACCGTTGTCTGCACCACTCAAGGCGATTACGTCGGTGTTCTCGAGTTAAAGGGAGGACCCAGTGTGGCCGGTATGAAATCAAGCCAAAACTTCTCATTCGTCGGTAAACACTTCGCATGCCAATAGGTCTTCCGAGTGCTGCAAACCATTCATTTGCAATGGACCTGGTAGTGGAGAAACGGTCCCTTAAGGCCAATAATCTTAGGCGGCGATCTTCACGGTCTGTTGTTCTACGGCGGCGTCCAGTGCCCCTTGCTCTTTGCGTACGGCCTTCTCGAAGCCATGCCTGACAACACCTAACCACAGTGTCTACACTTCTTTGCACTCTAACTGCAATTGCTCGAAAAGAAAGTCCAGCTTCCCGAAGTCCCACTATACGGCCCCTATCATCGTAACCGATCGTAAAGGATGTCAAGAACCAAAATCCGCCAACGTTGATTCTTTACTGCGGCTGAAATATTCATTTTTAGAGCGTTAGTGAATTAAAAAAAAGCAGTATAAAAACCGGAATGTCCAACTGATAAGGCTGAACATTTTTTCACTTGTTATTTACAGTAAGATAAATACATTCACCAACTTTTATTAAAATAAAACCATTTAAACTGGGTGTTCGGATTTATATGTCACTTAGTATATATTATTTTCTTAAATAAAATTTATGAGTAACAGTACGAGGATATAAGAGAAATTGTGATATCTTCCTCCAAAGGAATAGGTTTTGTTTTCATATGAAATTTAATGAAAAAAGTAGTTGACTCCTCGCTTCCTATCTAACACTGACACCAATTCATTCGTCACAAATGAGTCCCTCTAAGAAAAACATTGCAAACGAACATGTATAACGAAGTATTTAAATATATAATATATATATATATATATATATATATATATACAGGGTGACTTTGAAGTTGAGTCATTAATTTTCAGATAATGATTGTAGAAGGAATATAAACCAAAATATGTGTGTAAAAATAAAAAAAAATTAAAAAAAAATTTTTACCTTGTTTTATAAAGTATCCTCCCGACAAGTATTTCAGTGCGGACCTGTATTTGATCGTGAGGTCCCCTGTGAGGTCTTAAGTCACCTGATTCACGAGCCCGTTGTACTACATTAACAAAGGCACGAGGGGTTGGTTGCACTCGATTGGGAAACCGATCCGCATAAACATGTGCCATTTTTTATTTCGTTTGAGCCACGCAACAGATACAACTATTCACTGACACTTACTGTATACAAATGAATGAAATAATTCGTTCCAAATTCTTTCGCTTTTTTGTTTCCGATGCGATGAACCGATACGACGGATTATATCGTTGTCGCCAAACACGAGCACATTGAGACAGGGCGGTACTCAAACTTCCAAAGGGCTATAACTTTGTTACTTTAATTTTACCAGAAAAATGGTAAAGGAAAAAAACATTTC
Organism: Acanthoscelides obtectus; assembly: GCA_963669975.1. Lineage (NCBI taxonomy): Eukaryota > Metazoa > Arthropoda > Insecta > Coleoptera > Chrysomelidae > Acanthoscelides > Acanthoscelides obtectus. The sequence continues at coordinate 48,779,236 of CAVLJG010000008.1, forward strand.
TTTTGATCAGATCTACTCACTGTTAAAATAAATGACTCAACTTCGAAGTCACCCTGTATATATAATATATAATTTGATCTAGCTTACCGCCCGACCAAGAATACCGACCATCCAGCTACGTCCCAATCGAGCACGGGGTTGTATTATACACGAAAATACGCATTCTGGCTCAGTCATTTCTATCCATCCAAAGGAGAGAGGCGCGCTCATTGAGTTGTCCGACACGCGTATATCGAAGATATATATTCATAATTCAACTTTTTAGGTTAAATGTAGGGGAAAATCTTTGGTCTATGAAATATGTCTAATATGTGCGTATAAACCTGGGTTGGAAACGTATAAATTGCTAGCGCAAAAAATTAACGTATACTCTCTACCACCCCCTACAACCCGCAACACAAAATTTTTTACCCCTGCAAAATTTTATGAAAATGATCAGGAGCATCTGGAACGTCAAAAAACGAAGTTTGAGCGATTTTTATATTTTTCGTTTTTGGTCTTTTCTCTGCCAGCACTGGATCGATTTTCAAAAAGTAGAAAGCTTCGTTTTCATAGTAGTAACCTTGTGTGACAATTTCAACAAATTCCGAGCTGTACTTCCGAAGTTACAACCGATCCAAAGATTAGCGGACAGAAACACCGACTGGAAATGAGTAACACGGTTTTTCGAGCTGAACATGTCACATAACATCCAGAAAATATATTTCAATTTTTCGCGATTACAATACTTCCCCGCCCAGAGACGTAGTAGAATGGATTTGATTAAAAAATATATTGGGATAAAATAATTTAGCAGTCAATGTGAAACATTCTATTTTCTTTCGCCCTTGAATTCTTTCTCGGTGTTGAGAGAGGGAAAGAGAAATATTTATATTGCCCAATTGCCCTAGAAGCTTGTAACTATTTAGCAGGCACCGATACCATATTTAAGACAATCAGATCGATCTATCAAACACGACAGAGTAGGGTAAGGGTATAGGCTCATTACAAACAAATCATGAAATTAGTGACCCGTCCGGGTTTAGTGCACTGCGGGATGGCGTTTCATCGGAACCGCCTACCTAGAAATGACAGATGCTACATGCTTGGTTAACTTTTCACAGATATAATGGTAAGTTGTAGCATTAACATCTCATATCGTGTTTCGATCTCTGAATCAATGCGAAATACGATACCAAAATGGGCCTTGTAATACAACAGTAAGTTTTTTCTGTGAAGTGTGCTTGAAATCTCAAACAGCTGCGGTGGGTGAATTGTGTCCTGTAGTGGGTATGATGGGCTGATGTATATATTGTATTCAGTATTTGATCAATCCATAGAACGCATCAATTTGGTGAACCTTTAATCCGTTTTTAGGTGAAAGGATGTATTGGAAACAACTATCATAATGCTTGTATTGCATTAAGCTACCGATGTATTACAATTTTATTTTTTGATATTGATAAGACTTCATGATTAAGTATGTATCTTGGGGTTAAATAAAAAAAATTAAGCAAAAACAAAAAATTTGGAATTTTGCAGATTTTTTAAGTAGATAGGAGCTAGGGTCATATCTGACTCCGCTGGTGGGGCGGGTCTTACAACCTTTAATGTATTGCATCACGAAATACGTTTCGGAAATATTTTAGTAAGAGTTTAATATGGGAAATTGAAATAATCGATGGTTATAAATACTCGTGCACGTCAGTCTAAGATAAGGTGAGTAAATTACATGCTGAAACGTGTGTATTTAAAAAATATGTCGATTTGAATGCGACGTAATAGAGTACGGTTTTCACTAGTTTGTAGGATTTTCCATGCCCTTTCTGAATAATGAAAACAGCATTTCTAGTTTTGAAGTTGGAGTTACGCTCTCTATCCACTTTAAAAAGCTGAAAATAATTTCCAGCTATTTCTCGTGGCCATATTTGTTAACCAACTGGTTGCCAAGATACAGCCGGAGACTTTTAATAATGGTTCACCCGGTACAAACCGGCAGATTATTATACCTCCAATTTCAATGATACGTGGGGCATACGGCATATCGAATATCAATATACGCGCTCGAATATTTCTATTCAACTATTTTTTTTTTACATTTTTGACTACATATAACCTTTTTTTCCTTCTGTGATCTAATCTTCAAAACCCATTAGGTCCCTACGGCACTCGAGTAGTTACTCTTAGTTACCCATTTAGCATTTTGGGCTCTTCTTCTATTTGAGATAGTGATAATTTTGGATGTGCCTCTGATTATTTAAAATTATCAAAATGAAACTAATGCCACCGTGGCATTTTCTGGATTATATTGCAAGACTCGCTTTTTTAAATGATATTCCCTACATAAATGGTATCTCAGAATAACACGTCTGAACAAAAAAATAATGCCATAACCTCCTAACAAAATATCCTTTGGAGGTACAAGGACACTATTGGAGATCAGCTTTTCTTAAATAGTTTTAAACAACACAAAATTGACAGAATGGTAACCAATTGGAACCTCATAAGATTGTGGTTCACTAACTAACAAACTAACGATTGATTTAGATCGCCAGTGACGAACTTGTCCTAAAGCAATATCGCCGATATTGTATACACTCTATTCAAATGGCTACAAAGTTGTCTTTCTTTGAAAACTTAATGCAAAACGTACTCTTCGCTGATTTCTAAAAGATTAGTCGTTTTGAGAAAAATCCACCATTTTGTTTTTATAAAATTTTAGGAAAACCAATGCCACTCGCACTGCTAAGGCGAATCCAGCAAGAGCTCATATGTCAAAATCCGTAGCGTGTAGCCTGTGAAAGAATTTTTGGATACATGTATACATACCTACGCGCGAAAAACGTAACCCTCAGTCTTAAACAGTCGCGTAATAATAATGTATGTACATACAAAACTAGATCTAGTGATCTGAACATGTGTATCTTGGGATTTTTCAGGTCGTTGCGATTAGCCTATTAAATAAAATTTACTGCTCTTGTTGTTGTAAAAGTAAACAGTTAAAAGCATAATGATTACATGTATTTGTCTTTGCGAATGTTCTTTTTGAAAAGCTAAATTTGCCATATACTTTTTTGTCAACTGCATCGATTCTTTGGTTTAGTTCTAGTTCAATTCTGTACTTATTTGGGCGCTGCCCTCCAGTAGAATAACTATTTAGCTAGACTTCCGCCACTGGTATTGCATTGCAACATCGTTTCTTTGTCTATAAAAATCAATAAAGACGGTTTATTATTATTATTACTTCCAAAATGCCGGAGCCTTTATATTATATCCGGTACTAAAATTGACACTGTACTAAAACAAAAGTGTTTTTCTCAAAAATGGCTCATTTTATCGAAACAAAAACGTTACGTTGGAGATCAAAATTAGTTAATCGTTATCTATGTGTCTGGTTACTAAGCTGCCAAAATTACGTTGAAAGGTTGCAATCTTATCTTGTATAAATTAGTAGATATTAATTCTTGTGTATGTAAACTCAATCACCTTATTATCCACATGTCTAGCATGTTCGACATGAGTCACTAAATCAAACCGAAAATTAATATTACCCAGCATAATTAATGCCGCTGATTCTGTATGCAGCATGTTCACACCTACATATACCTACATCCATTATAAACCATTCTCGCTGAGCACCGAGAGTCTGCACTGTAACTTTCAATGGAATGATTTGAATGACGGTCTGTTTCTTGAAATTATAATTAGAGCCTCCCGATACGAACTATAGTATACAGATTACGTATAGTAGGTTCACTCTACTCTATTTTCCTTCATTCGACACGTTACTAGGCCAAGTGAGTCACTCGTTCCACTGAAGCAACCGATTTGCCGAAGGTGTTTTTCACTTAAAAGAAGTCTAGTTGCTGGGAACTGGGACGGTTTGCAGCACCGCGATAATTTTTGAATATTATCTTGGAAGAGTTAACGTCAAGAGCAAGTCGATTATTTAAGACTTCTCTTCGATCAAAAAATGTTCTGCCCATTAGTATTGATGTCTTGGGTCAACAATAAAACTCAGTGTTGTCCTAGTGATTTTACTTTTTCTGGTCGGTATACTTTGATACCAACGCCATAGCGCATCGGTTGCCGCTGTGTGTAGTCCGAAGAGAGAATTTCTGGGGCCCCACCGAACCTCTTTGCTCTCTTGTGTGTATATGTACACTAAAAATGTGTGTAATATGTTTACATAAAACCTTTGATATCGATACGTTCACCTCTTACTTTTACCGTGTCTATTTATAATGCGCTATACCATCTAACGTTACTTAGATGCATACCTGGTGTCTCAAGTCGGGCAAACTTCAAATCTTTTGCCAGGTGCGAGAGGTTAGTCCGGGTAATTTTTGCTGAAACGACACAGTGTGCGATCCACTACATTTTTTGATGATAAGTTGTTTCTCTTGCTTTCGTGAATACATCTTATATGCCACAGTTGTCATATATTGCTACAAATCAGGATAGTCGACCGTATATCTACTCTTCCTACTAATACATAAAATTTGGTTAAGTTCTAGAAAATAAAAACATTTGGTGAATGAACTGATTTATACCTGTGATATGGTAAAAATGAAATGGTCGTGACCAAATCTGTACCTCGAGAATGGAGCATTTTTTCAATGATTGAGTATATGGAAGAAAATAAACTTCTATCTGCTTCTTTCGGGATAGTTGCCCAGACCGACCTTATCGGCAAAAGCTAAGATGGTTCTAGGTCTTGCCCATTTTAAGTTGGTTCCCAGTATATCCCAGAGACATACGGGGACCCATCAGCGAATTGTGACCAATTTAAAGCCCAATAATCGCAATTTTTGCCGTTTGCTTGCCGCAAAACAAACTCAAAGAGAACCGATTTTGAATCCACTCTTCCGTTATAGCCCCATTTCTGTTTGCAGCTAATCTGTCAGTTTGCAATACTATCTGACTAGTGAGACCTGGGGCCTTATTCTAACTGAATCAGCCGATCGATACAAATCAGAAAGATTGTAGGGATCAGAATCATTGAATTGAGGAAAACTCAGTATACAGGGTTTGTAAGGAAAGTAATAGGACTGAGTCGATTTAAAAAAATGTATTGAGCCAATCGTTAAAATTCTTTAAAAACTTTCAAAATAGGCTCCTTCTGCGTCGATGCAGCGCTGCCAGCGCGATTTCCAAGCATTGAAGGCGTCACGGAAGGCATTCTCCGGAATAGCCTTGAGAGCCGCGGTGCATGCTGCTTGGATCCCCTCTGTCGTCTCAAAATGCTTGCCTTTCATCAGCCTTTTCAGGCGAGGAAACAAAAAAAGTCCGGGGGGGCACATCTGGGCTGTAGGGCGCCTGCGGAAGCGTTGGGATGCCGGGCCTTGGTCAGGTAGCTGTTCACAGGAAATGTGGTGTGAGCCGGGGCGTTGTCGTGGTACAACTTCCAGTCGGCTGCGATGTCTTGTCGGACCCGACTGACCCTTTGTTTGAGTTTCCTGAACACTTCCATGTAAAACTTGGCGTTGACAAGACAATGAGCATCGTTTTCGCTTTGGATTTGCTCAGTCTTCCCTTTTTTGGGCGAGGAGACGCCGTCGTGTGCCACTCGGAAGATTGCCCCTTTGTCTCGGGATCATACTCAAAGATCCACGACTCGTCACCTGTGATTACGTTATTCAAAAATTAGGGGTCATTTTCACACATGTTCAAATTTTCTTGGCACATTTCCACTCGCCGCAATTTCAGATCGTCAGTGAGCACTTTTGGGACCATCTTCGCGCACACCTTGCGCATGTTCAAATGCTGTGTCACAATGTCATGAAGCACAGATTTAACATCTGGGCAATCAAACGAGTACTTAGTCGATGGTCTGAGTTCAAAACTTTGCGCACACGAGTCACATTATCGGTGTTTGTCGTAGTCGAAGGTCTTCCAGCATGGTCTTCATCAGCGACCTCTTCCCGGCCCTCCAAAAAGGCCTGATGCCACCGAAACACACTACTTCTTGCTAAAGCAACACCTGGGCAAGCCTGCTTGATCATATCAAACGTCTCTGTCGCAGATTTACCGAGTTTCACACAGAAGTTAATCGCGTACCTCTGCCCTAACGAACGCTGCATTTTCGGCTTGCACCACTCACAGAAACACGTCGCGCGAAAATGCCTGTCCTGACTCTCCAAGTGCTCGGGGACAACTGACCAGCTGCTCATTCGTTAGCTAGGAACGCTCTCTACTGAATCCAGTCGGTGCACGCATGCTCCGAAGTACAGTCATGGCGGAAGAAAATGAGTCCTATTACTTTCCGGACAAACCCTGTATAATGTAATATATGAAGTTTAGTAACTGTGTGTACAGAGCCTAATGAAATACCAGTAATAGCAACAATTTCCAAAATGACCCAAAACTTCAACTTGAGCGGCTTCATCCAAAACTCTCCGGTAATCTCGTATTTTATTTGCAACAGATCCAGTTTGAGTAAAGTTAGTAACAAGGTCCAAAACATACCTATGCGAATTATCTTCCCCGGATGTCTGGACGTGACGGCAGTTTGCCAAGCACCATAAATTAGAACAATTTCCACTCTTTTGGGTAGTGTGTAAACCATTTTAGAAGTAAAATCTGAATCAATAAATTAATTTTCACTGCCCCAAGATTGTCACAAAGGTAGCAAATCAAATTCTTTCCCTTAACAGCAAATAACTAAACAGGTATAACAATAAATACAGTTCGCCCAGAATATCTGTGTTGATGAAAAGGATGCGAAAAGAATTCGGGTTGTTATTTGGTTGTTGTCACGTCTAATATTCCGAATTGTTGTTTATTTTGGCAGTTTCCGTTTTAAATTATAAACGAATTGTAGATTTGGCAAACCCTAACGGGCAACATTTTGAACACTTATTGAAATAAAAAGTGATATTTTCGTGTGTTTTTGATTTCTGTCAGACTTCAAAAGACCTTTCAAACAAGCTATTACTCGATACCCCGTGTCATTGAAATTTTTTAAGGGAATGACCCTGGGGGACAGATTGTGAAAGGGGGTGGTTAAAAAGTTGTCCCCTTTGACAAATCTTTTGACATGTCCTGGCGTTTTTTATTTTATTCTTTGGCTTTCGATAAATCCGTGGTGGTAAGTTTTTAAATGTATATAAAACCTAGCAGAAAGCTCAGGCCTGTGAATTTACGAAACCGGGTTTCATAAAATACTTAACTGCGTCTCCAGTTTCATCTTTCAACTGGTAATTTCGGATTGTAACACTGTACTTTACATTTTAAAGGTTTCCACAGCTCTTAAAGGGCAAATGACAGGGCATCGGATGGACTCTATTTCATGAACTGATTGTTACATTGAAAGAACATTTTATTGAAATCTGGATTACAGTATTTGTCACAGCTCCTTGATAACATAGCCCAGTGCTATTTCAAGATCAGAAATCAAACGACATTTTCTTTCTCCAATCAGTCTAAGAACTTGTTCAAATGATATGTTTTCCATTTTTTCCACAGGCCGAACAACCATTATATCTGACGGCACGCTCAATTCCTCAATAGATAATGGTATTTCTTTATCGGAAGTTACACAAGAACCTCCTAGCTTCAGAATGGATTCCATAAATTTTTCATATTTTGTAAATAAAATCCGTATGTTGTGTTTTTGAAGAAGCCCTTCCGATCAACATTTTTCCTCTACTCTTCCTTCCTGAATAATAAACTTTGCTATAGGTGGATTGCTAAACATATTTATATCAGCTAATTGCCCACCAGCAGCTACTTTCTTTCTCACCTTCTCTCCAATAATAATCCAAGTCTAGGATAGGAGCGTTGTTTGCAACAGAACGTAATACCTTCATAGTCATTCCCAGATGGGTGCAGTTGTAGTCCCAATATTCCGTCATATATCCTCTAATATAGCTTAATTCTACTTTGTGTAGAGCTTTTTGGGTAGACGTTATGAGACTTAATGCAGTACGGAATACATGTTGCTCAAAGATGTGCTTGCTATCTAAGAATCCAAATTCTGCTTTAACGTGTAGTAGATATCCTGAATTCGATAGGATCAGTTATGTAAGTACTGTATGCTGATTTTTGATCAGCGCAGATACCACCTCAATCACATATCCGTCGTCATAAGAATAGTTATTCGTTTCCTAGTCCTTGAATCAGTGAGTCTTGTTCTTGGTGTTTGAGGGGAAATCATAGTTTTGAATCATTTTACAACGAGCTAAGCATTGGATTATAGGTGACACACGCATGATACATTTTAAAACTTGTTCTTATGGGTTGTGTATTTTTGGTGATGCAAGCTAATCAGCAATTGCGCTTATGAATTTGGTCCACCATGTATTTGCAGGTGTGTAGGTGTGCACCGAGACAGAACGGTTTCCAGTACACGGTCTCGGACGCGTCTGGCAGTGATTCTCAGTTGTTTTTATTTTTGTTGCAGGTCAGACGGGAAGTAATAGAGAAATAATTTATCGACCCCCTAAAATAAATAATTATTGTTACGCATTATATACTTATTTAGCAATTGAGCTGAACTATAAAAATAATAATGGTAATATCGTTAAAAGTAAATTCTAGCTAATTAATTGAAATGTCACAATGTTGTGAAATTTTCGCTATACGCTGGTCATTCACACTGTGCGTTGGCGAGTGCTTTTAGCTTTAGCTATAACAAATTTGTATCTGATTCATAGGGACCTTTCTGGTTTAAGCCTTGAACATGAATGCTTAATTTGTTTTATAACATTAGTGAGTGTATCAACGTTGAGAGGATAGAAAAACGCTTTTGAAAATATCACCAAAACAAAACGTAATGCATATTATCTAGAGTGAAGACAGCAAGCTGTTTGTTGGAACTGTATCCCACTACGCATTATCAGCAGGGTCACAACTGTGCCCTCTAGATGCCGCCGATTCTGGTGTTGTAGTAGATACGGACTACTCGCCATTGAACAAGCTTTTGGTTTTACCATTGAGCAACATTGCTAAATTTGTTACATAACATTACTGATTGTATCAATGTTGGCAGGGTGGAAAACATATTTTGGAAATATCAACTGATTTCCATTTTCATTATTCAGTATTTCAGAATTTTTGCTTTAGTAGCAATGTTCTGCTTTAATAAAAAATAGTTCTGAAAACACATCAAATAGATGAGCAAAACAAACCCTAGTAGAACAATTGAATAAGGCCATACTGAAATACTATCAAATGTAATGTCAAAAGGCTCATGAAAATAAGCCAAAAAGAATATGTTTGATAGAAAGGACAGATACATCGTACAACTATACTAATTTTGTGGGATTGGGTATTCATCTATTTATTATGGTATTTGCAAATATCGTTTCTATATTTGAAATGTCTAAGTAGATCATCGATCTAGAAAATTGTAATTCTAGCTGCTGTATAGTGATGTTGAACTTTTTGATTGAAAAATAACTACGCCTCTATGGTGCCAAAAATAACCACATTTAGATTCAGGTAGACATGAATCACGAATGGATTTCCTATGTTCAATTATCAACGCTGTTGGCATGTTACATTGTCCTGTTGTAAAATACATCTATGTATAATAAAATAAATAAAAACATATATATTAATAGATTGATTTTGATTAAGTTATTATTGCAGAATCTGTAGGAGACTGTAAAATTTGTAACCATAACGTCGTGAGCTAGAGTATTATGGTCGCATTTAGATACATCAAGGGATGTCTGAATTATCCTACTATCTGATTGTTCAAGGAAAAAATATCGGAAAACGCGGTGTTTGTAAAAGGTGGACCTCATCTCATGCTCAATAATCAGTAGTGGTTTGGAAAATCTACATCCCAGCATTTACAACAGCTTTAACAAAATTATCATAGTGAATATGTTATTATCAAAGGTCAAAGCACGACAAGAAGAAATTGAATTACTCTTGTCTAAAGGAAATTGCTACTAAATACTACTTGAATGATTTTTAGAGGGCCAAAGCCTGCAAAAAGTATCAAACTTCCACCCTAATTCTAATTTTATTAGCGATTAACGTTGGCGTTGCAATGCTAAATGTTCCAATACGTCACTCATCAAAAGGGCACATCATTCTTTGCCCCGCTTTTCATATTTTGTCATCCATGATAGCTCATGTATGCAATTTGGCAACCATAGGTGCTATATAACACCCCGGACAGTGATTGATGAGCCTCTTTAAGTCCTCTATTTGGATAAGCGGGCTATATTCATTCTTGAACAGGACTGGACTTGAACGGGGCGAATTGAAAAAAGCCAGTTGGACTTTCTGGTCCAGAACCTTTATCATACTGTTCCGTTCTCTCGACCCATCTTACACGACGTCTCTTGATCCTTATTAAGAGTCATCATTACGATATACATATACATGTCTATTAAATGCCCGAACACTCCAAAACTTGGCAACCACGCTTTTTCTGGAAAAAGTATCAGAAAAAAGTGGCAGGCTATAAAAAAAGCAATTTATCGATTATCTCAATTATGATCTAGATTCTAGACAATGATCTCAGAGGTCATTTGGAAGTCTACCTTGTAAGTTCAAAAAGCAAACATTATTTTTTACTTCAAATTCAAATATATTTCGTGATTTTACACCTTATAAATTTAAAAGGCAACCATCGGTTCTGACAACAGATTCGTTTCGAGCTGGAAATTCTACATAAGAATTCGTTTTAACACATGGGATCATACGTGGTACAATCAGTATGACCTACTGTAACGTCTAAAAAGTTCACGAATACCCCGAAAACTTGCCACATACGTATTTGATGCTAAAAAAAGTTTGGAAGAAGGTTTCAGGGTATCAAACAGTCAATTTACCGATGACCTCAGATGTCACCTAAACAATTACCATTGCGGTCATTTGGAGGTCATTTTTATATATTAAAATAGCAACCATCATTTCTGACAGCAGATTTGTGTCGAGCCCGATATTTTACAACAGAATGATTTTTCAAACATGAGGTCATGTAGACATGAGCGGTATAATCAGCTAACATCTGAAAAGTACACATCAAAAACCTGGCAACCCCGCACTATTCCTCATCCTGTGGGTCCTTTTTGATCTCTGAACTGTATTTCAAAAATGCATAGTAATGTTTGGGGCATTCGTGTACTTTTAAGACCTACACATGTCTAACGACTAATGAAAGCCGGACTTCAGGGATGGAAATGGATTCTAATGTAAAATCTCGAGCTCGATTCGAATTTGCTGTCAGAAATGGTGGTTTCTATTTGAATTTAGAAAGTTGACCTCCAAATGACCTCTGAGGTGCTTGTCTAGGTCATATCTGAGGTAATAGATAAATTGCTTATTTGATATGTATCCCTAGAATGCGGGGTTACAACGTTTTCGGGGTGTTCTTGTACGTTTTAGACATTAGAGCAAGTCATGGTAGTTGAATCACTTATGACCTCTCGACCACATGTATGAAAATGCAGTCTGGTGTAAAGTCACGAAATCGATTCGAATTTGAAGTCAAAAATAGTGGTTGCTATTTGAATTTACAAAGTAGGCTTCCAAATGACCTCTGAAATCACTGTCTATATCATGTCTGAAGTTATAGGCAAATTGCTTTTTTGATACATTGACACCTTTCTTCGAAGCTTTGTTCCAAAAAAATGTTAGTGGTTTTCAAGTCTTTGGGGTGCTCGGGTATTCAATAGACACTCGGTATATCGTCAACCAGTCAATGAGATCAACAGAATTCACATCCACTTCATTGAACCATAACCTATATGGTACTCATGATTCCTAATAGGCATGAAACTGGGCCACTTCAACTTGGCTACATGTAACGCAGAGTTTCTATCTTGACACTGTGTTTTGTCCTAAGCCTGGCAGCAGGTGGCTCTTTTTGCCAGCTATTTCTATTAAATCCAATGCACTGTCTTGGAATATGGTAATAAAGTCATTGTTGCTGAACCTACATGATGTAGTTCCGTGACTGTGCAAAGTTATATGAGGTGTTTACGTCCAAATCTATGTAGAAAAGGCAATCTGCAGCATATAAAACAACAATAAAAACACCAGCGCCAGAAATGAACAACAGAACTGTTATGACTTCCTTCAAACTGTATTTGTTGAATTGCAATTAATTGAGATATAAGATTCTCATTTAAACAGCTTAGGATGAACAAATGAGGTCATATCGTCTCAAAGTATAATAGATAAGTTCGTATAAACTTTTTCATTCGGTTTAATGATATCTGAAAAATTAAAAACAGTTGACATTCAAAATGCACACAGAATTAATAGGTAAACTTTTCAAAATACAGTATTTTAAATGCAATTCATTGAAAATCTCAAAAATCTATTCAGTGGATCAGGGATCGAAGGCTTAAACCTAGGATTCGATGACTGAACTCTGATGGTCACAGGCCCTCATGGGTCGGATTTTTAACATAATCATTTAGGAAGAACGTTATAGATCTTAAAAGCCGAAAAGGAAAGCCTTTTTGAATTAGTCTGTGAAATAGATATGATAAGAGGCCTACCAGGCCAACTCGTCAGACCTCCGCTGCTCATTCTAAATCTGCAGAGAACTGGCCCATACGACATACCCTTTGATTCTGAAATCTCCCCGAGGATGTTTTTCCCAGCTCCACTACCCTTAGGCAGTTCAAGAAAGGGATCGACCAAAATCTCTCACCTCTTTGTAGCAATCGCATTGCTTTAGTACTTGGGTTTTTGCTTTCGCGGCAGCTTCAATTTAAAAAAGTTATCGTTACGCGTTCCACCACCTTTTCAACGAACTGAAATATCAAAGCTATCTTCTTCAAAATCATTCGCTCCATTTTTCTCGCAAGTATTTGACATCTACTCAAAACGCTGGTTCAGTTTTTCATGTTTTTTTTTCTTTGAAACATCATACAAATTGATGAATAGTTACTAACAAAGTTGCTCGTTACTAAAACGGACTAGGAAAATATGCAAGTTTAACAACCACAATGTCGGTGTTGCCCTTACAAACTTGTGGCGCGAAATTCAAAACATCAAATAGGACCTTCAGAGTTAAGCAAGAAGTTGAGTATTCGGATCTTCTGAATATCATTACTGGAGTACCACAGGGAACTATTCTAGGCCCGATACTCCATCTTCTGTACATATCATTTATTCCTGCTCTGACTGATCTAACAGTTGTACCACTTGGAGATAATACTGCTACCAATAATTTAGTGAGATGGAGGTGGAAAATCAGACTGTGCGAATTGAAATCGATCTACGTTTGCTTTACAAACCAAATCCTCCTCAAATAAGCGTTCACCACCACCATAACATTGGAGTCAAACGCTAGATATTTAAGTATGACCCTTGGCACCGGGCTTAAGTGGAATCACCATATTAAAAAAGAGGGGGGAAGAACTGAATATCTGCTACAAGCATATTATTTGTTATTGGCAAGATCCTCAAAGCAATCGCTCCACAACAAAATCATGATCAATAATCAGATCTTAAAACCAGCGTGGCTCTATGGTTGCCGACTATGAAGCTGTTCCAAAAATTCCAATATCAAAATTGGACGATTCCGAAATAAAGTTCTGGAGAACATGGTAAATGCCCCTTGGCATGTTCGTAATAGGGATATCCATCACATTTGAATATCCATCTGGTTATCGAATAACGGCCAGGCACGAAGAAAGGCTTCATCAACACGTCACAAAATCCGCCACTGTCTACCTATTGGGTGCGCTAAACGGCTAGCTAATCCTCCAGTTTGGTAGCTGGGCTATTTTTCAGGGCGCCATCGTCTGTGTCTGCGACGTCGTTCGCGGATTCCACGCGTGGTCTATGGATAGCAGCAAGTGATTGCGCCGGGATGCGTCGGGACGCATCTCCTAAAGAGCGTCGACTGGGACGTAGCGTCGAGACGACGGAGTTGCATTGGCCGTCACATCGGTCTAGACGTCTGCGACCTTGCTCAAAATAGCATGGCACACCGGAAGATTCGCAGCCTGCCTGATGCCTCTCTGTCCGGCATTCCCGCGGATTCCGATAAAGTCTGCAGCTCCTGAAATGCAGAGTCTCACTAACGTTCAATGGTCTTCAATGAATCCCTTCACAGAAACCTCAACGATCCTTACAACATGCTCAGTATGTCCCAAAAACTATTGTCCATGACCAACTCTTAAAACCACAGACCTTGCAGCTATTCTATCTGTCATCAGCAAGGTGATGAAGAAGTACATTCATTCATCGGAAACACGGACAGGCAGGATGGTTTTCGGCACCAGAGAACAACGGGGGACCTCCTCGTAACACAACTACTGTGGAGTAAACTTGTCCAGTCATATGGCAAAGATCATGTCATTGCTCTTGATATCCATCCTATGGCCTCCCAGAGAAGCTTTGCAGATGGGTGGCTGACTTCCTCTCCGGCCACAAGAATTCCGTCGTAATTGACGAACTCTCCTCTTCATCCCACAAATCAATGCGGATCGGATCGGTCTTGGCTCCATCACTGATTCTGTTACATATCAGCGACCTTCTCTCTTGTAAGTTAAATCCAGTCCACAGCTTTGCACTTTACACGCAAGCATTCATATGCCAAGCCGATTTCTGCCTAGATAATGAGACTTTAGCAGAATCCCCTCTGATGGGAGATCTGTAAGTTATCACTGTTTTGTGATGCAACAGTTTGATACAGTTAAATATTTCGAAAGCACAGTACTTGACTGCCGTGACACCTTGATTAAAAAGAAATTCCCTAGCTTACATCCGGTTTCAACTGGCCGTAGTCCAGATCACCGAGGACTTGATTTGGCACGATCACATCTCGTCAATCGCCGCGGTGCTGGCCGAAAGTTGAGTTATTTGTTAAGGGCTAAGGAATGCTTTCCTCCACATCACCTCCTCCCTTTATACAAGGCCCATAAATGACCTAGTTCTCAACTACCGCTATGCTAATGCACTTTGTTGCTTATTTTCTTCGTTCTGCCTGCCATTCTAACCCTGTCTTCGTACATAAGAGCTGGCCGGCACGACCGCTCCTTTGTTTCTAGGGTGGCGAAATTGTTGATCATTCTGCCTTGAGAGGTTTTTGCCAGTTCGACTAACCGTAGACAGTTCAAAAACCGGATTGTCTTTAAGTTCCTTATAGCAATTGCGGTGCCTTGTTATTTAAATTCCGTAGCAACAGTATTAAAAAACAGGCTTATCGACGTTTCGGTCAAGTGACGTGTATTCGTTCTATTTCGTCAGTCAACAGAATATACGCTCGACCAAGCACACTTGACCCCGGCTTGCACTTTGATCAATCAAATGGCGTAAAATCTAAACCTCTCTTTAATTATTCCTTTCTTTTTTCTTCCTTTTCACCTCTCCGTGGCGGTCATACCAACTAAACGACAAGACTACAGCGCTTAAAGCGCTAACGTAGGTGTCCATTTTACTCAAATAGTCGTTGACATGAAGCGCTGTTATTTTCTGAACGCATCCAGTGACGAATGAATGATGACCGCAGCCGTATTTATTTCTGGAAAATGTGGTGAAACAACAATGCAACTCCTTTCGAAAATAGTTTCGCATTAAAGCAAATGGATTAAAGAACTAAACGGAGTCAGATAGTCTAGTGACTATAATTATTAATTTTTGGATCTACATTCATATACGGTTCTTCAGTGTACACCCGTAATTTTTAATTGCCCATTGTGAAAGGTTAAAAAGTAAAACACAACAACGGGAATATTTTTAGCATCAAATACTTTTAATGACCAAGAAGACTTTTGAGGTGCTCAATCTCCGAACAAATATGCATTTTTGTTATTAGGTGAAAAATTTACCAGCAACAAAATTAATCAACGCTCTAATGGTAATCAAAATTTATTCGATATGTTTGCAACATGTGAATGTGTTTTTTAAAAATGTGTTTCTATTTTAGATCCGGTGCATGCGAGATATGTGGAGTGTCACTGATGTCAACTTTCTTGCTTGTGGAACTTTGGGAACTTCTCAAGGTTCACACATGCTTGTAGTTGGCGTAATTATACAAATCTGTATTAATTTCAAAATACTTCTCTCTCAAACATCTTTGAGACAACAAAATTAGTCAACGTTCCTTCGCAATCAGAATTTATTAGATTTATTTGCAGCATGCCAATGTTATTGCGTTTTTTTTTTCTTTTAAAAATATCTAATATTTTTCGATACGATCCATATGAGAAGTAGAATGCGGTTGATATCTACTTTCTTGATTGTGGATGGTTGAAGTGAATTTTACCACCCATGAGACTATTAATTTTAGTCTACTCGCAGACAACATGAAAAACAATATTACTCATCGTTACACAGTAATAAAATTTTATTTCATTCATTTACACTAAGCGAATGTTATTGCTTTTTTTTCTAAAAATATGTTATTCTTCGATGCCACCCATATGAGCTGTAGAATGTCGTTGGTATCTACTTTCTTACTTGTGGAAGGTTGGGGACTCTCCAAGGTTCACACATGCTTCTATTTATAAAACAGGCGCGGATAGATCAAATGTAAATCACGAATCGTCGTCTGAGTTGTCTCATAAATGTCCGTAGTGGACAATAAAAAACCCATTGATGTTACTTAGCGTAATTTGTGCACATACCACCCCATGTGCAGCTTTCTCAATGGTGATATATGTTTTCGGAATGAAGGTATCGGAAGATAAATTGTCGAATGGTATTATTACAAAAGAAATACTTGGTTCTGCAATTTCGAGGTTAGTATATGTTTTTATGAAGTGATAATTGACCTGCGTTCATCAAATAATATTTGAAGGTAGATTCTTATAGCATCTGGTTCATTGCAGATGTACAATCACGAAAATAAACTGATGTCTCTCTCAAAGGACCACGAAAACAGCATGCCTCATTTTATACAAACACAAAACACTTGACTTTCGAGAGGTTGTCAAGCAAAACCCAAAAGAGGTGGGAGAGTAGAAGCTTTAAAATTAAATAGGAATTAATTGCAAAGGGTGGCTTTTTATTTTTCCTTCCAATGCTATTTAGCGAGAAAGTATAATTACGAAAAATGTCTGTCTGTAAGGCTGTGTGTGTTGGGGGTGGAGGGTTGCAGGCGTTGGGAAAGGATATGTCTCAATTTTTGGTAATAGTATTTGTTTAGTAATATAGTATATTATTATATTCCTTTGTAATACATATTAGTAGATAACTTTTTTCTGAAGTGCCTGAGCTAAACATAATCTTTTATGAACTGATGAGAGCGTTGGGTGAAAAGTGGAAAGTCAACCTACTTGACACTATTTTTTGACTGGTTACTGGTTACTCATCAAGTCACTATGGAAGTTATAAATCGGCCGCGACCGCCATATTGGATTTAGAATGACGTGACATCGCTATTATGTTTGTCTTTCATTTGATATCCATATCATAGGGGTTACTATAGCATTGATAAATCACAATTTTTGTAGCATCCGTCAAATTAGATTTAATAAGTAATAATGATCACGACCGCTGGTTTACAAGACTGGTGCTTTGCCACTGTGCTACAGAGGCTTGTAGTTTCAGTATTCGTAGAGCGGCATTTGAAATCCTTGGCTTTTTATTAACATATATGCTTTTTACAGAATTTTACTTATGAATAAGGATAATGGAAAACTGTTATCAAATTATTGCATTGGCATTGGTTCTTGATAGGTACGCGAAGTTTCAAATTAATCGAGCTTCTGGAAATTGGTGAAAATTATGCTCAAAGATTCCGTTGCACATACATACAGGTCAAGCTAATAAAAGCGTGTTAAAAAGGCAACAGATAATTTATTATGTATCGCACGAGAAACAAAGACGTATACATTTCAGCCTATTTGGTTAGCATTAACTGTTTCAAAAAACTGTTACAAGATTTGTTCCGCACTAACTATTAAGTGAAGTTGATTAAATACAAACTTGTCAAAATCGACAAACGCGAACAGATCTATTCTCCACAGACTAAAATATGAAATGGTTTCTGCCTATAAACAATAATTGAGCTCTGATTGTATAGTTTACAGATCTCGTACGAAGTCAATTAATCTTTATATCGACAAAAACTTGAGCCTACACCTTAGTATCAGATTATATTTCTGTTAATTTTCAGAAACCATCTTAATTTATTATGAGTTTTGACTGCTTTTAATATTTGTTGACAAGCTAAGAGTGAAGAAAAAATTGACAACATTGTTTTTTAGTCATATCTATTCACACCATGAAATAATCAGATGAAAAGGATTTAGAATACTGTTCCAAACAGGCAGTTGAAAAAAATGGACATTTAAAGGCTTACAGTGTTCCTATATCTGGAAATATGATTCCTTGGATAAATCCCATTGGCAGAATTGAAACTATTGGAGGAAAGTAACCATATTTTTTATTATAGTGAGGCATATCCATGAAATTTGAACATTGTTATTCGGGATAGAGAACTTGAATATCCTAATTGGTGTAGGCAGTATACGTAATACAATATTTTCGGATCGTTAGCAGGTAAATTTATGAATCACTTAAGTAGCCAAAATAATTAGTACTTGTCGTAGAGAGGAAATGGATTACGCAAAAAATTATTTTGAAGTTGGTTTCCACTGAAATTGTTCAAATATCCGTGTCAACAGTTTACACGTCAATGTCTAGAAAAATCACGAGAAATCGATTAAGATCATTGCAAAGCACATTAATTTTAGAAAAGTTGATACAGTCGATGTCTATTTGGATCCCAACATTAAATATTTCTGAAAATGAAATTTGAAGTGTACTTCGCTAGACATATTGTTGCTAAGGCCAGATTGTGTAGAAAATTGTGTCGCGCAGACGTTTTTCTCGACAGACAAGACAAAACTTGATAATTATTAGAAATTTGAAAACATGGTGGAAGCGGGATACATATAGATAAAGCTACTAGTCGTAGGAATACATTCCTTACACATGTAAATTTTAAGATTTCCATTCATAAGGGGAACGTGGGAGAAAAAAGAAATAAACAACATTAACGCAAAGTGCCTCTCAAATAGCGAATTTCCTCAAAAGCCAGCAACTAAGTGCACTAACGAAATAATTACTTGATATTATCTGCGACATTACAGGGTTGGAGCTGAAGTCCGGTCACGAATATGCCAATTGTTTGCTTAATGAAAAAATGGCACTCGTTGAACCTTCATTTTTGGTGATAATAACAATAATCATAATATTCTGCATAATTAAGAATTGTAATAGGAGAGCTATTTGCGTAATTAGAGCTGACGTTTGACAGCGATTTGTCAGAGATATGTCCATTTCAGTGACCACTGATAACGTGTTTGACCGGGCAGATGAAAAAGGTTTGACGCATTTTGGGACAAATAATTAAGACTATACATGTAATTGGGGTTATAGAATGGTAACATCTACAAGCTCAAATAATTCTGAAAAATGAAACGTTTTAACCCTGGATATGGAGACGAATAGGGCGAGACAAAAATTAGTAAGGATAAATACGCAAGACATCATACCTTGGACACATACTGAGAAGTGAGAAAAAATAATAATAATAAATAATAATATTAATAAATGGGCTTTATTTCGTACCTAAGTAAAAGTACAAAAAAGGCGAAGTGTCGCTAAAATTAGCGTTTTTCAACTTAACCTTAACCTTAACAAAAAAAAAATATATATATATATAATAAAACATTCTACCATCAAAAATGTATCCATAATTCTCAATAATTACTAAATAATTAACAACACAGAACAATTACAAGAATAGTCCATATTTCTAGCATTTTGTACTCATCATCAGACCTCGACTTGTAGTTTTAGTTTAAGCCTCTTTTTAAAATTAAATAACGTATAGTTTTGGAATGTAACAGGCAGATCATTGTATAATTTAATAGCATTGTAGCTGAATGATGTTTTGTAGACAGCCTTAGAATGTAAGGGTATCACTAACATATTCCTATTCCTTGTATTCAGTTGATTTATGTCACTACATCGTGTTAACTTATTATGCAAATATTGTGGTTGTTTGGTAGCTAAAACCTTATGTGTGAGTGTCAATATGTGAAGCTTTTGCATGCCTTTAATCTGCAGAATACCAAGTTCCTTAAATTTATGAGAAATATGATCAAACTTTCGTATTCCGCAAGAAAATCTGATGCACGAATTCTGAATACGCTGTAATTTGCTTTGTAGTATTGTAGGTTATCGGGAGAAGGAAACAATCATGGCCTAGTCCCTAGTCTATGATTTGACTAACGTGGATGCATAAGAATTATTCCAGGCTGTTAAAGATAGGAAAAATTTGAAAAATGTAGTCTCCGTTGGTGGAGACGGCATAGAAGAAAGATAAATTGATGGATAAATACTGAATTTTAGTATAAAAGTCACAGGTGAAAATGGCAAGATGGCGCCTAGACACCATGATGGAAAAATAAAATAAACGGATTAAGAGACATGTGACAAGTCATATTCAAGCTTCTAATATGTACTTTGAAACATCATATTAGACGAAAATACCCCTGGTTTGCGTAATAATTGTAAAGTTTTATTGCTTCAGCATAAAATGGGTACACCAATTTTTGTGGGAAAACTTTTTATTCTACAACAAAGAATGAGAAACGTGTTTTTTTGGGATGCAATCGAAAGTGTTGGCAGGAACGAAAAAACTCTTCATATTAGATTTTTAGGTATTTATGAGACCTACGAAATGAGACCACACGGAAAAAGATCCAACAAATAGCAAAAAAGCTATGGCTGAAAAAAGAGGCAAACAAGTTTTGGCTTTTATTGGTAATGCGTCGATGGTTTCTCCCAAATACTTGAAATTCTTCAAATTTATACGACTCACGCTTCTAAATAACCACGACAAAATTGGAATAGATTGGTCAAGTAGTTTTTGAGAATTTCTAATTGTTTATCCCAAAACACCTGTTTTCCGGCCATCACTACTAGTTTATTTATCAATATACAGGGTTAGTTCAAAGGCATTTTATAGCAAAATACATTAGTTTGCTTTGCCGATATGAATCGCAAACCCTTCTGGAAGATAAATGTTATGTTTATGCAAAGAGGGTGGGTTACGTTTTTTCTTCTAAACAAATTCAAACATTTCGTATTTATGAGTAATTCGCAAATAAGATGATAGACACATCCGCTTTGTTTTAAAATGTGTAAAAATATGTTTTTCGAATATCGTAGCACATTTATTTGTTCAATTACTCTCCTTTTGTAGGTCTCATAAATACCTAAAAATCTTATTAGAAAAGTTTTTTCATTCCTGTCAACACTTTCGCTTAAACCTCAAAAAACGCGTTTTCTCATTTTTTGTTGTCGAATAACAAGTTTTCCCACAAAAATTGGTGTACCCATTTTATGCGTCCATGTTTTAAATACCCCCTTGAACAACTTGCACCAATAAAACCAGACTTTACAATTATTTCTGGTAAATTTGATTAGTCTAACTATAGAATGCGAAATTATGTATCTCTCAAAATTATCATCTGGGGGGCTGTTGAGGATTTTGAACACTGTACCTAAAGCAACAACTCATGTTTGTAGTATGTGTAAGTTATATCAGTTTTCTGTTATTTTTTTTTTATTTAATCTGTAAAACTTATTCTTCCAAGATGCCCTAAAATATTGAACGTATGCATCAATTTCATCATCTCCAGTTTGAAGGTGCTGACTTGTACTGAAAAATAAATGCGGGATACATGGAATTAGAAGAGTGACCGATTTTTTATTCTTATGGTTTCGTATAAAAGCAATCATGTTATCAGTTTGTCTTCGTCTAAAATCTACAACACCGTAATCTAAAACCAGTTTGCCATTCATGAAAATGCCCATAGTACAAAAATATTTACCTCAAGATACATTTAACTGTAAATAATTCTGGCTTATTAGTAATAATATTTATCTGTCGCCACCATAGGAAATTGTGCAACACATACGTAGTCATGCCATAAGTTCTGTCCCTCGTTTTCAAACAAGTGTAGACCTGTTAATACTTGTCCGATTGTTTACATTGTGGTGTCAGTTGATTAAGCGCTTTTCGGGTAATTACATATACCTCAGTTTGTATTGATCTCTCGAAGCATAACGATGGAGTGGGGCAAGGCAGAGAACCGTATTGCAGTGATAGCTTTACATAAGTGTAATCACAGTGCTAGTCAGATTTTTGAACTCTTACGCGGCCTTCAAATATCGCGTAAATTTGTGTCTAGGACCATTCAGCGGTACAATGAGACGTCCTCTGTTGATGACAGGCCAAGAAGCGGAAGACCTCGTCAAGTAAGGACTCCAGCAGCCATCAAAGCCGTAAAAGCCAGGATTCAAAGGAATCCACTCCGGAAGCAGAAGATCCTATCCAGGGAAATGAAGATTCCTGTCCGGACGATGTCGCGCATCATTAAACAAGACCTAGGGCTAGGGGCTTACCGGAGACGTACGGGCCAGCGACTTACGGCCACCTTGCGACACATCAGGGCGACAAGATCCAAGAAGCTCTTGGAGAGGTACGCAGCTGGGGGATTCCGAAAGATTTTGTTCACGGATGAGAAAATCTTCACCATAGAAGAAAAATTCAACCGACAAAATGACAAAGTGTATGCAAGGAGTTCACAGGAGGCTTCGGAGATCATTCCGAGAGTTGAGAGAGACCACCACCCTGCGTCAGTCATGGTTTGGTGGGGGGTGTCCTACGAAGGGGTCACTCAGCTCCATTTCTGTAAACAGGGCGTGAAAACAAAAGCGGCAAACTATCAGAGCGACATACTGGATCCTATCGTCAAGCCTTTAAGTGGTACATTGTTTGCCAACCAACACTGGGTCTACCAGCAGGATTCCGCCCCCGCTCACAAGGCTAAGAGTACGCAGCGCTGGCTGGAAAGCAATGTGCCAGAGTTCATTGCTGCGGAAGATTGGCCCTCAGGGAGTCCGGACCTCAATCCTTTAGACTACAAGTTGTGGGACCTGCTAGAGCAGTTGGCCTGCTCCAAAGCCCACCGTAATATCGAGTCCCTGAAAGCGGATTTGATCCGATCAGCGGCAGCTATTCCTTTGGAAGCTGTGCGTGCAGTGATAGATGAGTGGCCCGCGAGATTGAAGCAGTGTGTGAAGGCCAAGGGGGGACATTTTGAATAAAACTGTTTGATTATGAATTCTAAAAATGTTGTCGAATAAATAATATCTTTCATATAAATATATCTTATCTTGTTTCATTTTTATCATGAGATTATCATGGGACAGAACTTATGGCACGACTATGTATTATTTACTAGTCTAGTTCCAGGGCACCCACTGTGATATTTTATCATTCATGATTGGTTTCTACCCATTTTTCTACCTATGTGGTGAGTAATAATATTATTATATAGTTACGGAATTGGACTTTAGAGGACCCGGTATAATTTTATTTTAGTATGAGATTTTCAGCACAAAACGTCGATTAGTCATGAAGTTTTGTGTTTCGTCATTTAACATTTAACAATATGTCAAATATTGAGATTTGTGTCAGTGTTGTGAGAAATTAATAATGTAGTTTTAGATCTATATAGTTCAAAATGTAAGGAATCTTATGGTTTCTCGAAACTGCACAAGTAAGTACATAGTTTTTTCTTTCCATTTTAAGCTATCTGATTATTCAATTCATATTCGTTAATGAAGGCAAGATCATATGCTTTTTTAGTTAATATAGAATCTATTTCCGTGCATTTTGTATTGTATTGTAGGTATCACATGTAGGTAGATATAAAAAACTCTGATTACTTGATAATTGATGGCAAATTATATTTTTGTTCTACTAAAGGCGTTCAGTGATATTTATTTGTACAACCGATGATCCGTATTTTGTATTTTAACGAAAATAATCATGAGTGGTGGAAAAGGCATGAAAATGTATTCCCAATGTAGTTTTAATGGAAATAGATTTTTATGGCGCCTGCCACATCAGCTTCCATTGACAGGGAATTTTCGAAGGGCTGCACTGTTAAGAGCCTTATTTGCCCTAATACTTAGCGAATGAAAAGCTAGTTCAGAATTTTTTATTTTTTTGTATCAGCCGATGAAGATTTGTTTCTATTTGAATTTACATTTATATCATTTTTTTATTTGTTATACGATGAACAATATATTTTGTTCAATATGTATTGTTTTATCAGGGTCATTCCGTTGTATATTTATAATTTATTCGTTTTTATATTACTAAAATTATCACGAAATATCAAGACTATTTCAATTTTCAGGTACTTGACGTAAACACTACTTGACTTGATTTCTATTGGTATAGTTGTAGTCACCGTCTCTGGCGGTTACGTCATCAACGTCGTATGAAATAAGTAAACAGATCGAGTCTCGGTACGATGGGAGTATTTTCATCTGCTACTCTCTCCAGTACGCATGAAGTGGGTAAAAGGGGCCCGCTGTTTTCATTCTCTTCCTGGAAATAAATTTAGCACGAGCTGTCGGCCTTCTCCATTGATCGTATTTCCGGGCATTGTACAATTTTATATTGAAGATTGATAACAGGACAACTCAAATTGCACGCCGATTTCAAGTAAGTTGTCACTCTGACAAATATGATTGAAAAGCACTCATACGTAACGACAAAGTTTTCGAGACGGAGACACACAACTAAAAAACGTATGTCTTTGAACTTACCGAACAAACGTTAACGCTCAGGGGTAGGTTGCATGTGTATGTATGAGGGACATGGAGATATATAAACGGATACTGGTAGTCTTCCTTTGACCCGCCAAGCACGGTGACTACAACTATAGAATCCAATACTTGACTTGATAACAGAGTACACCTACTTGACGTTGTTATTGAATTTCAATCATAGGGACACAAATGATCCTTTTAAAATCACTAAGCCACTTGAGTGGACTTCAGCTGCCGTATCTCTAAGCTGCAGATTTGTCGCATTGGATTGATTTCCACCAGTCTCCACATATGCACATATGGTGCTGGAGGCTGCTTGGATTGGGTTCGGAACACACAAACACGTACGTGCAGGTCTCGGGAGGCTGCGGTCTAATTTATCGGGCCCTTTGCTAAGGCCCCGAAAGACATCTGCTTCCTTTCTGCTGGGCCAAAGCGACGCTCTAACGCCGCCATCGAAATGCGGCGTGCCGCGTCATCGCGTGTCGTGTGCCATATGATGCCGCTAAACTTGGAAAAGTTGTATAGTCTGGTTGATCGAACCAACCGATGAATTCGGACTAGGTAGAAGGAGCAAGTATACGATTTGTTTATAACCAAAATTACGTATTCAGTAGTCAGGATGCAAGTTCGTAATTACAAGTCGATCAGGCTTAAGCCGCCAGTTTGACAGTTCTTGACATTCCACATTGAATTCGAACTTTTCTGCGAAAACATATAAAAGTGCCTGGGTTCCATACAATCGTAGTGTTCCAGACAGTTACTGAAAATGGCGAAGGTTTCTGTAGATTGCAAATAGCAGTTCAAACTGAATAAGAGCAAATATTTTTATCGATAATTATTATATAGTCATCGGCGTTGCGAAATGGTAATTAACTCAATATTGGGATTTTTCTTGTACAGTTGTGAGGTGATTTTGATTTATTTCATTCCACATTATAAAATAAGAATGGCATATTTTAAACGCAAACTTCAATTTTGAGCTCTCTATTTCACGGATTACAGCTCATACCGTTTGATGCATTTTGACATTTGAAGTGTCCTTAGATTCGTCTTGATATCTCAGTTCATTATTCATTCATTTCAGTTACTGCAGGCAGATCGTGCAAAAATACTTGGTACTTGTACCAGTTTTGAGCCATTTTCATATGCTGGTATTTGTCGCTAACATGGTCAAATTTTCTTAGCCTTTGGATAAAATGAATGCAATTATTCTGAATAATGTTCAGCTCGTTCTTCATGAACGGGATAGTACAGAATAACGCAATAACATGAAATTGACTAAACAAGAAACTCGAATATTTTTTTCCTTAATTTATAATTTAGAAGATGGCGATTTTCAAATAATGCTGTCATTGTGGCATATATATTTATAGTTAGTGACATGGCGTGGTCCCTAAACCTTGATTTGCTGTCTTTTTCAACTCATAAAATCTTAGCTGAATGTGCAAGTTGCCTTCCGTTGTCCCCCCTAATGGGCACCCATTTTCGTGAGCCCAAAAATTTCAGGCGGATAAAATAGAAATAGTTGCAGGAGCTTCTAAAATGGTACTTTGTATACTGCAATAGTGAGAGCGATACTTCTCAACAAAACAGTGAATAACAAATTTCACAATTCCTAAATCAAGTATCCAGTAAATTCTGTAAATATAGTTTTTTAACAATAGGCTAATATGAAGCGCTTTGATCTATTAATTCCAATGTGCGTGAAACTTCAAAATTAGATGTTAAATTTCTCCTCCACTGGATCGATTTCCAGAAACTACACAACTATCTGCAAATTTGGATCAAATTATAATTGCGTGAAATGCCATTAGGGTGGCGAGCACCAACTAAGACTAAACTAGTTTGTTGTTGAAAATGTATGAAAATACTCGTAGTGACCTCAGTTGACATCATTCATATACAGAAGGCATAATTTTGAATAATCAGCATCATACTCGTTTAGTTTTAAATCCTCCTGCTTTTTCCAAAAAACTACATTTAAGCATACTAATTGACCGTACTATATCGCCGACTAAACCAAGGTAGAAAAAAGAGAATTTTACTGTTCATCGGGTTTTATACAGTCGTATAAGATCGCTAAAAGACTCCCTATCCTTGTCTCACTCCGGAAGCCGCCGCAGATGCGCGAGACTCGTGGGCGAGATATTAAGGGATAATTAAGGACAGAGGCACGCCACCACGTCAGCCACAGCCACCAAGCGAGAGCACCTTGTCTGCCCTAAAAGCCTACAGAAATAACGTTAGATTTACGAGTTCCCTTATTTGCCTAGATTTCGCTTTTCAGAAGTTAATAATGATTTATATGGTCAAAACTCATAAAATTTTTGATATATTAATTTGTTTTGCTTACGCTCAACAGATATTAGAGGTTAGATATGACTTTTGGTTTGGCAGTTATTAGCCTTGTTTGGAAAGATTTACAAGGTTGCGGTTGTTCCGTGAGATTACGATTGCTAATGAAGATTGAGGAGGGTTTTATATATCAACGGATTGAAAAGCTTTTCGCATTTTTTTTTGATATATCAAGATCGATAGTTCTCCAATTTTAAATTAACACTTACATTCTTTCTTCCATACTTTAGGGTTTGCATTTGATCACAATTCATAGAAATGTATAAAATTTGTATTTTTTCAATGCATTGTTTTGACAGATTTGAATCTAATTCGTGATTAACATAAGATTTATGTAACGTTTTATCAGAGATATATTCCCATACTATTCCAATTCTCGTGAGATACATTATTGGAATCCTAAAAGCTATTATATGAAACCCGGTTTTTGATAACTTATATGCAAAAAGGAAAGTGGATTCGAGCAGAAAATAGGATAGGTAACCCGAGCGATACGTATTTATGCTGGATTTCGGGCCTGATGAAGCCAATGCCCATTATTTTCCTACTTTTTGTTATATATCTTTCTCCGCACGATCATTTTCTTTTTATAATATATATATATATATATATATATATATATATATATATACAGTAATGGACAAAAGTATATAGACAAATATGAATATTTACCTAAATACCTTTAGAAAACGAATTCATACTTCATTGCTCCATAAACAAATGCGTTATTAGTAGAAAAACTAAACTCCTTGTTTTTACATTATCTGCAATGAACACAATACAGGTCTGAATATAAGGACTTTTTTATGAGGGACAAAAATATGTAGACAAATTCTTTTCAACATTAGTTTAGTACAGTTTCGTGTCAGAAGAGGATTAGTTTGTGTTCATCAAGTATTGTGGAATAAGTTGAGTGATTTTAAGACCATGCCGCGTGGTCCAGAAATTTCTTTCGATGTGAAAACTAAGATCATTGAGTTACAGTTACAAAGATGGTGAACTTCAAGTCGACATTGCCAAAAATTTGAAGCTGAAGCGTAAAGGAGTTTGGGCAATATTGAACAAAATGTAAACAAAAAGGTATCTTGGAAGCCTCTAAGAGAAGTGGTCGGCCTAGAAAACTAAATGCTAGATCAGTTAGATTAATGAAAGGCCAAAGAAACGTTTAAAACCCCAAGACAAATAAAAGCCGAAATCAAGACAAAATGAATTGTCAGTGTTTCTACGAAAACTATAAGTAAAAGATTAAATGATTTGAAGTTATTTGCATATCGCCCGAATAAGAAGCCGCTAATCTCGAGGAAAAACCGTAAGGACAATTTGCACGGTTGCATCTTGATTGGAGCATCTGTGACTGGAAGAGGGTATGTTTCAGTGACGAATCCAAGTTCAATATGTTTGGATCAGATGGTGTTCATTACGTTAGACGTCTTAGTGGACAAAGATTGAACCCCAAGTACACTTTGCCCACTGTCAAACATGGAGGCGGGTCTGTTATGGTTTGGGGGTGCTTTTCGGGGTTTGGGATGGGACCTTTACATAGAATGGATGACATTATGGATAAGTTTGTATACACAGTCATACTAAAGCATGTCATGTTACCCTATATGGAAGACAACATGCCCTTAAGATCAATCTTCTAGCAAGATAATGACCCGAAGCACACTTCAGTTCTCGCAAAGAAATTATTTCTGGATGAAAAAATACCAGTTCTCAAATGGCCTTCAGTCTTCCGATATAAACCCCATTGAAAATCTATGGGAATACTTAGATAAGCAAATACGAGATAAAAATTATTCAAACAAGGATGAACTTTTTGCCGCTTTAGAGCAAAAGTGGAGACATATTGATGAATCTTATATCAAGAAACTTCTACAATCTATGCCGAGACGATCCCAGGCGGCGATTGATAATAATGGTTATGCTACAAAACATTAACACAAACATGGTTGGTTTTCTATAATTCAATGAACTTTGCTTCTTTTTTCTATAATTGTTTTGCTTTGTCTATATATTTTTGTCCTTCATAGTTCCAGTTTTTTCAATTAATTTTTTATTGAAGGGAGTCTAATGAATTTATTTATGTATAAGTGAGTATTATGTATACAGGTTGGTGTATTAATAAAACAAGTTAAAAAAGAAATACAGCACAATATTAATTTGTCTATATAGTTTTGTCCATTACTGTATATATATATAGAGAGAGAGAGAGAGAGAGAGAGAAAATAATCATGCGGAGAAATGTATATAACAAAAAAAAATAGGAAAATAATGGGCAAAATCCGCGAAAAGGAGGAAAGTGGATTCGAGCAGAAAATAGGATAGGTATATGCAACTACAAAAGTAGATACACATGCTCATACATCCGGATACGGGTGTAACCTGAGGAAATAAAGATAGATGGGAAAAAATCACATACGAAGTCCACAACAAGAGCCAACCTACACATTGTAGTATAAAATAGCTAGAAGACCTCGAATTTTCAAGGCGACATCTAACCACAACCACGCGGCCGGTTATAGCCACTTGCTGTGGTACTTCAAGCCCAAAGGATCTACAAAGAGAAAATAATCATGCGGAGAAATGTATATAACAAAAAAATAGGAAAATAATGGGCAAAATCCGCGAAAAGGAGGAAAGTGGATTCGAGCAGAAAATAGGATAGGTAACCCGAGCGATACGTATTTCTGCTGGTTGGCTTCATCAGGCCCGAAATGAATGCACATATGCAACTACAAAAGTAGATACACATGCTCATACATCCGGATACGGGTGTAACCTGAGGAAATAAAGATAGATGGGAAAAAATCACATACGAAGTCCACAACAAGAGCCAACCTACACATTGTAGTATAAAATAGCTAGAAGACCTCGAATTTTCAAGGCGACATCTAACCACAAACACGCGGCCGGTTATAGCCACTTGCTGTGGTACTTCAAGCCCAAAGGATCTACAAAGAGAAAATAATCATGCGGAGAAATGTATATAACAAAAAAATAGGAAAATAATGGGCAAAATTCGCAAAAAGGAGGAAAGTGGATTCGAGCAGAAAATAGGATAGGTAACTCGAGCGATACGTATTTCTGCTGGTTGGCTTCATCAGGCCCGAAATGAATGCACATATGCAACTACAAAAGTAGATACACATGCTCATACATCCGGATACGGGTGTAACCTGAGGAAATAAAGATAGATGGGAAAAAATCACATACGAAGTCCACAACAAGAGCCAACCTACACATTGTAGTATAAAATAGCTAGAAGGCCTCGAATTTTCAAGGCGACATCTAACCACAACCACGCGGCCGGTTATAGCCACTTGCTGTGGTACTTCAAGCTTAAAGGATCTACAAAGAGAAAATAATCATGCGGAGAAATGTATATAACAAAAAAATAGGAAAATAATGGGCAAAATCCGCGAAAAGGAGGAAAGTGGATTCGAGCAGAAAATAGGATAGGTAACTCGAGCGATACGTATTTCTGCTGATTGGCTTCATCAGGCCCGAAATGAATGCACATATGCAACTACAAAAGTAGATACACATGCTCATACATCCGGATACGGGTGTAACCTGAGGAAATAAAGATAGATGGGAAAAATCACATATGAAGTCCACAACAAGAGCCAACCTACACATTGTAGTATAAAATAGCTAGAAGACCTCGAATTTTCAAGGCGACATCTAACCACAACCACGCGGCCGGTTATAGCCACTTGCTGTGGTACTTCAAGCCCAAAGGATCTACAAAGAGAAAATAATCATGCGGAGAAATGTATATAACAAAAAAATAGGAAAATAATGGGCAAAATCCGCGAAAAGGAGGAAAGTGGATTCGAGCAGAAAATAGGATAGGTATATGTGCATTCATTTCGGGCCTGATGAAGCCAACCAGCAGAAATACGTATCGCTCGGGTTACCTATCATATTTTCTGCTCGAATCCACTTTCCTCCTTTTCGCGGATTTTGCCCATTATTTTCCTATTTTTTTGTTATATACATTTCTCCGCATGATTATTTTCTCTTTGTAGATCCTTTGGGCTTGAAGTACCACAGCAAGTGGCTATAACCGGCCGCGCGTTTGTGGTTAGATGTCGCCTTGAAAATTCGAGGTCTTCTAGCTATTTTATACTACAATGTGTAGGTTGGCTCTTGTTGTGGACTTCGTATGTGATTTTTTCCCATCTATCTTTATTTCCTCAGGTTACACCCGTATCCGGATGTATGAGCATGTGTATCTACTTTTGTAGTTGCATATGTGCATTCATTTCGGGCCTGATGAAGCCATCCAGCAGAAATACGTATCGCTCGGGTTACCTATCCTATTTTCTGCTCGAATCCACTTTCCTCCTTTTCGCGGATTTTGCCCATTATTTTCCTATTTTTTTGTTATATATATATATATATATATATATATATATATATATATCTCAACTTGGTTTGCCTACTCTCCAAGGGTAGGCATTAGAGCTTAGATAGGACCACACTCAGGATGATTTTCAAGCACAGGGATCGCCCATGAAAATTGAAAGTGATTTATCTTTACAGAACTCATAAAAGTTATACTATATTCTTGGTATTGGAGATTAGATAGTTCTTAAATTTAAGAGCTATGTACCTAGTTCAGGAGAATTTTTAAGGTGGATTGAATAGCTTATACCTACGAAAAACCATTGACGCAATTCTCTCATTTGCTATAGATATAAAGATGGAATTACACAAACAACGCCTATCTTGTAATTTCAATTTTTTTGTTGAAAAAGTACATTTTGATGCTTGGTAGTTACATAAGCACGTGGATTATTCTACAACAAGTTGCCGATTATTGAAGAAAATTGATCGAATAACTCTTGTGTATTTTTTTCACGATAGTCAATTCATGGTTTGAATGTAAACGGGAAATTGGACTTTTTTCTCAGGTGCTTTGCCCGGGTTTCCCCTACGTACCTTAGAAATATTAAAGCATGCGAAATTAAAACATGTAGCATGTTAATGAATATTTAAGTATAATTTTCAATAATAAGTAATGATAAATAATAATAAAAAATATGTGGTTCTTTTGCTTAAGTTGTATACATCTAACCCTATTTCCTGCAAAAACAATGTAAGCCCATAACAGTTTTCCGGCCTTTCACCATAATTATTATTAATAAACTGATTTCAATCTTGTACAACTCAATTACTACATTGTATTTGAAAAAGTTCCTTAAACCTGATTTATTTGTTAGTGTTAGTTTTTATTGTCTCCTGAAAAATTCATTTTATGGGATTTACCCTCTCAAACAAACCAAGGTTTTACAATGTCATATCCAAAATGATAAAAAAAACTTCTTCAAATTCATTTTCTCACAATTTATGATATTTAATGTTGTACAGGCACGTCGTAATTTTGACGATTTATCGGAATTTTGAGACAAAAATACTAACCTTGTGTTTAATAGCCTACATGTATGTCTGACCACCGCAAAGTTGCATAAAATTGAGGAACAAATACAATAGATTATATTTTTAAATCCTCGCCCACAATTATCTTCTATAAAGTCTGTCTTTCTACTATATAACTATATATAACAGTCGCCTCCAAGGACCTTGTAAACACATACAGTGGGCATATGATTTGCTGGTATAAATTACGTCATTTTTAAAACTTTCATTGATATTATTTATGCCCCAGTCTGAAATAGTATTTCTGTCTTTAACCAAATGTAAGTCATTTGTCATAATTCCAATCTTTTTCCCAGTAGAAGAGCGCAATGACATATAAGCCGTTTTTCTATGTTTAAGTCTACATCATTTTTGAAAGTACTGATTATCTATAATTCTTTCACTCAAACTCAATGATTACAGCGTATTATCTGGCCTAAAAAGGTTTTCCTTCAATCACTGCATTTCTGAATTCTCAACTAAATCACTTAAAAATGATTAACGTTTACAGGAAGCCCTGCGAAGAAGTACAACGATCGATATTTATTCGTAGGACACCCTCTATATTTTTGGCAAGAAATTGTTTTCCATTCTACTTATATCTGGATTACCAAAAATACAGATTTGAAAAGCAGAATAAGTCCTTTCCTGATGTGGGAGACTAATTATGGTAACTTGAAAAGCATAATTCATTACTCTCTAAAATTACTGTAATTTCAAGTTATTATACTCTGACTGTTGTTTTACCGTTTCATAGTAACAAGATAATGTCTAAACGGAGCCAAAAATTCTCAAGTTGTCGAAATATGTATTGCATATAATGATATAATAATAGGTATTGCGTAAAAATACAAAGGGCAATATTTCCTACCTAAAAAACTTTCAATCATACCACACCGGCTCACAGAATTTGTGTTTGGAAATTTCTTGTAAAATAGTATTGTCGTTTATGTGACTGAATAATTTTCAGTAGGAACATTTTAATCACTATTTTCTCATTGCTCTCTATGATTACTACTTATTAAAATACCACCTCAGGTGAAGGTTAAATATAATAATAAATTTTATTTGTACAATACTTTGCAATGTTTTAAAAGCATATGTTACACTTCAAATGGAGACCTAGATCTCAGAAGTGCAGATTTGTAGATATGGTATGTAAATTGCTCTATGTAAATTGAAAACGGCGTGAAAACGCAATGCAGTTAATCCGAGCTGTTTTTCAACCGTTTTAATGTTCCGAATAAATAAACAAACTACACTTTGATAAATCCAAAGGGTAGCTTAATTAGACTTAACACTATTGTTTATTGTATCCTACATTTGAAATAGACATTGTTTCTACGACTACGGTGTTCCTCATTGGCTTAAGTAAATATAGCTCGCACACACTAGATCACTTTCTTAGTATTTTCGAAATCGCTGATATCGTTTACTAACGGTAGCTCAGATGGAACAAATTGTTGAGAACCATGTTCTAAGATTTTGGAACCATGAGACTTTTTCTTCTGGCTCTAATTTTTTCCCTTGTAATATTCTCGATTATGTCGGTCACTATATTCGCCGGAAGCGAAGTGCATGGTGGGGGGACTGAATCGATCGCCGCGAATATATGTGGTGAAATCCGTGTGAGATGAAATCAACTGAGGCATTATCATCGCGCACCTAACAAACAACTCAAATATTCGAGGCTTTTGATTTTTTATTGATATGATCTTGGTTATTTTTTCCATTGTGCAGAGGAATTCCTCGCTTGAGAAGTATTCGGTCCACGGGATTTTCTTGCTGAAATGTTGTCTACATTTTCAGTGAATCTGGACGCAGTCACACTTTCAAGCTTAATAGATGAGTTCCATATTAAAGAAATATTTTCTTGTGGTCTAATTTTCGAAATTAGTGACAGCCCTTTCTACCGAAATGTCACATTCGGCAATTTTATTACTCCAAATTGTACTTAACTCTTACTGACATGTTGTTATTCAAAAAATCTTAACTTATTAACACCACCCCTATTACCTAGATGAAAAACAACCCTGTTTGTGTCGTTTACCTTTCTTAAAATAGTGCTGGTATATAAAAACACATCAGGTACTTTATGTTTAGGATCCTCGAGGTGTAGCATATGTTGAGCCCAGGCACGTTCCTCATCCGATGATGATGGGCTAAAGAAGCGGCATATGTGGCGCTTTGTCTCCATAAAAAACTGCTATGCCGCTAACCGCAATCCGCCAAAGACCTTCTAGTCAAAAACTAGAGCGTCATTCAATTAAAAAAATACGTTATACTTAATTAACGAACGTTTTAGTTAAGTAGTTCTGACTTGCTTTCTATTATGCGCTTTCATTAGAATTTGAATGTTATTGTTCTATGTCGATTAGTCGGTTATCTTTGATTTTTTGCAACATGGAATATGCTGTTCAGTATTTCAAGCAATCTGTCACCACTAGATTGAAAGGCTTTGGAGCTTTTTGAACATGAATCAATGGCGTTTCAAGCTGGGTATTGATCTTATATACAATACATCAAGTTGATCAACTTACTTTTGACTTATTACTATTAAGTAACTATCAATTTTATCTTTTTGCAAGTATCGCATTTTAATTTGTTTTCCGCAATCAACGATTCAAACATAGTGTAGTGATCTTGACACTTTTTTGTGCATACGAGAAGTATAAGTAAAAGAACCAAGACTCCAATGTTTAGAAAAGTTGTGATGTCATAAGTTTCAGCGGGACGTGTCAAGTTTTACCACGTCCTGTCTGTAGATGTGATGCTACTTCTCACATGGGCATTAATTAGACTTCCTTCAGATGTGAAGTAAATAATCTTTATTATCTGACGTTGATATTTTATCGTAGACATTATTGCTGCGTTCTATAAGTACCCAAAATATAAATAAAATCGTATTGACTTAAGCATCCGGTGGGAGATGCAGTGGACTTGATGAGTTCTTTCTATTTAAGTGCAATTTTGTCTGAATAAAGAATACCTTATTGTATCCCTCAATCCCGCAATAAATTGACCCCCGTCTTAACTTTTTCATATAACGTTTTCGAAAATATAATTATATAAAAAAGCTGTATGATCTAATATAAAGTTTGTCAGTCTTCTGTGCTATAAAATAAAGCTTTATTTTTTAAATGTCATAGTTATGATCAAAATGATAGTATTTTTTTTTTCAGATTCTAAATATGTATGCTTATTTTCTTACTCTAATTAAAAACTGTTATTTAATCGTGTGTACCTGGCCTTATACAGATTGCATAGACGGCTAGATAGAAACTGGTTTGAACTTGGATGCACATAAATAAATAACACACAAAATTAAAGTTTTTGAACTGTATTCGAGCACTTTTCTGAAATACACTGTTAAAAAAGAGATTGCACGTAAAACATATTAGACCCCTTATCTCTTTGTATAAAACATTTTTTCTAAATGGTCATACAGAAAGTTAGAGGGAGGGGTGAATATATAGTGGGACACCCTGTACGAGGGTATGTATGATATTAACATGTTTCTATTTTATATTGCCATATGTGGTATTTGCAAAAATAACCTATCATATACAAACTGAAGTCTTCAAACTACAATGTCTTTGGTCGCGGCCTGAAACCCAAGCGAGAAGGCAAAATTAACTTTTTTCGCTTGTTAGTAAAGTCATTTTTTAGCAGCATATGCACCACGGCGCTATAAGAACGCTTATATTTATTTAGCCTACACCTATTTGGACCGCCCTTGGCATATGGTCTATCAAATGCCGGCCAGAATTACGATTTTTGATCCCGTGGGTGTTCTTACTTTCAAAAAGATAATTTTGATTCTAGACCCTTTGTTTTTTCTTCCTCTGAAGTCATATGTGCAATTGAGTTAAAAGGTTCAAAAAAAATTTGTAATCTGTAACATGCGAAATTCAAGTCCTTCTTTGAAGGTTAAAGATACATTTTGAAAATCAGGTACTAACTTTAACCATAGTTGTTATCTGCAGGAAAAGATGCATTATATTATTATAGGTACGTCTAGAAACGGTATCATATAGCCAATTTTTTGTCTCAATCTTCATTTACTTGAGTCGCTCTTTCTGTAAGAGCGCAAATGGCGTCAAGTAGATTGACTATACTTCCCACGCCTTCGAAACAACTTCCCTGTAATGCAATGACATCAAGAGATGAAGGTTCTGTCAGAAACATTAGTGCACTATTTGTGCTTTCGATAAAAAAGTGATTTCAGATTGCAGCAATGCGACACCTCAAACCTCCATTTGTTAACCCCTAAATAATTTCAAAAATGACCAGGATCCTTTTAACGTCCGAAGCGAAGTTTTAGCGATTTTTTTTATTCTAAAAAACATAATATCTCATTTACGAAATTTTTCACGATGTCCGTGCGGTCCTTGAGGAAGCTTCTTATATAAGTAAGTCTTGAAGTTAAGGAACTACTGTCGAAGCCATACTCCATTTCTGTGCATTACTATGTTATTTTTTTTAATACCTGCACTTCCTGTCCATTTACCTGTTGATTTCTAATGCTATAATTGGTATACTTAAGCCTTGTCTTGCTATGATCTTTTTTTTAACTACATTCCTTTAATCGTACATTATAGGTATATGACCATTCTGCCCTTATCCTATTTTCTTTCAAATAGTTGTATTTTCATCTTTAATGGTGATGGAGTTAAATATCCTTAACTAGACTGGACTGTTTTATGAAGAAAGTTGTATGTTATAAATAGAGTCGGTTATTTTATTTATTATTATTACTGTGCAAGTTGATAAGGAGACCTACACGGAAGGTATTTGAGAACACTCCTGTAACTACCAAGTGACAAAACAAGATGTTCTGAAAATGAAGAGACCTGAAACGGTAGTTTAAGTTCGACCCATACTCGGCTTCGTATGGTCACATCCTGTGCCTTAACTTACCAGAGGATATGTTATACTAATTCTTAAAGATGTTTCCTATAAAATACCCATCATGAGGAGCATTCAAATTATGGAATAATTTCATAAAGCAGCACCATTCATGCATTTTGTTTATTTAATACAGTCGTTATCCGTTTGTTTGTATTTGTATCCAATAACAATAGATCGTTTTATTGTTTTATGAATGTGTACACATAAAAGTATATGGCAAGAATAAACCGTTAGGGAATTTTTATGTGTTCCGATTATGTACTTTGCTCGCCTTTATAAGATCATTTTCTTTCCGCCGATGTAGGTATTTTCTCACTAATGAGCTGTGACTTACGGTGAAAATTATGCCAGATTAAACATAATCGGTAACCTCGTTTTTATCAAAGTATACTGACGAATAGTAGGATCACTGTGCCGTCAAATCAGCATCTTTCTGCAACGCAGCTGTTATTTTTAGTACAGTGGACCCCCGATAATCCGGCCCCTGTCTAATCCGGTCCCTGTCTAATTCGGCCCCTGTCCAATCCGGCGCCCCCTGTAATCCGACATGTCTTTGAATATGTGTTACACACATACGTATTTGACAATCTTCGCTAATCTAGATCACGC
Organism: Acanthoscelides obtectus; assembly: GCA_963669975.1. Lineage (NCBI taxonomy): Eukaryota > Metazoa > Arthropoda > Insecta > Coleoptera > Chrysomelidae > Acanthoscelides > Acanthoscelides obtectus. The sequence goes on from CAVLJG010000008.1 coordinate 48,817,093, forward strand.
AGGTTTGAACAGGTTACAACTTGTACGCGCCACCGCTATCGTGCTCGACGCCTAAGCGTTGTTTTACTTAGTTTGAAGTTGATTACTGGTGATAGCGGTACGGCTTAGCGTGCGTTCATTGTTTACTATTTATTCATTATGTATTAAGTATAGTACCTAGTAATGTCATCACAAACTGAGAAGCGAAAGCACAAAACATTAACAATTAAAGAAAAATGTGATATTTCAGACCGCTTGAATCGCAATGAAACTTTCAGTAGTTTAGCAAGTGAATACGGCGTAGGCCGATCTACAATTTATGACATTAATGACAAAGCTCTGACCTCGCGTTATAACAACCTTAAACAAAAAAAAATTGATGAATATTTCCAAGCTTCATAATTTGATAAATTCATTAATGATTTTGATTAATAATTGTTGATTATTGTGGTACATATGTATGTGCATGTATGCTTAATTTTATAATAAAGCGTAAGTAAGCTCTCTATTGTTATTTAATTTACTAAATTCGACATACATAAACTATGTATGATTTGTACTTCAAAGTACATACATAGACATAACATATATAAACTTACCATTGGATATGTAATTTGTCGGATTACAAGGTACTCTTTTGTAAAAAATTCCGGACTATAGGGGGTCTTAGGCAGTGCTCTATAATCCGACAAATTCGATAGTCCGACACTGCCCTGCATAATGTTTGTCGGATTACTGGAGGTCCACTGTATACTATTTGCGAGGTGTTCGTGGGAGTCGAAAAATACCGTTAAACCCGAAAGGCGCCTTCTGAGGATAGAGTCAGATATGAGTAACAATTTTTCGAGACTCACAGAATTAAAATCTTCAGTTAACCTGCAGACGATTGCAAACAAAAAATATCTGCTTCAAAGTGAACAAAGGTAAACGGGGTAAACGGAGTAATAGTGTAAAACATCCGCAACGCTGATGATTATGCTGTGTTACCAGACAATAAAGCTGATTTCCAGGATTTAATGAACCACATTAACTACGCAACAAACGGTATAGCCTTTTTATAATGTAAAAGAAAAACACAAAACACAATGATGTCTGGTTTCTGAAAAAGTCGGCGACACATCTTGAGGAGTCCAAGCATCAAAAAATTTCCCACACGTGATGTTACTTTGTCAAATCAGTATAATATTTTTATCAGACACTGCTCCGTCAATCTCGATTTTTGCCCGTGAGAAACTCCTGTAGTCTGCATTCTTTCAATGGGACTTTTTATTGTAAATTAATTCTAATAGTGTCACTGGACAGTTTATTTTATAGACGTTCGGAATATGAATTATACATTATTATTAACGTTAACACATGGAAGTATGAATCTCAAAACAAATTCGATAGTCCGACACTGCCCTGCATAATGTTTGTCGGATTACTGGAGGTCCACTGTATACTATTTGCGAGGTGTTCGTGGGAGTCGAAAAATACCGTTAAACCCGAAAGGCGCCTTCTGAGGATAGAGTCAGATATGAGTAACAATTTTTCGAGACTCACAGAATTAAAATCTTCAGTTAACCTGCAGACGATTGCAAACAAAAAATATCTGCTTCAAAGTGAACAAAGGTAAACGGGGTAAACGGAGTAATAGTGTAAAACATCCGCAACGCTGATGATTATGCTGTGTTACCAGACAATAAAGCTGATTTCCAGGATTTAATGAACCACATTAACTACGCAACAAACGGTATAGCCTTTTTATAATGTAAAAGAAAAACACAAAACACAATGATGTCTGGTTTCTGAAAAAGTCGGCGACACATCTTGAGGAGTCCAAGCATCAAAAAATTTCCCACACGTGATGTTACTTTGTCAAATCAGTATAATATTTTTATCAGACACTGCTCCGTCAATCTCGATTTTTGCCCGTGAGAAACTCCTGTAGTCTGCATTCTTTCAATGGGACTTTTTATTGTAAATTAATTCTAATAGTGTCACTGGACAGTTTATTTTATAGACGTTCGGAATATGAATTATACATTATTATTAACGTTAACACATGGAAGTATGAATCTCAAAACAGTCATACCAACAATGTGGTTTGAAAATAAATCGTAAATATGATTTCATAGAAGTACTATATGCTTTAAACCTTGCAGCATTGTGTGAGCTTTTTTGCCTAAAAAAAGTTGAATTTGCCGAAGACCTTGGCGCCAACAAAACTAAAAGATCTTCTAATGCGACTGAGACATGTGCAAGAAACGACTAATGTTCGTAATTTAATAAAACGGTTTCTGGGGATATCAAAAACAGGAAAAGAGCTCGTCTTTTTATTCTCAACAAAAGATCTGGTAAGCTATCATATCGTCGGTTCGGAGAAATACCGTCACAAGACGAAAACCACAAAGTTTCAATAGGAGCATTTAAAAATGCCAGTATCTTTGCATCACATATTAGGGTGGCATGATAAATAAGATAATATTCTGTAGTTTGTGGTTTGGAAAGTTCTAAACAGATGTTCTTAGTGGACCTAAAGCTTATTTAGGCCCGTATCGTCAGTCGTCCCTACAATTGTAGGGCGCGTTTATGGCCTCCTTGATTGTCATACGCCTTTCTCTCCTTCAAAAATTTCTAGATTACACTTGTCCCGTGTCAGCGTCAGCGCTCTCCTATTGTGAAGATATGTTTTCTTTTTAAATTGTAGGAAATTTCAGGCTGATAAAACATGATATAACTCAAAAGCAAGCACAATTTGATGCAAATAGATGTTTGTGACATAACCTCAAAATAGAGTTCTGACACGGAAAAGCAGAAAACTATGAAAACCAAGGAGGCCATGAACGCGCCCTACAATTGTAGGGACGACTGACGATACGGGCCTTAGCTACAGTTACCTTAAAAGGTGATTTTGATTGTATGTGACAGTTTTCTTCAAAAAGTTTAGGAACATTTTCTACTAGTTTTCTGGACTAAACTAAACCAAGTTTTTTAATAACTGAGTTTATTTTGTTAAGCATATCACACAGGCCCCTAAATCTTCGAAATGAAACATAAAGTGATACAATAGTCAAAACAAAATATTGTCATATTATGACATAAGATTAAAATAGAATTATTATATAGAAAGGCTTAAAACTAAGAACTAAGAACGTATAATGGTTTACCACTAGAAATATGTTCATGTTAATGCAATAATGTATCTCAAAGCTAAATAAACACCTAAACTTAAAAGCAATTTTACATAATCTGTAATGTGTATGTTGACGTTTAGTTACCCTCCATACGTTAGACGCAGTCGGGCAAGTTTCTGTTCACAGAACCACCCCTTATAAACCATTTTGCAAACACATGCCCATAATCAGATAATCCTTTTCAACAATTAGGCTTCATGCTCATAATACATGCTGGGCACTGTTTCCCTAAAACTAGCGAAACCGAAGGATAATATGGGAGGCCCTTTGCCTTAACAGGGTGAATGGGCATAATCATATTGTAGGAAATTTCACATGGAGACAGGACAGCGTAGTGCGGCGCGACTTGATGGTGGGATTTGATGATTATGGTGCCTGGTGAACGGTGGTTACTGGGAGAAAGGGTTGATAGTGCCAGTGACGTACTCATAAAGCATTGCTTTTAAAAAGGGATGTCTTCTTGTTAACGGACAACGTACACCACAGGTATCTTTGGAAGATGAAAACTCTTCACTCCCATCGAAATGTTATGCTTTCTTGGGTTGATTTGTTAGTTCAACTTGGATATTTATAATAAATCAGATTCAATAAAATTTCGGTGAAAAAATGTCTATACCTTGTAGATGGAACATTTACCAATAAAATTAATTGGTTGTAGCTATATGTGCTATAGAGCCAGCTGACTATCCAAAAATCGACAATGGTTCAGAAAAAATTGTTATAAGTGGTTTTACAGCCGAAATATATTCTTGGTGGTATATGACAAGGCTCGGTTTTGATAGATACAAACAAATTTACTGGATAACTTTTTTATTGAACGTCAATGTTGATAAAATCACCTTTTCGTGTATATTCAAATAATTATAAATTATTGGTTCAAATGGTAAAAAAAATTGTAGTGAATAAAAATACCTCCAACATCTTTTGGCTATTACTTGAGTGAGGTTTTTTGTAATAACAAATTAACCTTTACAACAAATTGGCTAGAGGTCTTATTTTCATTTCATTTTCTATACCCAACAACTTTTTTGACGACTTTCATCAATAGTTCATAACTATTTGAATATAATAAATTGCTTATATCTCTCAGCAAGTGGCCTTTTCGTATAGGTACCCTCAAAAATGTAGTTTCGCTGTAAAACACCCTATTACAGTTTTTTCTCTGAAATTCTAGATATCCTGGTCTATTGTGTACCTAAGCGGAAATCATGCGAGCGGAAAAAGGATTGAAATGTGATATTTTCTAAGGTATATGGGGTAGTTTTGTTCATTATACATAGTGTTTAGGAATGATCAAGATTAAAATAATCAGAAAGACACATTTTAGCATTCAAATTGAAATATAACGAAGTAGGATTAGAGTAACTTGCTTACTTTTCTCTAAATATATTAGTACTTCTTTAAATTTGATAAGATTGCTCTCAACTTTAACTGTGTAATTACAGGTATCTCAAAATTCCGATATTATCCGAGATATGATCGAAAGATGTATTTAAATGTATACGATAAATATTTGGAATGTCAAATATTGCAAGTTAGATGCGGATTAATTGTTTTCTTTGTACTGTCAACTACCATACGTTAGCATGTTATAAATTTTTTCGAGGATATGATAGAACATTAAACTTGCGTATCTATATCAGCGCCAGTTTATACATACTTTATATATATATATATATATATATATATATATATATATATATATATATATATATATATATATATATATATATATATATATATATATATATATATATATATATATCTACAGTACCTTTTTGTCTCGTTTAAGAATCCTTCAATATGTGTCATTTTGTGTGCCGCCACTGCTTGCCAATGACATTATGTTCAAGCATTTGTCATGCGACAATAACGCACGCCAACCCGATTATACCTTACGGCCAAACAAAAATTCTAATCCTTCCTGACAATCATTCTGTGTGTGCGCGCACCATTAAAAGGTAAATATCCTTTTAATTTTCTGCGGCATTGTGATTTCGTCGGTTTCGGTGGTTTTTCGGGTGAGTTTTTCTGTGTTAGATAGTAGGTAGCCTCTACCGGGACACCGAGAGTTTATTTTGTATATCGATCTGAGGGAAAAGGCCCTTTCGACACCGAAACACAAATATTTTCCTATGGGGATTAGTTGTTTGGAGACGGTATAGTGTATAGCGTCAAGGAGTTTCGGTTGACAAAAACGGGAAATAGTCGAATGCTTTTCACACCTTATAATGAAAGAATAGCATTATATCCTGGTAGGGTATTTAACGTCCTTCTTAGAATCTGGCAGAAATAGCATTTGATTTGAGGCTGTAATTTTGACTAGACTATATTCTTTGACAGAAGTATCAAGCTTTACTATAAATGTATTTTTATCATTACTTGAGTTCAATTGTGCTAGCCATATTTGAAGTTATCCAGAAGAGGGCTATCCGACTAATCAATGACACTTCCTTCTCACATCGACAGGCGATCGGCAATCTGGCTCTCTTCTTTCGATATACCAATGGACGTTCCTCCTAGGTACTGCCGTGTTCTCGGTCTACCATTTGAGTCTGTCGAAATTATACCTTTTATCCTAATCGTTTCGAAATTTTGTACACGGGGAACTGATCCAAACGAGCGCTGTTCCTAGGATGTCTTGGGGGTCCAAAAATAGTATCAAAAATATACATCTCTATTTTCATCATTTTTATTATGAGCCTACGCGGATTCTTCAATATTTTAAATAATAGAATATAGTGTATTAAAATCACATTTGCGCGCTCGTATTTTTTCGCAGAGTAAATGAGGTCAGAATATAGTATAGCCTCCATATTGAAGATTTAAAACTACTTTGACGAACGTCTAGATTATGATGAAAAACTTGAAACATTTGCCGACACTAACATGCTTATAAAAAACTTGTTTTGAATGAATAAACCATCAAATGAGTAAACACAGGGGGTGTAGGAATGGTGTGAAAGGGCGGATAAGATGCAGAGATTCTCCCATAAATTACTAAACTGTATGCATAAGAAGTGTTCTTATGTAGTATAAAACGTATTCAAATCCAACCTATGTTTATTAATATATGGTTTGTGTTACTTTACACGGCAATGGGCGGAGCAACTATTGTAATCACAAAATAATTCAAATTGAACATATGTGTTCTTTAAATGTTTCACTACGTAAATTTGACCCTCTTGACCCTTTTTCACACTATCTGGGGGATAGTTATTTTGAAAATCTTATTAAAAAATCCCGTCAAGTAGGTTGACTGTGCACTTCCTGCGCAACGCCATCTGTTCGTGAAGAAATAAGTTCGGTACAAGTTAAACCCTCTGAAAAAAGATATTTACGCACTTGTACAATAGAGAAATTAAACAAATCGAGTCAGTCAAACAGGTCCATACAATTAGTCCATAGGCATTTTTCCCTGCCCTATTGGTAGTTACCGTCCATCATACGAGCAGGACAATCAAGTTGGGAGTGTATCAAAAAATTGAGATATACCCTTCCTCAGCCCCCTACAATCCCCCACAGCCAATTTTATTTACCCCGAAAATGTGTTTCAAAAAGCTCAGGTTGAAACGACGTTTGAGCGATTTTTATTTTTCCGTCTTTGTTCCTTTTCTCCGTCGATACTGGACCGAAAATTTCATCCAAATCCGAGAAGAGCTTTTCAACTTATAGATCGGCCAAGGATTATTACCGGACAGACAGACCAACACTGCTGGGAAAAAGCTAGGCTATTTGTTTAGGGCTAATAAGTATTTTTCTTTGCATGACCTTCTCACTCTATACCCAAGGCTCAGATAAGGTCTAGCCTCGAGTATTGCTCACACGTTTGGGGTGCTGCCGCTCCGACTACATTATTTATGTTCGATACTGTCCAGAGTAGGGCTGTCCGACTGATCGATGACTTTTCTCTAACAGGCAGTCTTGGGACCCTTTCGCACCGGTGATCTAGCTCTCTTCTACCGCTACAAAAACGGGCTTTGCTCCTCAGAGCTCTCTTCCTTGATGCCGCCACGCGATGTGCTTGCCAGACAGATCCGCCAGACTTTGGCCTTCCATCCTAACCGAGTCGAACTTCGTACATCTAGAACTGGCCGATAGGACCGCTTCTTTGTCCCAAGGGTGATTGTGAGATTGTGGAACAGTCTACCAGAGGAACCTTTTCCCAGTTCTACTAATCTTAGGCAGTTCAAAAATGGTATTAAATTTCTTTGGGATCATCATAACAGCCGCGGTGACCCCGTATCTAGGCTTCTGCCTGCGCGGCTTGTTTCGGTATAAAAAAGGGATTTTTTTGTGATGTACGTGTCATATAACACTTGAAAAACATTATATCCCATGTTCGAAATGTTTCGCGATTACAATACTTCCTCGCTCAGAGGCGTAGGAAGTAAAAACAAAGTATCTTGACACACCTCGAAGCATTACGAAATACGTCAAGCACTTTGAGCAAGTATATAAATATGCATTTTGTCAATATATTCACCACCTCATCTGTCTTCTTGTCTGCGTATTTTGAACCTCAAGACGGATTTATTGGGTACTCAACGGTACTTTTTTGTTTTCAGAGGGGTGTTCGTCTCGAACGACGCCGAAGCCGCGTCCTCCAGCGGCACCGACGCCCCGTCCCAACATCACATTCCACACGTACGAATGCCCGCCAGAGTACGCCGCCTGGTACTGCCTCAACGGCGCCACATGCTTCACCGTCAAAATCGGAAATTCGCTCATATATAATTGCGAGTAAGTATAACAATAACGTATAATTAAATCGACAACTCTCTGCAACTCCAATGCGGAGGATTGGAGACGATACCGTAGCGTAAGTGGAAGACACGCCCGTTACGGGATATCGGTCACTATGAATAAAAATTAAGTAAGTGCTTATAAACATAAGGGAGAAGAAAAAGCAAATGCCTAGAACAAAAAGTGAGTATCAGCAGTTGCTTCATTCAATTTGAATATCTAATAATGATCTCATACTTGCAAACAAATGCTTGAGAAAACGCTCATGTCTAAAATATTGGAACTTTATTGGTACTCATATTTTCACGACTCTGAATAACAAGTCTTAGTAACGTGCTGCAAAGATACGGTTATCCAGTGTTCAAAATGTCGAATTCCGAAGATGTTGCATGTGAAAATGATAGTAATGTAACAAGAATGAATAGTACTGTTGGCGCCATTTGTTGGGGACCGCGCCAGACTCTCCTACTCGCAGAGCTTCATGGGCGATCTCTGTTGGGGACCGTGCCCCGTGCCAGACTCTCCTTCGGTGCCGGCGACATCTGTTGAGGACCGTGCCAGTGACTCGCCTTCTAGATCGACGCGACGTGACCTCGAAGATTCTAGACTGCCGCTTTGTGACTCCCCGGAGTCTTCTCGAATCAACGAGTACCTGCGATGCGGACTATATAGGGACGGCCGGGAGATGGAAGCAGGGTAGAGGAGAGTATAGTTCAGTGAACGGCGCGACATAGTAATTCGTAAATAAATAGTCAGACATAAATAGTGGTGTACATAAATGTTCTATCTAGTCAAGTTAAATGAATAAGTGCATTTCTTTTTGTAGAATTCCGTGTTTTAATCTACACCCATAAAGAATCCAGAAAAACGCTACAGTAACTTGCAGGTGCTAGACTTTATAGGAAACCAACTCAGCAAATATTCAGAGATCTTTAGTAAATCACAGATACCTGCATCTAATAAAAAGAAAAATATTATATGAGTGTTATGAGGCAGTTAATAAATACAGTACAATTAATGAAAAAATTACTGAAGAAGACCTGTGCAAAAAAGGGTAATTAGCCTATTAACTTCTTTCGTGGCAAACATTTCATACGAGACCATGGAGGGCGACTCATGCTCAATCTTACTGACTTGTCTACAATTATTTAGCGTTCATCATAGCATGTTGAGTTTTAGGAAACTAAATCCAACGACTAGCCTGTAGAATTATGTTTTTACCACCACTGTCACAGTAGGAGAATCAGTGGTCGTCTCAATGCCTAGCTCTTCGCCAATTTCGCTTTGAAAACCTGAATTTGCCAAATATCTTACCATTCTGTGAAAATCTGATAATCCACTACCTCGCCGTTCTACATTCTTGTCCGATAAGTTCTGAGCTAACCACTCCACATTTTCCTCTTCATACCGGAACATACTTTTAAAATCACTCGTACGCGCTATACGATGATGCTTTCAATACTTCACATTTCGGAGGTTTATTATTTCAGCCATTTCTACCTTCAACCAAACACCGGTCCAAAAAATACCTGGCACCCCTAAGTCACAGCTCTGATGCTACTAAATAGCACCATCAGCTTTCCACAAAAAATACTCGCACTTGTAAGCACATGGTTGGCTTTATTCATACGTTTGAGGCCAATCCTTTTCTATCATGAGCATTTGCTTCATACATTTATAAGCAAAAGAATTTACTTATAATTCTATTCACTTTGTATTTTACAAATATAAGCATATGCTGCTCCGTTTTATTCATATGGCCCATCGAACTAGTTTTTATGCTAATTATTACTTCATCGTGACGGACTAGAGATTTCTTAACGGGAGAATCCAGAAAAGTGATGTTCTAGGTCGAAAACATTAATCCCAGCTACGCACCTAGAAACATATGGTAGTATGGTCTTCATTTTTGAAGATGGCGCCTGAGCGGGAACATTTTTTCACATGGAATGGGAGGGGGGTCGTGTGATAACTCATTTTTATGCATCCTTTATATCTCTAGAATATAAAATCAACCATTCCACTTAATGTACATGTTTAATTTGTGATGAATCATGAAATATATGGGAAGAAACGTACCTTACTTCAAAAAAGGAAAATAATTATTTTTCGATTTTCCTAGATATCCATGTTTATATTCTTTATTAGCTTTCCTACAATATTTTTCGAATCAACGTCCAACTCAAAAATATCGAAAAACACAAGAGGGTTTTCCCGCTGCAAAAGTGAAATATTACGTACTTTCTTCGAAAAAAGTAAGGCTACGCTACCTTTAAGATCTTTAACAGGTAAACAATGTTTTCTTCACCATTTTTAAAATTCATCACTTCAACACGTGTATGAATACATAAAACTATGTAAGTTTCCTCGTAATTGCACAAAACAGATAGTTGTCAGTTTTTTAGGGGCAAAGTGACATTCTTTGCAATACTCAAAAATTTTCAAAATAAAATCTACAAAATAAAACGAAAATGTTATTAAATTAATTAGATATTATTTTTACGTCAAGACCATTTACGATCTTGAAGACATCATAATCTTGAAAGTCGGTTATACCACCGTCATCACTTTTCAATATATCCACTGTTTTCGTTGTCCCGGAGTTCAGCGACAAACTTTTAGCTTTTATGCATTTACTCTTTTCCTAATTAGGACGAAAATCACCAAATTGCATAATAATAATGTTGCTTTTGATCACACCTTGCATGTTACTTCAACTAAAAGAAGTGTTGATTTTGGAATTCAATCAAAAAAGCTGTCACCGTTAGTACTCGTACATTTGCAATAAAGTAAATGTAGTACATTAATTCTGTTTTGAGTAATCGCCACAAAACTACTTTGTACATATGTATCTAATAATAATATACATGTAAAAATATAAGTAATAAATATAGCGGATACAAGTGTTTCATTATTGATCTAAGCTCGAACAAAACTAATGTTTTTTTAAATTAAGCAGAGGGTTCACTTTGCTTGAAGATACGTAATCAAATTCATATGACCAACGTGAAAAATTTCAAAGCTCGTCACTGTCAAGTGAAACAATAACATGACATTAAGTACAATCCTCCACCATCTCGAGCGTTCCATTGGCTTTCACTTTCAGGGTTAGAAGATATGCCTGTCCGAGAATAAATCTTGCTAGGTGCCGGCAACTGTATAATATTTTCTATATCGTGTATAAATTATATTCTGAACCTACACTTTTTCAATATACTAATTTTCCTTTTTTGTTTTAGATGTGTAGAAAGTTTCGTAGGTCCTAGATGTGAATATAAAGATTTGGATGGTTCATATTTGCGTAAGTATTTATCTTTTAACATTGTATTTTAAGAATCAGTCATGCATATGAGCTGTTTACTAACTAAAGACAAACGTGATTAAAAATATGTAGATAACGTTTAGATACTTAGTGTGTTCCTTATTTGTAGAATTTGAGTTTCACAACGTTCGAAATAGCATGACCTGCAATTGTCTTCATGGGAGGTCCGAAATGTATTTAAAATATGCCCGAAAAAACTGCATCACTTTAGAACAAATGAAAACAGTGATACGCCATAAGCTTTGCACCGACTGAAAATAGACCCCTTTCAAATGTGAATTACGCGGCAACCGCATACGCGAGGAAGTGGAGGGAGGTCTTGATCGATGCGTTCGGCGTGCGGGTTAAATAGTCACACTGGAACGTTGGACCGGAGCGCAACGTGTTTGCTATCGAGGCTTACTTTAAGAGTGGTGATTCATCCAGAAGCTGCCCTTCGGGAATTTTGTACACGATACAACATTCGCCGACCAAGAGATGCCCCAAGTAAGAACCTATTGAAAAAGTGGATTAAGAGATTCCGTGAAGCAGGCTCTACTCTTAGTCAACCCATTCCTGGCCCCACACCTACTGTAACAACCGAAGAAAGTGATTCTCATTCGGTCATTGCAAATCCTCGGCATTCTGTACGGAAGCATTCCGCTGCTTTGGGAATCCCTAGGTCAACACTGCATGGCATAATGAACAATTAAATGGAAATTAAATGGATTTTCATCCTTATAAAATCCAATCAGTCCATGCTTTACAGGAAAGTGATTGCGTATTAAGGAAATCTTGTGCTGAAGGTATGTTGAATCTTTTTCCTACGCAGCACAGACTCGAGAACGTTGTTTTCAGTGACGAGGCCCATTTTCACTTAGACGGTTATGTGAACAAGTAAAATTGCAGAAACTGGGCACCAACGAACCCAGAAGAGCAACATCAACAAGAGCTACATAGTCAAAAGGTGACTATTTGGTGCACCATATCCTCTAGCAGTATTATTGGGTCGTATTTCTCTGAAGATGACAACGGTCATGCATTAACAGTCAATTCCGAGCGATACAAGGACATGACTGACACTTTTTTTGCTCCTATTGTAAGAACAGAACGTCGATTTAACAGAAACACATGGTTTCAACAGGATGTGGCCACTGCCCATACTTCCAGAGAATCGATCGGCACGAAAGCACTTTTTCCTCAAAAAGTTATATCGAAGTTTGGAGACATTCACTGGCCTTCTAGGTCACCCGACCTCACGCCATGCGATTATTTTTTGTTGGATTATCTAAAGTCAAAAGTGTATTCCAATAATCCGCGAACACTGGAGGAGCTTAAAGACAACATTCGACGAGAAATAAACATCACTCTGTAAGAGTGTGTTTCAGAATTTGCGCGCGTGATTAGAAGAGTGTGTCCGAAGGGATGGCAAACATTTGGACGGAATGATATTTAAGAAATAAAACCCGCCGAATTTACGAATATTTTGGTAGCAATAAATGTTTTCTTTTCATTAATTTTGTATTTTTTTTTTCTTAAATCAAAAAGTGAACTTTTCCACTGTATTTCTGACATCGACGACATCTGTTGCAGGCCGCTGTGAAATTAAAATCTTCAATAAACAAACACGCATAAGATGAATGAATCAGTAATTATTTATTTGTCATTGTTTTGCAGCATCACAAAGGAAGTACATGCTAGAGACGGCGAGCATAGCGGGTGGTGCAACGATCGCCGTACTGTCTGTGGTGATGATCTGTGCGGCCGCGTATCTGCACTATAGGCGGAAGGCAAAACGGGCGCGCGCCGCTCAGGGAGGGGACTGCGTAGACTCCGCCCCCAGGAGGCATCAACCCACCTTCGGTACCAGGTGAGTCAAATAGTTTTTTGACCTCAAGAGGTTGCTCAAAAGAACACCGCTTACAAAGCTGTTGTGGTAAAGGCACGACGGTAAACATTTCTTTTATTTCAGGTTTAATGATCTATGACAAGAAATTGCACTCTATCGATGTACAACAGTTTCACACACTTATTAATTAGCTTGAATCCTTGGTCATTGTATCGTACCTATGGTATAGAGTCCTCCAGTTGCTTTCTGAAGCCAATCTGATTTCCTGTAAATTGGCGTTATTTATAAAAAGATACTATGAAAATCAAAAGCGCCAAAAATCTATTGAAAATTACAAAATATGTGTTTTTTATAACTGACGCTGCAGAAGAAATGAGACTTTAGTCTAGACCGGTGATTCCCAAAGGGATACTGTGGATTTGTATTGCAGAAAAAACAAATTTGATTGTACTGGAACTTCACTCAATTAGCTTAAAACATATTTAAGAGCCGTATGGTCAGTCGTACCTACAATTATTGTACTACGCCTTTATGGCCTCCTTGATTTTCACAGTATTTTCTCTCCTTCGGACAAGCTGGGCTATTTCTAGATTCCTACTGTCAGCGCTCTCCTATTGCGAGGCTGTTTTCTTTTTGAATTGTAGGAAATTTTAGGCTGATATAACAGATGATAAATCAAAAGCATGTACAGTTTTATGCAAATAGATATTTGTAACATAACCTTAAAGGAACGACTGACAATACGACCCTAAATAATCGATCCCAAATTGAAAAATTATCAAAAAATGGTGTGACAATTACTTGACTTTTAATATTAATAAGACATCATTTGCGACGTTTAAATGCTCCCTTGATTTTATAAATTTAAATAATGAATTGATACATAGCACAGACACCGTCAAATGTTTGGGACTAACCGTTGATCATAAATTAGATTTTACTAATCATTTAGACAAATTTCTTACTCAACTATCAAAGATTTAAGTCATTTTAAAAACAATTAGTTACAATGTAGTGAAAAAAACAGCCTTAAGCAGTTAATTTGCCTTATTTGAAAGTGGATTGAGATATAGCTATATTCCCTTTTGGTGTGACTGTTCCTAAAATTGTTTAAAAAGATGCATATTCTACAAAATCTTATGATTGTTCATTTTAGAGTTACAATATTAGAAGAAAATAAGATCTTAAATTCGTAGAACCTAAGGGTCGTATCGTCAGTCGTTATCTTACAATTGTAGGACGCCTTTATGGCTTCCTTGATTTTCATAGTATTTCCTCTCCTTCGGAAAGGCTGGTATATTTCTATATTTCTACTGTTCCGTGTCAGCGTCAGCGCTCTCCTATTGTGAAGTTATATTTCCTTTTTGACTTGTAGGAGATTTCAGGCTGATAAAACATATGATATACATCAACAGCATGAACAATTTGATGCAAATAGAAATTTATGACTTAACCTCAAAATACAGCGCTGATTCGGAACACATGGCGCGCTTATTGGACCCTACTTTTTTCCTCCTCGACTGACCGATGAAATTTATTTAGATTTTCTTCGACACAATCTGCAACAATTCTTAGAAGGTGTTCCTCCAGATGTGAGACAGAATATGTGGATTCTACATGATGGGGCTCCACCACATTTTTGACGAGAAGTTCATGAACTAAATAATGAGTTTCCGAATAGATGGATAGGGTGCAATGGACGCATTTCTTGGCCTGCTCGCTCCCCGTGATGCGATTTTTTTCTGTGGGGCTATTTGAAAGAGTTGGTGTATAATGATGGAGCAGTAAATACTCTGAGACAACTTCAACAACGCACTGAAACTGCTTAGTGAACACCAGGATTTTATTTTCGAAGCTTGTAAAGAGTCGTGGATTCGACGAGCAAGATTTTGCGTTAATCGAACAAATGGGGACAATTTTGAATAGTTTTTGTAAAAACGGTATCAATTTATCTTGATTATGAGTTTTTTAAAATAATTTTTGATAATGTAAACTAACTCTCTTGTTATGTTACTTTTATATAGGTGATTTTTGGTATATCAACTTCTTTTTACGAGTTTTGCAAGCTGTTGAAATAGATGACTCGAATGTGAAAACACCCTGTATTGTAGCTTAATTTTAAGTTAGGTAGACATTTCTCTGCCGCCACTAGGCCGATTTTCAAAAACCATGAAGCCTTTTCGTCCTGTGAAATTTTCATCTAAATCCGAGCAGGACGGGCCAAGCGGTTAGACCGACAGACCGGCGAAAATGAGTGACATGGTTTTTCGTCTTATACATGTCATATAACATCACATCACATAGTACCTGATTTTAGAAATTTTTCGAATAAACCGAAGTGTCCATTTGCAGGTGGCGAACGACTACGTCGAACGGTGGCGGAGGCGGTCCTCCGCGGCCTGGTCACCCGCACCATACGTTCCCGCCCCCGAATACGACGACCCAGACAGGTGCGGCAGTAGAGCAGGATCGAGGGGGCGGCGACACTCCCGGGCAGGGTTCGGGCGCCTCCAAAGCAGAGGAATTGAGGCAGGTGACGGCACTGCTGCAGCCGCCGCCGCCGTCGGCCACCGCCAACGCGCCACCTCCGGACGCAGCTGCGCAGGCGCAAGCAACGGCGGCCGCCGCTGCCGGGGAACCTTAGCCGAACACCCTCCAAAAGGGGGCAGGCGGCGGCTGTGAAATACCGGCGTAATTAGGTGGGATAACACGAGGTATGTACGTTCATCTCTTATCATATACAGGGTGTGTCAAATTCGACCCTCGGAACCGGCAAGAGGTACGAAGTTTCTTAACTGGGGGCAAAGTTGCGTATTTAGATAACTAACAAAATGTTGCTTAGACAGTTTCGGAATTCAAATTACTTCTGGAGAGAGACGTAAAAAACTGAATTTTCCCAAAATCGTAATATTTTTTTTGTGACTTTATTTACAATGAGATTTCTAAATTAATTGCACATTAACATTGTCACTTTTTCTCCTCTACAAGATGATTAGAATTTCAAGACGACCGACGTTTCGTCTCTTGTCTTCCAGCATCAACTTAATTTTGGATTTTGGCACAGGTGAATAGAGTTTTCAATTCTGATTCCAAAAATGTATACATCGTACATTGACATCGACTTTCCTAGGTAGGCCTTGATAAAACGTGTTGTTTCTTTCCAGACACATTGAAACCATCCTGAACGTTTGGAGAAGAAGAATCCCACCATAAAGCGGCGAACATGGCGACGGCGGCGGCGGCAAAATAGAAATGCAACGCGATCGAACATTTATGTAAATGTAGAATATGTAGTCGTATAAAATTTTTTGAAACCTGAACGGACACGAGCAACAGTGGTGGGTGTACGTGAGTTGAAGGGTGTTCTACGAGGTAACACAATATACAAATATGTATGATTGTTAGCTGGCTGCTACCTAATAATAAATTACCAACAAACATGACATATTTGACGTCTCTTACTACGTGACCATTCTTGCCTTGCGTTTAAGCTGGCCACACATGCTTTAGCTAAATCGGATTATTTTGCGTGTAGGGCCAGCTTAATGAATGATTCATAGTAAGTGACATGTTATAAAAGATACGGATGTCATTGAAGATGCTTACAAAATAGTGTATGGTAACCACTTAAGTTTTGAAACTTATACTAATATTGTTCAATCCTCATTGATTCAATTGTCTAGTAATCAAAAATATTCCTTATGTCGACAAGACATAACTCATATAACCTCTTCATTTTCGGGTCATTTGAATTACTCAGAATTACTTAAGAAACACGTTTCTTTTTTCGACCAAGTGTACAAAAACTTTTTTATAGCTATACTAAACGTTTCGCAGTTTATGTGAAATTCTTGTATAGAATACTTACAAATTTGACTATAGACTTTCAGCCCCCTGATATATTTATCATTTACCAAATATATTAATTATTTTTGTTTCATAAATTAATAATGTGTTCTTAAAAACATTATTCCTCAAGGTAATTTGATCCCAGAAACAAATTGCATTAATCTGTATACATTAAAAGGTACTAATAGATACAGTTTGTGTTTCATTAACTCGTACACGGAAACATTATAAACCAGGAAAAAACTCAAGAAAATCAAAAAAAAATAAAAAATGGAAAAAAGCATAAAAAAATACAAAAAAACAAAAAATGAATTGATGGAGCCAATTTGTATCAATTGTACTTGGTAATGTAACTAATCCCTTTACATCCGTTATTATTTATACTTTTGGAAAGGAAAGTTGCTGTACGTAATAGTCATATTGCATCAAATTACGTTTCCAAATTATCCAAATGGCATTTTTTTAAGCTTAATCGTAATACTTTTCTTACTTAAGCCCGTAATATTGAAATTTCGCGGTATAATAACTAAATCGTAGTATGTGAAGTTCTGTAAAAGTTCGTCATCAAAGTTACAATGAGTCTGCTTTCTGTCTAAGCATTCATTGCCAACTAAAAAACATCATACTGTGTTATCAAATTTGAAAAAATAGATAATTCTCGAGTTGAAAGCTTTTCGATGTTTGCAGAACCTGTACGCATTGTAATCTGATAATTGTACTTTTACGTGCTATACTACACACAGTGAAAAACAAATAGTGATTGTTGTTCACTATCAGTCGTCTGAAAATTCGATATTTCATCTTTTGCATCTATCCTAAAATTATTTCTTGGATATTTCATCTGTTATTTAGAAAAAAAATGGCCCGTTTCTGTGCAGCTACAAGTGCCTTTGCTGCTCGTAGCCATATCGTAGAATTGACCGTTAAATTAAATGCTGGATGGATCATTTCATGAAATGGTCAATTTTGCGACAAATACTCTAACCTAAAGTGACTCGTGTGTTTTCTATGACATGTGTACCGAAATATATAGAAGTTTCTACTGGTGATATTAACTTATCAACATTCTCGATTACATATTGAATTATGTAATTTGGAGATTGATACAGTAACAACTTTTGGTATGTAAATTTATGAATTTGTAACGCGTGACTTACACCTTGTTTTTTAAATTTTCAAATAATTATTACTTATTGCTGTAGTTGTCTGATCGAGATATAACTGATCTGTTTATAGTATTGGCAACTCCCATTAGGTGGCAGCTGGATAACAGAATCTGTTTATTTCTTTATTATTAACAAATAATAATGATTCGAGCTTGCATCCGTCAAAAATAAATAATTGTAATCAATAAGCTTGTATATATTTTTTTAATGTAAGTGTTATAAGACATTGCAATAAACTATTTAAAAAATGCTTTTTGTGCGAAATATTTGGGTTTGTTAAAAAATGTAGCACCCTTCATAAACCTCTAGAGGGCTTTGTCAATTAAACGTTACGAGCTTACTAAAAACACTATAATAATAATAGAATTATATTATTAGTACTATTATTATTGAAGTGTGTATTTATATGCAGCAATTTGTATGCACTAGTACAGCTCTATGATCTGTCGAACGTACTTGACACAAAAATCCATAATAAAAAATTGGTAATGTTAATTAACATTAATAATATTTTATTTATTTTCTTTCTACAGTATCTGTGTTAGACTTCTTTCTAATCAGTTACTACTGTATTTTTATTCGTAATATATATATAAATATATTTTCTGCAGCGGTAATTGACAATGGCGACAAAATTATAGTTAAGACCTGTAGTTTGATCCGATTTCTGCAACATACATCACAGAAATATGAGATTTTGTACAAGTCATACTACGTTTGAAATAGTATATTTGTTGCTTAGGATGTGAGCATTCTTACCCAGGTCTAGTAAAAGTAGTAGTTGAGTTGAGAGAGGCGAAGTCATACAAGTAGGCGACCTTTGGCCGTTTTCCCGTCCCCGAATGTACCAACACTTCACTCCATGTATTAGTTCACTAATCTGTCGAACCTTCTTGATCTCCTAATAAAGGCCAGGATGCCCTACAATTCCGCTGAGTAAGCAATTTTAGCGTCAAACTCCATGGTCCCGATTTTTGCAAATATTTTGTGTGTATGGTCGCCTTAAAGTCGCATAAGAATGGTCGTATCGTAAGCGGCAATTGTTTGGTTGATTGTGGTTGATTTCTACAATTATTTCATGAATTTTTTTGTAAAATAATTTATTATGTGATGTAATCTGAAAAATGACTGTAGAAAAGTACGTTCGTGAATGAAATCATCTTTGAGATTTTGTTATTAGATTATTTAATGTTTCCTAGTATCTACTTCAGTATTACGTACTATAACTCAGCTTCAATGTGAATAACTCCAAGATGTTTTCCTTCGCACTTGGCTTGTGGTGTGTCCATTTTTTCCTGTAAATACTTTAATTCAGAAATAGGTGATGTTACAGGGCCTTTTTTTGTACAACTACTCTGTCTAGGCGGTGCTATGTACATCGCATATTTCTTTTTGAAAATATGTCGGACAGTCATTGTGCTATACGACACCTTAACCATTGACAATAAAAAGTAAATTACTATAATCAGTCAGTTTTATTCGTTAGGAAAATTGATTATTGCATACGAAAACACGAAACAATAGAAGTAGAGCATTTTTTCGTGTTGTTTTATTGGTTACCACGTCGATAGCGCAGTTATTTATTCTATGATGTTCTAGAAAAGCAGTGACCACATGGCATCGCCTGTTCTTATTGATATGGAATTTAAAAACAATTGATCTGTAAGTGGTCGTCATTGTCAAAAGTACTCCAAGATAGCGATGACTGTAACATTCTCGTAGGAAAAATACTGTGAGTGATGCTCCAAATTAGGGATGCACCGAGTAAGAACTTTCATTAAACAGGCCGAACACCGGGTATTCGACTAGATCCGAGTACCGGGTACTCAATTTAATTAGTATCAGTGATATTGTATTTGAATTGTTGTTCTCCAAATTGATTTACTATTGCAAGAAACTAACGCACTACACAAAGAGGAGCTACGCAACTGGTACTTTTTTGTGAGTGAAACGGTATAGGTTAGTGTATTTACGGTAATTTTGTATTTTGTTATTTAAGTATTTAAATCACTGTGCAATCCAGCAGCTGCAATTTTGATATAATTTAACATTACATTATTGAAACATTTTATTTGTGATACACTTCAATCTTTTCTATTCCAAAAATCATCTCATTTTTACAACAATATTAACATGATAGGTAGGTAATTTTCAGTGTAAGTTCAGACTTATGGAACGGAACACTCAGTCGTAAATGGATGCCTTAAATTCAAAGGTAGGTGACGTCCGGCCCCATGCAGCCCAAATTTCGAAAATACCTGTCATACCATGGTCATCACGAAGAAACTCACGTTAAAACTACTTAATGTCATGACAGAACCAATTCAAATTTGGAAAACTTGTAAATTATCTTACATTTCTAATTTTGCTGCGATTTGTTTATTTTGACCAGGCAGCAATGTGGTTTAGGTGTAAACAGCCACACCTTGTATATAAAAAGAAAAACTGTAGAAATACCGTAAACACACTAGCTTACTGGAGAAGACGAAGATTGTCTACATCGACCAAAAAATCGTCCAAATCAAGCAACTGATTCTGGCAAAAATGTGCTGTAGCCTTTATTTTTAAATTGTTCGTTAATTTTTGGAAAAAAATTCAGATGGGTCGGGTAAAAGGCATATATGCTGGGACACATTTGTGTATGAGTAATTTAATACTCCGCGAGACCGGATACTCGGTAAAATGCACCGAATATGCCGAGTTCCAGGTACAAACCGAGTACACTCGGTGCATCACTACTCCAAATGACGGTAGTCATAACCTTGTTGGTTCTTTAATCGGGATATAAATTTGCTAAGTGTTACTTTCATGTCTTCAGTGAAATTGTCTGTTTCTCCTCATGTGAAAAATTTGCTGTAATAACTTTCTCATACATCTCAACAATCAAAACATGTTGATCTTCCCCATATTTTTTAGCGAAGATTTGTCTCCAAACTATTTCCATAATACTTATGTTCTGTTGTGTGTTAGGTTCCTTTGTTGTTGTGGATATATATTTTGTGACACTGTAGTCTGTAATGCGTCTTTTTAAGAAAGTAGAGCTGAATCCTTCACTTACCTGTAAATCTATTTCTCCAGTTGATTTGATCTTAGTCGATTATTTTCTTATGTGAAGATATCTCGTAATTTTGTATCTTCTGTGGGTACTTTCTCGGTTGTGACTATTGGATTTTGGGTTGTATAGTAAACAGTGTTGATTTGTAAGTTTGCAAGTCTGAGTATAATAAGTCTGAATTTAAATATATTATTTAAACATTTTTCCTTCTCCCCTTGTAAATATGTACCTCTCCGGAGGTATTTTAATATGGAAATTTGTATAATTCATGTATATTCTAGAAAATGCTTGCGAATTGAAGGGATTTTAAAACGAAGAAATTTGTCAGTTTTTACATAACTATTTGTGTCGAACATTCCTAGGTGTATTTGTTAGAAAGAGCCTCGCCGACATTTTGTTATATTGTTGTTATTTTTTCACGCGATCTAACTTGTGCCACTACCAAAAAATCTTTTTTATACCGAAGTGTATGAATAAACGATATTTTTGCTAGCTGGTGCTAGTTAATGTATAAATGTAAATATTTTCTAATTATTCCAGTACATCTTGGTATTTTTTCCTTACTATTGGTAATAAAAAAGCAACTTAATAAATGATATTTATAAGCACTTGGTTCCTAATTTATTGTTTAATGTTAAAAAGTGTAAAGTAATGGCGAAGCGGCCTCCGTTAAGGTTTGTCTCCATGTGACAGTCGATATTTCCATACTATTTTCACTTTATAAACAATTACAGACATCCAGCCGAAAGCTATTTTACATGAAATCTTTTACTAAAATTCCTTGCACCGAGTTATTTCTTGGAGGTTGAAATAATCATGAATAACAACAAATTGAGGAAAATATGCGATACAACGAAAAAGCAAATCGTATTTGATTAAAACATTCTTCATATTTATTAGATCTTTCCTGAATTTTAACAAATTAAAATGGAAACACTAACCTTGATTTGTTTCAAACTGTCGGTATGATATTGTCCAATTGTAACACCTACTTGCATTATTTATTTAACTATTATTTACCACTGTAGTGTCATGGAACTATCTCGTGGAAACAAGCTTTGTATATTTCAATGTAACCTATTTATTAGTAATTCTGCTTCTCTCTTTTTTGTTCTTTCCCGATGAGCGAAACGTTCGCCGTTTCGTCTGAACGGTCCGTTTGCCAGTTTTTTCAATGCTCCAAGCCAAAGTTAAAATATTTTAGCAACACCGAGTCGATCTGTTTTGTTTATTTATCATAGAGTATTGTTAAAAAGTATTCGTAAGTGTTGCTTCTCAAGTATTAATATTATTTAATGTATTCTTTTGTGTCCATTTTATTTTGACAGCCCTTTTTATCATTTTTCGTCTAGGTACCCCTATGTAAATTTCATTGAAAATATGTTGGAATACTTATTTGTTTATTATTTTCACATATGTCATAAAAGTAATAAAATATTACACCAAGCTGGAAGCATCTTTCATTTACATATAACCCTAGATGTCAATCTTTTGTACGCCAATTGTGAACCTTTCTTGCATTGGCGTAGCTTGCTGAGTGCTTTTTTAATACTTCAGCTGCCATGAAGGCCTTGGGGTACTGTGTACCGTGGCCTTCAATGTAGTGAAGTGGAATGTAAAATTTAATTTGAAGATTTTTCACACAAGAAAAAACGACGCCTACTTCGAATAAAATACGTATTGACTGAGTATGGAATTTATAATTCCAAGTAACAAGTTTTACTTATGCGGCATCATAGTAGTATTATGAGCAAAAGACGAGACTGCTTCAGATCATTCCTAGACTTTGCTTTTATGTATATTTTACAACCTTGTGACAGTTTTTTGAGGGGTAAAATTTGGAAAACTTTATTGAGTTATTGCAGATCACTCAACTCTTCAATAGCCAACAGAAGCTTGGCAAACCTAAATCCTGTGACCACCACTGCGCCTCGATCCCTCCCTGTGGACAGCTTCCTAGATCCGCCACTGTGGCTAGATCTCCCACCAGTCTGACATCCTTGATGATTAATTCAGATAAAATATATAAATAGTGAATATGAATTGAAAAATTGTTCGAGTGCCACACAAATAATTCGCATTTAAGAAGCACCTCTTACTGGTAAGCGTAACGTGCAATAACAAAATTGTAGATTATCAATTCTGTTAAAAAATCAAAGATTGAAATATTTACATGATCGTCGAAGTAAATAGAATAGATATAGACATGTAGTACCCCGTTTCCAACCAAACCTACGAGTTCAAAGCACGCATACAGCGAAGAAAAGCGCCCTTCCTGGCCTACAAACGCTCATTTTCTTCAAAGCCAAGTTGTTGCAATAATTGGGTGATACATAGTGAGCGAGGGAGCTTTTTCGACGAGGCCCTCAGAGGTGTCTCAGAACACGCGCTCCTGCCCGCCGCGAGTCTGAGCCTACTATACTTTAGCCGGCGCAGAGGTAAACGTGTTTCATGCACTGTGGGCTGTCAATTGTGACACACCTAGACCACTCTATAGCTTTATCCATCCACATATCGTGGGAACAGAGGCACCATGATAAAGTTTCTTGACAATGACAAATAAATACTTTGGCAGCACAGATATTTGGGCGTAAAATACGTTAAAACTAAAAGTGGTTGCCACAAGAGTGGTGCCGAGGCTTTCAAAAACTGAGAAATTCCAATTTCAATATTGTTCAACTCGATCCGGATGTTGTCTGTTTCAATTGGGGGCAGAGTTTACACACTCTGACCTGAGGCTAGGGCTAGCAGTGTTATTGATTTCCTCATCCAAATATCTGCAGAGGTCACCAGCAACCCCTCTGGTTAGTTGAGAACAACCACAGTATTTCAAGTGGGGCTGTATTTCGGTTGAAATGGCTTCAACCTGTAAACGCTCTTCCAAAACCATCTTATGCCTGCATCATTAGCACCATTCTGTGTGAAAGACTGATAGCTGACTTATAGCAAATCAAACAAATATTTGTATATTTAATCTCTTATCAAACTGTAAGGTGAAAGATTTCAAGGTAGAAAAACAGACACGTATTTCTTCCCCACAAAGTTCCTATCGTAATCTAAGCCTACAATAATATGGTGGATTGTAGATGGTGATCGGAATAACAGTTTTCCAGGGACGACAACCAGGGTAAGCCTCAGAATTAATGGGAATGGGGTCCTGGGTCCCACCATCAGATATTTGCTTTACTTCTAGGAACGAAATTTCAGGGACACCGAACACATGAACCAAAATCAGGACGGTAACAGGTGTAGCTCCTACTCCGTTTGCACGTCCCACTGACGCAAAACCATCTGTATCAGTATTACTCCTAGATCTTAAATTTGACGCTCCCCATCCTATTAATGTAGGATATAGTTGTCACATTATCAGTGGTGTATAATATTCGATAGCCCCTCAAGTCGGGAGCAAAGCATTCACGACCGAAGAAAACTGTCAGCAGTTTTTTTTTGTTCTGTTATTGGCACTGGTCGATGACACTGTCAGTAGTTCCAGATGATCTCGGGTGAATAAGAACCATGACACTTTTGTCCTACCCAGCGAATGTCCCAGCCCGAGGAATTATACAACTGAAAATTGGACGATTCAATACCGCTGACCACATCTACCAGTTTCGTTGAGCAGCAGCCGAGGTAGACCTTAGGTGCAGATGTTAGTGGCACAGTAGCGTTAAAATTTCCTTGAAAATGTTACAGATCAAGAAATTTCACTCGTTAGTGTATAGTCTGATGTAACGAAATGCAAGATAAGCCACCACACCAAGATCCCGATGCTTACCGCAAAGTCTCGAGACTCTGTCTTGGATGATATTCATTATTGCCCTTACTACATTTAGTAATGTCTACGTCTTCCGCTCAAGTAAAGATACTTCCTTTCTGTCACAAATGTATACTAGGCCTAAAGGAGCCCAATTTTGACTGAAGATCAAGTAGCTTTTTTTGTAATTGATTAAAAAAAGAGACACTGTTGCCCTAATACTATTCAGGCAATCTATATCAGTATAACCAAACAAAAGGAAATACAAACAGAAATATTTTTTTTTTAAGGTATGCCAGAAATGGTTTTATTAACTTTGTGAACACATGAGGGGCACAATTTACAACGGCAGAGCATTGTATTGGAATAGCTATCCCTTGAATATGAATCTGAAATAAAAATATATTCTATGATTGACCCTGATGGGTACCAAAATCTGTGCATATCCCAAATCCAGATTCGTTAAGAAGGTATCTCAACGGAGAAGTCTGAGCCCAGTTCGATAGCCTTCTAGCTTGAGTGTTATACCCCTATAAACAGATTAAGTTTCTTGAGGTAAGGAATCAAACGTAGGAAAGTCGCTGATTTTTAGTGAGCTCAACTTTTTTACTGATAGCACCGCAGCTAAGCAATTGAGATACTGTTGTTTCGAAGGTCGGCAGTTTATAGATGGACTAATGAGATTCAGCAATGGCAGAGTGCTGAATCGGTCGCCATGTGAATGGCAGGTGACCACTCGAATCCAACTCAGGACTTGTTTATTCATGCATAAGACTTTGTCAATCTGTTTAGTTTATAAGAGTTCCTCCATATTTGTGTTGGTTAGAATATCGACATTTATCATAACTTACTGATTTGCTGTGAAATTACTTTGTTCATTTTTGAATGAGAATGTCTGATTATTTTATAAGATTTGCTTTTTGTTTTAGATTTGTAGAATATCCTCTTTTTGTAAAACTCTATAAACAACGTGTTTTTTAATGTTTTCATTTCCAATTCAGTAGAATTTGGTCCCTCAGGCCACGGACTCTTGGTTCCCGTAAGAAAATCACATCAGCATGGCACACGTCTTACGTTACGCGGCCAAATATAACTGCCAGCAGTGAGACATATCATGTGTGTCACGAGAGCCAAAGCGCCAAATGAGGTGCGACACACGCATTATATCTCATCTCATGACGCTTATCGTGTTAAGTTTATTTTACGATACTTCATAAGGTTAAAGCTAAACAGCACGTGACATTTTATTTGTGTTAAATGCGTTCACTATAATTAGGTATTATTTTTAACTAAAAAGATTACCGCCTCCAATGACCCTAGAACCACCTGGAAACTTTTGGTCACAAAGTTCTGTATTTTACCACACATGTCAAGTCTTTTCATTTGATATGTAAATTGGGGGTTTTGTACAAAAATATGTTACTCGCAATTTCGAAACGGCGGCAATCTTGGAATCAAATTTGTAGTGAAGTATTGTATTCTACAAGGCGACGACTCTTATTTGAGATATTAGCAAGTATGTTATCCGCCATTTTGTGACGGCCGCCATCTTGATTTGAAACTGTTTTCGTATTACTGTTTTGTACAAGTGCTTCCATTTGATATCCATATTGGGGTGATTGAACAAAAATGATTTTTTGTGGTATCACCTCTGAAGCATGGCCTATTGTATAAAAAGAAATGATCAAAATCGATTAAAAATTTCCCCTCTTTCATTGAAGTCTATGAAAAATGTCACTTACTGGTCCGATGTTTATCTCGAACGACCGACGTCAAAACTGCTACTGTTTAACTTGGGGCAACAAATTACATATCTGAATACGTCCTTTCTTAGTCCGTACTCCGTACACACCGCCGCGTTGCTTCGACTGGCAGCACGAGATAGTGGATAAAATTCGTGTAAAAGCCTATTTGCAGAGGTTTCCGCGCTTCAAAATTGACGCATCATTTTTGAATATTTTTCAATGAAATTTTCACAGTGCACTAAAAACAAGACTCCACAGGGTGCTATAGAGCCACTTTTTCGTTTTTTCCTCTGGGTTATTTTTAAAAAAATCGAGAAGTCGAACAGCAATTATCTGCACTCCACCCACCATAACTCCTGAAAAAAATTTTTTTTAGAAAAGTGGCTCTATAGCAGCCTGGACAATTGTCTTCTGAACATACTGTATAAATTTTATTCAAATATATAGAAAAATGGAGCGTCAATTCCGAAGCAGCTAAACCCTTGTAAATGGCCTGAAACTCACTGCGTCGGAGCCGCCTTAAGCGCCACTCCTAATAAAGTTCTGCCATTGATGATGAATACTCATCAATCTGCCTGCTGATATACATACGTACCTCTTCTGCAATAATCGGTGATGACTGATGTTGTCAGTACGTTGTACGGCCTTTTGGCCTTGAGTTGCTGCTCATATTTATCTGATTTCTATTTATAATTGGCTTACTTGATAAGACTTACTCCGAAGAGCAAATTATCAATGGAAGAGAGTACTCCTGAATGATTTGCTTAAATGTGAATATCTGCCGGCATGCGCCCCACCCCCATTCTTTGACCTTAGAGAAGAGAGTATTGCCACTTGCAGTTGATGAACAACTCACGTGTTACTGGACAGAGACCAAGTGCGCATCCCTGTGTGCGATACTTTCTATTATAGCGGCAGCTACCTCAGGGTCCACCGTAGGTGGCTAGAATAGAACAGAATTTATTCATCTATCGTCAACAACAAGACCTGCCCTCGAAATGTCAGCGCTGGAACAATGCGTGAACATTACACTAAAGTCGCAGCATCTTCATGGTGATGCGTCATCTATTGAAACAATACATGACCTTCAAGACATCATAATCCAGAGTGTTCTGCTGTTCGAGTGCCACCTATGTAACGTTAATCGGGCATAGTGGTACCTAATCTCCGTTATTACTAAAAATTAGTGCTTTGCTGGTTTCCTAACCTGTCATGCTCATACGTACAGCCCTGTTCCATATTTATCACCAACCAGGTGGAATTTGCGCTACCACAAGCAAAATGTAACGCTAGTCTACCATAGATGTTCCTAATTTCTATATGTTATTAATTAAAAATATCATCTGGATACCAGGACAAACAGGTCTAGAGGGAAACGAGACAGCTGACACTCTGGCAAAGAGAGGGGCTAGCACACCCTTATAGGGCCTGAGCCAGCGATTGGGATCGCATACAATACGGCTAAACAAATAATCTCTGCAGAGATGGACAGAAAGATCCATCAATACTGGGAGGGATGATCAGGCAACTATACCAATCTTGACAAAGAAGGTAACAGATTCTTTGCTACTGCTGAACAGGAATAGCCTTAAAGCTCTAGTAGGACTGTACACTGGTCATTGCAAATTGCGTCACCACATTAGCAGGCTGGGCATGGCGGAAGACGCTGAGTGCAGACTGTGCATGGAGGGAGAAAAAACGGCCAGGCATGTATTGTACAAATGCCCTGCAATTGCCAGAATCAGGTACAACATACTTGGAGACGTAGTACTCCAAGCAGAAGACATTAAGGATATTTCTCCAAACAAGTTAATCGACTTCTTCAGGAGGTCGAAGCTACTGGGGAAAATATAAATGGGTGTGAGCCACAGTAAACCAAAGAGTCGCAGTAGAGGATCGTTATTGATGCACTCACAAGAAACCTAACCTAACCAAACCTAATGAAAAATATTACTCCGGCGGTTTCGTAACCTGTCATGTTCATATTATTGACCTGTTCGATGGCTATTACAAACCAAATGGAATTTGCTATCTCAAGCAAAATGTAACACTAGTCTCGCATAGATGAAATCTAATCTCTTTCTGTTATTGAAAAATGGTACTCCGACGGTTTCCTAGACTGTCATGTGCATTCTTTCAATCCTGTTCCAAGGTTATCACAAACCAGATCGAATTTGCTATCACAAGCAAAATGTAACGCTAACCTCGCATAAGGTTCCTAATCTCTATCTGGTAATCTAATAAGAAAAAGATGTACCTTGACGACTTCCTAACCTGTCATGTTCAAACTTACAGTCCTGTTCCATGGTTATCACAAACCAGGTGAAATTTGCTATCACAAGCAAATGAGAAGAGATTTTTTGTCCCTACGTTGTCCCACACGCTTTCAGTGTTGTTATATTTATCGTAGGATCACCATCACAAGCTAAGTACAATAAGTACAAGTTACCATTACAAACGCCGGACTTCAGCGCTGAGTCGTTATCCCAAACGTCTTGGCCGGTAGTCTTTGGTGTGGAGCTGACTGTCACAAGCCAGGTCCACGTTGCTATCCCTAACAACCGAGTCCAATGTTTCAGCGTTATCCTAATCGTCTTTGTGCGCCCTTGGTACGGGAGTTGTCTATCACAAGCTAGATTCAGGTTGCTATCCCAAGTAACATGTTCAGTCATCAACAAGCAATATCCCAGTGTCAGACCGTTATCCCAAACGTCGTGTCAGGCACAGTCTGCAACGCCGGTGAGACATCCATACTAAGATTCACCTAACTTCATAAAATTGCACCTAACACAGATCGGTTAGTCGACTATTACCAGATGGTGACGCCCCTTCAGAAAATGAGGCCTGCACGCCACTTTCTAATTCTGCTCCGCGACGAAAGGAACCTTGAAGGTGACCTTCCGTCAACGTCTCGCCGACAATGCACATCTATCGGCCCACCTTCGGTCCAGTTTCTAATATTTACGTAATTTAGCGATTCCTGTATGAGCAGTTCCTTTGTCGTGTCTAACGTTAGGCACCTCGACACTGCTGAAAACGTAAAAATCGATGCGCAAACCCGAGTGCGGTGTTAATGTGTTAACCGGGTAGCACGATAAGGAATGAGAGTGTGTAGGCCAGGAGTCGGAGAGGAGGAAGGTGGAAGGGCGCGATGAACCGCTTTTCTTCGCTGCGTGCGCGCTTTGAACTCGTGGGTTTGGTTGGAAACGGGATACTATATATCTATATATCTATTCTATTTACGAGGCGAGGCCGCAAACCTAAAAGATAAATAAACCATATAATCCTGGCATCATCCAATCAGCTGATCGAGTTCAGTTATACTGTGGCGCCGAAAAGAAAGATAGCAGCAAAACACATATCGCACGCTACTGCTGGCGAGTCGTGCGTTTAAACTGACAGAGGTGGTGCCCGCATATCCCGCCGTATTCAAAGCGATTCCAGGTTTGCACTGTGGCGTACAAGGTGATCCGCTGCTCTTTCCCTTATCGGTACTTATAATCTCCGAGCAAAATTTTGTCAAGTGTATGTCCACCTTTAGATGTATTAGTTCAAATGTTATTATGAAACCCTTTGTTCTAACCTGGAACATCTGTTTAGTTCTATGCCGCATACATCACTTGTCACCATAGATCAGAAGAAATAGCGGCAAAACAAATGGATAAAGAAGTGGCAATTGGTAAATTCTCACATTCTCAGTACTCACCGGTTTTTTATATGTATAGGAATGTTCGATTGGAAGACGCGGGGACACGGTTGTTTTTTCGAAATATCTTTTTCTGGATGAAAACAATTGTAGTGACCGTTTGATCAGATGTTTAGTGCATGTGCAGGTACTTTTGCATTGCACGTGAGCGAGTGCTGTGGTAAGTACGAGAGATAGACGGGATGCTCCCAAAATTGTTTTCAGGGGTACGTTTTCGTTTTTATATTTATCTATTTGTTTTCGTTGATTAAAGTTAATTTATGCTGCTGAATATTGAGAAGATACCATCAACGCTCCGTAGAAAGAAACAATGCCTTCTTTCCATGATTTTGCCCTTTTCCGAACTACCAGTGCTTCGATACGACGATCATCAATCATTCAGATCTCAATACATAATAAAAATCAATAGTATTTGTTTGTTTGGAAAATTCTATTTTGTGATTTTAGTTAAGGAAATACAGACCTATTTCTGAATAAACTTTCCTTCATGGTGTTATTTATTATAATACTTTTGCGCAGTAGCGAGACAATCCTCGGTTAACCGTTATCGAAATAAGAAAGCTCCTTGCTCCTTTACTACGATGGTAACGAAGAATAAGGGATGGCTTATTTCGTAAGATATTTTCCTTATTCAGCGCTGTTGCCGGAGTTTTTAAAGCTGGATGAGCTTGAATAAAGTAATTGCAAGTAATGAAAACATATTTGTTAAAATACTGTGCTTCTATCTTTCTATCCGGTTTGGACACATATTACCGAAACTTCTCTATAAAAAAATTAACAAGGTTTTAAAATTTTGGAGTAGCTTCACGTCAGAATCCAAAAAATAAGCAACCTGATATGACTTAAGAGACAGTACTGGTACTGCCAAACTAACACGGTTCATTTTAGTGGTTATAAAAACTCTTTCATCGTCCACATTCGTTTTCTAATATTTTACGCAAACCGATAACATTTATTGCGCGTTTTTTTCCATATTCTCTCAAATCCCTTCCATATTACCCAACAATGAATTTCTAGCAGCTCCGCAGGGTTATTACGTAAACAAACTATATAATGACAAAAAAAATTAAGTTTGATGATGGCCGGTAGTGTGCAAATAGTTCATTCCGCGCTTGCTACAAGTGAACATGAAAGTGAACAACAGCTAGTTCCTAGTTGACATCTTATGGGAAAACCTATATAATGTCATAAAAAACCTACATAAGGTAAAAAGATCGACATAACGTCGTCACTTTTCAAGTTACATAATAATCCTGCCGAACGGTCATTTACAGTGGAACAGATCAGTTTGATGGGTAGCTAGGCAACATTGTGGCAACATCGTACGACGTTAATTTATTTGAACAGCAAAATCGGTACCGTATTCACCGGGAGCGAAGTGCCATAGTGGGAGCGAGAGTAACTGAACAAAAAGGGAATCAACATCGGACAGCTAATGCAAAATAGGCGTGGTCTCTATGGTGAAATATATGTCATGTACGGTCAACCCAGTCCTGACAAAGGTCCAAATATTTCCGGCACGGGTATTACGCATCTTGAAAAGTGACATTTTGTCGTTTTTTTACATTTCGTAGGTTTTTTGTGACATAACGTAGGTTTTTCTACGAGATGTCAACTTTGCACAAGTTGTACACTTTTTTTAAAATCGTTTTGAAGCTATACGTGTTGCTGAAACCTGGAAAAAGTCATTTATGAAATTGCTCATAACCTCAAATCCTGAGGAGCTCTTCTACGGAAGTCAAAGCCCCCAAACGATACCACTGGAAATTTGTGTGGTATGTTTGAAAACATGACAACCAACCACAGTATGCAATATTGCTGGATTTCTTTTGAAACCTTTTGTAATAATGGATGCATGATTATATTTATGGAAAAGCTGATCATGTAGGTAAAAAGGTGTATATCTACTCTTGTTTGATTCAACTAAATGTGTCGCTTTTGGCAAGCAACATCTAATGGATCAGACTTTCCCGGTCTTCAGAGACAACCTCCGATTCATCGTCAATTTACTAGGCTCCTGATGATTTTCTCACGTTAATACGATGATTCAGGTTAGTAATCAGCAATGAAATGGTAGTTAATAGAATAACGCACCTTATGCCGAAGTTCAACGTGATATATTGGTTTTTATATGAAACACAACAAAGGTTGTTCTGCTGAATTCCATCTAGTTCCAAATTGGGAGATAGTGGTGTGATGTACCGAGGGTCACGTGAGATTCACGCTCGCATATATGTATTTTCTGCGTTTTTGGGTGGCTAGGTCACAGAGTCATACGAAATAAGTAGACACATTGACTTATTGTACCATTGCGTAGCTTAACTTCCCTAAGGGAAAATGTACATTCCACAAGCCGACCCTTAATGCATTTGTTGCATACACATGAATTAGGTGATATAGGACCGTTGCTTAAATTCATTTATCTAAAATTTAATATTAACGAATAGCAGGATTTCCAAACATTGAACAAACCATAAAGTTGTCAGATGGCTCATACAGACTTTCCCCAGAACAAGCACAAAAATCCCTCAGAATTGCTTTCTCGAAAAAAAACAAATCACAGTTAATTAATGGAAAGTGGTAGGTTTGGTTCAAAGATAGGGGGGATGCTTTCTATCCGCAAACGTGTGATATCTCCCCAGAACACATCCCCTAGTAAAAATCCTCCAACATGGCAACCCTGTCAAAGCACGACTGACTAGGCTCCTTGTTGTCCTGTTGATTGTCGATATAAAACGCAGTGCTGCCTAAAGATAGAACTACAATGTCGACAGTTTGCATTAGCCCTATCTTAAGGAAAAGCGTGAAAACAGTGATCCTCTATCACCCAATTTATGTGTGTGTGTGTGTGCCAGAGCAAGTAGCAGCTGCTTACACAGTGCGCAATTTTCCTAAGCGAGGTTAAACCACGCAATTTTACCATTTATCAATCAGTTTACGTATTTGGTATGGCATTGTGATGTAACCGACAAAAAACGTGAAAATACCTATACTGCGATAGCGCCTAGATGAGTAGCGTACGATCCGTTATTTTCTAACTTCAAACGTAACTATACTTGCTCTATCTAAACTACTCTGAGTTACCCAGCAGACTGACTATAATTATACTTACCACTATAACTTTCTCAATTATAAACAATTTAAATCGAGCATAAAAACAGATTCAAAAATACATTTCTGAGCAAATTACAAATATAAACACAAAATTGATTTGAATCTCGACGTAACCATTTTTTTCTGTTTTACAGCACTCTTGTCACTTACATCCTTTACTTTTAATTCATAATAAAGTACGATTTCTCCAAAACATGTTAAGCTTCGACTAGTTTCTAATTATTACACAAAAATAAATAAATAAAGGCAGATAAGTAATTTTTTAAGTCTTATGTTTATATCAAATATCTTAAAAATAATCACATAATGAGTACTGCATGTTAAGTTTATCCTTCGATTTCATATTCCTCTGTCTCTTCCATTTCATAACTTTGAGATGTCTGGAAGCTTGACGTCATGACTTTCCTATTCGAAGATATCTCTGTTTTCTCGGATTGGACGACGCTTCTATTAGCTTGAGACTGCTGGCTTCTGTTTTCTTCCACAAGAGATTTCTTTTCTTCACTCTCAAACTCTGCTTTCTTTTCGTGGATTTTCGTATGCCCGAGGTCTTTGCGGGACTGTGCAGAAAAGATATGGAATATAAGAAGGTTATCTTTGAAAACATGATGTTTCCAAAACATTCAATGGACGAATTTTGTGGATTTTTAGGATTTTGACGACTATGAGAAAATTTGCTACCCGACCCCTGCCCTTCAAACAGTTTTTGGGGCAGGTACACTTTCAGAAAAAGTTATCTCCGATGATCGTGCCCCCTGATGTCCATGAAAAAGAATGAGTTCATTTGGATGGCCATGGATGGAGTGACGCAATATTGTACACCCTGTACAGTGATGCCTTGAAGATAGTATTGTAGATAGCTAATAAAATGTATTCTTGGTTGATAACATGAATCGTTTTTTTTTGTTCCGGTACTGCCCTTATCGTATCACACTGTAGCCAATTACAACAGCTTGGACAATAGCCTAAAACTTCTTAAATTGTCTGGAAATTTACAACGTGAGGGTTTCGCGCCGTCGATTACGAATATTTTATCAAAATCACAGTATTTTCAGAATTGCGGAACCGTATCAACTGAAACGAAACATTTCACTGACAACGGAAAATCAAACAAAAATAGTTTTTTCAGTTAAGTTTTCCAAAAATATTCTGAAGCAATTATTATATCTACAGGGTGTCAATAATTAGCAATACTGCATTAGGGTTCGTCTATCCCTGATATCGATCTAGATAATTTGTTCTCAATCAAAGTTTTTTTGGATTATGCAGTATTTGTCAAAAGTTATTTGAGAAAGGCAGATGGTCCCTTTTTTGAAAATTTTAAGATGGCGACTGGACGCCATTTCGGAGCATTTTCTTAATGGAATGGGGGATCGTGTGACATTTCATTTTAAAGCTCCTGCGAGTACTTTATAATATCAAAAGATAAAATCCATATCACTGAAAATCGCCAACTGGTAAGCTGTCAAATGCAGCGTTTTTCTACATTGAATCACTTAATAACTCAACAACTAATGATAAAAATGCTATAGTACACATATGAAATATGATATATCAATCTTCTTTTCTTGGAAGGGTCAATTAAAATGTGTAATGACATATAAAACACTCCATTTAAAAAAAACGAAATCTTTCTTGTTAAACTGAAGCATTGTGATGATTTGTTGTTGAGTTATAAGCGATTCAATGTACAAAAACGCTTAACTTCGACAGACTGCCATTCCGCTATTTTGAAAGATAGCGATTATATACGTATATTTTCATGCCGCGTCCCTACGCTTAGCACTTGCCACAAACTCCAAACCTATAAAAACGTTTGGCTCTTTTTGAGGATGCAAATGTCGCCATCCACATGTTTACGGGTGCGTCAGTGTGTTCTAAGTGGCAAGCATGACGGACATTGAACTTGTGTATGCCATAACATTTAGATTGACGACTTATTTCTACTATAAAAACAAAGAAATAAGTCAAAGAAAACAGACAGTACGGCCCAGAAGATGATCGATGTTACAGATTCATAAAATCCAGATCAACTGAAAAGGCTAGTTACTATTCTTGACGGAAATGGAAACTATTGACTAAGATTGAAATCAAGTTAATTCCAACTGAAGAGATGGGACTGCTCCGAGCATCAAATCATTCTGGAGTCCCAAAGTCGACTTTAAAAGATAAAGTCAATAGCAAAGTCAAAGACATTGACAAATTAGTTGGAACTAAGCTTGGCCGCAGGCCCATCTTGGGCGACAAATTAGAAAATATTTTGATTTCTTATTGCGTCGAAATGGAGAAGCATTTTTTTATAGCTTAAGAACCAAAGACCTCAAGAGGATGACATTCCTTCTCGCAGAATGAAATGGCCTTCCACACCCGTTC
The DNA here is from genome assembly GCA_963669975.1 of Acanthoscelides obtectus. Taxonomy (NCBI): domain Eukaryota; kingdom Metazoa; phylum Arthropoda; class Insecta; order Coleoptera; family Chrysomelidae; genus Acanthoscelides; species Acanthoscelides obtectus. Next base: position 48,852,906 of record CAVLJG010000008.1, read on the forward strand.
GCTGAAAAGGATCAGTCTGCAGGATGGAAGTGGCTCCGCTCATAATTTAAGCTTCCGGAGACCAGAAACAACCTCAATGTCAAGAATTTAAGATAGAAAAGCTTGATGTTTTTTTTTTACATATTTGAGCCTTTAGTGGACATCATTGGAGCATCAAATCATTCTGGAGTCCCAAAGTCGACTTTAAAAGATAAAGTCAATAGCAAAGTCAAAGACATTGACAAATTAGTTGGAACTAAGCTTGGCCGCGGGCAATTTAGAGGGATATTTAGTCTTACCAACATATATCAGCCCTTTGCCTTTTACATCAAAGGCTATTAACTATATCCGAGGCAGAAAAGCAAGTACAGCTACTCTGCTGACCAGTTCACCTTATGAGGATAGCCTGGCTAATGACTTGAGCAAAGCCCAAAAAAACAAATGGAAAAGGAGCTGCAAAGGGAATGTGTCAAAAATGTGGCTAGGAAATGCTTCGAAAATCAAGAAATTGAAGCTCCAGCTGAAAAGGAAAGTGAAAGCCGTACAATGAAGTCAAAAGGGTCGAAAAAACGACTAGAAAACAAAGTAATTAGTAACCTCTTCAGACTCAGATATTGATATAGCCGGAGATTTAACAGTTTCCACAGATGATGAAGACATTGAAGATAACTGCGAGGGTCCGTACTGAAACCTATCTGAGCGACAGAGCGGGCGAAAAGTGGATTGCTTGTATCAAATGTAGAGTCTGGTGTCATGAAGAGTGCTTTATGTATTTATTTAGACTGATAATCAAATAAATGGTTTTCGCATACTTTGTTCCACTTACACTATCCCACAAAAAAAGTATTCCTAATATCGCACTGGTATTTTTTTGAATACAAGAAAAGCATCATTGGAAATGATCTGTCACTACGAGCCCCTTCCCACTTCAGTTGGCCCAACTATTGCAATCTTAGTTTTTTTCTTATCAAACACAAATAATAGAAATGTAGCAGGGTGTTATAGGTTTAAAATATTAACAATGAATATTTTGATAATATATAGTAGAAAACACCAACCTTATCACTACCTAATCAAATTTGCAGCATAAAAATAACACATGTTGCAATTACAGCATATAGTGGATACCAAATAAAACCCGATGCACGTCATCGATCTGGAGCTGTGCGCTGTTGCCAGAATTTGCACATTTTCTTTTAAGCAAATAAATTTAATAAAATAAATTGTTTATATACAGGGTGACTTCGAAGTTGAGTCATTTATTTTAACAGTGTGTAGATCTGATCAAAAGAAATGTTTTTTTCCTTTACCATTTTTCTGGTAAAATTAAAGTAACAAAGTTATAGCCCTTTGGAAGTTTGAGTACCGCCCTGTCTCAATAATATCATGTGTTCGTGTTTGGCAACAACGGTTCATCGCATCGGAAACAAAAAAGCGAAAGAATTTGGAACGATGTTTTTACGATTACAATTCAGTTCAGTTATACATACAGTCAGTTTCAGTCGCGTGTGAATAGTGAAATAAAAAATGGCACATGTTTATGCGGATCGGTTTCCCAATCGAGTGCAACCAACCCCTCGTGCCTTTGTTAATGTAGTACAACGGGCTCGTGAATCAGGTGACTTAAGACCTCACAGGGGACCTCACGATCAAATACAGGTCCGCACTGAAATACTTGTCGGGAGCATACTTTATAAAACAAGGTAAAATTTTTTTTTAATTTTTTTTTTATTTTTACACACATATTTTGGTTTATCTTCCTTCTACAATCATTATCTGAAAATTAATGACTCAACTTCAAAGTCACCCTGTATACCTACCATTTACTATAATACCATTATATTAAAAATAAATAAACTTGTAAAATTAAATTCCTTTCTGAATAAAAACACCTGATTTTGGTAGATATTCAATGATATGAGCTCTTTACACCGACTGTTAAGTTGTTTTGGCATTTTGGATACTTTACACCACTTCACAGTAACTGTTGTTCTGAAAAGAACAATTTTTAATTGGCAAGGCAACGATTCAAAGCTCAAATAGCGCAAAACTCACAAACTAAACAATAAAGAACTAATAGTACGACAAAAGGACAATGGCAACTGATGTCAACAAATGAGAAGTGGCAACCTCACATTTCTCTGCACGGCACTACCAACCGAATCGAGACGGGGAAATTTAAACTTCAAGTAGAAATGTCACATTGAATGTAGTCAACTGTTGGTAACCATGATTTTTATGAATAACATCACCTATGACGTGCATCGGATTTTATTTGGTATCCACTATATCAACCTATTTTCATTTCAATGCAAAATAAGTCTATAACGCATAGGTGGCTGGGAAAAATAAAAGCCATGACAATTGTTTTTATTAATCACAACTGTCAGAATACGTTTAAAGTAGTTTTGGGTAGTTAAGGTTTTCAAAATGGGTAGAGGAAAGGTTATTAGTGAGAAAATTCGGTTACTGATAATAAAATTTTTTAATTCTGGGAAATCAAACTCAGAAATTGCAACTTTGTTAGACTTATCGCGGTACAGTGTGAGAAATATTGTTAGAAGATATAACTTAACTGCTTCAGTTAATATTAAGCCACGATATGTGAAAAAGGTAGTATCACAAATGCCGACCGAAGAGCATTAAGAAGAATAATCGTGAAAAACAAGCGTGCCAATTACTTACAATTAAGTGCTCTGTGGAGTGACGCTGTTGGAAGGAGAATTTCGAGGTCCACAATTCATACAGAGGCCCACAAACTGGGATTTAGCACTTGCATGGTAAGTTTTCTTATAAGAAAAGTGAAGTAAAAACCCTAAAGTTGCACAACTTGTTTATAGGCCAAAGAAAAGCCACTATTAACACCACTACAAAAGAAAAATAGGCTTAGATGGGCTAAAGAACATAGACAATGGACACCTCAACAATGGTGTGCAATACAATGGAGTGATGAGGCCCGATTCGAAGTTTGTGTTGGTGACAGTCGCAGTAGAGTTATTCGCAAAAAAATGAAGCATTCCATGTTGACTGTCTGAAAAGAAAAGTGAAATTTCCAGCATCCATTATGGTCTGGGGCAATATGTCATCCAAAGGAGTAGGAAAACTTCATTTTATTGATGGAAATGTGGATACAAACAGATATTTGTCAATTTTAGAAGAATCGCTTTTACCAGTGATGGAAGAATGTTTGACATCCGGCCAAGATTATGTGTTTCAGCAAGATGGTGCAGCGTGCCATACCTCAAAAAAGGCTATTAAATGGATGGAAGAAAATAATGTACCACTTTTGAAATGGGTTTCTAGCAGTCCAGATCTGTCACCTACTGAAACTTTGTGGCACGAGATGAAAAAGGTTCTACAACAACACCCTGCTCGTACAATCACCGAACTAAGGCAAAAGCTTCAATAAATATGGAATTGTTTTACACCAAATTTTTACCAAAACTTGGTTAACACTATGCCCCAAAGAATTTCAGCCGTAATAAAAAATAAAGGTGATGTTACCCAATGGTAATCTTTCAATTGTTGCTTTGTTAATTTCGCGCATTTATTCGCACATTCTTTATTTGTTATATGTATTTTTTACGACTAGAGTGTATCTAAAATGTTTTTAAGAAAATAAATTGTTTTAGAAGTAAATAGATGTTTAGATTATAAAGGCATATTTTGGTACAAATCTTGAAGTGGGCCAACTAAAGTGGGAAGGGGCTCGTACATAGACATATTTGATGGAGTTCATTGAAATACATTCAGTGTTCACTTAGACCATACAATTTCCAAACTTACTGAACAAGAATCGCATTTGTTCCATCGTAATTAACGGTTTTATATAGCTATTTCCAAATGGGTGCGATATTCGGCACATTTCCCCTATATGTTAATAAAACCTAGGCTATGGTGCTATAGATGCATGACCACCACATAGCCACTGTATAGTAGAAAATATACATTAGATCTAGCAGCCAGCTTAAAGCCGCCATTGTAATTATTTTGAACAGTATCTGATTCCAATCACATATGAGTTTCTTGAAGGCAACGAATCTCAGTCATTAAGCCACATTGAAAAACTAAAAATTTGTACTTATTTTGAGATCCTGTAGTCGAAAACTCACATATTTTTTTTTTTGAAAAACTACCTGAATCTTGAAATGACTCAATAAAAATACTATAACTTTAATATTAATCTACTTCTCTTTCAATTATCTATAATTATCTCAATTGCCTATGATCATCATGATTAAGTCTGCTGCTTAACATATCCAAAAGTGCCGAGTCTAAAGTTAATTAGGAAAGAATATTAAAATAGTACATAGAAGACAATATATAAATACCAAAAAGTATAATATCTCATTTATCTGGTGTTTTTCAAAAACCAATCGAAAGTAAAAATAATTTACCTCAGTCAAGGTGGTCTCCTCCGTCAGCTCCTCTTCCTCTTCCCGTTTACCCACACAAACAGCACCAGATTGGTTTTTGGCGACTTGCATGTTAGACATTTTGAAATATAATCAGTCTCTCTTCTCCTGACGGAATCTACAATTTGAGTGACCAGTCAAGTCAAGGTGTTTTTGGCATTCGAGAGAAAAGTAACGCGATAGAACGTGTGTGTTTTACGTCTTTCAGACAGCGCTTTTTTATGTCACTTTAAAAATAGAAAAACAAGGAATAGATTCTCTATGTTAATTTATCTTATTAGATGGATCAGATGACTGGAAGAGTGCCAGGGCGGGTGTGTAAATAAAATTGAGAGGAAACTATAACAGAGAAAGCACAAGTCGGAAATATTTTGAAATTGTCATAAAGTTAATCTAGTGCCTCCGCACATAAATTATTTAACAATATAAATATATTGCGCCAGACACAATTAAGTTGAATGTATCTATTTATCTGCATTATTGTTTGGAATCTGCTAATGTACGAAATATCATAGAAATGATCCAAAATGAGCATGGCTCCTAAAAAAGTGGTTAAAAATCAGATTTGTGATTTTAAAAGATCTTTTTTGGTTCAAATATAGTAGCTGGAAGCGCAGCGGAGGACAAATTCACTAAAAATAACTACAGCCATAATTGTACAACAAACGAAAGGTGAACCAAATCTGTTAGAAGTACTCAGACTGCCACAAAATGATATGGATGCATCGTAACATTCTGAATATCTTTATTACAGAAAATCTACCTTCGACCGTATAGACAAATGTACTTTACGCCCTATGGCGACAAGGCAACTTTAGCGCCCAATACCGTTAAATTAACCCGACAACGAGAACTTTCAGTATTTGTATGTTACTAAGCAACTGAGCTTCGCACCTTGTGCTCTAAATTTCGAGCACTTCATGCCACAGATACATAAATAGCTATTGTCTCGCAGATACAAACGTTACATCCCTAACTAAAGACTGCTCAAGATGGTATGCTAAAAGTATCTATTTATTATACACTTCGAAGTTGAGTCATTTATTTTAACAGTGAGTAGATCTGATCAAAAGAAATGTTTTTTCCTTTAACATTTTTCTGGTAAAATTAAATTAACAAAGTTATAGCCCTTTAGAAGTTTGAGTACCGCCCTGTCTCAATAATAGTATGTGCTCGTGTTTGGCAACAACGGATATAATCCGCCTTATCGGTTCATCGCATCGGAAACAAAAAAGCTATAGAATTTGAAACGTTTATCACGATGTCAGTCAATGTTTCAGTCGGTAACGGGTGAGTGAATAGTGGTGTTTGTTGCGTGTCTCAAACGAAATAAAAAATGGCACATGTTTACGAAAATGGTGAACTTGTGGACATGATTCTTATTTAATCGAGTGCAACCAACCCCTCGTGCCTTTGTTAATGTAGTACAAAGGGCTCGTGAATCAGGTGACTTAAGACCTCACAGGGGAGGGCATGCCGGTGCTCCAAGACCGCACGAACAAATACAGGTCCGCACTGAAATACTTGTCGGGAGGATACTTTATAAAACAAGATAACATTTTTTGTAATTTTTTTTTTATTTTTACACACATATTTTGGTTTATCTTCCTTCTACAATCATTATCTGAAAATTAATGACTCAACTTCAAAGTCACCCTGTATAATATCGGCAACCTGCGATCAATTTTCATTCAAAATGTTTGTTTATATGCATTTAAAAATCAACTTAACCACTTATACTTTACCAAAAATGTATACTATATTGCCCATTGAAATGAGAAATACCCCTAACAGCAAGACATTTGCAAAATCCATAAAACAATACATTCTGGTCACTACGAAGAACTTATTAAAAAACTAGGGGGTTGGGTAACCAGGAACCAAATTAATGTTGATTTGAAACTCTTATGTTATATTGATATTTTGTTAATTTAAATGTTTGCAATTTCTTACATTATGCTAAATACATTTGTTTGACGATATGAGCACAACATAAGTGTTAAGTCACTTAGGTCCTTCTACAAGTTGTTTTCAAAGTTGAGTCATTTATTTTAACAGCTTGTAGAACTCGTCCAAAAAAGTCAACTATGCAAAAGTTTCGTAATAAGAGACTTGGTTTACATTATAAAAAATTATTTAAAAAAAATCATTATCAAGTTAAATGGATACCGTTTTTACAACAACTGTTCAAAATTGTCCCCATGCGAAATCTTGCACGGCGAATCCACAACTCTTTACAAGTTTCGAAAATAAAATCCTGGTGTCCACGAATTACTTCACAAACATTTTCAGTGCGTTGTTGAAGTTCTTCCAGAGTATTTACTGCTCCATCATGATACACCAAACGCCCCACAGAAAAAAATCGCAAGGCGTTAAATCCGGGGAGCGAGCAGGCCAAAATATGGGTCCATTGCGCCCTACCCATCTATTCGGAAACTCATTATTTAGTTCATGAACTTCTCGTCTAAAATGTGGTGGAGCTCCATCGTGTAGGAACCACATATTCTGTCTCACATTTAGAGGAACACCTTCTAATAATTGTGGCAGATTGTGACAAAGAAAATCTAAATAAATTACACCGATCAGTCGAGATGGAAAAAACGAGGGTCCAATAATAATGCCATCTCCCATTTAATGAAAATTTATGTTGAAAACGAGTACTTTTTACAGCATTCGGATTTTCTACTGCCCAAACATGATTATTGTGGAAGTTATGCACTCCATTTCGTGTAAATGTGGCCTCGTCTGTACACAAAATTAATTTCGTAAAATCTTCATTTCTGCCAAACTGCTCCGTTTATAGTGATGAGGATCTTTACTACGAGAAACTTCAATGAGCTGTCATGGCTCTAGTACTCATTGTTGGGTCGTTTTCGACCATTTCTGAAATGAGTTCTTCAAGTTGTAACATTTCAGGTTGAGCAGGTCTTCCAGCGTGACCTCCTCGTTGTTCTTTTAAATATCATGTGTCACGAAGTCTCATAACTAAATTTACAAACATCCGTGGGGCCGCATGATTTCTTAAAGGGAGCGTTTCCGCAAACAACGCTCTCCGTATGTTAGTATTATGCCCACTAGTTCATTGTTTTCGTAAACGTGGGCCATTTTTTGCACAAAATAAAATCAGACAAATGAAAGTATACGCACTATCAAAAGACTGATACAACTGATTGAACCAAAGACTCGTACTCAAAACCGTACAATATAACACAAAAAGGTTTGCCATATTTAGATAAACGATAAGAGTAGTAAACAAAAAACGCTAAGATTTTATACGGCAGGGGTCGAGAATATCAAAAAATCTGTGTAATAATATTTTTTATTTTTTTAAATTTTTAATCTTTTACTATTTCTTTTATTATGCAACTTTTATATAGGTGTTTTTTTTGTATATCAACTTCTTTTGGCGAGTCCTACAAGCAGTTAAAATAAATGACTCAACTTTGAAAACACCATGTATAACTTAACTAGCCTTCGTTTGAATTTTATTCTAGATATATATAGTAAATAATGTAAATACTGTTTCTTATGTAAATAAAAAAATATGTGTCAAGTATGTGTAACAGGTTTTGCCGTAACAATTGCATTGATTCAAAATTGTATCACAACCTGAGGGGCACTTTCCTAGTTGCAGATGTGATTACCAGACATACGCTCATACGGAAGTGAGAGATTTACTTTTCGAAAATAATTAAAATCCCAAATTCCATATTCTTGGCAAATAAAATAAAGAGGTAGTCGCATACCTACTAAGACTTTCAATTGCGAAATCAGCTTTATAATGAATGTTTTGGCACCATAGTCAGTGTTTAACGTACAAGACGATTTCACGGAAAACCTTGGCGCTGTGCACGAAAATCCGAATCAAATACCTGCATCCGTTGAGAGACTTTTCACAACAAAATTTAAATTTAGTTTTAAGTATGTACAAATTGCAGTTCGTGTTTATAAATTTTCACGAAAGGTATAAAATAGCTTTTGGATAGCCACTGTAGGTGGCTATTTCTTATATTTGAGCCGCCAAGGTATTGACCTAATATATTTTTTGAGTATTGTAAAGCTACCGAAGGGTGGACCGTCTCACGGTCCTTAGTAGAGAAATCTTATGTGTAATAAAATTCCTTATTTGTTTCAACGATGATTTATACAAATATGTCTCAAATTGCTATATGGTTCATTTAACCAATACTAATATAAGTACTTGAGGAGAAGCCATTGGCAAGGCATCTCAAACTTATACTTCCGTCTTCTCGCAAATGCAGTGTTATTTATCATTATTCATGGCAGAAATCCGACAAAGTTGAGCTACGCGTAAAAGAGTTTGGCCCATTTCTAACCAGGTTAATTAGAGTGAAACATTTTGGCGACCACGAAGCATTCCTGACATTACATGGGACACTGTGCTCACCTGTTGCCAGATAATGACCGACAAATGTAGAATCTGGAACAACCGTGCTAAATGTTCACATAAATTGCGGAAAAAGTCTTTCTTTTGCTAGTTCGTTCCACATCACGTAAATTGCAGAAGAAGTCTTTCTTTTGGTAGATCGTTCCACATTTCAAGGAAGAAAGTATGGGAGAGCAGCTTAGATGAGAAAGCGATTTGAGATTGTATAAACATGAAATTAAAAAAACATATTTTTTAGCACAAGCTTCTATTTAGCTGTTCATAAAATGAACTAAAAATTTCAAATATTTTTTCCAATTAAAAAAATTTAAACGATAATGATGCTCCTGTATCTCAAGTTTCCAAATAAAAACGTGTTATGTTTCAACAGCAGGATAGAAAAAGTATGTAACACGGTTTTACTTGAAAACTTGGGATAAAGGAGCTTCTTTATCGTTTACATATTTCCAATCGGAAAAAAATACTTTTTATATGAACAGCTAATAAAAACCTTGTTTTTAAAAATGTATTTTTTATTTTATTTATCTTTCACAGGTGTCAAGTAACCAATATCGTAATTTTTAAATAACTTCCATATCAATTTCGATAGATATAGCCATATAATGATAAATCGGTATTTTGACGGATTTGAAACTATGTTACTTGCTTCTCGTGTTCCTCTCACTAAGCCCTTTCATTTGATACCCATATCATAACAGTGACCACGGGACTTATAAATCACCATTCACCGGCGGCCGCCATATTGGATCTAGAATGACGTCACCTTGCTCATTATGTTCCCTCATCAAGCCCTTTCACTTCATAGACATGGTATATAGGTGACTATAAATCGCTATTTTGCTTTGGCCGCCATATTACCTCTATCATAGGACTGACTTAGATAATTATAAACGCCACCTTGGGCATGTTGCCATATTGGGTGTGAAATGACGTTACTTTGCTTATTGCGTTTCTCTTATATCATAGGGGTGCTATGGAACTGATGAATCGTCATTTTGTAGCATCCGCCATATTGTATTCAAAATGGTAGCAGTTAATTCATTTTTAGCAGCTACCTGGATGTGAGGCCAGTACCACAACCTCTAAAAGTCTAAACAAGTGGAATATTCGCCAACGGTCGCTTATGTGTATTGCATTATTCCATCTGTCTTTTTTCACGAGTATCCATTACGGTAGAATCACAGCTGATTATCTAGTAATATTACACATATCGACAAGTGACACACAATTCTGAAGGATTTTTTTTGTTCGCTACGGATTCATTTTGTACTTGCTTACGACTCTTTTATTCGCTGATCAGCTGTTCACCTCAGTAGACGTCAAAACGTAATAATGGATACACGTGAAATAGATGTACGCTCCCGAACGGTAATAACCCCCATACCCCCTATTTCCTTGATTTCATTTGCTCGTGTCTAGCTAGGTTTTTCGGCCTCAATGAACTCATGCAAAGCACCCACATCTACAAAACCACGAACAGGAATTTAATTGGTAGTGATATTTTTTAGAAACGTCGTTTGAGAGAAAAAAGATCCCCACGCAACATTTGCGTTGATTTGAAATGTCTGACCATAGAGTTTCAAGTAAGTAAAAAAATATCAAAACTATAAACCTATTATAGTAACGGGAGACATCTAAGAAAAAAAACTAAATGATTAACCTACAAATGAAAATTTATATCTGACTGCAAAATGCTCACTCTTTAATGTAGTACACATGTTAAAAATGACGTCAATCATCACCCACTTTTGTCTACTTTTTACTGTCAATAACACACCGTTATTTGTTTCAAAAACTTACGAGTCGTAGTATTTACGAATGAGTTTGAGATTTTTATACATAAAATCGGTTTACGAAGACAAAATATCAGTATCATGATTAGACGTGGAAGCAGCCAGAAACGTTAAAAATGAATATAAAAATGTATTAATATCTGCTGAAAGCTGAAATATATCTTTGGCCAAGACACAGGGACAGAAAAATAAATTATTAGCAAATAGTTCAGTAATTGAGCATACTTATACAGTAAAATAACTGACAATTCATCAACAATAATTTTTGAATCATTTTAAATGGCGGTGGAAATGCATGTTTTAATCCAACAATAAATTATTGTATGCAAACGTTTCCAAAATATTTTCGAGTGATATACCTTTTGATTTCTCGATCTTATAGTTTCCTTGTATTCATGCAACGCAATGTGGTTCAATTCTTCCAACCTTTCTCTGATTCCAGAACTTTTTTACGTAAAATATATAGAAATCGGCGACTCACAATTTTTCCATGAAATCAGTTTTACATAGAACGTTATTCTAAAGAATATTTTTTAGAAATTCTCTGAAGATACACAAATAGCACGGAATGATTTGCTTGGCTATCCAGTTCATTTGCGTTTATCTGTTAATAACTATTTAGTATGCGTAAGACTGTTAGGCCCGATTTTACTAATCCGCGGTGCAAAATTTGCCGTATACAGTACAAATTCGACCAATGAGAAGGCGTTTTTGAAGTAATGGATATAATGAATTTGGTCGATTTCTTGTAAGATATTCAAACTAGAGAAAAATTATACCATTAGTGTAACATGGGCCCCTGTTTTTCTTATTAAATCAAGAAATACCCCATATATCACCTGGTTGAGCTACAGAAACTTATTTATTCATTTGGTCCAGGACACAAAATTTGACAGAGACGCAAATTCGACGAATCAAAAAGGATTTGCTCGAAACATGGATCAATCCTAATACAGGGTGCGGCAAAGAGGACGGACATTTTTGGGATGGCTAGTACTCTCCGCCTCCGTCTACGAGAGAGGTAGGGAGGGTGCCGTTTGACTCGTGAGATCCTAGCATTATTTAATTATTTTACCAGTTGTCGTTATGAAGCCTTGGACGGCGGAGCACCGCGTTTTCGCCTATGATTGTTTCGTCCGAAATAATGAGTCAGTCATCGTCGTACAGCGTGAGTTTCGTCTCCACTTCAACATTCATCGGAATAGAGCTGTTCCCTCTCGAAACACCATCATTCGTTGGGTTGAATCACTTCGCAGGCGTGGTGAACTGATCAACAGAAGACGAAGAGGAGCGCCGCGAACAGTTCGAACTCCTGAAAATGTTGAACGCGTTCGACAGGTCTTTCTTCGCAGTCCGACTCGATCTGCCCGGAAACATGCTGCTGCACTTCGCCTTAGTGATCGTTCGGTAAGGCGAATTTTGCAAATGGATCTCCGCTTTCACCCCTACAAATTGGCCATTGTGCAACAGTTACAGCCCGGAGATTATGCACAACGAATGAACTTCGCACGTGAGATATGATCGATCAAAATGAGAACCTCATTTTGTTTATGAGTGACGAAGCCCACTTTCAGCATGGTTAACCAGCAGAATTGTCGTTATTGGGCTAATGAAAATCCGCAACAGTTACACGAAAGACCGCTGCACAGCCCAAAAGTAACGGTTTGGTGCGCTGTATCGCAAACTTGCATCATTGGCCCTTACTTCTTCGAACACGGTAATGGTCGTGATGTTACCGTGAACTCAGAGCGCTACGTCGACATGATCACCAACTTCTTTCTCCCTGAATTACGACGGCGACGTGTTCCAATCCGACGTGTGTGGTTCCAGCAGGATGGGGCGACCGCCCACACAGCCAGAGCATCCATGGACGTTATTCGCCCTCTCTTCCCTGGTCGCCTTATTTCCAGATTTGGCGATGTTCATTGGCCTCCTCGGTCCCCAGATTTATGCGATTTTTTCTTATGGGGACACCTCAAGGCTAGAGTATACGAGAACAAGCCCCGAACTCTGGACGAATTGAAGGGCGAAATTCGCGTGGAAGTCTACGCGAACTTCCAAGAACGCCTCCAGCACTGCATCAACCATTTCGGCCATCACATGCCTGATGTGATTTTTCACACTTGACTGTCTCAAATGCTATTTCCTTGTGAACCTGATTCCATCAATAAATTTGTTTTCGAGTAAAAATTAACTATTTTATGATTTTTTTAAAACCGTCCATCCTCTCTGCCGCACCCTGTACAATAGATTGATAAGATAACAATTATTGACCATTTTATTGAAAATAATAGTGTCACTACTTACCTGAAAGACATAATTTAAGAAAAAGTATATGTTTTCAACAATCTATGTACATCAAAATGTTAATAATTTATTTGTTTCATTTCTCCAGTAAATAAAGAAATAATTGCTGCTGATTTGTAAGCGTACCCTTGCACGATCGACCCACCTTAAAACCATATTTTTTTCTTAATATCACAAGATATTGAATCAAACAGGATCTCCTTGGAATTAAAGAAAACCATAAAACACATTTACCGAAAAATAAAGTAGTGACTAAACTATTCATTCATTCACCCAACTGCAAAATATAAACTTTTTGGACATACTATCAGAAACAACAGATTTTTTCTAAACTGTTACAAATTTCGCGCAACACAAAATTGAGATTTGGTTTAAAAATAAGGTGGACAAGAAAAAAACGGCGAATGGGTTTCGCGTGATTGTACGCCCTACTATTGAGGGGAGATGAGTTACCTTTATAAAAGTTTCATAGTACTTTATCTACAGTAAAAAAGTATGCAACTAAAGTGAGATGCATGTACTTACCAATAAGATGAGATGTGTATCGTAGCACAACTGCCAGCAAACTGAGAAATGCGTGCAAGTACAATAGCCGACATCGGTAGACTAAAATTAGTCATTTCAGCCACGTTTCGGCTCCTGAGAGCTGGATATTCTATATTTATAACCCTCTTGGAATACACTCTATGTAAATGAATCACAAATCTGGATTAATCAAAATATGGTAGATACGGATAATATCTACGTGTTGACGGAATCGTCTGACTAACTACTTTTGTCATTGACTTATAAATAAAATATCGTGTCAATGTTTTGGAGATACGTTAGTTTTTTAGTGATTTTTTCAAAATTTCGTATATTCATTATTCAGTAACTCAAATCTGAACGGAGTCAGCATATGTATATCAACAGGGTGAACTAATCAATTTTTCTGATAAACTATGATCGAAGTTACATGGATCTGGAACAAAGTCAGAAAATTGTACATCGCCTCAATATAAATGTGTTTATTTTTACGAATTTCGTCCGTTTGAGAGTTCACGTTAATGGAAAATAGCTAACATTCCAGAATAAATTCGGGATTTGCTCCAAATTCTTAATCAGAGTTAAACGAGATTATGTTTTGCAATACGTGCTTCGGTCATTTCAATGTCAGCAATATCTCATGTCTGAAATGAAAGATCATTTCTATAATCTTTAGCATAAAAAATGCTAAAATACAACACTGCTTCTTTTTCCAATATCTGTCCATCGCCTATCAAACCTGCAGATATCAATTTCACATCAAGCTTTTTTCGTAGAACTATTCGATACAAACACAAAATTTCCTTTCAATATTTTTAGAGAGAATCGACAATGCTGATAACTACTATGACTTTGTAATTCAATTATTAAACACTCCTTACAAAATGTTCATATATTTTGGAATTATATACATATATAAATTACAATAAATTATAACTTAAATATAAAATTATGAAGATACAACACTCACAACATGCAGTATTAAAACTATACTTCGTCTAAACACTTGAATAAATATTAAGATTTTCAATTTAAAATGGCACCAAATCATTTGTAGAAATTGAAGAAAAAAACATAGTACCTTACAAAAAATATCACTATATAAAAGATGCAGTATACTGGGCACCAAGCTAATAATTAATAATAAACTGTTTCAAATCATAAATTGTGTACTTGTATATATTTAAATGACTACTTTTTATGTATTTGGACCTTGTTATTAGAGACTGGACTGTATCCAAGATATACCTTGACAAAATTGAATTGTTTATGAAGATGATGTGTATGTCTAGGCTATTTTTTTGAGTCACATTAAATGGGATCTCACTGCTCATGAAAACCATAAGGTTCTATTTCTAAAACTTTGAAGTAGATGCAAATATTTCTTTCTATGGATTTTAATAACAATGTAATCACCCTATTGATACTTCCTAACATTTTTTCATTTTCCATTTTTTTATTTTAACATATGTTGCTTAAAAGTTACGTTGTCAGACTTTCAACTCTTTCTTTTGGCGCTATATATACTGACTTTTAACAATTAAGGCAATGTTTTCAAGTGTCTTACTTTATCTCAACTATTCAGTCACCGTTTCCATGGATGATACACCTATCAAAGAATTTATTGTATCTACTTCAAAATTTGTTATATCCAGCCTCTCACCTACTTTTTCCTTAAAAAATAAATCTATTTTATGCTATACATATATCTTACAAAGCAAATGCATTATTTGGAATAATTAAACTTGTTTACAGAAAGATATGATTATGCTTCCTCTGCTGATCACGACTAGATATTATCACAAATGGCGCTCCCGAATAAAATTTTTATGAGAAACTTTCAACGAAAGATAATCTGGAAGTGTCAACTGAATATATTATAGAATATTCAGGGTATCTTTATTTTATAGACAAGAAGGCAATTGAAAATTTATATAATCCAACGGTACTCTTACGCAGCATAAACCACAAGAATTTATTATTTTAATGATACAATTAGGGTATATTAATATCAAAAAAGTGATGGAGAATTGTAGTCAATCTTAACGCAGTTTGCCTATTTGTCCAGTCTAAGTATGTCCAGTGCTTGTCATCCTGTAGCTTTTGTTTTAACATAAGAGCGAAAACAAGAAATATTTTGTATCACCAGTTGCGCATACGCATCCACTGGTATCGCGGTGGAAGTTCTGTCATTTTCATTATGCAACGGGCTTTCGTTAAACGAAGCATAAGGTACGCCTTTGTCACTTGAACGGAGTATTTTCGATGTCACCAAATGATCAGCGGTTATTCGTTACCACTTTTGAGCAATTCCACGGTAATGTCAACGTGAAATTCAAAAACTGAAGCTTGTCGTACATGGTTATGTTGGTATTTTACTCATGGACTGCGTAACTATATTTTCATACACATTCCGCCAACCAGGTGTCTGCACAGAAAGCCTCAAAGATAGAATTGCATATCTTGGCTTTTACTGAACTAGAAAACGCATTTGCGCTCTATTTGAAAATTGGTATGGCTTATAGTCCATATTTTCCTTATAATTCATCAAATATCTTCGTATTAGGTTGTAATTATGTATTTGAAGCTTCTTATTTATAATGGCATTATTATGAAATTTAGTATCATATGTCTGAAACGGGGTAGGTCTGATTCTTCCAACTTCGGATCCACGTCCTATGTGTTACAAGCAGAAATTAAAGTTTTTCGCTACATTCACAGATTTCGCTCTAACGCCGTCACGGATTGTTATTTTCAAATCTGACGCGAACTTTCTAGTCACTACTGTTAGTGCTGTAACCAGCTATTATCTGATATTTCGAATTGACAAGAGGGCGTTTGAACCAAATACATAAATGATAGGCCAATATTTTAACAACTCAGGTGAGATAAAGTTGAAGCCAAATCAGTTATACTTGAACGATGGCTTACTGGATTCTAATCTGTAGATAAATAGAAACATTACAGTGATACAACTATTGGGTGCCTAACTGGATCCAGACTGTTTAGATATTTGAATTACACAAAAATTTAGTACATTTTGCGTTCCAGAAAGAACTTTTCATAAATCAAATCTTCTCAATACATGGTATATACACACAAAGCAGCAAAATAGGGGCTTCTACTGTGCCAAAATCATGTAACCTTTTTTTTACTATTTTGATCACTTACCTAGTAATTTGAATTTCGCTTTAATGATTATAGAATGCCCATTCCTGTGCCAAACCCTTTTCGATGATTTTCTTTTGATAAATTGCACAGTTTATTGATTGTATAATTTCACACGTATTATATCTTTCTTTCTCAGTGATTCACCCCGATAGCACGAAATATTCATTAAATATTTATCTAATATTTAATAACATTTTTATCTTAAATATTTGTTTTCTTAACACTCTGACTGCCATGTCAGTCTTTTTCGACTGACAACAAAAACCCAACTTGCGCCGTGGTCATTTCGTGCATTCGACTGCCGCCACGCCGCGCGTTGTTTTGGATGGTGGGGATACGATTATACGTCGGATGATGCATATTCAGTGTTTATTTAGCACTGAGCACGAATACGTCACGTTTGTTGGTGTTTCCAGAATCGACTGACACGGCGTGGAAGTACAAGATATTTTTTCAATTTTGTGAACATCACTGTTGGCTCAATAACTAACATAATGTAAGTATTGTTTAGATGTGTGTAAGTATGTTTGTGTGTATGCGTATGATAAAGTTTAAATATTCGAAAATAGAAACATTAAATATCTTTTTTTACAGGAGTTGGAATTTGAAAAAGCTTCTCTAGAACTTCAGCAAGAAGTGGATAAAATAACCGAGGAGGACGGGGAGTTCACGGATTTTTCCGACTTCTCAGATGTTGATCCCGATTACAATAACTCTGGCAGCGAGTTGAGTGGGGATTCCAATAATGAATTCAGTTCATCAGATGATGACGAATTAATACAGGATGAAGGTCACAAACCCGAGCCGACAGCATTAGATCCTTCAAATAAACAATTTGATTTTGTTTTGTTTTGTTTAGTACGACCACTCTGGGAATCATCAAACATTTCAATTCACCGGTAATGAAGGTATTCAAGTAGATGTAGCAGACAATTTTACACCCCTCAATGCATTTCAACTATTTTTTTCGTCTGATCTAATAGCTCTCATAGTGGAAGAAACAAACCGCTATGCGGAATTTACAATTTCGAATACAAAACTAACTCGGAAATCAAGACTAAATCAATGGAACCCTACAAATGAACTGGAAATTCAGAAATTTGTTGGTTTATATATTTGGATGGGTCTAAATAGTCGACCTACTCTTGCATCATATTGGTCCACCGATGTATTATATAAAAATCAAGTATCTCAAGTATTATCAAGAAATCGTTTCGAAATGCTTTCGAGGATGATTCATTTTAGCAGCAGGGAACACGAGAATAACAATGATAGACTCTACAAGATCAGACCTGTTCTTGATATGTTGAATAACTCTTTTCAGCAGACTTATACAGTTGGAAAAGAAATGGTAATAGATGAAAGCATGATACCATGGAGAGGCAGACTGAAATTTCGCCAGTACATACCATCCAAGAGTCACAAATACGGGGTAAAACTTTTTAAATTATGCAGTCCAAATGGTTATACATGGAAATGTCTAATTTATACTGGCCGTAGTGAAGAACAGCTTCCTGCTGGACTTGGGATTGGTGAATCTGTCGTATTGACCTTGAATGAAGGATTATTGAACGAAGGAAGAATTCTGTATGCTGACAACTTTTATACTAGTTGTCCATTAGCCAGAATTCTTCTAAGCAAAAGTACACATCTAGTAGGTACGCTTAGACGGTCCAGAAAATACCTCCCAAAAGATGTCACGACCAAGAAGCTCAAAAAATATGAGTACATTGCGCGAGAAACTAAAGATGGGATCGTCGTTTCCAAATGGAAAGATGCTAGGGACGTACTTATCGTTATCTACAGTTCACGGAATTGGCATGAGAGCAAACGAAAGAGAGCATTTTCTCCAAGGTGCAGTAACGAGGAGCCCACTCCAAAAACGAAAAAAGAAACTAACAACACGTCAACATTGAAACCAGACGCAATTATTGCTTATAATAATGGCAAGTGTGGTATTGACAAGTCCGACCAAATGGCGTCCTACAGTACATGCAATCGACGAGGCGTCAAATGGTACCGAAAGGTATTTTTTGAGTTGCTGACGGGCATGTCGATGGTAAATGCATTCAATATATACAAAGAACATTCCAAATCTAAATCAAACATAAATAAGTTAGGAGAAGATGTGGCCAGGTCTTTATTATTTTGAAATAATGCTGGTATAACCTGCCTAACAACTGTAAAAGTTGCACATTTATTGAAAAAATCAGAGAAGGAAACTCGAAAACAATGTAAACTTTGCTATATCAATCTAACAAAAGAAATATCAAGAACAGAAGCAAGAAAAAAGGTAAGAAAAGTAAGAACATATCGCGATGGATGCGATGGGAAACCTGCGATGTGTCAAGAGTGTCATATTAAAAATCATAGTGTCTAAGTTATCTATTTTTTCTTGTTAGTACAATAAGTTTGAAATAAAAATGTTTGGTTAAAATACAATACCTGGAATTTTATTTAGGCGCCGCCAGGTTTTTTAGACTTACAAAATCAAGCGCCGTTATCCAAATGGAGATTAACAATTAAATATAATGTCAGTCTAAACAGCCTGACGAGGCCATGTATGATTCTGGTGCTGTCAGACATAAATGACTGACGCCGCCAAATAATGCCTAACAGTATGTCAGTCATAAACGAGTGACAGCACAAAATAAAACAAGAATAAAATAGTATGCCGGCAGTCAGAGTGTTAAACAAATATTTAATAAATATTTGTAATATAATATTTTTATTAAATATTTATTCAATATCTTTTAAATATTTTAAATACAATATTTATTTTATAATATTCATTAAATATTTACTTTTCAATCAATGGAAAATATTAAATCTCCAATATTTAGAAAATATTCATTAAATATTTTCGCCTACGGCGCATGCGCGTGTGCCTTCGAACGACCAATGGGATAATAGCAAGTCGGCCTGAGACCACCCGTTTGCCGGTAGCCATTTTACCTGTGACTTTTACTATGATAGCGTGCTTCCTGTGTATCTCCAAGTGGTTCATTATTTGAGTGTTTTTTTTGTGGAAAAGGGTAAGTTTTTCGATAATTACATAGCTTAATTTATCTGACTAGTAAACATTATTGTGCCAGCTGAGTATAAAGGTATTCATAAGACCATAAATTACTAGCCTTGAAGTGTACTAAGTCACATTTCAACAAAATCAATAAGTGTTAGTCAAAGGATCACGTTGTGCCCATGGACATTTTTCACCAAGATATCTAAAATCACATACTAAATTTTCTTAAAAATTAACCAAATCTCGAATTATCATAGGCATAACGTGTGGGGTCCTTTTAGGTGCATTATAGAGCTGCTTTTCAATGACCCAGTTGAGCTACTCGGAGTAACTCACCATGCTCAGTACCAATAAATACACTGGAAAGCAGCTTATGCATTCAATAATACTTTATAAGTTTGTTGTTTTTTTCAGAGGAGTGGATTTGCAAGATGCAGAAGAGGCTTATAATGTTTCTTTGATAATATTTGTCTAGCAAATTAAACCATTATATCTAGAATGAATTTTCTTTTTAACCCCAACTTTATACAGGGTGACTTTGAAGTTGAGTCATTAATTTTCAGATAATGATTGTAGAAGGAAGATAAACCAAAATATGTGTGTAAAAATAAAAAAAAAATTTTACCTTGTTTTATAAAGTATCCTCCCGACAAGTATTTCAGTGCGGACCTGTATTTGATCGTGAGGTCCCCTGTGAGGTCTTAAGTCACCTGATTCACGAGCCCGTTGTACTACATTAACAAAGGCACGAGGGGTTGGTTGCACTCGATTGGGAAACCGATCCGCATAAACATGTGCCATTTTTTATTTCACTATTCACACGCGACTGAAACTGACCGTATGTATAACTGAACTGAATTGTAATCGTAAAAACATCGTTCCAAATTCTTTCGCTTTTTTGTTTCCGATGCGATGAACCGTTGTTGCCAAACACGAACACATGATATTATTGAGACAGGGCGGTACTCAAACTTCCAAAGGGCTATAACTTTGTTACTTTAATTTTACCAGAAAAATGGTAAAGGAAAAAACATTTCTTTTGATCAGATCTACACACTGTTAAAATAAATGACTCAACTTCGAAGTCACCCTGTATAAGCATTCCTACAGGTTTTGCTAAAATAACCAATGAAGAATTTTCTATCTACACTGAAAATATGAATCAGATTAATGCTTGAAAATCCATACATATTTACGAAAAATATTAGATATTTCATCAAAATATAAAATTGATATTTAAAAATCTTTCCTCATATATTTTCTAAATAATTGGAAAAAATATCGCAATAATATATGAATTATACATACTACAAACATTTATAATGGATATTTTATAAATATATTTATTGAATATTAAAAATCTGTTACTACAAATATTTTTTTTAAATATTTAATAAATATTTAATGCTATCGTTTTTTCTCCGTTATTTGGTTCCCTATCGAACGTATCTTCTTCAAGGACACTCATTGAACCTTCCTTTATAAAGTTAGGTGTTTCGTGTCAGTCACTTTCCTCCTGAGATTGTGATGTGTGCACCATTTGTTTAACCTCCAGATTCTGGGATATTAGGTGCCGAACACCAGTTTGTGGAGTAGTACCCCTTCATATTGTACTTTGCGTTTTGTTGTTTTGGTTTGGGTGCTACCCCGTCCATTTTCTTATGGAATTGTAATCTTCAGCGGTAAGTTTTTTTTTCTTATACCATCGGACCACGTGCATTAATGAGTGTCCTGAAGACGTTTGTTCAATATCTGCTTCCTTTTAGTGAGAAGGCATTGTGGAGAACCACCACACAGCTTTGTTTGTAGCTGATATTGCCGGAAGCCACCCCTTCCCCTTGACAAAAAAACCTTGATGCGATAGCTCTCTGTGTACAATTACTTCCGATTAACACCTCGGTGATTTGTGGCTTAACCCGTCTTAAGTCACTGGCGCTCTTAACCGCTAGACAGCTGTTTTGCATTGGCTGACCCTTAGATTTTATTTAGTGTTATATTTATTAGTTAATTAATTAATTTCAAAAAAAGGAAAGAGGAATCACGTATTGTTTATAAAAAAAGGCGTGGCACATCTCGGCATTGTAAATTACATAAAAAGTGTATTTGCAATCAAGTACATACTTTAGCTCTCAAGTACAATGTTAGTAAGCTTGATCTGTGCAACAAATATGGCTAAAACAGGTATGGCATAAACATCTCACACTTCGTTTTGTTACCATATACTCAAAACCTTCGAATGATAATAGCCACAATTCAGATCAAAAATAACCGTCACGGGTGCCTGTTTCTGCGTCATGGTCAAACCGCCCGCCATAGAAGTCAGTAGTGACATTTTAAGTAAATCCGTCACATATATGTTTTCTATCCATAACTAGAATTCAAATGAATAAAGAAGTTCCGGTTTGTATGGTTTTGAACAACTAGCTCTTATTTACACAAGATGTTTCACAGAACTTCATCTTTTCCATTCTATTCAGAGAATTGAAGGGGTGAGTGGATGAAAGAGGTATGTGGCCTTTTTTGAAAAAATGAGTTATTATAGTGGATGAAGTTTATGTGTTGGCTTATTTTTTGCGCCGACACCAGTCACCTTAGCACCTATATTTACAGAAATAGTAATGCCATTAAGGATGTATGTGAACACTATGAAGCATACTTCTGGTTGATGAAGGGGGTATGTGACTCTTCCATTCATTAGAATATAGTTTCAGCTGTATAACATACCTCTTTCATGCATTCTAACAAAACATGATGGCTTGAGGTTATGTGGATTTATTGTGCGGTGCTTTGTGCTGCCATGAACACATTTTTTGAAAAACTTCATGAGCTAAGTTATTAGCGAATTTAGCTTTAAAGCTAGATACTCATGTTCATATAGAGAAGATTGCTGACAATTCAACTGAAAAAAAATGAAGATCATGGTAATTCTAGCCTAAAACCAGAATCTCCAGAATTATTAATGGATAGTGAAAACAGCAAGTTCCACGCACAGGGTATGTAGTTCTTTGCACATTTTGGCATTTAATGTATACACACACTATAATATAGAATAGTACTTCATATATTAGCCTTTTAGCTGTAAGAGTTTTGCTTGGACTGAGTAGGTTCAGGTTAGCCTCCAAGGATTATTCATTCGAATAACTTATTTGAACCGAACTCTTTACATTGTAGACATAGTATGTTGAACCCTCCAATTAAGGGCATGATTTTTTTCAGCTTTGAAGCCGCATGAAGTGTTTATGGACTACTCACAGAGCCCTCAAGCTTCTACGTCAAATCAAAATCAAAAGTATCAGCTAGTTGAATGAATGATATAAATACAATGCCTACAAAGACTCACCCAAGGGACTTATACGAAATTATTATGTAAGTGATATTCACCAAAGAATAATAGTATAAAATCACTGAAACCCAATCTAATGAGTCTAAATGTCAATACCAAGTAAAATTGTTGTAATTTGAACAATTGAATTTGGAAACTGTCCCTGAGTTATTACGATGATTCTGAGATATCATTCTTACTGCAGAACACCACCGTTACGCCAAGTATGCCAACATGCATGTATTTTTTCAGATGATGGGGAGGAATGTGACCTAGATGAAAATACCTATAGGGACCTTTTTGGCGATTCTTCCGATGACGAATACCAGCCTAATGGAAAAGATTCAACCCACTGTGGTGGAGAAAAGAGAAAAAGTAGAAAAAAAAGTTAAAAAACAAAATAAACATCTTCAACTGACAGAAGATAAGACTGCAATTTCTGAACTGAGATATAAGAACAATGGCATGGAAGACAATACTTCCATACGTCACGCTGACCATGTAGCTCTGGGTGACAAAAATGGAGGACAGACTGCATGTGCGGTTGAGGTTAAAAGAAAATCCTTTCCATTGAAACCAAAGGCATCCAGAAAAAGACAGAGGCACCCTGATACCTGGAAGAAACACAAGGCAGCCACTTGCAGCGAAAAAGGGCAGGCATACATTAATTAAAAATGTGCAACCTGACCTGCAAAAACAATAGAAGGCATGTCCTCACAATTGCCGACTACGATGTTCTGATGCATTCACTGTAGAAGAACGAGGAGAAATATTGAAATCTTTCTATGCATTGGATGTAAATGCTAAAAACTGTTTACTGTTCAACAGTATAACACACAGGCAAACAAAAAGGATGAGATCTGGAGCAGTGAATCACAAAGCAGCCTCATATAAATATTTCGTGACATTCAATGGCAAGCAAACTCCTGTATGCAAACGAGCTTTTGTATCTTTATTCCAAATTAGCAACAAAAAGGTTGACTTGATACAAGCAAAAATGAAGACAGGCCTGGCTGCCCCTCCACCAGACAGAAGAGGAAAGCATAGCAGTAGACCCAACAAAACACCTGCAGATGTAGATCACATTATTCAGCACATATCTAGTCTCCCTGCAGAAGAATCACACTATTCGAGAAACTGTAACATTCACCAAGAAGTACTTATCTCCTCTGTTGTCAGTTCCCATCATGCACAAACTTTATGTTGATAAATGCAATGCTAGAAATGTCAGTGATCGATGTAAGGTCAAAGAATGCACCTATCGCTTTCACTTCAACAACGAATTCAATTTATCGTTTGGCTACCCAAAAAGTGACATGCGTAGCACGAGTGATAAGGGCGATTCAAATGAAGAACACGTAGAAAATTACAAAGCAGCTTTTGAGGCTCAGAGAGTTGACAGGGAGCAGGCTAGAAGCTCAAACAATACTGTATACATCACTCTAGATTTGCAACAAACAATGCCTTTGCCCCGGTTAAGCACTTTCCGGGCATTTTATCTACGCCAAATGTGGTTCTATAACCTGGGTATCCATATTATAGCTAAAAATGTTGACCAAGCAGTTTTTTGCACTTGGACGGAAGATATAGCTTCCAGAGGAAGTAGTGAGATATTCAGTTGTCTTCTCAGAGCTATAGAAGTTGAAAGTTCACTTAAACAGAAAGACCACTTAATCATTTGGACAGATTCTTGGGCTGGGCAGAAAACAAATTTTTAATCATTTGTTTCTACTAATATCTGGTTCAAAAAGGTAATTTTAAGACAATATATCATAAGTTCCCAGAGGTCGGACACTCTTACTTGGATTCTGACCGTGATTTTGGCCGAATAGAAAAGAAATTGAGGAAGCACCAAACTATAAGTATTCCTGAACAATATCGGGATGTTATCGCCACATCTAGCAAGAAAAATTTGGTAATCAACATGGAAAACCATTTTAGAAACACGGAAGACTTGCCACAAAACATGAAACTTGTTAACAGGAAAAAAAATTTTGAAAGAAAAAGTCCCTTTCAGAGATAGGATCAAATGGATGCATGTGAATGAATTTGGATCTTATCTTTACAAGGAGAGTTTTGACTTCTTTACTCCCTTCAAGCAGGTTAACATCCACAAACGTATAATATCCATGGAGACTCTTCCGCAAGAATTTGATATCCCACGGTTTTTCAGGAAGACTGGATCTTTATCTAAATACAAAGTCGATAACTTGAAAGAACAACTCTGCTTTGTGCCGAACGAACACAAGAGTTTTTATCAACAGGTCACAAACGAGCAACCAGAAGACAGTACCTTAAGAACTTGATATCTACTTATACATAAATTTGTTGATACAACGATATACAGGGTGACTTCGAAGTTGAGTCATTTATTTTAACAGTGAGTAGATCTGATCAAAAGAAATGTTTTTTTCCTTTACCATTTTTCTGGTAAAATTAAAGTAACAAAGTTATAGCCCTTTGGAAGTTTGAGTACCGCCCTGTCTCAATAATGATATTATGTTCTCGTGTTTGGCAACAACAGATATAATCCGCCTTATCCGTTCATCGCATCGGAAACAAAAAAGCGAAAGAATTTGGAACGATCTTTTTACAATCATTTTCTTCAGTTGTATACAGTCAGTATCAGTCGGTAGTCGGTAACGCGTAAGTGAATAATCGTGTCTGTTGCGAGGCTCAAATCAAAAATGGCACATGTTTACGAAAATGCTGAACTTGTGGACATGGTTCTTATTTACAGGGAGTCTTTACAAAATGCTGCCGCGGCATCACGGATCTATGCGGATCGGTTTCCCAATCGAGTGCAACCAACCCCTCGTGCCTTTGTTAATGTAGTGCAAAGAGCTCGTGAATCAGGTGACTTAAGACCTCACAGAGGAGATCATGCCGGTGCTCCAAGACCACACGATCAAATAGAACTAGAAGAACAAATTTTAGAATTAGTAAGTGATGATCCAACAGTAAGCACCCGACAAATTTCAACTCAATTGGCGATTAGTCAGTATAAAACTTGGAAAACTCTACGTGAAAATCAGTTCTATCCGTTTCACATACAAAAAGTGCAGGCCTTACAACCGGAAGATCATGAACAAAGGGTTGACTTTTGCAATTGGCTTTTAAATAAACATCAAAATGATGACAATTTTTTAAATCAAATTTTAGTGAGTGATGAAGCCCTCTTTACTAGAAACGGAATTATTAATTCACGTAATTCTCACGTTTGGGCTATTGAAAATCCCCATGAAATAAGGGAAACCAATTTTCAACAGCGATTTGAACCAATCAACCTGTGGGCGGGAATTGTTAATGGAATTTTAGTGGGGCCTTTTGAATTACCAAATCGCTTAACTGGTGAAAATTATTTTGATTTCTTGCAACACAATTTGCCTGGTTTACTGGAAGATGTGCCTTTAAATATTAGACAAAACATGTGGTTTTTACAAGATGGGGCACCACCCCATTATGCAAGAAATGTGCGTGAATTTTTAAATAGACAATTTAATAATCGTTGGATCGGCCGTGGCGGTTTTGTACCTTGGCCGCAAAGGTCTCCGGACTTAAATCCTTTAGACTTTTGTTTGTGGGGTTGGCTAAAAACTCTAGTGTATAAAACACCGGTTAATACACGCGAAGAATTACGTGCTCGAATTGAGGAAATGAGTACAGTGATCAGAAATCAACCAGTGATTTTATTGCGTGCTTGTAAAGAGACATGGCTAAGACGCGCCCAGCTGTGCGTCGAGCAAAACGGAAATCATTTCGAACAGTTTTTGTGACATGCTTTTGGGCGCACAGGTCCGCACTGAAATACTTGTCGTGAGGATACTTTATAAAACAAGGTAACATTTTTTTTTTAATTTTTTTTTTTATTTTTACACACATATTTTGGTTTATCTTCCTTCTACAATCATTATCTGAAAATTAATGACTCAACTTCAAAGTCACCCTGTATATGTAGGCATTGATATTTTTTTGCATCGTTCCATTTCTATGTGTTCATCTGCAAGTCCTCCTTCTGGTCTTACCTCTACACTACACAAGTTTAACTCAACCGAGTGACAGCCAGCCATGCTATCCTTCAATAAGTGAAAAGTCTAGTCAAATGTTGTGGAAGAAGGGGCTAAGTACACATACCTCTTTCCGTGCAATAATATATGTTAAAATATTGCAAATTTTTAATAGAAGAAGGCGGTATGTACAGAAATGTTTTTTGTATATTTGTTTTCCGTATACATTGTCACTTTTTTACAATACAAAAACTGTTCTCCCCATAACAACAGTTTTATATACTCAGTACTTGAATAAACTAATTTACATAAAAGGAACAGCAAAAATACTTTCAGGCCTAATATCTCGAAATCAACTTTTTGTTACATACCCCCTTCATTCACTCATCCCTTCAATTATGTGAATAATCATAACAGTCACATTTTCGCGTTTCCATTTTTGTCAGTCTGTGACAACTACTTAAACAAATCTTCACATTAAGAAATCCAATTAAACTAATTCGTGATTCCTGAAAACTAGGTCAGAAAAATGCTAAATCTATCAGAGATAAAGTTGTTGCTGTGTCTTTTGTAAATTTTAACCAGTATGACAGAAAATGTCGTCGGATTTTCAGTTCGTGAAGGGTGGAATTGCTCTTTTGACGTGTTGTACTATCTTGCAAAATGAAGTACCTATATCAACTATCAATATAGTGAAATTGGAATGAGCATACGTAAGAGTACCGCTATGATAAAAAATGACGGGAGTCAACTTTTTTCCAAAAGGTCTACCTTAGTCATGCCAATTAAGTGTTTCTACTATCACTATCTCTGTCTCTATCTCTGTCCCTCATCTGTTCAGCTCTGGCACGCTTCTGATTTTCCTGTTTTATAAACAAACTCAGTCTGTCAAGCAAGAACTGCTTGTCATGCCCTTCCAGCACCAGTTGGTTTTTCAACACAACCACCATATGCCTGTTAGCCGAATTTATAGCAGAATAGTAATACAGCAGTAATACCAAAACGATGAAGAATGGAATCACAAAGCCAGGAGTACTGAGATAAAACACACACTTCTGAATCCACTCCGGCCAACTCATGAAGAGGTCTACCATTAGTGACCATACAGTTTTTTCACCACTAAATGGTCCACAAGATTTGGATGGCATCAGTTCATATATGGAGTATGCTATAGGCAAGAAAGCGAAAAGGTACGAGACCAAAAGAACTACCATAAACATTGAATGAGATCTAGATGCGCGATAGATCATAGGGCTTGGTTTGCAATTTATCACGCAATTGAACTTCTTGATGTAGAAGAGAAAGAAAAACATAACAGCAGCAAGAAAAGACAGCAGCGGCGCGTAGAACATTCCGAACCAACACAGCGTCTGAGTGTAAACAACATCCAGAGCGTGCTTTGAGAGATCAAACGTTTGTTCACCAATAAACTCAAAGAACTTATTGTTTAAATGCTTGGCTAAGAGAGATCGGACAAAATTCACTATAAACGTCAAAATGACGTGCATACCAAAATCGAAGACAAGTAACTTAAAGATCTGTTGACCTACAAATGTTTCCCAGCATTCAGGCGAATCTTTGCAGGGTGTACAGGTGTAATCATTAGGATCATGACACGTTATTCTAGCCAACAATGAGGCATACAAGACAACTAAAGAAGCTAATCTTAAAAATACAGTCCGTATCAGTGTAAAACGAATTTCAACGATAGGCGTATACTTTTCAAAACTGATCAAGAAACGAAAGGTAAACGGTACGATAATGTTCATAGAAACAATTATCATAGAAGGTAAGAATTCATACAGCAACTGCAACATCTTTTCATTCGTCTCTATTTCCTGTGTTGAGTGTTGTTCAATTTGTTTAGTAGAAAAGTCAAATGTATAATATATCACAATTCCGCAGCCGATCAGTATCACTATTACCAGTATATTTACAACTAACCTACCCAAGAATATCTTGTATTGTTCTTTCCTTGTGCGACCCTGTCTTTCTTCGGTTAACTTTTCCGTTTCTAATGCAGCCTTAATCTCATTATAAATAGCCCTGTGCTTCGTTCTAGCAGCTTTTTCGTTATCGATACAAAAATCCCATCCACCAAACACCAAATTACAATATAAGTAAAACTGCCCTTCTGACTCTACCAGTCTTTCGTTGAATCCCTTTGCCGCAGACCTTAAGATCATCACCATTGAGATAAAATAGCATGCCAGCATCACCAGGATGTAAGCTAAAGGAATGTTATAGTACATTTCTACACTACCTACAGTGTAACTTAAAACTGTGTTTGTGTAAAACCCGTAAAATAAAAGTGTGCGTTCCAAGAAGCCAGTGCCTTGTATGACCTCCAGTACAATATTGTTTTCAGTCTGACTCGAATTGAAGTAAGAATCTGCGCAAATGCAGGCTAAGTCAGAATCTGTGCAATTGAAGCCCTTTTCATAGTTCAAAAGTATGCTGGGCAAGGTAAGATAGAGAAAGATGCAAAAAGATATTCCACAGTTGAGGAAGAAAAGCCATTTGACGAAAAGGAAAAATGCGACAACACCAGTGCCAAAGTTTCCTTCGATATGCCTCAAGGAGCCTTTCCACAGCTCGATTTTACGCAAGGATTCGCGAACCCGTGTTTCCATGTATGACCATAGTTTCCGCCGTTTCCACTTAAAATTTTCATAGCCTTGTAGTCGCAGATTGGGCTCATTCTGAAACAATACGATATTGGTTACCAAATATGGTAGCTTATACATGAGGTTTATCAGTATCGTTTTAAACTATTTAGCCCCGTAAAAAAAGACAAAATTTACCCAAAAATTTGCGAAAACTATGATGGATGGAAATTTGATCTAGGTAACTGAAGTAGTATTTTTTAGCATAACGAATAGTTTCTGATCCTGTGGTAGGCAGGTACTGAAATGTTTTTTAAAAACCGTGTTTTTGATTTTTGTTACGTTCCTGTAAATTCCATGTATAAAAAAACTTAAGAGAGTTTTGTAGCATAGCTTGCTAAATAAGCTACAACTCTATGATATTTGGATATCTACATTCGTTTATGAAATATAGTCGATTTTCTTAGAACTACGTCTATATGCAAATGGACATAGCTGAGTACAAAAAAGCGTTGTGCTTGTTACGTAAAGTTGGCCGTTTGGTATATCCAAATTAATGTTAAGGTCATTTGAAATAAATTTGTCAAGAACTTAACGATTTCTCTCTTAGAATAACATTATTTTCTTTAGAACCTCATTTTTTGACAATTTGGCATCACTAAATCTTATTCAAATGCTATTTACCCCGCGCCGCGATAAATCAAATACTATATCTAAATCATAAAATTCTTGCATTACTGCTATATTTTGATGCTGCATAAATGCTATTTGACGATCGTCTAAATTGCAACATTACCACTTACGGACTACAAAACTTAAATAACCGACAGCTGCTAGCTTCCAAAAATTATAGTTTGGGGAGCCTTATCAAGGGCATCCTTTTTGACTTCAATCCGCCTGTTTTTTGAGTATTTGCTAATTCTTTTTATTTTTACCTGTACCACATATACAATTTGAGTGGGCACAAAAGTTTAAGAAACTATTATCAACTATATTCACAAATTATGACATATAACTGTTCACAATAAAAAAAGGTTTGTGGTTTTTACAAAAATATCATTTTTTATACATGCGTCCCTCGTTTTACGCGGCAGATTTATTCGCGGTTTCGCTTATACGCGTTTGCGCTTTTGACACCAGTGATTTATTTTACGCGGTTTACTTATACGCCCTTGCTCCCCGCCTTTCAGCGGCGCGCGCCTTCTGATGCATCGCGTCACCGCGTGGTTTTAACGTGCAATCGGGCATGACGTGAGTAGTAGGGAATATCCTGGGCAACTTTTAAAAATCATTGAAGAAGAAGGTTTTAAACCTGAGCAGGTTTTTAACGCGGACGAAACTGGCTTGTTTTGGAAAAAGATGCGAAACCGTACATTTTTATCAAAAGAGAAGACCGCACAGGGCTTTAAAGTAGCAAAGGATCGTCTCACACTTTTGCTTTGTTCAAATGCTTCTGGAGATTGTATGATTAAGCCTTTATTAGTGTACAAGTCATTGAATCCCCGTGCTTTAAAAAACAAAGATAAAAATCAATTGCCTGTGTTTTGGCGTGACAATGGTCATGTATGGGTAACGGGAGACATTTTCTTAGACTGGTTGGAGAACTGTTTTATACCAGAGGTTAAACGTTATTTGACGTCAGAAAATCTTGAATTTAAGGTGTTATTACTTATAATGCCCCTGGTCACCCAGCCGCCCGTTTACAGGAAATAAATCCCAATGTTCGAGTAGAATTTCTTCCACCAAACACCACGTCAATCCTACAGCCTCTTGATCAGGGATCATTGCCTTCTACAAAGCTTATTACACGCGACGCACGTTTAAAATTCTGTTAGAAAACTTGGAACGCGACCCTACAGAAACATTAAGCCAATGCTGGAAGGATTACACAATTGCAGATTGCCTACATAATATTAAAGAATCCATTGGTGAACTTAAAAAATCGACATTAAATGGCTGCTGGAAAAACTTATGGCCAGAAATTGTGAAGTCTCATGCGAAGGTGCCTGATATCAGAGACGAAATCAAAGAAATTGCTGATTTAGGAAAGTCATTACCTGGAGAGGGATTCGGTGATATGAATGAGCACGATATAAATCAGCTATTTGAATCGCATAATGTTGAACTCACTGAAAGAGAACTCGTAGAACTGACGGAGAACAATTATGAAGCTCAAGAAAAAGGTGAAGATGATGAAGTAGTCCCGGCACCAAAGGAGTTGACGAAGAAAACGCTTAATAAATGTTTTACCATGGCACACGATCTCACCGAGCTGTTAATCAGGAAAGATCCTACAATGGAAAGAAGTTTAAAAACTAAACGAGAGGTTTTTGCAGCATTGGCACCATACAATGAAGTTGAGAAGAATTTACGCAACGAAGCTAAACAGTCAAAAATTACGTCTTATTTTTCTAAAAATTAATATTTTTGTTAAAAAATTAACGTTTAATGTTCTCATACATAATATGTACAAACATACCTATGTATATTATGTATTTAACAAAAGTTCATGTAATAAAATGTTTTTGTTTCGATATACCCGGTTTCTTTTTACGCGGTGTTTTCAAAGGACGTTACCCCCGCGCAAATCGAGGGACGCCTGTACTTGTCTATGGAATAAATATTTAAATGACACGTGTGAAGAATAACTGTCCAGTACCTTCAATGAAATATACTAACTCTCCATGCTGTTATTATTGAGTTTTTATATTAACTTCTCTCCAAGATATGGTTAGTTAAATAATATCAAGAAATATTTCTTGGAAATAACAACTAAAAAAAAACTTCTAGAAAGTAG
This sequence comes from Acanthoscelides obtectus, assembly GCA_963669975.1. Classification (NCBI taxonomy): domain Eukaryota; kingdom Metazoa; phylum Arthropoda; class Insecta; order Coleoptera; family Chrysomelidae; genus Acanthoscelides; species Acanthoscelides obtectus. The sequence goes on from CAVLJG010000008.1 coordinate 48,885,258, forward strand.
ATATTTTTGCTCTTCAGTACATTTATTCTACAACAAATGGAAAGTAAATCTTCAAGAGCTTTTCGCTATGATGATTTTGAAAAGATTTATGCTCACTTAACCTCCCTTTGAAATATACTTTTCCACCAGATAAATATTTTGTAGGTAATTTTAAATATTTTGTAGGTAATTTTAGTATAGTCACGTTGAAATTAAGCTTTTTCGTTACATCTTTTGTAATTTTCATTAACTCTGAAGCTTGGTAAATAAAAAACTATTTTATCAATCAGATGAGAGCTCCAAGAAAATTTGTATAATCTCTTGAACGGACATAGATATGAAAATACAGAAGTAAAACTTCTATATGTAATATTTACAGGACCATAACAAAAAAGTCATAAATCGAAAAGTTTTTAAAAAAAATTTCAGTTCCCGCCTATGGTCGGATCCGGAACTTTTCATTTTAAAGAACAGCAGTTCAACAACCTAAATCCAAGTGTTCATCAATTACAGAATTTTTGTTAAGTCAAAGTGTTCATTTACTGGGCTAAATGGAGGAAGTCGAATTTGAACACCCTGTATAACCTACTTTGTTATTACTGTTCTTACCATAATTTTGTTTTTCATCTCCTTCTTTTGAGACATTGGGATGGGAAGTTCCTTGAGTCTCATGACTTCTTCCCAGGCAGACTCCTCATTGGTCTTCATCTCTGACAAGTCGGGTAGCATGGACAACTGCACATCGCCGCCTATGGTGGATGTTCTGCGATGTACGGTAGAATCCCGCCTAGATCTAGACCTAGAGGCAGTGTGGCGCCTGACGGTACTTTTGTTGGAGCGGTAGTCATTTGTGCGCATGCGTATTGTCGCTACAGCTGGAAGAGATAAGAAATTTTTAGGCTACAAATTTAAATCTGGGGCAATCTTGAGGTTAGGTAAATTGAAAATCCATTTATTTTACAATATTGGGTTTTATGCACTTCCTACGCAATGCCGTCATCAGTTCATAAATGATTAAGTTCAGTGCAATTTAATTCCTCTGAGAAAAAATTCAGTTACAAACATGTACAACAGAGGAATTAAACGGATTAAGTCAGTCAAACAGGCCCATGTAATTAGTCCATACACATTCTTTCCCACCCTACCAGTAGTTTATGTCCATCTGGCAAACGTTGGCCCTTTCCACAACTGCGAGGCGTCGCTGCATCGAGTTATTGTTCATTCCGTAAATATGATTTGTGTGCTGCAGTAAAGATAGATTAGTCGGCCGGACCGGTACGATGGGCGGTGAGCTAAGATAGCAGGAGTATGTGGATCAAAAACAACATCCAACCCCCAGATTTCAACCACTACAGAAATGTTTCAGGCCCCCTTAAAACCTCATAAAAACAAAGTTAATTCGTGTTTTTATTTTTTCTTTTTTGGCCTTTTTCTCTGCCGCCACTGAATCGCTTTTCTAAAACTACAACGCTTTTGCGCCCTTGGCATAGTAACATTGTGAAAAAATTTCATTGAAATCGGAGTGGTGCTTCTCAACTTATATGATTAGCAGGCGGACCGACAGACTGATGGAAATGAATGACATTGTTTTTCGTGATGTTCTACATGTCATATAACTTCCAAAAATATATGTCATTTTTGTAAATGTCTTTTAAGTTCCTTACATTGGCATCACTTGCCTTATTGATGGTTACTTGTAGTTATTTCTAAAAGTAAACAGCTGATCAGTAAGTGGCATCATCATGTTAAGTCTGTACTGTTGGCAATAATAAATCTGGTAAGACCATATGCAGAACTATTATACCAAACAATGAAGAAAATGTTTTCATGTGCATAGTTCCTACATAAAAGTGTAGTTATAAATTATAAATCAGTACAAAATGCCACAACAAATTTTGGTCCTCTTTTATATGACTCTCTGTACATATACATCAAGAGTCTGTGCCACTTGAGGTTATGGAGCATTTCGAATGTGATTTAAAGAAAACAGAATTCATATCTTATAGTCTGAATTCTGTGAACTGTGCTTGCAGTAGACCTCTTACATTTCTATACCCACACAAACTCCTGTTTTATATTTTCATACTTCAAAAACTATAAAAATATTTAATTTAAAACAAAAGCAAAGTCAGCAACAAATTAGTCAGCTAGCAGAAATCTTGACCCGCTAGCATTTCCAGGAAAATAATAATACTTAAAAAGTGTTTCATTGGTCTCAGAGACCAACGCGCGGATATAGGAAGGCTAAAGAAACATTCTAGTTTGTACTGAATAAAACAAGCTTTTTGTGAGTGAGTCAATCAAAATCCTCCGCTGCAAGTCACTGGTCTATTTTAGCTCAATGTTCCTAGTTGTTTTGTTGCCCATTTCAAGCTCTGCCTAATAGGGTTTGCCATAGTCTAAAAAATTTAAGAATCTCCTAAAAGATTATTTAATTGAAAATAGCTTTTATAGTGTGGAAGAATATTGTGATATATGCTGTTAAATCTTATTTTTTACTATTTGACTATTTTTTGTTAGATATAGTTTTCTTAAGATTTGAAAATGTATGACAATTCAGGCATGTTTTTTAATTCACTATAAACTATATAGACAAGTTTGGTGTACAACCGGTCACTCAGACGGAAATTTAAGGAAGTAAAATTGGATAATTGGATGGTGGCTCAACCAGTGAATTAAAAAATACCCCTTTCCAATACAATGTTTTTTGTTGAGAGGAAATAAATAAATAGCTGCACTAAGTATGGATATTATAGTATCCTTAAATAGAGGTGACTAATAGCTCCATATGGTAAATTAGATTAAAACATCTGTTTTGTAGTAATTTATTGATGATGATGATGATGATGATGATGATGATCTTTATTTCATAGCAATCTGCTAACAGAGAAAACATTTTTATATAAACTTATAAACTACAATTTTCTATTACATATTTTTTTAAATGCCTTTTGAAGTTAACAAAATTTGTAGTTTTAATTTCTTCTGGAATCCTTTTAAAATCTACAAGGCCCTTATAAAATAAGCTGTTTTGGGCAAAGGAAGATTGTACCCGAGACACATAAAAGTTGGAATTAGATCTAACATTATAACTATGTATATCGCTGACCATTTTTAATTTATTAATAATATGCTCTGGGTACATTCTATTCCTTATTTTGTATATTACCACCATAGTGTTATAAAAGATCTCCTGGCTTACACTTAATAAATTTGTAGATGTCAGCATGTCTTTAATTCTACCGTATCTTCCCCATCCCAAAATACTTCTCAATGCCTGGTTTTGTTTTTTTTGAATAATATCAATATCACCTTTCTTAAACATATACAAGATTGTTGCACAGTAACTGAAATGTGGTAGGATTATCGTCTTATATATAATTAATTTAGCCCAGACACTCAGGTCTTTCCCCATTCTACATAATAAATTCACTTTCTTTGATAGCTTTTTGGTTATATAAATTGCATGTTTTGAATACGTTAAATTTTCATCTATAATTATTCCTAAATACTTACATTCATCAACTTGATCTAGTCTACTACCATTAATTACTATATCTTTGTTACTGTATGTGTTAGTTACATTATGCTTAGATTTCAATATCATACATTTAGTTTTATTTACATTCACACTTAAACTATTATTGTTTAACCATTTATATATATTATTTAAATCTTCATTTAAAAAGATTATTATATCAGCCACTGAATCACCCTTAACAAAAAGCATAGTGTCATCTGCAAAGAGTTGAATTTCACACTTCTTAATTATATTAACAATGTCATTTATGTACAACAAAAACAATTCTGGGCCCAGCACAGTACCCTGTGGAACACCATGTACATTGATCTTAGATTCAGATAATGATTCTAAATATTTGGTTTTCTGAGATCTCATTTCCAAGTATTGTGAACATGGACCTTATATGTTCTGAATCGGTTAAATTGTAACTGAATTAATGCAAATATGTTACTTCCTTTTCAACATTCATTCAACACGGAAAATGCAAACTACTCGTGTAACATACCTGCTCTTGTTTGTTTACTGGGCAGAAGTGTGTGCAAATGCTTGGGGTCTTTTTGCAACACTTCAAATTCAGGATCTAATGGGTAGCTTTCCTGATAGAAATCGGACCCAGCATCTTCCCAACCCTGCGATCGAGTATTCTTCTTTCTGTTTCCACCCCCTGACATCTTGTTTCTCTTTGGTGGATAAACAACTTTGAAAATAGAACAAACACAGTGAATTACGAAGATGGGATTACAATTTAAATTGTCCTTACCGTATCGTTACATTTTATCGTTAATAGATTATCTGATAAGATTAGAATGGAGAAAACTGGATTTTATGTTACCTATAACAATTATTTATGCTGCAGTTATACAGCATTCGGCTAATTTGATCAAATAAACTTATCAATTATCAATCAATGGTCACATCAAAACCCACTCAAAATCGAGGTGACATGGAACAAGAGTGCCTAGGTGATGTGTGACGTATTGTGACAACGAGCAATGAAAATGACATTTTGAGACCTCAAGAGAGTAAACGTGGATAAACCCGTACTTCTGTCCGCCATCATTGTTATTATTGTACAGACGAATTAGGTAAACATTTTTCGAATCTGGCTTTTCACACGAGCTTTGTCTCTGTCGGCATTCGTGTTAACTGGATTTTTGCCTAATCTGTTGTCTCTGTGGAGCATTTAAGTATTCATAGCTAGTGTAAGTTGATCATCCATTTTGAAGTGAGTATGTTCAAACCCCAATATCTGGGATTAACCGCCTTCAGCCTATCCATACCTTGACTATAATTGGTCTTACCCAATCATCATGGTCATATTCCATCAAGTTTACAGTTTAGCCTAGTCATACGGTTGAGTTGCCTAATATGCGTGTTATTCAATAATATGGAATTGGAATGAAAATGGCGGATTAAAGGGTAGTGTATGACATTCGATTTTGGTCATCTTCTTTCCTCGTCTGTCATCTGTATTTGCCTCGTTGTTTTGTGTTTGTTTATTTCTATTTTGTTATTGAACGGTGCCCAAAACTTACGCAACTGGGAGGAAAATTGGTCACAATGAATGCTGTTCAAATAGCATGTCGCCGTGTTTTCGTAAGTTGATGAACTTAAAAGACCACAATATAACAAAACCGGATACTTTTTAGGGTACCTCCTCACAGTCCCCTGTTCAGAGAGTCATTAATTCAAGGGCTTATTCAAATGTAATTGATCCACCTGATGATGGAATCGTTGAAATACCAAAGCCCAAATCTAGAGAAAATGAGCCAATGAAGCAAAGGAAAGCAAGGTATATGTTCCTTGTAAAGATATAGGATTATATATTAATTGAAAGCAAAATAACCAAATGAGAGCATTAATTCCCAAACAGGGCCTATATTAATATTTAGCAGATAATTTGAATATAAGGGCCTTCCAGGATTTCAGTGATTGCTGATTGACAGAAAACCACTCTGCTGGACAAACATTTGTACTCTATTTTAATTCTATAACCTACCATCCCCTTAACTTTTTTTAGTGGTTGAGAAATCTCCATAAAAGTATGTGAACATTTTAGGTTGCTGTATCAATCAAGAAAGCGTGGTATGCTTGAAAATGACTTACTGCTCAGTACATTTGTACATAAACATTTGGATTTGTTCAGTGAGACACAAGTAGAATTGTATGATAGGTAAGATATCTAATTTTTTAAACAGGACATCTAAGATCAACATATGTGATTATGTTATAGTTTTAAGTTAGCTCTGTCATTAAGAATGATTGTATTCTTCAGACAATAATGCATATCTATTTATCATGTAAATGACAATTGTTGCTTCAAGTCTATTAACATTACCTCTCCCTCAATGTCTATGCATGTTTATGTGTCCAAACCTAGAAGCAGTTTCAAGATCCTAATATTTTTACAGCTTGATAAATGGGCCTTCAAATGATTGGGATATTTATTACTGGGCAACAAATATAAAGCCCACACCGAAGCAGTATGACCATGAAGTAATGGACTTACTGAAAATTCACTGCAAAAATTTGAACAAGGAGCTCAGAATCAGACAACCTGATTTGTGAAAAATGCTTATTATTTAATTTATTCTGTATTTTTAGTAGGTTGTATTAAATTGTTGGTGTTTGAACTATCACTTTCATTTTTATACCTCAAAATAAAACATCTTTGTGGTCAGATGAATGTCACATCTACTTCAAAAGTAAATAAGTAACTATAATCAGAAGGGGTTTCAGGAGTAACTTGGTTGGAAACATAATCAAGAATAGTCAACAAGTTATTTTAATTTCAAAACTATAACATAAAATTCTTGCATGGAGGTATATTGCTATATATCATACACATCACTGCAAAAATATATAAAAATTTTTATAAATAAATTACATCAAACATTTCCAATTTCCGATCAGCTTAATGATCTGTTAAAAGTATCTTCAAATAAAATGAGGTTTAAAATAAGATATATTAATCTGCACTAATATAATTATCTGCTGATATACTTTTACTAATTTAAAACAATTATGTATAATTTGCCTCATAAAATCTGCCATTTTGCCTTGTTATCAATAATTTGGAAATTCATTTCTTGTTAAGCTATATGTAAATTATAAATATCCAATTTTCACATACCACAAGTTGGATGTATGCTAAATATAAATACTGTATATCCAGCAATATTCAGGATGACTGAAAGTAACTATAGTTATTGGATAGATTGGATTAAGCCATATTTGATATCTTATATAAAAATAAATAAAAATAAAGCAGAATAAATAAATAGTATGTGCAAAAACCAAATTATTTTAAAAATATAAAATCTTGACGTGTGTATTTTTTCTAACAGTAAAATGGTAAATTATTTCCAAATTAAAGATTATATCTTCACTCCGTTACCACATGTCAACTTAGTCTGGATAATAACTTTGACCTCACTAACTTCTATATGCATAGTTTCAAACATGAACAACAAAATTGATACAACATTTTTTGTCAAAACTATGAGGCTATGATTGCACAGCTGACTCATACAAATATTTTCTAAGAAGCTTACTCTTAGGTTTATCATTGTGCAAACTTAGAAAATCAATGTGTGCATACAACTTTTACAAAATATATGATCCATGATTTTTTATGAAAAAGTTGATGCATTCACTAAATCAATTGATTTCATCCCACATCATGATAAAGAATGAATATTAAAATGATTCTTGGTGGAGGCAAGGTTATTGTCCTGACTAAAGTTATGATTTCCTCATTATACTCGTCTTTTTATAAATATTATTGCAATTCATTTCAGACATGCTCTTGCCTGCATTATAAGGTACCTTCTCAATGATTTTCCAAACCTAAATCCAAGATGCTGAAATATTTACCCATGTTCAAGGTCAAAATCCCAAATTGAAGGTACCCTAATAATGTTAAGAAGGTGCACGCAACGAATTCCAATAACAAGATCTCAGCAAACTGAAGTCTAGCGATAGTATCTGACGCGGGATATTCTAAATGAGAGATTGAGATAATCAAATCGCAAACAGCCTTGAAATATCACTGATACGCCATAGTAAAAATCTAAAAATTGTAAACTGAACTTCAGCAGCAGCAGTTGGTGCAGAGATTATTATTTGATAGTTATTGTACTCTTAGCTGGACCCATGCGAGGTCATGCTACCGTACTTTCGCCCAGGGGGCCACACGGACCCCTCCGAAGAGGCGGGCGTGGGACCTCTGAAGAACGCGTTCATCACGGAATCACGCAGCCGTTCGTTGAACGTCTTGTATTCCATGTCACTGTATTGTTGGCCAAAATTGAAGTCTGCTACTTCTACTAGGAACCTGCAAGGGATATTTTGTTCAAGCAAGTTGATAAAATGCATAAGGGTGTTCCTTAGTAACATGTTAATGCTTATGGAGGCTTGGACCCATTTTAAGAAAAAAAATTCCTGTGAACATATGTCCTAAAGGTCTGTCTTAACCTTAGACATGCAGAGCGGTAATGTTTTCAGAAAAAAATGAATTTTATAATAACTGTGATACTATTGTAGATATCTTTATGAAATTTAGTGCACAACTAGGTGCATTTTCTGATGTACAAACAATTTTATTATTTCTACTAGCAGTATCTGAATGAGCTTTGCATTGAATATTTTTGGAGAAAAATATGATACACCATTACTTTCTCTTTAAATAAAAATTATTTTTGAAGTCTTCATTTCTTCTTTCAGTAAATTTCATCTCATTGATTTTTTTGTGTGATTCATTCGCTTAAAAAAAATAACAATCGTTTTACTTCACAGTCAAATCGCTAAAACTGTGATGGGGTTGATTAGAATTTTCTTTTTCAGATTGCAGATATCTAGAAATATAATTACCAGGCGAGTAGTTGAGACACAATTTTGGTTTGGTTATTATTGCCTTAAAATTGCATTTCATTTTTAATAGGAAAAATAGAATGTTCCAAAAATATGCCTCCACAATACTTATTTTTATTAATTTTTTAACCCCCCAACACAATTTTATTGACTTCTTCCTGAATTTAAAATATTTGAAGATGTCTAGATCTTTCAATAGATCCACCTCGACGGCCTTTGTATGATGTAAACAAACCTACTCAGCGCGGGACGGAAACATTAAACGATCTGCATACATTCGCGAATTATAAGTAGAATCTTGGAGACACTCACTGTAAACTAACATCAAATAGATAAATTCGTTATTGCTATAGAAAGGTGCCAATTTCTGTTTTTCAAATCCGATAAGCTAGGTTAACATACACTCCGCGCGGCGCCTAGTTCCGATACTGCCACCGTACCACAAAACGTCGAATCTGACATAGGATGCAAGGTCGGTGTAACCCACTGGGAGTTTTTCTGAACTTAATATCTCGGTTATTTTAAGGCTTTGCTGTATGTGTTCCTAAGAAAACTTGCTTATTGTTTCCCTACATATAGTGTCTGTAAAGTCCCAACTTTAAGGACACTCCATATAAATGGAATATTTACTCACCTTGATCTATTTTGGAAGTAATAAGCAATTCCAAACACTATCAGTACAACTGCTACTAAGCTAAATGATACTGGCACTACTATTACAGAAAGTTGCGGCTGCTTATTCACTGAAAAGAAAAAAATACTTTTTAAATACGGAAGCATATTGTCAATAGAAATGTAACATCAACATTGTAAAATACTCGTAATTATTAAAATACAACTTTGATGTTCTCCGAAGTGTCGGCACGTTGAAAACTTTGAAAAACGGGGAGGAGTCGATCGTCAGGCCAAGTTAGCTCTCCAGACGAAACTGTTCATCCTATGGTGTGGATCTTTTCTTAATTAGATGTCTTCAACACTCACCTTTATAAATGTTGACAGTAACTGGTGTCACAATCTTGCTGACTTCATTCTTCAAAATGATCAATATAGTATTCTTTGGGTTAGAAAGATACCTCTTGATGGAAAAGCTACATGTATCCAAAGGAATATAACGGGTGCAAGTTTCATTTCCTGTTACGTTATATTCTCCTTTTGTGTATTCAACACAGTATTCTATGTTTTTGGAGCCCTTGCAACTCACTTTTAATGAAAGTAAGTCACCAGGCTGAAGCCAGTTGTTTCCAGAAACATTCACATGAGACAAAGGAGCTGAAATGAAAAAGTTAGTTTAAAACTCTGGCACAGTATGTCAAACACCAGTTTAGCATTGCAAAGAGTCCTGAATAAGTCATAAATCATGGCAGATACAGTTTAAATGTGTTGGTCCACTTTGAAAGTTATCATGGGTTCAAATCTAAAAAGATACTCATCCTGATTTACTGAGGCATGGTCAGAGCTACTTATTCATCTAAACTTTATCAAAATATTTTAAATGAGAAAGTGTGGATGTTTGTTACTCAAAAATATTTTAAATGAGAAAGTGTGGATGTTTGTTACTCAATCACACAAAAATGATTGAACGGTTGTGGATGAAATTTGGTACAGTGATAGATTATAGTCTGGAATAGCACATAGACTATTTTTTATCCCGGAAAATAACCTTGAAATATCCATTTTATTGGCTACAGGTCAAACAGCTTGATGGAATTTGACATGAGGTGTCTGGCGCAGAAGCGCTAAGTCGCTTGTCGAACCGAAGTTGCATCATACATTGACAACAATTTTATTATAAATGCGAATGTGTGTATCTTTGTATGTATGTTCACCAAAACGGATTTTGAATGAACTTTAGCGTACACCTAGAAATAGATTAGATCTAGGAAATGGACATAGACTACTTTTTGTTGTGGAAATAAAATTAGAACGGGTTGAAATAGGGGTGAAAGTTACTATGGGGAAACTATTATTCTTCTTAGAGATACAAATATGAGTTTTGTATATTTGGTTCTTTGACATAATGTAAATGGGCAGTTGGGCACTGAAAAAAAATATTTTTTTTTTGAAATTCTACCCCTATACCTTATTTCACGAGTATTCATCACGGTAGAATGGCAGCGGATTAGCTAGTAATATATCAAATTTCCCCATATCGGCACAGGAGACATAATTCTGACGGATTTTGTACTTGCTAACCGCTCTTTTATTTTGAAAAGTTACCCGAGTATTTGAACATCCTGCTAGGTACCTAAAACTGGCAATATTCCAATGATAAAGTAGACTAGGTCGCGTTCATATTGGCACCGCTTGAGCGTCGTCAAAAACTGCTTCCGACAGTAGATTTTAAATGGAAACGATCATATTGACGAGCGGTCTCTGGGGACGTGGCGCGTTGCAAAGCATCGCACCGCTGGAGCTTCGTTCTTGTGCGTTTTTCAACCAGCATCGCTATAGCGATACGTCGACTTCAATGAATAGAAAGGTATGGAAGAATTAATAATGACGTCCCAGACTGAAAGCATCGATAAAATATAATCAAACGTTTCCACTGACATCCTTAAAAACTGGAAAAAATGTACTGGATCACCGGGAAGTTGATTATAGAGGTGGTGATATTCGCCATAAGTGACTCTCTTTTTATTAAGTTCGTAAACGCGTTGTCTCTTTTTATTTCTTTTTCTAATTAGCCATCGCACCGTGGATTTTCCATAAGTAACAACCGCTTTGTTACCGAACTCATCAGATCTAATTCGAGAAAATAACTGAAATAACGCTGAACCAATATGAACACGACAACGCGCGCGATGATAACGCTCAGGCGGCATCGCTCAACGCTCGTAGCTCGAACGGTGCCAATATGAACGCGACCGTAAACTGAGACTGGATTTTGTGACATGGGAGAAAACGGCTGTTACAATTTTATATTTACCTATTCTAACTAGAGACTAAGGCAGGTAAAATTTGGTTTATCGAACGTGTGAGTTCAAAATTTAAGTTATTTTAACAAAATGTAAGCCCACAAAACCGCGGGTAACAGCTAGAAAATAAATATTTTATGAGATAAAAATCTCGGCAAATTTAGACGTTTTCCCTAGGTATATTCAATTCTGATTAGTAGATGTCAAGTCATAGACCAATCAGAACAAACTGCTTCACAACTAGTTGGTAACAGTTGGATTAGCCGATTATTCCCATTTGATAGATTTTAAATATGCAATATCTACATGCACTTGTTTGTAGAGAAACTCTACATTGTCGAAACACACCTCTCAATCAGTATTAACTCACCTTTTACGTTAATTTTCTTTGAAAAGTATCCAAAACTCTTGACTTCATCTGTGGAAACTTCCGAAGAATTGCAAACAAATGGTATATTGTGAGGAAGTGCTGGACCATTTGGTAAAATGATTATCTTAGGATTTCTGCTCAGTGTGTCCAAATGCACAGAAGTGATGTTTGCAGTGATGTTTGATGGTTGGTCCATGGGGACACTTCTTTTTCTCACGGGATGAACTGAGGATATCGCTGGCTTTACCGTTGTAATTGAAGTCACTGTCAAAAAGGTTCAGATTAGGTAAAAAGATAATATTTCAATCATATTGACTGTCAAAATTCAAACAAACAAAAACATTTCTATGACGTCATGCAACTGTGGAGCAAATTCATCCAGTCTTATGGTGAGGCTCATGTCGTTGTTCTTGATATGTACGCATTCGATGCAAAATTTCATCCTATGGCCTCACAGAGAAGCTTTTCAGATGGGTCGCTGACTTCCTCTCTGGCCACAAGATATCCGCCGTAATTGACGAGTACTCCTCTTCATCCCACACTGTCTTGGCTCCAATATTGTTGCTCTCACAAATCAACGATTTCCCTTCCTGTACCACCAATTCGATCTACTGCTTTGCTGATGCCTGCACTGTACTTGCAGCAATTCAGAGTCACAAGCTGATATCTGCCAGTGAGTTGGAGAAAGGTTATCACTGCTTGGGCACACAGCAATCTGGTACAGTTTAATGATTCCAAAACGCAGTACTGTACCTCGACTAACAAGAAGCATCCTAACGCTATCCGGTATCAATGGCTGGCCGAATTCTACCAAAAATCCGTACATTTCGGCTGGTCCTAGTCCAGTTCACCGAGGACTTGATCTGGCATGAACACATCTCGTCAATAGCGGAAGCTGCTGGCAAAACGCTAGGCTATTTATTTACTGCTAAGAAACACTTTTCTTTACATGTCTTTGTCTCTCTGTACAAGGCCCAGATAAGCTCTAGCCTCGAGTACCGCCTGCAAGACAGACCTGCCTGACTCCGGCTTCTCATCCTAACTGTCTCTAGTAGTTAGCAACCTTAGGTCGGTCAAAACAACAAAGTTTCTTTAAGCTCCTCATAGCCGCCGCGGTGCCCTGGTATTTAGGCTTCTGCCTGCGCGGCTGCTTCGGTATAATAAAAAAAAAACGATAGTAGCTGTTGCAGCATTTCCAGTTGTTCTGTAGAGTTACCAGCGTACTGGTGCGAGAATCTTCAAAGAAGTTCAGGCCAGTAATCCCTTTAGCTGCAGCTGTCGAGTTGCTTCAGATTTAATGTTAATGTTGAAACTTTACCCTCTATCAAATGAGCACTAGAAGGCTAAATTAAGTCGTTCAAGTCATATTTTACATGGAACAAGTGGTTCACAGAAATTTAAAAAAGCAGTGCTCAAATAAAGTTCTTTACAAAAAAGGTGCATTGGAGATTCCCAAGAAATTAGTGCTCTTCCCCATGTTTTGTACAACATGTGTTTGATTTTTAATCATACACATAAAGAAATAATAACAAACTGCAACTGACCTGGTTTTTTTGTGGTGGTACTGTCTATTGTAGGCTTTGTTGTTGGTTTAGGAGTTGTTGTTGTTGCTTTTGTAGTAGTTGTTGGCTTTGTAGTAGTTGTGGAGCTGAAGAAAAAGTGGAATGTATAATCTAATCTTATGACTTCTTGGGTATTTTCTGATTTGTTAGATTTGAAGCATACTCACGTTGTGGTTGTGCTAGGTGCAGGGGTAGTAGTCGGAGGTAATGGAGTGAAGTCAGCCATTACCAAGGCATCCACAGTATGAACTGTATCAGGTTGAGTGAAGTTGAATCTAAACTTAAAATCAGGTGTGATTCCATAATAAGTGCAATCCACAAACCAATATGTCAATACAACTGGGGCCTTGCTGATGTAGTCCATATCAGACTTTTTTAATTCTACTGTTTGAAGCACTGTCTCTGTATTTGACACAAATGCATCTTCTCTAGTGATGTTGCCTTGTTTCAATGACAGATTTCCATTCAGAGTTTCTAAAAATTCAACATAACATGACGTTTTTGGTTTACAAAATAAAACATATAAGTAGACATTACCTGTAAGTGAGAATTGAATTCTTTGTGAACCAATTTCATAGCAGAATAAATTCAAAAGACATTTCTTCACTACTACTTGTGCAATATAATCTCCAGCTGGGTAAATACTGGCATTATATGTGACACTCCAGGTGTCATGAGCATCAGTATGCATATTCTAAAAATATTTGAAGTAACAGTGATAGGTTATTTTCACATTCATATTATCATTTTGATATTCCTTGTGACAATGCCACAACATACAAAATCATGTCATAAAAATTCAAGAAAGCAAAGTGCTACAGAACTTGGCATGTCTCATTAGGAAGCCATGATTACCAGCATCCATAGTCAAGCTAACCTAATGAAATAATAGCCGCTTCCTGATATGGCATATACTGGCGACACAGGTACCAAAATCAATAGTTAGATTGGCTATGGAAGCTGGCAACATTGCCATGGCATTCCTATAAGGAAGGGCTCTCTAAGTTACCAAATTTGATTTGATATAAGACTAACATTACGGGCTGCACGACTGCACTATCCTGTGCCTAGTGTCAATCAGTTGTATAAACATCATAATGCAAGTCCTGTCATGACAATAAACCATTTCATACTTTTTACATCTGAAACCTCAATTTTACACCATAATGGTAATTCTTACATACTAGCAATAAAATGATTATGATCTGAGAAAAAAAAATAGATAAAAGATGTGAAAGTTTAATTATGCCTAAATTCTAGGGGATGGGTAGCTGAGCAGTTAGCCTATCAAGATGCTGATCAGTTGACTCAAAAGCCTACAGGTTTGAATCTCATAGTTACAATTACAGTGGTTCAGTGTAAGATCAACATAAGTACTCCACATCACTGGAGCTGGTTGCTTCAATAATCAGTTAACAGTAGATGACTTGTGGAGCAGTACAGTGTTGATACTAAAGGGTCAGTAAAAATGGTCATAGGTGAACTAATTGCCACAACTCCTACTACAATGGCATGCTTAGGTCTTAAAATATCAACTATATATGTTGCAATTGTATCATTCAGTTGGCCCAGTAACTATAATACCCATTTTGATTTGTGAAAATTGAGGAAGTCTGTAAGAAATTAGATTGAAATTGAACTGTGAGGAAGTTCCATGATATTTGAAAAGTTATGGGGTATGAACAAGGAGTAATTGATGTGCACTGCTCTGGCATATCTGGTGGCAAATTGTAGCGCAGCATGTATACTAGAATATAAGAAACATGCAAGTTGTAGTTTTTTTAGTTTGTAGGAATTATGATCAAATTGGTGCTAAAATTTACCAACAGACTATCCATAAACTCAATCCAGAGGTGAAACAGCTTACTTGAGCTCGGTGATCTGGAATAGCATCATCCTCCCAAATGTACTTGAAAAATTCTGAACTATCTAAATTACTGTTATAGTACACCTCAGCCTGGAAGGTTACAGTGCCCCCTTTGACCACAGGGCTATTGCTTTTCAATCGTACATCGTAGTTATTAGCTGCAATTATTTATACTTTAGCAATTCAATCAAATAAATATGCATGAGGTAGAGGTCACCTAGGCAAATATCCAAAAGTATATAGAATATAAGAAATTTCAAAATCATTGTGCTGGAATCGCCTTAGCAAATTCCTAAAAAACGGGTGAAATACACATCTAAAAAGTGTTTAAAACATGAAAACACAAATAAACAATCACACAGTGATACAAAAATGCATTAAAAACATACAAACGTCATCAAAAATGTCAGTTGTCAATGCGTAAAGTCTCAAATCATAGAACAATAGTCTTTTCAGAAGAGAGAGTTTGAGTTGTAGCACTCCAATGGTTTCTGTAATATCCGGTAAAGTCGCCGGCATGTTTTTTTATCATCTAAACGACGTTTTCATTGGTTGTCGTTGGAAGACATCACATTAACCATATGTACAGATATAATCAAATCCAAGCGAATAACCAGAATTTCTGTGTTATGTACCGCGGTTATAATATGGTTCAAGATGACACACGGGTTGATGACGTCAGTTACACGAATCGCTTGAACGCGTTGGTTTTAACCGCGGTTTTGTTGCAAGTTGTTTATTTTAGAAAAGCGCGTATATAATCTGTGATTATTTCTATTATCACTTAATAATCGGTGCTTTTTCGTCTACAACTGTATATGGAAAGTTTAAACAAGAAACCTTTCATAATATTCATGGGAGAAATGTTTTTTTCAGATTTTTTTTAATGATGGAACCATGGCTTTGTAGCTATGATAACTTTCAATTCTCTAAATTTTTCCTCATGTCAAAGAAAACATTTATTGATTCAGCAGAAATGATGAAAAAAGAAATTAGCAAAACCGTATACAGGTGGATATCATCTAGTGAGTTTATTTGGCCATATTTTAATATTCTTGTGGTATATGGCTACACAGGATACTTTGTTAAGCATAGGAACTACATTTAAAGTGTCCCCAACAACCGTAATGAGTATAACTAATAAGGTGCTCCACTTTATGGTAAAACTGAAGTCAGCCTGTATCATTTTTCTCAAAAATGAAGCTGAAGTACAATAACAATATCCAATACCCGGCAAAATTCTAACTTGTCACATTTCAAATAATAACCAGAAATATAAAACTACTCTTGTAGTTGGGTAAATACCACAATTTTGCGGTGATAACTATGACATATAACAGCTGATTCGTGACGTCACGGATCTTACATAGTCGTGCCATAAGTTCTGTCCCATGATAATCTCATGATAAAAATGAAACAAGATAAGATATATTTATATGAAAGATATTATTTATTCGACAACATTTTTAGAATTCATAATCAAACAGTTTTATTCAAAATGTCCCCCCTTGGCCTTCACACACTGCTTCAATCTCGCGGGCCACTCATCTATCACTGCACGCACAGCTTCCAAAGGAATAGCTGCCGCTGATCGGATCAAATCCGCTTTCAGGGACTCGATATTACGGTGGGCTTTGGAGCAGGCCAACTGCTCTAGCAGGTCCCACAACTTGTAGTCTAAAGGATTGAGGTCCGGACTCCCTGAGGGCCAATCTTCCGCAGCAATGAACTCTGGCACATTGCTTTCCAGCCAGCGCTGCGTACTCTTAGCCTTGTGAGCGGGGGCGGAATCCTGCTGGTAGACCCAGTGTTGGTTGGCAAACAATGTACCACTTAAAGGCTTGACGATAGGATCCAGTATGTCGCTCTGATAGTTTGCCGCTTTTGTTTTCACGCCCTGTTTACAGAAATGGAGCTGAGTGACCCCTTCGTAGGACACCCCCCACCAAACCATGACTGACGCAGGGTGGTGGCCTCTCTCAACTCTCGGAATGATCTCCGAAGCTTCCTGTGAACTCCTTGCATACACTTTGTCATTTTGTCGGTTGAATTTTTCTTCTATGGTGAAGATTTTCTCATCCGTGAACAAAATCTTTCGGAATCCCCCAGCTGCGTACCTCTCCAAGAGCTTCTTGGATCTTGTCGCCCTGATGTGTCGCAAGGTGGCCGTAAGTCGCTGGCCCGTACGTCTCCGGTAAGCCCCTAGCCCTAGGTCTTGTTTAATGATGCGCGACATCGTCCGGACAGGAATCTTCATTTCCCTGGATAGGATCTTCTGCTTCCGGAGTGGATTCCTTTGAATCCTGGCTTTTACGGCTTTGATGGCTGCTGGAGTCCTTACTTGACGAGGTCTTCCGCTTCTTGGCCTGTCATCAACAGAGGACGTCTCATTGTACCGCTGAATGGTCCTAGACACAAATTTACGCGATATTTGAAGGCCGCGTAAGAGTTCAAAAATCTGACTAGCACTGTGATTACACTTATGTAAAGCTATCACTGCAATACGGTTCTCTGCCTTGCCCCACTCCATCGTTATGCTTCGAGAGATCAATACAAACTGAGGTATATGTAAATACCCGAAAAGCGCTTAATCAACTGACACCACAATGTAAACAATCGGACAAGTATTAACAGGTCTACACTTGTTTGAAAACGAGGGACAGAACTTATGGCATGACTATGTATAACCAAACTGATAACTACACTCGCTTGAACGGATTGGTAAATACCAACCCAAAATGGTAAATACCATTTCCATTTGGTTATCCGCTTGAATTTGATTTATGTAACAACACCGCGAACCTAACCTTGAGACGAACCGCAGCGCGCGCTTTTTGACGAACAACATTGCAGTTGCAACAAGCGTCACCACAAACCGAACCACGTCGTGCAACCACATCGTGTAACAAAATGGCGATCCAATGTTGATGTTTGTCGTTCAGTGAAAGACGAATAATAACTGAAATGGATATAGCAGTATATACCAGCAGATCAGCACACGGTTGCAACAATTTGATAGCGGAATTGCCATTTTCCGTTTACATAAGCCAGCTGTTCCCATTTTGGAAGCTATCTGCTCCCAGGCATCATTTTTTTAATTTATTGTAATGTTTTGCATCACACAACAATTCCGCTGCTCTGTAATGCTCTATAAACAAAAGTTTCCTACTCCGATCATTCAATCTTTTCTTCACGGGGTCTATCCATTTACAGTGATGAGTGAACCGGTATGCCCGTCCAAACATGTGCAACTTCGTCGCGAGCCCTTCGTTTGAGATTGCGCTGAAAAACCGACAGAGCCTGGATCGGGCCGAACGGCAAGCTGTAACGCTAATTAGGTTCGCGAAAGCGTTCTTTTCACCGACTACACTAGCGCGGTTCGGTTCACGGTGTTGTTACATATCTGTAGAACATGGCTTTATAATAAATTGTTGTGATCATTTTTCAATGTTAACTTTTACCAAAACCAAATAAACGCATACAACATCAGTTTCTTTCAACATTATAATTTAGGTTTATGTTTATCACTTCAATACAAAAAATGTAAGAACGTTTCATTTCTGTAACGTCACATATTCTTATTTTCCCACAACTCACTCTCAGCTGTAAAATGAAGTCGCTTCAGATTCACCCTTCCTTTACTAGCCATGATTACTTCATTGATCTCAGTATCACTGTTCTCAGAGGATTTTCCTTTTTTACTCGAAACGTGATGCTTTGGAACCTTTATCCCAAAATCTGCATATATGTAATGCTCGTAACCATTTTCAATGCCTTCGAAATAGTTTATTGGCTCACGTTTCATATCTTTAAATGCAGAATAGTCAATTTTAACGTACTTTAGCTCTTTAACGGCAATCTTGGTAGCTTGGGGGTTGTTCAGGTGCATCACGCACAATCTATGCAGGTCATTCCAGGGCAAAAGCCAGTGGAATATTTTGTTACGAGGACTTGATATGCACACTAATAGATCATCACACAGTGTTTCAGGGATACCTGAAATGTGAATCTTAGATTATATTTAAAACTAGAGATTGACCGATACCAATATATGTATGTATATCGGGTAAATCAGGCCGATATGCCTATCCATAGGTATACGTCGACCAATGGAAATCAGAATGTCATTAACAATCAGTATTATTGAGGTATGAAAAAAATATCTAATTTATGATGTCTTATTTCGGTTTGACCATTTTTCCTTTCAGCCCATAGCCCATGAAATTTTTTAAAGAAGAGCCATCAGCTTTAAATAGCAAATCGATTTAGATTTACCAGATAGATACAGGGTGCTTTTTACGGAAACCTTTGATTACCCTCCACCATTTTATTTTTAGAGATACAGCAACAATTGTCAAACAAAAAAAGTTCACATTATCCTTGAATAATTTAAAGATGAGGTATTTTTTTGTTAGGTTAATATAGCGAAATTCACAGAAACATCACTTTTTTAGATTCAAGATTGTAGTTACGCTCCCTAGCGGCCATTTCAGAAACTTGAACATATTTTCCAGGTTTTTTGGCCGTTTTAGTAACTTTTTTTGCCGCAAGCTTCGACGATAGATAGGTTTCCAGATATACCCTATTTCACGAATATCCATCACGGTAGAATGACAGCTGATTATCTAGTACTATCTCGAGATTCCCCATATCGGTACATGACACATACTTCTGACGGATCCGTAAACGTCAGGTGGTCAGAGCCGTATTTTGTTTTGTTTTTTTGTACGCTTCAGATTTATTTTGTATTTGCAACAGCTCTTTTATTTAGAAAAGTTCATTTGCAGACAAAAAACAAAATGCTACAAACAAAAGTTTTACTAGATTTACACCAAATTTTATTGCTAACATTGCAAACTAACACAAAAATGTCACTTGCTGATCAGCTGTTTACCTCAGTAGACGTCAAAGCGTGATGAATACTCGTGAAATGGGGTATACGGTATACAGTGCGACGCATTCTTAGTTGGCCACCCTGTACATCACGAAAAACGATGTCACTCATGTCGGTCTGTTGGTCTGTCTGTCGGTTTATCTGTGGTGAAAGAAAAAGTTGAATCTTATCGGATAAGTGGTAGGATAATATGAAATACATAGAACTTATTTAAATGCCAATGAATTAATTTAAAAATACCTAAGGCAGAGTATTGCATTGCTTCATTCAACGCCATATTAGTCTTGGACCAATCTAGCTTTAGCTGACCTAACCATTCACTGCTACATGTGTCGTCATTATTCAAAGGCTGGTTACCGCATTTTTTATTCATGTTCACCTCCGATACGACTAAACCGCTGCATTTAGCCAAATTTTCAATTTGTTTTAGTCTGTCCTCTGTGGGACAGAGACTGAAAGCTGTTAGCAAACATTCTCTTGTGACCTTCACATGCTCTTCAAAAAATTCAGCCAAACTGGTTAATATTCTTGCTATCTTTGCATTTGTCTTTTCAACCATTTTAGTATCTCTGATAACCTCTTGTTCTTCTTTTACATTCATATCAGCTGTTAGTATTTTTACGTAGATTTTCAATACAAGAGGCTTAAGTGCACTGTCGTAGTTTAATCGCAAAGTATCACACAGGTCTTCTAGTTCAGTAGAATCGGCTAAGTTGCTTATGCGATCCATGGATTCAGAAAACTTTTCCAGAAGGTATTTCGTACTGCAGATTGATTTGTATAATTGTATAAAACCATTCAAAGTTGATTTCAAGCTGGTGTTATAATGATTCATTATTTGTGATATGTACAGTTGTGATGCGACAATAGCTATTTCACGACTGTTTTCCCATAGCTTCAAATACTTGATACGTTTGTTAGCAAATCGTTTTGCGCACTGCAATCCTTCTTGAAGCGGAAGTTTCCTCAGTTTAGCTGTAATTTCGTTATTACCGTGAAACTTATGTAGCAAAGCTATAAAAACATCGAAAATATACCATTTCTGGTCATTAGTTCCATAAAAATTGTCTTTAGTTGATGCGCAACAATCCATGAAAACGGTTGCAAGGTTCAACGCCAAATCTTCACAATGTGATTCGCACAACTTTTTCAGTCTTATGGATATTAGATATGCTGTCTCCGTATAGAAAAACTCAATTTGTTCAGACAAGATTGATCTGTTGTTCGAATTTATGATGTTCGTGAGCGTTGGGTTACCCCAGGGGCTATTTACTACTTCGATCAGTCTTTTAACTGCTGCTTGAATACCTTTTCCGTAATGTAATATAGTTACCTTTCCTTTTTCTATTTCCTCGATAAGAACTTTCTCGTACTCGTTTTTGAAACTATTCCATTCAGCTGAAAGAACTATATTTAACGTGTGTAGTTTAACCCAGTTTAATATTTCTGCAGCAATATTTTTTTCGGTACCGGCGCCTAATTTTTGCAACTTCCTCCAAATTTCTAGTAGTGCTTCCATCTTCGATTCATATTTCACAGATCTATTATTCAAAATCCGTTCATGATAACGAAAAGGCTCAAAATACATTTCTTTTTTTTTCTCCATTGTTGTTTGACTTTTAGCTGGACGGTTTGGCGTTTCACATTTTCATTGCGAATTTGATGTTAGACACCTGAGCCGCTTTGCAGTGCCTTATTTGTGTTACTCGGAGTAACTCGGTGCTGCCCACCACCTGTCAATACTTTAGTCAATACCGTTCCACTGCTCTAGAGTGTTATGCACCTGAGCTACTCATTTTTGAAATCCTCTGCCGCTCATGCACTAGCTTTTTATTCGGTGTTATACGCTCCGAAATAGGGGGATAACGAAAATGACAATGACTCAAGATTTTTGGGTTATGTTTTTTCATCGTTTTTGTTTTTTTGCATTAAACTCACACAGTCACAATGTATATTTGAGATGTTCCTGAATAATAACAATCACAAGAGAGCGCAAGAAGGCAAGTTCATAGCGGCTTGTGGTTGCCTTCATCTATAACTAGACAATTTGAAAATAATTTTGAATGTTTACACTAAAATATGAAATCGACACATTTATCCAGAATGCTTGTGAAAATAATGCAAAATAGGCTTACACATTCATTGTTTGGCAGTGTGATACAAATTGTCAACGTCAAAGCAAAACATCAAAAAATGGGTTAGGTTTTTAACGTCGCGTTCCCGTACGCATTTGCTAGAGCAGTTCGGTAGCGTTACACTCCAGGTGCATACAACTCTCAACTCTCAATTCAAAGGCACTGAAAAGCGGCTCTGAATGAGCAAGCCTACTAAAATTTGTTTTACATTATTTCGAATCCATTATAGTCCAGTCGAATTGTATAAGAGGACTACAAGCTTGGCTAGCGAATGTTTCTATCCATTGGTGTAAATGAGAACAAACCTGTTAATAAATTAATATAATCTATTTATTGTACAATATATTAACAATGAACAACAAAATAAATACAGAGTGTGAGAATGATATTGCGAAAAAGGAGAATCGTGAAAAAATACCACTCACAAATAAATACGAATAAAAAACGAGATATAACTTTAGTTTATTGGTGCCTTACATCATACAACGTCACACATACGATCTTTATTTATATCCTACTTCTCATTTATAAAATAGTTGGCGTTTTTTGTTTATCGAGTTGAGAACTTCAGACCAAAGGGCTGTGCGATGGTAAGTACGTGTCTCTTTCAGGTCCCTTTTTTCTGAATGTTCTCCCCTTTACAAAAGTCAGGAATTACACTCATATACTCAAACGAAAAAATAACATAAAAAATAAAGTAAATGTCCGCAGTTTCGAACGATGGTGATGGATGGAAACTGCGAGAAAAGTTCGTTTCTTTAACACAGCGCTGGGGTTTTATTCAAGTTCGGGGGCTAAATCGAACCTAGGGGGGAAAGTCCCTCCAAGTTGATCACCCATCCCCAATGTTGGACGCTGTCTTGGGGGCTGAAAAATAAAATAAAAATGATTATTCCATAAAACCGATTACCAGACCAGACTAGTGTAGGTCAACACATCATTTTACTACAATCTTTTAATATAGCACTTGATATGGATGGCAGTTCTTGCAAAATGTTTGCAAAAAATTACTCGTCGCATAGTACCTACTATATATCTAACGTTTTTAGCTGTAGTATTTGAAGTTTACACCCATATCAGTTATTTTCATTTTTAGTCAAAGTTATTAAATCCCTATTGGGCATGCATTATTTGATTACAGGGATTATACAGTGCTTTTCATAAAGGCCCACCCTTAACTGTTCTTTGAACGAGTCAAGTTAGCATATTTAAATTCAACTCAAAAAACACATACTTGAACATTTCCATCGAAACAGAACTGAAGAATAACGGGTATGAACAGGTTGAGACTTCCAAATGGTGGAACTGTTTGCTGAACAAGGTTTGTTCAGTATTCGATTGAACAAAAAACAAAAAACAGAAACAAATATTCCTCGATGTCTTATAGTTCGGGAATAAAATACAAGGGGGTACATTGATCAATTCCAACAAGGATAACTTACAAAAATGCTCTCTATCTACTCCAACGCTGCCGCTAAACGCTGTGCAGCAGGTTTAGGCTTAAAAATAAAATTTGAAAATGTAAATCTTCGTAGATTCTCAATTAGTACAATTTGTGTTGATAGTAATATTCGTATTCAACAGAACGTTGTATACGCGGAGACATACTATTTTTAAAGGCCTTGGTACTGCATTTACGATCCTAGTAAGAGTATTAAGTTGATCGGAGAATGTAGATGAGTGTGACAGGAAACTAGATAATCAATCCATCATACGACCGGAACCACTGTGCGGCATATTAAATTGCACAAACCACAATCTCATATGTGTTATAAAATTTGGCACAAAATAGCAGAAAACACTCAGTTTTAGAGGTACCGAGTAGACTTTCAAGTTCCAATGTAGCAGAATAACAAGGATTGAGTAAGAAATAACTATGAAAAGTGGCTGAACTTTTGACTTGTCACTCTTTATTTATGGCACAGCTGAAGGAAGTATGTTTGAGTGTACCTAAGGCTGCCATCCGACAGGAGATTTTTTTGTATCAGGGGAATCTTGTGAAATGTCAGACGCATCCGAGGCAGAAGTGAATCTGTGGTGATACTCATTAACATCTGAGCAGTCGATACGGTCAGTCAGTTCTTACTTTTTCGCTGCTGTTTCACCACACAATAGCCGTAGTATTTCAAGCGTAGTTGTTTCTGGAAAGGAACGTCCCAACTTTCAGGACACCCTATATAGGTGTAATTTGTATAGAGGTGGAGGTGTAGGGATAACAGTAGGAGGAGTACTTACCGCCGGACTAGCTCCTCTCGCCGCTGATCCTGAGCGTCCCTTCGCACGGAATTTCGCGATGGCCTGTTCGGCGAGGTCTGCACGTTCTTCAGCCTCCTCCAGCTCTTGCTGTGCCTTGCGGAATTTGGCCAAGTTGAGGGCGGCAATCTCTTCCGCTTCTTCGATCTGCCTCTTGTATGTCTTGATCTTCTGTTGCAGTTTGTCTACCAGATCCTGCATACGTTCGTGGTTCTTGCGGTCTTCTTCCGCCTGGAAGCTGAGCTCTTTGATGCGGCGCTCAGATTTCCTGAGGTTCTTCTGGGCGTCAGCGTGTCTCCTTTGTTCGCCATCCAGCTCGTTCTCCAGCTCTCTGACGCGTTGTTCCAGTTTGGCGATAGCCTTCTTGCCACCTAGAACAAAAAATATGCTCGTTAGAATATATTGTAACAAATAGTACTGTCGGCACCATCTGTTGGGCCAGTCTCCTACTCGCCAGAGCTTCATGACCGATCTCTGATTTTACGCGAACCACGACCGCACAAGCCGCTTGGCGGCGTCTGTGAGGACCGTGGCAGTGACTCAACTTCTAGATCGATGCGAAGTGACCTCTAATATTCTAGATGCCGCTTTGTGGTTCACCAGACCTTTCAAGAAGCAGCAATGGGGACTATATATATAACTCGGCGGCCGTGAGATGGAAGAAGAGTACTGAATACGGTAGAGTAGCAGAGCGGAGTGGAGTATAGTGCAGTTAATGGCGACATGATAATTAGTCAGACATAAATAGTGGTGTACATAAATGTTCTATCAAGTTAAATAAATTAGTGCATTTCTTTTTGTGTAATCCAGTGTTTTAATCCACACCCAAAAGAACTCAGAGAAACGCTACAATATATATCTTTCTAAAATTTTAAACGAGATTTATTAGAAGATGTCAATATAAATGAACTCTCCTTGAATCTAACATGAAATGTAGAAAAACAGATGCAAACAAATGTCGGATCTATTAGCTTAAAAGCATAATAGCTCCAATATGCGCTGGGATTGATAAAGGTCAATTTAAACTTTTTATTTGCCTTTATCCGCGCTACCAACCAAAATATTCGAAGATGAGATGTGTGTTACGAGTCATATACAACCCAAAAAAGCATATTATTTTCGATCGGTCTGACCGACCGCACGAAGAAGATTTGTGTGTTTTGAAAATTCTTCTAGTGGCGCCAGAGCAAAAAGGAAAACATGAAAACGCTTTTTCGACGTTTCAAAGTATCCTGATTATTTTTAGAGTAATTTTCTCTAGGGGGGTTGGAAGAGCTTGAGTATAAAAACCCTGGCACCACATGCCTTACGAGCTATCTATAAATCAGACCTGCCAGTGTCTCTCAGTGAGATAGAACACACGTCTTGAGCAGATAATCTGTAGCGTGGCGACTAGTCAGACTTCATTCAGATACAAACACAAAAGATAGAAACACAAAATAGTTTTTCTTAACTAGTTGGTAGACTCTTAGAGTTCGAGGAGATGGAAGTAGTAGTATGCAATTTGGCGACCTACTTTGGTCAAACCTATACATGTTCTAGACTACGTACCTTTTAGTGCGTTTGCCTCAGCCTCATCCAGCCTGACTTGGAGATCCTTGATCTGTGCCTCAAGTGCCTTGCGCAGTTTTTCTTGTGTCTGAGCATGATCCTGTTCGGCGCGGAGCTCATCAGCTAATCTGGCAGCATCAACCATTGCCTTTTTGGCCTTCTCTTCTGAGTTCTTAGCCTCGTTGAGCAGCTCGTCTAAGTCGGAATGCAGGGTCTGCAGTTCTGTCTCCAGCTTCCTCTTGGCAGCGGACAGAGAGGCGTTCTGGGCGCTGAGGTCATTCAGTTGTTCGTGAGCATCGCCCAATTCCTGTTCTGCCTGGCGACGGGCACGGTCGGCCTGTTCCAGGAGAGTGCGAGACTCCTCCAGTTCGTTTTGAAGGGCATTGGCACGGCGTTCGGATATACCCAGTTGTTCGCGGGCTTCGTCGCGGGCACGTTGTTCCTCCTCCAGGGCTTGCTGAGTGTCCTTCAGTTGCTGTTGGTAGCGTTTGATGGTCTTCTGGGCCTCGGCGTTAGCCTGAAAAATTGGGACCATTTAGTCACAGGGATTATTAAAAATTATATCTATGGTGATCGTTGCAGTTGTTAATATGTCTCCAATGTGCCATAGACTTAGATCCTATAATTTGTTAGTTTAGGATAAGTTTTGAACAATCGATATCCCTATAGTTTTTCACAATATCTTCATTCTGTATGACGAATTAAATAGGAAGAAAAATTACTCTAATATAATGATGTATTTAGCATTTTGTGTGTACGACTGCGAAGCTTACTCCATCGCGAATATAGGGCAAATTGTTTGTTGGTAACTCATCTGGTACTTTTTGGATAATATTTAAATATTACTATCTTGACGTGTTCTTCGTGGATGTTTACTTTGCCACCTCGTGTGTTTGCACTTGTGTCGCCTTACTGAAAACATGGCGTCCAAATAATTGTTTTTTCATCCTTCTCGATGTCTTTGTATTCAGTTATTTCAGAACGCATGTACAGAAGAAGCAAGGATTGTAAAACTCTTTAACAACGCGAAACTTTGGATAGAGCATGCTAAAATATATAGAATCAGTTACTTTTGAAGCTTCCAGGTAAAGCTACCAGATCAATTAACAAATGAACAATGTCGCTTATATTCGTATTAAACTTTATTGCTGCTGTATGCAGAAATTGGTAACGAGACTGAAAATGTAAATTTCCTCTTTCGAATTTGTCTTACCACATATGAATTTTAATCGTAAAAAGTCAGAAATTGGTATTGTCAGCAACGTAGAGACTTAA
Source organism: Acanthoscelides obtectus (assembly GCA_963669975.1). Classification (NCBI taxonomy): domain Eukaryota; kingdom Metazoa; phylum Arthropoda; class Insecta; order Coleoptera; family Chrysomelidae; genus Acanthoscelides; species Acanthoscelides obtectus. The sequence continues at coordinate 48,912,454 of CAVLJG010000008.1, forward strand.
TGATATAATAACTTTTTGGTGAAGTGTATTTGGAAAGAGTGGAAGTTCAAACAAATGCAATAATACGCTACTGATATTTGAGTGAATTGAATCTATAAGAAGGTTTATTAGTCCTCATACCTTGTTAGCATGGTCCAAAGCGATCTCCAATTCATTGATGTCAGCTTCCAACTTCTTCTTCATGCGAAGGGCCTCAGCTTTACCCTTGGCTTCGGCCTCAAGGGAAGCCTGCATAGAGTCCAATGCACGTTGGTGGTTCTTCCTGGTGTTTTCGAACTCCTCTTCCTTCTCTTGGATGCGCCTGTCGATTTCCTGTCGTACTTGAGACAGTTCCAGTTGAGCGCGCAGTACTTTGTTCTCTTCCTGTTCGAGAGCAGCTTCGGCTTCCTCCAAAGCGGCTTGAAGCTCGTCCTTTTCGGCCTCCAAGCGCTTCCTGGCCTTCTCGATTTCGTGGATGTTGCGGCCACCTTCGCCGATCTGGTCCAGGAGGTCCTTGACTTCGTCGGCGAGGTTCTTGTTCTCGCGGCGTACGGCTTCAAGTTGTTCCTGAGATTCCTCGTAAGCTCCCTTAAGCCTGAACAGTTCGGTGGAGTAGTTTCTGCATTCCTTCTGGCTGGCATCGAGCTCTGCGGCAAGGTCGTCGACCTTAAGTTTCCATTCTCCAATGATCTTGTCGAAGGCCTTCTGTTTCTTTTCGGCTGCGTTGGCAATAGCATTGGCGCGGTCCACTTCCAGTTGGAGGTCTTCCACTTCGGTGGCAAGGCGCTGCTTGGTCTTCTCCAGAGCAACGCATTTTTGGTTGAGAGATTCGATGGTCTCCTCGGCTTCTGCCAAACGGGCCTGCAGCTTCCTCTTGGCCTCTTCGAGTTCCTCGGAGCGAGCGACTCCTTCGGATTCGTATTTCTGCCTCCAAAGCTGAGCGTCGGCATTGGCCTTGCTGAGTTGGCGTTGGAGGTCGGCCTTAGCTTCAGCTTCCTCTTCAACCTGAGGAACGTGAAGAAGCATATAAAATCATGAAAACAAGAGTTAGGTTCAGTAGTATCTCATGGGACCTCATATATAAAATGTAAGTAAAGGATTGGCCCCGGAGTGGAACCCTAAAGGATAATATTATAGACCGTGCTTAAGAGATTTACCTGTTCACGGATGTTATCCAAGTCGTGTTCCAGGTTGCGGAATTTACCCAACAGAGTAGCGCGTTCGCGAGCTTCCTCGTCGGCTAACCTCTTGGTGTCTTCCAATTGGGTGGTGAGTGACACCTTGATCTTGCTGAGCTGAGACACCTGAGACTCGGCTTCCTCCAGTTGTCTTAGGAGGTCAGAGTTCTCGATGGACAGCTTCTTCTTGGCAGCATCGAAGTCGTTCAAAGTGCGGTTGGTCTCGTCCAGTTTGGTTTGGACGTCGTTGAGTTGCTGTCCAAGCTGTTTGGACACCTTCTCGATGGCGGCCTGTATGGAACGATAAAATGGTGAGCTTGTGGTTTGGAGGAGAAGTGTGGAAACAGATACACAAAGCTTGCTTACGTGGTTAGGGAAGAGTTGGATTAGCGGCCCAAATACACAATGAATTATCAGAAACATGAACACTTGGAGAGGATGATTAGAGGTAGATAGTCGTTCAAAAATGATCAGGAAGATCAACTAATTAACCAAGTAGATATGGCGCACCTATTTTGCAGTATCTAGAAATGAATAGCGTTTCTTTTCTAAGTATACGTATAGTATGAAGAGACCAGAAAACGAGTAAATTGGCAGATCTTGCTCTATAGGGTGAGTGTTTAAGCACAGATTAAGTATAGAGACAGATTATGTGCAGTAAACTGATTTTTAAGTTGAATTCGTGATAAATTTGCGTTTTCATTACACACGCATTATGGAGTATCATGATTTCAAAAATTTTTATATTTTAGTTGACAAGTCCTTTGATGTATCATCATAACAAAAATGCCTCTATTTCTGTCTACCAGTTTCTCAGTATGACGAATTTTTGCAATATAAAAGGCGCACCAATTTTGATAGAATTTGGAGAATGATATGATGTAATCATATCATTTTGAAAATCTGTACAGTACGGGCAGAGTTATGAGCAAAAAACAAAGGAATTTCAGGCAGTTCCAGGACTTAGCTTTTGGTTTCAGAGGAGTCAGACTTGAGCAGTGTTTCGTGATATGAAATCTTCTTAGCATAGCTTGCTTGAAGCGAATATTCTTCCTGACATTTCAATTCGACATACCTACCAAAATCACCCCATAAATACATTGAAGCAGCAACATTAAGTTCCTTAGGCGTCGGCGTCTAAAAATTCACTCGCTAAACGCTAAAAAAAAATATAAAGCAGAATGGCTAACTGGCTAGTTGTGGATCAAAGTCCACTTAAGCTTAGTGCTCGGTAGTACCTTTTCGTTAGCCAAGTGGTCAACAGTGGCGCGTAGGTCGTTCACTTCGCCGAAGTACTGAGCCTTCTCTTTCTCAGCCCTATGAAGAGAAACAACAAGAAAAACATGTAACAAAGAAACAAAACAATAAGGGTGTGATGCAGGTGTAAAAAGAGGGGGTAAAAAGACGATAACACGACAGTACAAGGGTACACGTAGACCGTTGTACCTTTTCTCGTCCGACTTGCTCGACTGCCTGACGAGTCTGCTGTAGCTCGGAGTAAATTGCGGCACGATCTCTTTCAGCCCTAGATCAGATTCAGTTATTTAATAATAATACCAACCACAAAAAGTAAGTGTCCTTTTGTTATCCAAAAGGTATATGTGCTTGCAGGACACGTTGATGACGCTGCCTTAAATAAGCTTGTTACTGTAAGTGTAATAGTATCAATGCAGATGCCATTTTCTTTAACGGAATCATTTTTTTACTTGTAAATCAATTTCTTATGTGTAAATCTAAAATTGTATTGTTTAAAAGACAAATTTGAATGTTTTGATAAGGATGTCTGAAAACCTGCGAATGAAGAATAAAACCATAATACATTAATGTATTATAAAACTAATCTGAAAACTAGAAATAAAGGGTGAATGGTCAAATAAATTATTTTTTGGCCTACTGCTCGTCTTTGGTTCTCAAGGCGGTCCAGAGGACCTTACCCTTTAGGTCATAGTCACTATAATGTCAGTGTCTGTCGTTAGTCGTTGCTTTGTCAGGTGTGGTGGCCCAGAAATCAGATCAGGGAAGAGAGAGAAAGGAGGGACTTGAAAAAGCGAGAAGTGAAAGAAAAGTGACTGTTTTATGTAAATATATGAGCTGAGATGGATCTAGGGATTGTTACATTGTACTATAAAAATGTTGACTTCTCCTGAACTAAAGTTTGATGATTAATACTATATTTTTGAATGTCTGAACATGAATTTGAATTTGTTCACAGCCTATCTCCTCGACTATGTAATCCACTGCTTTACGTAACAAAGGGTTGTTTTGCGATTGCGCTTGCTAGTAGTGCCGTTATGCCATACCTATGATGAATTTTTTTATATATCTTAATAGTCCCCGATATCCACATTGGCACCTGAGTGTTACATCTTATGAAATATGCTTGGCTTTGAGGTGAAAAGTTAGGGTAATTTAGAGCGAAGCTGTCAGATCTATACTGGTAAAAATTTCTATTGATTATTTAAAATAGTTAATTTTCTCTATATATTTGAAGGAAAAGAGCATATTGTTATATCAAATATTCGAAAAACTAATGCCTATTATAGAACTTGAGGCACTCATTTTATTCCATAATCTTTACTATGTGTATTACCTATGAGTTTTCCTCTAGCTATTCAGCTTTCAGAGTGCCTTAGGAAAGAGTTTATACGTTCTAGTTAAGTTTGAAAACGTATTTTCTTAACCTCAAACATGACACATGACATTTTGTGGAAGCTGCCTTAATGATACTTTTTTAGATCCACAGATTCAGCTTGCAGTTAACTAGTATCTCTTAGTAATTTAATTGATTACTCACTTGGCCTTCAGCTTGTTGAGCTGGTCGATCTGTTCACCCATTTCTGAGACAGCATCGTTGTGCTTCTTGCGCAAGTTGGCCAAGGTCGCCTCGTGTTGGATGTTCGCTTCCTCGAGGTCCCTGCGGAGTTTCGCTAGTTCGGCTTCGCGCTTCTTGTTCAGCTCGATCTGGGCGGAAGTGGCACCACCAGCTTCTTCCAGACGCTCGCCCAATTCTTCCAGTTCCCTTGCGAGATCGGCACGTTGCTTCTCAGCTTTAGCGCGAGCCTGGCGTTCAGCTTCGACTTCCTCTTCCAGCTCTTCGATACGGGCCTGAAGCTCTTTGACCTGTTTCTGTTGTTTACCTACCACAGATTGTTCGTCTTCCAGTTTGGCGCTCAGAGAAGAGATTTCTTTGTCTTTCCTCTGGATGGTCTGTTCCAGTTCCTTCTTATTGCGTTCCAGATCAGCAACAGCTTCCTGGGTGAGTTTCAGGTCACCCTCAACCTTGCGCTTAGATTTCTCCACATCAGCGCGTAGTTTCTTCTCGCGCTCCAGAGAGTCTTCCAACTCGTCCAAGGTCTGTTCCAGTTTGGCTTTGACCTTGTTCAAGTGGTTGACCTTGTCTTCGGCGGCTTGGAGTTCTTCAGAGACCTTCTGGTTATTCTCACCAGACAATTTCTTCTCCTTGTTGAGCTTGTTGATGAGCTCATCCTGGTGGGCGATTTCATCGTTCAAGTTCCTGATTTGATGGTCCTTGGTGGCCTTGTCGGCTTCAGCTTTCTGGAGGTTAAGCTCCATGTCTTCCATATCCTTTTTGAGGCCGGACAGTTCCTGCTCCAATTTCTTCTTCTGTTGCATGAGTTGGTTGCGGGCATCCTCCTCTTGGTTCAAACGGTCTTGGGTTTCCTTTAAAAAGTTAATGGATTATTTTTATATTTGTTTTGGTTTATGAGAGTTACAATAGAGAGGCAGCTTTGTAACAATTCTGTAGATAAAATGGGCAATATTATTTTCTTACTGATACTTCAGTACAAGCTCAAATAATTCCGTAAATTGCTGAGATGACCAGAATTGAGCAATCATAGTTACCAAGGCAGCTGTTTAATTTGGCTACGAAAATGTTAACAGGAAACCCATATGTTTTTGATAAAGTGTTATGTATACATGTATGAATTTTCAGCGACTAGTTATCATTGGACAAGAGACCATACATATACAGTTGAACTGAAAACATTTTGCGTTGTTAATAAACTTATTTTACACAGATAGACATATTATTTAATAAAACCACGTTCGATATTATACTTCAGCTCACTATATTGGATAAAGAATTTGAAAAACGTTTGAGTAGAAGTTGAAGAGTGGGGGCATGCATGCATGCATGAGTCACTTGAGGCGCAATGGATCAAAAACGCCCTCTACCTACTTAATCGTTGCAAGGCAGCCACTCTTAATTTAAACTCCATCGTCCCACAAAGTATTTAAAAATAAATTCTGGAATTTAAGTACATTTGCGCAAACAAGGTTGGGTGCAAATACCAAAAGATATTAATCGGTATATATTTTTTAAAATCCCTACTTGCACCTGTTGGCCACTGTCCAATAAAATATTTCTGACACTTTTTCATACAGGCTCGAATTACTCGATCTACTTATTTCGTTGAAACTGTGCCAACGATTAAGAGCACACATCGCTGAAAGGAACTTACTATTGAGTTTCAGATCTACAACAAAGATATTGAAGAGTATAAAGGTGTAGTTTATGATGTGCCAATGATATGTCTCTCTTACATTTTGATCATGACTTATGTTTTATACCACATTTTAATAGGTTTTTACTTTTATTTATCATCAAAAATAATCATTGTGAGTCACATTTTGAATGTGAAAATAAGCCAAAAATTGCAACTCTCAAAAAGTTTTTAGTAATCGAGACTCATTTAAATAGTTACCTGTTTAGATACTTGTAATAATTATTTTCTCTAGACCTAGTATGAAGATTCAAAAATATATCTTCAATCTCTAATTATCTAAATACTGTGGCATAAATATTTCAAGAGGCAGTTCGCGGTGTCATGAAAAGTGAAAATACGGCTTGGAATGAGTCACGTTAAAAATACATTCCAGAGATATCGTGTGTTTTTAAGAAATGCATAGTATTTTTATTTTCGTTCTTCGTATTTATAAATTCATGAGACATATTACTTATACGTACTTGAACGTACTAGAAAAGTCAAAAAGGAATAGACTTGGTTTCCCCTCAAAAAATCGTTTTTACACATTTCGTTCTTTGGCATACCATAATACTTTTTGATAAAAACCATCACGAAAATCCCATTGACAGGCCTTTAGAAGGGTGCACTTTTAGATTACACCTTCTGCATTATTCAAATTAAAATTGCAACATTCAATTTGAATACCTAAGCTAACTAATATACATGGGCATATTTAACGAATTTAAATTCGTAGATTTTGGATTTTTGTTAAGCATTTAGTTCTTTTGGAGAAACTTAAACTTTTTATACTTGGTTCTAATAATTACAAAAATTATACATTTCACATTTATTGTAAGAAATTTCGAACTTGATAAGGATTGAAAAATCGGAAACTTTGAGAGAAAGCTTCCGTGTATGCTAGGTAAACTTTGGAAACACTTACAAAAGTCACCACTAACAGCTTTTGGATTACTGTACTTTCTGATGAAATATTTTGAATTTATTGAAATAAATACGAACCAGATCGCGCAGAAACTGACTCATAAAATTTTTTTCTAAACCATTTGTTTAGCGAAATTTGAAAACTTCAGTTGCATTGGAATTAAACATTTCAAATAACCAATTTCTGCAAACTTGTTTGGGTAACATCCCGTTCCCAAAATCTGCTCCTTTTCAGTATGGGTTACAAGAATATAAATTTTTTTGCAACTGGAACATGCTAAATTATAAAACACTGTAGAGAATTTAAAATGAATATTCCCTTGGGTTTGCAATTTTCTAATAGTTGATCTTTACGATATTATGATAATAGAGAAAAAGAAACCCAAATTACAAGAATATAAAATTTCTTACGACTAAGCTTTGACAAAATGTGAAACTTGACTGATTGTAGAAAAAGTTTAGGATGATGATATACGGGTATGTGTTATCCCAGAATAGCAATTTTGTGAGACGATGAAAGTAATTATGAACAAGAGAAAAAAGAACCTTACCTGTAACTGCGACTCGAGATCGTTCTTCTGAGCCTGTAATTTGTTGGCCCTCTCCGTAACGTCAGACAAACTTCCCTTCTCGCCCTCCAAGTTGCTCAGTAGTTCAGTCTTCTCGGCCAGAAGCTTGGCATACAAGCCTTCCAACTCCTTCTTGGCCTTGGCTTCACGCTCGAAGGCTTCTTGGGCCTTGGCAGCCTTCTCTTCGAGTTTCTGTAAAATTTCTTGTTTGTTAGGACAGGTATAGTCGATGTCAACCATTTTGCCGAGTGTTTCGCGATCACGGATCAAAGCACTGGAAGAGCCTGCGCAAGACTGAGCTGAGCAATGTGCGGTCGAGTGGACTCAGGTCTGGTGCATGTGGGCGTCGCGGATTTAGGATTCGATGAAAGATTGCCGGCGCTCATAACTCGATGACAGCGTTAATGGAGGGAGGTTTTATATTTAGATTAATATGGGACAGGTAATTTTGAGTGAGAAGGCTATAAAAATTGATGTTTACGATTTTATAAACAGTGTGCAACCGTATTCGCCGTGAAGGAGCGTATTTTCGTATATTGCAGCGAAATTGTAAACATAGAGCAGCTTGCTATCGATTTTGCGAAAATTTTACTTCGAGCATACTCTGCAGTTTTAGGAAATTTTACAGCTCTTTGAGATGAATAGCTACAGTTTCTGTTATTGGTCTAACAGAAGAAACAACTGCAAACAGAATTTTATGAATCAGCGAGAAATGAAACTTTTTAAACCAATTATTGTTCTATTAAAGAGCTTTAGCTAATGAAAAGGGATGTTGATCCAAAAATATTATTCACTTTTGGAAAATAGATTGCTAAAACAACAGACATTCTAAACCACCAATCTCAGGGGTGTTAAGTCACTGCGAAAATAATTAAGGGTACTGATGAGTAAGGTTTGTGTAAAAGCTCGATACACTAGCTTTCAATAGGTAAAGGAGGTGGAACAGTTGTGGACTCTCAGTATCTAGCACAGTATAAGCACTAAGGTTTGGTATGGATGAACTACGAACAAGCGATTCCATTTATTTCTGGTCACTGGTAATTCAAAGCACACCGATAGAAAGTAAGTATGATTATATCAAGTCCCTATGCAGGAGGGTCGAAAGACACTGCAAAGCATGCTATTTTTGATTGATTTGTGATAACTACATAATTAATAAGTCAAGACAGAAGGCAAGGGACATTGTTCAAAGAATTGCTTAGCTAATAAAGAACTTAGGGACCCTGCTTAATGCTTGTAATTTGGCGTACAAGATAAACCTATTCTTGCAAACACTTAAGATGGCATATGAAAGTTTCTCCAGAGTGAACGGCTGGTTTCATGTTCTAAGGAAAATACATTCAAACCCATACAACCAATCCATATTTTTAACAACGTGAAGTAGTATGCAAAAGGTGATGCCGTATTATCCAAAAGGAGAAAGTAAACAGGGGTAGATACTAAAAAATTCAAGACTGGGGATGTAAGTGACGCTGTGGAAGTGGAAAAAGCGGATCAAGCTTTTTCAAATGGAATATAGAAAAAAATATATTTTGACAGCCTTCGCTTAATAGACACATACTCAATGCAACTAAAATAATATTTTAATTAATTTGTCACTAGGTTGAAGTGCGCCGCTGGTACAGGTGCACAACTCTTCCGTACAACGTCATGACGTCATTGCCAACTTGTAACGAGAGATCTACACCCTCCACTGTTTGAGAACTATTTTTACCTTGAAATCGGAACGATTTATTTATCGAACATTTTACTATTCCGTTTGTTTTGCTAATAATTTCAATAAAATTTCCAGAAATAGCTAGCCTATTATAAACATCTCTTTTTCAGCGAACGCACTTTCCTCTGTTTTCTTTGCTAACAGACACGGAAGTAGCGCGAAAAGATTTCAACGTCAGCGATTTCTAGTGAGTTTTTATTTGAGCAACATGGGAGGTTCTGGAAACGCATCAGAGCTGTATTTGTGTTAAAATGATTGGAGTCAAGACGAACTGGAAATCGACGCAAAAATTAATGTTTCTGGAATAATTTTTATAGTCGCCCATTTTGTATGTTCAAAAAACTTGAACTTAACATTGTGGGCTAGAGAGATTGCTTGAAAAATGACGACGAAAATTTTTTGTTGTTTCGTTATTTTTTTCATTGTTTTTTGTTAATTTTGCAGCTTGATGCTATTTTGGAACTTGTTTTAAGTGGAATGGGGGGTCGTGTGAGAACTCACTTTGAAGCTATTGAGTACTTCAAACTTCTGTAGATAACAAAATCCTACCATTTTTCAAAATGGCAAGCTGGCGAGCTGTCAAGGTTGGGCATTTTTGTTCATTGTGTCGTTGATAACTCAGTAACCAATTATCAAAATGCTATAGTATATGTTATATCAACCTTCTTGTCTTGAAAGTTTCTATCCGAATATGTAATAAAATAAACAACATTCCACTTTAAAACTGAAAAAACGGCAATTTTTTTTTAAACCTAATATAACTTAATATATCATACTTTATTGCACACTCGGATACACCCTTCCAAAAGAAGATTTATATAGCATACTATAACGTTTTGATGATTAGTTGTTGAGTTATGAGCGATTCAATATACAAAAATGCTCAACTGTAGCAGCTAATTCCATTAAAAAAAATGCCACAAAATAATGGCCATTTTTACGTTGAAGTATTTATGCGTATTATATTTATATATTTTCAACATGTCCAAATTCAGCTCACTATTTTGATACCTTCAGATTCATCAGTTGCAATGTATGAAAGTAAATCAACACCTGAGCTGTGGTTGTCTTCCAAAATGATATCTCTAAAGTCCTGTATCTCACAAACTCTTAAAAGTATTATTTAATCTAAGCAATGAGTTTTTAAGCATGTTGAAAACTTCTCGACCAGATATCACATCAAATATAGTGCTATTTAGACTGTAGACTTTGTGAAAGGCTTTGCTATTATATTTTTCGTTAAAATTTGTGTTTTTCCATTATTTTATTAAATAGGTACTTATCAATATTGATAGTATGAATAAACGTTCAACTTTAACTCAAGCTTATGCAACCTTGGAACAAGTTTATGGTATTCGAATAGTAATAGAAATAGATACTTACGGCGATCTCATCCTCGATACGGGTGACGTTGAGGAGAGGTCTGACCTTCTGCCACAGTTTGTACCATGGCCATGTGCGCAGTTTGAGGTATTTGCGCAAGTTTCTCTGGCACACTTGGAGAGCCAAACGTTGTTCTTGTAGTTTCTTGAACTCTTTTCTAGAGAGGTAACCTCTGGCCCAGGACTGCATCCAGGTAACGATCTTGCCCAAACGTTCGTCACGAAGTTCCTCCATCTGACCCAGGACACCGGCTCTGAAGAATACCTGTTCGATTTTAGGGTAAGTTTAGAAGAGGAGATACGGGTTTGATTTATAATATTGAGAAAGATTTTGAGTTTATGTTTTGTATCGAGGACCTTTCTTCAAGAATATGGTTTTCGGGAAAAACTTGACATGCAACTGTATCTTATACAGAAGCAGCCGCGCAGGCAGGTAAGTACCAGAGCACCGCGGCTGCTATGAGATGCTAAAAGAAACTTAGTTATTCCGATTCCGATATCACATCAGTATTTCTTGCTCTATTTGTAAATGTAAGGAAGAGATTGATTAATAATATCAAGTAATCAAATTCCTTATCGTTCAAGTTTGGCCTTCTCTGTGGTTATAGTGTGGCTTTAATCCATCGTATTTTTGTGCCAAACTTGATGGTCGGTGCTGGTTTTATCGTAAATGGTTTCCAAAAATATGCAGATTAATTTTGTCTTGAGTGTTTGATGTGAAGGAGCGAAATACCAAGGGTAAGTCAGGCAGGCTTGCACTTAAAGCACTTGACTCCACCTACTAGACATCAAAATTAGAGTGGAATTGCAAAGAATCTCTCGGTGGCATAGAGGAGGGAAATGAAGTCCGTCTCATATGGATACCAGGACACACAGGTCTAGAGGGAAACGAGACAGCTGACACTCTGGCAAAGAGTGGGGCTAGCACACCCTTCATAGGGCCTGAGCCAGCGATTGGGATCGCATACAATACGTCTAAACAAATAATCTCTGCAGAGGTAGACAGAAAGATCCATCAATACTGGGATTAGTACGACTAACCCATGCTAAGGCAACTATACCAATCTTGACACGGCTGAACAGGAATGGCCTCAAAGCTCTAGTAGGACTGTACACTGGTGATTGCAAATTGAGTCACCACATGAGCAGGCTGGATGATGGAAGACGCTGAGTGCAGAATGTGCATGGAGGGAGATGAAACGGTCAGACATGTATTGTGCAGATGCTCTTGCAATTGCCAGAATCAGGTACAACATACTTGGAGACGTAGTACCCCAAGCAGAAGACCTCAAGGATATTTCTCAAAACAAGTTGATCGACTTCCTCGGGAGGTAGGAGGTACTGGGAAAAATAAATCGTTATTGATGCACTCATAAAAAAAATCACTAACCTAAGTCAGACAGGCTTAAACTCACTCGAGGTATGGCTGAAGAAACCCCACGTTTCTACGCTATCATACATATAAACCACTTTGGAAAATGCTCGACAAGGATCCCTGGCACATCAGGGTACCAAAGCAGTGAAAAATGTTGAGAAAGCTACAGGAACCACCAGTCATAGATGTGTGCAGTCCATCAGAAACATTAGATTATTATTAACAAGATTTTTTCCGGCCTTAGCACTGAGCTTCTATCTATGAAGGAGAGTTTCCAAATCCACTCTGGCACAACAAATCTGATGGTGGCTGCGTTACGCCCATTAGATACGGATACTCCAATGAAAAAACCTCGAGCCGCTATGTATTGTGAATTTTTGAAGATATGATACTTTTTTAATTTTAAGTATGTAAGATAAACAGACGATTGGTTGATTTTTTTTAAATTGATACCCGTCATCTAGGCGTGATAAACTTCTTCTCATGACATATGCGTTTATGAGGTGAAAGTCTTAATTTATGCTTCCACCTTATTCACCAACTTATTTGCGCATGTCACTGGTCCGGGTCTATGTAGTAAACATACTTGAATTACTAGTAGCTTCTAATTGAAAACAGCAGTACTCATCTCCAAATGATTGCCTGTTCTGTTCATAATGTATTTCTTAATTATGATACTGGTTGCTGTATTTACCTCAAAATCTTTCTCATAAATAGCAGTAGCCACCAGAAATGAAGCAGGGCACGTAGTGCAGCTAAAGCTCAAACTAATGGAATGATACATCAACGTTAGTACCAACATGTTGTAAAAATAAGAACTACCTGTTAAATATATCTATGAAAACCTTGTATACGGTAAAATTTCACAATGATCCAGCAAATACAAAAAAACATAGGAACAAGATTAAAAGTAGATCGGTAAGATAGGTTCAAAGGAATCAGTAAAGATAACTAATATCTGGGTACCTTAATATATTTCTCGAATATGTTTGGTCAAATCAAACTAATACCGGGTTACGAAAATGGAGCATGCTCAAAATTGCTGGTTACTTCAAGAGAATATTTTTTGAAACTAAGTTTTTCTAAAAAGCCTTTTATTAAATATTTAAGCTTCCTACCAAAACGGGGTCTGAGGTATATACAATAATTTTGACATTATTGTTCAGCTAGAAGTACTTTGAGCTTTCTCCTATATTAAGTTAGTTATTGTCTGAAAATATGATTACAAGGTTTTCATATTGTGATGGCAACCACTAATACCTTGGTTTTACCCAGTCGGTACTGTTCTGGTTCAAGGTTGATGTTTTCCAAGATGACCTTTGTAGCTTGTTCAGGAGACATGCTATCTTTTATCTTACTTGCAGCCAGAATTTTGTATCTGATTTGTGCAAGAAACAAGAAATTATAGAATTAACACAATACACACATCACACAAAATACATATGGGGTAACAAACTTTTACCATTTGCCTGTCGAGTGACAATGGTTGGAGGAATGAGGTATCGAGCAAACTTTTATCAACTGTCAGTCGTAAGACAGTGATACATAAACGTGAACATAAGTGGGATTTCATCAATGTTCGGGTACGTTTTGAAACAAAATCAGGAAACTGAGTTAGTTATCTAAATTATCTCTTTTGGCCCCAAAGGTACGGAATGGGATTTCAAAGTTCACTACTAACATCTTTGAAATCCCACAAATGCCATACATGTCAAAACCCCTTTGTCTGTCAGTGGACAACGGATATAACATTGCTGAAACAAAAGTGTAAACACAGGAGTAAAACGGAATACACAACGGAGGAGACATGCCTTGGTGTGACCTAGACGATACAGATCAGCTTCAAGACCGGTAGCTTCAAGGATAACACCAGCACACTTTTTAGGATCAGATTCCTTTTGGGCTCCAGCTGGGTTAAGGATCTTGTATCTACATGGGACAAAATCGTTACAGTACTTGACAATGGATAAACAAATATTCTCCAACACTTACGAACTACAAAGGGTGCTACTCGACATATAGTTCAAAAAAGGTGGTAAGAGACCTCATTTGGATTATTTTTTGTTCAAGAATATCAAATACCTTATATAGTCAACTTTTGAGTAATTGATGTCCATCATCTCCCGAGCAATGCAATGTGCTGATCTTATATAGAATTACATCGATACCGACTTAGTGATCCGTTTCAATCACCACCTTTAAACCATATGTTTTCGAGCAAACATTTCTATAATACTGGATACAAGTATTCGACAAAGGACCTCAGGACTTCCACTGTGAAGACCTAAAAAGTACTACATGCAAAACGATACGAATGATAGACTACTATTTTACGAGGGTTGGGTGGTACGTTGAAAACCCTTGCTTGCCTTTGTGTGTCCTACTCGATAAGAGTCAGGATCTAAGCCAATCTCCTCCAGACATTTCCTAGCTGCCTCTTTGGGGTCTTTTTCCTTAGCCATTGTTGCTGGGGCTAGGATCATGTATCTATAGTATGATGAAAAATATAAATATCCCAGATATAGCTCTATTCACAAGATTATGGAGCCGTAAGTTGAATATTGGAAAGGTTAGATCTTGCTACAAATGTTAAGCTATTATTGGGAAGATTTTTGTGGAAAAATGATAATCTATTTATCCTAACACGAAGTAACTAAATACTTTTAACTTTGCTTCGTCCCACTTTGCTGGCAATTTCGCATCATCCTTAGTGATACAACAAGTAATTTGACAAGATTTGGGAACTGGCAGTTAAAACGTAAACTGACTGAGCATAATCTTATTTCTATCTAGCTGTAATAGATGCAAGAGATTCCGGACTGCAGCAAGAGTGCAATGAAAACTAGAATTTTTTGTCATTCGTGACATATTGAGTCCTGTCACATCTATCTGAAGTAGTTAGTATGCAACGTACATAATATTCTTGGCACACACACAGTCATAAGACCTGCTGTGCTGTGCGCTCTCACTTGCAGGTGTTCCATTCCAAGTTCTTAATGAAAGGTTACAGCCGTATAAGGAACCAATGTCACAATGAGTTTCATATATTTCCAGAAACAAACTAACTTAGTTTTGAAGCCTCTTGGTTGGTCCTCGCCACCCTTAGAGTATGTCATTTTAAACTTGCAATTCATTGAAGCCACAACCAGCTAAATGTATGTTCTCCAAAATAGTATAGTTAATCATTATGAACCATAATAGTCCTGTTCGCACAGTTATCACCAACCTGTCAGTGATCGTGTCCAAGATCCCGCCACACAAATTTCGTTCAATTTGCAGAGAATTTACAAGGCCGTATCCCAGTCTCTGTGACCGACAAGTCACCGACCACTGCACGAACCAACCGAATATGTTAATTTTCACAGCTGTAGTTTAATAGGCTAAGGTGAAAATGGCATTTCCAACCCTAAGTCTTTTGGGGTATTATGTTCTGTATTTATTATGAATATACTTCAATGAACATTATTGTTATTACAAGATGGTTCCAGTCGTACTGTAATGTTGCTTCTTATAAATTATTGTTCGAATGTCTCCAACAGTTTAACAAACGCAGTTGGTTGTTGCGCTAACAAAGTTAAAATCAGATAGACTAATAATGTTTTCAAAAAGATGATCTTACCGGAGCTTGAAGTCAGGGTATACCATCCTGTTGGGGAATCCTTTCCTACAGATACGGATACCTTCAAGTACACCGTTACAGGTCAGCTGGTGCATCACCAAGTGTGAGTCGATGACACCGGGTTGTTTCAATTCATTTGGAATGATACAACGTACGAAGTGAGGTTGGGTGGACCTCAGGGTGGTCATCAAGTTGTTCAGTTGTTCCTGTGGATTGATAGGTTACTAAGTTACTTTAAACTTAATTTTATGAAATGCTGAGAAAAACATTGGAACCTAAAGTGTCTAATTTCCACTAGATTATTTAGTTTTTTGGAATCTTACTTCTCTGTGTTTGTTGACCAGCATTTTGTGATCGCCTGAACTCGTAGTGATAAATGTTTACTTAATACTATTAGCATGGACCTTGGCGTGGTGTGTTGTTTTATGAATTGATGAGTGCAGATTCTGTATTTTAGAAAAGGTTGGATCGGTAATTTATTTTGTTCTCTAATGTCATCATTCTGAATCAAAGGAGGTTAATCAGCTAAGATCGCAAAGGCATCGGAGTTTTCCTGATCCGTAGAATGCCAAAGCTCCGCTCATCTACTCAAGGAATTTATCATTTAATCTCAAGGATATCATTTCTTAACTGACAATATCCAGTCGCCATGCCGGAAACAAACAGAAGCTGTTGTCTAGACATAGATAAGTAGTTGAGGCATTTACAAGAGGTTTGAGTGGGAACAATAGACCTTGTAGAACATGGCTTTTGTTTCCCGTATAAGCACATACTATAAAGCTTCCTCTAGGATTATTTCATTGTTTTTCTCAGATTTGTTTTTGATGTAAGTGGATAGTATCTAGAATAGTAGTTATTTTATTAAGTGGATTAGTTGTTCAGTCAGCAGAGAGGGTAAAAAGCTAGCCTTAGTCAATTAGGCTTTTACGATTCGTTACAATAGAATACGTGTTAGTTAAAAACAAAATTCTGTCAGTTACTATTCAATAGACCGTAACGTATTGAAATGTTCAAGTATTTATTATTATCTAATACATCTAACCATTAGCAGGTGTGAGAATGACATGCAATCAAAATTTATAATAG
Source organism: Acanthoscelides obtectus (assembly GCA_963669975.1). NCBI lineage: Eukaryota > Metazoa > Arthropoda > Insecta > Coleoptera > Chrysomelidae > Acanthoscelides > Acanthoscelides obtectus. Next base: position 48,928,791 of record CAVLJG010000008.1, read on the forward strand.
GTTTCTTTGTCAATTGTTCATATGCGTAAGTAGTCATACAGGGCTAGTTTAGGATCATTTTGATACTCTCTCATTATTTGAAAATCCAAGATATTGAATAGCAACTGATATACCAACTAAACACATCTTACAAGAATCTGTTTTAGTACAGTTTTATATATCGTTTCAACACTAAACATACCATAACCTGTCAAAAGACAGGGTACGAACGTTTGCATTGGAAACGAGCATATCATCGTTTCTGCATATTTGACTTCACGAGTTTTTCTATTAATTATATACTGTTAAGTCTATGTTTTCATTTGTATTCTGTTTATTTCCAGTAGTACCTGGTACGACAAGTATACATACCGGTATGTACCACAACCGGTCATTTCACCAGCTCTGGTAGAAACAAGTATATAATAGTATAGGTATGTTTAGTGATAGTATATACAAACGCAAAATATACATACTTATTAGTTACAAAATCGAGATAGATGTGAAACCCATACTATGTCTTCAGGTATGGTGTTTTATCTACGTACTATACGTACTAGATTTGGTAGAAAGAGACATGAAACTAATATAAACTAATAGATAAAATTAGTCACAGGGTGATAAGACGATGTGAGCCATACTGGGTGCTCAGGTATGGTGTGACTGCTCCTTTAACCCGTGTTCAGGAGGAGTGTGCCATACAGGGTATTTAAGTATGGTAGAATTGCCATATCGCCACTGAAAGCAACTGTTTATAGATTATAAAGTAAACATTCTTTTGTTTTATAGAAACTATAAGTTGAGGATTCATACAAAACTAATAATTATTTTTAAATTGTGGAAGAACATTTAAATATGTCTTTCCTAACAAAGCTTATCCAATTTGAGACCCAAATGGTTTATGAAGTTTCCATGTTGAACAAGATGCATCTATGTTCACAGAAAAATAATTTTCTGCACCAAGGACTATGACTATATGGCAACTCTAAAAATAACAAATAATGTTCAAGTGTTTGACTTATTAGCACATCAGATTGGAGTTCCATCAACCGTATATGGTCTGTGTTGTGGTGGATTATCAAAACCAAGGAGAAAACCAACGATTTATCCCTTTTTTCGTAAACATACCTTGTAGGCTGACGATACAGTGGCGAAACCACCACCCTTTTTACCACGACCTATAGTTTAAAGCATTCGATTAAAGCATATGCGTATATACACTCTCAAGATAGGAGATAGTCCTGTTCATACGTAGCTTCAGTTCGAGAAAAAAATACACAAATTGCAATGCTTTTAGATATTTTCAAATATTTTAAACAATTAAGTCATCGTGTAAGTAAGTAGGGAGAGTGGGTAAAGTTTCTCGAACTATCTGCTGTCGTTACAAGACTAAATAAGGAAAGGAGAGAGTTTTGGGCAGGGTCTAACTTTCCAGCGAAATATACAGTACAGCCTATAAACCAAATTTACCCTATATAAACTGGATACAGTCTGGAAAGATGAACCTTTGGCTCTCTTGGCACCTAAATAGGCAAACTTGTTTAGAATATAGGTTTGATGATGACTAGTTTTAGATAATATGGAAGTATCATTATTGATTATTGGAATACTGATTACCTGCTGATAAAATTCATTAGTAGGCTAGTGGACAAAGTCGGCAGCTTTATTTATTGGAAATAATGGACAATTTGCAAGGTATTATTAGAAAATGGCTCATTTACTATTTGCTTAGATACTTGAAATACAAATCCTTATCACTGATTTATTCGAGAAATTTAAAAGCTTAAAATGTGTCGGAGCATTGGAGAATATTATAAATATAGAGGCTCCAAGTTGTACCCGAGTAAAAAAAAATTCATTATTCGTGAATTCTGGAACAGTTGAGCTCGAAGTGAGTAAACCATATTGCAAGAACAAAACTATCATACTTGAGATTATATACAGGGTTTGTCCGGAAAGTAATAGGACTCATTTTCTTCCGCCATGACTGTACTTCGGAGAGTGCGCGCACCGACTGGATTCGGTAGAGGGTGTTCCTAGCTAACGAATGAGCTACTGGTCAGTTGTCTCCGAGCACTTGGAGTGTCAGGACAGGCATTTTCGCGCGACGTATTTCTGTGAGTGGTGCAAGCCGAAAATGCAGCGTTCGTTAGAGCAGAGGTACGCGATTAAATTCTGTGTGAAACTCGGTAAATCTGCGACAGAGACGTTTGATACGATCAAGCAGGCTTACCCAGGTGTTGCTTTAGCAAGAAGTGGTGTGTTTCGGTGGCACCAGGCCTTTTTGGAGGGCCGGGAAGAGGTCGCTGATGAAGACCGTGCTGGAAGACCTTCGACTTCGACAAACACCGATAATGTGACTCGTGTGCGCAAAGTTTTGAACTCAGACCGTCGACTAAGTATTCGTTTAATTGCCCAGATATTAAATTTACCAAGATCTGAGGTTCATGACATTGTGACACAGCATTTGAACATGAGCAAGGTGTGCGCAAAGATGGTTCCAAAAGTGCTCACTGACGACCAGAAATTGCGGCGAGTGGAAGTGTGCCAAGAAAATTTGAACATGTGTGAAAGTGACCCCCAATTTTTGAATAACGTAATCACAGGTGACGAGTCGTGGATCTTTGACTATGATCCCGAGACAAAGAGGTAATCTTCCGAGTGGCACACGACGGCGTCTCCTCGCCCAGAAAAGGGAAGAATGAGCAAATCCAAAGTGAAAACGATGCTCATTGTCTTTTTTGACATCAAAGGCATTGTCCGCCATGAATTTGTTCCTCCTGGACAAACCGTCAACGCCAAGTGTTACGTGGAAGTGCTCAGGAGACCCAAAAGAAGGGTCAGTCGGTTCCGACAAGACATCGCAACCGACAGAAGGAGCCTAATTTGAAAGTTTTTAAAGAATTGTAACGATTGGCTCAATAAATTTTTTTAAATGGACTCAGTCCTATTACTTTCCGGACAAACCCTGTAAATATAGGAAAGTATCCACTAGACAATAGAATCAAGTGAATCTCCTGGTACAATTGATTATGGTATTTTATTTTGTAAAGCCAATCTGATCTAGACAAAGCTAGGTAAAACAAGAAGTGTCTCTCGGAATAGAAGGCTTTCCCTCCTTATCAGGGCCATTGATTAAGTAAGAACCGTTTTGTATTAGAGTCAGAGAAACTTTATTTATGAATGTAAATTGTTTCACAAACTTTAGTTTATTTTAATATAAATATTTTTCATTTTTTAACATAGTAAACCATTAGCATTTAAACGTTTGTCATCCCGTCATCAAAGAACGCTACTGCCTGACCGTTAACCCAGTCAGTAATTGTTTCTTTCGACATGTCATCAGTTTCGAAGCGCTTTTCACCAAGAGAGTAAGTTTTGGAAAAAAATAGTGCTGTCAGCCCAAGCGTTGCCCTCAAGCAGAATGATGATTTTGAATAGCGCGGCTAAGCTAAATTACCGGCAGGTTTACTGAGTGACGCAATCAACACCGACAAACACGTGAAACGTAATGGGGCCTTAGTAAAAGACTGACCAAGAGTGTCTGAGGTTGAAGGGACGCCACATGACAGGATGCGCGGGCACGATGAGAAATCGGTTCCTACTTTAAAAATGGCCTTCATATGTCACAATTAGATCAATTTTTTGTTAACAACGTACCTTTCTCAGCGGCGGCAGCTCCAGTCTGACCAGGATGATCAGAAAAGATCTCCTGCACAAGAGCATTGGTACCTTTCTTGAACAGATCGACAACAGTGTCGTTCAAGGGATCCTTGTTCTTTTCTAACCAACCGGTGATGTTGTATGGTACCTAGGTCAAAGCTCAACATCATATATGCTGCCTTATAAAAGTAACATAAAGTCGCTGAGTCATAACAAAAGCTTAATTGATTTTCAAGGTGACAACAAATATTAAATTCGTTTTTGGTATTTTTCAACCCAGAACCCATATCAAGATTTGACTTTTAAAAGTGAATATCATTCACATCACCATATAGTTGATTACTCAACAAAATATATGACTAGGAACTTCCTTCTTACATGCCATCTCTATTGTTTGCAACGCCAAATAATTGCTCCATCCTGAGGCTAAGTTCCTCAGCCAAAAGACCTTTGAAGTAGCTTTAATCAAACTTGAAGCTTATTCTAAAACTTGTCCCAGTTATGATAGACAACTAAATTTTCCAATCGAATCTTTCAAAAAGCAAACCTACTTTAGATTTTTTAGAAAATGATATGACTCAACTATAAAGCTATAAAGCACTTACGTTGCCGGCATAATGACCCAACGTGAAGTGAGCGGCTTGTTGACCTGGCTTAGGTGGTTTTGGTTTCTGGAAGTTGGGTGATTTGCCCAAGTGGTTGGTGTTCAACTTCTCCTCGAAAGTCTTGTCCGTAGCTTTGGGGAACATAGACTCTTCCTCAAGGATTGACAAGATACCCATAGGCTAGATGACAGAGTAATTGTGAGAAAACATAATAATGGTTCGTTCAATATGTTAGGATGTGCTCTAACATCCAAACTGTGCAAGGTTAATTGTGTTCTTTCGTGATTTATTTCTGTAGATTGATAACTAAAAATTAACTGACTGGTGTTAACCCAAATAATATTACAAAATTCTACAGAAATAAAACTAATGTAATTCTTCATTTTCGAATAAATATTGCAATTTTTAATGATAAGGAAACAGACAATAGGTATAATGCCTTTGAATGAGTAGTTAACTATTTTTCAAGGAATACTTTAAGCCCAGGTATAAAAACAACAATTACACTGGATTTGTCGATCATTTAATTTTATGATTGCCTAGTCAAAAACTCAAAAACAAAGAATTACGGATAATGATATATAACTTATGTTTGGCATATATGTTATGATAATTTGTTCATATAATGAAGTAAAAGGGGCCGTAATCTAGAGAAAATAGTCTAACAGACATTAATGTATCTTCTTGTCTCTCCATGGCCTATTGGAACCCGTTCGGTTAATAACTGATTTTGAAGAAATTTATGCGCAATTACATGCAATTTAAGAGGCAGCAATATTTTATATATTTAAAGACGATCTTCCATTATTTCACAAGTTGTGCAAAACATAAGTTATACCGTGTGGCCATGTTACCGTTATATACAATACCTTGTGCAGTGCTGAGGATACGGTGCAGATTTAGAATAAGGTACATGTGTTCTGTGCATATACTACTACGTGACGGGATAGCTTACTTTAATCTAAAGGTAGCCACACACGTTGATAATTCGGTCAAAACTTCAAAAAATAAGCCACTTACGTTCTTCAGAACTATAACATTCTTCAATTTATGTAGTTTACTAATTAAGGAGATGTCTTTAGTATGCTTCATTACCAGAACCACTGTTCTGTAACGGTCAAGTTGAAGAACTGTCTAAAAAGCTTAAAATTATTTTGTGTATTGTTGTTTGATTTTATTGGAATATTTCTATTAAATTTATGTGTGGCTACCTTAAGGGAGAAAAAGTATCTACAACAAATCTCGAGAAATACCTTCTCGATTAGATCGATACAAGGTTGTAAGTCGAGACCAAAGTCAATGAATGTCCATTTGAGGCCTTCTCTCTCATACTCTTCTTGTTCCAGAATGAACATATGATGGTTATAAAACTGTTGCAGTTTCTCATTCGTATAGTTTATGCACAGTTGGTTGAAGCTGTTGTACTGTAAGTAATAGGGTTAGCAAAAAAAGACACACCTACCTTCAGGGATAAAAGTATCTATACTATATCTAAAATATGCTAAATTGATGTATATATTACATAATTTTTTTCAGAGCAAAAATTCATTTCAATTTATCATGAATCACTTCAATGCTACATTTATAAGACGAGTTAAGGTAGTACTTAAGTTTGATCACACTTTTTACAAATGCCTGATATTTTTATGTTCAGTGTATTATGTTGACATTTGATTTTCGAAGTTTGAATGAAATCGAAAGTTTTGTACCTGAGATGGGGCTCCGATGTTTTGATAAATTTCATGGAGATGTTTGAAATACTGATCATATGAAACTTGAAGAACATTACTGCCAACTTTGAAAAAATTCATTGGTTAGTTCTTGAAATATTTTTTTTAAATTAGTACTTTTCGTGTTTTTGATGCGTTTCCATTTCATCCAATATTGTAAGGATATAGTTATAAAAATGTGTAAAAAATAGAAAGTATGGAACTTGAGAAGCATTATAATATTGATATAAAAATTGAAATTCATTCAGCATTTTTAAACATTTTACTGGAAAGTTGAATCCATTACTTCTACCTGGTAGAAACATAATAAAGACCAATTTCGTTCCTCTTAAGCATGCTGTGTGACCGTGGTTCTGCGCATCATTGTATTTCCAACTGTCGCGTTGGTAGCAACTTAGAGGTAAAGATATTCTAGTCTAGATACTCACATCCCTGTAATCTTGTCTTGTAAAAGTGTTTTGTATTGTAAGTGTTAGTTCTTATGACTATAGGGCAACGTAGTTTGCCTTTGTTGCTGTACCTTCTCAATAAGTTCGATACAGGCAGCTAAGTCCATACCAAAATCGATAAACGCCCATTCAATACCTTCCCTTTGGTACTCTTCTTGTTCAAGTACGAACATGTGGTGGTTAAAGAATTGTTGCAACTTTTCGTTTGTGAAGTTGATGCAAAGCTGTTCAAAGCTGTTGAACTAAGGGGAGACAGACACATAGGTGAACATTAACTAAGGGTACACGTGATTCTCTGCCCTGTCATGGCTGGAATCGAGGAAAGGTGGGCGACACATACATATACGTTACATGTTATGTTGAACGAAGTGCGTACTGAAAAATATACATGGCGTTTCATATTTTTTTTTTGTTTGTTCATGAGGAAAACATAGCACAGAGTGTCTGCATTTTTGATATAGGATATTGCAGTTTTGTTTTCCTTCAATATCTCGAAAAGTCAATTCTATTTAAAATAAATGAGTATAAGTCTTTCTGCAGTAGTACCTGTTACTTTTTTTAAATAATAAATCTACTTGTCCTTAGGCGACATCTTTTTTCACGCGTTACCTATTCTCGCAATTTTTCGCTTAACCATCATCATTTGAAACTGTAAAGGAAACAGGATGCAACATTCAAAAGTGTATTTCTCATTGAATTATGAGGCTATTTTTGGCCTATCCATCAGTCTGCATTGATTGTTTCTCCGTGAAATCTGAGTGAGGTATGACTCATTTGAACAAAAATCGTTGAGTGGAATATTCGATGATTATGATGGTTGACGATGTTACATTTTCAGACATATGTATAGAAAACAGCTTTTTTCAACGTTACCAGACTTTCGGAACGTTCTGCAGGGTTATCATCAACTATTTTTAGAAGGTCAATTATAAAAAAAAAATCATATTTCGCTTTAAACCTGTCCATAACCGGACTGTTAGGTAAAATTTCAGTCTTGTTTTCACATTATTTGCATTTAAGAATGCTCTAGTTGCTATAAGTTGATATTTATTTTTGGTTAATTGCTGCACCGAGAATTAAGGCATAGTAAAAATATTCTGAGGGTATAAGAAATAATATAATATTGAAAAATGAAGAGACACGAATAAAAAGCAATATATAGAAGAACTGCATCAAGCCTCGGTTTTCGTGTACGGTTTTCGACTATTATTGATTTCTAGTGTTAAAGGACCAGAAATAAAAAAACAGTCCTCTGCCTAGCATTGTTATTGAATGCTTAACAGATATCGACCTTACTTAAACAGAAAACTTCTGTCATTGTTCTGACATTAAACTATTTCCCTTATAACACGAAAAACAATTTATGCCACGCGATGCCATTACCGATGGTTTATGATCAATTTGCAGTTCACAATCTTCTGTTGAAGATTGGCTTGATAAAGCAACAGTTCTTTGTTATGTAGATACTTCAGCAATCGGTAGTTTTGTCAAATAACCATTTCCAGTACATACTTCTTTCAGTTACTCTACAAATACTTCACTTCTCTACAATACACATACATCTAACAGATACATAATACACAGAACGGCAACCCCAAACACCTGTCAACCGATGGAATGTCATTTACCTTCTCGATAAGCTCAATACAAGCAGCTAAATCCATGCCGAAATCAATAAACGTCCAGTCGATACCTTCGATTTTATACTCTTCTTGTTCGAGAACGAACATGTGGTGATTGAAAAACTGCTGTAGCTTTTCGTTTGTAAAGTTTATACACAGCTGTTCAAAGCCGTTGTACTAAACAAGACGAAACATGTTAATACACATAGATTTTTGACGACTACAATCTGTTAGTTTGCGATATACCTGTGCTGGTTAGAACAAACGTGCGAAGGGCTTTAAAGTGACTTTGATAATTGTTTGATGCACCTCTCATTTTTTGTATGTTCATCAAAAAGTGTCATACATTATAATCTGTAGTACCATACAAACAGACTTATAGCAATCAATCTGGTCTCGTTACGAATTTGGACATGACAACTAAACCAAGGAAACTTAAGTAAAATTGGGATTTCAAAGTTATCGATTCTAATTTAGGAATAAACGATTAGTAGTAATAAAAACATATCTACTCGTTTGATCACAGAAATTCATTTTACTTGTATACTGCGACACCGATTCACTTATGCGAAAGAGTGAAACAAATAATTCTAGGCGTGCATCAACAATTTTCCAGAACTTCAAACTTTACCTGAGCTATGCAGCAGCTGATCAGTGAGCGTTAATATTAAAGCTAAGCTAAAAAGCTAACCTTTTCTAAAAGCTCAATACAAGCAGCCAAGTCCATTCCAAAGTCAATGAACTCCCAGTGGATGCCCTCTCTGGTGTACTCCTCTTGCTCCAGCACAAACATGTGATGGTTGAAGAATTGTTGCAATTTTTCATTAGTAAAGTTAATGCAAAGCTGCTCAAAGCCGTTATACTGCAGTGAAAATAGATTGGTGAGTAAATAATGTGGCTAAAGCTATATATGAAGAAGCCCCGGTATTTAGGTGTCTGCCTACGTTGCTGCATCAATATAAAAAAGCATGAAAAATGTAAAATATCCCAATGTATTTTGTGTTAATTCAATCAATGATTGTGCCAGGTCTCCGGCAACATTGTCAGGACCAATATATGCGTCAAGATCTCATTATCTGTGTCAGAAACAAATGTACTAGCATGTAAGTTCCATTTTCCATGCCTTATCTTTGCAAAAGAGCAGAAACATACTGCATGAAGTATGTTAATATTGTAAATAATGGATGAACCCCAAAATGTCAACTGTGTTTGAGGTAAAAGAGTCTTGCATTTGTAGAGTTTGTATATAGTTCCACCATGAACAGGATTTCTTTGTATTCGGTTTGAGCTAGTGTTGGGATCAGATAGATCAATATCAAATTTTGAAAATTATTATATATTTAGATTGCCAGATAATAATACAAATCAGTACTCATAAAAACTTTACTGCACAATGTAAATATGTGATTGAAAGAGTACTTCCATGCCTTTTCTTTTGAGAATGATCATCATAAGTCTAATCAAAAGCGACACTTTTGTCAGAGACGAGAATGTGATATACACTTTCGTAACAAAGCTCATATTCAATGATTCAGGAACTTCTAAGTAACGCAGGAATCAATTGCTGTAACATCTGACATATTCAAAGCAAGATTATTTAAAGGAAGCTTATCAAATTCATTGTGACGTAATATGATTATTTGATCCCAGTCCTAGTCTTGACACTTCTGCTATACTTACGTCGAAAATTTCAAACCCGGCAATATCCAGTACACCAATGAAGTGCTGTCTTTTCTGTTTAGTGTCCAAGGTCTCGTTACATTTCTTTACCAAGAATTTGAACAGCCTATCGAAGACTGCTTTGGACATAGCGCCCACCGAGTAGTTGACCTGGTTGACGTTACGGCCCTGGGTGACGAATTCGTTACCTACTTTGATCCTGGGCTTGACAAAAGCAGTGTACAAGGAGGCAGCGTCAACGCCCAACAGTTTGCCTACACGTTCACCATCCTGTAAGTCAGACAATCGTAACAATAATGAATAAAATTATGAAGATTATCACCAATATATACCCTGATGTAATCTTAGGGTAACTACTGAATTGAACGTGATCTACTTAGGTGTTTTTAAAATGGAAAAAATATTGTTCCAAAGAAAAACCTACCTCAAGACCGTCGGCTTCAGCCTGTTCTTCACGACCTCTTTGCTTGAACTTCATGGTACCCATATGCATAACAGCGGCTGTAATCTTGTATACATTCTCTTTTTCTTCTGGTGTGAAACCAAGGATGTCGAAGGCTTCCTATAATTCATATTTTACATATTGAAGAATATCTTTAGGGGGCGAATAACTGACGCATGATATATACAGCATAGTTTCACTTACCCGTGTTAGTATTTGAAAATGGAACAATACCCAAGCTAGAACTAGAAGATGTACGTTCAGATCGTGCGTTAAGTCAACAGTAAGGGAGTTGGACAGTCACAGTGTTTGCTAAATAAAAGAATACGTTTTGACATGAAACAGAGAGCGGGTAGTTATGTTTCATTTAAAAAAAAATTGTTAAAATGTGTAAAAAGGGGGACTGGAACAACTTGATGAACACCTCTCGGAAATTGTTATGCTATCTATTTGTTTCCTTCATCATTAGAATTCATAGACGAAATATCAAATTGGTAAACTCCGAAGGAAGTCTGGATCAGAACAAGTTATTGTGTAGAAGCACTTGAAAATAGAAAATAATTAATAATGTTTTCAATTTATTCCTGTAATCGAGCTGTCTGACATTCTGATAACGAGTTAGGGAAAAGATGGACTTTTGTAACTTCAACGTAACATGCTCAGCAAGACGAAAATGGACAGTACAGACAGAACATTCACCGGACAAAAAAAATCTATTATGTTTTGGACAGACAGTACAGTATACTCCAGTGTATTGCTACTCACGTTGGTTAACCGAAATTCTTCTGCATCATCTACATTTGGAATAGTGATTTTTCCTTGCGACACTGAGTGATAGTCGTAGATGTCATTGGAAAGCAAGCAAGCCTCTGAGTGATAGAAATATAATGATTATTTACAAATGAGGCTAAAGATATATACATTATACGGGATAGCCCGTAAACATTATCTGATTCAATTTGAACCCAGAGTTTTTGAGTTTTCAATGATTTGAGAAATATTACTTTAATTACCATGTTGTGCTTAATTGTAATTAATGTATTTTACATACTTTAGGAGCTACATGTATATACAGCGCGGATGACTTTCCGTAGAATGTCTCGTCAACGGTCAACTGTCAAGTCTTTGATCGTACATTACATGCAACATCAGGGAGCGGGCTATGCCTGGTTTCCTTGTGCCAATTGTTTCTAAAGATAATTTCATTTTGCATACGTCCTGCTCCCTGAGCAAGGCTGCAAACAACTCATTGCTTACGTCAGTATCGACTGCTTCTGAGCTGTCGTTTATTCCTGGTATTCTGGTTTTACCTTGCGATATGGTGGGATAATCACCAACACGATTACTTAACATACACAAATCTAGAACCAGACAAAATCATGATACTATACCGCTGAAGATATGCTTTGTTTCTTCATTTCTCATAGTCTGCTAAAATGAAGACGCCTTCTGCGCTATATTTTGGGATTTCCTTTAATATATATAATTTTAATTATTTGTTGAAGGATAGCGTTAAAACTTACAGAGCTTTTAGCTATACGCAACTTCTATTTTCAACTTCCCTTCCATAGAAGGACCAGTTGCGTCGGAAATCTCAAAAAATGCCTTTTGCTCCATCAAATTTGGTTTATTCTCTTTTATCTGCATTTTGCCTAAATTTAAATCCTCCAATATTATTTTGGTTTTCTCCAATTGTGTTCTCCAAAATGGTGTTGACCTTGTACCATAGGTGTTCTACAAGAAGCATATCTTCCTGGTAACAGTATCATGATACAATAAATTAATACGTTGAACAAGGCATAGCCGCTGACCTGTATAAGTTAGTAAGGATATGGGGGAGAGTTAGCACCATATAGAGTTAGGAGAGACAATAGAGCAGTGAAGAAAAGAGTGGCCTGATGAAAAGGCACTTACATCGGTGATTTTGAATTCTTCACCATCATCTACATTAGGAATAGTAGTTTTTCCTTGAGACACAAAGTTGTAGTCATTGACGTTGTTGGACAACAAACACTTCTCTGTACAAGGGAAAGGAAAAAAACATTTAGGATCTATGTACTTCAAATTCACACTATCACAACAGACTACACCTCAACACATGTTCGAAGCAACTGATCTATTTTGAATTTTAGCACAGACTACAAATGTCTTCTAATAAGTATTATGCTACAAATGTTGATATAAAGATTTAATACATTACCTAATATCGTGAACAAATAATATACCTACTATAGTTAAGTGCCAAAACTTTTCCGAAATATCTGACATACAGTTGCTGCTTTTCGAACATATGTTAGAGGGCAAAAAGGGGTTTAAGACACTCGACGGGTATATAAGGCTTGTTGGTCTTCCAAAGGTCACTATAGTCAAGTTGTCGACCTAAGTACTGCAAAATAACTACGGTTCGCACAGCAAAATTGACACCATGGTGCGTTGGAGCACCCTCTTACATCTGTCAATTTAAATTCTTCACCGTCATCAACGTTGGGAATCGTAGTTTTTCCTTGGGCTACGTAGTTATAGTCGTGGACGTCATTTGACAGACAACACTTCTCTATAGACATACAAAACAACCAAATTTTGAAACCAAAAATCACAATGCAAATTATAAATGTGTATTTTGAGTGTCTGTCTGTGGCATTGTAGCTCCCAAACGGATGGACCGATTTTGTTTTTATTTCTTTTGTCTCAAAAGTAATTTGATCGAAAGCGTTCTTAACTATGATTCAATAAAATCTGTTCAGCCGTTTGAAAATTTTGAGGTAAGTGTTTTTCTTAATCTCCAGTTTAAGTTTTTGATCTGCATATATTATGTAAAAAAGAACTATTCAATAGACTCTCCTAATTTATGAAAAAATTATTTAATAGGATAAAACTAAAGGTAAGGTTTTTGTAAAAAAATGTAATAAAAACCCCATTAAAAAATAAAGGCTCTGGGAATTTGTAAAATACTTTTAAATAAAACTTTGTTGATCTGGCCTACTTCTCCCATCTTGTAATATATCTGAAAAGTTCTTAGAGCTTTAAAAGCATCCAGGCCTGAGAAGTTGACTGAACATGTAAGTGAAAGAAATAATCAGTTCTCGTGGCTTCACTTAAGAAGAAGTTCCACCTATATGTGTAGGTGGCCATTTTGAATTTATGTCGAGGGATAATATCAACAATGTTCGGCGAATGAGTGTCTAAAAAGCTCCCCCTGTCTGGGAACGTCAAGGTAGCGTTGTCAATGATTCAGAGAGGATTGCCAAATAGTCTAGCCACATAATAGCAATAGCCAGCCGCATCGTTTACCTCATTTTCGTCGTTTCAAAATGTAAAACGAAGAAAAACAAAAGGAAGAAACTTTGAATACATCCTTTTATCTCTAATTTAGGCTGAATCGGATTTTTTTAAAATGTCGCGAAGACATCGAGGACATATTTTACAAATGTCTCACTGACATGACTCAGTCACAAGCATTTCCAGAGGTGTTGCCTGGCAATGTGCTTCATTAGCGATGTGTTGACCATTTTGTTGGTATCTCAGAGCCGTCAAGATGGTCGCCAGGTCAAAGAGCTTCCGTATACTTGAGAAGAATAGTCTGGCTACGGATCCTAGCGACTTCGCTATGACATCCCGGTGAGGGAGGGCTCTAACTTCTTTATCGAACTATGTTGAGTGACAATTTTGCGTAATACAAATCGCGGGCATAAACGGAAACTATAAAAAATAAACAAATGTATAATATATGTTGTATACCTTTAACTCCAGGTACGGATCCAGACATGAGTTGGTAGAAAATGTGGTAGGATCTTTCCAGGGTTTGTTGAGAGATGACACGGGCCTTCTCCAGCAGATCTGAAATAAGAGTAAAATGAAAGCTTCCGTTTTGGAATGTCAGAGAGAATTCAACTTACATGTTTCAATATCAGCACCAGCCAGTTTACCAGTTGGACCGAAGTGGATACGGATGAATTTACCCTAATCAACATGGAAAAAATCAATTTCGATCTAATCAAATCAGTGATCATAACATCATAATGAGATATTGGAATTAGAATTGCAGGCAGTGTTTGAATGACCATTTTCAGGAGATCAAGTAGTTTATCATCTTTGCTATTTTTACTGTGTGTCCATAATATGCTGCAAAAGTTCTAGCGGGGATTTTCTGGCCAGTTCAGCGGTACCACGCTTTAATGTTGGATAGCAGTAACCTGGAATAGTTTTGTGCGAGACAAGTGAAAACTGCTGTCAAACTGACAAAGCTACTGCTATTCAGCATAAAAGCACTCCATCGTTGTAGTGTTTTACGTTGTCTGAACGCGCTCATTGAGAAGGTGTTGACGTACCCAATGATCGTAGTTTGTTTCTGTTAAACATTTGTTAACAACTATACTTAAATTACTGGATGTAACTCAACAAGAAATGACAAGATGCACTCAAAATAGTGCGCTAGTCTATGATAAGGAATCATTTAACACAGCTTTTGTACAATAAAACAAAATTGTTATTCAGATATACTAAAGTACCAGTAATGCAACAGGAACCGTCAAGAATATATCAGCGAATGCGAATATTCGTAACATCACTATCACGTAGAACAATATCATCCTTCAATTCCACTATAACTGATTATTTTTCGAATAAAAATATCATGCAAAATCAAATAGAGACCTCATGAAAATGTGATTTTGATACAGTTTTTTATGAGTAGGAAAATTGTCGAACTTTATTTCCTTCTTGACGTTGTTGTTTGTTTAAAGTGAGGTAGTGTCATAAATTGAGTGTTTAACACAGTAAGTGATATTCTCTTTAAGGAAAATGAATACTGACGAAACAACTCTGCAATCCTAATCACTGTATTCAAAATGACCATATAAAACGAGTGATCTTGAAAAACACTTACGAAACGGGAAGAGTTGTCGTTTCGCACAGTCTTGGCGTTACCGAAAGCTTCAAGTACAGGGTTAGTCTGTACGACCTGATCTTCAAGATTGGCTTTCTTCTCAGTTTCCCCTTTCTTTGATGATGCACCGACGGTGGCGAAGTACGCGATTACTTTCTTCGTGTTTTCAGTTTTACCGGCACCAGACTCACCACTGTTGGGCAAACAGACGAAAATTAACTTTGAAAATTTGAACGGAAGAATGATTCGAAGTTCGAAAGTTGTTAGGTATTAATCTATGAATATTCAGTATTTGTAAATTTGAAGTTTTGTATTATCCAGAAAACCAGGATGTTCGATTATATTATGAATGCTGGTGGATGTGCGTCAAAATCAGACACATTGCTAATTTTGTTGAATGCTCCTAGTGCCAGGTCCGATTTTCAAAGGGGGCAGAAGGTAAATCGAATCGGGATTTAAAGTTGTAGATCGAGACAATAAACAGGGTTTCTTTGAATTAAGGGTTACTTTAATGTGTTTAGCAGCTAATATGCATGTACACGGCTTATAAGTTTAAATAATTAATTTTTTAATAAAATAATTTTTGCGTTAGATTTGGATGCCTTATTTTTTATAAAATTCACTCTCAAACTGTAACGCCTCTCAGTCCAAATTGAGTTAGCCTGGAAAAATCTTGATTACTATTTCAGATTTACCGTTATGCATTATCCAGTAAAAAAATAAATGTGGAAAAAGGCTATTTATGACGTCTTTTTGTAATTACAAATTAACCGCTACTGCAAATTGGCTGTGTAAGGTCTTATTTTGAGGGTATAATCCACTACAATTTGCTTTGGACCATTTACACCAATAATTCATACAATTCAAATATACGCAAAAAAGTCATTTTTCCAACTTTTATCACTTAATGAATAAGTAAGCCAGCATTTTTTTTTTTTTTTGTACTCTCGATGAGAAGCCTTCTCATATACCCTCAAGAATATAATTTCTCAGTAACACCGCTTATTACTTTTTTTTTTTGAAAGATGGTCGATTTTTGGCTAGTCAGCTTGGTCTAGTAGTCAGAACGTCGAATTGGAGTATGTTAAAAGGAAGTCGAAGTTCACCAACATCCATTATCCGGTTTAAATTCAGTGTGTAGAGTAATCTTTAGATAAATCTTATATCCAAGTGCCCCTTTTGATTTCAATACTTACGTAATCAACATAGATTGATTTTCGTGGTCTGTAAAGAAAAAGAATAAATATATTAGCAATATTTTAAGCTTAGCGTGATCTTTGGCAATAAAATAGAACAGGTTGTTAGCTTCTGAGAATTAGTAGTAATGCGGAAGTTATATTAGACAATTGATACTCAAATAAGTGAAGTTTGCTGTCCATTGTTCAGTAATAAAATGATGTTTTGAGAAAGTTGAGGCTTTCAATAAAATTATGCAGGATGTATGGTGATATTTTGATAAGAGTTGATCGAGTCAATCTTATCGAGTCATCATCACGTGTAGATTTTCACTCTCTCTGTTTGATCCTACGATTGTGTATACACAAATACATAGTACATTAGTGTACCTTCCATATTGTCAGAAGTCATCGATGCCATTATGTAAATTTTAATTTCTGGATGGATTTAATTTTAGTTACTTTGCGAGTATCATTGGTGTATGATCCCGCGTCTATTGCAATTCGCAAAAAATGAAGAATCAGAAGACAAATATTCTGCAACATTGTTTGCATGTAAATGTGTAGTTGATAAATAGGATACTTACTGGTTAACATGTTGACGTAGGCCCCGTCAGAAATGGCGAAAATGTGTGGTGGGACTTCGTTACGCCTCTTACCGCGATACAACTTGGCGCATCTGTTCGTGTATACGGGGAAGCGTTTGTAGGGGTTGATGGCCACACAGAAAAGACCGGAGTAGGTCTGGAATGAACATCAAACAAAAGTTGAAGAGCTTGCTCCAAACTCATGTTTCTTCAACAGACTATAAAATTATATAGTCAAAGATCCGGCCGCTTGAATCTGCAGGTATCTATTTTTGATAAAACTTAATTTTTATGAATGATGAATAATAGAAGACTACAGCAGGGTTTCGTTTGAGTCACCAAGTAGTTATGAATCATCCTGTAGATATAAAAGTATTTTCTAAGCGAGAAACATGCTGTTGGCTACATTTTTGTAATCGTCTTTTTTAAATACTACGTGCAATAACAGACTTATCGACCGAGCTCTCACTGAAAACTCGCCCCTGTATTTTTCCCTACTGTAATCTTTTCCACTGTTATTTATCAGTCGTAAGAATTAAGTTTTATTAAAGAAATAGATACTTGCAGATTCAAAAGGCCGGATCTCGTAACAATAGGACCGTTCATCTTTAAGCTTTAGACTTGGTGATTCAACCTAGGATCCTGTCCTAGCAAGCGTCTATAGCAAGCGTCTATTGAAATTTTGTGGTAACTAGATTTTCTAACGGTCCCATTATTTTTATCCTCTTGGCACTTTTAGATTATGTAATATGTGGTAACCAGAACGATCAATGTAATGGTACCATCGACAGACTTGTAGTACATTCTAGATATCTAGAAAATACTTCTAACAAAAAAAAAAGATTATAGCCGATGATGATGTTTAATCTATTTTATCAGAACATAACACAAGTCTGTCTGCTATGCGAATGATGCATTATTTACAAGACAAAAATATCAGATATAAATAAAATCATGTGAAAAATGCTTCTACAACATATCATTGCTAATAAAAATTGCAAGCATATATTCATCCTTTCAAAGAAGATGCAGGCTCTATAACCGAACAAAAACTAGTGATAGAAGCATTTTTTATAAAATCCAAAGCACTTAAACTATGGTCACAATTAGCAGTACAATGGAGAAGTACTGGGTTGTACTGCTGGCTGCTACAAATAACACAATTATTGTATGTTCAAAGTAATGTTGAACAAAACATATGAATACAAACACCTCATATTGTCGGTATGTATGAGGTTTTAGCGCTGTGTACGTTGTGATCGCACGAGCTAAACATTGGTCAAATGAAGTATCTTGGTTGTATGACTGAAGTATTGCTTGTGTGCATAAAATATATACTCGTATGTGTAGGTTGCTAATAACACAAACACTTCGGACCAAATATAATTCCTTACTGACTTTTGATGTCAAATACATCTAACAGAAAAGTTTTCTCGATAGTGTGTTTATGATATCAGACAACAGAAAAATAATTAATATTAGTACTTGCGAATTTTATATCCTGAAATGTATATTATAAACAAAATTTCAAAACTACTGAATTAACGAGTGAGAGCACATGTGAGACTTGAAATATTCATACGGAAACTAAATGCTTTTTATAAGCATGTTTGCAACCAAACTGTTTTGTTAGTTGAAAGTTCATTTCATGCACGCATTCAATAATTTCGTAACGTGTGTGAAGTATTTGTATGTGCAGTGTGTGATATCCTTTTAAAACGTTCTGTGTATAAAAATGCAGTCGATCCACTTATGTTTGCCTTGACGGAGTTTATTCCGGTTGTCCAAGGGCAAAACAGGCACTCCAATCCACGAGAATCCAAAACTGCTCATCCGTACTGCATGTTGAAGTTGGCTCACAAAAATTAAAACTCCATTTTGAATTTAATTATAAAAAAATCCATCTACAAGGTACTCAATGCCATGATGCTGGTCATGAGACACATGTAAAATTTTTTGTAATAGTACTAATACAGTCGATGAGATTTTAACCAAAGAATAGACAAAGTCATAGGGAGGATTACATTTTACACTAAGGCAGTTGAAAGTATGTATTCTACATTTAAAATAACCTTCCATCTACCAAAGAGCAGCTTATTTCTGCTGGTCGTAGTCCAGATCTCCGAGGACTTGATTTGGCACGAACACATCTCGTCAATAGCGACAAGTACTGAGGAAAAAGATAGGCTATTTTTTTAGGGCTAAGAAGTACTTTTCTCCAAGTAACCTCCTCACTCTGTATAAGGTCCAAATATGACCTAGCCTTAAATAGTGCTCCCGCCCCGACTACATCATCCCTACTCGATTATGTTCAAAGGAGGGCTGTCCGACTGATCGATGACTCTTTTATAATGGACAGTCTTGACCCTTTTGCATCGACGGATCGTCGGCGATCAAAAATCGGATTAACAAAGTTTCTTTAAGCTCATCATAGCTCTTCCGGCTGATGTCAACAGGAGAAAACTGATCTAGGCGGAAAAGTAGAATTTAGCTGTTTCTCAATTTTTATTCGAAATAAGACTATTGTTGGCATCTCATATTTTTTTTGTACTGAATGACCAGTTGATGGATTTAAATCATCCCCATACTTTGAAGGTTGCAATTATTTGACAAAAGTGAGCATGACCATCAACATGCATGTTCCTGGTGTTGGTACGATGAGCAGTTTCCAGCGCACAACTTCGACAACTTACATAAATAAGTTTGGCATAGTAACGCTGCTTCAAGTTATGTAATACTGAAGCGTCATTCAGATATGTCAAATTGGACATATCCTCGGCCTTCTCGTACTTGGGCGGGTTTACTTGAGTCACTTGTTCCTTTTTGAAGTTCTTTTCCTATAGAAAGGTAAGACAGTCGGTTAGTAATTGTTGTTGTGGTACTTACGTAGATCAGCTTAGCGTAGTACCGCTGTTTCAGATTGTGCAATACAGCGGCGTCGTTGAGGTATGTCAAATCAGCCATATCTTCCACTTTTTCGTACTTGGGAGGGTTCACTTGGTATACATTGTCCTTTTTGAAGGTTTTCTCCTATTCTCATAAAAACAGGTTAATACCATGTGACAACTCCATATCATTATGTAAAAGTATTTACTGGATCTAATGGGAAAATAACGGACTCACATATAAAGTTAAATAAGTTAATATTGAGAAACTTGAACAAGAAAAGCATGGTAATACCGAGTTCAGGCGGTATACACATGTAAGGAGACAAAGTGATGGTATAGATTGTATATGAACGCTCTGAAAAGAGGCAAGTCAAATAGAAAAAATCTGCAAATTGTCTCTTTCAAGAATTTGATCGAAGCACATGTAAAGTTGAAGTAGCGAACGTTGTGGATAATAAATAAGAAAAGTCAAAGAAAATACATGAATCGTGTACAAAATTTTATAAAAGGGCAAAAGGGATTAAAATAGATTAAACCTAGATTGGCAGAACCAATACCTTCCGATAGAATTGGCCAATTTTGGAAGCACAGAAAATGGATTTAAAGAAAGCAAACCCATCTACGAATATAATCACTGATTAACGTATTCTACCTGAAGATTGCCAATCGTTTAGTATATTCCGCAACTGAGATAAAATGAGATACCGTGCATCATCTATGACAATTTGTTACAACTATGTTTCTTATCTCCCCAATAATGAAAATCCTGCTTTTTAACGATTAGTATCTCATATATGTCAACTTCATGACCATGTATGAAGGTATCTTAGCCTCTTAGGACATTAGAATGAAATTCTGGAGGCACCCAGAAATGCGAATGATGTTTTCTAGTTATCTTTTTATCATCCTCGTATAGATGTGTTTACCTCTCCTCCAGGAATAGCGACGGTGACGAGGTCGCCCTTGGTGCCCTTAATCTCTCCAAGCACGAAGCCTTCCTTGTCGTCCGGTACCCAGCATGATTTCTTGGCATCATAGGGCTTGGTCTGGTCGATGCGTTTCTGTTCGAGCGATACGAACAGGTATGGGGTTGGATCGGGTTCCTCATCATCGGCTGCTGGTTTTTTCGGCATGGTGTACGGCGGACTTGTAAGGGGCTAACGAGACACGTAATACAGCCCTGGAGCCTTCCTGCAACAACAAATAATACTCATTAGTATATCAAAGTTTGTATAAAACATAAACAGTGTTAAATATACTGTGTACAATTTCAGGAGCCCCACTGACGTAACTCTCATCTTTCAGTGTCGAACTTGACCACCAAAGTTGCAAACGAATTGAGGTACTAACATAAACCAGTCAAGAGTTTTTTTGCTGAATAGCCATGGAATGACTTTGACGGTTCCCAATATGTAATCAACAAACTATCAAATCTGGCAGTCAAGTGAAACCTGCTGTCAAACTGACGAAGATATCTCATGCCAATTGCTATTCACCGCTGAACACGCTTTATGTTGGCTGAACGCACTCAATATTTATGCAATGTAGAATTTGAAATTTATTGTGTAGTTTTCATGTTCATAGGACTCCATTGGCTGAATCAAACCGCACATATGTTTCAATTTCTCTTTATTGTACGACGTTTCGGCTACCTTTTTCAAGTACAATGGGAATTAATGACGGTGTATTTTTTTTTATCTGTCTCCTTTCTTTCATTCCTACTCAATGTGCTATGACAATGAAAGTAAATTAAAAATAAAAGAAAAAATGAACCTGGGAAGACATACAATAAACAAAAGTATCCTGTCATTAATTGTGTTATTGTACTTGAAAAAGGCCACCGCACCGTGGTGACGGAAACTTCATATATGGCAAAGAGAAACTAAACACATATGTGGTTTAATTCGACCAGACAATGGAGTCCTATGTAGCTATGTAACTTTTTACTAACGTTTAGACCAAAGTACGATTCCAAAAAAAATCAACCAGCCGTAACGTTAGTGACCTATTAGATTTTAGGTTATGAATCTTTGTAATTTGTTACACCTAAAATGATATTAAAAACTACCGGACGATTTATTGTCTGAATTCAATAAAAAATGCTATTCGACATTGAATTGTGAGAATTCTTATACAGTATGATCTTTAATGTGAATGCCAAAAAGCAATCCTGAATTGAGAACATGGAAATAATGGTTTTGAGCCAAATACGTCTTGCTAAAGGGGTTTCTGAGAATGAAAAATACGAATTAAATCTGGGATTTCTTTTTGGAGCATTCATGGCGGACCACATTGTATACTTTAAGGAAGGTACAAGTAGTAGCAGCACCGAGTAGTGATCTGTGACGTTTCTCGAGGTAAGAAGAATAATTTTTAATTTGAGAGGCATGCATAAGGGAGGTAATTTTTCAATAATTGTGGGCTGGAGAGCCTAAGGGCTTGTCTGTCGCCTTCATCGTATGGTAGGTAGCGATCGTCAGATTTTCACCTACTTGCTCACATTTTTTTTTTGATCAATGGTAAGTAGAACATTTCTACTTACTACTAGAATCGTCGCCATTTAGCGATCACCTGGTGACTGGACTCCGATCCGCGGACTAAGATATGTATAGTCCCAACCGGTAGGTTGCGAATCACTGTTTGCAGTGATCGATTCTAGTGGTAAATGGCGCTTCGCATTGTCGTTTTTCGATCGATTACACACTTTTGATAGTGCATAGTTGCTATGCTTTCGTTCGTTGTCCGAAAGACTCAAGCCTGGACCATGCTGAGGAATAACCAAAAAGCACTTTTTGCGATTCATAAATTTGTATCAGCAAATTCACGTCATTTACGTCTGCTCGGCAGGGTGGTCGTGTCTCGGCGTATTCAGGGTGTCTTGCTAATCTTGCTACATGTTTTGTGAAATATAAGCTATGTTGACCATTAATATATGTTTTTGAAGCCCCCTCCGTTCTTCAATTCCCACAAGGGCATTCGCTCACAAAAGCACTGATACAGCAGATGACCCCCCCGTTATTCAATTTTCAACTGACATTCAGTCTTCATGAACATGAATCCTGAAGCCCCAAAAACTTATGGATACGCCAGTAATGGGGTCACAGTATATTTTTGAAAATCGGTTATTCGTGGTTGTGCTAGCACTGCTGTTTCAAAGATTCCAAACATTCGAGAATTAGGTTTATACATCGAGACAACATATTGCTGAACCCAAAAATATGAGGGAACATAATTGAATTCGGTAGAAGAGACAAACCGGCTAAACTGAGTAAATCCTACTTATCTTTTACAAAAAAACGATGATTCAGTTATATCGTTGCTCCTCAATATCGTAAAGCTTCCGGAATCAAATATTATATCCAGATATTTCATTCTGAACTGTAAAATCAAATGTCTAAACCATCGTTTTGCTAATAAATCTCAAATATAATTTTAATTTCTTGCTACGATACTCATGGAACTTATGTCCTTCAATCAATGTTATGAGGTTCCAAGATCGTTCTTGGTGTGTCAACGCCTCTTAACTCGTTTGACATGGCTGAAGAGCCGTTCTTACCCAACCCCTGGGTGATTTAAAATCGGAAACGAGGAAGTGCCAATATGTCGAGAAATAAGATACTTTGAAGTCGAGATTAACAAGACGATGTCAGCAAGATCTGACATCAACGCACTTGCGGTGTTGAACCCCATAATGGATGGAAACCAAATGTCGACGTTGATGTGAAAGTGCGAATAATTGACGGGTGCCTTGTTTTCATTTTGCATTTTATGCAACTTCTACCAAGGATAAGTAGGACAGGCTTGAATTCCCTCGAGGTCTGCTTGAAGAAAGCCTATGAGGTTGTATCGTCTTCCATCAAAACAACTTTAGGAAATGGTTGGCAAGGATACCCACCATATCAGGGTAGCAAACTGGTAACAGAAAATACTAGTGAAGTTACAGGAACAATCACTTCCGCTTAGCCCTTCAGCAGCCAGGGTATTAAAGAAGTGCACAACACAATGTCTTGCAACCCTCCACAAGTGCTGGAGGTGAATCTTTTCCGGCCTTAGCTCCCCTCTCTACCCTTAAAGGGGGTTTTATAAAGCTACGCGAGCAAGGCAAATCTGATGGTAGCCCGCCTTAACGGCCATCGGATGCTCGCACAAATGCAATGCTCGCTCTTGCCAGATATCTGGCATAAATAAATTAGTACTGCTCTCTCTACTCAACAACTGCAAATAGCCACCCTACTTCCGGCATATTTATCAACACAACTTGCTAATAGATTGACAAGCTTCTCATTTCGAATATATAGCCGATTGACCACCTAGACAAGTGTTTATAGCAAAGGCGGTAAAATGTTACAATGCAAAAAATATCTCAAACTATAAACAAATTAGGTCATGAGTAAGAATGATCTTAGTCTGAAATAAGCTTTTGATCTCTGATATGTAGGTAGCCGATCTACCACCTACGTAGATAGTCGTTTGCAGCAAAAACCGTAGGCTATCACAATCCATTGCGTAAAAAATATCTCGAACTATAAACAGAGCAGGTCGACCTTATTAATCACAGCAAGCTTTGGATTCGGTCAACATATACATGTGTTGCGATCTTACGCGCGCGCCAGCTATTTTTGAACAGTTTATTTTCGGACCAAGAATGTATGGTAAACCAAACAAAATCTCGTCTGAAAATTGAATCGCTATCCAAACGCAGAGAAATAATCCACAAAATGCTGTCATTTATTTGGCAAGATTTCGAACTATGGTTATAGAATTGTTACATAATCGTACATGGCACATATGTATTATGCATACGTTTGGCTAGACTCGTAGCGCCAAGATATTTCTGTCTTTTTAGAATCTGTACATATTTCGTAGACAACTTGGCCATAGAATGCTTAGTCTTGGTACAATATTTAGTTTGGTAATTATTCCAAAAACGTCATTCTCACCAGAGCCCTAGAGCTTTTGTTTGAAGATCTACCTTCCATTAATAAGAAAATCAATTGAATTAGTCAGTGCAAAAGCTTGGTAAGTCCCACAATTTGAATTTTTCAGGAAACTATAAAAATAGGGTCACTGACAAATAAACCAGTATTAAAATATTTTTTTGGTTTTTATGATGTATTTGAGCTCTAAAAGTTTGTAATTTCGTATAACCGTCACAGTTTATTAATAATAAAGGAAAAATCCCGAAAAACGACTTACATATGGATTCATTAACATACCACATTTTGCATGTTCTAATATTTTTAAGGCAGAAAAGTGAAACTCTAGCAAAGCGAACACCGAAAATGCGAATTATCCGTATAGATACATTTAAACTCGTGAAAAATACGTAGAATTATTCGTTCAACTTTCTTCAATAATGGGTTGTAGATGAACCGACGAGCTTATTTGGTTATCAGGTAACAAAACGTATTTTTCCAACAAAAAAATTGATTGTTGCAAGATGTGTTGTGCATGTAAATCTTTATATTATCTATACGAATAGCTATTTAAAATATTCAACGTATTTTTTCAGGACCTTCAGTCATACAAATGAGGAAGATTGAGTAGTTTTCGTAGGAAAGAAGAAAACTCTTAAACAAATAATTTCAGCCAAAGCGTATAAGGCCTGTAATTTTAATTTCATGATTAGTGAAGTGAAAATTTAAACTTTGGTGCACATAGCTCATAAATATGAAAATAACACAATACAGGGATACTGGTCCCACACTTACGATCTTTGACCACTGACCGTGTATTAGGCGGTATTTGAATGGGAAGGAATGTATTGACTTGCGAGGTGTATACGCAGAATTCGCATGTACCTTAGATGAAGCGTTTTCAGTAAAAAAAGCATGTAGGTAAAAAATGAACAGTAGTTTTTGGAATGATCGATTGAAGTCTGTGAGCGCGTTAGCCTTCTATGGCTGATGTAAGGGTAAATTCACTTAATTTTCTTTTATAGCTTGTATCAGCCGATTATCCAGCCCTGAATAGCCAATTTGGAGGGCGTTCAAGGACCTAATTAAGCCTGAGTGCTATGATCTTAGTTATCTACCCTTCAAAATACACCAAAACAGTACAAGGGAGAGGGCTATAACTAGTTCAATGCCAGTAAAAAGTCCCTAGCCAATATTAGTAATTTTGAATATCAATTGATTATTTATCTAGGCAATGTTTGACAACAGTTAATTCATAAAATTAATGGACCTGATAAGCATCAATACAGGGCTCGTTTTCAAGAGTCTGTATAAGTCGTGCCCGTTGAAAAACCCAAGCTAAATTTTAATCAGTATTGCCAACTTCTAGAAAACAGAAAGCTTGAATATAGAAAAGCAGTACTGCAATTCCTTTAAGCGATGTCCCAAGATCTTCAGAAAGATAAGGATCAATTACGTTGCCTTGAAAACATAGCGATGTATTCCAATATGGTTCCTCTTTTAATGTGATTCTATGTTGAAGCTCAGATGAGGATTCACCGAGTTATTACCTCAGTTTGATTTAGTCATTCAAGTTGGGGTAGGTGTCGGAATTTATCAGTACGTTAGTCATAGCCGTTCTAGAAAATATTTTCGCGTTGATGCCATTGTGTAAACGCCCCAATTTAAAAATAGAATGAGCACAATCTGAAGTATAGGTGTCGGCCATGTAAGGTGTGACAGACATTTCAAATATTCAAGATGGCCGCCCGAATAGTCATTCCAAGAATAACGTCAATTTCGATTTTATTAGCCTCGTTTTTCGCGTCATCGTAAGGTTATGTAAACTAAAGCGAGTGAATCATCACAGTTACCAAAGTTGTTGACGAGAAGAGCTACTACATGTCATTCTAATGTCATACTAGCACCAGTTGACAATAGGTTCACATTTACAAAAATCTTCATTTGGCATTATTGTTGACAACATGTTATCACCGCAACTGCCATGTCAAATTACATATTACATAACAAGCACGCACCCGTTAAAATTGGAAAAACATTGGTATGTACTACCAAATTGTGGTATTATTAATGAGCACATGAATCTATAAAGCGTTGTTAATAGCATTAACTTAATTATGTTGAAGTATGGCTTATCCCCCAAAATAATTGAAAAATAACTACTGACTTTGTATAAATGCGAACCTACAAGCGATTCATTGGTGGTCTAAGCAAGATCCAAACCGATTCAAGCAAACTATGCAGTCTGATAATTGAATAATAAAAATTTTGATTACGATACTTCAAAGCACACAACTCTGATGAAATGAATAGGATTTTTAAATTTTATAGAAAAGTATTTTGATACTACTTCTGTAGACATGTGGGTACCTACTAGTTTTCTCCAACATATATTACCACAGTTCTTACGTGGGTATGATAAGAGTATAAATTATAAATGACACTCAAGTAGTCCTATTGGAACATCTCTGATATTTTTTTAATCAAAATAATTCAAGATACTTATGCTTTCAGTTAATAGTGTTTTTTGTGTTTAGTACTAGGTACAGGAATGAAACTCGAGTGACTTAGCTATAGAAGTAAACATTGTCTCTATTATTACTATAACTCATATTTTACAAAAGCATGAAAATAAGAACCAAAAGAACCTGTTGTGTGCTTAAAGCTTTATGATTGCTTGTATCAGTTTGGGCCACCTGTATCACAGAACAATCACAGAGGTATATCCAACACGATCGGTCGTATCACAAAGCTTGCTAGTATGATACTGTATGACAGACATCACAGATCACTATCTCTCATATGCACAATCGCTGATCACAGAATCCTTAGAAAGTGGGACACACAATAATGTTGAGCAGTATATCAAAACGAATCACACGCACTGTAGCACTTACGTTGGAAAGGCGATCTGGACGAGGTTTTTGCCTGGAGCAGACTTATAAATGTCTGACACAATATCCTGAAATGTAACACCGTTCAGGATTGGCGGATGGTTTGAGCCAGTGGGAGACGGCGTTACAAGTCGGTCTGTCTCCCTTTTTAGGCTCAGGTGACCAGGAGAATGGCTAGAAATAAGCGCTTGGCGGCTAAAGTTTTGGGAGAGCCCCGGGAAGTGGGGGAACGTGGGGACGTTCACCCAAGCGCGGTCATTTGGAAGCCGGCTAGCACCGCATGCTTTTCGAGTCGGATCTAAGTCCCTACCGGCATTTTTAGTACAATGCAATAAGAAGAGTCTTTGAAATTCATTCTCAATCTGATTACCAAAAATTAGCTTTAAAAGTATCCACGAAGTATCACGACTCTCCCTCAATTTCTCTTGGCGTGAGCTGGAGGTGTTTGCAATTTGGTGGTGAAACTTTCTGTACAAAAACTTAACATCCATTTTTGATACATCGTAAAGAAGTATATTTTACTTTGACCACTAATTTCAGAAATTAGCTACAAAATGCCCCTAATAAGGTTATAATAGTCCAATTGAATAAGCCATAAAATGGGGTCAACCTCAGAATGAGACATAATAAGCTGTAAACTTGTATAAACCTTTATTTTGAGATTCTAAAAGTTGTCTTAAAAGTCTCATGAAATCTTGTGTGCGCGTCTTAAGATAACAAAAGTCAAAGGTCACAACAGAATTGCTGAGATATCACTTCCTTCGAGCTTGATTCTATTTGCATTTTTTTTGAGTATTGTATAGAAAGTTCTCTACAACTTTTGTTTCAAACATTTTTTCATACGATTAATCGAATTTTAGATAGAGGGCGGAGTGCGCGCAGCGCTTAGATATTTACAGCATACTGCAAGGACAAAATTCCGATAAACAATACACCGTATTAAGTCATAATTAGCATTTTTTTGTTAATTATTACATTATATATAATATTTTTTGTTATTTAATTATATCTAATATATACCGCATTAATTACATTATAGATAGAAAAAATTGAGTAAACACGTTTTTATTATACTATTACTTAAAAATACAGCTCATACATTTATTACTAATAAAATTCAAATAAAGGAACGTTTTACAAAGACTTTAATAATAAGAACCTGAGTCTTAATTTTCTTGACCATCACCGTCTTCCGGTGGCTCGAAAATTTTATGATCGTAATTTTCTTCATCAAGGATATTTGTCGCATGATCTTTAAGCATTTCGAGGTCAAAAGTGCTATAGGCATAGAATCACCCTATAGTCCTCTAATTTTTGCAAAGCTATACCCTAGACATGCACTACTACATATAACCACATCTATTGACAGAATCTTCTATAATGTCAATACATGTTATCTAATTGGCCAGACAAGCATGGGGGATTATCGACATTTAAACCGCAAGATAAATTTCAGTTAGATAATATGAGTTTGTTGGTCGCAGAATTCTTTGTTTAAGTTCAGCAAAATTTCTTTAAGCATATATTTTATAGAAACATATATTCGATTAATGAAAAGTACCAAAAATATAGTGCAGCTCTTAATAAAAAAATGCTAATTATGCATCACTATATGCATATTTCTATTATTTTTATACTTAATACGGCGTATTATTTATCGGGACTAACTGTTGACCTTGCATTGTGCTTTTAATACCTGTGCCCTGTACACTCTCCGCCCTCTATCTCAAAAACGGTTAATTGTATGAAGAAATGATTGAGATACAATGATTGCAAATAGCATCAAACCCATAGGGAGCGAGATCTTTGCCAAAAACCGAGTTTTGGGACGTTTGAAATTTGATATCTTAAGAGGCGAACACAAGATTTTCTGAGACTATACTTTTAGGATGACTAAGTAAAGCTTTCTTCGAATGTTCAGCTGTAATCTGAGGTAGAACCCTTAATATGACTGGATTATTGCGATGTTTCCTATGTCCTCTTCTCTATTTCACCTGGACAGTCAGTAAGACCTTTTTAAGTTTGTTGGTATGCTTGTGTCATCTGTGTGGTCTGGTGATCTAAGAAGCAAACATTAACGGTGGAAAAGAAGGCTGAAATATATGTTTCCTGCATAATGACCAATGATCGAAACCAGGAAATGTTTTTGACACGGTAAAACGATAGTCGAACTTTGAGCTGCTATCTTGGAAAATGTATGTTACCTCAATAACGGCACTTGTTTTGCAATGAATCTGTTATAAGATTCAGATATAATAAAAATTCAACCCTTCAAATATAAAAATTGAATAAACAAAAAAATTGCACTTCAACGGAGGTGTGTACGTGTGTTTGGTCCATGATTGATTCGAGGAGAGGTTATGTTAACCAATGGAAAATTTCCTGTTAATAATTTCAAAAAGCAATCATGAAAATATTTTCTTATGAATTATTTCCTTTATTTTTCTGCAAAAGCTGTAGGTACTTCTGGCCATAGCTCATTAATTTCAATGCAATTTTGGTTATTCATTACGTTGTCGGACTAACTATACGCCATTTAAAAACTTGTCATTGAATGACCTTATGTTTAAAGGCTTGTATGATATGATTGGGCTTACACTTGATTTATTCCTTAGTGATATACCTTACTCTCTAATCAATATTTACCATGCATATCTTGGAGACTTTTAGGATTTTGTTATAAATTTGTTAAATATAGGATGGTATAATTAGGTATTTATCAAGTCAAGTACCTAGCTTGATATTTTTAGAAACCTCTTGACTTGAAAATAAAATTACTTAATACTTTAATGCTCGACCTGACTTGATTTTTTTACTATTCTGGTTTGACTTGAGGTCAAACATTCTCAAACTACTTGATACTTGATAGCAAATTATATTTTCGTTCTAGTAAAGACCTTCAGTGATATTTATTTGTACTCGTAGAACCGATGACACGTATTTTGTATTTTAATGCAAATAATTACGATTGGTGGGAAAGACATGAAAATGTTTTTCCAAATCTAGTTTCAATGGCAAGAGATTTTTTATCTTTCTTTTATTTGTTATACGATGAACAAAATATTTTGTTCAATATGTATTGTTTTCTTTGTAACCTGCCTTTATTTTTATTTTAAGATATTTTCAAGTAGTATCAAGACTACTTCAATTTTCTAGTATCTAACTTGCAAAATAAGTACTTTACTTTATTTATATTGCTAATATTATAATATTATTA
This sequence comes from Acanthoscelides obtectus, assembly GCA_963669975.1. Lineage (NCBI taxonomy): Eukaryota > Metazoa > Arthropoda > Insecta > Coleoptera > Chrysomelidae > Acanthoscelides > Acanthoscelides obtectus. The sequence continues at coordinate 48,959,523 of CAVLJG010000008.1, forward strand.
ATTTATTTATTATATTTATTATTATTATTATTATTATAATATTATTATGTTTTTGGTCGTTACTTGATTTTCTACATATACAATGTATTTGGTCACTACATACCGATATTTGAGGGGGATATTTTTCAGCTATTTTTTTCGACAAATCCACTCCCTACAATGGCATAACTCACCTCCCTTGTAGTGGATCCATACCGCTGCTAACGGAATTAGGGCTGACACGGATATATGGTCTGCCGCTCATCACGTCACATTGTTTTAAGAACCAATAAAGGAGAACATTTTGAACAGCTTCTATAACATTAAACGTGTCAAAATTCTCTATAAGAAATATTGATTTGTCATTTTTTTGTATAAAAAGTTTGAAAAGAATTTGCATTTTATTACACACAGTTTGACCCATGTTAGATAGCATTTATTGCTTAACATAGAATAGTTAGGATAATAAAAAGCTGTAGAATTAGCACAAAAAAGTACAACTTCACAGTCTTTGAATGAGGTGCTGAAATGAAAATAAATTTTCTTCCATATTTTTTTCTGTTTTTGTTTGTTTTTACATATGTTTGACGGTTAGTATCAAAACAAGTTTTTCAATAATCGCTAGGACAACATGCCATCGTTGAAATGACACCAAATTTATCATTCTGTCACAATTACGTACTCAGTTATTACAATTTTCATACATTCACTAAGGTAATCGTAACGTAAAAATAAAAATGGCTGCCATTTCAAGGGGGATGAGATAGGACATTGTAGGGGGGTGGATTTGTCCATAAAAATAGCTAAAAAATAGGTACCCCTTTTAAATATCAGTATTTCATGACCAAACACATTGTATATTCCGTGTTTAAGTATCTTTATCATTCCTTATATTTCAATTAGAAACGGGTTATTTCGTACTAATAAAATTTCTAGTTCTATCTGTAGTTTTGTGACTTTTTAGTATTTTAAACACATTATACTGTTTGTTATATTCTTTATTAACCCCGCAGGTGGTTAAATGTAAGCACATATCCAACTTATAGCTGTGTATTCGATGATCAACAGCGGTTCTGTAGACTATTTATATTCAAGCTTAGAATGATTGTATTTATAAACTTCTTTACATCCTTTCAGTCAGTCTTTAAGACTACTTGTTCTGAGAATTGATGGATGCTATTTATTGAATGTTCGACTTTTTCGATCTGATGGTGGATGTGCTACCTATTGTTTGCTTTCTGTTTAAAATGAGTAACCGACGATTGAATAGGTCATTTCATAAACCGCCTATGTCATATATTTTCCAACATGTTTTTTTTTTGTTGGATACGTTCCCTTACGGGTAGATGAGTATTTTACAGTAAATTCAAGAATGTGGCTACATAGATTCCCCTTCAAATAATTGCGCATAGTACATCATACTCATTGCAAAAACAGCGTAAGCCACTAGTCAAAGACGGGTGCTTGAATGGCTTATTTCGAAAACCAGGATCCTTGATCTGTGTTCTTTTATTGATTTCTTTATTTATTTATTACAATTTGGGGTGTTCACAAGGAAATCCAACACAAACCCACTATGTTACATTAATACAGTAATGCGTACAAAATTATGAGATAATAAGATATATACGAAAACGATATAACTAGTATGATGAGATTATTGATTTAAAACCTCGGATTTTCAATTTGATACTAATGAGTGGCGTAGAAAGGAATCCATATAACAGAGGCGAAACAAAGTTTACTGAATACATAGGAGTAGTACAAGGAAGTCAGGGTCCTTGAATTTTTTAAGTTTTTACCGGTCCTTTTTATAAAGCCCAAAAACTTATTGGCTTCATTTATAGTATGCTCAATATGGCACTTAAAAGTAAGTTTCTCATCGATATAGACTAGTAAATTTTTAGCTGCCACTACCTGCCGCAATTCAGTATTATCTAACTTATATTTGTATTCCATTTTATTAACATTTTTAGTTAGGCGCTTATAGTCTCACTTATCTATGTTCAGGAAGGTTTTGTTCATGTAATCGGCTAGATGATTCATATCTTCTTAGATATTTTTTCAGTGTTCAATACATCGAACTGTAGAAAAAAAGTTGGCAGCGTATAATAAAAATTTACAGTTTTTGATATATTCGCAGATGTTATTTAAATATATTGTGAAAAAAGTGATTCCAAACGACTTCTTTGTGGTACTCCGGATGTTACATCAAGTGGTTCGGATTTATAGCCATTAACAGTGATTTGTTGTCTCTTTGTTATATTTATATATGAGGTTACCAATTGACACAGTGAGTTCTCCACACTCTCTTCACCAAGTCTATCCAACAATATGGAATGATCTATTTTGTCAAATGCCTTGCTAAAATCATTTATATGCACCAAAATACCAATTTCAAATTCATCAACTACCAAAATAAGGTTACGGGCAAATACAGTATCCACTTTGCCTTACCCGCTTTGCCTGAAATTATTCATGTGTACATCAACCACGCGTAAACGGAAATAAAACTCTAAAAACGAACATACGGGCAGAGGTGTCAAGAATTAATTGTGTAACAAACGCCACAGGCGAAAATGGCGTCAAATAATTTAGTTTTGAAATTGCTCAATATCAATAAGTCAAGTGTTACCAGAAACTGTTAATTCTGCAAATATTCAAGTATCTATCCTTGCTAAATTGTTAATAAAATCTGCCAGAACCCATTAGTTAACTTTTTAGGTCTATTAACCAAACATTAATAACAGAAACATTTTCGAATCAAATACGTTTGTATTGAAGAAGATGCCAGACTTGATACTCTAATTAAATAGGTACCTAGTCATACCATGAAGATAAATGCCTTCGTTTAATACCTGAGAGATTCGTTTAAATATACTGAGGTAAATTTGGCAGTAAATCTGATCTGGCGATAAGAAATCGTGTTGCCAAAAATGATTTAGAACACAACGACACAGTGATTATCTTATTCATCATAAATGGCGCCCATCAACGTATTTTTAGATTTATTAGTCAACGTGCGGCAATGAAATGAGTGTCCGGAAACAGATTTTTGCATCCAATTGATTTGGAAACTACGTCTAAGTCAAGGCGCTGATCAAAAGTTCTCCTACGGTATTCTTGTAAGCAGTATTATGCATCCAACAATTTTCTTGATTAAAGTCAGAGGGAATCCGTGGACATCGAGCGGGAGCTGTGGGCAAAAATGGGGGGGTCATGTGATACAGCAGGAAACCTACTCAGAACGATAGTACTACATGAAAAAATAACTTCTAGCACTATGCCGTCACTTGAGAGCGGTACATATAAGTACAGGGGAAAATTGAATTTTCTGTTCAGAAGGGTTCGGAAAAGTCTAAATGATTTTTTACGGCTTTCTTTAGTATCACAGATGCCAACAAAATAATCACGATGCACTTAGTGCCATACGGAAATAATGGTGCCGGAAGCCATAAAAAATTTTTAGTTCTCAGGAAATTTTCAATGCGGAAAAATTAATTAATTAACGTACGGCATTGTTACAGTTACCTTTCTGTAATTTTTTACATTTAAAATTTACCAACGCCGTACGTATCTGCTGGTACAGGGATGAGAAAACTCGGGTCGCAACCCCTGCTTTAGACCTCTATGGTGGAAAGTCATCGGAAAATGTACGGCATTCATTTCAATCTCTTGTTTAACATCTGAAGTAACTTTAAATAATAATACCGTCTTAAAATTTTAGTTCATATAAATGAAAATAAATAATTACCAAAATTTGGGGGTGCAATATCATTTTCTTACAATAAAATCGTAAGATACTATACGGCAATCCATTTTTTTACAAAATTATATTAAATATTATCATTTTACCATTTTAAAACAAATGGAACAAAATAAAAATATATTAAAATAGAAAAAAATATAAATTTTCAAAAATTTAAAGATTTTTAAATGTACTGTCTATTAATAACAAAAGTGATATTAAAAATTATTCTTGCTATTTTATGTTTATCAAAAATTAAAAAACAAAAAAAAAACATATGCCGTACATTTTTATATTGATTAAGTTTTAGGTGTCTCTAATGGTTATTAAATACTGTACGGCATAAACAAAATTACATTTATAACTATATATGATTATGAAAAATTATTATGCCGTTCATTTTACATGGAACATTACGTATAAAATGGTGAAGTTCTGAGAAATATGGAGTTAGAGTGCGATTTTGAGACTCGGTTACTTGCTGTGCGCTTGAAAATTGACATCAAGATAATAGAACTTTGCGATGTAAGAGCCGTACATATATGTATTAATGACCTTCTTCTAATAATCGCTAATTACAATATTCAAATATTGTAATTAATGCAATTGCTAATTAGAAAAGTACAATTTGCAATTGCCTATTAAATAATAGTATTTTTTCATTATAAAAGCTTCACAGAAAAGCTTTACTTGTTAAAAGACGGATAATTTTAAATCTTATTATCTAAAAAGTTCGCGTGACTGATTTCATAGAAAACCGTCAGATTATTATCATTCAAGTTCATTTAAAAATACTAAAATTTACTAATTATTAATTTTGAAGTTGAGTCATTAATTTTCAGATAATGATTGTAGAAGGAAGATAAACCAAAATATGTGTGTAAAAATAAAAAATTTTTTTTTTTACCTAGTTTTATAAAGTATCCTCCCGACAAGTATTTCAGTGCGGACCTGTATTTGATCGTGAGGTCCCCTGTGAGGTCTTAAGTCACCTGATTCATGAGCCCGTTGTACTACATTAACAAAGGCACGAGGGGTTGCACTCGATTGGGAAACCGATCCGCATAAACATGTGCCATTTTTTATTTCGTTTGAGCCACGCAACAGACACTATTCACACGACTGACACTGACTGTATGTATAACTGAACTGAATAAAATAATTGTAAAAACATCGTTCCAAATTCTTTCGCTTTTTTGTTTCCGATGCGATGAACCGATAAGACGGATTATATCCGTTGTTGCCAAACACGAGCACATGATATTATTATTGAGACAGGGCGGTACTCAAACTTCCAAAGGGCTATAACTTTGTTACTTTAATTTTACCAGAAAAATGGTAAAGGAAAAAAACATTTCTTTTGATCAGATCTACTCACTGTTAAAATAAATGACTCAACTTCGAAGTCACCCTGTATACGGACTGTTGCTCAACAGTGCGAACTTTATTATTTTAATTTGATAGAAAATATCGAGGGGCTACCACGATTTAACTGATTTAAATCACTCTTAAATCACAGTTAAATCTTAAATCACAATCGAAATTTGAAATATCCTTCAAAAATATAAAGTCAAACGCGTTATAGAGGGTTTACGAGGTTTTCCCCGTGTGGCCATATATTCCACGAAAAATGTACGGCATTATAAAAATTGTCGTTAATTTATTAAATACTATTAAAATTATTTAATTTTAAGTTGTATCAATTCACCACCATTATACTATATAAGGGTAGGGGGTTGCGACCCAAGTTTTCTCACCCCTGTAAAAAATTACAGAAAGGTAACTGTGACAATGCCGTATGTTAATTAATTAATTTTTCCGCATAGCATGGCATGGCTTCCGGCACCATTATTTCCGTACGGCACTAAGTGCATCGTGATTATTTTGTTGGCATCTGTGATACTAAAGAAAGCCGTAAAAAATCATTTAGTCTTTTCCGACCCCTTCTTGACAGAAAATTCAATTTTCCCCTGTACTTACATGTACCGCTCTCAAGTGACGGCATAGTGCTAGAAGTTATTTCTTCAAGTAGTACTACCGTTCTGAGTAGGTTTCCTGCTGTATCACATGACCCCCCATTTTTGCCCACAGCTCCCGGTCTATATTCTATAACACGCTGTTAAGACGGCGACTGACTAAAGCAGAAGCGCTGTAACGTAATGCTCACATCGAGCGTTACATTAAAAAGTTCGTGATTTGAGTCTAGTAAATGTTCACCTGGAATGCTCGGCTCAAAAGTACTCCACATTTTTCTGCTGCAGTCTGTGTCGAAACATCAGACCTAGAAGCAGCTAGTGCTGCGTTCATATTAATGGGCTATTGCAACCTAATAAGAAAGAAAAAAGAACAGAGACGGTGGTGGCAGACAGATTTATTTAGAGGAAGAGATGTAAATGGTGGTGCGACATTAATAAGTATCTTAAAAAACAAGAGGCGCATCATGTTTCTTGATTTTAGATTAGTATTTCGCCTGTTGCGGATCCCATAGTATACTTTTAGTACGATACAAATCAATAAAAAATAAAGTTTTCTCCTGGGACCACTCCATTAATAACGTGTGTCTATCTCAACTAATAAAATAAGAAGACTCCACTACATTACAGCGGTCGGCTTCAGTCAGTCGCCGCCTTTACCCTTTTGGCAGTTTCCTGAGTGGCAAAGACTTGCTGTTTTCGTTCCCATCTTGATTTCATCATTTATTACGGTTTTTATGAAATGAAGATTAGGATGTGATATTCCACTCAACGCTCTCTTCAGCTGATGAAAACAACCAACATCGCAGGGGCTAAAATCCGGTGACTAGGGTGACAACCAGCGACTCGATGATCCTCAACCCAAAACTTAGTTTATGAACTCAACTATTCACAGCCGCAGTACGGTGACAATTGGCAGTAACATCCAGAAGACATACTCGGCGTTTCCTAATCTTGAGCCATTTTAACTACAAATTGTTCAAGAATTGAAAATATCTGTCCGAGTCCAATTTTTCATTGCTCTCTGAAACTCCATAGTTGGCAAATCCCACTGAAGTCCAACTCTAGTACCTGTAGATTCGTTAGCCCGAATGTATCTGCTTGAGTTACACTAGTCGGTTTTTCTCCAGGTCCAGTCCGGCTGTTTTGTTGATTTTAGTATTCTAGTTTTTTAGTACAAAATACTACACGTGTTTCCTTTTGATACCCAGTTGGCGTTGATTTTTGCATAAAGCTTTTTGGAATAGCGTCATGCAGAGTTGACTTCGGAATTTCCAAATTAGTCGACGGATCATGAACGCGTCTGGAACGGGAACTGTTAAAAGCTACGGTACTATGGGTGAATGGCTCTCACAGAAAAGAAAATGCTTCGATTTATAAAAAACGGTGCTCACCAATAATTTGTATCCGTACAGGGCAGACTGAAAAAGCCCAGATAAGACCTGGCTTGGAGTACTGCTTGCTCATATCTGAGAGTGAGCTAACTGATCGGTGAAAATTGCTTTACTTACTTCTCATGGTCGAGCCGATGATGATGTTGTGCTTTTCTACCGATATATCAAAGGAATTTTTTCCCTAAGCTTTCTTCCAGGATGCCGCCGTTTTCTAGATCTACCAGATAAACTCGTCAAACCTCGCTACAATTCCTCCTTCATTTCTCGAATGTATTCTTATTTACGACTAGCACTACTAGTAGAACGGTCAGTCTCAACATGTTCAAAACTCACGTTACGAAACTATTATTAATAATTTGATCTCAGTGGACATTGAAGGTAACTTCTCAAAGAGTACCATTTTACCGCTTACGTCCCAGGATGGAAGGATTATAACCTAATCAAATTCTAAGGCGGAAGAGCTTGCCAAGATCTGCCGCCAACTCCACCCTGGACGCCTCCTCCAACGCCCGAGTGCCATCGATTTAAAGGCACTACACTACACTATGCGGGAAGTAACTTTCAGGCATGAGACATGAGACCGTAAGATGGATGCTCTTGTCGCCCGACATCAACAAAGCTTTTATTTTATTATACAGGGTGACGTATCGAAAACGAAACAGACGCATTTACTGGCAGCTCAGCTTTTTTTTGAAAAACGCTCAGACCCGCCGATTTTGTTTTCGAGGGGGTCACAAGTATGGAAAAAAATCACGTTAGCACGTGCAGCCCCCTGAGCGGGGGTGACACCATCCCCAAAATCTTAAATGGAAAGGGGGTCGAGTGATAGCATATTTTACAGGTCTTTCAATTCCCTTTATAATGATATAAAATTAATGTACTTCAGTTCAGTAGTTTTGAAGATTTATTAATTTAAACCTTAAATAAAACTAATACATCATCATTAGTGGATATCAATATACTTGGCAGCAAAGTAATTTAAAAATGAAGAATGAACTGACCCGTTAGGCAAGTAAATGTTGAAAATGGCTACCATGACTCTCCATTCAATAATAAAGATTTTGGTCAAAACGTTGCCGCACATTTTGCAATATTTGAGGAGTAATTTGAAGGCACTCATTCACAATTCTTTGTCGCAGGTCGTCTAATGATGTTGCCTGAGTAGCATAGATTTTGCCTTTTTAAATGACCCCACATAAAGAAATCCAAAGGTGATAAATCTGGCGATCTTGGACGTCATTCAATGGCACCTCTTCTACCAATCCATCGATCTGGAAACGTCTGATTTAAACATTGTCGAACACGTAATGCGTAATGTGGTGGGGCACCATCCTGTTGGAACATCAACCTATTCATAATGTACCGCCGATCATTCTGATTTCCAATTATGGCTGTTAATGCAGGATCTATGGCGTCTTCCAGTAATTCTAAATACATTTCACCGGTCAAATTTCCGGGTAAGAAAAAAGGACCAACTAGATGATCGCCAAAAATACCAGCCCAAACATTTCATTTTTGTGGCTGCTGTGTATGAACCTCATAATAAATTGTGGGATTAGAATCGGACCAATATCGACAGTTATGACGATTTACTACGCCATTCAAGACAAAGGAACATTCGTCGGAAAAGCAAAGGATGAATAGAAAATGTTCGTCGTTTATAATTCGTTCACTCATATTCTTCTTAAGTTCTTGCACCAGGTGAATTTTATTCTGGTGAAAACTATGGGCCTTTAGAATCCGTTGGACAGTATGGCGACTAACACCACACACAGTCTCCAATTTGCAGGTACTTAACGTAGGATCTACATAAACTTGCCCTAAAACCGCCACTTCTATTGCTTCGTTCCTTATGGGATTTCCAATGTTGCGTTTTTTATTGGCGACTGACCCAGTTTCTCGAAATTTAGCTACAAGTTCTAGAACATATTTTCGATGCACGTTACTGTTCTCATGTCGCTCATTAAATATTTCTGCTGTTCTATTAGTGCACTGATTATTTCCGGAAAATACTTCTATAATTTCAACTCTTTCTGCTGTGGAATATACCATGGTTAATTTATGTAATAAAGCGTTACAAGTTAATTTAGCAACAAAGTTTGGTCAAATCAATCGCAAACTATGTACTAAATTCCTATTTAAAATAAGTACGAGATATTTCCTTCTCCTTCTTCAAGAAGTAACTTTTTGCCACAAAAACACGCTCCAATTGCTATTTTCAACAACAAAATGATAAACAAACCATGGGCGTAGTGAAGAAAAGCATTTACTTATTAAGTAAATTCTTTTAATCAAATTTCGTCTGAAAGTGGTACAAACTAATCTGATGTACCTATTTCGTATTCGATGCGCCACCCTGTATTTTGTTAATTTAATTTCCATCAGACCTGGATGACAAGTATAGCAATAAGTCATTGATTCAAATTCGAATTAATCATTGAGTATGCTGTCTACAAAGAACAACGACATATACATTAAAAAAATAGTTAGACATTAATCAAAGCACATTCACATGACAATAACGTCAAAATATATTAAGACACATTATAATCATGATGCCGGTGACAGATACTCATCTATTGTGTAAAATTGATGTTCAAGCAGTAATTTGCATATCTTGCATTTGCATCTAGCTAGGCTGCTCACATGTTTGGGATGCTGCCGCCCTGATTATATTATAGATTATTCTCTAGCAGAGAGTCTCGAGAACATTTCGCAGTACTTTCCCCCATCCTAACCGTGCCGAACATCGGACATCCAGAACTGGCCGATACGACCGCTAGAGTATCCACGTTGTGAAAGAATCTACATGAGAAGGCTTTCCTAAATCTACTAACCTTAGGCAGTTCAGAATGTGGATTAACAAAATTTATTTAAGCTCCTCATAACCTTCGCGATGTCCTGGTATTTAAGCTTCTGCCTATGTGGTTGCTTCGGTATAAAAAAAACATGGTGATACGAGGGATGTCTTTTAAGTTTTGTTTAACCTCACTCTTTAGTAAACTTAAATTCAAAGTTTCACAACAATACGTGCAGTGTTCTTACAACAGTGAATTTTTAAGTATCACCAAGTCATTAGAAAAATGAAACTCAACCGAGAACATTTTCGCGCCATAATTTATTACAACTTTCAGAGACAATTATCGCAACAAGAATGCCTTGTTGAGTTACGGTCTGGACAATTGCCTGTTGGTATGGAGAATTCAAGCGTAGACGGGTGAGTCGTGGATTTACTGTTATGAACCAGAAAATAAACGACAGTCGGCTGTTTGGGGGTTCCAAGGGAAAGAAAAGCCAACAAAAGTCATCCGCTCTCGAAGTGTTTCGAAAAAGATTGTCGCGACTTTTGTGTCAAAAGCGGGTCATATTGCAACAATTCCTCTTAATGAGCAAAGAACTGTTACTGCGGATTAGTATACCACCATTTGTTTGCCAAAAGTCATCACCGAGCTTCGAAAAATCAACCCCGAAAGAAGAATCATCCTCCACCAAGACAATGCAAGCTCGCAAACAGACCAAAAAACAAGGCAGTATTTAACGGAAGAAAACGTGTAATTATTGGACCATCTTCCGTATAGTCCCGATCTAAGTCCTAACGATTTCTTTACTTTCCCGAAAATTAAAAACAGGCTGCGTGGTCAAAGGTTCCAGTCACCAGAAGAAGCAGTTGACGAATTCAAAAATGCCGTTTTGGATCTGCCAGCAAACGAGTGAAATAAGTGCTTCGAAAATTGGTTCGAGCGCATGCAGATGTGTATTAATATTGGAAGAGAATACTTCGAAAAACAATAAAGTCATTTAAAACTACCTACCGTGTTGTTTTATTTCCATATGCAAAACTTAAAAGACATCCCTCGTAATAACAAAAATCCATTTCTTGGAATATTACCAAATAAAGTTAATTATACATAATCACTATATTTTGCCATTTTCACATACATTTTATATCGAGTAAAGTTTGTGCTCGCATCCTGAACATTGGGCCACGTGCGCTAAAATTGTCCTAATAAACATCGAAAATGGAGTCACTATTCTCTCACACATGCAAAAAACGAGAGACAAGAATGAAAGTGCCATGCCGTATCCCAAAATAGATTGTCAGCTCAATTTGACTTCATAAAGTGGGTTAGCAGGGCTTTTCACGTTGATTATTTTTGGTACTGTGCGAGTCACAGACATTACAAAATAGAAACGTGTATCACCTGTAGGTGCTTATTCACAATATGCACTTCGTCAGTGCTACTTATCTTTATACATATGAGCACTATAGTGACCGTGGAGCACTAGGTGCATATAATTTTAAAAAACTTTCAGAGAAGCTCACGTACTCATAGACTGTACCCAAGGATTAATAATTATCATCTTCTGTGTCAAGAGTTTGACTAAGCTCATACAAGTTTCTAGGTTTTATTTCTCACGCTTCCTGGCGAGAAAGTCTTGTAATCGTGAAAAATTTTGTAAAATGAGATATCACCAAAAATCGTCGGTCTTTGTAACTTTGTAAGTACCGGTTGGATTTTGATGTTTTTACACATGGTTACTACTAAGGACGATGCTAAGGATGAAAAAGGTTTGTAGTTTTTGAAAATCGGTCCAATGAATGCGGAGAAAAAGACCAAGAACGGAAAAAATAAAAGTCAATTTCGTTTTTTGGCGTTTGGGAGGATGCTGATCATTTTTGAAAAAAAATCGGTTTAAAAAATTGGGGGTAATAGTGGTGACGCGTCTGAAAATATCCAATATACAGCTAGCTATTCTTACTTTCGCACGAAACACCTGTCCATGGTTGGCTGTCTGTGGTCAGACGAACGAAAGCTAAATTGATAGTTCATATAATCTTATGTTAAGAGTACGGGATCCCTCGGGATCGATTAATTCCGCCTATCAATCCTCCGGGATTGCAATACTTAGCTCGGAGCCCGGATTCTTATTTCCTTAGAGCCTCTGACAATCGACCTAGGAGTGATAAAATTTTGAAAGAATCACACATATCCAAAGTTTAAAGCTTGAAGCATTTTTTATACTGATTATGTATTATAACTACACCATCGCCAAATCACGTTTTCCGTGTATCACTTTTGGGTGGACTTAATCACAATCTTTAAATTAGAAGAAATATTGCATTTGACTTCTTCGCTAAGATATCTTCAGCCAGTGACTTGGAAACTGCATATTCTGGGCTAATGCTAATACATACTATGTTTGTTGTTTCGTTCATGATAACCCAATGTATCTTATACATCACTCATACCACAGGGTTTAAAACCTTCAAATTGTTATTACGAAAAAAGTCTATTGTTGCATGTACGTTCTCTATTCGTGCGCTCTATATGTGTGATAAATTTTTTAACATTGAATATTCCTCAACAAACAACATTCTTTTACCACATTAAAATACCAAAGAATGCTGCCGTGTAAGTTGTTCAGTACGAACTTATTGCGATAAATGATATCGAGTCTACTCAACTTGGTGACAGCTTATTTAAAAACGTTTTGGCAATGCTACCGTGAACAAATCCAGAAACGAATTTGGGCACGCGATGCTATTCTGGCTCGAACTTTGCCAAAATTAATAGTTTCATTTTTACGGTGATAATAGCCACCGCTTTCAAGGATATCTCGATAGAGGCTGATATTACGTGAAAACAGGAAACCGCGTTTCGTTGGATTTTATAGTTGTTTTGCCTTATGGTGGTAAATGCTTACTAAAAATACATGAACTCTATTTTGGCATACGAGAGCAAGCTAGTCTTAATGACGTCATAACAACGACGCTATCAAGTAGCTCTTTGATGTATGATACGCAGATGATATCGTAAACCTATTTCACACATTATTGGGATATTACTCATAAATTACTGATAAATTCATTCATATTAAAACGCTTATTATAATAACATTCCCTATTTTCCTATATGAACAAAAAATGGAGTCAAGCAAATTGACTCAGTGGCGAATTGTGACGAATCTATTTAACATTTTAGGCTAGACGTTATAGTAAACTATTAGGTCAATGGTGTTGGCTTAAAGTGGATAGAAAACTGAGAATCATCGCAAAACGATGTTTGGGAAGTCTGCCTCTCCAAAAATGTGTTTTTATTTGACATGGGAAGTAAAATAGTGGACTATGCCCAATTCAATCGAAGCTTGTTCAAATAGGTATCGTAATAATGAATCATTAGTAAAAAAAATTACTTCTATCTCAAAGGCAAATTTGCGGGAAATGCGTCAGACAGGTGCGCAGTATTCCGGACTATTATTAATACGAGTATATCTTTTGCTTTTGCTAAAATGTACATTTTCTCGCCCCCTCAACCCCATCAAAAAAAGGAAAACTGCTTAACAGAATGTTCAGAAACTGCCTAACACCAGAAAACAAACATTGAACCTTCAAACACTCTCTCCTGTTGCCACAGTTTCATTAAAATTGGAATGGTACTGGAGAATAACCCGATAGACGAGACACGCCAAACGACAGATGGACAAACCTACGGAAATGAATAACATAGTTTTGCGTAATGCACATGCCATGAAACATCGTTAAAAAAGGTGTAAGAAATAATATGCTAAAATAGAATGAATTATATTGAATTTCATGCAAGTTGGCTCATTCATGACCTGTTTGAATACCAGTAATTGCGAATTAGGTAGTAAGTATTCAGTTGTTTCGATTTACACTATCATGAGGTAAAAATAGACTGTACATCATCTCTTAAACTTATCAAATTAAACATACGTTACAAACAGTTTAGATCGTGAATAATTCTATATATGCAGTGATCAGAAGAAATATAAATACACAGCTTTGCAATGTAGGATAAATGTGATCTCGTATCCTTCTGAAGTATTATATCTGTCATCATCTGTATCGGCAACTTTCCCTGAAAAGATTCCACCGTGTTTTCCAGAAATAACCCCACGAGTATGTTTAACGTATGTACCCGATTTATTCCAACATGTCCATATGCAATCGAAAATAGAAAACATAATTGTTTACTGAATCATTTGTTTTTCTTTTTTTGTCGCAGATTATGCGGATCCAAAATTAAAGCTCTAGAAGATACAGGGTGGCGCATCGCAACCGAAACAGACGCATTTACTGGCAGCTCAGTTTTTTTTTTGAAAAAACGCTCAGACCCCTCGATTTTGTTTTCGAGGGGGACACAAGTTTGGCAAAAAATCACGTTAACACGTGCAGCCCCCTGGGCGGGGGTGTCACCAACCTTAAAATCTTAAATGGAAAGGGGGGTCGAGTGATACCTTATTTTAAAGGTCTTTCAATTTCCTTTATAATGATATAAAATTATTGTACTTCAGTTCAGTAGTTTTGAGGATTTATTGATTTAAAGCTTAAAGTAGACTTTAATAGGTACATCAGATTAGTTGGTACTACTTTCAGAAGAAATTTGACTAAATGAATTTACTTAATAAGTAAATGCTTTTCTTCACTACGCCCATGGTTTGTTTATCATTTTGTTGTTGAAAATAGCTATTGGAGCGTTTTTTTGTGTCAAAAAAGTTATTTCTTGAAGAAAGATAAGGAAATATCTCGTACGTATTTTAAATAGGAATTTAGTACATAGTTTGCGATTGATTTGACCAAACTTTGTTGCTAAAATAACTTGTAACGCTTTATTACATAAATTAATCATGGTATATTCCACAGCAGAAAGAGTTGAAATTAACGAAATATTTTTCGGGAATAATCAGTGCGCTGATAGAACAGCAGAAATATTTAATGAGCGACATCGATGGTATTGTAAATTTCTACGCCACGTTTCGATGGATGCCCGAGTTCTACTAAAAGCCGCAGATCACCGAGGACTTGATCTGTTACAAACACATATCGTCGATACCGGCACCTACTGGGAATTTGTTTAGGGCTAAGAAGTATTTCTCTCCACATAACCTCCTCACTCTGTAAAAGGTCCAGATAAAATCTAGCCTCGACTACTGCTCACATGTTTGGGGTGCTGCCACACCAACCTCATTATCGATGCTCAACGCTGTTCGGAGGAGGGATGACTTTTCTCTAACGGACAGTTTCGGGACCCTTTCACACCAATGGGCCGTCGACGATCTAAGCCCTCTTCTACCGCTATGTTAACTTCGTACATCCAAAAGTGGCCTAAACAACCGCTTTTTTGTCTCTAGGGTATCTAGGTTGTGAAACAATCTACATGAGAAGGCTTTTTCCCAATTCTACTAACTTTCAAAAATCGGATTAACAAAGTTTCTTCAAGCTCCTCATTGCAGCCGCGGTGCCCTGGTACTTGGAATTCTGCCTACGCGGCTGCTTCATTCTATAAAAAAGGTGTGGAAACGAAGAAAGTACATTTGCAGCTGACCTCTGAGGCACACCATATTGGCTCGTATTATTTTAGTTCCTAGACGTTTTATGTGGAACAGTGTTTGCTAGATTTTCTAAAGTAAGTTGGGCAATGTGAATCATTCGTTTGGAAGTTGAATGGTAGCCAAGGGACACCCGTATTTTTTAAACGAATTCTTTAGTGTTTAGTAGGTGTTTGTTTGAGTATTTCATTCGTATGAGCATCGTTTTATGTTTATCATTTAATGTAATATCGCATAAACTTACGACTGGCCAATATCAGGGGTAGTGGATATTAATTTTTCTGACCAACAACATAATTCTGAGTAACGTAATTCAGGACAATAAAAGATTAAAAAACATACTCGAATTCATCTACAAAATTATAATATTTCCAAAGGCTCATACTTGTGAATTATAAAAATACTAAAAACGTTTCTTCTCCTCTTTCCTACTATGCTTCAGGCACTTTCCAAGATTGTCCCTTCTCACTGCTACTAAATCGCGCTTCTTTGACATTCTGACTTCAGCAAACCGTTTGATAAAGTGTGGTTATCATATTTGTACAAGATTATCATTATACAGGGCCTTTATGTCTCCACACGACTACGGGCGAAAAATTTTGAAAATGAGCTTTTGTGGTTTTTGGATGTTATATGGCGAAAAACCGTGTCACTCATTTCCATCGGACTGTCTGTCAATCTATCTGTCTGCCAATCCTTGGCCTATCTAGAACTTGTGAAGTATCCCTCGGATTTGGATGAAATTTTCACATAAGCCCAAAAACGAAAAAAAATAAAAAACATTAAAGCATTGAATTGATTGGTTTATCGATGAAGGCCTGATTTCTTAGGCCCGTATCGTCAGTTGTCCGTACAATTGTAGTGCTCCTTTATGGCCGCCTTGATTGTCATAGTTTTCTACTTCTCCGTGTCAGAATTCTATTTTGAGGTTATGTCACAAACATTTATTTGCATCAACTTGTACTTGCTTTTGAGTTATATCATGTTTTATCAGCCTGAAATTTCCTAAAAATTTAAAAGAAAACATATCTTCACAATAGGAGAGCGCTGACGCTGACACGGGACAAGTGTAATCTAGAAATTTTTGAAGGAGAGAAAGGAGTATGACAATCAAGGAGGCCATAAACGCGCCCTACAATTGTAGGGACGACTGACGATACGGGCCTTAGACAGATTGTCAATAATCCTTTCCTTGTTCTTTGAGTCCATGAATGAATAAAATCCAATTTTTTGAAACAAATAGCTATAATGCAGAATACGTTTGAACAAGCTGGTAATAATCTTATATTAAAAATAAGCTCATGCGAAAATATATAGGGTGTTTCATTTAATTTTTTAGCGAAGTTCGGTTTGCTTTTTTACCACCCTGTACTGATCAATCGAAAAATAGATGAATTAGACTAAAATTGATCAAAGTAAATCAGTTTTGACACAAAATTTACGGCTATAACCGTCAACATAGCACATTTATGCAGACGGTCAAGCTATGATGTTTTTTTAAATGAAAAACCCATTAATTTAACAACTTCCAAAACCCATAAGTATGTTATATCAATCTTGTTTTTTAAAAGAGTCTATCTAAATGCCTATGTAATGAAACGTAGGGCATTTTACTTGAGAAAAATCAACATTGATATGTGGGTCAAAATTGGGACACCCTGTATAATTGTGAATATTTTAGAAATATGCTCCCAGATACCATATATAATAATCCATAAATAGTTTTCTCTGAAAACTTTGCTTAGGAGCAATACTCTGTCCTGGCACGGTTGGGACACTATACTTAATGTATATCTTCACTCAGCAAGATATCTTCCACATAATTGATGTAGATTTGCCGAAAATATCTGGCATATGACTGTGATTGGCAATGAACCAGAACGCTGATTCAAATATACTCGAAACCGATTGCATTCTTGGATAGCTCGCGAACTTCTGTTTGGCTATTGCCCTAATGATGATGTCCTTATTCTGAACTACTTCTGACTCTATAACTTCCTCTTATCAGTGTAATAAATTGTTTTCTAAGTACTGGTGGATATTTTGGATGTGCTTTTAGTCTACATAACAAAGTCTCGCTAATTATACGAACACACGTCGTGAACAAATCGTCTCATGTCGCAAATAAGATTGGAATGGAAAATAAAAGTTAAGGTTCTGGTTTATTTCTGAATATAGAACTCCTACGATTATTCTTCTGAGTTAGCTGTTGTATTTCTGAATCTTCTCAGTTACCATGCTACCCATATTTACATGAGTAGTATGCTTTGATATCAAGGTAGGTAATGGTGTTATATTTTTTAAAACAGACCGATGACTGATGGGTGGCTGGAAGTTAGTCTTAGCTACGCTGCCTGATAGTCGGTACTGCAAAGGAGAATTTTCTAGATCGCAATGTTGTCATACAGGTGGGGACTTTAGAATAATTGGATGGACCTGTTTGACAGACTTGATCTATTTTTTATGAACTGGTGACACCCTTGCGTGGAAAGTGCAGAGTCAACCTAATTTACTTTATTTTATGTTGAAAAATTCTAGGCTGTATTCTTCTAAATACATTTTTACAGTATCTGATCATTACACAACGTAGTCAAAGCATGCACATGTGAAATACTATTTGAGAATATTATGTTTTCACTCTAGACATCCTCAGCCATTTTAAAATAGTTATTATTATTGAATTTTAAATAATCTTATATTTAAATTGAAAAACAGATCCAGTTGAATTTGTGTGCTCACTTGGAGAATAACTGACGTTGGTCCGTGAGCAATACAGACTCAAAATAGGTACTCTATTTTTCTAACAACTCAATTCCCTAGCTGATCTACTTGACAGTAATTTTATAGCAAATTACTAAATGTTGTTAAATAAGACCACTTCTGTGTTCTAATAATGGGCAACAAAAAATGTTTACTAAACGTATATCGCATTACATTAACAGTGTAACACGCTGTAATTTTTTGCATTCTGCCAGAAGAGTTTCAGAAAATAGAAATATCATGTGATTTTTAACAACACGAGGAAATTGTAGTCCATGGCTTTTTATAGTAAAACGAAAACAATTTTTAAATCTTGCAGCTAAAATGCGATGCGTGATTAAACGTTGTTAAGTCATTAGTCCTAATTAAGAATATGGTCAAATCGCAGAATAACTCACGGGTTCGCCCAAATTTGGATGTATTTCCAACTTTGACGACGTATTTTGAAACCTAGAAGTAACAGATATACTTCTTGAATCCTTTAATCAAGTAAAATGAGAGACTCTGCACTTTCCACGCAACGCCATTATCAGTTCATAAAGGATTATGTTCAGCACAAGCTAGTCCGTTTGAGAAAAAAGTCAGCCAAATAAGTCCATGCAATGAGTCCATAGTCATTCTTTAATTGCCCTACCCGTAGTGCATCTGAAAACGTCGCCTCTCCCCGATACTTAATCCAGTTAGACGTGGCAGCACGGGCGGTCAGAGCTTAGGAAACACTATGCCATGGTGCGAGCAAGCTGGCAGCATGCTTCCAGGAATAGCAGCCGCGGCCGTTAAATATGCGATCCGTCTGCTGAGAATATGCTTCCAATTGTTAACGGGTAATGTACGGAGAAATATATGATGTGTGAAATATGTCTAATAACTGCATAGGATTACCAAGATTGGGAGCGCAAAAGTGTAATATTAGATCAAAACAAATGAGATGAACCCTTTTTCGAAGTATTTCTTTTATGTATTTGGTTAATCAGGCTTATAAGCTTCGAACTAGTTAAAATTTAATAGTGCCACCACTGGGATATAATATTTAATATAATCAACTCAGATCAAGGTTCACTGTGAAATTTTATTAGAGTCAGCCAGGCAATTTTCAAGAAGGTAGTAATATGATTTGAATATCCTGTATCTCAGTAACGGAACCGTAAATACATAAGTTTGCACAATATTTTTTGTTCATGTTGAGTTCTATCATTCGGCATATAATAACCTAAATAATAACATGCACAAAAAAACTAATACTCGAATACCCAAAAAGCGCTCAACGCTAATGTATAGGGTGTCCCAGAGATAACACGCCAGAGTGACACGGGGGGTAGATTGGGTTCAGATCAATCAGATAAAATCAACGTGACCTTAATAAAAGTTTTCTAGTTTTCGAGATATTGACACTTTTAAGTTTTTTCAAAAAGTCCCTACTTTTTGCTTCTTTTTTGACTGTTATGGCTATAAAGATCTTCTAACTTATTACTTTTTCTTGAGCTACCATTAATAGTGTTATTTTCGTTGAAAACTAGCACCGTATGCTAAAAGTTCCTCGTGGTGACATAATGCTACTGACCGAACAGTGAATGTGAGAGCGAGATAGTCAATGACACGTTTAGGTCATTTCATTCCTTAGTAATTGGGATACAAAAGACGGCTGCACTGATTTTTTATTAATTTGTAGTATTTCGCAAGTATTATGGCTTCAATGACTAAACTTGGGGTTTTTCAATTTTTAGTAGAAAGAACCTACAAATATTATTTTTAAAAGAGCATTAAATGGGTTTTTAGGATCATTTGCCGATTTAGTCTGTTACATTTTTTTCACAGTAGCTAGTGAAGGTTTTCACATTGAAACAAAATGTAATAATTATTTTTTTAGCGTGTGCTGGTTTTCAATTAAATTAATACTCGGTTGTCTCAACCAACTAATGATGGTTGCTCAGAAAAAAGTAGCAAAAAGTACGGACTTTTTGGAAAAACTTACAAGTGGCAATGTCTCGTAAATTATAAAACTTTTACTAAGGTCATGTTGATTTTGTTCGATTGATCTGGAGCCAATCTACCTCCCGTGTCACTCTGACGTGTTGTTTCTGGAACACCCTGTATAGGGGTTTATTAGCCGAATCTGATCATATTTCACAGCTATTTCACTAAATATGTTTCTTTCTGGGTTCTGGACTTTAAACCTAGGTGCATTTCATTGTACTGCCGATGAAATTATGATGGAGGAATCAAAACGAAAAACTTCTCCCTATCAGAACTCAAAAAAGTATCTTGGATATCCCGCTATCTGAGCGAAACAGAAGCATTGCATTTCGGATTTACCTACAACAAAGTTACGTTTTTCTAATAATATTGATTCAGGATTGAACATCTTTCACACGAACATAAGGAGCATTCATAGAAATATGAATGAACTCCATGCCTTGTTGGACATACAAGATTTTAAATTTGATGTTATAGTGCTAACTGAAACATCTAAAGTATATGATACAAGTTTGATCGAAATTCCCAATTATGATTTATATTATAACGACGGTAGTTTTAATAAAAATGACGGGGTTCTGATTTACGTAAGACAAAATTTGAACAGTGGATATGAAATTATTAATATAACTCAAACAAAACTTTTACGAGTTATTCTTCAAAAGAATAATAAATGGATACAGATCATTGGTGTGTACAAATCACGCTGTATATCTGGAGCAGTAGAAAATTTGACATCAACTTATTCATTGGAGACCTTAACATTAACATATTAGATCATAACAATCAAAATATTCAAGATTATTTAAATATAATGGCTGAACATGGTTACCTGCCAGCCATTAACGAAATGACAAGAGTAGAGGGAAGCAGTGGGAGTTGTATAGATCATATGTTTACAAATTCACGTTTAGAACTTGACAAAATATATTCAGCAATTCTAAAATACAAAATTTCTGATCATTTTCCTACTTTGCTCAAAATCGATCTTGAAAGTACATCAACCAAAAATTGAAAAGACAGTGAATAATACAAAAATTTACATTGATTATGAAAAACTGAATAACAACTTACTCAATGAAAATTGGATTGTAGTATATAACGAACCTAACATTGAAAATGCATTTGTCCTTTTTATATCTAGCATTGAAGGCCATATTGCTGAATGCACCAAAACAGTAAAGGTTCCACGAACACAAATAAAAAGACAAGCATGGATATCAAAAGGGATTATTACCTCAATCAACAAAAGAATAGAATTATACAAGGAAACCAAAAAATATCCTTATGATGTTAAACATTTTTGAATGAATTTAAATCATATCGAAACAGACTGACAAAAATAATTAAAGCGGCTAAAATTAAATATCTCCAAGAAGAGTTTGATAATCTACAAAATTGTTCGTCCAAAATGGGTTAATTTATCAATAAAATACAAGGCAAAAAACAAAAGAACAAAATTAGTACAATTAAAAAAGAAAATGGCGAACTAGTGAGTAATGATATAGATAGATATAGCAAATGAATTTTGTGAATATTTTTCAAAAATCGGGAAAAGGTTGTCCGAAAACATAAAAAACGCGGAGAAATTAAATTATAGTAAGACCAGATTATATAACTCATTATATCTGGAACCGACCGATACGCATGAAATAAAGACAATAATCAATGAATTGAAATTAAGAAAATCTCCAGGTCTAGATAATATAACAGCATATACTCTCAAGAGAATAAATTCCAACATCTGCGGCATACCGTCACATTTGATAAATTCCTGTATGAATAAAGGAATATTCCCGTCATTTTTAAAACACGCTATGGTAAAACCATTATTTAAATCTGGAGAAAGAGAAAAACCCATCAACTATCGACCAATTTCCATCTTAACAAATTTTTCTAAAATATTTGAAAAAGTGTTAAAAAAACGATTCACCGAATTTGCAAAAAAATATAACTTAATAGCGGAACAGCAATATGGTTTTCAAGAAGGCAAATCTGCTCAAGATGCTATTGTAAAATTAACAAGTAAAATATTCACGAATCTCGATATTGGCAAACCAACTGCATGTGTTTTTGTTGACTTGGCAGAGGCATTCGACTCTATTACTCATGAATCGCTTTTAACAACTTTAGAAAGCTTAGGTTTCCGGGGAATAACATACAAACTTATAGAAAATTATTTGTCAAATCGAACACAGTGCGTCAAAATTAATAACACATTCAGTGAACCCCATATTATATCATATGGTGTACCTCAAGGCTCAGTATTAGGACCCATTTTATTTAATCTATTTATCAACGATTTGTTCAAAATAAGTAGTACAGGTAAAGTTATCGGTTTTGCGGATGATACAGCTATTCTCTATGAAAGCAACCAGTGGCATACACTAAAAACCACAATCGAACATGATTTCAAAACATTTATAAATTTCTTTTCGGAAAGAACTTGACAATTAATTACAACAAAACACACTATATAGCATTTTCTTGTAACGAGAGGCTCTCACCACAATTTAAAAAACTTGAAGTTCATACAAGCAGTGGTCTCAAAGAGATTCAGTCAGTCGATAAAATAAAATACTTGGGTGCGATTTTGGACAAACACTTAAAATGGGATACCTATACAGAGTACCTTCTGAAGAGACTGAGATGTATTACTCCAAACTCAGAGATATTCTAGTTAAGAAATATCTATATAACCTATATTATGCTCTTGTTTATCCTCTATTACTTTACGGAATTTTGGCTTGGGGGGGAGTTATGAATAATAATTACAAAAAGGTTGATGTAATCCAAAAATTAATTCTAAAATTGATCCTCCATAGGGAGATTACTTATTCAAGTGATTTTCTATATGTGGATGCTCAGCTATTAGATGGCAGACAAATTTATTTTTATTCTAGCCTAATACATTATTTCAAATATTCGAAATACTTGATCGTACCATTCATATCTACCCAACAAGATTCAATCAAAATTCAATGTGTATTCGACAAACATCAAAAACCATTACACAACGACGTATGTTTTTCTTGGGACCAAAATTCTATAACTTCATATCAGAGTCATTAAAAGTAATTAAATCAAATAAATAATGTAAAAAAGAACTAAAAAAAAATGGATTTTACAACAACCAAGGTACTCCATCTACGAAATTGTAGATCTGAAAAATCATTATCAAAATCAATAATATTTTACCTACACTAACATCCATACTTTTACTTTAGTTATAATTGTCTGGATATTTTTCCTGACATTACCATAATAATTCACCAAATTATACAGTATTAACGGTTTCTTTTTCATACACTGACTGTACTATTAGTTTTTATTTTGAACAAACCCAAACACAAGTGCAAACTTTTTTTGGGTTTATGTTTATTGTGCACAATATTTGATATTTACCTGTATTTTGTGACAATAAACATTATTATTATTATTGCATCTAGGAGCTTGGTAATTTGATTAAAACGAGGTACTTCAAAAAAGTTGCACCAAATCAAGGTTTTAGTCTCTTGGTTACACAACGCGCAAATACGCCGCCTCAGAAATTACATATGATAAGACAGTGAAAAATATTTTTCGGAGCAAACACCAGTGTCACCACCACTGTCTGCTGATAATAGAAGTCACTATATTTTTAGCCTGCGCCTCGAGTCAGATTAGAATAAAAATATCACACAGCCAGAACTGAAAATTCAAGCTATAGTTATACTGTGTCTCGATTCGCATAACTGTCAGGTTATTGGAACACAAAATTACTGCCAAGTTGCATATCTGTTCAGTGGCGTACGAAGCTGTATTTTCTCTCATCCGATTACACACCAACGCAAGTTCAAAGGTATGCGGGGTTCGCGATGTCAACAGATCACTTAGAAGCGTTATACTTCGCAGGCAACTACGAGGTCTATAAATTACATAAGTGACGATACTGACAACGTAGCGTTTGATCTGGCAACACTGGAGGTACCGTGTTTGGAGGGGAGACAGGGAACATGCGATCCGCCTTCAGTACAGGTTTCAGTCTTTTGTGTTCTATGCCTTGAGTACAAGTTTGAACTCGCTAGACTTTTTTATATTGTGTTTTAAAAATGAGTGACATCAATTTTGAGCAACGGTGTGCTATCAGGTCTTGCTTCAGACTTCGGCACAGTACAACGGAAACTCTTGCTAAGCTTCAGCAGGCGCAGGTTTTTCTATGGGAGAGTCGACTGAAAATGAACCACGAAATGGGAGGCCTTCATCTTCAAGAACAGATGAAAGTATGGACGGAATCTGCTCTCAGATCGCCGGCTGACAGTCAGAATGATCGGAGAAGAGCTAAATGGGACTCACACCACCGTTCATCAGATCAAGAACAACTGGGTGTTGCACCACGATAATTCTCTTTGTCGCACAGCATTGTCAATAAACGACAATCGGCCTCTTTATTGAGAGCCCTTGTGACTCTTTTCTCTGTTCGAAGTTGAAAAATCACCTCAAGAGAACTCATTTTGGGACAGTCGAAAACATTCAAACGGCTGTAACCGATCTGCTGAAGGTTATTCCAGTATCGGTGTTCTAGCACTGCTATGAGGAGTGAAAGAACCGTCTCCAGCGGTGTATGGCTTCAGAAGGAAGTGACAATATAAAATTATTATTATATTTGAATAAAGAAATTACGTCTCATCTTTTAATTTACAGACCTCGTATATGGCGTCAGCCATGCAACTGTATTGAGCCTGGCAGCGCCACGCAACGTTTGCCGAGCTCTCAAGGCCGAAGAAATTCCTGTAAATAGTATCAAGGATTTGTGTTGCTGTCTATTGTTCAGCGTTCACTTTTATATATTTTTTATGCAGAAATATAATATTGCCAAATAATAAATCAAACGAAAGCGAGCTTCGTGAAAAAATAAACGCGAATTTTTATTTATTTTGAGATTACGGAGGTGTCTAATGTATTGATAGCACCTGTTTTGTGGCGTTTGTATCTGGTAAAAATGAAACTGTATTAGGAGACAACAAATTGTTTTCTATTCTTGGTAATCGAAATAACAAAGAAAGTTAGTGAACAATAAATTATAGTTTAAAATACAGTGGACCTCCGGTAATACGACAAACATTATGCAGGGCAGTGTCGGACTATCGAATTTGTCGGATTATAGAGCACTGCCTAAGACCCCCTATAGTCCGGAATTTTTTACAGAACAGTACCTTGTAATCCGACAAATTACATATCCAATGGTAAGATTATATATGTTATGTATATGTATGTACTTTGAAGTACAAATCATACATAGTTTATGTATGTCGAATTTAGTAAATTAAATAACAATAGAGAGCTTACGTTTTATTATAAAATTAAGCATAAATGCACATACATATGTACCAAAATAATCAAGAATTATTAATCAAAATCATTAATGAATTTATCAAATTATGAAGCTTGGAAATATTCATCAATTTTTTTTTGTTTAAGGTTGTTATAACGCGAGATCAGAGCTTTGTCCCTCAGTCTTCTCAAAAGTAAAAGTTCGTTATATGATGTTACATTCTCTTCAGCCCATTGTAAACCTAGCTCAAAGGCGTTAATTGCGTCTTGTGCTATGACTTGTGGAGCATTTGCAATCACGTCGTCGTTATTTTCCTGATTGTTTGTTGTATAATTAGAAACCTGTTTTATAATCTCTTCGTCAGGCATTTCATGAAAAAACATTTTCCTCTTTATCCACTCCACGGCACCAGATTTCCAAATCTTCCGGACTTATCTGTGTTTCAGTTGCGACTTGTTCTATAACTTCCAAAGTTACACTGATTTGTGGAACGCTGCTAGGAGTGGTGACTATGTCTGGGCATAACTTTTTCCAAGACGATTTAATAGTTAATGATTGACTGACAAAGAGCAAAAACCAAGTCTTTATTGGTTGGTCTTTTGATAAGGCTCTCAGAAGTAGGTTTTTCTTATAGTCTTGCTTGACAATTTGAATGATATTCTGGTCTATTGGTTGAATCAGTGCAGTGCAATGTGGTGGAAGAAACATCGCAGTGATGCATTTATCCTCAGTTGTTAGTTCTTCTTCAGACGGATGACCGGGAGGGTCAACGCTTTTTGAGGAAAATTATTATATTTTAACCATTTTCTAACTTCAGGTTCGAAGCATTCATCAAACCACTTTTTGAAAAGGTCTTTTGTCATCTATGCACTTTTTTGTCCGTAATAGTGTACAGGTAAATCAATTCTTTGAATGCCCGTGGTTTATTAGATTTCCCAATGACCATCATCTTAAGCGTGTGTGTGCCCGCAGCGTTAGCACATGGTAGTATGGTTACACGCTCTTCACTTACTTTTCGTCCACGTTACAAGAAACGAAAGTTTTGTTAGGCATCAAACGCCAAAAAAGCCCTGATTCGTCTGCATTTTACACCTGTGACGGAAGATTTAAATCGTTCACCTTTTCCAAAAATCTTAATTTAAGGGGCTCTATGCAGGTGGCATCGTTAGAAAGTTTCTCTCCTGTAATAGTCATTAAACGTATGCCATGACGACTTTTAAACCGTTCTAGCCATCCTTTGGCTGGCCACAAAATCATCTTTTTTTGTTATTTCCTTATAAAAAAACTTAGCTTTCATAGACAACATGGGTCCTGAAATTGGGCATGCCTATTTCTTTCCTGAAAAAACCACATGTACAAAGCTTCTTCCACTTCTGGATGTTCAGCTTTCTTGAGTGTCTGTCTCTTGCCTGGCCCGCAGTCAGTAGTTGACACGAACTTCTTGATCTTCTCGTGGTTTCTTTTAATGTCATAAATTGTAGATCGGCCTACGCCGTATTCACTTGCTAAATTACTGAAAGTTTGATTGCGATTTAAGCGGTCTAAAATATCACACTTTTCTTTAATTTCGCTTCTGAGTTTGTGATGTAATTATAGGTACTATACTTAATACTCAATGAATAAATAGTAAACAATGAACGCACGCTAGGCCGTACCGCTATCACAAGTAGTCAATTTCAAACTAAGTAAAACAATGCTTACGCGTCGAGCACGATAGCGGTGGCGCGTACAAGTTGTAACCTGTTCAAACCTGCGTGATCTACATTAGCGAAGATTGTCAAATACGTATGTATGTAATATTCAAAGACATGTCGGATTACAGGGGGCGCCGGATTAGACAGGGCCGGATTATCGGGGGTCCACTGTACACGCCTTAATAGCAATTCTTGCTAAAAAGTAGAAAACGATTTTCAAGTTTAAGAGAGTTTGCGTTTCTGCAATAAACTGGTAAAAAGTCCAGTATAACTAATTAATTTGAAGATAGATCAATATAAAAATTAAGACTCTAACAAAAAATTTAATCATGGTAAAAAAGCGTGGGATGCTTGATATTAAATGTTACGAAGGTAATCATCATTATTGCTTCTTGCCTCTTACAGGACGCTAAACCTAAATTGAATTGATTTCACCAAATACATTTTTATTTTTATTCGACGAGACCTGAAGCCACTGAAGCCAGGACCCCGCGGGTGCTATGATGATCCCTAAGAAACTTTGTTATCCGAGTTTTCCATTGCCTAAGGTTAGTAGAACTGGGAAAAGCCTCATCTTGTAGATTGATCTACAATCTCGACACCCTAGGCACAAATGAGCGGTCGTATCGGCCAGTTCTAGATACACGAAGATCAACACTATTAGGATGAGAGGCCGAAGCCACGCGGGGTTATCTGGCAGGCACATCGCGCTGGCATTATGGAGGTGAGCTATGAGGAGCAAAGCCCGATGGTGTAATTGTAGAAGAGAGCTAGATCGCCGACGGGCTGCCGGTGCGAAAGCGTATTGAGACTGTCTGTTAGATAAGAGTCATCGATCAGTCGGACAGCCCTCTTCTGGACAGCATCGAGCATGAATAATATAATAATATAATAACGTAAGCAGCACCCCAAACGTGTGAGTAATACTCTAGGCTAGATCTTATCTGGGCCTTGTATTGTCATATTTAGAAAAGTGCTTTTTAGCCCTAAACAAATAGCCTAAGCTTTTTCCCAGCAGCTGCAGCTATTGACGAGATGTGATCGTCTCAGATAAAGTCCTCGCTTATTCTTACACCGGCTAACCAAAATGAAAGGATCTTTGGCAGAATTCGACTATTCGTCGATACCGGATGAGCGCTAGGACGCTTTTTGTTCGTCAAGGTACAGGACTGTGTTTGGAAGCATTAAACTGTACATGATTGTTGCTTGCAAGTAGTGATAACCTCCAGGTCTCTCGTAAGGGAGGAAGTCGCTGCTAGTCTTCTGTTTTCCAGCTTACCGGCAGAGATCAGTTTGCCTGTATGTAGCGTGCTATCATCAGCAAAGCTGTGGATTAGATTGAACGTACAGGAAAGGTGGTCGATGACATATGCTAACCTAGCAAATTAGGGTTTATCATAATTTTCTGATGAATATAAGCATGTTCTTTGTGGTGTTCCAGTCTATCTGGGAATGATTATCAAAAACGTGAAAAGAGTAGTAATCTTTATTCAGCAGAAAGAAATATGATTTATACCACTTCGATGGCAAATACAACTTTTCTTAGTACTTGTTATGGTTGCTAACGCAATTTCTCGATCTTTTCTCATAGAATCGATAATAATCACCCATATTTGCGCAATCAAAAAATTCGTTTTCCAAGTTTTTGTTTTCTCCAGTGTTAGTCCCTCCGCAATTTATTTGGGTCTCCTGTGCAGCCGTTGCCATTCGCTTCGAAGCTTCTCTTTTCAATATGATCCGTAAAATTTCTTCCAAAACGGAAACCAGACTCATGACTGACAATCCTGTGAAATGAAAAGAACATTTTTTTGCTGTGTGTTGTGCTGTTAACAACAAGAAAATATAATCGCAGATAACCAACAATCATTGTTACCAGTTCTATCGATCTACCAATTTTACTCCAGTTCTACCGAATTACCGATTTTTATGCGACATCTACCAAAAAAATTCTCAAATTCTCAAATAGTATATTGCTGATATAATTCAACCAAGCACAAGAATAGAGCGATAGCATTCCCTATCTCTATTTCTCTGGCCAATATAGATCAGGTGTATCGGTGTATTCTTTATTGTAATCGTTTCGGTCACAACGGTGACCTCTTCAGTACAATGGCCATATATTTTATTTATCTGTCTCCCAGGTAACAGTTCGTTTGTTTTTTCTGTTTATTTTCATCTTCCTGCACAATAGGTTACTACACTACCGTTAAAGGTCCCGTAACATGGTGAGATTGCGCGGATCCATCCTTCCAGCACAGTCCAGGATCGTCATTTCACCTGCCGGAAGTTGGCAAACCTTGTTGCAGCACTCTTGACTATTTTCAGATTTTCCGAACAACTTTGTAAAAGCTCTACAGTTCTCAGGGTGGTGCAGTTTTTTTGTGGAATATTTAAGAAAAAATTTTGAAGGTGCTAGCTTCACGCCGCACCCTTTTTACGTAAAACGTGAGTTCTGAGCTGTGGATTGTCAAGGTAGTGAATAGTTCTACAGTTCTCAATAGTTTTTAGCAAGAGCTCTGCAAACATTCTAAACATAAAAAAATCAGCATCTAGCACTACAAGCCTCACACATTCATGCAACCAATGATTTTCAATAATTTTCAAACACTAAAGTTGGGGATTTTATAAGAAAAAACTACACCTAATTAAGAAAACGTAAACAAATAACACCAACTCACTTGAGACTGTACAAAACCAGAAAGCTCGGCGTTCTAGCACAGCTCCCCTCCCTTTAGATATATCTAGCACAATACTCAGTCCAATATCAAAAGCAGAACTCGGGGGTGTCATTATAAAAAACTACCTGTGGTTGGGTAAAATGTCGAGATATACCTTCAAAACTCTAAAAATTCCCACAAAAGTGAAAAAATGTAGAGTTCTAGCACAGCACCCCCTCAGATACCTTTAGCATATTATTCTGTACAATTTTAAAAGCCGATCTGGGGGGTGTCGCTGGAAAAAGTTACCCTTGATTGGGAAACAAGATGAGAAACACCTTCAAAAAAATACCCCCAAAGGTGAAAAACGCAGAGTTCTAGTGCAGAATCCTCCTCATATATCTTTAGCATAACATTCTCTACAATTTCAGAAGCCGCACTCGGGAATTTCATTAGAAAAGACTACCCCTGGTTGGGAAAAACGCCGAGAAATACCTTGGAAACTTCAAAAATTCCCATAAAAGTGAAAAAAAGTTCTAGTGCATATATCTTAATCATAATATTCTGTACAATTTCAAGTGCCGAACTGGGGGATGTCCTTAGAAAAAACTACTCTTAATTGAAAAGAATGACGAGAAATACCTTCAAAACTTAAAAAATTCTCACAAAAGTGCAAAAACGCAGAGTTCCAGCGCAGCATCCTCCTCAGTAATCTTTAGCATTATGTCCTGTACAATTTCAAAGGCCGATTCAGTTGTGTCATTAGAAAAAACTACTACTTTTGTAGGGATTTTTAGAGTTTCCAAGGTATTTCTCATCATTTTTCCCAACCAAGGGTAGTTTTTTTAATGACTTCCCCGAGTTCGGCTTTTGAAATTGTACAGAATATTATGCTAGAGATATTTGAGAGGAGTGCTGTGCGAGAACTCTGTGTTTTTTCACGTTTGTGGGAATTTTTGGAGTTTTTAAAGTATTTCTCGTCCATTTTCCCAACCAAGGGTAGTTTTTTCTAATGACATCCCTGAGTTCGACTTTTGAAATTGTAAGGAATATTATGCTAAAGATATTTGAGGTGGTGCTGCACTAGAACTTCGCATGTTTTCACTTCTGTGGGGATTTTTAGAGTTTCCAAGGTATTTCTTGACATTTGTCCTAACCAAGGGTAGTTTTTTCTAATGGCACCCCCGAGTTCTGCTCTTGAAATTTTACTAAGTATTATACTAGAGGTATCTTAAGGAAGTGCTGTGCTAGGACTCCGTGTGTTTTCATTTTTGTAGGAAGTAGGTAGTTTTTTCTAATGGCACCCTCGAGTTCTGCTTTTGAAATTGTACTGAGAACTGAGCTAAATGTATCGAAAGGGGAGGGGCAGTGCTAGAACTCCGCGCTTTTTGGTGGAATTTTTTACGTTTTCTTAGTTCAGTGTAGTTTTTTCTCCTCCTCCTCAATTTCAATGCTTGAAAATTATTGAAAATCATTGGTTGCATGAATATGTGGGGTGCCGTGCACTTGTCGAATTATCTGGCCATAAATGTGACATACTGGTGAATTGCTCGTGATTGGTTAATGCTGAGTTTTTCTGAATTTTTGAATTTTTGCAGAACTCTTGCTAAAAACTATTTTTTTTATATGCTCCAACTACCACGAAGGCCTAAGGCCTAAGCACCCATTGGGTACCGTGGGGCTATAGGGGGATACATGGGAAAAGGGGGGACGCCACACGGACTCTGGCGAGGGAACACGTGTGCATGCAACATGCACACATTCTGGCTCCGCCTACGAGAACCGCCGGGTGGTACCTCCGCGTTCGACAGTCAGAGACCATCTACCACCTACGGACAATCACAACATCCATAGCCAAGAGAAAAATTTCTCCTAGGACGGGACTCGAACCCGCACAGTCCACGGCGACTGATCAGGAGACCGAAGAGTCTACTACTGCGGCCACCGCTGCTGCCTCTCTAACTATTGAGAACTGTAGAACTATGCACTATCTTGAGAATGCACAGCTCACAACTAGCGTTTTAAATTCCGAAAAAACACTGCAGAATTATTCTCGTACACACATGATAACTGTAGAGCTATTCGAAAGTAGTACAGAACTCTGAAAATAATCAAGGATGCTGCAAAAAGGGGTGCCAACTTCTGGCGGATAAGCAATCCCACTCCCAAGAAGGACATTCAGTTTTCCAAAACGACAAGCGAGCATGAGGTTTTCTGCCATTTTTTTAAATGTACCAGATACGACACCCTCGCCCATCGTGACGAAGACACCATTGCATCTGAAACGCGAAAAATAGTACTTCGACAGTTACAGGGAACCATGTTGTGAGTCGTCCTGTGAAAAAGTAATATAAGACACATCACTTTGGCCTTGAGATGGCAAAGTAAAACTTCTGCTCGTTTGACGTCCAACAACAAACCATGATTAAAGCCTGGATAAAAAACTCATGAACCATTAGTTTGGTTGGATATTTAACCAAATTGGGTCACAGTCCACAGAAGAATTGTTTGATTTGATGCCGATTTTTGATTCATTTGAAATATATTTGAATCTTTGTGTACGAAATATGCTTAAACAAAAACTAGAGATTTTTTTGTTTTTGGCAGTTCAGGGGTATTTCCACATTTCCGTTCAATTCTGGATGTTTTATTATTGAGCAAATTTTTCTAACTGCAAACTCTTGAACCACTTGTTCACAAGCAGTAGAAAATATTTTTCCTTCTGAAAGTCCCTTGACCGCACTGACAAAGAAACCAGTGGGGTAATTAGTTAAGCCCAGTAATGAAATTTCACAGGAATTAAAAACAATTGAAAATCAAAAAGGGCGCAAGATCAATAGGTAAACTTTCCAATATACAGTGTTGTAAGCGCAATCCACTGAAAAATTCAAAAATAGGTTCTTTGGACCTGGTTTTCGGTTTTGTAGTAAAATGTATCCACTAAACGAAGCACAACCAATCATCTGAGCTTTAGAATTTAATTTTTGGCTGGAATGATGTACGTTTTATGAAGTTATTATCTACGATATCAGCGCACATTCGCCATAATTGTAATTTCCGAAAAAGATTTTCATATCAGAATTTTATAGGCGGTTACTTATTTTTTTTTTTAGAATATTATATTTAACACATATACTTTCCAAGATTTCAAATAATTTGGAGGGTTTCCTAGGGACTTCGGGGTGAATGATAAATAGATGATTTTTCTGGGCTGCACATTCACCATTATTTTAAATTTGGCTTATTTTCTTTTTTCTTATTGGTGCCATGTTGGAACCAGTCTGCAAAGGTTATATCAGCAACGATCTTATAACAGACATGTTTGGCATATTAAAAGGAGTCCATCTGTATGTATACTGTCTCTGTTTGATTTGATATTTATGTTGAAAGAGTTGGTATCAGAGACTTAACCGAGAGGTACTTCAAGTGAATAAGTGGGTATGCGACGAAGAAGTAATACGACGAATAGGCTGATAAAAAAAATTTCAAACTCTAGAACTCACCTCTTTAATGGAAACTCTAAAATAGCGTAAAGCTGCCTACTTGGGACGTTTATTAAGAGAATCCTGGTATTCGGTACCTAAATTGGTTCTACAAGTGAAAATAGAGGGAAAGTGCGGTCCTATCAGAAAACAACATTCGAGGCTCTGGAATATACAAACATGGTGTGGTATACTGGATACAGCAACCATTTTATGACAAGTTCAAGAAGGAACCTTGGTCATTCCTTGGTCTATTGTTTACCTTATTTATTGATGATATTGCGAAATATTTAAGTTGTAATTAGCCCTCTTTGCGGATTATTTAAAATTATTTGGGATTATTGATTCTGATGCTGATTGTATTGCACTTTAGCGAGATATTGGTGATTTAGTAGCTTGGTGTGACAAGAATAATTTATTACCTTGATGTGTCTATGGCCCGTATCGTCAGTCGTCCCTACAATTGTAGGGCGCGTTTATGGCCTCCTTGATTGTCATACTCCTTTCTCTCCTTCAAAAATTTCTAGATTACACATGTCCCGTGTCAGCGTCAGCGCTCTTCTATTGTGAAGATATGTTTTCTTTTTAAATTGTAGGAAATTTCAGGCTGATAAAACATGATATAACTCGAAAGCAAGCACAACTTGATGCAAATAGATGTTTGTGACATAACCTCAAAATAGAGTTCTGATACGGAGAAGTAAAAAACTGTGACAATCAAGGAGGCCATAAAGGCGCCCTACAATTGTAGGGACGACTGACCATACGGGCCTAAGTGTAGTGTAGACAGTTCTTGCAGGAGAACATCTGTTTGTAAATTTAATTATACAATTGGGGATGTTTAAATGAGTTTCGGTGTAGTTTTTTTTATGATAAACCTAATTTTTTCACTCCAGATAGCTCAAAAGGTGTGTGATGCTTCACAGGCGTACGGTTTTATTGTGAGAAACTGCAAAAGCTTGAGCTGCCCAAAGTCACTGTTCGCTTTGTAATCTGCATACATTAGATCGAAACTGGAATATACATCGTTAACTTGGAACCTAATTTGCAACTGTTACACTAATTCTCTTAACCATGTTCAGAAAAAAAATCTCAAATTCTTATCTTTCATTCAGCTTGGCGGTGCATATCCTGATAAGGGTATATCTGAAAGTGTGTATTCTTTAGAGCTGAGAAGGAAGTGTGCGTTAATTATTTTCTTGCATAAACTGCTGCACAATCAACTGAACTTCAACGACACATCAATTCAAACTCGTACCGTTAAAACCTTTTATTGTGACAGGGGCCCCAAAAATTTATTTTTTAAAGCACCCATACTGGGTGATTCTCCGAGGAGGCTCACCCCTAGAACTTTTTTATTGTAGAAAAACGAAATTTAGGGTTTGCATAGAGTTTACATTTTTGACATATTCGCTTACTTTGACGTACTTCCGGTTTGACCGGAAACGACTCCAACTTTCGATTTTCAAATGGGACACCTCATATATTCTTACTTAGTTTGATAAAAAGAGACATCCTGAACTCAAAAACGCCTCACTTGTCAATATTTGACAAATAACATCATTTTATTTCAATTTTTATTTTTCGAACTAGAAAGCCATGGACGTAAATCGCTTTATTTTTGATCAAGCAACACGGCAAAAATACGATTTTGAAACAAACGACCTTACAATCGTTTTAGAGATGTTCTAAAAGTTACAAACACTAATTTTTCAGTTTACTTGATTGTTTCAATTAGAGAGAGGGTGGTTTGTCGGCTTTTTCTAAGAGACCATTTCCTTAGGAAACGTATCTGCATTCGGTATACTTATGCACTAAGTCCTATTATTCTAGTTATTTATCCATGACAAACAATTGAGGGGTTGCTTTCGAAATACAAAATGTGCAACGAACCAGAAGAAGATGCGAATAACTTTATCGTCAGTGAAGAAAAATGAATAGACGTGGTGGCCTATGTTGAAGTAAATTATACAAATGAATTAATTACATCATTATGCCCTTACTTTATGAAAGTGTTTTTAATAACCTAGATTAGGTATTTGTTGAACTAACCGTAGCAACACCTTCAATTATTTGTCACGGATACCTAGAACTATAATAGGTATACCGAATTATTTATTTTTAGGTATGATCGTTTTATACAATTATTCAGAAAACCAGTGTAAATAAAATAAGAGTGTCTAGTGTCAAATTATTCGTAAGTAAATGGTCTCTTAGAAAAGCCGACGAGCCACCTCCTTTCTAAAAACTGAAAATATTAGTGTTTGTAACTTTTAGAAATTTGTTAAAGCGACTGTGAAGTCGTTCGCCTCAAAATCGTATTTTTCCCGTGTTACTTGATCAAAAATGAAGCGGTTTACAGAATCCATGGCATTCTAGATCGAAAAATAAAACATTGATATAAAAATGGTTTTATTTGTCAAATATTGACAAGTGAGGCGTTGTTCAATTCAGAATGCCATTCTCGATAGAAATAAGTAAAAACGTATAGAGTGTCCCAGTTAAAAATCGAAAGTTGGAGTCGTTTCCGGTCAAATCGGAAGCACATCAAGGCAAATGAATATGTCAAAAAATGTAAATTCGTTTATAATACGCAACCCTCAAATTTCGTTTTTCTATCTTTAATAATAAAAAAAGTTATAGTGGTGAGCCACCTTGGAGAATCACCCGGACTATGTAATGTGTGAAACTTTCAATGCCATATCTAATTACTGTGATATACCAGTTTGAACAGCATTCTGGCAGTAAATAGGAATTACTTGAACAATTTATGACATGTTTCTCACTTGAGTAAAATATGTTTATTATTTTTGTTAGTTTGATTTATCTTCCCGTAAATGGTTTCCTTAACTGTTGGGCAATACACGCTATATATTATTTTTTATTGTTTATTTATTTATTTCTTTTGTGTGACTCACTGAACACCTATCCTCCAATTGTTAGGTTCGTCCATGCTTGCCTTAAGTAAAGATTATCCAAGTCTTTTTTTTTCATTAGATCTTGAATAGATGAGGTGAGGGAACAGATTTCTGTTTCAAATTTATCAAGCGTTTCGTTGCTCTGCATTTCATATTACGTTACAGTTTAGTCAGAATATCAAAATACTGATATCCGGTTAAAACAACAAATGTCAGACTCCGGTACAGATTGCAGTGGTTGCTGATAAATAATCAGTAAAGCTTGATTGTTGTTTCTACATAAATTTTATGCTATGTTATAGGTACAGATGTTTCCTTGTTAAATAATACTCACCTAGTAAAAATCCCAAAAGTGCACATACATCTGAGAATAGTTGATACCAGTCGTAACCAGCAACCTCGCTTATGACTGTGACCAAATTTTTAGAGTAATATATTGTTATCAGGCTATCTGGATATGTGATTTTATCTACCACTGCTTTTCTGCTGATGACTGATGGTTTGTAAATTGTAAAATCGCAAGCGATAAGACAGTTGCAATTCTGTATGTACTTGTCCCTAAAACTTGTAGATAATCTGTTATTTTGAGCAAACTTTCCAAACTTATTTGCACAGTGCCAAATACTTTAGCTTCCTCTCAGAGGACTTAAAAAAATATATTCGAAAATCTTGAGACTATCTTCGATGAGTGGTAATATCTATTGGTCTTCAAATTTCTTTAGTTCTGTCAGAATACTTACTATGTCACTTTTCTAATGATAAGTTCGACCTTTTTATAATTGCCACATTCTGGGTAGCTATGATTTTGTGGTAGAAATAACCAAGGCACAACACAATTCATCTCTTTTGCAACTTGTTGATGAATGCATGTTTCTTGACACTAAAAATGAAATTTATACTACACTTAGGTAGGTAGTTTTTCAATGATTGATGTGTTCTTTTTTTATCCTTCAAATATTGTATATCGTTGGTCATTAAACATACCGGCAATGTATAAATGCTATCAATTTTAAGAATTTGGTTTATGACTAATCATCCTAGAAGTTGTCAAAGTCAAAATAAAATTTTAGAACTCGGCTTCGCAAGTCATATCTCAGATGGGGCTCAAATTTTTCATGGCGAGTTTCTATGAATGATCCAAGGTGGTACAGTGCAGTATGAAGACGCTCTCATGTTTAGGAAAAAAAAATGTGAATTTTATGGTTTTCCCCGCTACTTCTGTCCATGAAAAGGATAAGAAAGTAAATATGACCTCATAAAGCACGGTTGTCCAAGGATCTCAAAAATGACCCCCAAATTGAGATCTGATAATTCGTTCGGCAGATATTTCAGTCAAAAGTGATTATTATCGAAATCTTCCACTGTTTCATTGGGCTGATAATTCAAATGCCAAAAAATCCAATAAGATGTTTTCGCGAAGGAAGCATGAGATGAGATACATTTTGTTCTCGGAGCTGAATTGGCCGAATAGGCTTTTAGAGTCAATTTTCGATATATTTGCCCAAAATTTACCATTTTCATCATGCTAGAGGGGGTGTATGGATTTTTTTAGAGATTGGGATGATTACAAAGGCAACGATCTTACTCAACACATTCTGAATTTTCATGGGCTATCGCAGCTTTTAAGATATATTCGCAAAAAACGTTGCGATTTTAAAGGTGGTTAGTGCAACAATGTTGGTTGAATTCATATATCAAGTCGTAATTCGTAATTAATTTATGAATTCTTCGGAGAAATATACTTCAGGAAAGTCATCAATTGCGGGACCTAATGCGTTCCAGTGACAGGATTAGCGAGAAAATAGATAAGTTGCCAACCGCCGAAATACACATTTCTCACAAAAATCCAAACTTTGAGCGAGTCTCCAGACCGAAACGTCCTATTCAGGACTCTGAAAATTCACAAAGCTTGATGCCTACTCTACAGGAAAACATTTTTCGATCTGATCAAAGATATAACCCGCCAAGACTAGTAGTGGGAGTTTACTTTTAACCCTTCTCATTCTGATCAGCTTAGCAAATATATTTCTCTAAGATTTCGATTAATTTTCCAACAAACCTTGGATTTGCTGTAACCAGGGGTAGGATCGCATTTAATGTCTGCTGTAGGGACTCTTCTATATTCTTGCACATCCAAAGTAATGCGCATGTCTTCAGCTGCTTCCAAATATATGTGTTCCATAAAACTATCCGTTTGGTCTTCATCATCTAAAAAGCTTATCTATGTTACTTTAAATACATCTAAGTGTCAAAGCTGAGGATATAAACCATTTTGGTAAGAGTACCAATCATATTAAAAGGGAGATCATAGTTTAAAAAAGTACCCAACTAGCAAAGTAATGCTACATATAAGCATTGGTAAAAGAACCGTTCAGCCATATAGCCAGCCTATTGTTGTTGCCTGCTGAACACAAAACGCTGGCTTAATGTTGTGTGGAATGCAAATTTGATTTCTGTAACATATTTGCTCTAAAATGTGTTGTTTAAAGTATTCTTATAGCATAGTTAAACAACACCTTATAGGACAAATTTTTAACTGTTGCATAAACGTTTATACAACTATTTTATACGGCATATTTTCACGTTAGTCAAAATGGTTGTGTTGTAGCATCTATGGTAACCGTTATAAAACAAACACAAGCCTTGTATTGCTGTACAAATTTACTACTTTAGCCAACAAATTGCACCCAACGGAAGCACTCATACAACTGTTGTTTAGTAACTGTTAAAGGCTGTACATATGCCATAACCAATGTTTTAAGACAAACAACGCATGCATATTGGTACAAAAGGTTTTATCTACTGTTCAAACAGAAGATATAGATCTGGTACAAATTCTGGGTAAATCATTCGACTCTGTCGGTATTTTATTTCAGACGTTTGTCAAATTGTTGTATAACACCTGCAGGCAACACCAAAATATTCTAATAAACTAAAGACAACATGGACGATGCCATGATTATACACAACCACCCGCCATATTGGGCAAACATTTATTCCTCTATTTAATATTAAATAATTATGTTTCAGTTCGACATTACAGATATAAGGTGATAAACCTTAGTGTAATTGTGTCTAATTCTAGGATTTGTGGAAAATTTAACGCAGATAAGTTCAGTTTTCCATCTTAAAAATCTAGACATACTTTTGATCATGATTAAAATATGAATCAAATACGAAGCCCGTAGAAATTGCGTAACTACTTTGAACAATAATCACTATAAAATTTGCTGCGCAAGTAATTCAATAGCCCTATATCGCAGTGTAGAAGTTTATCATATACCTGTGTATGAAATTCACAATGACCGATATGTAAGTAAACAAGATGACTGTAATCTGTTAGTTATATATTCTTCACTTCGTCTATACAATACATAAGAAATAGTTTGGTTGCAATAAAGTAGAATCACGTAACAGAATAGTTGTTTAGTTGACAAAAACTGAATCTTGCACTGACGCAAATGTCCTATAGCGGCTGCAAGAGGCTTACACTGTTGTTGTATAACTGTTACCTGCACCCTTATACAACCTCTTAAATGACTGTAGTGTCCTATTAGGTGTGCCCATTCCGCTTGTATAGCTGTTCTAAGAGGGTTTTACCAATGTTCTTACAGTGCTGTGTAAGGAATACTGCATAATCATTCTTGCAACTCTAATAGGAGTGATAATTGTTAGTTGGGTATTATATTATTTTTTTATAAATTGGTTTTTCATCCAAACATTCGATAACTAATGATGTTCTTTGTAGCTTACATGTTAATATTTCGTTGGGATTATGCAGGTAAATATCGAAACCAGCCTTTGAGACACCATAATCATCCACCAATTTGGGTTTTTTATCCTGTTTGTAATGGAAAAAGTATCCTCCTCTTCTTGAAAATACATTGGATTGAACGAGTGGTGTTATCGTATGGCACCGCCCTCTCACAAAATGATCCGACCAAGAGAGAGCTAGGTCTGATATAAATAACAATATACTGAGCGAGTAATCACCAAAGCGTATACAATTCTTTTTAAGGCACTCGTCCACAAGTCCGCATTGCATGCGTCTGAGCATATGTATCAGACTGTTCGCAATAAATAGATCGACAGCTTATGGTAGTGGCTCCACTGTATCCGCAGCAATTAGATGGCTCAAACGACGCCTATTTACAATTGGGCGCCTAATTGCAGGCAGTGCGGTGGCGTAGTGGTAGACGCTACGTGTCTACTAATCGGGTGACTTGAGGCATTCGGGTTCAAACCGGATCCCAACATAGCTTTTCTCTTGACTATCTGATTGTCAGTAGGTGGTAGACGGTCTCAGACTGTCGAACGTGGAGGTACCACCGGGCGGATGTCTAATGTGTGCAACGACTGATAGAAAACACCGAATCAGAATATATTTCCGAGCAGATGGGGAGATATTTGGACTATCAGAATAATTGCCCTCTTGATAAATTCTGTCCTCCGGATTGTAAATGATCTGATACGTACGAATCCATAGACTCATCGGTTTCCAAACTGTGCACGGAATTCTGAAATCCAACCGGTGCGAATGCTGCGATTCATGCATTGCGGAGCTATAGACGTTTACCTTTAAGTTTCTACATTTCACAACAGACTTGGGTAATATTCGAACACTTGGCATTTTGAATCCTATGCGGAATACATTTGGCTGATATTCGAATACATTTGTGTGTTTGGTATTCGACTGAATACTTTTTTGGTCAGTACTGGTATGCTGGATTATGAATACCATTTCTAAATCCCAATATTCGAATACCCATTTTGCATTCAGATCCTGTGATTCGAAACCTATATTGAAATCCTGTTTTCAAATACTGTTTGGCTACTTTTATGAATATTGCGTTACGCTGCATGCAACTTACTCCTGTTAAAACACGTTTGCGGTGGTTGTGGATGTCACAAACAATATAGCTGCGCAAGGTTATTTTGTTTATGTGGACGGGGGTAAAAGAATGTTTTTATTATACAATTAATTTGTCTAACCTCACTGTGAAACTGTGTATCAAAATGTTATTTTGAGTTTTATTTAATATAGCCATGTATCTTTTAATTTTCTTTATATACGAGTTCTTTCATCACTTGAGCATATAAATAAAAATCAAGTTCATAGTGCAAATATGTTTTCTTAGTTGGAATATTTAAAAAATATTCATATATAAATGATCCAGATATCCATAACAGCGGTATTCGAATACTTTTTTACCTTTGTATTCCAATATTGAGTATTCGAACACAATTTAAAATACAGTATTCAGGATTCACATTCTAATTTCGGATTTCAGTATTCGACCCAAGTCTGTTTCACAATATAGCCAAAA
This sequence comes from Acanthoscelides obtectus, assembly GCA_963669975.1. Lineage (NCBI taxonomy): Eukaryota > Metazoa > Arthropoda > Insecta > Coleoptera > Chrysomelidae > Acanthoscelides > Acanthoscelides obtectus. Next base: position 49,001,095 of record CAVLJG010000008.1, read on the forward strand.
AAGCAAACGAAACCTAGATTTCTAGCTTACCATCACTTGACCCTTGTCCTGCGAAGCCGTATTGAGCAAACAGCTGATAGAAATGATAACTCGATTTATTAACAAATTCACTGAGTGTATGTTGTGAAAAATTGAAATCGGAAAACGCCAATGCATTCGTAAGATCCATATTGGATTTTACATTGAATTCCTGGAAAAAAATCAATTATTTTTCTTTACAATACCAAAGACTCTTAAGCATCTACGTACTTCAAACACTTCGTTTTTAAATGGAGGTCTTCTACATGTTGTCACGCAGGGATACTTAATACTCTCGTTTAAGTTGTAGCTGTAGCGAGTAGAAACTGGTGGATGGAATAGTTTATTTATGCAGTTCAAAACCTAAAATCGGAAGCTTTAGATTTCTATTACATTTCTATTTCTTTGATATTATCATTCAACCATATTAGTCTTTACCGAATATCCGTTTTTCGAATTCACTCTCTTAAAACTAAAATACAGATTGGTAATAATAGGCTCAGTTTTGTAACAGGTATATTTCAATCTTTATTAAATTTCCACGGTACATTACTAGGAGAGCAAAAAACTTCTCATGACTTTTCAAGATCTGCTGGTCAGCCATGTAAGGTACTAACAACCTGCAAAGTAACTCAGAACCCTTGATGTAGGTAGAGTGGCTCTTGATAGTGTAGCAGTAACGCACCTGGATTTACTTATCTGCATAAACTAAAGGTAGCACACCACCTAAGTATGAGTAGTTTCGCCAATCGTAGAGCTCCCGAGACCTACTACGTACGTCAGTAGGAAACCACAGTTTCTCGGCGTTTCTAAGCGATAGTGTTCTCTTCTAAGAAGGCAAGCAAGTACATCCACCACATAAGAATCCCATATTCACCCAGAGAGGTACTATACCCCATTCGTAGTCCATTTACTCCCAAACAAAACACAACATGCCCAAAAGCGAGATTGTACAGGTCTGTATTTTCCTTAATGGATTTGGAATAATCTAACAAAATAAATGATTATTTCTATAGAAAGAAGTGCACATACTTTTCACAATTCTTTACGAGTATTCGCTGGAAGTACTTGAATCATCGTCCGAATGGTTAATATTACTTATTACTGGTTCAATTTGGATATCAATCATATTGTCCAGATCCCACATCTTTGTTTCGATTGTCTCTTGAACGTGACAGATGCAATCTTTCCAATGGTTTGCCGTCATTCTGTTGACAGCTTCATAAAACAAATCGTTTTCATCGTGAGGTCATAAATTCAGTCTACTTGACACCATTTTTACAACACAAATGACGAATTGGTTAGATACACGTACCTGACAGAATCTTTAGGCCAGTGGTTAGTCCATCTAAGAAGGCTTGTGTTGCTGATTTAATTGTAGAGTCAGCCCATACTTTAGGTTTTGTATGTCCTGCATATATACAGGTTTCATCCAAGTAATAAATAATAATAATAATAATAATATGCCTTTATTTTACCTGGCGGGTGTATCAGCTAATAGCTGCTTTTGGTACCAACCAGGGCTACATAAGTTTAACAAACATAAAAAAAATCACAGATACAAAAAAAATAATGATCAACACATATAGTACTGAAAAGTGACAAATACAACATAATAGTGTGTAAAATGTGTAGACAGATTTAAATCACATACACTCACGCACTCACTGAAACAGAAATAATGAAAAAAAAAGACCACAACCAGACACTTAATGTAGAATCACAGCAGTTACAAGATGAAAGCTTAGTATAGAATTAGGTATTATCGAGAACAAATTGCTTTATTTTAACTTTAAAATTATTGTTACTCAAACTTTTCAGATCTGATGATAGATAATTATAAAGGGAAGGCGCTATGTATGAGAAGCACTTTGTGAATTGTGTTGATTTATGGGGGGGCATATCGAGGGTATAACATACAAAGCGTAAGTTCGCCGAGTGATGCTGACTTCTAAATGAGAGTTTGCTGCTCAGATATGCTGGATATTTGGTTAATAGGACTGTCTGTACTATGACCAACAAGTGTACAATCCATCTCTGACGCATCGTGAGCCAGTTGACATCCTTAATGTATCTAGTAATGTGTTCCCTTCTCGGAACACCTAATGCATACCTGATACAACTATTTTGCACTTTTTGTATCCTATAAGCTTCCGACTGTGTCAGGCATGGACCATACACCGCATCAGCGTATTCGACTTTGCTGAGAATCAAAGAGTTACAAAGCTTGATCTTGGTTTGACTAGATAATACATGTTTATAACTGTAAATTGTCTTGAGCTTAGCATATGAAATTTCCACAACCCTGGACACGTGATCGTGAAACATGAGATGTTCATCCACTATTACTCTTAAATTTTCACGGATTTTATATGAGGCAAGTCTCCACCTTCCAGGTGTAATTCTATCAAGTTACTATCGAAATTACTTTGTATGGACTTAATAGTTATGACAGCAGATTTGTTTGAATTGATAAGTAACCCGTGATCGTTATACCACTTTGCAACACGATCTAGATCACAAGACATTCTCCTGTTTGCCTCCAGGAAATCGGAAGGACGGTAAGACAAATACAGTTGGGTATCGTCAGCGTAAGACTGGGCCAAGTATGGAGCCCTGCGGTACCCCCTTCAAAATCGCACGCTTATCGGACATACAGCCGCCTACATTGACTAGCTGTGACCGCTCATGCAAGTAACTCATAACCCACGTAACAGTACTATCAGAAAATCCAAGATAATGCAACTTAGCAAGAAGCAATTCATGATAGATAGAATCGAAAGCTTTGCTGAGATCAACTAGAATTGACGTTGTGACACAAGATTTATCCATAGCTCTGATATAGTCATCGCATATGTTTATCAAAGTGGTAACCGTACTGTGACCTTTCCGAAACCCCGACTGAACATTTGGAATCAAACTGTTTTTATTTATGTGTCCTAGTATTTGCTCATAGACAATTCTTTCCAGAATTTTAGATAGCAATGGCAGAATACTAATAGGCCTGAAATTACCAGGTGCTATCGGATCATCAATTTTTGCAAGAGGTCTAACCATAGCGGCTTTCCATAGGCTAGGCTCGGCACGACACCTTTTTCTAGTGAAAAATGTATAATGTGTGTTAATGCATCGATACAGTATGGAATTAGGGGAATCACAAGATCTAAGCTTAGGCCATCCAGACCCTTTGCACATGACTTAATTTTAGAAAAAAAATCCAAAACCCTTTCTTTAGTAACAAGTTTAAAGCTAAACGGTTGATCTGCAGGGGAAAGATGATTTGGGATATAGAGTGTCCGTAAGTAGTTATTAACCTTATTGACGGGAATAGAGTCTATAAAATAATCATTAAGCATGTCAGGCTGTATTGAACACCGGTTATCATTTTTAGAACCATGAACGCCAAGGTTTTTGATAGCATTCCACCATTCTCGACTTCCTGCCCTGGTTGCGGTATTTATTGATTTTAAAATAATCTCTTGGCTGTCCTTCAAAATACTATTTCTGCGCCGTTTTCTATAGTCAAAATGAAGTTCTTTGAATAAACTATTGAAAGTAAATAAGTTTTCATCACTATTAACCTCCTGTAACACTTTGTCTATGGCGGGAAGCTTCTGCCTTTCAAAAAATTGATGGACTGCGTCTGATAGCATTCCGATCAAAGTTATCAACTTTATCCAACAGTGTAATGCAGCCTCTTGTGTGGTGGAGACAATTTTTTTTATGTTCTTGATATGTTTTTGCGAACAATTATTTGGCAGATTTTGTACCTGCATTTTCATTTGAATTTCATAACCCGTGAAATGTACCCATTTCGCCGTTACCTTTTGTGTTCTGCAGTTTATGATGTTTTTCTGGATATAAGCAGGCCATAATTGCCTAGGGTGCTATCAGAGCTTTTTACAAAATTTTTTCTTTGCGCAAGAATTATGGTGGGTTGAAATGCTCACTATTTGTGCTCAACTTCTTGATATTTTAAAAACATCCTAGTGGATAAAATCGATCGCTGGCACCCTGTGGACTTTGTTTTTAGCACGCTGCAAGAGTTTCACTTGGAAATAATAAAAAATAAGCTGTGAAGTGCAAATCAGTTTTTGGACGAAATTCATCTACTGTTTCGTCCTGCCAGTCCAAGCGACGCGACGGTGCGTTCCGACTAAGAAAAAACGTATACAAATAATTTTATATCTTTCCTAAAATAAATTCAAGAACTCAAATTCTAATTCGTTTATACATGTCAATAAACACAATTAATTATGTTTAAAAGGTTCGTGTGGTAGATAGTAACAATTGAACGAGGGTCATAAAAATATCTTATGCCGTCAAAATAAGAGGAAACAGTTAGGTAGTTTTTGCAAAGCAATAAACAGGTAGGCTTATACCTGAATTGAGTACATGTCTTATCTACTGTAATAGGTAGATGGAGGTGATACTGCCAGAAATGGATGTGTACGATCACCAATGATTTTTGTATTGCCTTTTTTTATTGCCTTACTAGAAAACTCTGTTGGGTATATGATCGAGTTTACTAGAACTTTACAGCATGTTGTCTGCCTTCTTCTACAAACTTCACCAAATCGAGACGCTGTCAACCTTATCCTCCGATGAAGACGCCACAAAGCACAGTCCTGTAATTTGATGACTTGTTCGATATGCAAAATCTCGTCGTCACTTTTTCTGTTTCCCTAAAAATTCTTGCTTAGCAACCTTGATAAAAAATTCACTCAAGAATAATCACACCAACAAGAGTACAACACAACAATTCAACAACACAATATCGAAGAACAGTAAGAAGGGTAGAACAATACTAAATGATCACTAGCTGAGTACCAAAATAGGAAACGATCTACAGGCTAGATCGCTAATCGAAATCCAACTCTGTTATTATAAAAATTTACCTCGGTAGGCACCCGCAGTCATCCTTTCCTCTTTTAAAGTAGCGCCGACCACCGTCTAAGACCAGCCCACAATCGTTTCCTTTTCACCGTTAACAATACGAGATGTATAAAAAAGAAAAATTTATAGAAAATTAATACCTGAATACAATAACGACAAAATAAAGTATAATCAATATGAAAGCATAAAGGAAACATGAGGTCAGTTAGCACTTACAACAAATTTCGCTGCTGATCTAGCAGAATTTTTTTCTCTTTTTTTATTGAATTTGGGTATTTAATTAGCTTCTTCTAAATTACGGGATAAAGAATTAGATAAGGTGTTTAGAATTACCACGACTAGATACGTATGAGTATATTACTGTCCAGAAAATGAGATATACCCTCCTCTGAAACGCCATTGATCGAAGTTTAAGAGATTTTAATTTTTTGAGTTTTTTGCTCCGAGCTCCGCCGCAACTGGATCGGTTTTCAAAAACCCTGTGTGGAAATTTCATCAAAATCTAACTGGTACGTTCCAAGCTATAGAGGGGTCAATGATAAGCGGATCGACAGAGAGACGGAAAAAAGTGTCGGATTTTCGTGAAGTACCTGATACAACACCCAGAAATTTTCGAAATTTTTCACAATTGCAATTCTTCCACGTGCATAGGGGTCGGTAGTATTGGGATTGGCGGAACTACTCATAGGTGGCGTGTCACCTGTGTTTTTCGCACATCACGATGTTGAGTTTTCCAATAGAAAAATATTCTCTTCTATGATTTCCGTCGTTTGTCTCCAAGTGACTGTACATTGACCGTACTGATGATTGCTACAAAGCATGAAACAAAGCTGTATACTATGGCTGTGGTCACGGAGACGGAAAGCAAACAGATCGTCCGGTCATGTACATAATACGAGGGTTATCCAGACAGTAGGCTCCACTTATGCCTAGCATGAGAAGTAGTGCCGTAATAGAAAATCCCGCAAAGTATGAATCGCCTGGTGTAATTAGATTGTTTTAGGGAAAAATCACTCAGCAGCCGAGATTCATCGTGAATTGTGTGTAGCTTATGGACCAAACATTATGAGTGACGGTGTAGTACGTCAATGGGAGCGGTTTTTTGAAAAAGGAAGAACAATGATTCACGATATAGGAAGCAGCGGCAGGCCTTCTCTTGTTAGTGCTTACCTACTGAACAAAGTGATCGAAAGCGTTCGTGAGAATCGTCGCTCCACAGTTTTGGGATTTCCTGAACTTTTTTTCCACATGATAGTAGCAAAAACACTAGGCTACAAAACCGCTGACCGACGACCACAAAACAAAAAGAATGAGTTCTGACATAGACTTTCTTTCTCAGTATAACTCTGAAGGGGAAACGTTTTTCAACAGGATTGTTACTGGCGATGAGGATTAGGTAACCTACGTGAATACTAAGACCAAACAGCAGTCAACGCAATGAGGTCATACCGCTTCTCCAGGTAAGCCTTAAGAAAGCTCGGCAAACTTTGTCAACAAAGAAAGTTATCGCTACGGGTTTTTGCGATGCTACGACTATTACTTGGCAAACTATTGTGAAGCTTTGACCAAGAACACCAGAACAAGCGCCGTGGCTTTCTGACACGTGATGATATGCTCGCCCTCACATAACTCAAAGGACAAATTAACTTTTGGAAGTTCAAATGGGACGTTTTTGATCATACCCCATATAGTCCGGTTCGTAGTGGCTTTCACGTATTTCCGTGCATGAAGCGATGGCTTGGATCACTGTGGTTCACCAATGATGGAAAGCTTCAAAACGCCGTGATAGGTTTGCCTCATCCACAGGCTGTAGATTTTGATGCAGGAGGTATTTCAGTCTGTTCAAAGATATGTTTAGCGACTATGTCGAAAAGTAGAGAGGAGGCGTAGTTGTAGAATATATATAATATAATGTCAGGCGCGAGACATTATTCTAGGGCCTAACAAGGGTTGGCCTCTTTTGGATGGACTTTGTAGACGCAACATGAGGGTGCTTATGGAGCCGTTGGCTGGTAACAACGTGCTGAGATACCACCTAGATATGATGTGGGCTGTTGAAGGTATCACGTGTACAATTGTGCTGTGGGGGAATAAGAGAAGTGCTAGGCGCGGGGTTTTATGAGAAAAGGCCGAAAACTGAGATCCCTACAAGTCTAGGTAACATAGCTACAATATTGCAGGTTAAGGTAACACACACAAGACTGTACAAAAGAGATAATAAGGAAGGAGACTGTAAATCAGTCGATCGCCAACAGCCAGGCATAAAGTCGATTGCAAACATCGTTTAAATTTGTAGAGGACTTCATGAATACTCTCAAAGAGCCTGGAAACCGAAACAAGGTAACATTGCTTTGGACACGAAGGGCACAAACGAAATGAGAAGGAAAATAAGCTACCCAACAGGGTGCGGTCAATCGTCTTATAGGCCCCGAGCCTTTCTGTGGCGTGGCGAAAATACGCATCAAACAATCGATAAGGGATTGAACCAAGAAAAAGTCCTTAGAATGGTGGAGCAGCCTGCCGGTTCACAATCCGTCAAAACAGTTCATTAAAGAACGAAAGCCTGTATTTACAGAGGACCTACTTGAATTTGGTAGGAAGGCCATAAGGGCCATAGAGGTTCTCACAAAAGGACTAAATCGAGATAAGAGCCTCTTGGGTATGCCAGAAGAGGCCACATACCGTTTATGTAGAGAGCACGAGAAAACCCCAGTGCATCTTTTGTGTCACTGCTAAGGCCTGGCAAGGCTTCGGTTTCAGATATTAAGAATTACAACTGCAACAACAGAAAGCTACATACAAAGCCCTGTGTCAAGGCTACGCAGTTTGATTAAAGGATCAATGACGGACATAGTGGTTTAGACAGTGTTTATGGGAGATCACAATAGATCCATATGGGACGTTAAGGCTAGCAATCCTGTAATATGTAGGCGCACACTACGTGTCAGCGTCCACTAGCAGGGTGTACGTATTCTGCAGGAAGTAAGACTAATATCACATACCTGAATCACCGTGCCTATGGTGCATCCGACCAAAACACATATCTTCAGGAGATTATGGGGATCCTTCAAAGACACTTTCATCTGCATCTTGCGGACAACACACGCGAAAAATTTCAATACAATTGGATTCAAATGTCAACTCTGTACTTTATTATCAGTTATCGGAATATAGGTGTATAGGTCGTAAATTTTTAATATTCAATATTGGAAGCGGTGTGTTTTATCTGAAAGGATTATCATTCCTTTTATTATTCTGGAAAAGTCACGATGATATATGCTAAAACCATGATTAAAACATCTTATCTACTTGGTGAATGCTATACAACGATAACGATCGACAGCGTTACGGGTGACAGCACTTTGCGTACAAGTATTTAGGACATCAGAACGATCAATATTTGTGGTTGAGTTAGAAACTAACGAAATACTTAGATTTACCAATCTACCCTACATTTTGACTTGCCTTATTGCACTGAATCCGCGTATACCTCGAGAAAACCGTTGAATTATTTTATTACTCCCTGCTGTAACGATTGTTGGGGTGCAGCTCCATTGGTATTTTTGGAGGATAACAGATTTTCCGGTGGCAAACATTTTTTCGGTCATCACAGCGAAGAATTTTGACAAACTATTTGACATCAATCATCTAGATTAGAAGAAACTGATACGACTATACTGGGTACTACATGAATGAGAAAAAAAATAAAACTGCTGAGGTTGCTTCAGCTAAGTTTGAGAATACTAAGGTGGTGGTAACCAAACCAAGTCATGCACCAACGGAAACACCGAAAAACAGTGAGCCGTATTCATAAAACAAAGGATATATTTGTACTTGCAAATTTTGAAGGAAATCCTCCAGATGGTATTTATAATAATTTGCAGTAAATGCTTTTGCTTTTCGAGTATAAGTATATCCTTCAAAGCAGTGACATAAGTAAAAGAATATTTATAATCTTCACCTTATACTTGGCATAGGAAGCATATCCTTCAAAAAGTCTGAGTGTGGTCAGTAGCAGACTCAACTTCGTAACGAAAGATGGTCAAACGATGATGGCGGAAATTGTGGATGTTAGAGATGTTAAAACATACAAATCTCGTTTGCCTTCACTTGGTCGTGACTTCAAAAAATTATATCAGTTCGACGAAGCAAATGTGCAATGGCTTGTGGACAGATTTTTAGTTGATAATGAGGAAACCCGAGGAAGAGCGCTTTCATGTATTCATAAAATGAAGATATGTCTACGCTATCTCGGTGACCCTGGATATCAACACGGTATTGGTCAGGAACTTGGTGTTAGTCAAGCAACGGTATCTCGAACTGTGGATAGAGTTGTGAACAGCATAGTTGCACAGTCGAACGAATGGATCAAGTTTCCAACTACCAACCATGAACTGATGGAGGCCAAGCGGATATGGCAAAGCATGTATAAATTTCCGACAGCAATTGGTGTAATTGATTGTAAACATATAGGAATCCTGAAACCAAATCGCCATGGAGATGAGTATATCAACCGAAAAGGGAAACCTACTTTAAATGTGCAAGTCACTTGTGCTGCCAGAGAGATGTTCACAAGTGTTGATGTCAGTTGGCCTGGATCAGTGCATGATTGCAGAATATGGAGAAATTCACAGACTAGATCACAACTAATAAATAAAGCAATTGTTGTACTACTTGGCGATGATGGTTATGGTATTGAGCCATGCCTTATGACTCCCTTCAGAAATCCTACTCCAGGTGCAGAAATAAATTATAATAAACTTTTGAAACAAGAAAGAGTTATAATTGAACGCTGTTTCGGACAACTGAAATGCCGCTTTCCTATCCTACAGTATGTTTGCCGCGTAAAATTGGAGAATGTGCCGAAAATAATTATTGTTTGTATTGTACTCCATAATGTTGCGAAGAGCTTGCGCGATCCTCACTTTGAGTTAGCTGAACAAGACCCAGATGAAGATGAAGGAAATCATGAGAATGACGAACTTCCTCTCCGCCAACTAGGTCAACAAATAAGAAGAAACTTGAGTATCATAATAAATAGTTTTACTGATTAAAGTGTAGTTATAAGTTATAATAAGTTTTATTTTTGTGAACATCATAAGTTACAGGTGGCTTCTGACGCTGCATCATTTCTAATTTCGTTTTATAATACTCTTGTTGTAAAATAATTGTTTGGTACTGCTGTAATTGCACTAGACGTTGCAGTTATTTTGTAGTTAACCCTTTGGTTTCCTCAGTTTCATATTTCTCTGTTGCTCATTTTCTTTTTGGTGGCAATGTCTTCTGAATTACTGGCGCTGTAATACTAGCTATTTGCTCACTGCGCTACCAACCTAAATGGCACCTCTAATTTTCCCAATTGTAGGATTACAGTAACCTTCCATAGCTTTCAACAACTTTCTTTCCCAATCTAACAATTTAATTGCTTTATTACCAATTTTCTAAGATCTGTTTTTTTTTAATCTTGATTTCATGTTGTTGATTTTTTTTTAATAAGCCTTTAGTATATAATGGTTTACCGGATGTTGATACGTATTTTATCATCTTCTTCAAGGCATCGTCCTTTCTCATTTTTATTTTTGGAACTTGTGACTTTTGCAAAATAATGGGAGCAATTGCAATTTCATCCCGATGAACTGCAGGTCGTTGCCATTATTTTCTATAGTTTCCTCATCACTTGAGGATGACATGCTTATTAATTTGATAAAAAACTGTATCCAGTAAAAATTCGGAACGGTCTGTGTAAGCTCTGGAGTACAACTGTCAGTGATGCTGAGTGAACGAACTCCCACGTCAACTACAAGCTGGAACAAGTCAGGACATGTCGCTCAAAATACAAATACCAGTCAACCTTTTACTTCTTCTTGGAGGATATCCTCGCGAGTATAAGGTAATCATTATGAATATAAACACAAGGATATGCTTATACTACCTTTTTCTCCGAAGCAAGACCTTATACTTTTACCTTTTGCTTCCGAGGATATGCTTCTCTTTTATGAATACGGCTCAGTAAGTGCCTTAGAAAATCAAATAAGGAGCTAAAACCGGAAATAAAAATATTATGTGAAAAAGTTCATTCATACAGTCAGTTATTAATAGAAAAAGATAGATTGATCGAGCAAAGAAGACCTCTGTTACAAGAAGCAAAGAAACCCCATTGAAAAGCATAGTTATAGACCTAGACAAAAACTTAAGCTGGTCTGAGCTTCAAATCAAAACTGACGATGTGAAGAATTTTAGAAATGGTGGTATGGAAATTAAGGTTCACGAAAGTAATCATACCCAGTTAAAGGAAGACATTGAGAAAAATTTACCAGCACCGTATCAGGTGACAGCCGAAAATGTTTAGACATGAAATTTAAATCGTAGGCTGCCATACAGATGAATAAATTACCGAAGAAGAGCTGATAGAAGACATCACAATACAGAACCATTTTATAGAAAAGGAAGATAATAAAATAGACGCAGAGGTCACAGGTAATTTATTCCAACAGATTTTCGACGATTATGATGTAAAAATTCTATTAGGATTTCAAAATGTATCTGTACCTATACAAAAATAATGAAGTGTCTCAGTGCACAAATTGTTTCCGATTTAATCTTTCTGGAAGAAAATGCCAAAATCCTAGTCTCTGCTCAGTCTGGAGAAAATCATGACACCTCCTTTTGAAAGCAAACACATTTCAAATGTGTGCAACTGTTTGTATTCAAATCACCAGTATAAAAAATCTTACAGTACGGATCATCTTCCGACAGACAAAAATTGCCCAGTATATAAATTCTTTCGACACAGACATGTCTCACGAATTTAATTTTGATCATTTTAGAATTATTTAGAATACTCAAAAGCTTTTCTAAATTATATACGATTTAAATATTCTCAATGACTGATAGTAAAATTCAGATCGGACACTTGAATATACGTTCTCTCATGTCTAGTTTTGATGCTAGCATGCAGCTGTTCTTCCGTCGTGGACACGAATGGACCACAAACTCGTCTTTTTTCATTTTGATATTCTATCTTTTAAAAGTAAACAAAAGCATATCACAATCAGGGATTTTAAAATTTTCAGTGAGGTTTCTTTTCTTATCGATCTTTCTACATCGGATATAAATGAATTATTTACGAAATCTAATATTGATGAGAAGTTTATGCACATTACAAGCCTTATTGTGGAAACCTATTAAAAATTATTGACTTGGTCATGTATCACTATTCAGTTTTTGTTCACAAGTTGCTGGTCACGTCTAAACCCTCTTACTCGAGGGAAAAAAATTCATTTAATAATGATGTTCACTGTAGAACTCTCAGAGAAAAGCATGCGTCTACGCGTCAACGCAGTTTTTCCTACAATGTTGCTATTATTCATAATGACCTTTCTAAAGTACATAAAGTATTTTCATTACCTGTATTTCGACAAAAAGTTAAAACAATATTATACAACCCACCAAACATATAATTTACGTAATCATGCATTTCTTTGTTTAACCCTTCTTTAACTCAGGTTAATAATGTTTGATGTACTTGGGCTTGGAAAGTTTGCCTTTTCCTTTCTTTATTTTTTTACTTTCGATGTAATGAACCAAATCTGTTTGTGAACAGTGTATAATTTTGAACATCTCTAACGACTACGAGTATACAGGTATGGTTGAGTCTGAGAGTAGCAGCATGCTAAACTTCGCCATGTAAGTCTGACATTTGGCAATACTACAATGTAATTGTGGATAAATAAAGACGTCTATTATTATTATTACTTCCTGAAAATAAAATACTGTTTGTCTTTTTATGCTCCTAACGCACATTTCTGGATTCTAACTAATACAAGGCGCCTAGGAAGACGTCTGAATGGAATTTACTCCCCCTAACTCGCCTCCACGATGCAGTCTGGCTCTGAGTGTTCCAGTCGGATGTTTCCTTCTCATTATATCTCACAGATCACATAATGGGTAATTGTTGAGTGAATGTCAATTTAGAAAAACACGTGTTTAAATAGTATGCTTTATTTAAATATAAAATCACTTAATACATATTTTAAAACTTAAATTACAAGTATACTATAAATAAAGTCGATAAATGTTATATAAATTTAATGCTTTTGTTTTGTCATATTAATCAGTCTGAACCGATACAAATAACTAATGCCACTTACAATAATATCAAATTGGATTCACACGTCAAGGTTAAAATGGAATGCATTGTTTATGTTCTTGTTATTCTTATATAACGCACCTAATAAATAAATTATAGAATAATTTAGTATTGCTAAGCGTCTTTATACATACGTACAAACACTTCTTCAAATGAAGAACCTTCGCAAATCTTATTTTACATATTTACAATTACAGTATGTATAAATATGACTCCGATTAATGCATGGGAAATCCATTTCCTTGCATTCTTTTATTGTTATGAATAGTTTCGCGATACATAAAGACTTTCTCATTATGAAGGCTTTCTCATCAGAATTTCAAGTATATCCAAACCTTTCCATTCGAACGCAAACTAATTAGTTTTATTTCATTTCGGAATCTCACGGAAGTTCTCAGCGAAACTGGATCACATTTTTTACCGGAAAACGATGATCTCACTAGTTCAAATGATACATCTGAAGCCCAAAAGTTTGGGCTCTGCTTGATCATTCTGAATAAACAGGAATCTTAGTTTAAAAATGTTTGAGTGCTTTCAACTTCTCTGCTGAAATTATTTAGACATAGTCCGGGCAATATCTTTTCATCTGGTGAGAAAAATGTTGTTTCGATTGTTTGCATTATATTTTTTAAAAAGTGCTCGTTTTAACTACTTTGCTTGTCGCTAAGCCGTCAAATATGTTTTAGTTTTTTATCAAATTCCAAAAAAAAGTTGCTCCGGCCAAAGTGAGTTTAGGTTTTTGGGACATTCTGAACAAAAAAAGGTGATTTAGAACTGTTCTCGAAAGTTGATAGTTTTTGAGATATAAGCGAATCAATATTAAAGACCGAAATATGCCATTTTTGAACCTAAAAAACGATTTGACGAACCAAAAATTTTAATATCATTAATGTTCCTGAATATTCCTCAAACATCCATCAACGGCAATCCAAAGTATTTCAGGACGTATCGTTATTGTAAACCTTTGTGTTTTAATTGTTAACTGAGCACGCGCTCAATGATTAGTTGCTGCGGCAAGCGGCCGCCTCTACATGTTGCATCTCTCTCGCACTCACGCAGAGCTTACACTGAGCGCATGCTTGGTTAATAATTAAAAAACAAAGGTTTACAATATCAATACCTCCTCAGATGCTCTATAATTTTGTTAATGAATGTTTGAAAAATATCTAGGAGTATTGACAACATCAATATTTTCGTTTTTTCATATTGCTTTTTGGGATTGCATATTTCTTCCAAATATTGTGTCGCTTATATCTTGAAAATTTCCAAATTTAGAGAGAAGCTCTGAAGCACCTTTTTGTCCCGATTGTCTTAACACACTTGACAGGATGGGAGAAAAAAACTATTTTTGAAATTTGTTTAAAAAGATTGTTCAAAACAGTTTTGATGCAAATTCGGGGCTGGCAACATACAGATTCGTTAAAATCTGAATAAGAATATTTTTCCCATCAGATATTGCCCTGACTAACAGGAATCACTTTAAGGTTTTGTGATTCAAAATTGAATGCAGTTCAAAACTGCATGAACTAAAGGTTTGCAATAACAATACCTCCTCAGATGCTTTAAAATTTTGTTAATGGATGTTCGAAGGACATCTAGGAGCATTGACAATATCAATATTTTCGTTGTTTCATATCGTTTTTTTGGGTTCGAAAATTGCATATATCTTCCAAATATTGTATCGCTTATATCTTGAACAAATTTAGAGACAAGTTCTGTAGCACCTTTTTGACCAGATTGTCCTAAAATTCTTCGACACGAGCGAAGAAAAAATCGGTTTTTCATTAATTTGTTTGAAACAATTGCTTATTGAGGCCAATTTGGGGCTGGCAACATACAGATTCGTTAAAATAAGGATATTCTTCCCATCAGATAATGCCCGGACTTACAGGAATAACTTTAAGGTTTTGTGATTCAACATTGAATGCAGTTCAAAACTGCATGAACTAAAGGTTTGTAATAACAATACCGTCTCAGATGCTTTAAAATTTTGTTAATGGATGTTTGAAGAATATCTATTGTATTGACAACATCAATATTTTCGTTTTTTCATATTGATTTTTGGGATCGAGAATCGCATATTTCTTCCAAATATTGTATCGCTTATATCTTGAACACTTTCAAATTTAGAGATAAGTTCTGATGCATCTTTTTTGTCCAGATTGTCCTAAAACATTTCAACATGAGCGGAGACAAAATCAGTTTTTTTTAATTTGCTTGAAAAAATTATTTAAAAACATTTGAGGCAAATTTGCGGCTGGCAACATACAGATTCGTTAAAATAATAATATTCTTCCCATCAGATAATGCCCGGACTTACAGGAATCACTTTAAGGTTTTGGGATTCAAAATTGAATGCAGTTAAAAACTGCATGAAAACTTGTAAGATCGCTTTATCTTTAGGAGGAAAGATAAGTAGATATCTTTCCATCAATCCATTATCAGATTTCTAAATAGTACCAAAATTGGTTTGGCGTCTATTATACTTCTGTCACCCTTTTGAGGAGTCATATTTATTAAGTTCTTACTTGTGACTAAGCAAGAGTATCTTGCTGATAAGCCTTTAGCGAGTTGTCAGAGATAAGGCTGCAAAAGTGAGAACCACCCAAATCATTTGAACGTTGACGGAACGGATGGGACTAGAACCGGCTGTTGCCACTGCAGAAGTTGTACGAGTTATGTTCTTGGTAATGTTTTTAACGATGCTCGGGTTCATCACCATCTTGGAGTCGCAGGCGGTACCTCTGATGGCATCGGCTACAGTTGAATTGAGGATTCTGAAGTTGTATTCGCTAGGATTCAGCTTATCGTACATAAAAACAGGAAGTTTGTCGGACATAACCTAGAAAGACAAATTAGGTTTAGTGTGCAT
The DNA here is from genome assembly GCA_963669975.1 of Acanthoscelides obtectus. NCBI lineage: Eukaryota > Metazoa > Arthropoda > Insecta > Coleoptera > Chrysomelidae > Acanthoscelides > Acanthoscelides obtectus. Next base: position 49,017,030 of record CAVLJG010000008.1, read on the forward strand.
ATAGGTAAATAATGGCGTCAAGTAGGTCTCTACATTTCCCACTTAACGCCGTCATCAGTTCATTAAGGACTATGTTCAGCATAAGTTGGACCCTATCGAAATAAGATATAGACGTATATCTTGGTAGATGATATTGCTATACTTTCGTTTGTTATCCCTGATGAGTTGCCAAAAAAGCACGAAACGGATGTCCATGGTTGGCTGAGTGGTCAAACAGACGAAAACAGCAAGTTTAACTTTAAGTTAGACCCTCTGAGAAAAAAAGTTAGTTGTGAATATCTATAACAGATAATTAAACGGATCAAATCCGTCAATCAGGTCCATACAATTAGTCCATAGACATTCTTTCTCTTCCCTATCTAGCAACGTCGCCCCTCCCCAATACCTGCGCGTCAGACGCGGCAGCGCAACAGAGCGCCAGTCATGCGAGGACATTTATGAAGACCCGCATGCCAGCTAGAGAGCAGACGCACGGATTCGTGTCGAACGCATTTGTCTATCATTCTTTTTTTAGGGGGGGGGGGTACGGGGAAATCTATGGTGTGTGAAATATGTCTAATAGGTGCGTAGAATTTCCGGAGTTGCAAGTGTATTGATATACTAACTAACTAATAAAATATACGTACAAACTCCAGTCCTCAATTTGTTAATCCTAAAAAATTTCTGAAAAATGATTAGGACCCTTTGAAAGTCAAAAACGAAGTTTGGGCAATTTTTTTTTCGTTTTTGGTGTATTTCTTCGCCGCCACGAGACCGATTTAAAAAAACTATAAGGCTTTTTCGTTCTTGGCATAGAAGTAGGATTAAGTAAAAAATTCATCTGAATTCGAGCAATATTTTGCAAGTTATAGATGGGCCAAGGATTTGCGAATAGACCGATAGACAGACAGGCCGACAGACCAACGAAAATGAATTACATGTTTTTTCATGATATACAACTACATGTCATATAATATGCAAAAAGTATATTTCGTTTTCGAAAATGTTTGGTACCACAATACTTTCTCGCCGGCAGGCGTGGAAAATAAAAGCAAAATAATAGCTCCAAGAAACTAAATACTATTCGAGAAAAAATTCTTTATAAACGTTTATGTTGACACCCAGAGTGCAAATGCACGAAAAAATTATTTGCCTTAAAATTTATAAAGGCAACAATATTTTGGCCCTGCATCCTTTGAACAACTTTTACATTGACGTACGTCTATTTTTGAGTTTTTTTGTGGATTTTCGTCCACTAAACTTTCAATTATTGGAAATAGACCATTTGAATTGGTTACAAATTTCATGGTGTAATTAATATACATGGTGCGGCAGAGTGGATGGACGGTGTTAAAAAAATCATAAAATAGTAAATTTTTACTCGAAAACAAATTCATTGATGGAATCAGGTTTACAAGGAAATAGCATTTGAGACAGTCAAGTGTGGAAAATCACATCAGGCATATGGTGGCCGAAATCGTTGATGCAGTGCTGGAGGCGTTCTTGGAAGTTCGCGTAGACTCTCTCCAACATCGCTCTCTCAACTTGGGCGAGTTTCACGCGAATTTCGCCCTTCAATTCGTCCAGAGTTCGGGGCTTGTTCGCGTATACTCTAGCCTTGAGGTGTCCCCATAAGAAAAAATCGCATATAGATAAATCTGGGGACCGAGGAGGCCAATGAACATCGCCAAACCTGGAAATAAGGCGACCAGGGAAGAGAGGGCGAATAACGTCCATGGATGCTCGGGCTGTGTGGGCGGTCGCCCCATCCTGCTGGAACCACACACGTCGGATTGGAACACGTCGCCGTCGTAATTCAGCGAGAAAGAAGTAGCGCTCTGAGTTCACGGTAACATCACGACTATTACCGAAGGGCCAATGATGCAAGTTTGCGATACAGCGCACCAAACCGTTACTTTTGGGCTGTGCAGCGGTCTTTCGTGTAACTTGCGGATTTTCGTTAGCCCAATAAAGACAATTCTGCTGGTTAACCAAGCTGTTTAGGTGAAAGTGGGCTTCGTCACTCATAGGCGAAAACGCGGTGCTCCACCGTCCAAGGCTCCATAACGACAACTGGTAAAATAATGCTAGGATCTCACGAGTCAAACGGCACCCTCCCCTCTCTCTCGTAGACGGAAGCGGAGAGTACTACCCATCCCAAAAACGTCCGTCCTCTTTGCCGCACCCTGTATAATAAGTATAACGATTAAATGCATAAACATCCTTGAGACAATATATACCACTAGAGGAGTAATTTCCAGTTATTTTTGATCAAATTGTATCTCCTTTACTGAAATAGTCTAAGAAATAAAAGGAAAACAACAAAGGAATAAAACTAAAATTTGATAATTACCCAAAGTATATCGTTGGCATCAACCTTGATGTCATTAGGGAACACCATAGTCTCATTACTCATAAAGACCCTTCCCTGAGATTCCATGGTATAATTCGGATTGGTTGTCCTCCAGCAAGCTACAGCGTTCAGGTTCAGTAAAGTATAAAACAAGACATTTGTTTTCTGATGAAGGAAAGATGCTCCACTCTGAGCCTTCGGACCGCGACTGCCCAAAACCTGAAAATTGTTATTCATGTATCTAGGACGTTAGGTGGACATAAAAATAAATAAACTGTCTATATTATGTTATATATATAATAAGTAGGCTGTAAAGTAGGACTAAACTTTTCATAAAGTAGATTCACTTTGCTTGTAGATAAAAATGAATAATTTAACTTTGTTGGCGCTCTCACTCTAACTCCGTCATATGATGAATCACAATCACAATCAAGTAGAAGGTTTATATGCGTCACAAACCATCGCCTGCGAAAATAATAGTTCACCTTTTGTAAGCCTAGCAAGTAAGGTAAAACACTGGTTCAAAATGAACTGAACCTAAAATACTTTCAACATACTAAGCATACTGCTTTCGTCTGTCCTTCCAAAAATAGCAAACCATGGACAGCTGTTCCGTACTTTTTGGGTACTCGTCAGCATGGTCTTGTAACAGAGGGGTTGAACTTTAATTAAATACTTGGCAACCTCAAAAATATTTTCATTTGAGTTTTCAAGCATTGAAAATGCCAATTTTCAGAAGTTTCTGTTAACCGTCGAAAAATCTAAAAAAACTTTTATTACAGATGAAAACCACAGCAAACTGGGAATTATGAGTACATTAAGAAGTTTTCGCCGCCTGATAGTCGATGTGATATGATTTTTTCGTTTTTATGCGCATTCTCTAAAATGTCATCAAATTTGATTTTAAATAAGCGTTTTTTTTTAATTGAACCGATCATTCTAAACAAAAAAGGTATTTAGTAACATTTTTTAATTAGAAGCGATGCAATTGTCTGAAAACCCCTAAAAATGAGCATTTTCATTACTGAACCATTTGGTTAAAAATCATTCATTTTGAGGTTGCTAAACATCAAAATTCCAGCTCAAGCCTTCCCTTAAAATACCTCAAAGAGCATTTTACATTTAGTTTATTTTAAAGCAGGTAGGCTAACCAGAGGTGAACTTTTAATTATCGCAGACTGTACACCAAATTGTACTTCCTGATCACAGGGTTTTAAAAGGTCTAATGTATAGCCAAGCTAATGAGAAATCGCATATGGCATCTTGGAAGATTTGTTTTTTAGCGAAATTATGTACAGTAACGACCTATCAGATTTATCGTCAAAGGTTTATAAATCACTGTAAAAAAATACTTGATTCAGTTCAACACCTCTTGTTAAGAAATAAACTCAATTAAAATGATTGAAGCTGCATCATCAGTTAGAATGCAAAATTGGTTGAAGTATGGTTTCTCAAATTCAAACGCTGGATGAACAGCTAAATCTCACAAATATGATGAATAAATTATTGGATAAATTAACTTATATGGTGCCCCGTAGAAATGAGAAATTTCACCCAACCTAAATGGCACCAGTATAAACGTAACTTAAATGCTATTGTATGTATTATTACCTTGAACTCGTGGAAGTTTTTAGGATCTGTAGCTAAGGTTTCGTCTCGTAACAATTTAGTACTAACTGTGAACTCATGGAAACTGTGCATTGGGTGGAAGTACAGAGTACTGTATCCTGCCTCATCAGGTTTGGATAGAGCCAGACCAAAGATGCCATCTGCCCATTGGAATGTAATCTGGAAATTCATTGATTGGTTACTAATTAATTAGAAGCAACAGCATTTAATAAGTTCGAACTGTTTAGGTTGTTATGATCTGATTCGTAAGTAATTATTTTATTACTAGACAATACAGGGTGTCCTCAATGTTGATACTTTCCTTTACACGGCGCGTAAATCTTGTAAAAATGCGACGATTTTTCTAGTAACATATACACGAAGTCTTAAAATTACCCAGAAAAATCAATCAATCCCATACAAAACCTAATCTGGCTCTGCTCGCCGATCTGATCAAACGTCATCACGTACGATGCGCAATAGAACTAAATCCAGCCGCTGGCCGCGTTGGTAAATAAAACCTTTACACATCGGTTTTAAATTAAAAAAATGGCACACTCATACAGCAAATTCGGAGTTGTCCATATTATTTCAATTGTCTTCGAAATTCTACCGAGGCTTCGCGAGTGCATGCAGATCGTTTTTCAAGATCTTTCGTGATTGTTTTTTGTTTGAGGCGAAATGAAATCTTTAGCTTATAAAACTGAGGTGAACACGGTTGACGAATTACGTGTGCGAATTTAGCAATAAGCTGCATTCAGTCAGGAAAGGGAGTCCATTCTTAAAACCTACACCGATGCTTGGCTACGTCGAGCGCATACACGTGTATTTGAATCTATCGCAGACAACTTTGAACAATACTTACAAGTGACAGAGCTATACTTGAAATTTCTTCTCGGTGAACCGTGACTAATTTTTCATTCTTTAAGTTTTTTGCTACAATTTCACCATATGTTAGCTTTGTAGTTGTTTTTGAAAACGAAAGTCCAACCTTCAGGACACCCTATAAGTAGTTTATATATATATATACATATATATATATACAGGGTGTTTCAGTTTATGGTTGCATAACTTTAAGATTCGATAGAACTTTTAAAATTAATGCATAAAGTCTATATAAACATGGGTCGAAAAATGTGTGGCCCTCGAAATACAGGGTGTTTAAATTTACTTTCTAAAATACTTTTTTTTAAATATTTCGAACAATATTTGATGTATAACAGTGAAAATTGGTTACAAGGGTTTTTTGGTACGACAAAACGAACCATGGGCATAGTTTTAGCCGCTAGAGGGCGCTCTCTACTGTACCTGTAGTACATTGAAATGACCGAAAATTTTTTCTTAGTGCAATTTTTTGCTTTTTGAATACAAAAACTGATTCTTCGAAATTATTTGCATAAAAAAACTCAACTGTGTGTTTTCGTTATAGTTAGCCGTTTTTGAGATATTTCGATTTTTAAGGTTCGATGCATTTTTAATTATTTATGGGAAAATAATATTTTTTTTACATTTTCGATTTGGGCATTACAAGTAATGAAGACGATCGTTTAGATTGTGTTTTTAAACACAGAAATAATTCCTAACTCCAAATAAACACAAAAAAACAGAATATTAATTTGTTTAATTTTCCAATATTATTTTTAACAAATTAAATTAATTATTTACAACTAAAATGCTATTGGATAGTTAGGACAAACATACAAAATCTAAGGTAGTTGCCTGAAATGTAAACCCAATTGTTCAATACACAATTCACATCTACGAATGATCGAACGTGGTATAGCATTATTCAAATAAGGCGTTATTTCATCACATGCATTCCTGATTCTGTCTATTAGCATATCTCTTGTGGTTACGGGAGTCTGGTACACTTTTTCTTTTAGAAATCCCCACACAAAGAAATCTAATGGATTTAGGTCAGGGGATCGTGGAGGCCAGGCCGATCCATCTTTCTGGATAATTTTCGTCCAGCCAGTTTCTAACTATTCTCGAATAATGAGCTGGACAACCATCAAGCTGGAACCAGGCCAATCTTCTTAAATCTAACATAATATCATCCCACATATTTGCATGTTCAGCCTTTAAAGATTCCAAGAAGGTCGCAGCATTTAACCTTCCAGGCAAAAGGTAGGGTCCAAATAGTCGATTACGGTAGATACCAATCCACACGTTCACACTAAATTCATGCTGAAAATTTCTTTCCCGAACTGCATGCGGATTTTCATGCGACCAAATATGTTGATTATGAAAATTTACCACTCCACATCTAGTGAAGCATGACTCATCGGTCCATAAAACGTTACTTAAAAACTCCCTATTATTATCAGTTCTATCAAGAATCCACTGACAAAATGTGATTCTTCGTTCTCCGTCCCCTGGCTGTAGTCCTTGAACAGGTTGCAAATGGTAAGGACGTCTATGGTCATTTCTAAAAACACGGTGAACATGGCTTGCTGAAATTCCCAAGGCACCAGAAACTCTCCTAACACTTGTAGTCGGATCTCTATCAAACTCACGCAGAATCATACGGATAAATCTGCGCTGACGAACATTTATGTTTTGATCCCTTTGGAGATTTCCAAAACCATTTCTAATTATTTGGCGATGCACTCTTACAAATACTGAGCGAGTTGGATGTCGTCTGTTTGGAAATCTTCGTGCGTATTCTCTGGCTGCTTCTGCTGCGTTTCCATTTACAAATCCATACACAAAATGAAGATCCGCTAACTCTTGATTGGAGAATAAAAATGGCATTTTTATAAAACTTACAAAAAAAAAACAGGTAAAGGAAACTAAATTTCGTGCATTCACAATTGCAAAAAAACGTTTCAGGTTTCAACAGACAACAAAACTAACTGTCAACTAATTGACGTTTAACCTTATTTTGCTTTCAATTTCAAAAATATCTGCATGCACAGCCTACTTCTAAAAATTGTCGAGATACTGACTTTATAACGTTATTTTATCATAGATAATTAAAAATGCATCGAACCTTAAAAATCGAAATCTCTCAAAAACTACTAACTATAACGAAAATTCACAAGAGAGCTTTTTTATGTTGAAAAGTGCGAAGAATCAGTTGTTTTATTCAAAAAGCAAAAAATTGCACTAAGAAAAAATGTTCGGTCATTTTAATACACTACAGGTACAGTAGAGAGCGCCCTCTAGCGGCTACAGTAAAACTATACCCATGGTTCGTTTTATCGTATACCAATTTTTACTGTTATACATCAAATATTGTTCGATATATTAAAAAAAAACTATTTTAGAAAGTAAATTTAAACACCCTGTATTTCGGAAGCCACGCATTTTTCGACCCATGTTTATATGCATTATGCATTAATTTTAAAAGTTCTATCGAATCTTAAAGTTATGCAACAATAAACTGAAACACCCTAAACTAAGAGTTGATGACGATTTTTATGGAAACATAGTTTTTTAACATCAACTTACCCCGGCCACAGTCATCTCTCCAGCTGTAGGGCTGATGTGGAAATAGTGATGCTTAACCAACCAAGACTTGTTCTTCTTATAAGAATACACCACCAAGCCAGGGTGTCCCAGGTCAGCCAAGTAAGCATATGTATCATCGCATCCGTTTTCTTCGACAGCTATGTTGGCGAAGAAGCTGACGTCTTTCTTCATCTGTGAAAAAAACAAAAAATGACACACTCGTACAGAAATATCAATGTGTCGATATCCATATCATTTTAATGTACGCTGAGTGTCTTCGAAATGCTACCGAGGCTTCGCGAGTGTATGCAGATCGTTTCCCAAGGTCCTTTGTGATTTCTTTTTTTGTTTGTGCGAACTTAGCAATCTGCTGCAACCATTCGAAAAGCATCGAGCACACGAGTTTTTGAATCTATCGCAGATAATCTGGAATAATACTTATTACTTACAAGTAGCAGAGCTGTACTTGAAATTTCTTTTCTATGAACGGTGAATACTTTTTCATTTATTTTTTTTTACTTTCTTGTTGATGTTTCATCACTCATTTTAAACGTTGACGTTTATAAGAAGAAATATCCCAACGTAACGTTCAGGACACCCTGTAGTTTTTAGGCTACAACGAATAAAATTTCTAGTATTCAAGGATTTTGTTTTGATGGGTCATCTGATCAAGTCTGATGTAAAGGTGTTTTCTAGGTTTTCACAAGTGGTACCAATTATTTAGTTAGGTTGAGGTATCACCACTATTAGCGAGAGAAAAAAAGTCAGGTTCTTATTGAACAAGACAAATAAAATAACGACGGGGCAATTGAAGAGCTGCTGAAAAACACCATGGCCTAAAGATATTCGATTTGAACACACGCCAACTCGCGATAAAGTGTAATAACAAAAAAAATAGATTAAAAAACTGAAGATCGGGAGCTGCATGCACTTGAGGGCAAATGCCCTTGTGACAATTGAAGAGCAGGGGTGGGATACATCTAGGGGAGGCGCACGATTCTAGTCTAGCAAGGTAATTTTTACACGTCCCCCTTCTAATCCGCGTCTTTCTTGGCCCCTCATTTTTTCGGGGTTTTTCTACTTTCTGGTAACCTTAGAGCATAGTCTACAAACTTCTGGGAGCTAGTAAAGTTCGAAATTAGACAATTCCCATACTTCACCTATCACTAACAATGCTAAGATTGCTTGTATAGTTAGAGTGTTGTCTATATTTATAACACGCTACTGTTCATCAGATCAAGAACAACTGGGTGTTGCATTACGATAATGCTCCTTGTCACGCAGCAATGTCAAAAACCGAGATTTTGGCCAGTAACATTGTAATTATATTTGAATAAAAAAAATTAAAAAAACAGTCTCATCACTTAACTTACAGACCTTGTACATAAAGTTTCGTCACTTTTCTGACGCACGTTATAAAAGAGTGAATTGAGTATTAATGAGTTCGTCGGTGGGAATGGACCAAACTCCAGGATCTTATTTATTATTCACTTAAACATAATCCAAAATACTCTAATATTATCTAAGTTTCGTTTATTTTTAAGTTGTAGTGTGATAGAAAATAAACAAGTCAGGCCAAACAACACCTCGGCAAATCGTTCGTAGGGCGTAGGATTGGTCTTACGTGGGTGGTCCATAAATTGCCATTTAAAAACTCCAGTACATTTACCATCGAATTTTTGCTTATGGAGCATCTAACCTTAATCACTTTGTAATCAAAAGATAAGGGACGGCACAGTCACGTTTCTGTCCAATAGGCGAGTGCCCAACCACACACAACACTTCTTGGAAATTGAACTATACATGAGCAGTATTCAATTTCCGTACTTTGAAGCACTCGAATACGGAAAAAATGTATTAGCTCAATACTCATAGAAATGCTTTCTTTACAGTCTCTTCCTTTATAAAATGAAATAGCATGGGAAAACATCAATGCTATCGGGCTGATCAATTTGTGTATTTCAAATTTAGAAATGTTACGGGGTGTTCCATATTTAAATGTACACAGTGAAATAGTAAGTATTATGAACCGAGACCTTCTTACATCTGAAAGTAAAGAAGTTGTAAATTCAGTTTTTATCTAAACACGCCAAATGTTTAATATCACCTATCTCAGGCACTATTGAACCGATTTTGTTGAAATTATGCACAATAAGTTGCCTAGAAGTGACATAAAACTAGACGGTTAAAAAACAAAGCGCCGGACTCGATTTCTGTCACTTTTTTGTTTTTTACCAAAATCAATACATTTTAATCTGAATATTGAGATGTTTGACTATGTGCAAAAAAGCCAATGAATGATGCTACTTGATCAAGAAAATATATGTAGTTTTAGTTTTTGAGTTTTTTTATTCATTCAAATATCTCATTTTTAGCAGTGTGTATGACACAAAACTCAAAATTTTAAGAGTTGTCAACTTGGCTTCATCAGTATTTTAAAAAATAATGCTCTGTCGGGATCTCAAAATTCCACGGCCGAATTATGTTTTTTTTATTCCCTTGTATTTCATTAAGTGGAAAATTCTTAGAAAAAATAGAAATACATGATATAAATAAAAGGGAAAATTATTCTTATTCTGTGTTTTTTTTTAGTGTTTCTTTATAGTTAAATTCTATCAACTGCGGCATTTAGTATGCAGATGCAGTGAGTTTGACTCTCCAGATCAATAATGAAATTTTATAAAAAGGGGCACAGAGCATTTTCAGTCTAGTTTCATTTACGTGCTTTCGTCTTAACCCTGTTGGATTTAATTACATTACGCACACATGCTGCATCACACAAAGCTTTTGTGGAATTTTAAATTAATATCAAGTTGGTCTGGAAGATGCCGTTTCCCTTTCAAGCATATTTCATGTTGTACAATATCAGTTGACAGAACCTGATAATTAAAAAAATACCGGAAAAAATAAATAGGGTGCATTACATTAACTTTCTTATTTATTTACCTATATCATGTATTGCCCTTTTTTCAGCGAAATATCAATACATTCAGAGTATCGCTTTCAGGGCGTTGTACTTGAAAATTAACTAGAAAATTTAAAGAAACGCAATAAATCTACTTTGCTAATTCATTGGCACCATTCATTGATTTTTCTGTACATAGTCTAACATTTCAATATTCAACTTAAAAGGTGTTGATTTTGATAAGAAGCAAGAAAGTGAAAAAAAAATCGTCCTGCACTTTTTAACCATCCGTCTGGTTTTATGTTACTCCTAGGCTAGGTTATAGCGCAAAAATTAAACGCAATCAGCTCAATAGTGTCTGAGATATATGATATTAAAGATTTGGCGTTTTTCTATGTTCAGATATGAAAAGTACGGAAAACCCATTATATCAAGTTTTTCATAAATGTGACGTGGATTATCTCAGTACATTAACGGTGCATCTCATTCAAAATAGCAAAAGCTTGTGTCGCTGAAATACTTAATACACATACAAATCCAAGTTTTTCTATAAATACATACTAATTCAAAGAAAGTCAAAAATACGTAGTTAAACGTTAATATTTACCTGGTCTTCTGGTATTTGATAGCTCCTGATGAGCGTATCCGTATTGAGATCAAAGATGAACAATTTAGGCTTGGAAAGCACCTTGGACCCTTCCAGAATATCTGCTACCCCTGTATCCACTACCCACAACCTTCCGCAGGAGTCAGCACGGACCCTGAATGGGGACACGATCTTGTCGGGTGGTACCATGCCGGATTCATCCGTGTGAGTGAGATCGTGGTACTCCCAATTTGGGTACGGGCGCAGCTTTGGGGAATCTTTCGGATCTGAAAAGAAAAAATATATTGAACCACTTAAGCCCATTTAATAACTAGCATGTTTTTTACTGAAAACGCTACATTAAAGGTAGATGCGTATTCTGGGTAAACACCCCGTAAGTCACTACACTCCTTCCAAGTGTTCGCTTTATCTGGGTTTCCTTGATGTACCTTAAAAATATTAAAACATTCAAAATTAAAACATGTTGCATATTAGTCAATAGTTACGTGTAATTTCCAATAATAAGCAATGTAAAATATGATTAATATATTCATTTTGCTTAGGTTATATACATACCACTAACCCTATTTTCCACTAAAACAAACGTAGCCATAACAGTGTTTCGAACTGTTTCCATTATTATTAATAAATTATGAGAGTTATTCGAATGCCTTCATCAGAAATAGAGTCATAAAGAGGGGAGGGTGTGCTTCCAGATATAACGACACAGCAACTATCGGTTGTCCAATGTATCTGAAAACCTGAGCGGTGATAACTCCGACATGTCGTAACCCGGTCGTCTATCAAAACCGGTTGTGCAATCAGGACAGTAGTGTGTCTTAGAAAGGCTTACAACAAATGTATAACTATGTCGACTGGACTATTATTCCATATTAATTCCACGCTCACTGTCCACTGACTCGACAGTCTCGTCTGTGACTAACTGCTTCCGCCATCTGGTCGGATATTTATCCACCTCTCGACACGTCGAGGAATGTTCTAGCATTTTCCAGGCAGAGTCGTTAACTTCCATGGGAACAGACTCGATTGCATCAGGTGCCTCCCGACGGATCTCGATTATTCTTGAATCTCGGCCTAACCCTTCTTAGACAGCGCCGCAAGCGCTCAATACAGTCGCGCAACTGGTCGCCTAAGCGTCGACTCTGCAAGTCGACTCCTCGCCACTCAACGTCCCAGCTATACGAGGGCGTGACAATATCTTAAATAACTTCGACTCGATTCGTTGAAAATAATACCTAGACCCTAGACTAACATGGTGTGGAGTTATTAGATACTAGTTAAGCGTTATTGGAATCCTTGGTAAGTCAATTCTCGTTACTATTTTCTTAATCGTACCTTTTTGTTTAAGCATACAAGTATCAAATTAAACTAATTGAGTAGACAAATAGTGTTTGGCATACAAGCTTGATCACTCGGTATTTTAATTTGACCTTACGCAGTATGAAGAAAAACACAAAGACCCGTATGAACAATAACAAAATAGTATTAACAGCTTGCCAGAAACCAGTTTGCCCACAGAAATAACGCAAATTATGCACATGTATATTGTATACCCACTTCCTACTTGCATTTCTCGTCAGAGATACCTTGATCTATATTTACAGAACAGAATACATGCCGAGTTTTAACTCGTTAACTAAGAGGTGTAGTGGTAATTCTCCATCGTCTCTTGATCTTGTTAGCCTTGTATGTAAGCTTATGATTTGTCGAGTCAAAGAGTGTAAAAATTAAATGCGAGGATACAGTTTACAGGGTTTCTCAGGGTCTGCCTGAAACTTTTGAATGTGTGTGATTTTTTCAGTAATTGTTCAATAACTTCAATCAAAGGCGCGTCACCACAGTTACACTGATTTCATTCGTAATGAATATAAATGGCATATAGTATCTCAGCAGTAGGAAATACGGTATAGCAAAACTAAGGTTACCAGATGGTCGGGATTCGTCTGGATCGTCCCAATATTTCATATGATATCCAGACTCCCGGCAAAATACATACTGTCCCGACAAATAACAAAACACAAATTTAAAATTACTAAGCGAAACCCGTGCAACGTTTTTAGGAACAAAACTCGCCCTAACGAACTATCGTGTTTGTATATTTTGGATATCCGTTACAGTAGTGGGCAAATTAGCTTGAAGTGCAGATACAGGATGTACTACAGTTCAAAAAGGTGTTTCGTCAGGTCGTTTTAATAAAAAAAGTTCCTATGAACATATGTCCGCAGTTGCTTCGTTTCTGCGATACAGGGCGTTAAGTTATCGTAAATGTACTCAAACCGAGTTGGTTGAAATTTGGTGCAATTATTTGAAGTTGTAAGGTGCTTGTTTAGCTCAAAGTACATTCAAATTGTCAGGTCCAGTGCGTCTCACTGTGCACCACAGTCATATGATTGAGATAAAAGACTTCGCCCTTGACTTTTTTGTAGTTTTTATATTGCTTTAGATTAAGCAAGCAAAAATACAACTTTTAGGTCTCTTGTGTTTTCTTAATATCTAGCTACGTTTTTTTTAATAAAAAAAATAAAACTTTCACGAATTCTAAAAACCACCTATGGTCAATAAAACATAACCAATTTCGGCCTTAAAGTAAATGAGCAAAATACCCACCTACTGATAAAATACACGACTTTAATCGACTTATTATGGAGTATCTAACCTTTCAAAAATACCTCGAGTAATTCTTATGACATTGCAGTTGTCAGCTGACCGTTTCCTCAATACATTCACATCTACTACAGAAGTTTTATAAACAAGAGCCTTCAGATGACCCCATGAATAGAAATCTGGAGGATTTATATAAGGATTGTGAGCTTCTCAAACTTGAGCTCCTGCATATTCAATCCAGCGATTATGGTAGGTGATGTCGAGATGCTGATAAGCAAAAACATTGGTGCCCCGTCGTTCATAAAGCACATGTTGATTTTTCTTCTACTGGTGCTTCTTCTAACAAATGGGCATATGGTCCCGCAAAAAGCCCGTCAAGGATTCACCTGCTAATCGTGCTGGTAAAAAATGGGCCAATTAGGCCAACGTGGGGATTTTCGTCGGCCGAGAAATGGTCATTGTGAAAGTTCATAATAGCATCTCGTGAAAAATTTGTCTCATCCGTGAATAAAAAAATTAAAATCATTAAGTATCGTTGCATCGTATGATTCATTCACCTGCAAAACGTTAATCTTTGGTGGAAATCCCGAGGCAGTAGAGATCGGCACAAGTATTACATATCTTGAACAGTATTGTTTGACATTGTATTAGTTTTATGTAACATTATGTAGGCTTTTCTACAAGATGTTAATTTAGCACTAGCTGATGGACACTTGTGAACGCATTTTGTAGTTGTACAAATACGTGTTGCCTAGACGTGATGCTTCAGTTATCAATGTTTGACTACGATGTAATGTAAAATCTGCTTCAGAAGTGGAATTCCTCGATGTCTAAGCTGTGAGATGTATACTATAGCTGGAAGGAAACTACACTGCATAGACTGCTGTGTGCTAACAATATGTGTTGATGACACTTCTTGTCTCAAATACACTTTCTTGAGATTCAAAGCTAGAAATTAGTTGCACATCTACTTTTTCTTATTCATTCTGGAAATTTAAAAAATAAGAGAGAGAAAAAACGAAAATCCCTGATTGACGAAGGAACAGGTGAGAAAATATGCTACAGATAGGAATATTCATGCAATTGAAAAGGTTATTACAGTATTTTTTATTTCCCGTCATTTAAATTTTATAGAAATTTATTTTGCGAAAATATTTGATGTGTGATGCGTCATTACTAATTTTTATGTGATGTGGCTTAATTGCACACAACGCGGGCGCGGTGGCAATTTCTTGTAGTTTTTGAAAACATAAAAAACGGAAAAAACCGTAATTTATAACTTTGAACATAACCTGTCTTCAGCAAGGACACATATTAATAACCCATCAGCCACAGCTAAAAGGTATACTTCATTCGCAGAATATTCAGTAATAATGTTTTCACACAGCAAATATTACTGATTTCAAACACATGCAGACCAATACACATAATCATTCAGATGCGATCTTGCTATTCTTTCATATCTTACCGGAGATGAAAACTACAGACTACTGGGCTTCACAAAACATATGCAACCAACAATGCGTGTAGTTGAGTCATTCCTCCATAGGTATGGACGCTCACAGTGGTCATAGCGAGCTAACGTGGAATGAACTATTTGCACCCTAAAAAGTACCTAGTCTGCAAGATGAGATTTTATTGGTTGATTTTGACGTTTTATAGACTTTTTACATAATACCCGTACGGACCCGCTATATACCGCCTGGCGAGCGGGTCTGGCTGACCAATTTATCCGTACTGCAGCGCAAAAAACATATACACGGTAGGGCAGAGAAAGAATGTCTATGAACTAATTGTATATTATAACTTAGGCCCGTATCGTCAATCGTCCCTACAATTGTAGGGCGCCTTTATGGCCTTCTTGATTGTCATAGTTTTCTGCTTCTCCGTGTCAGAACTCTATTTTGAGGTTATGGCACAAACATCTATTTGCATCAAATTGTGCTTGCTTTTGAGTTATATCATGTTTTATCAGCCTGAAATTTCCTACAATTTAAAAAGAAAACATATCTTCACAATAGGAGAGCGCTGACGCTGACACGGGACAAGTGTAATCTAGAAATGTTTGAAGAAGAGAAAGGAGTATGACAATTAGGGAGGCCATAAACGCGCCCTACAATTGTAGGGATGACTGACGATACAGGTCTTAATGATGTGCGGCGTTGCTTGACGCCATTTTTTTCTATGAACGACATGATGCAGAACTGTTGATGGTCTTTCGCTGTGTGAAGTTTTCCATTAAATAAAAATTCCATTTACGGGATTCACATTTTATTCTTTCTTTCTTCTTATTTAACAAGCTTTGTCTCATATTGTCCACAGTTCTTCCATATTTTAATCATATTTTATTTGAGTTTAGCTTGTTCGCCCGTAAAGGGTTCTCGTAAGTCATACTTTTATATGTTTAATTTCAAACCATTCTTTAAACGTTATTCACCTGACCTCAAGAACTGGACACCACCCAGTCTACGTTCAAAACAAGAAGAGTAACAAGAAACTGAATAATCGCATTCGTCTGGTCTCGTTACAGAGTATAATGGAAGCTGTGCTAGTCAAAGAGTAGAAATCCTTGTTCATATTTCAATGAACGCTGCGTGTGTAGCCGACTCACTGCCGTGCCTTTGACACAGATTGCGAGCGAGATCAAATTCGCACATAAATGTGGGAAAAGTCTTCTTTTCAATGACTCGTTCTTTGTATACAATTTTTTGTGCTACTTTTTATTTACAATGCGGTTTCTGTTGCATTTCCCAGGAGGGTAAACAATAGATAGGTGAATTTCTATGGTGTCGTAGTATTTATCACTGTCTGATTCATATAAGACGTTGAAAACAGTGCTGGTTTTCCAAAAGGAAGAGGGTAGTCGTGCCTGACTAGGCAAGTGCAAATTAGAAATCAGAAGGCTAGACCTTGATTTTCCTTTGTTTTTACATGTAAGTTTCCGCAGGAGTACTTAAATTTTTTTGTATTTACTCATGGGCTCAAAGTACCACGGCATGTATCTATAGCCGGCATCCGTGGCGACGTTGCTTGTTGCCTGGTAAGCCGAAGACGCAAATGTGCCTGCTGGCTTTTGTTGGCGGCTGCTAGTTGTATTTCCTTTTCCGTCCTTATTTTCTTCCAGATAACACCCGTATCCTGTACTGCGCAAAAGTTTTCACTTCAGTGTTTTCGATACATCACAGCCATTTGGGCCTGACGAAGCCAATAAGCAGAAACGTACGTCGCTCGAGCTTCTGTTCCTTTATTACGAACGTGCCCACGATTTTCCTTTTACTTCATCCGCAATACTTTAATTTATAAAAGCTGTGTGTCTTGTGTTCAGACCGAGTACATTTATAAATATCTAATCAAAATTACTCACCCGTTAGCATGATGTAGTTCAAGGAAGCTGCAACTCCAGATTTCCACCTGGGCACTGAGATGAACATGCGATTTCCATAGACTTCCACTCCCAGTGGCAAGTTGTTTTCGGGTATGAAGATGCCCTTTGTGATGGCATTCTCTCGCGCAGTGTCATTCGGGAACTCAAAATCTACGACTTTCCATCTGAATGCTACATTCAGGTTGTCCATGGCATGTATTTCGGACGTATGAAGGAAAGTGAGAAGAAGTAGGAGCATCATCTTGGAGCAACTGGAACAAAAGAGAAGTAAGTTATTTGGGAAATCAAAACAATATTAGCAAATTTTCAAACGACCACCAAGGTTCAGTTGATACTTTGTCATTGAATATTTACTCGTACTGTCACATGTTTATAGGACTACCCATACTTTAAATTAGATCAGATCTGCATCTAATGAAGTAATTTTTTATTATTTTTGCCATAGCACAAAACTCGCACTTCTAAATTTAGATTCCAACAATTTCTTAATGTTCCAGAATATTTTTACAGAAGAACTACGGATTAATCATCATCATACAAAATGTCCTCAAGTAGGCTAAAGCGGATCTCACGTTTTCCTATAAAGTTGAAGCCCTAAAGAATTCGCATTCGCATTCCCACCCCTTTCCAAATTCTTTCGGAATTCGTATTCTGAATTAAAGAAGTTATTTTTTGCTACATATTATTAAGTAATGGCGACGTAAGTCGGCTACCTGTTGAATTCATTAATTTGAGCTTATCAGTCTAACAGCAGGTAAGTAGATACGAGGGACGCTAGAGCAGAAATCTACCTAACCATGAAACAATTGATAATTTTATTTTTCAACATAATCATTCCCTTCGAGAACCATGGTTTCAGCTTTTTGTGTTATTTCATCATTTCTTGTTGTTTTGGGTCTTCGGCTTCTAGGATCGTCTTCTATGTATTCACTCCCCATCGAAACCATTTCAACCAAAATGTTATTGAGTAATATGATGGTCCATCAACCGCATAGATGATAACTATTCGCTCAAGAATTGTTTCCGCTGATGGCCCTCTTTTGTCACAAATTAAGTTTAAGTTACTCATTTTTCCTCACAGTTCACTTTAAAAGCTGGAAGCTTAACCCTTAGGTACTAATGTGATGTCTGGCAGACGTACGGACTTCTCTGTCTGCCCATAACTAGGATTTGACTGTGTTTCAAGGTCAACCATACATCTCCTTTTTAGTATACCAATGCTTAATCAGTACACAAATGGAAATAGTCGGAGCAAGTTGTATTTATTTTTTACTGGTTGCAAAAGGTCGCAATACGTCTGGATAACGTCAAGTTAGTATTTGTGTGATTATTTATGTTATATCCAATGTATCCTCAACCAAGTTTTTCCAAATAAGTGTCTTTTGGTGACTCTAATTTTGAGGAGCAGCTACTAAAATGGTATGAAGGATGTGATAGCGATTATAGGAATTTGGAAGACGAATGTGATGAAGATTTTGTCATACAGAGTGAGTATGAGACCGAATCTGAAGAGGGTAAAGTTTAACCAAACCAGTACTAATGAAGAAAAAGAAGGTGAAGTAACAGGAGTAAACGTCCCTCAAAATGTTAGTAAATGCTTTTATAGAAAAAATAGATACAAATGCACTAAAGAACCCACTTTACGTCTTGTGGCCAGAACAGTCACTTCTGCAGATCCTCTTTGAGTCTGGAAACTGCTGATTACGCGTAACAACCTTCAATGGACAAGCCATAAAATGGATCAGGTTCGATCAAAATATAAAAATCAAAATTCATCCACCCTCAAAAATATTGATAAGATCGAACTGATCGCGTTTTAGGACTTCTAGCTTTTACAGAAATATTCAAATCGAACAGTGTGAACATAGATAACCTTTTAAAAACAAATGGTATTGAAAGAGAAATGATTCGGTGCATAATGACCAAAGAACAATTCGCATTTTTGCTACTGGCCCTTAGGTTTGACAACCCAGATGACAGATTAGTACGGAAACCGGCAGATCCCGCAGCTCCGATTTCTGAAATATTTCAATTATTTGTTCAGAATTGTCAGGCTTGTTATTCTATTGGATCTTCAGAGTGGATTAACGAGATGCTTATTGGATTTCGTGGACGATGCAAAATTTAAAATGTATCTTCCTAACAAACCAACAAAATATGGGATAAAAGTTATGTGCCTTACCGACGCACATAATAACTATTTCTTCAATTGGTAGGTATATTTATAAAGGCAAAGATACGGATGGTCAAGGACCTCCACAGGAAGAGAAAAAATATGGAAAACCGACTCAAGAAAAATAAACGTGAAATACCTGTCCAATTTCAACCTAATCGAAATAGGGAAGTCGGATCTGTACTTTTACGTTTACAAATGAACTTACACTAGCCTCACATGTTCCAAAAAAGAACAAAGCTACTATCTTTCTCTCTTCCATGCACCACTCAAAATGTCAAGATCCAGTAACTGGAAAATCAGAAATCCTATCGTATTATAATTGTACTAAAGGTGGAGTACACGTAGGTGACATATATTTTTCAGGATTCTTGACATGAAGTGGGTGAGAGTAAATGAACTGTGTGAGCTACACTTAGTTACATACACCCACAGGCTTTTGCTATCATCCATTCCGCCGTTTTTAAAAAATAAGCTGATAACTAGAAGCAATATCCATTCTAGGGACATTCGATTCACTGAAACACTCACAATGCCCCTTCACAGGACATCATTCTTTCGTAAATGCTTCACCTACAACGCAATTATTTTTTACAATGCTCTACCTCGATCCACAAAATTGCTATCATATAATGAATTTAAAAGACATATGAAGAAATTTATTTTGAATAGAAGTATATAAATTAGTTAAATTTATCTGTCACCTCACACATAAATATTTTCAATATAGCATTCCTTTGTTTTGTATAACTGTTACAATTTTATACTTTTAAAACATGAAATATTGAATAGCCTTCACTTATATATGTCATATACATCATATTTTTATACACCTACATTTTTAAACTTCAAACTTATCAAATATATTTATGTTTCTTGTATTATTTTTTCAGTTTTTCTTTTTTTTGGGTTAAGTGGCAGAGTAGCATTATGCTAAACTTCGCCCCCTAAATAAATACGATTTATAGTACAGTGAACGCCTAAATTATGCATCAATCCTACAAAGAATACGACATAATGGGAAGAGCAGATTTCATTGAAAAACTTGCATTTGCATTAGTTACCCCACATCTCGTGAAAAGGGGAAAAAACGTGTAACTCGAAGAGTCAGACCAAGTATTTTTAATATCTTAGGTTTGAGTGAACCCTAAATCTTGCCAGAAAACAAAATGGAACATTTGACCAAAAGAAAGACTTGCCATACTTGCCCTTCAAAGAAAAAAAGGCAAACTGCCTACGTTTGTTACAGCTGTTGTTACAGCTATCAAAAACTGATATGCCTAGAATGCAACAAAAAATTGTGTACTGAATGTGTTCAACAAATCTAATTTTGAACCGTTCGTGGTTTTTCAATGTTCGTGATTCCATTTCTTTATCATTAGTATACTAAGTGACATATAAATCCGAACACCCAGTTTAAGTGGTTTTATTTTAATAAAATTTTGTATAAGTAATTAATGAAGCATAATAAGTAAATGATAAAAATTTCAAAATGATTGCACTGCTTTAAAGCCCTT
The DNA here is from genome assembly GCA_963669975.1 of Acanthoscelides obtectus. Taxonomy (NCBI): domain Eukaryota; kingdom Metazoa; phylum Arthropoda; class Insecta; order Coleoptera; family Chrysomelidae; genus Acanthoscelides; species Acanthoscelides obtectus. Next base: position 49,037,614 of record CAVLJG010000008.1, read on the forward strand.
TGACCTTTAATAATGTGTGGATGCACCCTGATGTGCTACGCATTCTCCAACGCGCCTAGGCATGCTTCTGATCAGGTGGTCAATGTCCTCCTGTGGTATCTCATTCCAGGCAACCACCAACTCCTCTCGAAGTGCTTCTAGAGTCTGAGGAGGACGTTGCAAATTGAGCAATCTCCTACCCATCATATCCCACACATGCTCAATTGGGGATAAGTCGGGAGATCTTGGTGGCCATGGTAACAACGTGGCAACATTATGTTGAAAGAAGTCTATTGTGACTCTTGCAACATGTGGTCGGGCATTATCTTGTTGGAAAGTTGGATCTGCCAGGGTGTCAAGATAGGGTAAAAGATGGGGTTCTAGAACTTCGTGGATATAACGCTGCGCGTTCATTTTACCTCTGATGAAGTTTAAAGGTGACCTGGAACAAAATCGAGACTCGTCACTAAAGACAAAATACTGTTCCATTCCTGATCCCAGAGTGACCGTTGTCGGCACCACTCAAGGCGATTACGTCGGTGTTCTCGAGTTAAAGGGAGGACCCCGTGTCATAAAAACAAGCCAAAACTTCTCATTCGTCGGTAAACACTTCGCATGCCAATAGGTCTTCCGTGTTCTGCAAACCATTCATTTGCAATGGACCTGGTAGTGGAGAAACGGTCCCTTAAGGCCAATATTCTTAGGCGGCGATTTTCACGGTCTGTTGTTCTACGGCGGCGTCCAGTGCCCCTTGCTCTTTGCGTACGGCCTTCTCGAAGCCATACCTGACAACACCTAACCACAGTGTCTACACTTCTTTGCACTCTAACTGCAATTGCCCGAAAAGAAAGTCCAGCTTCCCGAAGTCCCACTATACGGCCCCTATCAAACTCACTAAGTTGACGAAATCGTACAGGTCTCCGTACTCTAGACATCGTTGATTCTTTACTGCGGCTGAAATATTCATTTTTAGAGCGTTAGTGAATTAAAAAAAAACAGTATAAAAACCGGAATGTCCAAGTGATAAGGCTGAAAATTTTTTCACTTGTTATTTACAGTAAGATAAATACATTCACCAAGTTTTATTAAAATAAAACCATTTAAACTGGGTGTTCGGATTTATATGTCACTTAGTATATTATTTGTGTTTTGTTTATTAGAAAATATGTTACTTTCAAAGCTTCGCAATATGTTTACCAAAATTTTATTTGGTTTACTCGAGAAACTATTTTTATAGCAGACAAAAATTAATTTTCTAAAATTTCTGTAAAAAAAAGTAATTATATTTTTTTTAATGTAAGTGTCAAGAAAAAGGTACTTAATTACTATCTGAGCATTTTATTAGAAAAACATATTAATAAAAAATTATAATACTCGTAATGATATGTTGTGCAGCGTCTGAGGGAGGTCATGTTAGTGATAGCGTTACAAAAATTGCACGTTAGTGGTTAAGAGTTACCAACAATTAGCTTAAAATTTGCAAGTAAGGTTAGAATACGTGCCACTATTTGACATACTATGTATGCTTGTGCATTTCAATTGTTTTTTCATGGCTAGGGTGATTTCTGCCCTCGTATCTTAAAGCATTATTTGTAAAATGAGTTGGAAACGCCATGATCGCGATGTAAAATCGAATATTTTTTGATGTATATATTGTTAGCTGTGAAAAATCTATACGTACCTAGTTCGAGAAGATCATTGGTGGACTTGCACATTATATTCTGCGGCGTTACTCGCCTCAGGTTATTTTTTAATTGCTCGCCCAATAATGGACCACTTCTCAAACTATGTATATAATGTACTATTATAATATATTTTTTCTGTAATACCTACCATTCAATTTCCTTGACTTAACAATAACAATAAAATAATCCAGGTATGTATGCACTTGCTTCCTTAAATGACTTTGCTCAAATCAAGCGACCACTAGCTTTCACATAATCAAGGAACAATACATTTATAAATCAATAACACTTTTTTGTTTTAGCATTAAATGAAATATCTTCGTATTATTGTGTATCACTCACTTGATTACAAATCGTACGAATAAAAACACAAATGACCGCGCGAGCAGTTAATTCCAATTCAGTTATCGTACAAATAACTTTCTTCAAAGCAATTATACGAGAAGTATTACGACATTATGTGGTATGCGAACTATCTGATAAGCTACACGAATACAGAGAGGCATTGTAAACAACTTTAAAATAACTGGATGATAAATTTAAATCTAGTATAGATTAAGAGGAAAATTGTTCCGAAAAAAGCTTTGGTCTTGAATTAGTATAGATTTGGAACAAGACCTCTAAGAGGCAGATCATCCGTAAGAGGAAAAATGGCGTCAAGTAGGTTGACTCTGCAGTTGTCACACAACACCATAAACGATTTTGTTCAGCACAACTTAGACCCTTTCAAGACAAGACAGCGCTATAGTCTAGACAATACTGATGAGTTGCAAAAAAACACGAAACAGCTGGCCAAAGCAACATGATTAAGTTGGACCCTCCGAAAAATAAGGTTAGTTATAGATCAAGTCATTCAAACAGTACGATACAATTAGTCCATAGACATTTTTTCCGCCCAATCGGTAGTACCGTTCATCTGACAACGTCGATTCTCCCCGATACCTGATCGCATGCCGCGGCCCAACGCCAGTCATGCTAGGACACTGATGAATGCGGGGACGCTCGCCGGTTATTGCAGAGAGCAGAAGTATGGGCACGTATGAAAACACTTCTCTGTCTCTGTCGTAAGAACGATTGTCCGGGGAATAATAGGTGCGTAGAAAGACCGAGGTTGGAGCATTGAAATATACTAATATTCTTCTAGTTTCAAGTAAATCAAGTGATGTAATTATTTTTATTTTCATACAAACCTTCAGCTCCCGTTACAAGCAGTTGGGTTGGAATTCCCAACAGTCCTAGCGTACGTGTTAAATTAAATTGAATAAATTTCTAGTTTCAAGTAAATCGGTTGAGATTTGTTTAATTCCGTATGAACTTCCGAAATACCATTGTTTACTTAGTGCAGTTCAAAATTCATGTTTCTATGTTCAGCGGCTTAGGCTCGGTGATGATATCGGTCAACCAGTCAGAGAGTCTGGAAAGACTTTGTCCATACAGGTTAGGAAAGTGTTAAACTATACATTCTCGCTTTGACTAGCTAGTGCCTTATGTGGTTATGTTTTAATGTTTTTTGTATTGTCGATTGTCTAGTTTTTAAAATTACCACATGTACAAGATCGAACCGCGGACAATGGTGCGGCTTTGTGGCGGGGATGCTTGACTCAAGTATTCCTCTGTGGAGAGTTGCGTCGCACAGAAACGGAAAGCGAGAACAGCTCCCACACATCCACGGTCCTGGAGGCATAGTCTTTAGGATAGAGGAAAGAATTTTTATACCAAATATGACCTTGATAATGAGAGGAATCTTATTCAGAAGATTCCTCAACTGAACAGCTGCATGGAACATCAGCTTCCCGCATTGCACACCAGCAGAGCTTCAAGGTTATATTAAATGGTGCGAGCTTAGGTACAACCAAAACAATGAATAATTTTTCTTCAATAACCAATCTCTGAATTAATTTTAGGATCAATTGTAAATTCTCGAATTCTAGTTAGTAATGCCAAGACACCCCTCAAATTGACACACTCTCTTCTTTCTTCTTCCCTTCTTTCTCCCTGACTTTGACATCTGGGCAACCAGACCTAACAGACCTACTGACTTAAAATACTTTAATCAAGAGCATAGATCCTACGGAATAGTTTGACCTTTTACCATAAGTTGTCAAAATCCTTGTTCTCAGCTTGCTTTTTTTTGAACGCTTTAGATAAATTGTTTTTCGGTTGTATTATCTAATTTTTATATGACACTAAGGGTGTACCCACAATTAAACTATTTCCCTTGCAATATTTTAAGTATTAAAAAAGATTCATATGTGTTGTACTTTTTAGCGCATATTCTGTAGAAGATACGAGAAAGATTATTTCTTCCTTTGCGAGCAAGTAAATCTAATTCTTCTTTTTGATATAATGTGCTTTTCTCGTGAAACTTGTCTAAATCAACTGTAGTAAACCAATAATGCACTCAGATTCTAAGGAGTTTTTGGTCAGCGACCATAACCGTTATTTTCGTTATCCTTACGTTTAATTTTGTAGTTACGATAACTTTTCTTTCAGAAATGAAGAGCTTCTGGATGCGACCGTCGTTAAGAAAAACGGTCACTTGTCAGTACTGTCTACTGTCCACTATCAGTTAATTTTCCGTTTTGTGGACTGCATTTCGTCTGACCTACAATCCAATTCCTTCATTATTTAAATCACATCCAAAACCATCCAAACATACAACGGAAACGAACATAACCAAAGTCACAAAGCCGTCAAAAAGTCGTATGTGATGTGCAAAAGACACCAAAGTAACCATAAGTATCACTAATATCTCGTAAATAAACATGGTTGTTATGGTTAATAAAGTTAACGGACTGACAGGTCGCTAGTTGTTCTCAAACTTGCTATTGTACCAGTGCACAAAAAAGGAGATATGTGCGATATAGACACAATTACAGGCAAAAATAATCTCTATATTATTTACTGTCATAACTAAAAATGATATCCTCCACAACTCAGTTGATAAAGTTATACTAAAAATTAAATTAGAAGCTACAGGTATCCGAGGTGTCGCACTAGACTGCGTTTTATATGAGTGGTAGAAAAATGCAGGTTAAAGTAGATGACATAATGTCAGGAACAATGGAGGTAGGGCTAGGTGTTCCGCAGGGCTCAGTATTAGGACAACTGCTGTTCCAAATATACGTTAACGATTTGCCTGAAAACATCTCATCCGATCACGTCACGATCTTTGCAGATGACACATCAATAACTGTATCCGGTCGAAATCCCTCTTACTTGATAATGTTAAACTGATTACCGATGAGTAGTGTTTGGTGTCAGAGGAACCTACTCGTGCTAAACCAAGAAAAAACGGTATTCATCAGTTATAATATGCAAAGGCACCTCTAAATGTAATCCAATCCAATAATCTTTAACTCGCCTCGTCGACCAAGCGATTAGGCACGATCTTTAATGCTAAGTTGCAGTTTGCTGAACATGCATTATATCTGTGGTCGGTTGAACCGGGCGTTCTATGCTTTACTCCAGCTAAAAACGATACTAGGACAAAATGAGCTGCTATTTATTATACAATATAATGATTTGGGGTAGGTCAAAATAAAGTAAAAGGGAATTTTTATCGCAAAAGAATAATTTCAAAGTTAGTTTTTAATAAAAGGCAACGAGACAGCTGCAGACAGATTTTAACTGTCTGACTGACTTGTATATATATATATATATATATATATATATATATATATATAAGTTACCTCATGATGTACGATCTCTCACTGATTATAACATGTTTAAAAAAAAAGAGTTAACTTAATGCTCACTGAGCGGTGTTTTATAATTTAAGCGAATACATGTTACGTTATGATTTATCTGACTTTTTGACTTGCTATGTACACATTCTGTGTCTTTTGTGGTTAATAAGTATTATTATTATTACGCCGAGTCAGTGTAATAATAACCACGAAATGCATAAGATTATACCCCTAATGATCAGATTTATAATTTTACAGCATTAACCATATTTATATCCTTGATGCGCGTTTCTTTTACTAGCCGATTTATTAATATCAAAATGTCTTCTTTTCCTGTACTAAGCCACCGAAGAGATGGAAAAATTTCACCGATTGATGATTGAATATTGCATCAACAATGTAACTGGCTTATTTACATAAACCTTAACCGACATTTTGGTGACGATAACGCATGGCATCTCTTTGTGCAATAAAGTTGATCTACCTCAACGAATACGGATCAACTATTTTAAACATTAATAGCTTCACAATTAGAATTCATTCTTTACCCGAAAAAACTGAAACTTGCAATGTGGTATTGTGATAATTACACATACTTAATCAATTTAACGAAATCCTGTTTTATATGCATTTAATTAAAGGGCAGTCAAAGATCAGCTAAATAAAATCTTATAAAAAAACATTTCCGACAAGCGTCAACCGAAAATCATAAAATAACAAGAAGCAACGTATCCTGTGGTTATCTCTCTGCTTCTTTCCTATTATTCTGGCCAGACACAGATGTTGATTAAATTCATTTACTAACGTGTTAGTTAGTTTACTTACGTCAAATTGTTTATTCGCATTTTGAAGAGGGCTGGACAGCCAAAATGCCAGTAATTTATTGAAATCTATGGTTTCATTCATTGGTCGGGACAATAAGCCAAATCGATATCAATGGACGTAAATGTTACTTCAGAAGCTGAAAGTAAGAGTTTTGTTTCGGTTTCCTAAACGTATTTGCTATTTACTTCTCTGTTGATGTACAATCCATTAAAGTGAAAGTAGTAACGTCAAAATTACTACTTCTCTATTAACAACTTTAAAGACTCTGTTGGCTCTAATCGTTAAGATACAAATTTAGCGCCTTATGAACGATTTTTCACTTTCTGGTGGCTGTTTTAATATGTTACATCCAACGATTTAGAATTGGTTAGGTCGAGCCAAGCCTATAAATTTGTTTAGTTTTAGTGCATACTATTGGTTCATTTGTCTAGCATTGCCTACCGAAGAGACAATCCAATGAATTGACGTACAATTTTTTGTCTAGAGAGATATTTAAGTAGCCAATCATAGTGAGTGTACTCACGATTAGCGGTAATATCTACCAGTATGTTGCGATGTGAATCGCTAAGTTATTGTTAATAAACAGGGATACATACAACGGTGTAGCACATGAACAATTCTACTTAATCCATGTTTTTAGAAGGTGAAAAATATGAAAAATATTTTCGTCACTCAGCAGTAATGACAGAATACGTTATAATGGAAATAGTGGGACCACGTTGATTGAATTCTACTATGTTTTTCAAAATAGTTGTTGTCATCCGAAAGATTGTTGGCTAAAAGCAAATACCTAGTTGAGGATAATATAAATATTACTGTTATTATGTTATTGTCACTATATTTATCCAATAAAAATAATCGGATGTAATTTAATTAATTGATATTCATACCTTTCTTGGAGCCTACAGACCTTCCTCACTAGACCCACCAGGCAATAAATTACTACTTAAACCGTGAAAGTAATGAAGTTTCCTATGAACTTTTAGATTTAAAATTAAAGTAGATAATACTGAAAAATAAAGTATCAGTTGACCTTTTCAGTACCCATCAAAAAATTTGTGTTGTCTCGAATACATTTCATTGTTCAATGTTGTTGTTAGGTAGACAATCCTGCGAATACACCTTAGATTTGAACTGAGTACTTAAAGAGACAAGAAGTGGACTGAAATAAATCAAAATTACCTTACAACTGTCCAGGTACAAGCCCAACGTGCCCTTGCGCAACATCGATGGCTAAAATATATTAACACTTTTTTGCATTAAACAGAAATCTTCACCATTTTCGACAATTGTCTGGGAACACTATAACTACATGGAACGCATGCACTTTTATGTTCTCGCAGAAAAATAAGAGTTTCATGTGGAATGTCGAGAACGTTCAACCTGACCGCTTAAGCCTGATCGACTTGTAGTATATATGAATGTTCATCCTGACTACAGACTATGAGATTTTTGAAACAATCAAATCACAGATTTGCTCTTTCTATACAGTCTAAATTGCTGGCGCCCAACCACTAAATTAAAAATTTGAAATTTTACACGACCACCTGTCATCCTACAATTTTCCCGAATTTCCGCTCGCTAACTTTCTCCAGTCAGAAAATGAAGAGGGGTAACCTTTTTGAGAAAAAAGAGACTATTTTCAGATAAAAAAATATTCGCTGGTTATGAATTGCAAGATTGTTGTACTCGTAAGAGCAATCGGCCAAAATAAACATCTGTAAGTCACATTTTGCATCTGATGGTTGATTAACAAATAATTATGCAATTTTCAATTAATGCTCAAGATTTCCATTATCAGGACTTCTATATAAGCTCCAGCTGAATTGAAAAAACATGCTCGAAAAGCTTTTTGATTTTTTAAGTTTTCACTTGTCTTTGAAATATTGTCTCTTATAAAACTAAGAGGAATAACGACACGACTTAGAAGCTGTGATATAAAAGCAAAGGTCTCACGAACTGTCTAGATAACAAATGTCGAATAGAAGTAGCACTGAAAGAAATTTAAACCATTCGATCAAACAATGACACTCTACCACAACATCGCCAGCGCGGATTACGAGTGATATAATTGATTTTGATTAAAAAATTACATGCAGAGTACCGCTCTACCTAGGTTAGTCTTCTGGCCTTGATACAATGGATCGGAGATACATACATACAACGTTGACTAATTCCAATGAAACACCAAATTTGATTATGTAAGTCCGCTAGCCGTTTCATTTTTCACACATTTTTAGTTTTATTTGAGTAATGTGATGCGTCTTAATAAAACATCGTGTGAACAATATCTATGCTACACCAGTATGTTAAGAAACATACAATTAAGTGGCATTTTCTCGTTGAAGATTACACAGGCCCATGAAATAAGAGCATGGCGTCAAGTAGGTTGACTCAGCACTTCCTACGCAACGCCGTCATCAGTTAATAAAGGATTAAGTTCAGCGTAATGTACGGACATGTACAACAGAGAAATCAAGCGGAAGTCAGTCAAACAAGCCCATGCGATAGACACTCTTTGGCAACGTTATCGCTTTCCACATATGCGCGACAACCCCACCGAGGGACCGCTGCAGCGAGTTATCGTTCATACCGTGAGCTGCAATACAGATAGATTAGTCCACCGGACCGGTACGTCTGGCGGTGAGCTTAGGTAGCAGGAATACCCGGATGTGGTACTTCGATAATTTACAACATACCAAATGAATTCCGTACGTAACTAGGCAACATAGCATCATTAACTTGCTTGGATGACCGTATCTGACAGTCGCTGATAGTCAAAAATACATTGTTGGAAATAACTGTCCTGATGAGTTTCGACATTAACGTACAACTAATTACCTGTAACTCAGTCGCATTATACGGCAGCGGGACAAATTTTGGATTCAAAAGCCCCAACACAACACTTTTTGTAAGAGGACCGTCTCTGAATTTATAATGATGCCAATCCTAGTGGATTAAATTGTTGGAATCTCTAATAAACGGACCCGTAAAGGACCAGCTACCCTGACTAGAATAACATGACTTGGGAAAAGGACCATGTTCACTGAATTGTTAATATTTGGTTTCAGAGTTTCTGATAATTTTAGAGGGTGAACAGAATTTTAGGGATAGTAATTTTTGGGGCAAGGTAAACTACATCTTAATCTTTTAGGTTTTTATTTTATACCAAGTACACGAGTCAAGCAATTTTGTGTAAAAAATGAAAGCTTTCACCCCCTTCCAGAATTGACCCTTACATGAATCACCTTTTAAAAAAAAGCGAGGAATGAATCTTCAAGGTGATTTTACCATAGTACACTGGTTGTTTTTATTTTATATTCTTTTTCACATTATTAATAGTTGAAAATAAATATGGATTTGCTTTGTTAGATGTCCTTTCTTCATATTATACAATCATCATCTTATGAGTAATTTGTCAACCGATGGCTTGCCATCTTTTTTCTGTATATGGCTATCGATAATAAACAATCACTATTACTAGCTTTGGAAAAAGAGATGACTAATGGTTTTTTACATATGAGCTAATGAATGCTACCAATGTACATACAGATAACCATCAACTAACTGTTGAATTACTCGTATTTTACATGTTATAAACGTGGGAACACCGAATTTCTTTGAAATATGTCTAAGTTCATTGCTATTGTAAGTTTTATTGGAGAATGCAATACTGATTTTATCTAGATTATAACATCACACGAGTTTATCCATTAACAGAGGAGATTTATTTATATCATTTTAAATTGCACAATTGAGTAGATCAGTTTGCATCATTTTTGTTTTACTTACAACTTTCGTAACTTGAACTCAGAGCAACGATGAGACACCCTCTTATATCGACGTAGACAACCAGAATGAGGCCGCCTACGATAAGGTTCGTCGCATTAACATCGAACGCCATCTAGCAAGCTTCGATGAAGGCTCGAGAAAATGCGGGACCGCTCTGGACTCGTCAGTTGTAAGATAAATGCACACAGAGGGCAGAGCAGAGTAGAGTCGATGATGAATTAGCAACAGTACGAAATGGATAGTCCAATCGACAGAGTCATTTGTAATAAATTAGTTACCAGCGTTCTAATAAATTAGTGAGACTAATCAATTAGACTTTAAATAGTAAAAACGGTGTTTTCGTTATGATATTAACGGTACTTTATTCACATATTTCTTCATTGAGACTATTGTCGATGGAGATACAACAATTTGGGGTTGAGTAGTACCCCAGGGACGTTAATGTGGGATATGGGTTGTACCACAACAAGAGGATGACAATTACAAAATCGGAGGGCACGTGATGACAATGGGAGAGTTGAGCTAACGTGAAGCGGTCCAACGGTGCCTTTGATGCTGAAAGCAGCAGCCATGGCATAACTTTAATTTTCAAGATTTCCGCACTAACTGTCGCAAATATGTATAGTGAAAATCCTAAGAAACGCGTAATTTGAACTAAGACATGTCAGCCCAACAGTGAAACATGGATGCAGGAGCATTTTAGTCTGGGTCTGGAATGGTATTGAAAACCTAAGCTTCATCAAGAGAATTCTGAATGCAGACAAGTATATTGACATTTTGCGAAATAACTTGAACAGCAGTACTGAAAGAATGGGGATCAGGGATACATTTATCTTTCAGCAGGATAACGATCATAAGCAGACCGCCAGAAAGACAAAGGATTGGCTACTTTACAGTGCTCCTGCACAACTCAAAACTTTACTGCAATGTTCAGATACCAATCAAATGTGTGGTACTTGCTGCAACTTACTTGAAACATATTTGATTATCACTAGCGATTTGATTATATTTGTGCGTAGTGCCACTTTCCTTCTCCTCAAATGAGAATTTTGTTATTAGGGTAAATTATATTGAATTTAGAAAGCTGTATGAGTTTTATATAGATATCACTACTAACACTCAAAATAGCTATCGCGTGTGCCTTGATTCACTTCCAACCAAATCACTTGAGAAGTGATTTGAGAAATATCAAAAAATGTTCGTAACGTCCTTAACATTATTACGTCTACGCTTTGGAAATAGTAGAAATTGTGAAAGATCAGAAATGAGCCATGTGGACCACCAAATAATTGTACAATAATTTCTTCATCAACATTAGTTTATTACAGTATACCACCAAATTTTTTCTTGGGAAAGGTATTGATGTGCTTAGGCATTTTTTTTTTCTAAAAAAATGTGCCCATCCACCGGCGGCACTGTGTGCAACTGATTCTCGAAGTTATGAACTATTTTAATTTAGTGCCAATTCCAAGTCTATGTGTCAGTACCTGTGTAGTGAGAAAAAAGATAATTTAGTAAATAAAATAAGATAAGCTCACTTACAAAATATTTAAGTACGTCGGAAAAAAATAACCCTATTGGCACACCTGTTGTTACATAATAACAGAACGAATAACTAGGAGAACCGGTCCCGGCGAATATCTTCTTCTGCGTGTAGGTTCTTCGCGACACGCGAACGGTACCGCGATTTGCCGATAAACTGCTAGTAGGTACCACCTAGTGCTGGTTGGAGTTCGCGAGTCTGATCACGTGAGGTCGTTACAACACGGTAGGCACGCAGCACGGACACAAATACAAATTGAAAAATTGCCACAAGCTGCGAGTTGTACCGCGTTTAGCCCTACGTGCAGCGGTGACACTGTGCTGTTGGAGGTGGTGGTGGAACCGCGGTTAGTCGTTCCTCTTGAACGCGACGGTCACTCTGATTGACCTTCGCCATAGCTGGCGAGCGACTGTTTAGTGAAAGTGCATGGCGTGCTGGTACTGCCTGCTGACAGAGCTGGCAGTAGCGACACTGTTATTATAGCACGAGTATTGTTGAACCCAACAAATTAGAAAGGGTCAAACATTGTTTGTCACCAAAATTGTGTACTTTTAGTGCATATGTTTGACTCAGTGGACTATCATTGCCTACCAAAGTGATATCGTTGTATCAACATAATAATAATAATACTTACCGATGGAAAGATCTACCTCCATTAGGCTTGTGCCGCTCTTTGCAACTCGTGCAAAAAGTAGCATGTTCTGGAATTGTCGAACACTATCCTCCGCTCTTTTGAAGAATAGGACTAAAAATACGAATTTTACGTTGCATGTTCCTATTTTCAACAGCCCATCTGGAAAGGTATTATTCATACTTTTCGTCTGATTGTTTCAAGGTGTGTATAGGGGGACTGTAGGACAATATTATCTTTTTTTGTGAAAAGATACATTTTTGTGCAGTTTTGTTCAATCGTAACTTGTTAATAAGTAATAGTACAGCTCAAAAATTATTTGTGAATATTCCACTTTTATGGAAGATTGAAGCGAGTTATTCCTTGTTTTCTTATCGCTTTCTCTCTTAAAACAGTCTTTGCTTTTCTTGAAGACTCATTTTGCTACAATATTCGAACGGCACTTGCATGGTGTAGGATCTAACAGGCCTTTCGCAACAGGATCTAACAGGCGAATTAGCATATGTAATTTCCATAATGGATAAGAAAAAGTGGATGCACAACTAATTTCTAGATTTGAATCTCAAGTAAGTTTATTTGAAACAAGAATTCAATGGAATTATCATCAACACATATTATCAGCACACACATACTCACTGGGCACCTATGCATTGCCGTTACCTACGAAGCCTCATGACGTTTAGGCAACACGTACAACTACAAAATGAGTTCACAACGTGTCCATCAGCTAGTGCTAAGTTAACATCTTGTAGAAAAACCTACATAATGTCACAAAAAACCAATATAATGTCCAAAAAAAATCGGCATAATGTCACTTTTCAAGATAGAGGAAAGGAACCAAGTTTGAGATATTTTTTTTGTAAGGGCAAAATAAAGTACTTTCTGTTTTGAACGAGGGTATATTTTTTAGTAAACTTGACATTTGATGCTCCTAGCAAACTCTAAGATAAAAAAATAATATTAAAGGTATTTTTTTACAGACAAATTATATTTTAAAAAAGTAAATATTTTTGTGAATTCCCAGGTGTTTCCCTAATTTGAAATACTGTTCAAAAAATCCCTTTCCTTTGCAGAAAATGCAAATGAAAGTTATATTGGTAATCTCTCCACAATCTTCATGTGCCCATCTACTACAATGGCTGCATTTTGCCCATTTTTCATACATCTTATCTTCGGAAAATCGACACGTACAAAATAAACAATCAGCATCGCTTCCACCGCTTTCGTCTGAAGATAAATCGTCCAGCTTAAGGCTTCCGCTGCATTCTGAACTGGCGGGGGAAGGTATCCGAATCCCTTTGAGGCTTTTAAATAACCCATCTCCTTATTCTTTGCAGCTTTGACGGACTTTATCATGTCATGTGGATTCCACTTTTTAAGTTTCTGTGGCATTTGCAATATAAAAATATTAGAATATAATTAAATATCAATCTCTCAGGGCTCTAATTTAAGTATCAAATTAGGAATTTTCCGTTAAAAAGTTTACACAAGCATATTTAGATTAGAGGTCTGTCCCTATATGAAGCTCATTTGGCAAACAGTTTTCTACTTTATCTGGAAAAGTGACTGATATCAAAGCTCATTGATATTCCGTACAAATATCCCGTAGCTACATACAAACACTATGCATATCAAAGTTTTTCTTTTGAAGATGCATTTCAAAATATACTAATACTTAATTTGCAAATTATATGTTTGTGTTGTCATGTATATATGAGTCACCCTGGGAAGAGAGGCATATTTTCCTAGTAGTGACCGTAAAGCTGCCTACAATTTTTATAACTAACTTTTTTATGTATTTTAGTTATTGGTACTATGGACCGATTACACATTAAAGATTCGCACCTTGCTGGTGGGTTGCTCTCGTTTTTTTCTGCAGCAAATACACCGATTGAGTGTACGAGTAGGTTGTATTTGACTGCTGTTTTTGGCACTGTTTGCATTGAAAATGCAAAGGATTGATTATATCGCAGCAGCCAAGAATACATAGCAAGAGTAAATATTTTTTTCTTAAATAAATAGTCATCAATACTCCGTTGCTTCTTTTTGGACCCCTTTTTTTTATTGATTTACACAAACTACACTAGATCATATCGAAATATCATCATTCTACTCTTGCAAAGAATATCTACGGCCCCTGTCATGGTAGATAAAGCGAAAATATTCTCATTCAGATCTGCGGTATTGAAAATCGCCGAAATTGCTATCCAAAACGTACACATATACTTTCTGTCATGTCATGAAGTAGGCTGATATTTTCTGGAATCTGCTGTCCTATCAAGATTGTCCATACAGTGCTTAAGAATAAAATAAAGATAAGAAATTATAAAACCTTTGTCGAGCTCACTCCGCGTTTTGATATTTGGGCTTGTATTCTTCTGTGATATCAGCAACATAGATAAGATGAACAAATGAGGAAAATAAAGAAAGCGGGCGTTCTTTTTAGAATATACAAGGGATAAATAAATTAAGTTTTTCAGGGTCATGTGAATACTATTTCATGAGCAGTCCCTCAGCAGTCCAAAATTGGTGTCATATGCAATTGTGTTAGTAATCAGTAATCAAAACATAACAATGGTTTGTTTATTATGACAATATCAGGCAATAAGAAACATCAGATATGAATTACAATAGTTTTTGTGCATGTTCAGTTGGTATGATTCACAAGGAATATAGTATTAATTTTAATGGAAAGTAAATAAAACAATAACATCACTATTCAACAATATAATCAAACTATTTTTATAAGATACAGTAAAACAATACATATATAAATACAATCCTACAAAAAAGTGCATAACATATGCTATTAAAATTCATTGTTAAAATTGAGTTCAAGATTAAGACATGAATAGTAATGTGTTCACAGCATATGATGCATTTCCGGCTAGATCAAAATTTAATAAAACATTGTTTTCAAATATGACTAGACCGCGATTGACAAACCTATTCAAATAATACTGTAACCTGAAGAATCTTTTTTGCTGATAATTCACATCTTTGAAACACTTAATATCTACATCTAGGAACTAATCTGTTAAAATTTGCAAGACAATTATTGCAATATTCAAATTCAACTGATCGATTAACAATAAGGTAAAATGTAAATCTTCGTATGACATCTTTATGTTCTCCTTGAAAAAATATTATGAATCCTATAAATAGTAAATTGTATTCATCTGAGGTTTTTTATGGCAGTATACTTGTTACGTTTATGGAGACATTTGTTTTAATTGCGTATAATTATCGTCTAAAATTATCTTAACTTGCATGATGGTACCTTGAAGAAGAAATAAATAAATAAATAGTTTGGCAAGCAAGTGAAGTTCATATAATATCCAAAAACGTTAAAGACGAGAGCGTAATTTTGTTACTCTTACATGATTGAAGTACGTCACAATTTAACAAAAATTGTTTTGCTAAAACACTTAAATTAAATTAATTCTAAAGTCCTGTGATATACAGTTCCAACAACTCTTGCCGTTGCCATTTTTATGAGGTTTGTTGCAAAATTTCTGGCTAAGACACCGGCTACATATTTTTTTCAAATAGTAAAATTTTAATCACATGCAACAATTATTTAACGCTGCACGCTCGCAAACAATACTGAAGTATTGGCCGTTTCAAATTTTCCAACAAAAATGAATTTAACCCTACATCGCTTTAATTAATTTATCAAATTCTTCTTCGGCATTTTTCTCATCTTCTGGAGTTAATCCGCTGTAAATATCATATGAGGTATTTGTACTATCACTGATGGAGAAGGAGATTTCTTTTTGGGGTTCTGAAAAAAGATTGCTCATGTTAATAACCTAACATAAAGTATAATGGTGGATCCATGCAATTTTTCAGCGAGAGGTGGGTATAACTTGAGGTGCATACAGGAAAAGCCGAATTTGTCTGACGGTGAGTTCAGTGTGTACGAGAGAGAAGAGCGAAAGACATCACCACATTGCCTAGTGACGCAGAAGGTCGTGCAATCTGCCTTGTTACACCAGAAAATGTTCGCACAGGCTGCTACGTTAAACAGGTTAGGTTACTGTCAAATCCAAGAAGGAGGTCTGTTCGAACATTTAATTTAATATTTTGTTTTCATTCTGATTAGAATTATTTCGTTCAATTTTGTTGACTCTTTTATTTTAGAATTATAAATCAATAAATCCTGAGTTATTGTTACATTTTGCGATCATACTGCGGTCGGAAAATGTAACAAATAACGTTACGCAATACAAATTATCACGGCCTGTGTGTGCGCAGGTGAAAGCCATGCAGCAGGACGTCACTCCTGTACGAGCGCTAGATGGGTTCTGACCAAAATCGCTCAACAATAATCATGGATATGGATTCCTTTCTTTGAAATGTACAAGATGTGGTGTTGTCAAATGAACCAATGAAGCAATGGTGCAGAATTTGTGGCTATCCTGGCTTTTCATTTTGACCTAAAATAGAGCGCCTTTAGGACAAATTAAAAATTGTGTACGCTCAAAATGAAACCAATATTTGGGCCTAAAGATTAAACTAAAGCATATTTTCAATTCGCATCTTAAATCAAGTAACTGGTGTAACATACTGCCAGCGCGGTAGATTTCTGCGCCAGCGTTGCTAGACGCGGTGATTATGTTCACTATCCAATCAGCTTCTACCGCTTTCTAACGCACTTCTCTCTCGAACACGTTTAACTCAAGCAGTCAGACAAATTTGGATCTCAGAGTATACTTATCCAAGGCTCTAAAACCATATAAATCCATTGTTCGATAGTACACTCGTTGCATGCTACACTACAGATAAGTCTTCATGGATTCACCATAACCACCAGCTTATAAGATTTTTTTTTCGCTCAAATTTCATATGTTTATGTTTAATGTTTATTGTCACAAAATACAAGTAAATATCAAATATAGTGCACAATAAACATAAAGCACCCAAAAAAAGTTTGCACTTGTGTTTGGGTTTGTACAAAATAAAAACTAATAGTACAGTCAGTGTATGAAAAAAAAAGAAAAAACCCGTTAATACTGTATAATTTGGTGAATTATTATGGTAATGTCAGGAAAAATATCCAGACAATTAGAACTGAAGTAAAAGTATGGATGTTAGTGTAAGTAAAATATTATTGATTTTGATAATGACTTTTCAGATCTACAATTTCGTGGATGGAGTACCTTGGTTGTTGTAAAATCCATTTTTTAGTTGTTTTTTAAGTGATTTATTTGATTTAATTACTTTTAATGACTCTGGTATGAAGTTATAGAATTTTGGTCCCAAGAAAAACAGAGATCGTTGTGTAATGGTTTTTGATGTTTGTGGAATACACATTGAATTTTGATTGAATCTTGTTGGGTAGTTATGAATGGTACGACTAAAGTATTTTGAATATTTGAAATAATGTATTAGACCACAATAAAAATAAATTTGTCTGCAATCTAATAGCTGAGCCTCCACATATAGAAAATCACTTGAATAAGTCGTCGCCTGAATGCAGAACTATTGTATGTCCAAATTCTTCACTTTTAAGATTTTAACACGACATTGCAGGTCATAGTCACCTGCACTGCATGCAGAGGTATCGTAAGTCCCTGCGCACGCGTTCCCCCACCACTGGTCTTGAACGATATTAGGCGTAGCAACTTGAGGCGCGTCATTTCGCTGCAGAACTACGATTAGAGCAGATGAACACTTACAGAACTACTGTAACGCCAATGTCAGCAAAAAATATAAGTCCACTTTCACGGACTTGTCATACTTTTTCTCCGGTAAAGCATTGTATGTCCAAAATTTCTCAGAAATGTTAGTCATAACGCAAACACGAAAAATAGCTCTCCTGTAAGATTTGCATTTTGTGACTTAGAATACTTCTGCATTCAAGCGACGAAGTAATCTCCCTATGGAGGATCAATTTTAGAATTAATTTTTGGATTACCTCAACCTTTTTGTAATTATTATTCATAACTCCCCCCCAAGCCAAAATTCCGTAAAGTAATAGGGGATAAACAAGAGCATAATATAGATTATATAGATATTTCTTATCTAGAATATCTCTGAAGTACCTGAATTTTGGAATAATACATCTCAGTCTCTTCACAAGGTACTCTGTATGGGTATCCCATTTTAAGTGTTTGTCCAAAATCACGCCTAAGTATTTTATTTTATCGGCTGACTGAATCTCTTTGAGACCACTGCTTGTATGAATTTCAAGTTTTTTAAATTGTGGTGAGAGCCTGTCGTTACAAGAAAATGCTATATAGTGTGTTTTGTTGTAATTAATTGTCAAAGTTCTTTCCGAAAAGAAATTTATAAATGTTTTGAAATCATGTTCAATTGTGGTTTTTAGTGTATGGCACTGGTTGCTTTCATAGAGAATAGCTGTATCATCCGCAAAACCGATAACTTTACCTGTACTATTTATTTTGAACAAATCGTTGATAAATAGATTAAATAAAATGGGTCTTAATACTGAGCCTTGAGGTACACCGTATGATATAATATGGGGTTCACTGAATGTGTTATTAATTTTGACGCACTGTGTTCGATTTGACAAATAATTTTCTATAAGTTTGTATGTTATTCGCCGGAAACCTAAGTTTTCTAAAGTTGTTAAAAGCGATTCATGAGTAATAGAGTCGAATGCCTTTGCCAAGTCAACAAAAACACAAGCAGTTGGTTTGCCAATATCGAGATTCGTGTATATTTTATTTGTTAATTTTACAATAGCATCTTGAGCAGATTTGCCTTCTTGAGAACCATATTGCTCTTCCGCTATTAAGTTATATTTTTTTGCAAATTCGGTGAATCGTTTTTTTAACACTTTTTCAAATATTTTAGAAAAATTTGTTAAGATGGAAATTGGTCGATAGTTGATGGGTTTTTCTCTTTCTCCAGATTTAAATAATGGTTTTACCATAGCGTGTTTTAAACATGAAGGGAATATTCCTTTATTCATACAAGAATTTATCAAATATGATAGTATGCCGCAGATGTTGCAATTTATTCTCTTGAGAGTATACGCTGTTATATTATCTAGACCTGGAGATTTTCTTAATTTCAATTCATTGATTATTGTCTTTATTGCATGCGTATCGGTCGGTTCCAGATATAATGAGTTACATAATCTGGTCTTACTATAATTTAATTTTTCCGCGTTTTTTATGCTTTCTGACAACCTTTTCCCGATTTTTGAAAAATATCCACAAAATTCATTTGCTATATCTACATCATTACTCACTAGTTCACCATTTTCTTTTTTAATTGTACTAATTTTGTTGTTTTGTTTTTTGCCTTGTATTTTATTGATAAATTGCCACATTTTGGACGAACAATTTTGTAGATTATCAAACTCGTCTTGGAGATATTTAATTTTAGCCTCTTTAATTATTTTTGTCAATCTGTTTCGATATGATTTAAATTCATTCAAAAGTTTAACATCATAAGGATATTTTTTGGTTTCCTTATATAATTCTATTTTTTTGTTGATGGAGGTAATAATCCCTTTTGATATCCATGCTTGTCTTTTTATTTGTGTTCGTGGTATCTTTACTGTTTTGGTGCATTCAGCAATATGGCCTTCAATGCTAGATATAAAAAGGACAAATGCATTTTCAATATTAGGTTCGTTATATACTACAATCCAATTTTCATTGAGTAAGTTGTTATTTAGTTTTTCATAATCAATGTAAATTTTTGTATTATTCACTGATCTATTTGCCCGAGTTCCCCAATATATCTTAAAGATCTCAAATCAGATCGAAATAAGACAGCAAGGGTCATCTATTACCAGAAGTCACTGCGAAGAAATATTAAAACGTGTAACATTTAAACACAGAATATAATACTATGCGTATTTTCATTTTCCTATATTAATCAATGAAACATGATTAATATAATTGTTTTGCTTAAGCAATATTTCACTAGCCCTATTTCTTATTAAAATAACATGACTTAAGGACAGTTTTTCGAGCTTTCACTATTATTTTCACTTACGAAATGTGACATTTCAATCTTTTGAAACTCAAATACTATATTAATGACAAAATTACTGAATCGAGTATACGTTAAACTTCTTTATTTAAAAATGCGCCGAAATTCTTTGGATTAGGTTCAGCTATAGAAGGAGATCTAGAGTATTTAGGTTTTAGATCAAAGGCATATTCTGTGCTCTCTCCCTTTTTCACATTTTCATTACCTTTTCAAAAACCTAAATGAGAATATCAACTCACCTTTCAAAGAATTTCAAACTAACTATAGAAAAAAGACAGAAGAAGGGGACATATCAGCTAAAAAAGAAAAAAACATTAAGAATGTTTTCTGAAGTATTTGTTAAGTTTACGTGTACTGAAAAGATCCAGTAGTTACACTTGATATGTCCATTCAAACTCGTTGGAATTACAATCTTTATTCTATTGATAGATTTCGTATCAGTTGATTCATTTGATTTGTATTAATTTACATGCATATTGAGGAGGCGAAGTGACTCAAGTGGAACCGCAGCGAAATTTGTAATTTGCGCGCGTTAAATGTGACAGGTCGCTTCGCTTGTCTTCGCTACCCTTTCCACCAATGAGCATTCAACTAATCGACTAGTACACAAGTTAGTTCCGAACAAGTTATTTCATTGAAGTTTACCTATAATGAAAGCTTCTCCACAATGCACTTCTTCATCTTCATCTGCTTCGTAGATGGGCTCTTGGGAATCCAATTCTTCTATCTCGATATCTTCCATAGCTCTTTTATTATTAACTGTAACATTACAATAGATTTTCAGGTATGAGTTGAAGAATATAAATGTAATAACAATGGTAATATTGGATAAGATGCGCATTTTCAAAAGTGCCTGCTTCGAATTGGACGTCGAAAAATACGTGATATGATAATATGTGAATACCGTGCTGCTGCATCTGGCATTCGGAACCCAATTTCCACCCCTTTTAGAGGTAGTTTTAAGGCCCGGGAATGAACTCTAGTGGTGGCTCTCAGCCACGGCCCGCGGACGCCCTTACGTATTGTAGGTATCCCTCTTGCACTCATGCAGAGCATACGCTCCTAGTTGGTAGGTTACTGCGTAGATAAAGCGTTAAGCTGGCTTAAATTCATATATTTACCACGAGTTAGAGATTCGTTAATCCCAAACTGTAGTTACCTTTTTCCGAAGATGCATCTTCCATATCTTCCTCGCTTTCATCTTCAATGACTTCAACTTCTATTTGACTTGAATCGTCCTCTATCTTGGGATCATCCACATCATCTAGCTCTTCAATCTCTATCTCTTTGAATGGTATTTTTCCTTGGGGATCATTATCAGTCTTCACAGTTTCTTGTTTGTTCAGTGATTCTGCAAAACATAAAAGCACTGAGCACCAATCACCCAAACCCAAGCAAAATTCGATCGTATGTATGCTATTTTGCCGGGAAGGCGTTCTTTAAGCAATAATATTGAAATTATATTAAAATGGTATTACGTTCGTTATCATCATAACCTTCGTCCATTGTGACTTGTACGGTATTCAGGACTGAAGCGGAGTGCTGACCCGCAACGCGCTGCAACCACTGTGTCGTTGCACTTACGAAATGCTTCTATAGGCCAGTCAAATCAGGAACATGTCTACGAGTATGATAGAATTGCTTTCAGAGATATACGCTAAAGCTAACTTCATCAGTAAAGATTTAGATATATCTGGAAAGGTCCCGGCAACACGCCTATCGGAAAAATGGTTTAGATAGTGTGGTACCGGTTAATATCGCTGATTTTTTTTGTGTCCAGGCGTCCTGTACAAATGCCTTAATGGTTACAGCCCCCAAAACTCAACGGGTCCCAAGATGTAGGCCGTCTAAGTATAATGGATTATCTGTTCTACTCTAATATCTGCTTCAAGTAGAAGAGTGATTTCGGTGCATAGATAGCTCAGTACAACCGATATTAGGTACTATGATATGGGATTTTGAACAGTTGCGTTTACTAAAACTGTATTTTATTTTCAAACATCATTTGGTTACTACTTGCAGACACTGAGAAAATGTTATGAAGTAAACAGTTGTTCTGTAAAATTCCCATTGCCTGTAATGATCTTTTATTTATTCTAAGTAACTAAATTATTAGATTTAATTAAACTGAATTTTCTGGAACGAGTTTAATTGAAAGTAATATACTATTAAACTAATTTGCTTGAAAATAGCAAACCATGTACCTGTTTGATTAAACCGTTTAATTATTTTAGGCAATTTAGTTTATGTAGAAAAGATACATTTGAAACAAGAAACATTAGAATAAAAACAGTTAAACTGTTTATTTGAACGCGATCTCGGTCCTTCATTCCTGAATGAACAGGAATATGTGACAGGCGCAGTGCCGATGACATGCCTCGAACTCCTTAGTTTCATTTGTGATTTTCGCGAGCAGCTTCATATTCGAATGTTGCCGTTGTTGATGTAATAACTGCATGCATAAGGCGCTTAGTGATGAATATTTTTCGCTCAGTGAAACACTGTGTACAGGGACCACTGCTGACGTGACGGTATGGGAGGCGATTCGAAATTATCTTTTTGCAGCCATATTAAGGTCAAACATGGCCTTTATACCAAACATATGCTTAACATAGGCTTGATGTGGTTTTTTTATATTGTATTAACTGAAAATATCCTAATTTATTTGAAGCAATATCGAATTTATTTGCATATGTAAATACGTTGAATGCGGGGATGAATACAATATTGTTTTATTATCATAAATAAAAGTACAAGTTCTGTACATGTTATGAAGTGACCTTATTCAGTGTCAGGGATCCCTTTCAATAATTTCTGAGTTTAGAGCAATGAATTGCTTCTAGTAAATTTTGATATATTATAACCTGTTTCTGAACAATCAGGCAAATAATTGGTAAAACTTGATCCTATATATAATATGTTCACAAGCAGTGAAAATAGAAAATATCGAATTTTGTTAGGGTTATAAAATTTAAATTTTAGTTTTTATTTTGATTCGAAAACATCAACTATCAATATTAAATATTGGTATCTAAGATTTGTCAGAGCACAATTATAGTATAAATCACTCAGTAAAATGCAATTTATTCTTCCAAATTGCAAATATTATCCGATTATCCTTTTGAATCTAAATAAAATTATTCATTAAAACTAGGCTAATACCTTTACCTAAACTAATTAGCCAAAATAAATGTAATTAAATTATTTTACTTGGAGCAGGTAAACTCATTTTCATATTTCATTTATTTTAAATAAATTGGTGTACTCAGTCTAAGTAAACGGTTTATTACATTTAATCAAACGATTGCGTTTTGGTTTAATTAAACTAGTTTCATAGATCCAAGTAAACTTTTTTATTAGTCAGAGTTTAATTGTATTAATTAAGCTTGTTAGCTGCCACATAGTTAATTATTTTTTTTAATGAAATAATAAAATTTTAATCGGTCTAATCATTTTTTTTCTCAGTGTACTTTCCCAGTTACACATAGCTTTTTTAATATCTAGCATTGAATAAATCACTCTTTCCATCGTACTAGCTTATCTAATATGAAGTGACTGTAAGTTCCAGAAACGTCCTGAATATTCCCATACGAATTTGTTATCGATCCTTCTAACTGGAACACACCATAACATGCGTAATACGGTTGTTGGACTAACAACAGGTTGCAGATTGACAGAAAACAAGAATATACCAGTTTACATTAGTCATCCTTATCGCCTTCTCTTTGGCCGATAAATAATTAAAACTTCATTTAAGGCAATTAGTAAAATACGGTTGTGATTGTTCAGAGAAAACGCGGCAGGTCAGTGAGATTATCAAAAATTTACTTACATAAATTATTGTTTATTTTACCTATTCAATTCATATTAAAAAGAACTAACTATATGATGAGATATTGTTTTTGTTCATTCTTTGGCATTTCATATGATCCTGATCATTTTTGAAAAAATGTTTAGGGATATATCGCAATTTTTGATGTTAGTATGCTAATACACTTCCAACCCCGGTTTTATATGCACCTATCAGACATATTTCACATATCATAGATTTCCCCTTACGCCCTTAAAAATTTGCAGCTTTTACAATTGTACGAATGGTAGTTGTACGGGTAAAGGAGGCTTTCAACCTCTACACACCCATGAGACGTATTTCACACAACATAGCAATTAAAACAGAATAATAGATGAATATTTTCGATACACGCGTCTCTGGATATACCTGCATCGCAGTCTAACTGAGGCTAGTCGTAGCTACTTTGCCAGTTGGTTTTATATTCTAGTTTAGGAATACGCAAAACTGAGCATATAGATAATAAACTAAAGTTACCAATAGTAGCAGATTTATACTGGACGTTGGCTTCCGTGGCTTTCTCATACTTGAAATCTTCATCCAAATTATCAAGTTCATCAGCAGTGTTATATTCGTCGCTTCTACAAGATTCATCTCTTGTGCTTCCTGCATCATCAGCGTCAAATTTTTCCGAATGGTATGTTTGATTTAAGTCATCTCTGCCATCGCTTTTGCACAAGTTAGCCATTTTGATCAGACTCAAATAATCCAGATAGTAGCCAGAATGAGCTTTTTTCAGTCTGTGGAATGCCAAATTTCCGTCAGTGTACGGCATGTTCTTGTCTAGATGCACTTTATATTTTGGACTTTCGTTTACAACTTCCATTCGACTTGATCTTCGTGATTTGTCTTCAAAAATTTTTTTTAATTTAATCACCGAAACAGAACATGGCGATTTGTCTGTTTCATCAGAAAAATCTACACTTCTGTTCAATGAAACACTTCTAATCAATCCCGGACTCTGCTTTCCATCACTTCCCGATGTTTCTGTTCCCTCGGTTGTTTCAAAATTACCACTTAATGTTTTAGATATTCGATTGATTGATACACTTCTGCTCAACACCGGACTCGCATTCTTCCTTTCTGCCGACGAATTATCTGACTCAATTTCGTCATTCGACTCAAAATTAGCTTTCAACTTTTTAACAGAAACTTTTTCGTTTTCTTTGATAAAGTCTTCTAGCACATGCAAGTTTTCATTATTGTTAGTATCTTGATCTTCTCTACATAGGTTTTCTACACTCTTAGCTTTTGGAGTTGACACGATGACTTTTATTTTTTTATTTGCATTTCTGGGGTCTTCAAAATTGGACCTTAGGCTTTTAACACAAACATCTGATATGTCTCCATTCAACAATGTGCACTTATCACTAGTCATAGATGGCGATAGCCGATCGCCACTTACGGACGATGGAAAAACGTCATCATATTGACTTCCTTCCCTGCTATTGGTGTATGTCTTAAACGACGTGGAAGTAGGTAAAGGTACTTTAGAATGCAAAACCACAAGCAATTTCTTTGTTCTACTATTCAAACGCTTCTTTTTTTCACGATCCCCCTTCGTTTCACTTTCAATGTTCACAGTGCATGTAAGGATGTTGAACAATTGTTCTAGAAAAGAAAAATGTTTATCTTTGTCGTATACGAAGTAGTGTCGCATATATGTTTCTGTAAGTATCAACGCTTCTTCTACATCTTCAAGTGTCTCTAAGTCGTCACAACGTACTGTAGTGTATTCATCGATAACTCCGAATGATTTTGATCTTGCTCGACGCTGTGTAATGTTGCCATCAAGAGATTTTTGCTCGAAGGAACGTATTAGGTCTCTCACATTGATGTGTGGAAAAACCTCTGTAGCGTCTGACATGACCTGTAACAAATAATGTATCACTTTTAGCTTAGTGAGCGAATCATATAATCAGAAAAGCCAATAGAGAAAGTTCTCTTAAACTGGACCCCTCCCCTCTCTGACGCTCTGTCAGTCGGCCTGTCTGCCGTTCTGTCGGTAGGTCTGTTTGTCTGTCCGCTAATCCTTGACCGATAATAGTTTTTCCCAAGTTGATGGCTATGGATTCCATCTATTGAACCTAGGATCGTCCAATGACTAAAAATATGATATTTTTATAACTTCCTTGCGATGCCCTTCTTAGACGCGAGGATGACGCTTAACGCCGCCACTGGCTAATGTGCACTATTTGAGAAGGCCACCACCCTATATATTTTTTGAACAGGTTAAGCTAGCAAGTTCAAATGAATGAATACTATATCTTAGTGTAAAAGAGACAGTTTAAAATTTCAATATGATCGCCGGGCGTCATTTTGGAACATGTTTTTAAAAGGAATAGAGGGTGGGGTGATACTTCAATTTAAAGCTACCTAAGTACTTTATAAGTCTAGAATATAAAATCCCCAACTTTTAAATTGGCGGACTGGCAGGTTGTCAAAGTTGCGCGTTTTCGTATATCGAATCGCTTATAACTCAAAAACGTATCATGAAAATGTTATAGTATGTTATATCAATATTCTTCTTTTGCAAGAGTCTATCTGAATGTGCAATAAAACATGAAACATTTCTGTTTAACAAAATTGACAGTTTTACCCTAAGATCTCGTATCCATTTGTTCAATTACTCCGAATTTCAGTTGGCTGACTTGACCCGTTCAAAAAATAAGTAGGGGGCGGAGACCTATTAACGCACATATCCAAGATGGATCATCTTTGACTCCAACATCGATTTTGTGGTCGAAAACCGACTCGTACTTTTGGATTGTAGAGAAAAATGCAATAATTAATCGACAGCAATCTTTTACTGAACCTCAAACCATATCCCATACCAGAATAAGTATGCAGTTCAGCCTATATTGAAACTGGCCTTGCCTTGACTCCTCAAACAACTTTTATCTTATGTTCGTGACTAAGAGAGGTATATCAACACATATGCCAATGAAAGTCTAAATATGTGAAGTAAATATTTTATACTGAACATTACAGCACTTTATCGATATAACCAATTAAATACTGTGATCGTGTTGTATTAAATCGAAAGATTAATGAAAAATAAATAGGATTACTATTGATCTTGGTAGAATGCAACTCAGGTGTAGTTCTTTCCACTGTTCCTATAGTTGAATCTTTCCTATATTCGACTATCACCATTGGGACCTCGGAAACGGTAAGAGATACAAGGTCGGTTAAACGGGAGCAAAGTTACGCACTTAGGTAACTAGGAAAATGTCACATAGAAACAATTCCTATTATTTCCGGAAATAAAGGAAATAAGCCGAAGTTTTCCCAAATCGTTTTTTATTTTTTCCTGGCTTTATTTGAGACATGATTTCAAAATTTTTCTCCTCTACAAGAATTTCAATATGAAGTTTTGACTCTTGTCCTCAATCAGTAAATTATTTTTTCTGATTGACACCATAGTTGAATAGTTTTTTATTCTGATTCCAAAAATGTATATGTAATTGAGATTGTCAACCCTACGTTATTTCGAAAAAAACTATTATTGTTATAGTTGGCTTTAAAAATGACAGTTTATGACATGTTTATCGGATTAAATCTCCCATATTTCAATTTCTGACACTTCAGCCGTAGATTAATAGTAATTGAATGCAAGATATGTGCATCGTTCAAGATATGAGGGATATGAAATGTGTTTGGGAAGCTGCAACATGGTCGACGCTTCTTTTTACTCCAAAATCTTGTTCATATCAATTTCACAAAATAATACTGTTTTCAATGTTTTGAGCACCACCGTTAAATAACGTGAAAAATCTGTTCTTTATTCGATGAGTTAAGACCAACTATAGGAAGATTTTTTCAATTTTTTCAAAAATTTGAACTTTTAACCCTGTCATGACATGTACAATATCACATCATCAAAATCGGAAATAGGGCTGTTCGTCTACGAGGTCTGTAAATACAGTTATGGCATCGTAGCGCTCGATCGAACACCCGAAGCGCCGGGCTTGAGGGGAGACAGGGGAACATGTGATCCGCCTTTAGTACAAGTTTGAACTCGGTCGAGTCATTTGGTTGTCAGTAGAGATTTTTTTTGTGAAACAATTTTGAAGGCTATTCCAGTATCGGTACCAATATAAAATTGTAATTGTATTTGAATGAAAAACTATAAATAAGGTTAGTCTCAACACTTAATTTAGAGACCTCGTATGTCTAGTTCATATAAACTGGAAGAATGTTATCTGGCCTACTTATGAAAATCTGTTTTTTAATAAATAAAGTTTGGCAATGTCAATGTTTGACATATTATGATTGTTTTGAATCAGAATTGGAAAACTATCTGACTATCGCGCCTCTAAAAGAAATAAACTTAATGGTTGGGGACAAGAGACGCAACGTCATATTGCCTTTTTAATGATGCCACCTTCTAGAGAAGAAAAAATGACGATTACATTTTAAATCGCATCCTAAAAAGGCAGGAAAAAATAAAAACGATTTTTAAAAAATTCGGTTTCTTTCGTCTATCTCCGGAACTTCTATTTGCGAAACGTTCTAATTGCCATTTCATTAGTTACCTAAATGCGCATCTTTTCTCCATTTAACCGACTTATCTCTTACCGTTTCCGGGATCTCCATGATAAGAGCCGAATTTGAAACATCCGGTATATGACACATAAAAAACTGTAGATGATTAGAGCTACATGCGTAAAACTTCTATGTAGGGACGCGAAGGATCAAAGAGATAACCATAACTTTCAGAAGCTACTGGTTCTGTAATCATCACACAATGTCTGAATGGGCAAAAATGCAACTTCGAATGATATCCTCGAGTTTCCATTAGAGTTGTATCATCGGATAATTCATATCTCTGAATTGTTTGTGACAGTTACTGAACAAAGCGCACCCCAAGGAGACGTAGGCTATTTATTACAATCTAAGCCTACGATTACTATGGATGCGAATTCTCAAAATGCGTTCGAATAAGCCTGTTTTCCAATGAGCGTGTTTACACTGGCAGCTACCACCAAGTCAGAATACGCTCGCCGTCGTCAGAACTGTTTGAGCGTTCAGATTTGATTTTTTCATAAGACTTGTACTAGGTATCTGTTTTTGGGTTCTAATTGTTATTTCACCATGGACAATGATAAATTGATAACTCTTGCACGAGAACAAATCGCTGTGGATAATGGGAGACAAAAATTATCATAATATAGATATTTCTCGGCAAAAATGGAAGAACGTTGCTACAGAACTCAACACTAACTGGTAGTGTTGAGAGAATTGATACATACTGATACTTACTGGAAGTATCAGTATGTATCAATTACACACATTTACATTCTTTATACCTATTAATTGTATAGCCAAAGCTAAAATTATTGATTAAGGTTTCGCTAGCCTCATTCGCGCTTTGCCCGTAGTGATTACATCTCCGTAAAACTGAGACATTGTGCAGGGGCTCTAATATGTCCATCTCACCCTGAAATACTCGACAGACTTTTGCGGATAGTCTAGCAATTCTTCGAATCATATTTCAAACTCCCCTTTGTCGACCCTGCTAGAAAATAAAGAATTGAGATGTTCTGCTTTTCCGTAATTACTCAAACAGCTGCTGGGTGGCAGAAAACAACTGAATAACAAAATGTCAGAAAACGCGCACAGTGTAACCGCTTGGCCGACGTTCTCGTTCGTACTCGTCAGAACAAAATTTTGTCAGATTTCGCATTCATAGTAACCGTAGCCCATGATACTCTCTTGTATTAGTTTCGTACCGGAAATATCAAAAGTTATTTAATTTGTGGTTCCAGTACCAGAATATAAGAATAATTTTCACCAAATATAACACCACTGGTCTATAATGCAGAGTATTTAACAGACACCGGCTTGGGCAGGTAACACACAATATTATGAACTTATTTGATTTGTTAGTCACTACTATTGAACAGTGTACGGTGTAGTAAAAAATGAATGATTATTATTATCAGGTGGGCTCTTGAATAGGCTAGAATGGCTAGATACATCTGAATTGTAAATTTTGAAATCTGTTTATGGCAGAAATAAATACAAGTAGAAAAGATAGTATATGAACTGACCTGATTTTGTTCTAAATTAACACACCCCTTCGTAATGCCCTATACGGTATTTTTCATTACGGTAAAATTATTAGTAATATTTCAAAATTCCCCATATCCGCAAAGGACACATTATTCTGACGGATCCGTCAATGCCAGGTAGACAGAGCCATATTTTGTTTTTTACACTACAGATTCATTTCGTACTTGCTAACAGCCCTTTTATTTAGAAAAGTCAATTTGCAAACAAAAAACAAAACTCTACAAACAAGTTTTACCAGATTTACATCCGATGCATTAGAGCCAACGTTGCAGACTAACACAAAAATGTCACTTGCTGATCAGCTGTTCCCTGCAGTAGACGTCAAAGCGTGATGGATTCTCGTGAAATAGAGCATATGCTATGCTGGCATTTAAAAATATGCTTGTATGAAAAACTGTTTCAATCCTCATTCCGAAGAACATTTCATCATCGTAATTTAAAAAGTTATCTAGTTTGAGTTCCAGCATATCGTTCATTTCTAAATTTAATAGCACTACACTAAAATTAGGAAAGTATTAGAGGCTATTTTTGATAGAGCTTCAAGATACCCAGAATATAGACATTTTTTCAATTTGAATAGAACTGTAGATAATAATTTTGGAGATATATAATTATGTGAGGGATGAGATGTTTTAAAATAATTAAATGTATTTAACTGAATATATGATAGTGGAATTAAATGAAACCACAAAGTAAATTTGCTCGTAAGATTATTGACAGACTTACAGCCTCCTATAAATGATGCACTACTATTCCTACAGTTTGTAGCACTAACACACAATTATACTAAATGAATACATTCTTTCGATAAACCTGCCTAAAGATTGTCATTACTTGAAATCACTATGAACTCTTTCCTACTCTTAAGATACCAAATAGATAACACATCGATTTAAGGTACCACTTTTTTAGTTCTGTAGTACCTGGCATCATAAAACAGAATACTTACGTGTGTTGTTCCTAGGTACAGTCTGCGAGATCCAAACGTTCACTAATTTTGGTCTAACAAATAACGCTAAAAACTATTCACGATCTTGTACCATTTTTGGGGTTTTTCAGACATTAAATGGCTTATAATTCTAAGACGGCCAATTTTAGAGAAAAGTTATTGAGAGTCTTTCTTGTTCAGAGTTATCCGAAAAAACAAAAGAACAATGATGGGGGCGGGAAAAATGCTTGGTAGGCTAACAAAAGATAGACAACGATATTACATTAACTCATACCTTATACCACCGGTTTCACTCTCAGTGCATACATACCTGAATAAAATTTGTGTAGACAATTTTTGTTAAACGAATTATAAAAAAAATTGTTTTTCGCTTCTACCATTTATTTCTATTTTTTTTTTTTTAGATTAATTTAATCAAAAAAGGTCCTCAGTAACTTGTCTCTAAGGTAGACCGTTTTTGAGATATTTAATGTCTGAAAAACCCGGAGAGCGGTCATTTTAAATTTTGAAAACTTGGTTCAAAGTTATTTTTTAATTTTGCCGAGGAGCTGAGTTAAAACCTTCCCCCACCAAAACCCCGAAGAGTATTTTAAAATTAGTTCATTTTGAAGCGATTTTTAAGCTTGTTTGTTGGGCCAAAATTAATAACCTTTTGGTTTTCGCAGACTGTACAACCAAATCTGCAAACTCATAGCACAGTGACTGACTATACATACAATAAATTATGGAATTATGAAACATGGAGTAAAAAATCAAGGGATGATTCTTTTGATTATTCCAACACTATTTTGTCCTTTAACGATGTTTGAAAGACAGCTTCGGTTCGAAGAAGACGAGACAAATACTGAAAACAATTTTTTTTAATAACACAAGAGAACATTTTTAACCGACAAAAGCGTTAAAATGACTACCTCCATCTAAGATGTAAGAGTACATTCGAGTATATTTTGATGCTTTACAAAAAGATTGGAATCTTGTATCCTAACCTGGAGATGTCTGATTAGTTTTTCGTAGATTAGTAAGTATACTAAGTGACATATAAATCCGAACACCCAGTTTAAATGGTTTTATTTTAATAAAATTTTGTATAAGTACTTAATGAAGCATAATAAGTAAATGATAAAAATTTCAAAATGATTGCACTGCTTTAAAGCCCTTTGACCTTCAATAATGTGTGGATGCACCCTGATGTGCTTCGCATTCTCCAAAGCGCCTAGGCATGCTTCTGATCAGGTGGTCAATGCCCTCCTGTGGTATCTCATTCCAGGCAACCACCAACTCCTCTCGAAGTGCTCCTAGATTCTGAGGAGGACGTTGCAAATTGAGCAATCTCCTACGCATTATATCCCACACGTGCTCAATTGGGGATAAGTCGTGAGATCTTGGTGGCCATGGTAACAATGTGACATCATTATGTTGAAAGAAGTCTATTGTGACTCTTGCAACATGTGGACGGGCATTATCTTGTTGGAAAGTTGGATCTGCCAGGGTGTCAATATAGGGTAAAAGATGGGGTTCTAGAACTTTGAGGATATAACGCTGAGCGTTCATGTTACCTCTGATGAACATTAAAGGTGACCTGGAACCATAAGCTATAGCACCCCAAACCATAACTCCAACAGTGTGATGAACATGTCTTTCAACAAAAAACTGTGGATTCCTCCTTTCACCACGTCGCCTTCTAACCCTGGCACGACCATCGTGCATGCCTGAACAAAATCGAGACTCGTCACTAAAGACAATACTGTTCCATTCCTGATCCCAGAGTGACCGTTGTCTGCACCACTCAAGGCGACTACGTCGGTGTTCTCGAGTTAAAGGGAGGACCCAGTGTGGCCGGTATGAAAACAAGCCAAAACTTCTCATTCGTCGGTAAACACTTCGCATGCCAATAGGTCTTCCGTGTTCTGCAAACCATTCATTTGCAATGGACCTGGTAGTGGAGAAACGGTCCCGTAAGGCCAATAATCTTAGGCGGCGATCTTCACGGTTCACTGTTGTTCTACGGCGGCGTCCAGTACCCCTTGTTCTTTGCGTACGGCCTTCTCGAAGCCATGCCTAACCACAGTGTCTACACTTATTTGCACTCTAACTGCAATTGCCCGAAAAGAAAGTCCAGCTTCCCGAAATCCCACTATACGGCCCCTATCAAACTCACTAAGTTGACGAAATTGTGCAGGTCTCCGTACTCTAGGCATCGTAACCGATCGTAAAGGATGTCAAGAACCAAAATTAGTTAGTGAATTGAAAAAAAGCAGTATAAAAACCGGAATGTCCAACTGATAAGGCTGAAAAATTTTTCACTTGTTATTTACAGTAAGATAAATACATACACCAACTTTTATTAAAATAAAACCATTTAAACTGGGTGTTCGGATTTATATGTCACTTAGTATATTTGCTTGCGATTTTTGTCAATAAAAAACATTAAAGCCTATATCTTTGGTATGTTTTTCTCCATATTCAGCTAGTCCCGAACGTCTTAGATCAAACGAAAGGAGATAATAGAAATAGATATCTGAAATACAATTCAGAATTTGTAGACAATCGCTAATTTTGAGTCTGTAATTTTTCTTTATGAAATTATTTTTTGTTATCTCTTAATCGACTTCACAGGATATGTGACCAGATATTGTCCAAAATTTTAGAACATATTCGAGTAAGGCAGTAGAAAAAATCAGTGGAAAGGTAAACTATTCATAATTAGGATATTATGGCCTTCCACAATATTTTTCAAGTACAGTATTATTTAGACCCAGAATTCATTCAAGTTTTAAGTCTTATGATACTTCAATTGTTTTCTCATCCTATTCGGAATGTAGAAGGTTATAGGATTAAAGCTCACAAAATGGGACTTTTCGAACCTTAGAGTACCTATCTGTCTTACGCAAGAACTATTCAGAACATTTGATTATCCAAAATAACTATGGACACTTTATCTGCCCACTATTTTTGTACAGGCCTTGTTGAAAATCCTGTAATATTTTTGACAACAGACAAAATTACGTTTAACCTGATTGCTACCCACATTAACTGAGCTAATTTTCCAGTTATAATTTTTTCAACGATAGATCATTTAGGAACATATATCTTGTAAAGTTGATTGAGAAATGACAAAAGATAATTTTAGAAAAAAGATGACAGTCTCAAAATTAGCGATATTCTACAAATTCTCCAAAATAGCAATAACTCAAAAACTATGCACATTGAACATATTTGGTTTTTCTCATTAGTAATGACCTCCAAAGACCTCCTTCTGTTCGATCCATGACTTTTCGGACACCCTGTTTAAAAGAAGGAGTGCGAAGACTCATTTACTCATTCGCTGATTGGCATACGAATGCAAAGCCGACACCGCTGATCTTAGAAACTTGACATTTTGCAAAGATGTCCTCCATAAGAAGAGATTTTTGAAAACTCATCCCTTAACGGGGTTTAATATCAGAATATGCAGGTTTGTTGAAACTATTATTTTAATGGATTTACTTGAAGCTTGAAGTCTGATAAATATCCTGTCACGTATAATATGGATATGAGAGATAAATATTAGCCAATAATAGTACACAGCGCTTGCGTTATATCATAAATATAAAGATTAATGGATTAGGCATTAGTTAAAGCCTAAGCAAACAAAAAACAATGATCACTCCAATAGGCGTTCGGAAACCCATTACTAAGACAATAAAACCGGGTATAGGAATTTAGGACGGCTTCAACTAGTGTTTATATATACAAGATGTGACTCCAGCTAAATCAAAACTTTTTAAAAAGGTAAAGGATCTAGCAATTTGTTCTAGATTCTTTATGATATTCAGCTTATGGGTTCTACTCCGGTACTTCATTAACGTACGTGGATAATACGATAATGAATTGTGGTACATAATTGCCCGTTGCACCTACCCACTCAACTGTTTGGAACATCATCTTCGCGTATATATACGAGGTCTGTAAATTAAGTGATGAGACTGGCAACGTAGCGCTCTATCTGGTAACACTGGAGGTGCCAGACTTGGAGGGAAGACAGGGTAACATGAGTCATTTGGCTGTCCGAAGCGATTTCTTTTGCGAAACAATTTTTTCTATTGTTTTCTAAAAATGAATGACATCAATTTCCGAGAGCGATGTGCTATCAGGTTTTGCTACTTGAGCACACGAGATTTATTATCCAAATTCCTATAAATTTTATTTATTAAATTAATTAAAAAATTAATTAATAATAATTGTACACAGTGCAACGAAAACTCTTGCTAAACTTCAGCAGGCCTACGGATATAGTGTTTTGTCAAGAGCCCAGGTTTTTCGTTGGTTTAACCATTTTCAGAAGGGAGAGAGTCGATTGAAGATGAACCACGAAGTGGAAGCCGTTCATCTTCAAGAACCGATGAGAATATCGACAGAATCCGGGATCTTGTGCGTTCAGATCGTCGGTTGGCACTGTTGACAGTCAGATAAAGAACAACTGGGTGTTGCATCACGATCATGAACGATCAATATAAAATTGTAATTGTATTTGAGTTCAAAAATTTAAAAAACATTCTCATCACTCAATTTACAGACCTCGTATTATGTTAGAAGATGGAACGTTAGCCATTACAGCTGTTACAGAAGACAGTATTTTCTATTATTATTTTTTGTAGTATTTAATCAGGATAGTCGTAAAGACTGCATCTTTGTGATAAGAAGGAGGCCTAGATACTTCAAGATTTTCAAGCCCTTTGCATTCCTTTCTCACTGTTTGCCAGTATGTGAGTTGCTAGGAGTTCTGAGCATCAAGCCCCGTATTAAAATTTGCCCCTTACTTCCCCAGTGGTTACAATTTTGGAAAATTTCGAAAATATCCTGCTGTCGTTTGTGATGACTCCATGTTAGAATGTAGTCGAAACATTATTTTGGAGTTTAACATTTAGGCATATATGTAGGTGTAGGAAGCACCAAGACAATCTATTTGATACTATTTTTCTCGGAGACCATCATCACGTAACCATGTATCCTAAAAGCTTGAGTTTTCAAGAAACAGGGTATAACAAAGTATTACGAAAAATGGTCATTCATCAATATATGTATATTGAACTTTGGTAGTATTGTTCATTGCAAGAAGTCGTTAAGTTAACACTAACTAAGGGCCGTATCGGCAGTCGTTTCTACAATTGTAAGACGTCTTTATGCCGTCCTTGGTTTGCATATTTTTCTACTGTTCCGTGTCAGCGCTCTATTTGAAAGGTTATGAAACAAATATCTATTTGGATCAAATTGTTCACACCTTTCATTTATATCGTCTGTTTTATCATCCTGAAATTTCCTACAATTCAAAAAGAAAACAGATTTACACCATAGGAGAACGCTGACGATGATACGGAATCTATAAATATCCCAGCCTTTCTGAAGGAGAGAAAATACTATGAAAATCAAGGAGGCCATAAAGGTGTTCTACAATAAAATTGTATGAATGACTGACGGTACGGCCCTTAAAGATAATTATGAACTCCTGTGGCGTCTCGGGAGCAGTCTTACGAATAATACGGACAAAAAAAAGTTGGCCACCGACTTTTTTAATAATATATATTTTTTTTCTGATTGAGCAGCTCATACCATTCGAATCAAAAGCTAAATATTTGACACCAGGCTCAAGTCAAAATCATGATCTATAATAAATTCTTAAAACCACTATGGTTCTATGAAGAAAGGTTTCATCAATACCCCAATGCAGAAGCTCCTCAGCTGCTGGACAATAACGCCGTCCGACGATTGGTGAGGACCAAGCCGTATGAACTTGCAAGTGTTTTGTGTCTAAAGCAGAGCATGTACGGGAGTTCCTAGTGACAATACGTTAAGATTCTCTAAAGGACATCAATGGATTGCCTCTAATGATTGTAAGAGAACATAGGAAAATTAGTTGCTGATCAAATTGATCAGTCTTAATATTCGATCATGCAAGTCACTAGTTTTCAAACATTAAACTAAAAACAATTTCATTACATGTCGAACAATTGTCGTAAAGAATTAAGTGGGCTAATACCGCTGAAGCCAGAAAATTATACTTACTTAAAAATTTGCTATGTAAAAAATTTGAGAAATCGGTGAGTGTTTTAAGCTCAGATACAATTAAAAATCCGTGTAAAAGTGAAAATACAACCAGATTTTTTTTACTAAACTTAAAGATAAAAACAGAACAAAATCGAATGTTGAATATATAATTCCGTGCAAAGACTGTAATAAAATATATACAGCGAGGTTCAAATTTGGCTGACGTCATAATGTGTATGAGAGAGAAGCGTGCAATATACCTGTATATGTTAGAAAGAGTGCGCCGGTGGCAACCGTAATCGCGTTGCTAGGCAACGAGTTACTTCTATCTCTTTCTAACATGCGTATTGCATACTTCTATCTCGCACATATTACGATATCACTTATATTTGAAGGGTACCGGAGAATAACGACAGTAGTCCATCCGAACTGATTTTGAGAACATCGGTAATTAAGGTTTACTTACTTGTTGGAAAGTAAAATTGATGAAAAAATAAGTCGTAAAGAATATTATTGATAAACAGTGTGTTTATTGGTAAAATAGATTTTACAAAATGAACTTTTACTCAAAACCAGTAACATAACAAACAAAAGATGATGTTCAACTCTGGACTCGTGCCACTTTTCCCCTGCTTTAAGCGTCTATTGGCGGGTCATCGACATATTCATCAATGCTGTCTTCTGGATGATCAAGAGATATTAACTGTTGATAAAATGCCCTGAAATCTGCTCTCTCTAGAAATTTGGTCAGATCCTGCAGATCCTTCCATTTCTTAGTTTTAATTGGGATTCGGCCCTGGTAAAGTTTTTTAAATGTTTCCTCTTCTCGTTTTTGTTGATCTTTCTGCGTCTTTTTTAGATTCTTCCAAATTACCTTATCAAATTTAGAACTAGCATATAAGCCCAAGTATGTCGATTTGTGAAAAACTACGCGAGGATTCTGTTTAAAAAACTTGAGCATCCTGACTGGTCGGGTTGGAAAGGGGCACTTTGTTGGATAAAACGGCGATAAAAACGTACTCCAATCTTGAAAATAAAAATTTTTGCCACAATCAATGACTTCAAATGGTGTAGATTTCACACGGCAATTTTTCAATTCATCTCTCCAGTCATCCGGTACCTCAGTGTATGCTCTTTGGTTCACGAGACTCATATCTCTATCACACTCGAGGTATGAATGCCCCCTGATCGGGAATATTACTTTCACAGCAGGAAAACGATTTTTCTTGGTAACCACGTAATGCAAAAACCGAATAACTGTAAATTTTTTATTTTGCCCTGCACAGGAGTCACAGAAAATGGTAAGTTCTTTTACTTCCGTAGAACAGACATCGTCAGCTCCTTTCTTAGCAATAGATTCATCGTAGGTATAGAGAATTTGAGTTTGACAGAATGTGGATGTTAAAACTGATGAAATTTAGTTGCCGCTTAAGTAAACATCATTTGTCGTGATATTTGGACAGGGCAAGTTTTTTTGGTAATCCATCGTGATACTTTCGATAGCGGGGAACTTCGAGGCACGTTTGCGGTAAGTTCTCTTCAGACTGTAAAATCGCTCACTCATTTTTTGATGTAGTGTCTTCTCAAGTACCTATCTTTTTCTCCAAATTATTACTTGCTAACTGCCTAGTTTCTTCCGTGTGGGAATTTAAGGTAGCGGTAAGTGAAGATATATCAGCTTTTAAGGAATCACACGTACTACAAGTATCTTTTCTTGGTTAATCGAACGATATATTTAAGTTGTTTTCAAAGATTTTTGGGAAGGATTCATAGGAAATCTTGAAGCATTATTAAGCCTTCATTTTTTCGAGGGCGTCTACGCATGACAGGAAGAACAGTGATAAGACCACTAAGATAAGCGTTTTGTGCATTAGTGTTTCCTAGTTCATTAAATTCACGAAAGAGTCTTCAGCTTTCAGGTTCAGGAACAGTAGTAAAACAGCGAAAACGTTCACAAAAACAATCATATCCAAGTTCGTGGGTAGTGGCGCGCAAAGCTTTCATTACGTCTCTTTGTCTTCCTGTTTTTTGGCGTTTTTTTCGTTTCTCTGTTCGATGAGCCTGGTTCATTTTCACTTGAAACTGAATAGTCACTATCCATTAAAAAACCCGTATTATAAACTAAATTAGCGAATATAGTCAATATTCAAAATATCAGCGTATACAACACACGTGGACTCTAATAGTAAACTAATGGCTGATGCAATAACGAAGCGCCCAAGCGGTACGGCCGATGCAACGCCGCCTTTCCATATGGACTGATGCCGTTTTTCCATACACGCGCAGGGATTTATGCCATTCTTCCCCGGCGCAGGGAATCTTATAGCTGTTGTTTTGTGAACCTAAGCCCTTTTTACAATTTAAGAAGCTGATTACAAGATAGCATCAGGAAAATGCCACCAAAATAAACTGAAAGCTCAATTTAACCAAATAATGGACTAATGCCGTTTTTCCCCCATTTGGTTTTCAGTTTATCGGGACAGCATGAAGGTACTTAAAAACCCGAATATCGGAGCACAAGAGAGATTGTAAGAATTTCCACTTAAAAGAGGGACACACACAACTAGTTGTGTGTGTTTTCAGAATGTGTTGTGTTTAATTTTGATTCTATGTAGGAATGATAATTTAAAAAAAAGATTTTCCGGAAAATGTAAATCAAGCAGCACCATAATGCAATCAGTAAAAGACCGGACGTAGTACATTCAAGTATTATGTACTAAAACATCATTAATTTCATGAAAATAAAGTAACAACCACCATATAATATTTATCAGCAATAACAAGGCAAAACATCGAATATAGCAAAAAAAATAGCTCAGATTTTTAGTATTTAGAAAACCTTTCTCCTTTCCAAATGTGTTTAGCTATACCCGTAACAATCCTTCAATTGTCATACTGACAAGTTGTAGTCTAAATGATAATAGGTGCATAACGTTGGATTGTTTTTTGACCACCACAGTTTCTAACTAAAACTGTGAGCTCGCTGTACTTTCCTTTTTTCTGATAATGAAACACGGAAAAAGAATCTCTCATTCTTTTGAATATCTCAATTACGATTAATTTTATCTTTGCTTTATTTTTTATGTGTGTATATTTTGGGTATTGCTATGTTGTTAATGAAATTCGGGGATGTGCTTAATTAGTTCATTTAATATAATGTCTTAACTCAGGTATCTTTTACATCGATTTATTATTCAAATTGTTAATGTATATGTTAAGTTAGTCTTTTTTTGTAGAACCCTGAAGGAGATAATTTTTTCCGAAACGTCGGCAACTTTGTAATTGGAAACTGTGTTTCTTCAGACCCCAAATCCAATTAATTACAAGAAATACATAAATAAGGGTACATTAGAATATTTTTCTATAATTAAATGGCCATTTAGTATCACTTACCTATCCTTGTTGCAGATACACTATAATAATTACATCAAAATATGTGCGCACACACCTATACGATTGATAAGAACCAAAGATTTTGTGACAGATTATCAGCTTGAAATTAATCCGAAGTTCACTGATACTACAATATTATATTGTCAATGTTCGATGTAATCGTTATCAATTCGAATGTGTTTCAAATCAGTATATACAGAGAGAGAGATGTACATTCGCAATTAGGTGAAACTTATTTCTTGGTAACGATTTCTTGATCGGTCTAAGTATACATAGTCTTGGGTAGGTATAAACTATTCGAATGTTATTGCTGATTCAAATAAATGTACTAAAAGTGAAAAAGACGCGTTTATGCAGTAATGCTTAAAGTAATGGGACTATCTGGAAAACTAAGTTCTGTAATAAGTGCCGCAGTAATTTTTCAGTGGTATCTCTGGTTTAGTGGGTGTACAACTGGAGCATTAGTCGCCATTTAGATAAATGTCGCTATCGGTCCTACTTAAAAAAATAGAAGCAAAGATCAGTGTCCATAAAGGGTTTTATTCGGCCATGAAATTAACTAAAATTTCCAGTTATCACATCTTTGAAATTTTTGCATTTATTATTTCCCAACATATTTTAAACTTTCATCTGGATTCTTCCGTTTATTGCAGTTTATCGAGTTTGTGTAAAATTCACCCAATTAGGCATATTATCTTATTATTTTCATTATTTTTTAACATATTTAACTTGACATGTCTGTATGTACTCGTGCCATGTATAAATTATACATGGGACAAATCTTGTAACTGAATTTTGAACCAGTCAACCTTAACCAATTAAGCTGAAACTGTATACACGCGTTTAATTTGAGTGACAATACAAAATTAATTTGATGCCGCCACTTTGAATCCAATATGGCGGATGCTTCAAAATGGCGATTACATTTTTCAGTTACCCCTATGATATGGGTATCAAATGAAAGAGCTTGATGAGAGAAACGCAATAACCAAAGTGACATCACTCTAAATCCGATATGACGGCCGCCCCAAGATGGCGTTTTTAATTGTCATAGTAATTTTATTATCATAGAAACATAACAAGACACGCGATGTCATTCGGAATCTAATATTGGGGGCATTGCAAAATGGCGATTTATTTCTATATTTATACTATGAGTATCAAATGGAAGTCCTTAATCAAGTTCAAGCGAATAACCAAATGAAAATGGTATTTACCGTTTTGGATTGGTATTTACCGATCCGTTCAAGCGAGTGTGGTTATCAGTTTGGTTACAAGATCCGTGACGTCATGAATCAGCTGTTATATGTCATAGTTATCACCGAAAACTTGTGGTATGTTCCCAGCTTAGGAGTAGTTTTATATTTCTGGTTATTATTTGAAATGTGACAAGTTAGACTTTTGGACGGGTATTGGATATTTTTGTTGTACTTCAGCTTCATTTTTGGGAAACTTGTTACAGGCTGACTTCAGTTGTAGCATAAAGTAGAGCACCTTATTAGTTATACGCATTACTGTTGTTGGGGACACTTTGAATCTAGTTCCTATGCTTAACAAAGTATGCTGTGTAGCCATATACCACAAGAATATTAAAATATGGCCATATAAACTCGCTGGATAATCTTCTGTATACGGTTTTGCTAATATCTTTTTAATCGATTTTTAGTTTAGAGAATTGAAAGTTATCATAGCTACAAAGCCATGGTTCCATGATTAAACATTATTTTTTTTCTGAAATAAAAAAACATGTTCGCATTAATACTATGAAAAGTTTCTTTTTTAAATTTCCCATACACTGCTGTAGACGAAAAAGCACCGATTATAAAGTGATAAAAATAGTCAGAAATTATATACGTGCTTTTCTAAAATAAACAACCAACGCGTTCAGGCGATTCGAGTTCCTGACGCCATCAACCTGTGTGTCAAACCATATTATAACCGCGGTACATAACACAGAAATTTTGGTTATTCCCTTGGATTTGATTTTAGATGAGGAAAACATAATAAAAGCAAAGTGACGACATTCCAGATCCAATATGGCGGCTGACACTGAAAGGCTATTTATACTTTCCATGGACACCGCAATGAATGGCCATCAAAAGGAAGTGCTCAGCCAGCTAAGTAAGCAAGTTTAGTAGGCAAACTCGAAGGGCTGTAGACCGTCTGCATCAATACCTATTTGTTTTTTTTTACACAGTGGTCCAACCTTGCGTGAACGGTTTATTTCCATTTGAGGAAATCGTTAAGCAGCTTCATAAAATATCTGATTTTACGGTGTATTTATAAAAGATTTTTCAATAAAGAGATAATTTTGTATTTAAATAAAACACAATAATTGGAGATATTCGAATTGAATTTATTCCAGGTGCAGTAGGCATGTAGCCTTTCAATCACTCTCACACATATGTATCGTCAACGTTGGCGGCAACAACTCCAACGGTGAGACCGTATGACTACTTCCTGCAAGCAATATCGTGCCGTATAGGCTTTGGTAGTTCGCTTCATGCGATTTAGTTGCGGTTCGCGATCTTTTACTCAGGATATCAGTATACCCATAATCTCATTGTTATTCGAAAGTCGTGATCACGTCTCGGCTTTAAATCACTGATATCAAAAATGACGATATGAGATGTACGAAAATAACGATATCGGCCATCTCTAATGTCACATCCATCCACTTCTGACTAAGAATAGTCTTCCAACATTGCATGATAGCAAATCGCATTGATTGCAGCATCGACGAAAAATACGGCCCAATAACTACACCTCCGGCATGAAATCCACAGACGGTCAGTTTTTTGGGTTCGTTGCTGTCCAGTTACTCTTATTTTGCTTATTGATAAATAAGCCATTAAGACAACATGGGTTTCATCACTGAAGATGTTTTTTCGACGAAATCCTGTCTTTTCAAACCTTTACAGAGCAAATGAACTTGTAGGGGTGTAGGCCAAGATATTTACGCAAAATTCTCTATGATGTGATTTGAGAAATTCCCAATTCCTGCGAACGGCGTTTAATCGACTCATTTTGAACCACTAAGGGCTGCGATATTTTCGATACTTCAACATAGGAACATACAATTTATTCACTACCGCATGCACAGTCTCCTGATGAATGTGGTGATACCACCGAAATATGGAGTTTTTAAGTTGATGTGCGCACGCAGAAATTTTTCTTAGGGGGCAGAGGCTATCATCACCAGGGCATGATTTTCTGTGAAAAAACAAAACTGAGAGAACTTGGAGAGCGGGGGTAGCAAATTTTCTTAGGTAGGAGGGCAAATCCTAAGAATCCCAAAAATTGTGCACAAAATCTTGCTCAATATCCAAATTTTAAAGTCCAAACTCGAATCTCGATGGAGGGGGGGGGGCTCCCCTCTTGCGCGTCAACTGGGTGGATCAAAACCAATTCATTATTTTTTGTTCCTTTGCGATCCCAATATTTTCCTTGATTACGCATGGGCAGTGGGGATGGCAATATTTTAGCGTAACAAAAAAGTACGAAAATAACGTTTATATGTATATATCTTTGTGATATACTTCACGACAAAAAACGGAAATCGCAAAAATACTCAATGTTAGGAGGTGGTTTAAAATATTTTAGT
The DNA here is from genome assembly GCA_963669975.1 of Acanthoscelides obtectus. Classification (NCBI taxonomy): domain Eukaryota; kingdom Metazoa; phylum Arthropoda; class Insecta; order Coleoptera; family Chrysomelidae; genus Acanthoscelides; species Acanthoscelides obtectus. The sequence goes on from CAVLJG010000008.1 coordinate 49,081,630, forward strand.
TTCTTGTTTTATTCCTCTTTCTCATAGATCCCAATTGATCCATTCCAAAAGTACAAATTTTATTAAAATCCACCTATCGCCGTCGGTTACTGACATTACGCGGCCACTAACCGAAATCAACCTCATGGTCCTTCTTCATGGAAACATTATAAATTTGGCTTATGCTAGAAAAATTTTAACTGCGGTTAATAAACCATATACATTATATAAATGTAGTTATATCACACTATTTACTTTCCATAATTCCAATTTTATCAACTAGTCATACGTAAATAAACGTACTTTTTCGTGAATGGGTCCACTGCCCGATTTCGTGTTAGTAGGTTTGCAATTTTTGCTATAATTTTATTTGCTGTGGTATAATTGGCTAGACTAACGATAGGAGTTTGTTTGATCCAAAGTTATTTGGCAATCTTAGAAAGCTTGAATATTCCATTCTCTATGGAATATAACCTCGGAAACATGTGTCCTGTGTCACCTACTCATAACACTTTATTGGTTTTTTCAATTCCTATCAAATTTTCAAAATTGTACATAAAAGCATGTCAAGTATACGAATTCTAAAGTCCAAGTCTCAGGGGGAGGGGAGCTTGGCCCCTGGTATCCCCCTGCGGGGCGCCCATGTTAAAGTTGCGATCAGCAACTTCAAAATTTTGGCAATGACAGATCCTGAAAAAGGTTTTAGGTGCGTTTCAATTGCAATACAAGCTCATGTCCCTATTAGAAAATCCTTCAATATTTAATTTACATATTAGAATAATCCTCTTTTTTAAGAGCAGCTCAAAGTATTCTGTGTTGTGATGAGTACTTTTTGAGCTAGTCTATTGTATCTCCACTTTATCAATAAATGGGTATATCAATGGGATAGAAAATGAAACACGAATTTTTGATAGAGCTTCTATTAATAGAAAATAAAAAATACATTTACATTATATTGTAAAACTACCTCGAACATATAATACATATATATTGCGTGAATTACAGGGGTCCATATTGAAACTACGATCATTCAGAGAATTAGAGCACTCTAACGGAATGTAACACAAAGTTTCTCAAGCTGCAACTCGCAAAACATCCTAATTTCGATATGGTCCAACAGGTTTAAGGCACCTGTGATTGTCGCCACCATGTAGCCACAATCGCCTGTGTAAAGCCACATTATTTGACAGGGGACTGATGGCCCAACAGCACGGTAGTACCACCTGGTAAAACCTACAAATGCTGTGACAGTTGATATCACCTGTATACAATAACACCAGGATGTGAAAGTCACAATTAATAAGATATCTATAATTAATTAATTTCTTCTATTTACAAAAATAATGTCGGCGATCTAAGGTCAGATGGTAGTGCTAATTATTTCCCTGATCGACTAGGAAGGCACTACCCAAAATTATCAACAGGATACTATTTCCAATCAATATTATTCTATTAGCGGAACAAGTATTTGTACCTATATCTAGCTTAACGTTAAACCTTATATTTACAATATGAATCAGCGACCTATGTTTGTATGATAAAATGTTTACGTTTGATGTAGTGTGATTCGTAATTATCTATAACTCCAACCCAGCATTCATAGAAACTCATTATGAAATTAGGACGCGAAAATGAAATCGAAACTTGATAAGTTTGAGCTCGTAGTCCTCCTCTAGACGAATAGAATAAAATATTAGCATTATCGCCTGATGTTGAACAACTAAGAGGATATATAAAGATGCATGCGGCATCTTGGTGCAAATTTATACAGGGGGCAGCACCAATCCAACAGCTCGAGCGCTGTGACTGACAATCGCCTGTCTTCTACAAGAAAGACCCTTCTGGATATACTTGGAAATGAGCCCTTCTCATTCTTTTGTAAGAAGTCTGTTGGATTGCCTGAGAAGCATATACTTTCATATTGGTTTGCTTTATGTGAAACTAATCTGTTAATTTTCAACATCCTTAGGTCGGTCTTGTACTCAGTAAAATATTTGTATGCAATCTAGTTTTCGAAAAGAATTCAGCAAAGTTTTGTTGCATAAATATTTTTGATTTCAATATTTTATTTTCATTTTTACTTTTAACTGGAATAGAATAAAAATCACCCATTTCCAAAGTACAAGCATGGAATTTCATATACTGCACATATGAAAATCCTACAAAGTTGCACCGTTACATGTTTATCTAGAATGAGTCAAAAATTGTCATACCTTTTCAGATTTAATAATTCTAATTTTGATCGGATCAAATCTACTCATTTTCAGAAATGCTAAGTAATGCTAAAACCTACCTTTACGAAGTTTTTTCTTACAATAAAGAGGCGATTCTCGCCACTAGGATTAGTAATGTTTTGGATAACAATTGCTAAATCAAATTCGTTTTGCATATCGTTATAATTTGTTGGAATTAATATGTAGCAGTGTTGCTTACCTTTGTTATATAGAATATGAAAATGTGTACAAACCTGGTATACCGTCCAAGACAAAGTTAAGATCGTCTATTACAACAAAAAATTGATTTTATCAGTACAGTTTAATTTCCACACCCAAAGTCAGCTGTTTTACACTTTCACAAAAAATATTGGAGAATTAGAAAGAAGAAAATAATTTACATCTAACGTTTTTTTGAAAGAATACTCAATTTAACCACAATTCTCTAATCCAGGCAGAATCATTATCATTTATACTTAAATGTGTTTCAACAAAACACAATGTTTGGAATGAGATACACATGTGACTTCCACTTAAACTAGTTATTCAACAATGACAAGTAGAGACAGTTACATTATAGGTAAAGACATGAGTTCAAATTATTTCTGTGAAAATGTAAAGAATACCGTTCTGCTATACTGTAATTGGGAAATATGGAATTTTTGTTGAGTTGGAAAATATATGTTCTAAACCAAAATTAGATTTTGAACATTTGTTTTTTGTAATCATCATATTCTGAAAATAATGACTAACAAATTTAGAAGATTGTGAAAAACCATACAAAAATTTCATGCCACCAACACCAGTGTATTGTGTTTCACAGTATCAAGTTCCATTGAAATGTATCATAATTATTCGGCAGTATAGGCTATAAGGAATAGTTCTGAATAAGTCGAAGTATACCCGACAGCTGTGCTATTTATTCGGTCAATATTTGCATAAATTTTGCCAAAGCAAAATAAAAACACAACAGATTTGTCATGGAAAGTCAATAAATGGTGAGGAAATGATCCATCTACCGATGGAAATAAGAAAGCAAACAATAGCTGAGATAGAAAACTTCTTGGCTGTCTATCAACAATGTTTGATGAAAATCAACAGACGAGTACAAAATGAACAAATAACTCAAAGAAAATTGTTTCACAGACAATCAAGCATGAAGCAGTAGGAAGTATATAGTATAGAACTAATTTGAGTTTAGCAAACAGCTTGCACTTGGAAGTACTCTTTGAATACCAGGACACAAAAGTTCCAAAGAACACGCTACTGAAGAAGTAGGAAATGAAAGATCTATTCTCTGGATATCCCAAAAAAATCAACTTGCCCCGAACTATTCCCATAAAAAAATAAATTAGCCTATGAGTAATAGAATATTTAGGGTAGGAAAAAGAAAATTGGACCAACCTTCTCTGACACGTAGTTCCGATGCGTAAATGTCAAATGTAAAATAAAAATGTGTGCTTTACATACCATTTCAACCAGGTAAATGTTACGCGCATGTGTTTGGTTTGTGCACTTTGCCAAACCTGTCAAAAAATAAATAAGTGTCAGTTACCCGTTCTTGAGATGTTTTTCGCTTCATTCAGTCCATGCAATAAATCAAGGTATCTGGGTTAAGTCAAATTCTGTGCAACTGATACGATGAAAATCATGAGAAAAGACACGATTCGGTCGTATCGAAACGAGTTCGTAAAACCTCCGGTTGATACAAGTCATGGAAATGTTTTCTTTTTTTTTGAATTGCAAGAATATTTATTCAATTTCGTTTCATTATTGTTTGAGTTGGTTTTGTACTATGGCCACTTGGAGCGCTAGTATCGTACTTCAATTCGGAGGAAAATACAACCGACAGAAGTAAGATGCCAAAATAAGACTCTTAACGGAAGTTGTCAGACCTATGCAATTTAAGAAAGATTTCTAATTTTATTTGCTATCTTCTAGACATCTAGCTTGAATACCGAGGTTTTTACAAGTCGCGTGTTCACCTAATTATAAATGTTACTGCGTGTCAAATGATAATGCTTCGCATAATATATTCTTAACCATTATCATGTCCACCTTTGGAAGCTTAATGGAATCGATACTCAAAAAACCTTCTTCCGTTTTATTTATTGTCCAGTGAGAAAGTTCACATTTCAAATTTGAATTACGCGGCAACCGTATACGCGAGGAAGTGGAGAAAGGTCTTGATCGACGCGTTCAGCGTGCGGGTTAAATAGTCACAATGGAACGTTGGACCGGAACGCAACGTGCTTTTGCTATCGAGCCTTACTTTAAAAATGGTGATTCATACGCAGCTGCCCTTCGGAAACTTTTTACACGATACAACATTCGCGGATCAAGAGATACCCCAAGTTAGAACTTATTGAAAAAGTGGGTCAAGAGGTTCCGTGAAACAGGCTCTACTTTTAGTCAACCCATTCCTGCCCCCCTACTGTATCACCCGAAGAAAATGTGCGTCGAGTAAGTGATTCGGTCATTGCAAATCCTCGGCGTTCTGTATCGAAGCATTCCGCAGCTTTGGGAATCCCTAGGTCAAACCTGTATGGCATAATGAAAAAAAATGGGTTTTCATCCTTATAAAATACAATCAGTCCATGCTTCAAAGGAAAGTGATTACATAATACGGAAATCTTGTGCTGAACGGATGTTGAATCTTTCTCCTATGCAGCGCAGACTCGAGAACGTTGTTTTCGGTGACGAGGCCCATTTTCACTTAGACGGTTATGTGTGTCATACATTGACAGTCAATTCCGAGCGATACAAGGACATGATTGACACTTTTTTGTTCCTATTGTAAGAACAGAACGTCGATTTACCAGAAACACATGGTTTCAACAGGATGGGGCCACTGCCCATACTTCCAGAGAATCGATGGAAATGGTGAAAGCACTTTTTCCTCAAAAAGTTATATCGAAGTTTGGAGACATTTACTGGCCTCCTAGGTCACCCGACCGCACGCCATGTGATTATTTTTTGTGAGGTTATCTAAAGTCAAAAGTGTATTCCAACATTCGACGAGAAATAAACATCACTCCGGAACTCTGCAGGAGACTGTTTCAGAATTGGGGCGCGCGATTAGAAGAGTGTGTGGCTAACATTTGGACAAAATGATATTTAAGAAATAAAACCCGCCGAATTTACGAATATGTTGATAGCAATAAATATTTTTTCATTAAGTTATTTTTTTTTCTTAAATCAAAAAGTGAACTTTCCCACTGGACACCTATACATCTATAATATCGCACTCTAGACGCGCGAAGGCGGTCGACTACAGTACCACTGGAAATGTCATATAACTGCCTTAAATTTCAAAGTATCGGAATAAATCTCTCAGATTTTTTGAAAATATCAGTTATACTATTATATACAAGTGAAACTAGCAGTATTTTCGACTATAGGAAACTTCCTAATTCCTGTATATCGAGCTGCGATACCAGCGTTTCAAGTTGTACTTTCAGTGACATGAATTTGGCCAAAAAAATGTTGCAATTTCAATTGTCAAATCTCGGAATGAACCAATTACTAAAAAGTAAACAATCTATAAATTTTATAAACTTATATTTTCTGGGTTCACAAGTTGCGGAACTATGACTATTTCAATGTCTAATCTTTGAATGGTCTGGATACTAGTGATCTAGTATATATTTGATTCTCCTCGTATACCTTTGCTAGGAGATTATTCATCTCTTTGTCCATTGTTAACACTTGTGCATACTTTGTTACCAACCGGCTAATTTTCCCGATCCAATATTTTTGAAGGTACGACCGGACGGAAACGATTTAGATCTTAGCTAGAAATTAAAATTTGACTTAGTTTAGGCCTTGTGGGTGGTAAACCAGGTACACCGGAGATCATCTGAAACGTGGCTGCATCAATACTGGGCCAGCTGGAAACATTGGAGCTCCATATACCATACCAGGGGGAACACCGATCATACCTAGCAGAGAAAAAATAACAACCACATTACTGACATTCCAAAGCGTCAAGGGAAATGGGGAGTACTTTCAGGTTGAACATTGTCATTTTTTCACAGTTTGGTATGGTTTCAAATTCGCGATCAAATGAGAGCATCTATCAGTCTTATACTTGAACAGTAGTGACAAAATCATAGTTTTACGTCTTCTTTTATCTTCATGATGCGTAACAAAATTGTTGCCATATAAGTGCATTGCTCAAAATACTTAAAGGACTTTCAAGTGATTTTATGGAAAAAAACTGATATGAAGGAATCGCAAAATAATCTAATTATTCGGAGAACGAAAAGTCAAACATTGAACTTAAAACGATTCCAGTATTCACTAAACACTTTTTTGAGTCAGCAATGATTTAGGCTTAGTACTGCATATACAGGGTATGTAAAAAGTAAGGTAATATACTAAGAGGATGATTCATGTGTTCATTTTCAGAAAACTGTTTATTGACGGAAGTATTAAAGGTCTTCAAGTTTGAGATAGTGTGGGTTTTGAATTTGAACTGAATGGTTTCAAAGAAAAATATGGTATGCAACAATTTTCAGGCAACAAAAATTAATTTCATTAATTTTCATTAACTTCTGGGCAAAATTTGACTTCTTGCTTTTCTTCCCACAAATTACGGGCTTCGCATAGAAAATAGGAAACAGTCCCCTGGTGGTTGTAGTAGCTACATTGGTATAATGATGCAAAATAACATATTGTAGCTATACCGTGCGAATGGTTTACGGTTGAGATCGACCGGTTTTCAATGTGTACGCAAGAGAGAATCCAGAGAAAATTGCAGCACGTATGATAGAAAGAGTTAGAAAGAGAGGGCATACAAGTAGTAACAACGGCAGCGAGAATGTTACGGTGCACTCTTTCCAGCATGAGTGGTACACGCTTCTCTTGCTTGTCTCTCGTACACATTGAATCTCGGCCGGCCTCAACCGTAAATGACACGCACGCCTATTCTTATTTTTTCGCGAAAAGCGTAAATTGGTGCAAAGATCACGAAATCGATCAGGACTTAATTTGAATTAATAAAACGATTTTTGTCATGTGGATAAGCAGTGGCTGACCATATTTTTCTTTAAAACTATTCCGCTCAAATCTCTCTGAAAATATAAGACGTTTGGGGCAAACGTTGATATGCGACTTTTTTTTTGTTAGAACTCTCTCAAAGATCGCCCCATTGAATATTTTACTTTACTTTTCAAACACCTTGTTTCAAGGGGGCTTTTACTACTTTAACACTCTGATTTTATTTTTATCAGCTAAACCTGATGAGAATCTGCAATGCTCTAGATCAGGAATATCTAGATAATATTCATTGTTTCGATTTTTCTTATTGTTGAGACATCGCAAGTGTGACCTGGATTACCAAATGTTCACAAATATCCAAGCAAAGTGTTAAAATGCTCAATCATGTCATATTTTTCTAATATTTTCTTTTGTCTTTTGAAAAACGTTTCAAATACTTACCTGATGGTACGTGAAAGGTACATTAATTTCAATGCAAAAAGCCTAGCAATGGGACACACAGCTATCTCTACATAAAACCACACAATACAGGTGTTCCATTATCATCATAACTAAAAGATTGCTCTCTAAGTCAACTAACTTTCACAAGCACTGTATGTTCCAAAATGTGCATTTAATATTACTATTAATGTCACTTTCACCATTTCAACTTCAGAAATATTAGCATAGTCGGATTTTTAGTGACCGTTCGTCTAGAGAGATTAATTTTAGAACTTATCAAAATAGATAAAAATTGTGAATATTTAGTGAACATCATTAATCGTATGATAATCAACTGCTGTAGGAGGAATTTGTGAATCACTATTCCTGAATGACATTAATCACTTTATGTATTCAACGAATGTTGCTTTCTAGTACAACCATTTGTACTAGACGTATTATACCTGAAAGATAACCAACCTAATGTTGTATTTCCGCATCCAAACAAATATCTGAGATAAAATAAGATACCGTAGTGTGATCTATGAGTTGTCACTTGTGATTATTTATTTACTATACAAGGTGAGTTTTTAGTGTGGGCTCTGTCGACAAGTCTGTTATTAGGCATGGTATTTAAGAAAGTCGTATACAAAAATTGTGGCCAACACAACTGTGTACTGCTGACTTGGAAAATATTTTTATTTCTACAGATTCATAACTACGTGGTGACCCAAACATGTATTTTTTTTAATTCAATAGTACATATTTTATTGCAGATTCGTATAGAGCTTTTCAAACGCAGCAATTTGATATAACATACTATAGGGTTATTTGCAAAGACATTAAACAACCTAGAGAAAAGAATACTCAACTTTGACAACTCGCACATCCGCAACTGTTACAGCTACAGAACTGCGTTTTTCATCAGAAAATCTGTATGATCCCATACTTCCTCCACATCTACTAAATTTTTCATTTTTTTTGTGGATAGGTTAAATATGGTGGTTAAGAACGCAAAATGAAAAATTTCTCAAAATTTTATATTATAGCATTAGGTTGGCTATCTTCAGGTATAATATTTTAATGCATGGTATATCAGCAACGAAAGTAGCAATTTTCGGAAACCATAGAAAAGTTTTTCCTAAGGTTGATATGAGCAAGTAACATTACGGGCTAAAAAGGCTGTAAAACATATATTGAAACATACAGGAAATTGTTATCTCTAAGGAAGTCTGAATAGACAAGACATCTATGCGTGTGTGAAAAAAATGACAATATTCAAATCTACGATTGAGAAATGTTGGTGTGATTAGTGTAAATGGAAAAATTTAAATACACGTAAATATATAAATAGATTACGCAGTCAGAATGATAAATGCAATAAGTCCAACCAAATGACAGTAAAAAATCAACCAACTGCAGAATTTTACAAAAACCCACATTAATATTAATACTGACATACCAAGTTGTCATCACATCCATCAAAACAAAAATTAAAATAACTTTTCAGATGATCATGCAGGTTTAAAATAGTCCAAAGTGTCTAGAATTTCAAGTTATGTATGTACGGATATTACAATGGATTTATATATTTGAGGGTAAATGAAGCCCATTCGTCTGAAGCACAGGTCCTCAAACACATTTCGTCTATTTTCCACTTTGAGATGCATCGGTGCTTCTGAGAACGTCGCTAACCAAATCAATTCAATGTTCCAGAATTTCGTTTAGTCTCTTTACCATACATGTAGGTTTTCCACCACAGATTTGGCTACTTATGCGTAGCCTGATGAATTGAAAAAAGTGGATGCAATAACAGCTCAGCATATCAAATTTAATCTAAGTATGGATATTCCTAAAGCAACCCCGAACCACTGCCAAAAAAAACTAAGCGAGTGACAAATATCTGATGCAGGCATGCCAACACTGAAGTGCGTGAGTAGTATACCTGTGTAACAGCCATGTAAATCGCCTTGGATTCGGCTGAGTTCGGACGAACATAGGGATTTTTTTTAGTTGCACTTCCCGATCACTGTGTATTCACAAGTGAATCGTTTTCCACAACTTATAAATTAAGCTCACGTGTTTACCTTTAGCATGTGGGTCGTTATTATCGTGAATACTAATTTACTAGTAGGTAATCTTAATCTGAATCACATTTCTTGCACTTACATGGAGACAAAGGTTCAAAGAAAGCAAAAATTGAAGAACAAAAGGGATATGTTATGCTCAGCAAAAGACAAGTTCTAAAACCGTCACAGGTCTCTTTTATATAATTTTCTCAGAAAAATTAAAACGTGTATTCTTTCTCCACTTTTCTAGTTGTAGTTGATGTGGTAAACAATTCACCAGTAAAAACAACTTGTGTTGTCCAATTGATATAAACAAAAAATAAAAAATATAATAAATAACCGGTCTTCTATCATAAATTATTTTACACAACAAAATCATTTTTTTAATCCTGCATACAGTCCTTGATAACAAAAATGGTAAAATAGCGCAGCGCAACTGAAATAGCCGTTTTTATTAACACGCTTTTATTAACTTGACCTGTATGTAACAGAATCTTCATACCTAATTTTCGCCAATTTCAAGAACTGTGATTAAATTTAAAATTTCCACAGCAGCCACGGGCCGGTGAAAATACAATAATATTGCAACAGAAATCGAATTTGAAGTTTTTTCAAGAATTTTCATTATGGAAAAAAATTTTGGCTTTGAAAATTTGGATTTGAATAAGTGAAAAATTCGGAAAATAATTTGAAAATTTACAAAAAAAATTGGAAAAATTTAAAAAAGGTAAATTTAGTTTTATTGTCAGATATAAAATATACCAAAAATCGAATCTCATAACTTTTGTTGACGTTTTGAGACTACAAATTTAGAACATGAATATTAAAACTTAAAAAACACGCTTAAATAGCAAATCGAACTAAAAAGTGGAAAATGATTTTCAAGTAATAAAGAGTTTGTGTTACTGCAATAGAAAAGTCCAACAATCGAGTATGACTAATTTATTTGGAATAAAATCAATATAAAAATTAAGATATTAACAAAACATTCAATTATAGTGAAAAAGCGTGGAGTGCAATTAACTATATTTTCATAGCAACACCAATTTAGAAAAATCATTTAATATCAAGCATTATCACTATAATTTATTGAATTTTTTGTTAATCTTAATTATTAAGTTTAAATTAATTGGTGATATTTGGTTGTTGGACTTTCCCTTACAGTTAAACTCACCTATGCTTGAAAATAATTTTCTACTTTTTAGTTCGACTTGCTATTAAAGCGCTTTTTTAGTTTTTTCAAACTACAATTCTTTAGCCGTTTGACAGAATACCTGTTCCGTTTTGGTATTAACTATACACTGACAACCAAATTTGTCTGACGGCTTGAGTTCAATGTGGAGAGAGAAGTGTGTATAGACACATATCTTAGAAAGAGATAGAAGCCGACTGGATAACGAAGCTCATCACTGCGTCGCCATGCAGCGCTAACAACGCAAACTGCCGCGTAGCCAATATGTTAAACCGATTGTCTTATTCTCTACGCCCAAATAATGGTTTTATTTTGAGCGTACACATTTTTGAATTGTCGAATCTGTTTAGGATAGACTCCGGATAGGTCCTAACGGCGCTCCATTTTAGGTCGAAATGAAAGGTAAGGATCGCCACAAATTCTGCAACGTTGCATCATTGGTTCGCTTGGCAACACCGCATCTCGTACATTCTAAGGCAAGGTTTTCACCTCCATGATCATAGATGAGCGATTTGGGTCAGTACCCATATATACCCTATTCGTAGTCCATTTACGCCCCGGCACAACAAAGTTGCAGTGCGGCAAAGCGGCAGCCACCTAAGCGTTGCAATAGCTATTGGTCATTTGTCCATAAAACTATGAGCAAGTGCAGGATTCGACAGGATAGAACTCAGGCTCGGGGTATCGCAGGCACGCCGTCGCCGGCAGTTGCTGTTCATATTCGTTGCATACATAGCGTGTGTTTATACGTTAGCATGTCGTCTACAGATACAGCAGATGAAACTGAGAATAAAAACGTGACAAGAAGAGACATTTGAATATTTAGACAAAAGAAATTGTTCTTAAGGTTTATAAGAGCGAAATATGAGAGCATCCTGAAATGAAAATTCATGATATTGAAATACGTGAGGCGAATAAAAAAATTGTCTCCACCACACAAGAGGCTGCTTTACACGAAGCTGTTTGGTACAGTTGATAACTTTGATCGGAATGTCAACAGTCGCACAGTCCATCAATTTTTTGAAAGGCAGGAACTTCCCACCATAGCCAAAGTATTACAGGAGGTTAATAGTGATGAAGACTTACCTACTTCCAAAAGGACCACATTCTATAGTTTACTCAAAGAACTTCATTTTGAGTATAGAAAACGGGGCAGAAATATAGTGTTTTGATGGACAGCCAAGAGATTATATTATGGAGAAGAAATTATTTAAAATCAATAAAGAAATACCGCGACAAGAGCAGGAAGATTTATTACTTGGATGAACCCTGGATGAATGCAGGACATACAAAATATAAAGTATGGGCTGACTCTACAGTTAAATCAGCAAGTCAAGCCTTCTTAGTCGGACTAACCACTGGCCTTAAGAATCCGCCAGGTACGTGTATCTAACCAATTCGTCATTTGTGTTGTAAACATGGTGTCAAGTAGACTGAATCTATGAGCCCATGCTGAAAACTTAGCTACACTATACTTAGCTATATCCCTGCTTGTATTATTATTAGTTTTGTTGAATACTATATGGAATAATTATTTCAGGAAAAGGAAAACGATTTGAAAACTCTCACATTGACAGTGAAGTTGGCTTTAGTGTCAATGAAAATATGGACAAAGAAGAACTTATCTATCAAGTACTTCCAGCGAATAAAGAATTGTGAAAAGTATGTGCACTTCTTTCTATAAAAAAATCATTTCTCTTGTTAGATTATTCCAAGACCATTGAGGAAAATACGAACCTGTACAATCTCGCTTTTGGGAAAGTTGTGTTTTATCTGGGTGTAAATGGACTACGAATGGGGAGTGTCGTCCAGGCAGTAATAATTTGTATTGCGAAATGGTATTTGTTACATTTTCCGACGGTGAATGTGCGCGAACATCTTCTGGTGTAACATATTGACAACGCGGTAGATTGCACGACCTTCTGCGTCACCGTCGCTAGGTAATGTGGTGATGACCTTCGGTCTTCAGCCGGCTTCTTTCTCTTTCTAACATGTGTTGATACACACTTCTCGCGCTTGTCTCTCGTACACATTGAACTCAACCCGTCATACAAATTTGGTTTTCCCTGTATATGAAGAATCATCAGAATTTTTTTCGTTTTGTTTAAGGCAGAAAAATCAAACAAGTTTAGTTAAATATTAGCTTGTTTACATAAAGTTGCTACAATTACTGGATATCTTGATTTTGTTGTGTACTTTATTTAAAATAATATTGCATCCAATAATGAACTTTTATTCACTCAAAAGCACAACACTAACAAAAAGAATGTTTCACTGAATCAAGTAAGGCCATAGAAAAAATAAACGTATTTTATTTCTACGAAGTTATACAAATAAAAATATAGTTACAAATCTACTCTCTAAATATACAATAAGTAATAATAAAACCTCAAAGCAGTTTTACTTTGAAAGTTCTTTCATATCTGCTAATACCAGTCTTTTGTAAATAAATTTGAAGGAATGTATTTTGATTACATATCAAAAGTTGTATGATAAAATATGTGCTGATATTTCAAATTGGATATTAATTCTCTAGTAATACTAGTTAACAGGAAGAATCCTCCTTGAATATGTCTTAGTTCTATCAATGATTTTCAAAAATATTCTAACAATACGACGACCAAATTATAGTGCACCAAAAGGATTCAAGGAATACTCTTTGGAAAAAATCTACACCGAATATTTGTGTTATTAAAATATATACCTTGCGTCAATGAACTTCAAGAAAAGCTTGAACTATACAACAAATTCCCTGAACATACTTTAATAGTAATTTCCCACACTGGTCGAGTAAACGTAAGTCTGGAATATCTACTTTTTTTGCTTAAGATTAAAAATACTTCTTTGTCGTGCAACAACGCGATAACACTTTTCATTCACCTCTATCATATTCAGGTCTTCTGTTCATTACATCACATCGAATTTTAATAAAATGCTAGTCCTTGATAGAATACAAACTGTCATTCAACTATCATGTACTGATATCATGTATGATCTTCACCTTAAGTAACTCTCTGGTAAAGTAGCGATGAAAATAGGCTTCCAGGAACAAATCTCATTTGTCATTTGATAGTAGTTTTTATAAAGCATTTAAAAACAAACTTACGATTTGAAGAAAAAACTTTTTTATTGTTTTGGAAGATCCAGAGCGATCAAAACTTTAGAGACATTGATAAATATCTATTATGTATCCATCGAAGAAAGAGACCAAACCTAAACATATTCACATATACTCCAAGTGATCGCGCTCCAGAACGCCGAGCACGTTACAGGGCCGTACTAAGAATAATTGATTTGTGGATTTACGACACGATCAATAATTACGCAAAATTATTGAGGGCATGTTTAGGGTCCAAACATAAAGCTTGAAATTGATATATATATTTTTTTTTAATTTAACTGTCATGACCAAAAAGACAACTGTCTATTGTTGGTTTTAATAGAAGTGTTTTAACAAGAAATTATACTCGAAATGTGTTGTAAGGCGCATTTATAAAGCAGGCTTTTAAAAAATGTCTTGACACATTAAAGCAATAATTGCATATGCATATACCTAACCACTGCTTGAACAGGGACGTCAGTGTGAAAACAGTTAAGCAATAATTGCATATGCATATACCTAACCACTGCTTGAACAGGGACGTCAGTGTGAAAACAGTTAATTCAAATATTAGACTAAAAAATGAACAGATAGGTGGTGTTGAAAGAAAAAGGATTTGAATACATAATAATATATACTAAAGATTATACAAAAATTCATTGCACAGACATGTTACCTATAAAACTGCAAATACATGTATTTGAAAATGAAAATCATTCTAGATCTGAGGCCATGGAACTCCCACTGTCATTAAGATTTATGATTGAAGGCGCAACGTACGTATCAATGATGCCGTCTAATTTCCACATTTTAGGTTCGACCATAGAGAATTTACATGCTGAATACATTTTCCCACTTATTCGGTGTTATTCTTTGTATAGCATCAAGAAAAATTTAAAAGTTTTATTTTCTGCTGCAACTTATTTTTTTGTCTGCCCAATTGAGCTCAATCGGATTGAGCTCACAATGGTAGGGAGGCAGTCGTAAAACAGTTTTATTTTGTTTTTTTGGCCATTTCATCAATTATGTTCAGGTTATATTTATTTTTATGCGTCTTGACAATTTGTAACAATTCTGCCTTAACCATTGTATCATCATAATCAATCTTTTTATTTTTAAGCCATCCTTGAATTTCTGATTCTTTTGTTGACGAATGTTTCTCTCATTTTCTCGCGTGGTATGAAGCATTATCTAATACTATAACCGAATTATCTTCGGTAGAGTATTTGAGAACCAATTTTCCAACGAGGCTCCATCCATTTATTCATGGTAGTCTCCCGTTTTTTTTTATTCAAATGCCTATAAAGCATCGGGTACAAGTGCATCTTCATTACCGATTTGGCAAATTATCAATCGCTTCCCTTTTCCTAAAAATAATTTATTTTGGACACTTAAAAACCGCTCCCATTGAAAGCATTAAAAACCCAGCAAAATGATTACTTGATTTCTTATCTCTATATAGTTTAAGCATGTACAAAAATAAAATATAATTTTAGTTGAAATTCCTCGTCTTACAAGTATTAAAAATATGTAGGTGTCAGCGCAAGCATACCAGAAATACGTACGTACACGTGTTTTGAAATAATACCTGAGGAATTTTTTAATCCAGTGGATAGTCCATTCGAAACGACTTGCTTTGAAGATTTTATGGAAGAATCCATCCAAACCTTCGCCTGTGTATGCCCCGCGTTGACCCATGTTCCATCTAGGTAGTATATTTTCCTTTCTTCTGCACGAAATTTTCTTATTTGTCTTAGATATGTAGTCCGTTCTCCAAATATCTATTTCGTCTTTTTCCAGTAAAAGATTGTTTCTTCCCACTTTTTGTATTGAAACCCCATTTATTTAAATAATTTATTGAAACTTGGCATGTCATTATCCCTGTTAACCAGCTTCGGCACTTCATCCACCATTGGTGATTCATTACGAAAGAAAAAATTGTGCGCAATTCTCATTATGGCGGTTCTGTCGAAGACATATATGGCATCGTTGATTGTTTTTCTTGGCGGATACTTTTTTGGTCGACCAGTGAATGGTTAGATCTGTACTTCCGAACAATTCGGTAAACACTTGCACGACTAACGCCCGATATACTTGCTACTTTGCAAACAATGTCCTGACCACTTAAGTCACTCCTTCCTTGCATTTCGCGTTTATAAATGTTGATAATTATTTGTTTTTCGCTAACGCTAAAATGAAGCCTTTTAGCTCTTTTTTAGGCGGTGTGCAGCTTATATCAACAACTTCATCAGCTGTATCCGTATCAGACATTTTGAGTTCTACGAAAAACTGACAAATCTAATAAACACACAGTAATACCAGTATAAATCTGATGCCAACTCTGTACTGTATAAATATATATAGCATTAACGGCCAGCCACCGGGCCAACCTACATGCACGGTCGTAACCTCTGGTTTGTCATTGGTTCTGTGTAAGGGCTCGACCTATTCTGCCCAATAACAGTTATGCTCTCTCTCTTGAAATGTATCAGTGTGCTGATCAAGCAATGATCACGTGATGATCACCGTTTTGGTTTAGTCTCTTTCTTCGATACATACATAATAACATGTGAATTACAGTTTTTGGCGTACAAAAGGTCCAAAAGTATTAATTTACACACAAAAGTTGGTAAGTATGAAACTGATCCTCTACGAGTTTCTTCATCGCGCTACTAAGTTACATACAAATGAAAAATGAGAAATAGATCACTGATAACCGTCAAAGTACAATTTATGCCAATAAATGATGGCATTCTACCTTCAATCAATGATCTGGCGTAGCTACAAAATCTTTAATAAGAGTGATAGTGTGAAAACTGTATTTTATGAATGCGATTCCCCTAATTTTACAATTCGACTGCAAATCTTTCTTTCTATGATAACGTCAAATGTTTAATGAATTTCTGAGAAATACTTTACCCATCAAAAAAATACATAATTATACAAATCGAATACAAATCTTTTCTTTTTATTGTAATTTCAAATTATCAATTATGGAAAATATTTTCCATCGGAAAAAATACACGCCTAAAGTATGTTTCTTAATCTGGCAATCATGGTGGCATTACGGAATATT
The DNA here is from genome assembly GCA_963669975.1 of Acanthoscelides obtectus. Lineage (NCBI taxonomy): Eukaryota > Metazoa > Arthropoda > Insecta > Coleoptera > Chrysomelidae > Acanthoscelides > Acanthoscelides obtectus. The sequence continues at coordinate 49,098,680 of CAVLJG010000008.1, forward strand.
TCGCCGAAAAATCCATATTCGACACCACAATTTTGTGTGTCAAGTCCGAAAATGTCGAGTTTCTGATTTTGTTCTGTTATGATTCCTGTGTGCGTACAGGAATGCTCTCAGAAAATCCATATCGATGGTCCTTATTCGGGAAGCATCGACGATCTCAAATCAATACCTCATAAGTCCGAAAATGTCGATTTATGCATACAGCAGTCTAAACAGAACTAAATCAGAAAATCGACATTTTTCGAACTCATGAGGTATTGATTTGAAATCATCGATATATGAAAAAAATACCAATCTAGATTGTCAGAGTTGGTATCAGTGCAATAGGAAATTAATGCACAATCCTATCATTCAAGTCAATTGGACATGATTTACCTCTATACTGATAGTCAGATTTGAATGAAACTTGAAACACGTGTTCTGCTATTCTGCTATTTTTTTTTTTTTTTTTTTGTGTAAAAGATCCTTTTATTTGCTTGATTGGTCTCATAGAAACAGATCATCTCGTATAGTTTACGAGAGAAAAAATGTTTTTCGGAGCTAGTTTCTAAAAAAATTTATCATTACATCAAGAATTAAACTTTAGCAGTCATCTAGCTGGCGGAAATGTGGGATGTTATGTCAGTACCGGATTATTTTTAGCAACAAGCTTCATTACGTTTAAATCAATAGTAACGTTTTTTAGTTCATTTTTATTGTTAATTTGTTTTGTTATTCATAAATGTTAGATTAACGTTTCAGATTGTTCTATCATTTTGTTTACAGATGAGTCATGTTTTACCCGACGTGGTATGATAAATTTGCATGTTTACACTGAAGAAAATCCGCATGCAATTTCAGAAAATCATTTTCAATAGGAATTTAAAATTACGGTTCAAATCGGGATTATTGGAAACTTTTTATTTGGTCCATGTAAGGCTGTCTGATGAATTAAACAGATACAGATATCTTCATTTTCTACAATACGTTCTACCTGAATCATTAGAACTGCCTCTGAATGTAAGAACTGACACATTTATTATGCATGGTGTTCAACCTCACTTTGCGCGTGCTGTAAGAAATTACTTGATGGTAGAGGTCAAGACGCTCATATTGAATGGTCACCTCGTTCCTCAGATCTTAATTCTTACGATTTTTTATAATGGGGAGCATTAACGACGAAGGTATAGGAGGTTCAGACAGATAGACAACGTCAATCAACTATGGAACAGAATTCGAAATGCTGGAAATATGTGAAAGAATGATATCTTAGAGAGAGTCAACTATAATTTTTTGCACTATATTGTTATGATTGTTATGTGCAGAAACGAAAATGGTGGCCATATTGAACACCTCTTATGAAATAATATATTAAATAAAATTTTAATAAGTAATATCATACTGGTATATTTTCACTAACTACACTTAAAAAAATAATGAGATGTTTTGGAACCTCTTGATGCAACTCATTTTTTTTATCGAAAACTATTCGAGATGGATTATTTTTATAGGAGATAAACAATGAAGTAGATAAAAAGATATGCTGAATAAAAATAACAGTCGTCGGGAAAACTGCCAAAAAATTCTGCTATAACTTATGCAGGGGTGGTGGTAGTTTTCACCCTTCTCGAACCCTTTTCGTAAAAGTCAAATATTATAACGTCTAGAAAAACACGTGTTTCAAATTTCAATCAAATCGGACAATCAGTTCTTGAAATGTCTTGAACGGACAAACGAAGCACTTTTGCATAGCGGTAAATCATGTGCAATCGACTTATTCAGTCTAAAAATACGCGGTACGTGTTGTCCACAGAATATTGGGACACCCTGTATATAGCTAACCACTCTTCTTAAAAGATCGTAGAATCGCCTTACTCATCCACTCTCACATTCACCCTGCAAATTTAAAACCCCTACCCCATCCTTTACGTACCTGGCGGCATGCCTATTGGCGGCGGCCTCATGAGAGGCCCCCCTATAAGTTGCGGCGGGCCGGGCAGCATCTGATGGGGACGCATCTGTGCTGCCATCATGCCCAACGGGGGCCCGCCCATTCGCACTGGGAATCCCCGTTGGTGCTGTTGCTGCTGCTGATGGTGATGGTGCATCATGGCGGCTGCCACCGCCGCGTTGTGGTGGTTCATCGCGTCCTGTTGTTGTTTGTGGTGTTGAGCAACGGCAACGGCGGCCGCGGCGGCTGCTACTTGGTGTTGAGCTACTGACGTCGCGATCGCCAGTTGCTGTAAGAAAAAATGGCATCAAGAAAATTGACTCTGCTCTTCCCACGCAACAATGTCTTCACCTCATGCCGGTTTGTTCCGCACAAGTTAGCCCCTCTCCGCTCTGAGAAAAAGGTTAGCTACAAGCATGTACGAGGTGTGCCAATTAAGTTCAGGGAATTTGTCAATAAAAAACAAGCAACTCAAGTTTCACGCAAAATTTCATTATGTACCTCCACAATAGCCGCCATCTAACACTACACAATCATTCCAATGTTGCTCCCACGATTCAAAGCACCCTTTGCAACCCTCCGAAGTTAGCGTCTTCAGCACCACGGTTACAAATTTTTTTGACCTCTTCCACGCCACTTGTGTCAGAATGCCCCTCCAAGGGGGCAATATCGGGGCTATAGAGTATGTGCGGCATCATTGGAATGCCTTTTTGCGCCAAAGACTGCACTGCACGATGAACGAGGAATGGACTGGTGCGTTGTCGTGGTACAGGATCTACTATCGACGAGTTCGAGTCGCATACGGAAAACTCGTACCCGTAGCCGCTTCAGGACGCTAACATAAAACTGAACAGTCACTGTTTATCCAGCAGGAACATATTCACGATACACAATGCCGCGGATATCGAAAAAAAAAACGATCAACTTTGCCTTCAGTCGCGACTTGGACATCCTTGCTTTCGTTGGAGGCTCTCTACCCATTTCTACCCGCTGTTGAGTCCGGGGTCAAACAAATATCCAGGTCGTAACTCCAGTAATCAACCGACTTACCTATTCTCTTTAGTCGCTATGAAAGCGGGAAAACGAATCATCGCAGATCCCTTTGCGCATTCCTTTTTTTGTTTATGGTGAGGACTTTCGGCACCATCTAGATTATGGGAGCTCCTTCACATGATTACCTTCTACTGACGCACGCCCCTCTTTGAACCGCTTCGCCAATTCAAACACGCAAGTTTTCGATATACATACACTTTTCATACACCACCTGCAACTTTCGGAGGATTTCTGGGGGTTTTTCGCCGGCTTTCACTAAAAATTGAATCAAAACACGTTGTTTGCAATTGTGAATCACTCATTTCCAGGACGCCACTAGAGACGTTTTCAGAAAAGACGCACAAAACACAAACCAAGCGTGCTGTCGGCTACAGCCTTTGCTAGATAGATGTTGAATGATACAGCGTTTCCAGTTCCCGGGTTATGACAACATTCCCGGAACTTGATAACGCTGCGATCTAAAAAACTTCCTTCCCTACCCTACCGACAGTACCGACCACCTGGGCTGCTATTCTGGAACTCGTCGGAACTTACCGATTAACCGCAACTGTCGGTGGATTAGAATTGAATTAGCCTAGACGATCAATATAGTTACATCAGTACCTAAGATTGTAGCAGATTTGTTATGCTATAAGTAAATATACGCCTGAAAATAGACAAACTATTGTGTGGTTTCAACTTGTGGTTCAAAAAGCGGAGCATAACAAAAAGGTACCAAAACTTGAGCATAACTTAATGAGCTAAAAATACAATGTAGTGACTGGCAACTAGAAATCATTGGCAATAACTGAAGACTGAAATGTAATTAAAATCGCACAATATAAAGAATTTCGTGCCAGTGTGTCTTTGTATCCCAAAATTAAAGGTTACAAGTATATAAGAAAACATATAGGCAATATACAATTAAACAAATCTTGCGTGACAGGGTATCTTTTTATTTTCATAAAAAAACAGAGCAATCAGCCTATTTCCGCCTCAATAGGCATTAATACTGCTGTAAATCTATAAATATAGACATCTATCAATGTACCGGCCTTAATAACAATAATAAACAAACAGTCAAGGCCAAGATATGACGAATGGCACTAAATAAACCTCACATGTTAAATATCTGATAAATAACATAGGACATCTATTATATTTTTAACTCGATGGTCTACTTGTTTTTGTTTTCTTTTTCATGTTAAAAATTGCGGTACTTCTTTTCTATGTAGGTTTGCTAATTATCTTCTCAGATAATAAGAGGGACAATGTATCTGCTATTTAATACTAGACTAGGTGAATTAGTTTGTGAAACGGATGGTCTCAAATTATGAATGATCCTAAAAGTAACGTGATATCAAATCGTATAGTATTAAAATGGCATAACAAAAAATGATCAAATACGACGAAGTATGACGTGTTACATAACCTGAAAATGTTGTATGGGGTCAGTAGAACCACAAACTTCATGACCCAGCCTAGATGCGATAAGCTCGCTGAAAGTAGTGCAATGCGTACTGATTGATACATAAATTCGCCATATTGACAGCTCGGACTAGAATTGAACTAGCCTAGACGATCAATAGCGATACTTCAGTACATAGCATTGTACCAGATTTATAGACAAACTATTAAGGTTGTGTGGTTTAAGATGCAATGTCTGCCCGTGGAGTCCGTCGGTTGGGAAGTGAGATTTGACGCCCAAAAAGCCTATCCACAAAGTACAATTTACCGTCCGGTCGTAGATAATCGATGTTGATTATTATGACTTGAACTTTCCACTGTTTGCTGTGAAGTATAACCTCATCTTTTGAATAGTTCGCGCCACGTATATATGCGATATGTTACATATTCGTTATTTATGCGACTGAAAACTGCAACGACTGTTGCTCTAAAACGAACTGAAACGACTGCACATACGAAACTAGTTATCAAGTTGTATTTTTAGTTCATTAAATTATGCTCGTTTTGCTACCTTTTTTTATGCCCCGCTTTTTAAACCACAAGATGAAACCACACAACATCAATAGTTTGTCTATTTTCAGGTGTATAGCATACAGCAACTGAACAACAGCTAGTAGTAAGATGACATCTTGCAGAACGTTATGTCAGAAAAAAATTATGAAATGTCAAAAAAAAAACGACAAAATGTCATTTTCAAGGTACATAATACCCGTGCGGTTTAACGTCACGACACTCCATTTTTAAGGTGCTTTTTGCCTCTGTAGAACCATCAACGCGCCTCCAAGTATGCAGTCAAAATTTGCATTTTTGACATGACAGAATTATTGTGATGAAGCATAACGTGATGGAGCCACAGACTCATCATATTCGTTATCCAAATGTTGCGTCCATGGCGACCGCCCTAACATGGCGTAGTCAACGCCACGCATTTAACGTTCATATAACCACAGCCGACGTCAACTACGAGCCGTGAACAAAGAAATCTGGCAACGTAGGTGGTAGTGTTACTCAAGTGTTACGTGCTCAAAACGCTGAGAAAACATAACCTTTTCAATTTGTGATTTCGCAATCCCAGAGGCTGTAATTAAGAGATAAGCTTGTTTTCTAAGCTTCAAAGTGTGTGTATGTGTTCAAAGTGATCGGTGACTATAATATATGAGACATGGCAATTCCCAGAAAAAATTGGACACCTTCAAAATATTCAGCTGTGTCCAGTCGTCATTTTAGAGAATCGGATATCATCAGGACAGAAAATATAGTTTTGGCGGATGGAACAGTCCAAAATAATATACCTTTGAAATATCCAAAATTGAAAGAAAATGCTGTTCCCTCCATTTTCCCAAACTTGCCATCATATCTTTCAAAAACTGAAGCACCCAAAAGAACTGACCCAATGCAAAGAAAACAAAAATTAATTGAGAAACATGAAAAAGCTATCCAGAATTTCGATGATATGGATAAGATCAAAGACTTTCAAGAATTACATTCTTCATTTTCAAAAATTAAAGCCTCGCAGAAATGGAATAATAAATTATCTGATGGAAAGCTATATTTTTATAAATTGGATTTTGAAAATGATATCTTAACTTTGAATACACAGATTATAGTTGATGGTCAGATGGAAGTTCAGGTTGTTCATAAAGGATGTAAAGCTTTCTTTTAGTGACTTGAAGTGGGTTTTGCCATATGATCTCAAAATTACCAGATGGTCCCAATTAGAAAACCTGCTAAATAGGTATTTTTTCTATTTTTCTGAGAACCAACACAAAAACTCTGTTGAAGTTTGCATCATGAATGCATTGAAACAACTTGACACAGCGATTTCCATAATTAATAATGACTTAGTTATGTTTCCATATACAAAAAATCTAGAGATTATTGCTGATCAGCTGAGACAAAGTCAAAACAGGAAAAACAGATATGCATCACTTTCAATAATAATGGCTTTCAGTGGCGGCTAGTGCATAAGTGCTGCAGTGCTGCAGAGCTCCCAAAAAAAATAACTCTGAGGATAATAAATTTAAAAAATAAATAAATAATTACGTAATCTACCTAACATATTTTCTAATACCTACCAAAAAGCAAATAATATGATATTGTTCATTCGCCCTCGTAATAATGATATGGCTAAATTCAGATATTACATCTGAGATGTTGTAGATGCTTTCTATCTATCTCTGTCATACTATATTAGATTTTGCTGTATCTATGCTAGCGTCCAGCGAACCGTGAACCGTGTAAATGTCAACAGTCGATCAGTGGAATAACCTACCGACTCACGCTATCCCTGAATTATTACTTATCTGGGCCACATGACCGAGCTCTGAGAGCCCGTCCGCAAGCTCCCGCTGCACTCCGCTACCCCCTTACCCCGAAAACAAAGCCGTGATTTAACCTGGAGAATTCGCTGCAGTCTGTACAGCGAAGCGCGGCATAAACGTTATTGTAATAGTATAGTCAATATTCAATATAGTATCGAGTTTTTACGCGACTTTCTAGTTTACAGTGGGTTGGACATTGGATTAAAAAACATTAATAATAGAGTGCCAATGCCTGTGGTTTTTTTTTGTGTATTTTTGACAATAATTATTATTAAGTGTGTACAATGGAAGTGGTCTTCAATTTAATTAATGTGAAGAAATTTTTTAAATATTCATATGAAGAAAAGATTGAATTGAAAGCAAAAGGTAGACCATTACCAGATATTATTATTGAGAGAGCTGGTGTAAGTAGAGGAAAAAGTTATACACGAAAATTTAATAGAGACATTTATTCAAAAAATGAATGGATTTGTGGATGTAACAAAAAAAATGCTTTATACTGTTTTCCCTGCTTACTTTTTGGAGGCGATAAAGCTTGGACAGAAATAGGGGTCACGAATCTAGAGCACTTGAGTTTGAAGATAAAAAGACATGAAAACTCTAAAAGTCATCTTCATAATTGTATGGAATTTGTGTTATTAGGGTCAACTAATATTATTGCTCAATTAGATTCTGCTTACTGGATAAATGTGCAGAGACATAATGAAAATGTTTCAAAGAATAGATATATTTTGTCAAAATTATAAATTGTATTAAGTTTTGTGGAGCTTTTGAATTGGCCCTTCGGGGACATGATGAGGGCGATACTTCCGAGAATCCGGGGATATTCCGTGGACTTATAAATTTTTCGGCAGAATTAGATGCAACTCGAAACGAGCACCTAAAAAATGCTTCGATATTTAAAGGTACCTCCAAGGAAATACAGAACGATTTGTTACAGTGTATGCTTGAAGTCTGTCGTGAACAAATAATTGAGGAAATTAATAATTCTTCATTTCTGGCGATCATGGCGGACGAAACAACGGATGTTGCCGCAAAATATCAATTGGTACTAATTTTTAGATATATTCGCGATGGTGAGCCAATTGAACAGTTTTGGAGCTACTTAATTCCTGAAAGATGTGATGCAGAAACACTTAGTAAAACTATATTAACTGTTATAGATCCTTTAATTCAGAATTCACCTAACAAACTGATTGCACAAAGTTACGATGGAGCAGCGGTGATGAGCGGCCAAAATGCAGGCGTCCAAGCATTAATAAAAAAGTATCCTTTTGCTCACTATGTACTACACTGTTATGCCCATCAGTTGAATTTAATTATGTCTAAAGCTGCTTCTACAAATTCGCAAGTACGTGTATTTTTTGGAAATTTACAAGACATTCCTGGATTTTTTAATAATTCACCCCAACGAGAAGAAATATTGAACAAGATTGTGAACAGAAGGATCCCCCACGGCGCTTCAACCAGATGGAATTTTAATATACGCACCATTAATGTTGTGTATGAAAATAGAACCTCTCTCATTGAGTGTATGCATGAAATAGAAGATCAATTCTCCACCAACACAGTCTGTAGTGCAGCCGCCTCTATTCGGCGTACATTAAATGATCCAATCTTCAATTTTTGGCTGACTTTTTTTCATCATGTGATGCCTCACGTAGATATCCTATTTAATCAATTGCAACAAAGAAAAATCGAACCCACTCTAGTAAGACATGCTATTGATAATTTTGAAAGGAGTATGATTCAAGTTCGAAATAATATTGATAACATCATTAGTGAAGCATCAGATATAATAAGCGATGAGCCTCCAGAAAATAAACGCAAACGTCCATCTAACAGCAAATTTGATCACCGAATTTCAGCTTTAGAGGTGTGTGATATTATTATAAATTGTGCAAAAGATCGATTTCAGTTTAAAGAGCATTTAGTAGTTGCATCACTTTTCTTTTCGGACTACTTTGGAGAGTATTGCGGTAAATTCCCCGAGGATAAACTTACTTCCGTATGTTCTTTTTATCCCACAGTTGATAAAGAACGATTACGAACCGAACTGTCTGTTATTTATTCAAGAAATGATTGCAGGACATTAAATGGCGCATTACCTCTTCTAAAATTTTGAATAACAAACAATCTAGGAGGTACGTTGGAGGAGACTAAAAAACTATTAGAAATTGTGGTAACAACTCCCATGACGACATCAGAGGCTGAACGATGTTTTTCAACCCTAAATCGGATCAAGACCTTTATCAGAAATTCAATGATTGAAGATCGTCTAACAGCTCTCTCCATGCTATCCATTGAGAAAAAGTTTATCTCTAAAATAGACAATTTTAATGAAAAAGTGATTACAAAATTTGCAAGCAGAAAAGAGCGTAGGATAGACTTAATTTACAAAAAATAGGTAAGCTTTTTCTTATTTTGTTTTTTTTTACAAAAATTGCAGAACACCTTAAAATTTTTACCACGAGCCGCCACTGATGGCTTTTACGTTTTATAACCACTCATCATCAACATATAATTTAATTAAAAGATTTTTTATTTTGCCAAGTAAGCGATACTTACAACATATCTCGTCAAGTATGGATATATCTCCAAAAAATGATAGGAATGTACCTTTCGAATATAGCAATTAAATTAGCTCCAAGAGAAGAAATTGTAATTTTGATGATCGATGAAATTTATATAACATCTAGGCTGGACTATCACTCACAAAACATTGTTGGGTATGCCTCAAATAAAAATGACATGGCTAAAACTGTTTTAGCCTTCATGCTATCTTCAGCACTTGGAAACATAACAGAAATTATCAAATTACTACCAGTTTCAAATCTAACAGGTGATGAAATGACACCTTTGGTTGAACATGTGATAAATTTAGTTAAAAAATGTGGATTTGAAGTTATTTGTGTTGTTACTGATAATCACCGAATTAATAGAGCAATGTTCAGGAAATTAGCAAAGGATTCATCAGAAAATTATTCTATTCCAAATCCACATAATCCTGATAAGAACATATATTTAACTTATGATGTTGTGCATATTTTCAAGAGTATCAGAAATAATTGGATTAATTTAAAATACCTAGACAAAACTTTTGTATATCCTAATTTTGACAATAATGATATTATTCAGTATGCTAAATTTGAAAACATTCGTGCTGTATATCAATTGGAAAAAGAAGCTGTAGTTAAGAAAGCATATAAATTAAATTATAAAACATTGCATCCAAATTCATTTGAAAGGCAAAATGTAAATTTTGTAGATAATTTATTCCATCAACTCAACAATAGCTGCTATGAAAGAATTAAAGTTTAATGATGCTGCACACTTTTTGGAAATAATCAGGAATTGGTGGGATATTGTCAGTAATACAAGTGTAATAAAAGGAGAATTGAAGCGAAACGAATTTTGTAAGCCTATTACCAATAAATATGATTATAGAGTACAATTTTTAAAAAAATTCCTGATATGGTTAGAAAAATGGCATAATCTAGAGAATAATAATGGACACCTGACACCAGAAACGTATACAGCTCTATATCAAAGCACGCTGACTCTACTTAATACAGGGTGTCCTCAAAGTTGGGGTTTTCCTTTACACGACGTGTAGATCTTGAAAACAAGCAATGTCTTAAGGGAACCGAGATAAAGGGCTCTGCAACATCAAAAATATCTGAATACCGTCCTGTAGCCGCCACCCGCCGCGATGTCCCTGACTGGTACCGGCTACTAGCTGAACCCGACGACAGAACTGGGTCGGGGGTCGGGGTCAGTGTGTCAGGTCACTATGCAACCTTCAACCGACGGTAAAGGGTCACGCGTATAGAGGTAACGAACCCGTATAATCGATTGCGTTTCAAAAAAAAAATAATAATGGCACACTCATACACCAATAATGAACTCGTTGATATGTTGTTAATTTATGGCGAATGTTTTCAAAATGATACAGAATCGTCGCGAGTGTATGCAGATCGTTTCCCTAGACGACATCATCCAAGGCCCCCCAGATTTGTGTACCTGGTCCAGAGAGTCAGGGATACGGGCCATTTGGAGGAATTTCGAGGTGGGCACAATGGGAGGCCTAGACAACTACGAATGGTGCAAGTTGAGGAAGAACTACTGAATCGCGTAGACGAGAATCCCTCAACAAGCACTAGAGACGTGGCTAGAGAAGTGCAAGTATCAAAAACTAAAGTGTGGCAAACGTCCAACGTGTACAAGCCATTCAACCTGACGATTTTCCAGCAAGAGTGCGGTTTTATGAGTGGTTGTTGCATCAACATGACAATAATCCGGACTTTTTGAAGTGCATATTGGTGACAGACGAATCTACGTTCACGCGTAATGGGGTGAATAACTTTCGATTTCAGGCAGAGACGTACTTAGCCCTTCTCGTCAACTGGAGAGTGAGTACTTTTTCCTTTATTTTTTTTTACTTGGTCGCCCTCGTTTCACTACACATTACCTTTGTTATTTCAAGGGTAGTTGTTTCTGAAAAGGAAAACCCCAACTTTGCGGACACCCTGTATAATTGAATATTCATTTAATCAATTTGACATTGAGTATGTATTGCCTGGAAAATTCACCACTGATAATTTAGAAAAACGATTTGGCAATTATAGACTTTTATGTGGCTGCAATTACAATGTGTCATATGATGAAATTACTTAGCCAATTGTGACATAGAGGATAGTACTAAGACTTATATATCTGGATATGCTTCACACGCATCTCTAAAAACCTAAACTGCGAGATATGCAAATCGCTAATAGTTAAAGAAAAAGGTTCATTAACAACAAATGTTTATTTTGATCATTTGCAAAGAGGAGGACTGTCAATTCCAACCAGTTATGTACCAATCATATTCTACCATATGTATGCCATTTTTGAATCTATTATTAATGTAGATAGATTGGAAATTTTCTTCTTGAAAAGCAATAATCAAAAATTTATTTTGTGTCAGTTAACCTTGCTCAGCATTCAGTCTGACTTTATATACAGTGAATTTTCTTTAACTTGCATCTGTGGCCGCAATTATGCAGATATTTTATCTGAGCTTTTGTCTATTTTTTCAAACATAATTTTGAATGATTATGTAAAATTGAAAAATAACAGTAAAACTGAAAGTAAATGTATTAAAAACAAACAGGTAACTCCACATTTCCAAGCTGGGCCTGTTGGAACACAGTGTGCTGACACCAAAAAACGTAAACTAAATACTTTTAATTAGGTTAACTGCATTAGCGACTCATATATATCACGATTATTTCGATTTTTAAATTTTTTGGAGCTATTTAATATTCAGACGATTTGTATCGAATCGAACTGTCCTCTTTTCCAAAATTAAATTTAGTTCTTGAACGTTACACGGAGACGGAGCACACAGCCGCTGGCGGCCGACGTTCACAGGTAGCACTACCATGCCGTCCGAGCGCGGTGTTGCCTTTCTTTCATCACGGCTCGTAGTTGACGTCGGCTGTGATATAACATCAAAAACTGCGTCTTAGTTTCGGAGCTCTTAGAGTTTAGGTTACAGATCATTTTTGTCACAGAGATCCATAAAAAACTATATCTTGCATTAAATTTTTTGCGATTATAATACTTCGGTCATCAACTTGAAAAATAATACATAACTAGCAGTTAAAAAAAACAGACACCTCCGCAAAAAATTAAAAAAGTCCTAAAATCATCGGAAAAGCTTGTGATTGTTCTCAAATCTTTTTTACTCAGAACTCCACAACCATTGGACCGATTCTCAAAATATCGCATACATGTTGATATAATTTGTATATGATTTTTTTGTATAATGATACACGTTATAAACTTGAAAAACTGTTCAACTCACCTCTGCTGCAGTAACACTGGAACTTGAACTGCTATTATCATCTGATTTTGAAGGCAGATTCCTAGAATACTTTGGATTCCTGGCTCTGATCTCTTCTAATGATATATCTTCTGGTGGATGAATTATCTTGCTAGCAGCACCTGTTGTGGCTATGGTTGGAACCTTGGAACTATCTGAACTTGGCCCAGGAGTATTTGTTGTTGGAGGGGCACTAATTGTAGCTGTTTTGTAAATAATATTAGAGTTGAAAACAGGCATAGTGTTGCTGAAGTAGATAGATTAGCCAAATTGTCTAACATGTCAAAATCAACAAATTCAATCTAGGTAGAAGGATCCTCTCAAGGATTTGTTTGTCTCATTCTCATAGTATTTAATCACGATCAAAATACACTTGTCATAAGTCAATTTTGGCAGCTCTGTCATTAAATTCAAAGTTTTAGTGTTATTTTCAAAAAAGCGAACATTTGCAGATAATTGAGGTGTTAGACGATTTACAGACGTACTACTTCTTATATAATTTGCAAAGAGCAGCACAAGCCTAATGAAGGTAAGTAATTATTATTATGATACAACACTGTCACTTTGGTAAACATAAGTACACAAATGAAAACTAAAACTGCGCGATTTTGGCAACAAACAATGCAATGTAAACTTGCAATACTTTGCTTCTAATCTATTCGAATTAAGTTAAAATTAAAATTCCCATGCCAGGCATAGCGGATCATATCTCAAATCAGGCTCAATTTTTTTTACTGGAGAAAACTTATTGAGGCAAGAGGCTCTGTGAGATTTCGAGGCTCTACTTCGAACAGTCCAGTCAGGAGACAGGCTCAAAGTGGGAAGCTTCGGCAAAAACGTGAATTTTAACGTTTTGGCGACTCCATTTTCTCGCTACTCATGTCATTGGAAAGCATTAGGCTCCATAATATATATCATACATACAATATTTCGAAGTAGAGCTATCCAAGGAAGTAAAAAATGACCTCCAAATTACGATATGATAATTCGTTCGGCAAATATTTCAGTCAAAAGTCACTTTTTTATTTTTTTTACTGGATTATTTTGCTGACAATCTGAATGCCTTCCCAAAATGAACAATGCACAAATTATTTTTTTTGTAAAGGACATGGATCAGCATAACATTTTGTACTCAGACCTTTGAATAATATTTTTTGTATTTTGGGACAAAATTGGCAATTATCATGATACTGGAGGGTGGATCATGATACATTTGTGTTTCGGAGTGAAACTATATGCAAATAATATGGAAACATGTAAAAATTAATGAAACTGTTAAAAATTTAAATCTCTAAATTCAATTTTCTATTACTGCTACTCAAGAGAATGAAAACATGATAGATAAAATATACCTGAGGATATTGGTTTGAAATCTGCTCCTACCACAGGAGGAGTAGGTCCATTTGGTGATGATGTAGGTACAGCACTCGGAAACAGTGGTTTTGGTGGCCCAGACTGACCAGACATCATTTGTTGCATGTGAGGTGGCATCATAGGCATTCTGGAATAAGAGACAAAATGAGTGCAAAAATGAAGTGAGTATATTAATAATAAACATGGAATATTTATAATAATCTGTATTAATTTTCAATTTTTGTATATCAGTAAGTAATAGTTAGGAAAAAAGTTTCATAAAATGCATGCTTAATGATATACAGGATTAGCAGGAAATCATTCATGAACCATATTTTATAAGAGCAATATTGAGCGAAAAACCGGTATGTTAGAGCAAAAGCACGAATGAAGTATGCTCAGCAACAAGGACAGCAGGTCTATGAATTCTATTCGCGCCCTCACTCAACATTCGTGTTTTTGTCTCTTACTTGATCATAAGTTGCCTCGCAGCGAGGCATCCGGTATCGTTAATATGGGTACCGGGGCACGCTGGGATAAGGGGCAATGAGACGGCGGACACTCTGGCGGACAGGATCAGCCAGCAAGCTCGTTGGTCCTGAGCCAGCTCTAGGAGTGACCGCGCATAGAGGAATATGGAGACGTGGGTTGCAAGACAACACTCTCAGAAATGGAGAAGTATCTCCAGTCATCTCCGCCAGGCACGGGAACTCATTGAAGGGCCCAGTGCTAAGGACAGACGTTTCTGCCTATCTGTGGATGGAGCCAACTTAAGGTTGCTGCTGGGACAGTTGTCTGGCCATAACACGTTAAGGCGCCACCTGCACGTGATGGGGGTGAGGATCCCTTGTGTGAACACTGCGGGGTAGAGGAAGAGACCTCGGCGCACATTTTGTGTCGCTGTGAAGCTCTGAGCTACTATAGGCAGACCATATTGGGGTCCATTACTTTGGACCCTCAGGACGTCAAGGAGCTTGGACTTTAGGCGATTCTCAACTTCGCTAAAAGGGCGAGGCTTGTGATCTAAGGATTGTAGAGATGCATAAGGGCCCGCTTAAGCGGCCTATGCACTGGCTCCTTACGGTGGCCGGAATGCCTCTAATTTCAAGATTCATTCATTCATTCATTGATCATAAGTTGCAATGTAAAACCACAATTATTCTCTGCTAGTCTTAATGCTTATTCATTTCCTTACATTGCCACTAAATGTATGACCACATAGTTCTCTAGGCTAAATAAGGTATAAGTATACATCCATTTTTTAAACAAGAAGAACAAAAAAGATTTGGCATATGATACAGCTTAATCAAGAAAAATGCTTTGTTTTCCAAAAAAATATCTTTTCTGCAAAAAAAATGAAGATGTTTTATGGGGAAAAATTGCAGTTACTTGATAATGTCTTTTGAGACATAAACATGAAATATGGAAGTATAATACAGAGATTAATGCAGTGATCAATTTTTTTAGTTTTCAAAATACCATGTGTAAAATATTTAATCATCTATTTCTTTACAGTAACAAACATTTTTGACCTCTTCTCTATAACAATTACAAATTTCAACTTTATATTTAAAAGAGCAAATAAGTTATAATATACATTCGAATAAGTTATCATCATTATATGCAAGCTATTGAAAGTTATGACTTCTTATTAATCTTCAACGTTCAATTACATTCTTTATTTTCAACTTATAATGCACAAGGTTAAACCTGAAATGACTGTAGATGTTTAATATCATGAATACCTATATTAGATTAAAAGTCGTCAATATTTTTTATTATATAAAAAAAATAGTTATGCTAGTAATACATAATAGCTTTGTATATTTGGATAATGTTGCATCTGATAATTTAACAACTCCTGATTCTGCAATAAATTAAATGGAATATGTTAAAATGGGAGATAAATAAGTAGTAGTAATAATAGTAGTGGTGGTGATGAGATGAAACCTTGAAACTAAACCATTTATGACCCTTTTTTGTTGATCCTATTGTACCCAACACATTCTGATTGTAGCCAAAGATAGGTAATATATATACAGGGTGACTTGTAATGTCACGTATTCCTGTTAAGGGGTGATAGATTAGGTCAAAAGCAACCGATTTTGTCCTATAATGTCCTATCCAGAAGTTAACCGTTTTAGAGTTATTTGAATTTTATTTTTTTTATTTTTTATTCCGATTTCAGATGGTTAAATTTGAAATACAAAAAAACTACATGTTTGATTTTGAGTTTTTTGTTACCGTCGCATAGCGGACATTCCAATAGTTCATAATAAGTAATAAAATGTTGAAAACTTACAAAAGTTTTAAAGTTACGCTTTTGAAATGTATGATTTCCTTATTTTTTTACTAACTTATTCGATAAAAAATGCAATTTTCTGTAAAAAATCTCCTAGTAGTGAAATGTGCAAATTATGTAAATAATATCTCTATCTAACAAGCTTTCATTTGAGGTATAAAAGTTACAACTAACTCAAGTACAAAGACATAAAATTAAAAAAATATGAGTAAAGTTGTACGAACGATAATTACGTAGGATAAATAAAAGGCTTTTATTTTAATTACAGTTTTATTTAATTACATATCCTTTAGTATTTCACAGATTCTGCTCTAATTGTAATCCCCTCTTACGAATACACATCCGCATTCTCTTACGTAATTCACTTTTGGTAACTCTAGTTGTTAAGCGGCTTTTTATTTGGTCAGCTGCACTGATTATCCTTGTAATTAATTCATCGCGGGTTGGTACGGGCGAAACATCGTACAACAGGCTTTTCATATGTCCCCACACATAGTAATCCATCAGTGTGAGATCTGGGCTTCTTGCTGGCCAGGCAATGGGCCCGCCTCTGCCAATCCATTGATTTGGAAATTTAGAGTCTAAATACGCCCGTACTAATCTACTGTAGTGTGCGGGATAGCCGTCGTGCTGGAACCGCATATTTTGTCTCGTCGCCAATGGGACGTCTTCCATTAATGGAAACAAGTGATTTTTCAAGAACTCTTCATACACTTCTCCATTTAAATTGGCGGGCAGAAAATGAGGTCAAATTAAATATCCATCAATGATGCCCATCCACACATTGACTGAAAACCGGCTCCGAGACTCAGTCGGTCTTATTTTTCGGGGGTTTAAAGCTTCTTTATCAGCCCAGTAATGAGCATTATGGTAGTTAGTGATCCCGTCCTTATCAAACTTCGATTCATCGGTTCACAGAATTTTCTTAAAATAGTCTGGATCTTCTGTATCTGCATGTAACATGTACCTGCAGAAATCTAATCGTCTTGCAGGATCGCTCTCTTCAATCACATGCACAGGCGTGTAGTGATAAGGGTATAATCTTGCAGTATGCACAGTAAACCATACTTTGTATTGTGATATACCCAACTGAGCAGCCACAATGCGCGTAGACGTAGTAGGGTCTTCCTGAAACACACGAAGGATTTCCTCTTCATCTTCAGGAGGATAGACTCGGGGTCGACCGGCATCACTATTTTGCCTTTGAACACGTCCGGTTTGGCGGATGCGCCGATACACAGAGTCAAACACAGTAACATGAGGTGTTCGGCGATTCGGGAAACGTTGCCGATATTCACGGTGGGCAGCTGCAGAATCGCCGTTACAAAGTCCATAACAGAACATTATGTCTGCGTATTCTTCATTTGTAAAAGTTTGCCCGTGCTCGCTATGGCGAGGTCCTGGCGGATCTTCTGCGTCTGCCATGATGATAAAGAAACCACTCGAAATGAACTGGGAAACTCGAAAATAATAATCGTGCGTAAAACGTGTGCGCGTACGCAGTAGCTGATACCAACTAAACCTAATTCTCACTCAGCGTGCGACGATAGCGTAACTACAATGATGAATAATAACAGCTCTCTCTCTCTCACTCCTCCACTAAGGCCCGTATCGTCAGTCGTCCCTACAATTGTAGGGCGCCTTTATGGCCTCCTTGATTGTCATAGTTTTCTATTTTTCCATGTCAGTGCTCTATTTTGAGGTTATGACATAAACATCTATTTGCATCAAATTGTGATTGCTTTTGGGTTATATCATGTTTTATCAGCCTGAAATTTCCTACAATTTAAAAGGAAAACATATCTTCACAATAGGAGAGCACTGACGCTGACATGGGACAAGTGTAATCTAGAAATTTTTGAATTAGAGAAAGGAGTATGACAATCAAGGAGGCCATAAACGCGCCCTACAATTGTAGGGACGACTGACGATATGGGCCTAAGTCAGCTCTTCTCGCTCGCTTCCTCGTCGAGCCGATGCCATAAAACAATCATGGCATGCGAGTCCTTTGAGGACAGTAACGACTTGTTCAAACAGGTAAAACAAATTCCTTAAAAATCCAGCCTCTGTGGGTGTCATTGTTGTTTCTCTGCATGTACTTCAGATAATTGAACGCTTAATACCTCAAATGAAAGCTTGTTAGATAGAGATATTATTTACATAATTTGCACATTTCATTACTAGGAGATTTTTTACAGAAAATTGCATTTTTTATCGAATAAGTTAGTAAAAAAAAAGAAAATGATACATTTAAAAAGCGTAATTTTAAAACGTTTGTAGCTTTTCAACATTTTATTACTTATTATGAACTATTGGAATGTCTGCTATGCGACGATAACAAAAAACTCAAAATCAAGCATGCAGTTTTTTTGTATTTCAATTTTCACCATCTGAAATCGGAATAAAAAACTTAAAATTCAAATAACTCAAAAATGGTTAACTTTTGGATAAGACATGATAGGACAAAATCAGTTGCTTTTGACCTAATCTATCACCCTTTAACAGGAATATGTGACATTACAAGTCACCCTGTATATACAGGGTGACTTTGAAGTTGAGTCATTAATTTTCAGATAATGATTGTAGAAGGAAGATAAACCAAAATATGTGTGTAAAAATAAAAAAAAAATGTTTACCTTGTTTTATAAAGTATCATCCCGACAAGTATTTCAGTGCGGACCTGTATTTGATCGTGAGGTCCCCTGTGAGGTCTTAAGTCACCTGATTCACGAGCCCGTTGTACTACATTAACAAAGGCACAAGGGGTTGGTTGCACTCGATTGGGAAACCGATCCGCATAAACATGTGCCATTTTTTATTTCGTTTGAGCCACGCAACAGACATTATTCACACGCGACTGACACTGACTGTATGTATAACTGAACTGAATAAAATAATTGTAAAAACATCGTTCCAAATTCTTTCGCTTTTTTGTTTCCGATGCGATGAACCGATAAGGCGGATTATATCCGTTGTTGGCAAACACGAGCACATGATATTATTGAGACAGGGCGGTACTCAAACTTCCAAAGGGCTATAACTTTGTTACTTTAATTTTACCAGAAAAATGGTAAAGGAAAAAAACATTTCTTTTGATCAGATCTACTCACTGTTAAAATAAATGACTCAACTTCGAAGTCGCCCTGTATATATAGAACTTCAAACATCACCTAAATAAAACACAAAAATAAAGATTGCTGACATAGCAGATGATTTGATAACATGAATAAATCGCCTGGCAGTTATCAAGTACCACATACCTTTTCTAACACTAGTATTTTAGGAGGGAGGGATTGTATAGATATGACTATGATTGGTCAAATATGGAATTTGAGGTTAGAACAAATTTTAATTTTAAGCATACCTTTTCTTTTAGTTACTAAACTAAATCATGTATTTCATATAGGGCACAGGTTAAATAAATGTTGGATGATATACAGGTTAAGAGAATAACTTGTTTTGATAAGGTTATAAAAGGTACTCCCCCACCAATACTTTATACATAAATTTATGAAAACAGATTTACACAATGTACTTTAAAAACATAAGAAAAAGGTAAGCTTGTAATTCAAATTTTTTCTAACAAACTGCTTATTTAGTCAATCTGCATCATCAGTCATGTCTACATTAGGCCCCTTAAACAAAATATATTTCCTATGATGAAAGAAAAGCATCTTTTTATTAAATACAAAAATGTAAAAACATAGAGATCAAATAATAATATTGATAACCATGCATTATACATTTGAGGGCATATTTCGATAATTACTTACCCAGGATGCATAAAGTGTGGTCCCATGGGGCCCATCTGCATCATGGGACCCATGGACATACCAGGAGGCATTCCAGGTGGAGGCATCATGCCAGGCACCATACCAGGTACACCTGGCATTGCCCCAGGTGCATTCCCCAGGAGTCCTTCTGGTTTTGGCCTCTTGGTTGCTGGTTCATCCTCATCAGATCCTGAATCATTTGCTGGTCGGCTTCCCTGCTTCTGTCGTTCATGTTCCCTGAGATCATTGGGAGGGATGCCTGGTACAAATGCAAAAAACATTCTTGAATTTCTGTTGCAAGAGCTACTGTTCAGGCATATACTGGTAGGTGAAATACGCAGAAAGCTTATTTTTAGGTGATTTATAAATAGAACTCACCTTCCATGCCATATATTTCAATATCAATGTTTGAACGGTTGGGTAACGAATTAGGCACCTTATCTATAGTTTCCTTATGGACCTGCATACAGTGTATACTGAGTCCTGGCCCTGTATAGAGTTTCTTATGACAAATATGGCATTTGAAATGCTTTGCTTTCTGATGTTGGATCAGAATTTTCTCATCCTCAAATTCTCGGTTACAATACCTAAACTAGGTTAAAGAAAATATAGTGACTAAAATTAGATTAGCTAAAAATAATAACAGCGTAAAATGATTCAAAACGAGAGAGATTTTATCATGAAAAGGATACCAGCACCAAGGTTTCGACAACTTCTTCTTCTTGCGACCCATTTTTAAATCAGACCAGAAAGGTTACACAGATAAGTATAAATGCAATAATATGGGCTTAAATGGAGTTTCTTTTAATCAATTTCCAACAGTGCCACACCACTTATCACTATCCTTCCAAAATGGCTGACTTTTTATTGATGTAAAACGCAGAACACAAACTTCAGAATGAATTTGTGAACCAAGCTGTGAACAAAATAGTGAATAGTGATGGGCATTTCCTACGTTCCGACCCAAAAATCGGAAAAGGTATTCGCTCAAAACAGTTATGCATTTTATACCCAACAGAGGCGTACCTGTGCCGTAGTATTCTGATTTCACAGCTAAAAAAGTATTGCCTGTACTTGGACGCAGCAGTGGCGTAGAAAGAGGGGACGACGGGGGCGGGCCGCACCGGGTGTTACCTTTTTTGGGGTGGGTGACACCCACCCGGTGACTCAACTTTAAGAACAATGTACAAACATAAAAAAATGTAAATCGCTGGCACAGCTGTCTTCTTCAGTGATTCCTCCACAAGCACTAGCTCAGCTCTATGTATAATTCGGGGATTCCCCCAAAATCAGAAGACTACGATATTTCAACAGAAAGACGACTTCGTCGTAAAAAACGGGTGGTTGATGAGACGGCCAGTGAAGCAGGACTCACGCTGAAAGAAGAACTCCAAAAAGATATGTTGGAATGAAAACAAGATCGAAGTATCTTCAAGACCTAGCTTCATTGTTCGAGATCGTACAAACAAATACTTTGCTTTTGGGAAGAACTGAAATTAGGATACATCCAAATTTACCGATTTTTACGATGAGGTCTCAGTAACAGAATTACTTTTGGAGATAACAAGACTGCGAATACACTTAAAAGCAACTAATGTTACAGTTTCTGATTGGGTATCTCTAGATTTTTAAAATTTATTGTAGAATGGGATTTTACAGAATCTCTTCTAAATCTTACGATTGCACTAAAATTGATCATGCCGGTTTGTGTGTCCGTAGCTTCATGTGAAAGGTGTTTCAGTAAACTAAAATTAATAAAAAACTATTTGCGGGCAATCTTGGTATATTAGCCATCGAACACGAGGCAATACAAAATACTCTTATTAATTTTGTTGATGTCATTGCTCAGTTTGCATCTGTCAAACCTAGAAAGAATATATTTTAATTGTAAGATAATAATATTTTTTCTGTCTTAGTTTTTATTGGGTTTTGTTATTTGTTCCATATTTTAAATATAAATATTATGACGAATCATACTGTCGACGCCATCTGTTGGGCGAGTCTCCTACTCGCTAGAGCTTCATGGCCGATCTCTGCTTTTATGCGAATCACGACCGCACCATCCAGCTGGCGGCGGATCGCCATCTAGATCGACGCGAAGCAACCTCGACTATTCGGGAAGGTCGCTATGTGACCCCGGCACGGGTATCATGTAAAAAACCTACAAAACGTCAAAAAATCTATAAGATGTCAACTTGCAGACTAGGTAGTTTTTAGGCCGCAAACAGTCATTCCACGTTTGCTCACTAGGATCGTTGTGAACGTCCATCTATGGAGGAATCACTCAACTAAACTACGCATTATTGGTTGCATAGCTTTGTGAGGCCAAATGGTCCTTGTCTGTAGCTTTTATCCAGAGATAAACCCTTCTTTTTTTATCTCTGAGAAGAAAGTTGGTTGAATAGCAAGATCACATCTGGATGATTATGTGTATTGGTCTGCATGTGTATAAAATCAGTGATATTTGCTGTGTGAGAAAAGCATTACTGAATATGCCGAATATGACGGGTTATTTATATGTTGTGCTTTCTGAAGAGAGGTATGTTCAAAGTTATAAATTACGACAAAACTCAGGAGAAGTGCGGGAAATTATCACCGCGCCCGCGTTGGGTGAAATTACTGTTATCATGTTTATGGATTGTAATTCGACAGTGTACAGTGAATATAATTATTTCTTATCTCTCTCATTTTTGAAATTCAACAAATTTGTATATGTAATTTCCAGAATGGATAAGAAAAAGTGGATGCGCAACTAATTTCTAGGTTTGAAGCTCAATTAAGTGTATTTGTGGCAAGAACCCAATGTAATTATCATCAATACATACAACTTACAGCTTAGACCTCCAGTAATGCCATCTCAGAAGCAGATTTTACATCACATCAAAGCGAAAGATTGATAACAAGCCTCATGACGTTTAATAACCTACATAATGTCAAAAAAACAGCATAATGTCAAAAAAAATCGGCATAATGTCCCTTTTCAAGTTACATGATACCCCTGCTAATTCTTCTAGACTCAAGGATGCGGACTATATAACTCGGCGGCCGGGAGGTGGAAGGCAGAGTACGGAATACGGTGGAGGGTGGAGTAGCAGGGCGAAGAGAAGTATAGTGCAGTCAATGTTGACATAAGTAGTCAGACATAAATAGTTGTGCATATAAATGTTTTATCCAGTTAAATAAGTGCATTTCTTTTTGTGGAATCCCGTGTTTTAATCCACACCCAAAAAGAACCCAGAAAAACGCTACAATATTAAATGATTCATGACGTTTATAAATCATATAAAATGTATTGCTTTTGACTTTCGATGGGATGACACCACCAATTTCTGCACCGGGTGCCACCCAAGGTAGCTACGCCACTGGGACGTTAGCGATTATTTGATGAGTTTTGCCTGATCTCCAAATCAATAGACACTAATCAAATTCAAGGGGATAACCAAATGAAAATGGTATTTACCATTTTTGGGTTGGTATTTACCGTTCCGTTCAAGCGAGTGTGGTTATCAGTTTGGTTATAAGATCAGGAATTTTTCTCGGATGTGCTGATCATCTAGAGATAACTGTTACCACAGTCCCCCTGAGACAAGCGCGCGTACCCTAGCATTACGCGGACTATCTCGGCAAACATCAACGGGAAAAATTGCCACCAATCAGTTCTTACGTTCTATGTATTGAAATGACGCCCATATTTTTATTTACCCATGTGCATTAGATGAAATGAATGCGACGTCTCCCGTTTTTATGACTTTTGAAACTTAAAAATCAAAAGATCGTTTTCAGTTATTTTAGATATACATTTCACCGGTTTCAATTCAATAACGGATTCCGAATCAAGTTGCACTGGAAGAGAGAACCACAACAGCAAGCTTATAGGAAAGAGTGGGAAACAAAAGAGCCTTTCCCCCCCCCCCCGAGACGGAAATTTTCCTTCATCATGAATCCTGAGAGAACCTAAGGCACGGTACGATAATTTTGACGCGTTTGTACGATAATTCCCTGCGACGAATCTGGCAACGCTGCTCGGGGTGCTGAAATCCGTTCAGTAAGCCCCAATGCAACAGATGAGGACAACGTTTTGTTTTTCAACATAGTCAAAACAATACGTAATATTAGATATAATGAACTATTTCAACAAAATAATATTTTTATCAAAAAATGGGGGATTTTTAATGAATGAATGCTTATTCGCCATCACAATAATAATAATTTTACAATATTTAATGTTATTAAAGCTGTACCTTGTACCAGCTACTCATTCTAATTACATAATATTAATTTCTAAATTATTTTAAACATTTTTTGATGAGACAATTTTTGGAAAATCTCAAAATTTTTAAACTTTTGGGTTTTTTTATATTCGGCATATCTTCGTCTGCTTTTTGGTATTTGATATAGTATGTGAGCGTATTTTTCGGGAATTTTGGATATTTACAAAAAATAAGTATATATGTATGTATGTATGTATGCAAAGTGCTATTTATGCATATAACATGTTTTTTTTATTGTCACGTGTTGTCGAAAGCGTTAATCAGCGTAATTGATTAAAAGATTATTTACCATATTGTTTTATTCTGAAAGGAGATGTGTCAATGTATAATTGACCAATATTTTCGGTGAACTGAAGCTGTAGCACCTTTCCGTTAAAAAACGTTTCAGCTTTCTTATATATGATTTGACTTAGAGGTGTTAGTTTGACAATATACCATACTTAGACAAATCCAAGAGTAAAAAACTATTCGTTGGATTGAGTAGAATTAGCGATGTTGTCAGCCTCAGCATGGACACCATATTAATGAAGCGTTTCTAGCAGAAAAATGTACTTCAAAAAAAATATCGCAAGTCGTACAAGCCAAAGGCAACGGCCCCTATTGTTATTGTTTAAAATAACAAAAAGACCTGAAACGTCATTATAATGTTTAAGAACCTTCTAGACACATTTAAATTAACTTTGAATATAAAAAAACTCATTACATTGCCTTCTCCATAACAATGGCTAATAGACCAGCATTTAATCAAATTACGCCTGATAATATAGATGAGCCTTTGAAAGAAGTAAATGAAATTAAATATTTGGGAGTTGTTATTGATCAGCACTTGAAGTGGGACCAGCATGTGCTGTACTTGAGAAAAGTAATAGATTTTTCATCCATAAATTCTACACTCTTTGTAATATACTGAACCTTAAACTAATATTGATGATTTACAAAGCACTTGTGGTGCCCCTTTTGGTATATGGCATATTTGTGTGGAGTGGATTGTACGGTTCAAATCTTGGGCAGCTAAAAGTGGTGCAGAACCATATTGTAAGGATTATTCTAAAAAAAACCTAGATTATATCCCACTATGCAAGAAATTAACAATTAAATTCTTATAAATATATCCTTGCAGTATATGTAGTCTTTTTTGTGCATGCAAATATGAAATTAAATACAAATTATGTGTCCCATAATTATATCTTGCACCTAAATTTTACAATTTGATTCCTTCTAATATCAGGAATATTGAAAATAATAAAAAGTTTATTGTTTCGTTTAAAATGATCTGTTGGGAAAATCGTGAACAATTTATGCGTTTATTTTAAGTTGCTTTGAGGTAGGATGATCTGTCTATTTGTTTCTTTTCTTTTTTTGTGATAAACTTGTGATACGTTTTTTCTGATGTTCTAATGTTTACGTAAATGCCCAAAATAGACTGGGTGGTGGAAAAGCGCCTGATTAAATTCCAACCAATGACGACGCAGAACGAATAGCGGTACCGGCGTACTACACGCTGCGTGCTAACAAGCGTCGGTTCAGTCTTCAGTTGTCGGTTGGCGTTTGGGGAGCGTGGTGCGCCGAGCCCTCCATACAACGCTCTGCTTCTGTTCCATTCGTCGTGTGCCGGGAAGTCTTTGTCGGCGATTTTCCGCAATGTCGTCGTGTTACGATGGTGTTGTGAGTGATTTTGTGGTAATTGTGTGTGAAAATGTGTTGTGGTTGTTCATCAAAGGCGAGTGGAGTATCTTCACGTTGGATATGAGCATTTTTCTGATCCTCCTGAGCTGAATGTATTTACAGCAGACTAGGTAAATTTTAAGCATAGTCATATACTTCTGTGTTAGCTTTGAGCTCGTAATGTCAAGATTGACTTATTTTGTTGTGGTCAAAACTCATTAGCAATTTGACTCTAAAGTTAAACGTTTTCACGTTAGAAACGATAAAAGTTCTGAGAAACCTTAAAAATATCGATCTTCAATACTTTAAAACGCGGGTTAAAATTATCAATACCAGAATTGATGATAGTAGCAGAAGTCATCGTGCGCCACTGCTTTGACGCTGTACCTTTTGATTACAGCGACGTTAACCGACATTTCACAAAGAAGTGCCGCATTTTCGTAGGCCTCCGCGTAATAGCAGTCGCGTACGATGAGTTTCGCTACTTTCATCAATTTTGGTATTTTACTATAGTTGCCTGTGTCTAAGTTAAATTTCGCAACTTTTTCGTTCAAAACTTCGAGGAGTATTTTAAGATTAGTATATCTTAAAGTATTATTACTTAATTTTTAGCAACGCGAGGTGCTACTGCGTATTCGAATTATTACTAACAATGAAATAGCAGCATTTCGAAAATACCCCAAGTAGGAGAAGGTTTGAAGTTTAAATGAGTAACATTTTTAGGGTTTTTAGATATTCTATCGCTTATAACTCGAAAACGACCCTTTTAGAGCGAAACTGTTTTTATCCACAATGATCCAAATAATCTAAAAACATTTTGTACGGACCAAAGATTTTTTTGTAGTTTGTAATTGTTTACACTTTGCAGCGAGTTACCTCATGATTCATTCAAAAATCGAGATGAAAAATTTATCCCACGAATTTTTTCGCCTCGTCTATAGTAAATGTAAATACATAACAAGTAGCACAGTATCATGTACAAAAACTTGCAATAAAGTGAGATTAATCCACGTAAATACCGATTGTATTACGTGTTCATATTCTGTCTCTCGTATATAAAGTTGTTTACAATTTTTTGTAAGAAATAAATACCTCCATATCGATATTTTTAAGAGGATGAATTTTGAAGATTTGCCATCCATTGCACTATATTCATGTTGAATCTGAGCTTGCATCCACTACGTAGCAGCAAAACTGCGAACTAAAGAAAGGGAGTTCTTTGCCAAAGTCCTATAGGCCGAGCAGTACTAAAAAAGAGCATTACACATTGAAACAAAAGGTAAATTTTTTTTTTTTAGCATACCGTGCTAGTTTTCAATGAAATGAATACTCTGTTATCTCAACCTATTATTTCTGGTAGCTCAGGAAAAAATCATAAGTTAGAAGTTCTTTATAGCCATAACATGTAAAAAGGTAGCAAAAATAGTGATGAAAAATCAAAGTGTCAATATTTCGAAAACTAGAAAACTTTTACTAAGGTCATGTTGATTTTACCTGATTGATATGAAGCCAATCTACCTTCCATGTCACTCTGGTGTGTTATTTCTGGGACACCCTGTATTTGTGTTCTCACACGATTGTAACGGTTATATCACGGAAGATCTGCTTTAGTAGACCTTATGCGATGTTAGGATAATTAATAAACAGTAGTAAAAATTAGTATGTAATAAAAACTAAGCTACAAAAACTCAAAAATATTTTTTTCCTTATGGAACTACCTGAGTTTATAATTTATACTGTTAAACAATAAAAAATATAGCTTTCTGTAAGATTGTTGCTAAATAGTGGTTTCTGAAATATTTGGAAATGCTCCATAAGGACAAGGATACAAATACAGGAAAATAAAGTGATTATTTATTGTCTTACGACAATAATTATTCGTCATATTTTGATAATTTATTGGCAGTGGCTCATCGTTGGTAACTACGACCTCTACGGACGTGCAAGGGGTATTTTCCATGTGCGTGCGAACCAGTTTTAATAAAATGTGCTAATATACGTATATTATACCGAACTATTTTATTTATACAGGGTGTCCCAGAAATAACACGCCACAGTGACACGGGAGGTAGATCAATCAGATAAAATCAACATGACCTTAGTGAAAGCCTAGTTTTCGACATATCTCCACTTTTGTTTTTTCAAAAAAATTCCTAATTTTTGCTTCTTTTTCGCCGGTTATGTCTATAAGCTTTTATAGGATGCGAAAACGCTCGATAGAGTACCACCCGAATGTCCTGCCCAAAGTGTCAGAATGATAGATTTATTAACGTAGTACTTGTATACTCATGTTGTTTCTACTTGTTCCAGGGACTAGAGCAGTTTGCTGAAATGTAAGTGCATTTAGGGTTTTCTTATTGGTGTCGGGTTTACAGGTGACTACGAAAGAGAGCTCTGTGAGGTTGTAAAACCTACTGGTTGACGACTCTTCAACAAAATGCCCTCGCCCAGACAGGGTGCCTCATTTAGATAGTAAGGAATCACTAATAAAAGCCGTCAGTTCAGTAGAAAAGTCAGGAAAAATAATAACAAAAGGCTATCACACGGTTGGAATCTTTGAAAGCAGAGAGAATCGGAAGAATGATATAAAACGTACGCTTGAGAAACTCCAAATAAGTGGTCGGTAGTAGCGAGTAGCTACGGAAATGTTAGGGAATTTTTGTTTGGGCACTCTGCCACGTGGGGCCACAGCGAGGGATACGGACAACAGGCCCTTGCTCATTTGTGCAGGGGCACATCGAGTGGATGCAGATGCCCTTGCGCATGCGGGGGTACATTCGAGGTAAATGTGTTTTCATCAATAGAACTTCTGTGTAATATATTTTGACAATTTATCGACATTTTTTTTCGAGACGTGCAAGCGATATTTCTCATGCGCGTGCGAACCAGGTTTTATAACAGGAGTCAATATATTAAAGCGAACTATTTTATATATATATTCATTTGTTTAACCAGATATTCGAAAACATGAGTACAATACAATGGAAGCAAGTAAACTACGAAAATAATACCAGCGTAACTTTTTTTTTAGATAGAAGAAAGCTTTATTGCCGTTCGCATGCGGAGACGCTTTTTCTGCCAAAATTGTGAGTGGAAGTTGTAATAACGTGGTACTGCTCTTTATACTTTTTACAGAGACTATAGCAGTTTGCTGAAATGAAAGTGTATTTAGGATTTTCTTCGCCCAGACATGCTGCCCCTTTTTGGCCATTCTGCGATGTGGAGGCACAACTAAGGACACAGTCAACTCTCCATCATCGGTAAATATGTTTTTATATTTTATACAGGACTTCTAGGTTTTACGTTTTCTCGTACATTTTTCTAAAGTACTATTGGGCTTGGTTATTGCCTTCAACTAGCAAAGCTGTGATAAACTTCAACGATTGCACAGTGCAAAAGTCGTCCAAGAAGAGGGAAAAGTGAAGGAAGGAATTCCTCTGGGTCCATAGCCGAGCTGTTAAACAGGTATCCAGGATTTAAAAGAACATCGCTAGGTATTAATATGGTGTTAATGTAAGTACACGCAAGTATGGTCACAAGATACATGATACACTCCAGCTACTGTATTAAAAACAATTATTACTTTTTTGTGAAGAAATGTGACGCGAGACATGTGGTTAATCATTTTCGGTGAGTCTTGGAAAACACATGGCTGACGTAAAATTGTCCAGTGTTTCTGAGGGATGAGATATGTGAAAAGTTCAGGTTTCATAAGTGTGTCCGTCGATGATAAGTAACTAGATAAGAAGGTAGTAGTAGGAGTAGTAGTAGTAGTAGCAGTAGTAGTAGTAGTAGTTCTGGTAATACTTACGAATATTTGGTATTCACTATTTCTATTTTACTATCAACAACTGGATAAAACACCTTTATCTATTGAGAAAATATATTTACAAGTAAAATGGTTCTTAGTCTTAGGTATTTCATAGGTATGTTGTCTATGATTATTTATTCTTTAAAATCGTAGCGCTAGTTTTATTCTTAGTTTGTTTCAGCTTTTAGGAGAGAGTGAGAACATCCCGTATTTCAGAAAGTGTGATGGACTATGATAAATATTGATGATAATGATGTAGTCATTATACTTTTAATTTCAACTCACATTTGGTATTTACTTTTTTTTAGATGCGTATTTTACGAACATATCTATTTTTAGCTAAGATGTGATTGCACATTTCTTATTTTTACGTATTTTACAGAATTGCTGCCCTAAAGCTTTCAGGTTTTCTTTCAGAATCATAGCCCAAATATTTTTATCGAGCTTCGGAGGGGGAAACTCCAACTTTCAGGAATAGTACAAGTTATAGACACTCCCAAGGGTGATAATGGCAGCTGTCCCAAAAAATGTTCTGCCTGGATAACTGGATGAAAGTTTCATGGGCATACACGAGTAGAGTGAAGAGGAACAATAAAAGCATGTTAAGAATGATTAAAGCCCCCGATTTATACAGCAATATATGTAGACAGCAATCAAACGAACATCCAAATTTTTGCAGGGTAAGCATTGGAGAGTACGGCATCAAGAAGGTTGGTTTTGAACTTCACGAAGCATTCATAAAACTGTTGAGGACCTTGGAAACGTTCCCAACAGATATATTTTCGAAACTTACCCTAAGAAGGCCAAACGCTTTCCACTCAAAACTGTACTCAAATTTATGCTATTTTCCATGAAATACAGATTCAGCCTTCTTGATGTTTCAAAATAAGCAGAGGTGTTATTTATATGTACTTATGTGAACTCTCTTTGCAGGTAAATGTGTGGATAATAGTAGCATGGCCCACTGTCAATATATTGATGAAGTTTTAGAAATATTTGCAGCCTTATTCCAAGCAAAAGCTTCTAAAACCGTTCACGATTTCCATACGTTTGAAGAAATTCAGGGACATATTTGGGAAACTAACATAATGACGCCAAAAGTTATATTTCTTCCGCCCTTGAAGATGATTGCAGGCTGATACATGCAGAACGAACATCAATTGAATTGATAATTGAAATTATGAAGAGGTATTTTTTACATAATCTTGAAAATATTTATTCTTCATGTTTCACTGACGTCTTACCCGATAAGTCAAGCTTATCAGGAAATACAGGGTATTCGAAAAATAGAGAGAGATATTTCAGAGAATGATTCCTTGTTAAAAATATGAAAAAAATTAATTATTGTTTTATAAATACCTCAAAAAGCATTTACTCGATTCTATTGAATTTTGACCGTGTTATTTTTTTGTATTAAGAGGCTCATTTAGCCCTTAATAGATAAAAATTATTAGGTCCAGTGGCGTTCCGTGGGCACCTTAGCGAATATTATTGGCAAACAAATCTACGCCACTGCCTTTTTTGCAACTGTAATATTTGTTGCTTGATTAAGCATCTAAAAATACACATTCCCTGCCTCTTGTATTTTTTTCGTATCTCACTTCGTTTTCGATAAAAAAAAATATGAACCGTTTCATTGCATGTCACTGGACAGATTTGGTTTATTAATTTTTATAAATAATTTTTACAAGGAAACACCCTCTAAAATATCTCCGTCTATTTTTCTAACACCCCGTAGAACTTTTGAAACCTATTGCAAAAAGGAGCGGCGCCTCAGACGAAAGCTTTCACCAAATTTTATTTTTCTAACACCTTTATCAGAAAGAAGTCAGTGAATTACGAGGGGCGTTTTTAAAGTAAGAACCAATTGCGTATTGTAATTTTTGGTGACAACAATTTCATGTTTTGCCGCGGGTAAGCTCGAAAAAACTGCTGACAGGTACTGTCTTACTAATTTTTCCATCCAGAAACCATTTGTAATCCAAAATTGCGCGTTTGCAACTGGTAGAAATGAAGATGAGGTAAATAGTCGATATGAAAACCACAAGATGTATTTATATTCCTCAATAAACTAGTAATGATGGCCGGTGTTTTGGGATAAACAACTATAAATTCTCAAAAAACTACCTGACCCATATAATCTAATTTTGACGTTATTTAGAAGTATGAATACTATGGATTTGAAGAATTTCAAGTAGTTGGGTGAAATTATCGTCGCATTACAAACAAGTGGACTAGACTAAATAAAGATTTTTTTTCAACACACATGCGGTTTTGATTGGCCAGAGAACTATGGGGGATTATCATGAGTGCATCTAATTTTTCTGAAAAAAATCGAAAAAATACGCTGCTAAGTAATATTCTACAAGAAGAACGAGTGCTAATGGCAACAAAAATCCGAGTAGAAGACGAGGATTTATCCAACTGCACGATTTTTTTTTATATATCGAAGCAGCCGCGCAGGCAGAAGCCTAAATGCCGGAACACCGCGGCTGCTATGATGATCCCAAAGAAATTTTATTAATACGATTTTTGAACTGCCCAAGGTTAATAGAACTGGGGAAAGCTTCCTCTTGTAGATTGTTCCACAATCTCGACACCCTCGGGACAAAGGTGCGGTCGTATCGGCCGGTTCTGGATGTACGAAGTTCGACACGGTTAGGATGGGACGCCAAAGTTAGGCGGGTCTGTCTGGCAGGCACATCGCGCGACGGCATCATGGAAGAGAGCTCTGAGGAGCAAAGCCCGTTGGTGTAACGGTAGAAAAGAGCCAGATCGCCGACAGGCCGCCGGTGCGAAAGAGTCCCGAGACTGTCTGTTAGAGAAGAGTCATCGATCAGTCGGACCACCCTCCTCTGGTCAGCATCGAGCATGGATAATGTAGTCGGGGCGGCAGCACCCAAAACGTGCGAGCAATACTCGAGGCTAGGCCTTATCTGGGCCTTGTATAGAATGAGAAGGTCATGCGGAGAAAAGTACTTCTTAGCCCTAAACAAATAGCCTAGCTTTTTTCCAGCAGCTGCCGCTATTGACGAGATGTGTTCGTGCCAGATCAGGTCCTCGGTGATCTGGACTCCGACCAGCCGAAATGACTCTTTGGCAGAACTCGACCATCCATCGAAACCGGATGAGCGCAGGGACGCTTTTTGTTCGACAAAGTACAGTACTGCGTTTTGGAAGCATTGAACTGTACAAGATTGTTGCGTCCCCAAGCAGTGATAGCCTCCAGGTCTCGTGTCAGAGAGGAAGTCGTCGCTAGTCTTCTTTTTTCCAACTCAGCGGCAGAGATCGGCTTGTCACTCTGAATTCCTGCATGTAGAGTGCTGTCATCAGCGAAGCTGTGGATTGGGTTGATCGTGCAGGAAAGGAGGTCGTTGGTGTGTAAGAGAAACAGTGTCGGAGCCAAGACCGATCCCTGGGGAACACCCGCGTTGACGTTGTGGGATGAAGAGGAGAACCCGTCAATTACGACGGATATTTTGCGGCCAGAGATAAAGTCAGCCACCCATCTGCAAAGCTTTTCTGGGAGGCCATAGGATGGAAGTTTGCTTAAGAGGGCAGCGTGCCACAGCTGACCGAACGCTTTCGTGATGTCAAGAGCAACGACATGAGCCTCACCATAAGACTGGATGAGTTTACTCCACAATTGAGTAACGTAAGCTAGGAGGTCCCCTGTGGATCGTTGGTGCCGGAAACCATACTGGCTGTCGCTAATCAAGCCATGACGTTCGAGGTAGTACAGCAGCTCGCGATTTATGCACCTCTCCATCACCTTACTTAAAACAGAAAGCAGAGCTATAGGCCTGTAGTTGTGAGGGTCGGTCTTAGATCCCTTTTTTGGGATGGGTTGGATATGAGCAAATTTCCAGTTTTCTGGGAAGGTGCCGGATTCATAAGATATCTGGAAGAGACGCGAAAGAACTGGAGCAAGCTCCGGTGCACACCTCTTCAGTACAATGGCAGGAATCAAGTCCGGACCAGAAGCTTTGTTGATGTCGAGCGACAAGAGCACTTGTCTTACGGTCTTATGCCTGAATGTTGCCTCCCGCATAGTGTAGGGAACCCTTTGAATTGACGGCACTTGGGCGTTGGGGGGGACGTCCATGGTGGAGTTGGCAGCAAAGATCTTGTCTAGCACTTCCGCCTTGGCCTTTGAGTTGAATACAGTAGTTCCATCCTGACACGTAAGTGGTGGAAGGCTACTGTGTGAGAAGTTCCTTTCAATCTGCTTGGTCAGCGTCCAGAAAGACCGACTGCCATTGCGCTGCGACATTACCCTATGCCTAACTTTTATATCGTGCTGGTTTTTGGCATTGCGAACCGCTGCTTCATATTTGTTTCTGGACTCAACGTCGGCTTGTCTGTTCTCTACAGTGTGGCTTTGTAAGAAGGTTCTGTGTGCCTTGATCTTCTGCTGGCGAGCAGCGTCACACGATTTGTTAAACCAGCCGTTGGAACCTGGTCTAGGCACTTTCACTGTGTGAGGGATGTATTCCTCCATTCCGACTTGGATCATTTCGGTTATCGAAGAACAGACATCCGACGCATCCGCGTCAGTGAAACAGACATCTTTTCAAGGAAAGCTAGAGAAGAAATCTCTGAGCCCCTCCCAGTCGGCATGTCCGTAATGCCAAGTCTTGCGGCATGTTCGAGTTTCTGCTGCCACAGCGGGTTCTGACCGAAACCTAACCTCCACAACACCGTGGTCTGAGTTACCCAGGGGGGACAGGACAGCAGTGCTGTAAAGGGCAGGATGCGTGGTCAGAAAGAGATCCAGCAGGCTACTGGCGTGTGACGAGACGCGGGGGAAAAAAGTAGGACTCGTCACCAGCTGAGTCAGCCCTTGGGTAAGAGCGAACGCTTCGACTCCACGACCTGCTGTGTCGGTCTTGTTTCAGCCCAACCAAAGCTCGTTATGGTGCTTTGAAATCACCGAGAAGAACTACCTCTGAAGCGGGATGATTGATGTTCAGGAAGTCGATCTGGACGGCGAGGTATTCGAGTAGGTCATCCCAGTTATGGTCCGAGGGAGAGCGGTAAAGGCAGCAAACAAACTTGGGTGATGTTTTGGAGTTGAAGCGAAGCCACAGAATGTCCTTCCGGTGTGATTTCAAAGAAACATCTCTGGAGCAGGAAAGACTGCTGCGGACAAAAGCCACAACTCCCCCGTTCTTTCTCAGATGGAGTGCACCTCGTAGCTTGGGAAGTTAAGATGGTTAATCGGTGCTGACTCTGAGATTGTTGTCTCCGCCAAGAAAAGCACGGCGGGACGATTAGAATGCAGGTAGTGATGAACAGCATCAATGTTGCTGTTAATCCCGCATATGTTCAAAAAACAAATTTTATCTTTGATGTTGTTCCCTCGAGCCCACCCTCCACCCGGACATTTCGAGAGTGGAGTGAGTTTACGTCCGGAGTTCTTGGTGCTCGATGGATCCATCATCATTAATTTCTTTGTTTTGGAGGATAACCGACTGCATAGCTTAGGTGTGGAAACATGCGGACATTTATAAGACACCCTGGGAAAAGCTAGCGGGTGGTACTGCCTCGGTCGACTAGTCCTTGTCTACCACCTTCTTTTTACGTGTTAGTGATGTTAAATAGACCTAAGCTGGCCCGTGGAATGTTTTTTGTTGAAAAAATATTACTTTGCATTGTGTTTTTTCGATTTTTTCACAGGAAAAAATTAGATGCCCGCATGGTATTTGACAAGACCATTTCATGAGTAACAGATTATTCTGCATACACATAACTTACAAAACATATTGCCATTATTTAGCGTCATTTTCTGGTGTCCTATGGAAAAAATAAAAATGCTCATATTTTAGTTTGTTTGATTACAAAACGGTTCTTACTTAAAAAATTTCCCTCGTATAAACCGTTACTTCAATGCTACTTTTTTTTAGGTTAATAACTGTGGCATGCTGGCGACTTTCGATTGTGCAAATGAACCCAGAATTATGGAACGACTTGATTTTTCTTCACCTGATACAATCGATCTTAGCAGTGACGGTTGAAGTTTTCTAGGGGTTTTCCTCGCCCAAGTGCGAATGCAGTCACTAAAAAAAGACGTTCCCCTAATGAATAGTAGATAAAATGAAAATTGTACTTATCCTATTAATGATCATGAAATTTTAGATCAAAAAGTCATTAAATATATTTATATAATAATATTGTGTTTTTTTCCACTTGATGAGAGAAGTCCCGTATGCAGAGGCAAAAAAGTATTTTATCCTATACAAAACCACATATAAAACTGGGAATTTATAAAAGTGTTTAGAGTCATTACATCCTGTCGCAAGAAGCCGGGTCTGCTCAGTATGGGAATTCATAGCACAGGTTCTCAAAAAATTCATTCAGCGATAGAATTGAACTTGCAGAAGATTTCGATACTTGTCATTACCTAACGAATAAAAACACTTTGAACTTGTGAAACTGTCTGGCATTTGCAAGTAATTTGGTCACAAGTTGTGACTCACAACGCTGTGGCAACACTGTTGATGAACTAGGGTTATGTCGCTATGTGGAAGAGGGGGTTGTGGGGCTATGCAGAGATAAACCCTTCTATGGGGCTATGAGATTCATTAATGTTTAGTCAGAAGTATGTAATGTTTGATTAACGAAATCTTGTACCCTTTACATACAGATTTCACAATACTTTTGTTATTGAATTTTTGTTGAATGTGGTATCATGGGTTGTTTGTAGTTTCCCTATGATCGTATATTCGAAGTATTATTCAGAAACCTCCCATGGGGGTTTGTGATTCTTCAATGCACTATATTGCAAATGTACCACATTACGTTATCTACCAGAATAAAGTTATTTTCCTAATTATATATTGTTTTATTTATCACTCTTGAACGAACCCAATCACAAATACACGTGAGGTGTTTGAATTGTTGTTCCGAATGCAAAATTAATTTTTGTTATTAGGAAAACCATTCAAAACAACCAAATAAAGTTCACATTCACAATGAGTGACAGATGTGGTGAGAAAGTAGGCAACCATGAGAGCACCGCCGTATGTCATTGTAAGAAACATGGCGGCATATGTCATTTCGTCGAATTGTTCTGAGTAGGCAGGCGTTTTTTCTGTGTCATAGTTGTTCTTTCACCACGACAACATGGCGACATTCGTGTTGCTGGTTGAATTACACTGAGTTAGCATTCTTTCAGTGTATATTTTGTGATCTGTGATACAGGAAAGGGCAAGACATACGTGTTGCCTAAATGTCATAATTCAGGTGACCCCAACTAATTTTGAACTAATTATAATAAAATGAAAATTCAATAAAGAAATAAACGAAGTAAACCTATTCAACGAGTCGACCTTGAATATTAACAAGCAGCGTTTTTAATTCCAATTTTTGGAATACTTTAATAATTCAGACAACCAGTTTGCAGTTTAGTTCAATAGTATGCACATACATTGATGTGTTATAGTGATATTTGAGTCATACACGTAGTAAAAATGCAGGTAAGTAATCCTCCGTTTATTTTAAATGAGCTGTTTTCAACACATACGCATATTTTACGTCGGTAGAAATTAAAACTAGAAAAACAGCGTTTTTTTGTTGAACCATGTATGTTCCTAGAACTATGGACAGACCTCAATTAAATATTGAAGTTATCATTTACGCATTTTAGGTAGAAGTATACACAACCAAGAATAAAAAACTTGGATCTATCACTATATCTGAAAATGCAAAAGTTAAAGAAATCAAGAAAGAAGTAGCAAAGCTATGTAAAGTATCTGTGGATAGACAATCAATTAGAGATGATCTGAAGGGGAAAGATATCAAAGATGATGCTCCAATCACCAATCTCTCTTCAACAAGGAAAATATATGTAAAAGACCTGGGGCCACAAATTGGATGGAATACAGTCTTCCTCCTTGAATATGCTGGCCCTCTAGTTGTATATGCTCTAGTTTCAATTAGACCCTGGATTTTATATGGAGAAAAGGCTGCTGGAACATCACTTGGCTCCACTGCAAGGTTTGCATATTAGAATTGGATTTCTAGAACTAAATGATTATTTAGCAGGATATCCCCTTGTATCAGTTAAGAACTATAGGTCTTCCATAGCCTTTTATCTGTAAATATTAAATATGTGTACCTTACAGAACTTTACTTACTTGATGTTCTTCATCTTATTATTGAAAAGACATGAATATCTGATTGCTATAATTTTGGCCTGACCAAGCCTATAATGTTGTAAAAAGATTATTCTGCATTTAAAATTCCTTGGAGGGAAATTCTTGGTCATTTTCATCCTTCATGTATTTTGTCGAATTTATGCAGCCCTAATAAGATATCACTGCACCAACATATGCAATCTTGAAAATAACTAAAACCTACTTCTCTAACTATTTGATGCATAATAAGTCTGCAAGTCCTGCTATTGACATTCTACTGAGGTAGAATATCTTCTTGTTCTGCTAAATTTCAAATATACCCTCCAAAATCAATAATTGTCATCCATCTTCTGTGGCTTAAAGCTTCCTGATATGTCTATATAGATCCAAATCTTAAAAAAATGAGAAAAAGAAAATGAACAATTTTGATCTTTATTCCAGGATTGCACTGATATGTTGGTCTGCTCACTATGCCAAAAGAATTTTAGAAACTCTATTTGTACATCGTTTCTCTCATGGTACTATGCCCATAAAGAACCTTTTTAAAAACTGTGGATACTACTGGGGATTCTGTCTTTATGTTGCTTACCATGTCAACCATCCACTGTACACTTCACCTCCTTACTGGATGCAAATCCTTGGATTGGCCATGTTTGTGGTAAGAAAAATTTTGTTTGAAAAAGATGTTTTATA
This sequence comes from Acanthoscelides obtectus, assembly GCA_963669975.1. Lineage (NCBI taxonomy): Eukaryota > Metazoa > Arthropoda > Insecta > Coleoptera > Chrysomelidae > Acanthoscelides > Acanthoscelides obtectus. The sequence goes on from CAVLJG010000008.1 coordinate 49,137,302, forward strand.
GTTGCCAGGGATATTATTTCCTTCTCTTTCTATATCCTATTTATGTCTAAAGAGGTGATGATCTATAAACTGCTCAAAATCAAATCAAATATATTATCATATTTGCATTAGTAAATGCATAATGAATATGTCATTTTTCAATATAATTGTGGTTTAGTTTAGGTGGTTTACTTCCTTTTTCCTATAATATACGTAAAAGATCAGTTTTTACCAATAAGTTATCGGTTTTTAACGAAAAAAAATACATTTTTTATCGATTATGGGAACATTTCGATAATGGCATGCCCTAGTACTCAGCCACTCAACTATGGAAGTATTTGCAGTTTTAAGGTACCCCATAGCTTAGTATCAATCTGCAAAGCATTTTTATATCACAGAAAAACTGAGTTTAATATATTGCACCCTAGTCTATCAGAATAGATGAAAGACAAAAACATATGTAATATAGAGTATGCAAACCCTGACATTGAAGTAAAATGCAATGATCATAGTGAAATCAAGAATTTTTACTCAAGGTGGCCATCGAAGGGGTATGTCAGATATTTGAAGTTAGATAAAAATTTAATTTTAGAACTGGCTTTTCTTTCACGGGACATCGACCCGGGAAAAGTGTGATGTATACTTTATGACACCAGATGTTATTCATTGATCTTGTAAGTTATCGCTAGCTGATTAGATTTTAGTGCCCTAAGCTGGATATTGCACTTGAGTTTATATATATACAGGGTGTCCGCAAAGTTGGGGTTTTCCTTTTCAGAAACAACTACCCTTGAAATAACAAAGGTAATGTGTAGTGAAACGAGGGCGACCAAGTAAAAAAAAATAAAGGAAAAAGTACTCACTCTCCAGTTGACGAGAAGGGCTAAGTACGTCTCTGCCTGAAATCGAAAGTTATTCACCCCCTTACGGGTGAACGTAGATTCGTCTGTCACCAATATGCACTTCAAAAAGTCCGGATTATTGTCATGTTGATGTAACAACCACTCACAAAACCGCACTCTTGCTGGAAAATCGTCAGGTTGAAGGGCTTGTTCACGTTGGACGTTTGCCACACTTTAGTTTTTGATACTTGCACTTCTCTAGCCACGTCTCTAGTACTTGTTGAGAGATTCTCGTCTACGCGATTCAGTAGTTCTTCCTCAACTTGCACCATTCGTGGTTGTCTAGGCCTCCCACTGTGCCCACCTCGAAATTCCTCCAAATGGCCCGTATCCCTGACTCTCTGGACCAGGTACACAAATCTGCGGGGCCTTGGATGATGTCGTCTAGGGAAACGATCTGCATACACTCGCGACGATTCTGTAGCATTTTGAAGACATTCGCCATAAATTAACAACATATCAACGAGTTCATTATTGGTGTATGTGTGCCATTATTATTTTTTTTTTGAAACGCAATCGATTATACAGGTTCGTTACCTCTATACGCGTGACCCTTTACCGTCGGTTGAAGGTTGCATACTGACCTGACACACTGACCCCGACCCCCGACCCAGTTCTGTCGGGTTCAGTTAGTAGCCGGTCCAGTCTGGTATATCGCGGCGGGTCGCGGCTACAGGACGGTATTCAGATATTTTTGATGTTGCAGAGCCCTTTATCTCGGTTCCCTTAAGACATTGGTGTATATGGTACTAAGAAAAATTGCTTATGTTTTCAAGATCTACACGTCGTGTAAAGGAAAACCCCAACTTTGCGGACACCCTCTATATATATATTAGACAATCTATTGAAACAAAATCTCAACTTTGACAACTCGCATCTCCTCAACCATTATAGCTAGGGTACTAAATTTTCCACCTTAAAAGAGTTATGATCCCATATTTTCTGTCACTTATTATTTCAGTTGATTTAATCATCTATACAGGGGGTCAAGTATGCTTTCTTTTAAAGGTTTATGGGGGATAGTAAAACTGGCTTTGAGTTACTAAAAACACAGGCACCTTGACTTTTCGACTTTTTTGCATGAGGTTTGGAATATTTAATCTATAATGAAAATGCTCTTAATTTTAGTGATCTGCTGTTACCAGCTATATTTTATTTTTGATTTTGAAAGGTATTGTAATATTTTTTCATTCACCATATCTGATTTACAAAGATTTACAACTGTAACTCAAAAAAATTGTCTCAAGTAGATAGATTCTATTCTTCCTACGCCTTTTTTGTTGGACGTTTCAAAGAAAAGGGATTAATCAACTCGTTTCAAAAGGCGGAATCTAATCGTGGGTCTCCATGGCAGATGTAGGGAAAACATGTTGTGACTAATTAAGTCTACATGTGCATAATATTACCGGGACCAGCAGCTTCTTAATAGTAGAAGGTCTTTCACTGACACCAAACATGCATCAATTTACAACCATTTACCGCATACAGCCTGCAACCTACAATATTCAAGCTCTTCAATCAATGTCTGAAAATGAGTAGGAATATCTGAAACGTTTTAACAAACACCATGTTCCAGCTATTTTTATTTTTTGTCTGTAATTCCGCCGCCACAAATCAAGTTTCTCATTTATGTCCATTTGTCATTCCGTGGTTGTATATCAATGCGTTATAAGTACGGACTCAATCAACTTGATGAAATATTCAGAGAATCATCAAATGCTGAGTAACACAAATTAAAGGATTATAAAGTTCAGAAGGATATATGTGTAATTATAAAAACAATTAAATCATCATTTACAAAAGTATCTAACTAAAGTACGAGTAGATAGTACGTACTCCTAATACCCAAATATTCATAAAATATGTAAATATTCCCCGCGGTGTAGCCATGTGTTCGTGTCGACATTAAGTTGGAGTTAGTTACCTATTTATTGCGCTTGCCACAGTCGACAGTGTCCTCCACGATGATGCCGCGTCGCAGTATCTCGTCGTGCACGCAACGCCGATTAAGTTTTTTCGAAATATAAGCGTAGTATACGACGGACTTTTATCATTTAATTTTACCGGGATCAGTAGCTTCTTAATAATAGAACGTCTTTAACTGACTCTAAAGACGTAACATTTGCAACTTCCTAACCCCTGCAACTCCCAATCCCCAATTTTCAATTCTTACAATTTTTTTTCCGAAAATAATCAGGAGCCTGTGAAACGAAGTTTAAGCGATTTTTATTTTTTCGTGTTTGGTTTTTTCTATGCCGCCACAAACCAACTGACAGACAGACCGACGGAAATGAGTGACATGGTTTTTCGTGATGTACATATCATATAACGTCCAAAAAACAATATCTCATTTTCGAAATTTTTCTCGATTACAATACTACCTCGACCAGTGGCGTAGGAAATAACCAGTCGTAAAAACCCTCATAAACATTACATACAACGAAAGCTCTTGGAAAGCGGTATCAAATAGTGTGAAAATGGTGTATATGGTAGATAGCGAGAAAATATGGAATCATGAAATTTTTCTGACGACAAATTCAGGACTCTAGCTACAACAGTTGGGGAGGTGCGAGTTGAGTATTTTTTTCGATAGATTGTCCAATATCTTAACAGTTTGAAAATAAAACTCTATGGTATGCTATATCAAATTGCGCTGTTTGATGGGGCCTATCCGTAATAAAATGTAGGCCATTTAAAATAATGTATGTTTGGGTCAGAACGTAGTTATGAATCACCCTGTAAAGATAAAAATATTTTCCAAGGCAGGATATAATTTTTGTAATTAACTTTTTTAGATACCCTGCGTGAATTTAATCTTTGGCTTGAGCCTTTAGTTGACCTCGGATTAAAATTATGCGATTTGTTTCAGGTTTTCAATTTTTACTATATTTTAAAATACAAATATGTTTCTGTTAGCTTATTTGGAAGATTACAATTTTTTACTGTATCATCGCATCTAGGTATGTGAGGTTGGCAACCTGAGCATCCATTTGCTATTGAGAGATCTGAGACCTCCAGGTAGTACCGTCAGAAAGATTCCCGTGCCAAATAGCAACCCTCTTACCCAGTTGTTCAACTATGTATCTTGTCCTAACTATACTTATGAAGTAGGAGCATGGATTGGGTTTTCATTGATGACTTCTTGCTTGCCAGGTAAGAGTGTTGAAAACAATAAAGTACTCAACCACTTTATCAAAGCCAAGAGGTAATTCCAGTAGTCATAAAAATGTTGTCTTTAGAATGGGTATCTGTGTTAACTGAAGTTGAGGTAGTGCTTTTATAGAATTGACTCCAAATTTTATATGTAATGTAATATGTATATATTGCATCATTAACATGACAACATAACATTAAAAGTAGTCTAGCCATTGGCCAATCTGCTCAACCAATATCTTAAAATATAAAAAAGTCTAAATTAAGTATATACAATAATACTATAATCTATGGAAATGCCTATTACTGTGTAAGTGATAAGAATAAAGTACTCAAAGCTTCTAAAATTGCAATGTTACTGTGTATATAAAATATATTAATTAAAGATTATGTGCTACCAAAATTTCTGTTATTGTGTGTTATATTGTTCTGATAGTGACTTAAATTGATGACGATTTGCTATATTCCTAATATTTTGTGTGATGTCTTGCTATGGATAATGTACTCATATACCTTAAATCATAAATGCTTGTTTTAAATGTTTGATTGTTCCATAAACGAAGTTTTGAATGAGTAGTTATAATAAATTTTACAAATGACACAAATAAATATTTGAATAGGTTATCAATTTTGTGCCATCCTGAATCTTTGATTTTGCCATGATAATATTTCCTAAGATTATTTGTTAACCGCCGACAAGAATTTTGAATTTTTTGTAGTCTGTAGGCGAACATCTAAGGGAGGATAATAGATGATGATCCCATATGCAATTTTGGAAATAATAATTCATATAATCGCTTTTTTGTTTTAAAACTGAGGAAGCGCCTGTATACGTTATAACAGTTTCAGCCTAAAATAGCATGTTTTGATGACGTTAACATGCGTGCCAAAATGTAGGTCTTCGTCTATTAGCAGCCCCAAAATTTTGCATACATATTGAATTTCAAACCTGTGCTGCCTATTTTTAGGACCAGACTTACTTTTACATGTCTGTATTTTTCTTTCTTGATTTTTTAGGATTGAGTTTCATGCTAGTTACTTTCGACCAAATCGAATGTATATATTAAGAACAAAAGGGACGGTAGAACTGAACCTTGTGGTACCCCTGAAGGAACTCTCTCTAAATTTAAAACTGTTACCCAGAACCACCTGTTACTGTCTGTCATTTAGATATGACGCTAGGAGACGTAGTGAATGCTAAAAACCGTTTAAAGTTCGCATTGCATGGAAGCTCTTGCAGTTGCAAGGCGGCCCTGATTCTTCGAATCAAACGGACAAGTGCTTACCTAAGCAAATAAAATATTCCCTGTCACATTCCAAACCTATAATTTTGGTTTGTACCCTTCAGAACACGTGGTTTTGATATCCAAAAACTTGTTTCAATCTCTGACCATCCAACATCAAAACATAAACAAACGTATATCTTTAAACAATTAAATCTAACGACACAAACCACCGGACTGGCCTAGAGACATCCCCATGCATTGGTAACTAACTAAATAAGTTACTAGTCCACCAGAATTGAATATAAAGTTACATAGAAAATACAACCGATTGATTTTTCAGTCAAGACTTCAACAGTGTGCATGTTGCAAGAAAATGACAGGAAGAGTCAGCTGAACTTTTGTTAGTGCGCATGCGTCCGATCAACATTGATCTTGCTGACTGTTAAACGGGTATAACAAATCAATTTGATTTATAAAACTCGTGGTTTAAACGTGCAACAAAATAAAATTTAATATTCTGCGAGCCATTGATAATAAAACATTTTTTATTTCAGCTGCCCTCTTCACATTTGCCGGTTTTTACCAAATGGCTGTATGGGCCCTGGGAAAACAAAGAAACTACGTTAAAGAGTTTCCCGACTACCCCAAGAAAAGAAAAGCTATCATTCCATTTATTCTCTAAATCAATTTTTAAGTATCGTTCATTTTGTGTAGGGGCCATCATTTTGCCATATGTGGACTGAACACTTGTAATTTTAGCACACTCATATTTCTCATACCATACTTAAGATGACAATGAAAATGTGTTTACATGCTTTTAATCCTCCTACTCCTCGATATCTAGGTATCTTTGAAAAATATTCAACAATATACTGGGAAATGTTTAACATATTTTTAATGCTGTTTAAAAATTGTTCGAATATGGATAGGTAGTTGGTACTTAATTTCGATAAGCATTGTGTCTTATTTTGTTAATTGTGTATTGTGGGTTTTTGTTATTAAAATATTACTGAAAGCAGTTGCGTATTTATATACACATCTTTCTATGAACACAAGATCAGTCGTCTCGGTATTTATAGTAATAAGAGATCAAAGGTCAAACTTGATGAATTTAAGAACATTGAGATTTGTATGATATTGTAAATACAGGAACGGCTAGTCCAGTGGTGTGGAAAGAGAAACTTGCTAAAAATAACACGCAAACTGTAGTGTTTGGTTTTTCTTCCATTTTATTGGATCGGATATATGACGGACCATAGTATATAAAAAAAATGAAACATAATTTACCATATGTGAAGAAGTTAAAAGGTGTAAGATCCCCTTCCAACTAGCAAAGTAGTGCTACAAGCTTTTGGTAAAAGAACCGTTTAGCCATAAAAGCTCTCTATTGTTGTTGCCTGAACACCAAAATGCTGGCTTAATGTTGTGTGGAATGCAAATTTGCTTTCTGCAACATATTTGCTCTAAAATGAGGTGTTTAAAATATTCTTCAGCATAGTTATACAACACCTTATAGGACAAATTTTTAACTGTTGCATAAACGTTTATACAACTATTTTATACGGCATATTTGCACGTTAGTCAAAATGATTGTGTTGTGGCATCCATGGTAACGTTTATAAAACAAACCCGAGCCTTGTTGTTTTGCTGTGCAAATTTACTACTTTAGCCAACAAATTGCTCCCAACGGAAGCACTTATACAACTATTGTTTAGTAACTGCTAAATATGTTGGTATACAACTTCACCATAACCTAGCTTTCTGCTGTCATATTTTAGTTAAAATGCCATAACCAATGTTTTAAGACAAACAACGCATGCATATTGGTTCAAAATGTTTTATCAACTGTTCAAATAGAAGATATAGATCTGGTACTAATTCTGGGTGAATCATTCGACTCTGTCGGTATTTCATTTCAGACATTTGTCAAATTGTTGTATAACACCTGCAGGCAACACCATAATATTCTAATAACCTAAAGACAACATGGATGATGCCATGATTATACACAACCACCCGCCATATTGGGCAAACATTTATTCCTCTATTTGATATTAAATAATTATGTTTCAGTTCGAAAGTACAGATATAAAGTGATAAACATTAGTGTAATTGTGTCTAAATATAGGATTTGTGGAAGATTAAACGCAGATAAGTTCAGTTTTCCATCTTAAAAATCTAGACATACTTTTGATCATTATCAAAATATGAATCAAATACGAAGCCCGTAGAATTTGCGTAACTAGTTTGCACGATAATCACAATAAAATTTTCTGCGCAAGTAATTCAATAGCCCTATATCATAGTGTAGAAGTTTATCATATACCTGTGTATGAAATTCACAATGGCCGATATGTAAGTAAACAAGATGACTGTACTGTGTTAGTTATATATTCTTGTGTATAGTTGTATAGTTGACAAAAACTGAATCTTGCACTGACGCAAATGTCCTATAGCGGCTGCAAGAGGCTTACACTTTTGTTGTATAACTGTTACCTGCAGCCCTTATACAACCTCTCAAATGACTGAAGTGTCCTATTAGGTGTGCCCATTCCGCTTGTATAGCTGTTCTAAGAGGGTTTTGCCAATGTTCTTACAGTATACAATGCTGTGTAAGGAATACTGTATAATCATTCTTGCAACTCTAATAGGAGTGATAATTGTTAGTTGGGACTTCCTAGATAATGTTATCTGCCATACTGGATTAGACTTTTATCCAAATAAGAAACCACTCATAATTGATTATGAAGAATTTTATGCAAATTGACTCGTTCATCATCAATACATAGTAATCAGGTATGTTTTAGGTAGAACACCGTTAATCCAGTAGTTGTAGTCATTTTCTAAGTCACTTGAATTTGACTGACCGGTCGGAACAGGTGTCGAAACTTAACTCATAATTTGTTGTAATAGTTATTTATCTATCCAGAGCGTAAAGGGGGCATTTATGGTCGACATCGTGAACTCAGCCCAAACCATGAAGATCCTCGGGCTCAACACACAAAGGGACATAAACACTTATTACATACGAGATAATTAATTGTATCAATTTTTAGAGGGCAAAATAGAAATTATTTCATTTCTATGTAGTCTTCGTGTGGTTACGCTGGAACATTTTCTCTCGAATCGACGAAAAAGTATAAAGTCGGCCAGGTAAATTTAACGTTTTCCAAGGACCGACCATACGTGAGTCTTGTCGCTAAAAAGTGACAAAAAATAGCAAAAATCCACAGGTTTGATCGACGATTAAATGCTTCCGTGTTGTCAGAATACCAGATGCCATGATCATAACATGATAGAATAACGTTCTTTGGACTATGCCAAGCCTGTATAGTATAGTTTTGTTCTCTGGCGATTTTCGAAATATTGATTCTTATTGGAGATGCTGGTCCCAAATGAGCACCATTGGAAATAGAAATATATGCATCTTTCAACATCCAGAAACGAGAAAACAAACTGAACAGAATTATAATAATAATACTAATAATAAATGGCCTTTATTTTACCTGGCGTGTTACATCAGCACAAGCTGTTTTTCAGAACCAACCAGGGCTAAAAAAGAATTCAAGTACATGCAAATACAAAAAAAAATACACAGAAAATAAGAAAATTTAAAGCAGAAAATTTTTTTTACAGAATCGTAGCCTATGCATGGTATAATGATCAAAAGAGAAATGTACATCAACAGAATACGTAGCAGAATCAAAAACCATGCTTAGAAGTAACTTTAAAAAAAGAAAATATTAGGTATATGGCGGAAGAATAAAAATTAAAAGTAAACACTAACAAATTCGTAAACACAAACAAATGAAAAGGGACAAGTGATCAAAGACAAAGAGCCTAACTTTTCTTTTAAAGCTGGACACAGAGTTTTCAAAGCTTGAGGTACTTTATTGTAGAAATCGGGCGCCACATATGAAAAGCTCTTTCTGAATTGGGTTGTTCGGTGGCGAGGCATGTATATCCTACAAAACGCAGGTTCGCTGAGTGATGATCACATCTCATGGTAAGCTTGTTCTTCAAATAAAGAGGCATTTTATTTATCAGAATTCTGTGGACCAATGATAATAGATGCAGTATCCACCTTTGTCGCATAGTAAGCCATTGAATATTTTTAATATGATCCCGCCTTGAATACCTAAACTGAATCGTATGCAGCTGTTTTGCACTTTTTGAAGTCTGTATGCCTCGCTCTGTATTAGACATGGACCATAGACAAGGTCCCCGTATTCAAGTTTACTTAGGATAAGGAAGTCGCACAGCTTAACCTTGGTCTGCTTGGACAATACATTTTTATAGCTATAAATTGACTTCAACTTAGCATAGGAACCCTGTACAGCTTTGGTGACATGATCATGGAAGCACTGGTTCTCATCAAATGTGATGCCCAAGTTGCGAACCGATATGTCTTGTGGCAAAGTTCATCACCTCCAATACACAGCTTTATTAATTCACTATTGAATTTGCTGAATTTAGATTTATTAGTTATGATAGCCGACTTTGTAGAGTTTATTCATAAGCCATGTTTGTTATACCACACACATATACTATTTAAATCCTCAGACAGCATCTCATTCGCTTCAGTGTACATAGCAGGGTTGTAAGATAGATAAATCTGTGTATCATCGGTGTAGGTATGTAATTTGCAGTATTTATTGACTTGATCTAAGTCCGCTATATAAAGAGAAAACAGAATAGGTCCAAGAATAGACCGCTGTGGTACACCTTTGGAGATAATACCCTCCTGTGATAAGATGTCACCGATTTTTACCTGCTGAATGCGTTCATGAAAATAATTGCGAAACCAATTAATCGAACTATCGGAGAAGCCCAGATAATGAAATTTTGCAAAAAGTAGTTCATGGTTGAGGCAATCAAAGGCCTTACTTACTTAGATCTATCATGACAGCAGTAGTAACTTTAGAATTATCTATTGCCCCTATGAAGTCGTCACAGACATCGAGCAGAGTTGTTACGGTGATGTGGTTTTTTCGAAACCCCGACTGCGTAGATGGAATTGCTCATATACAATTTTTTCTAATACTTTTGATAACACTGGAAGGATACTAATTGGTCTATAATCATCAGGTCCTTGCGGAGCATCAATTTTAGCAAGAGGCCTAACGCATGCCGCTTTCCAAATTTTAGGAACTAACCCTTTTTCAAGCGAATAGTTAATTATACGAGTAATCGCTTTAGAACAAAAAGGAAACACTAGAGCTAACATACTTATATTCAAATCATCTAGTCCAACCGTCCGAGATTTTATTTTATTGACAATCTGTAATATTTTATCCTCCGTGACCGGTTTTAACTGAAACAAGTTGTCTATAGATGGCAAAACATTGCTATTGTAGTGATGAATAATACTGGTGCTCACACAATTATCTGGAATGGAGTTTAGGGAATATTTGTTCACTAAATCAGGTTGCAAAGTGCATTCTAAAGTATCTTTAACAGGATTATGTACACCTAGTTGTTTGATGGTTCACCACCTATCACAGGAACTTCTATTTTCTTTAAGCTGCATTTCTATATAGGCTTTTTTTCTCTTCTTATGGAAGCTGTTACAAAATTTCTGAGTTGTTTATAATAAACCCATTTGACATTGATCAAATCTGCAGAAAGAGCATCCCTTACCCCTTTTTTATATTTCATATATGCATTGTTTCACAATCTCATCATGAACTTAATGTTTTGGGTGATCCAAGGATAGCGTGGCTTTGTTACTTTTACTGTTTTGATGGGCGCGCATATGTCTAGCAAAATATTAATCAAATCATACAAGTAGCTTAGCTTGGATTCAAGATCTTCGAAGTTGATAACTCCTAACCAGTACATTGATGAAGCTACCTCAGGAAGTAAGTTGGTATCTAAATTCCTTGAATTGCGGATACGTATATATGTTTGTCTGTAAAAGCTGGCTGGAAAATCTGTACAAAAGTATACCAAATAATGATCCGTGAAAGGTAGATTTACAGCTCCGGTTTTCGTGATGTTTAAGTTTTTATTTGGTTTTTTCTACGAATACCACATCTATCCGTCTAATTGGGTCTAATCGCACTGGGTTATATAAAAACATAGGTCAATGTAAGTCCAACGCCTCCTTGAACAATGGCGCTGGTACGTCTGATCCTTATATGTACTGTGCTCTCTATGGATGACATTTGTTTCTTGTCTGTGATTCTCCTGCATACCCACTCCTGTCAGAACAGTCAACTGTGTCATGAAAAAATGATGTAACCTGCGTGTAGCTGTGTTGTTTTTATGGTAGCTCCTAATATGTGGTGTTTATGTTTTGTGTAATTAAATCAAAAATTATGAATTTGCATCGGTGATTTGCTTTTAAATTTTGGTTTGCATAATGGATTGTCTAGAGAAAATATATCCCCCTGAAGTATATTGCATGCTTTATTATGCAAATATATGCCATGTGTGCAAAACTCCCAGTAAGGACTTGAAGAGGTGCTCAAGATGTAAAATGCTCAGCTACTGCAGCAAAAAACATCAACTACTCGACTGGCCGATCCACAAGCAGCTTTGTAAGGTGATCGTGGACTCTAATAAGATTCTACTTCAGAATTGTCAGAAAGTGAACATTGCTTTGAACAATATAAGAAACCTACAACACTTCCGAGGTATTCTGTGGACTAGATTTCTTGGAAGAAAATTAGAGCGATATGAGAAGAACATGCTACAGTTTCCTAAAATATGTGCTGTGTGCAACAAAGATAATATAACCATTACATGTGAGAATTGTTGGAATGTTAGTTATTGCACTAAGGAACATCAAAAACAACACAGAAACAAACATGACAGATACTGTACTCAGTTAAAATTAAGTATGGACCTGGACATCAAATATTTAGATTACCATTTAGATAGAGATACAGAGAAGTTGTTTCAGGAACAAAACCCTTGGATCATTGGTCATTATGAATTTTGTATACCAGATAACATTCAACATTTTCCTTCTGATTTAAAATCTGTAATAGATTGCTTCAATGTAAAATATGAATCTGTAGAGGGATTAAAGGATATCTATAAATTGTTCGAGTTAGACACAATATGTGTAGCCTCCCTGATTTTATATTGTTTAGAAATATTGGGTGTAATTACTGACAGATCATTTATCAGTTCTAAACTAACAGTTCATTTAGTAGGTGCAGATTTTACAGAAGTGACATTTTATTGGGACTTGATTATTAAGTTTTACACAAAATGGCTCAAGAATATAACTGAGCTTAAATTTTACGTGATTGGTCCTGAAGTTAAGCCATATACTTTTAATGTTAATATAGCCTGCATTGAATTTATTGGGGATGTTTACCATAATGTGATAGAAAAAATTGATAAACCAGATGTGGTTGTATCATATAATAATGGTATTCATGAATATTATGGAGAAAGTATAGATACATGGAAAGGAAGTCTGAAAAGTTTGTTCAAGTATGATAATGTACCATTAATTTTAACAGCATATACAAAGCAGGAGATTGATAAAGATGTTGATATAGTTAAAAATGTTACTCAAGCAAAGGTACTGGTAGGACCTGATGAAAATCCTTTTAAAAGTTTAAAACCTGTTCGAAATCATGATGATGATGGTGATACAACTGTGTTTTATAAAAATTATTATTATTGTGTGCTGAAATCATTTGACAGATAGTTTTTGTAAACTAATTAATAATTTAAATGTTAATAATACCCATTGTTTTATATTAAAGCAAATATTTTATAAAATATATTTTATTAATAGTAGCAGGATCAGGTCTATTTAGGGGGAGCTGCACTGGAACCCTCTCAAGAAGGGGGCCTCACAACCTACTTCTAGAGACTGGAGTATGAAAAAATTTTGTTTCAAGGATCATGACTGGCAGCAAAGTAAGGCCCCAAGCACTACTCTGCTCTGGGGCCTCTTCAGCCATTAGCTTGGCCCAGAGTAAATAACTAATCAAGAATATGAAAAATAAAAATTAAAATATTCCCTAACATTTATGTACAATGACATTCTCCATTATTTTTCTTCAGTCCTATAAGTTTATTATAACTGCTATGTTATACTAGTATGTATGTTATGTCTAAGAATGATATCCACATACAAGGATATTTTCCTTTTGAGTTGTATACATTTGTTCACAATTTTTAATTGATGTGAATAAATTATTATTATAGTACTTATATATGAATATTTTTATTTTGTAGTCTTAGTAGAACTAACTTATGTTTTTGTATAAATCTGAAATCTTTAAGTGAGAATTTTCAGCATTATCCTAATTTCTTGATCAATATGGCAAATTATGGATAAATATGCAAAAGTATAATTTGTATAGTTCTCTTTGGATATAGGAAAAACATGGAATTTCATTCTGACAAATAATGTTAGTGTTAATTACCACAAATGGAAATAAGTTTTGGATTATAAGAAACATTTTTAAAAATTTAGTAAGAGCAGCACCAAGCTTATGTTTGTGCCTTCTCAGGAATGAGGCCCTCAGAATCCAGACATTGGCTCTTGAGGCACAAGAGTGGGAAAAAAGTATGTATCAAGAATAATTTCTAGCAGTAAAGCACACTGCTTTGATCCATTTCAGCCATGGGCTTACCGTGGGTTAGAAACAAATGTGTACATAGAAATGTTACTCTCATGTTAGGTATTAGAACATATTTTGTATACTTGCTTTAATATAAGCTTGTGATATCTGTTTCATTATTTGTTATGTATGTATATAAATTAGCGTGTATGTATCAATAAATCATGCACAATTTGGTGGAAAAACGTATTCAGTTAGGTTTTACACTTGGCATATGAAATATTTGTTAAAAAAAATTTTTAGAAGTAGGTGTCAGGTTAGGACCCCCCTTTAGACTTTGGTTGTGATTAGATGTGGCAGAGTTACGTCAAGAGTACAATTTATTGAAACATTTTTAAATTCAGTTATAGTGCATCTCAGGTATTAGAATATTTTGTTAGTTTAAACTCAACCAATAGCTCGATATGAATTTTTGTTAGAATATTTTTTTATTGCTTGTAACCCATCTTTAAAAATACTGAAGTAACATGTTTTTGTATAACATTGGAGTAATGTACAACCTGATGTCTGACTTAGACACTCCGTATAGTGTAAGAGAATTGAGCATGGTCACTGTGCCAATTAATTGAAAAAGTTGGTTGTTACTGGCAACTTTTAAATGTTAAGATACTTATTTGTACTCTTCAGTTATTCTCTTTTAATTGCAGTTATAGAGGTGGGCCAGTTTTCGCGAATATCAAATAATGTCATTTTTTTAACTAGAAGATGAAAAACTCCGACATGATAATGATAATTTATCTTAAATTTATAAATGTAATGAGCACGACTTTGTTATACAGGCCCTAGATTTTTTCATAAAACTGTTTAACCTCCAAAATAACCACTAGCATGCTCTAGGCTAGTTCTATTTTGGACCAATTTTGCTGCCATGTCAGCTCAGCTGGGTATACAAATTACAATATATAACGTTTTGTGGAATGCTGGTGTAGCTAGGTCAACTGAATTCTAAACAGAGCAGGCTGCACCCATTTCACATTCAATGTTGACAGGCACTTCTTTCTGATGGACACCCAAAGTCCAGTTTTGCAGAAGGATGCTCCAAGAATACAGAAATGAAAGCACTGATTAGTAAATTATGAATGGCCAATTTGAACTACCAGAGAGATTGTGCGGAAAAACATTTAAATTTTCTACAAAACAATTTGCCATATCTGTTAGCTGTTTGCAGTAAGAAAAACCATGTACGTCCTTATCTGATTATGCACTGTTTTTGGTATTCACCATTTTTAAGAATTTGGGGAGAATCGTTACTTTTGAGACTGTACTATTTTTTTTTGAAGTTGCCTTTTGTTATTTTTCAATTAGATTCACAGTATATGTTCCCAAATGATGTGTTGCTGGAAAAGCTATGAGCATAAACTTAGTCCAGTTAATGTAGAGACAGCAATGAACTAATATGCAATTTTGTCTGCTGTCAAAAAGATTACAGCATATTCAAAGACACCTGTACAAGAAATTAGTAGGTGTCATAACTATGGATGCTTTACCATAGTTATGAAAAACTTCTCAATATGATGGCCTTTAAAAATTATATATACAAGTATACAATGCTAAAATTTATTGGATTAGGTTCCACTGATTGTGGCAATGAAATCAAATTTCAATGCCAGATGCATCTTGATGAATGTTTAATTTTTGTGACTGAAGCGGTCTGAAAGTATAAGTCACTGAAAAAGATACCATCTTAAAATAAGAGATGGATCTGGATTTTCTATCTTTTAGATGAACTGAATGCAAGCCAGTTTTAAAAAAATAAATTAAATGTTGAAAATCTTGAAAAGAAGGCTTTTATTTAAACAAAATTGTGCCATATAGTATGTCATGATGTGATCTATTTGCAGTTGCAGCATAACCCTTTATTTCTGGACACCCTGTATATCACAAGAAAATTAACCATAGTTCTGCAACAGTACAATTCGACTAGGTTTTGTAGTCTCTCTGCATATGGGACATACATGTTGATATTCCAAGGATTCATAGATGCAGCTCCAACAGAAAATGTGTCCACAAGGAGTGGTACTAGGTGATTTCAATTTCTGACCACACAAAAGACAGCCTTTATCACATATGTTTGCTTGTTCAATATCCTCAAATTCTGTTTCCTCTTTGATTGGTGAAAAAAGTCTTGAGATGAAATTGTACAAAACATAGAATAAGGATATGTTTCCTAAAAGTTTGAAGCTAGTTGTGTATGAATTGTCTTGCAGCCAGTCTCTTAAAAGTACCTGCAATATGAGAAACTCAGTATTAAAGTATAATTTCTTTTTTGAAGATATAATTAACATATTATGCACATTTTATTGCAATCGTTTTTCAAAGAAATGTTTCCATTTTTCAAAATTATCTAATAATGACCTTTACAATGTGCTCTGGTGAAGAATTATTACTGTATCATTACTATAACAAAATTTATTTATACTTACATATCTTAATCCTGTAAGTCTGTTAGAGATATTATAAAATGCTCCATCCATATAGAATAATGAATTGTGAATACTTCTTAATGTAACTTTCTCTTTTTTAAAAAAATCCAAACATACTATGAGGAATTCTTTGGCATCTTTTGTAATTGTGGTCGAGTTTTTGATCTTTTGTTTTGAATGACTCAAAAGTCGTTCTACCAAAGGATCACCACCAACATAAAGTATGAGCCACAATACCTGTAACTATAATAAAGCAAGTATAATTTAATTCTCAACAGCAAGGTTATATTTGAGGAACTTTGAAATTGCTAAATCTTGAAATATGGTGATCAGTCTAATTGTGGGGATAAGGATAACTAACAAATATAATATCTAAGATTTGTGGTTCTTACTGTTTTGGATGGTATTTTCCCATCACTGCCAACCCTTATTGTGCCAGTGTACTCTTCGCCAAGTGTTTGCAGATTTCCTAGGGTTGTCATACAATAATACCATACATTTGCTATTGTCGGTACACTTTTGCTCAATTTATAATAGTTCCTGGGACCAGTATGCTTTAAAATGGAATGTATGTCACTTTGAACTCCATTCAAGAATTCTTCGTCCTTTTGATGCAACCGAAGTATGTCTACTACTTTTGCGTTATATAATTTCATCTTGGTAAGTTTTATAATGTATCAAAATATTCTACTAGTCATATATATATTCTTAAATAATTGCATTCATTTTGAAAACTTTACAGAACACATAATTAACAGAAACACTGAAATTTATGTCAACGTTGACGTATTGGCTAATTTGTGATAGGAGCCTCTAATTCGGAGTAAGGCGAGTCTACATTTGCGAAACTAGAGATAACATATAGTCCAGGAATTGTATTTATTTTACTATTTTCAAAGATGACCTGGATATCAAACTGATGTTATTTGATGCGTTGTGTTTGGGAATTTTCAATAGGGTCGAAACAATGAAATCGAGAATCTTTCGCCCTTACATCATGTTTAATTTAAAAGCCATTTGGACTTATAATCGCATGTTTTTATTAGATACTCCATAAAAAAACGTGGTTGTGATTAATGCATTACAAGTCTTTGGTACAGTTCTTACACGATCGTGTTCGTTTTATAGGTTTCTTAATGAGATATTCAACCATGGACCTGTTTTTTGTTATAATTGGCGATTCTACCACTTATATGACTTTTGTCAGATCTTATACAAGCTCAAGACAAAGAGTAATTTTGTGACGTCATACACGAAATATATGGCTAACACAGCATGACGCAACTAAGAGGAATATAATGACATATGTTAACTCGGTGTCTGTTTAGAACAAAATTGAGCGTGAGGTATGTATTTTATTTTTATTTTATTCATTACAACACCCTACAGTAAATACCAATTACAGGATGAGGAAACACAGAACATAACATAGATATAAAAGACAATAATAAGTAATAGACTACAAAGTGTAAAAGATACATGCTGGTTACTTAATGGTATTTTTTAAGTCTGCAATTCTGCAGTTAAATATATCAATCCGGTTACTTGCAGAATTGTAATTCCTACACATCACATGCAAAGGGGAATAATGTAAATAATCTGTCCGTGCCGCAGGTAGATAGAACGTAACGTTTTGTCGGGATGTCAGCCTAGGTACGTTAAATGATAACTGACCCAAGAAAGCTAAATCATCACTAGCATTATTATATAATATATAATTTAAACAGAAAAATCACTGACTGGCAAGTGCGCCTTGCTTCAAGACTGCTGATTAGATGTTTTTCAAGTAAGGTATCATGAGCTATACCTATGGGCGGGTAAACGCCATCCACTTTCAGTGACAAATATTTTAAGAAACGTCTTTGAACACATTCAAGCCTACTTTATTGTTTAACAAGTAATTTATGGAGACCAGCCTAAGCACTATAGTGGTAATCAGATGTTGGAAATATCAAACAGAGTGGTCTCTCTCCTCCATGAGATGGAGTTGTCAATAACCCGTTAGTTACTTTTTTTAAATAGATTTAAAGTATCGATAGAAAGGCTGGAACTAAGGCGCAACAGCGCTTAGTACCTGCACCAATTTGATATTATCAACGACAATCGCACCAACGCGTCCGCGCTGGCCGTACGCGCTGTAAAGTAGGTACATACAAAAAGTACATTAAGTAATGTGGATTCCAAACCACTTGATGTTGCTTCCTTCCATTTTCCAGGTGTTCTATTTCTATAGAATCATTATCCACATCGGCTTGAAACTAAACCGGGCGATCAATCTTAAATGATCGTGAATGGGGAACTTAACATAGCGGCCAAGATATTGAGCAGTGGAGACACAACATCGTCATATTCAATCATACAACCGTCATGTTCATAGCAACTGACTTACTTATTAAAGCGTAGTTAATGACGCGGTCGCGCTTTTAGGGCCCGTATAACAAAGTCACTAAGGGCGGTATCGTCAGTCGTTCCTACAATTGTAGGACGCCTTTGAGGCCTCTTTGATTTTCATAGTATTTTTTCTCCTTCAGGAAGGCTGGAATATTTTTAGATTTCTACTGTTCCGTGTCAGCGTCAGTGTTCTCCTATTGTGAGGCTATATTTTCTTTTTGAATTGTACGAAAATTCAGGCTGTATAACAGATGATATAAATTAAAAGCATGAACAAGTTGATGCAAATAGATATTTGTGACATAACCTCAAAATAGAGCGCTGACACGGAATAGTAGAAATTTATTGTATGACGCGTTTATGGCCTCCTTGATTTTCACAGCTTTCTACTGGAGAACGCTGACGCTGACCCGGAACAGTATAAATCTAGAAATACCCTAGCCTTTCTGAAGGAAACTATCTTTGAAAATCAAGGAGGCCATAAAGGCGTCGTACAATATTGTAGGAACCACTGACGACACGGACCTTGGCCCTAAGACCTCGCTTTCCAATCGCAGGCTACCTGGGATTTTACTGTTAACTAAAAGATAACTCAAAACGCGTTTTTCAATGTGAAGTTTTTTGTGAAGCGGTAATATTATTAATCAATAATCGAAAGAGTAGTTATACCAAGACACTTCGTAGGATGACTTTAAAAGCAAACTTGCCGGATTAAATATTGATCGGAATGGTGTTATTGAGTAAACAACTGTATATGTTAAAAAAAAAACTATATGTAAAAAAAACGATAAAATTTCATCCTTTTGAATAAGTAGACTAGTGTGGAAAAAGTTCATTCCACGCATGCTGCAAAATCTATATATAATGTCAAAAAAACCGACATAATGTCACTTTTTAATTTACGTAAAACCCTTGCCGAGTATCAAAATTCGTGAGATTTGACTACTTTTTATAACATATATCAATATGCGACGTAACAAAAAAATTGAGGCCAGCTCTTAGATTATCACTGATTTGAACAGAAACACCGCTCTTGGTTTGGTGCCTTGCTCATAGATGACTCGACATCTCCCGAGGTCCCGTTGCCAAACTGGTATAAGATGTTTAGAAAATGCTACATTGCTACATTTATGCTGAGTAGAATGGAGTACACTTCTTTTCACGGTGGTTACATTACAATGGCATACGACATAAGTAAAGAACTCAAGACTCTTTCATTAAACCGCAATTCCTAACCTTTTTTTGTCTTGACAGTGACATGAGCCAGCGATGACACCAGATGCAAACACTGAGCGTCACGAAACTCACATAACATGATAGTTTTGATGCAAAAGGCAACGCTGCTGCATCTACAATTATGGGTTAATAATTGGCCAGAACTTGGAAAACGAACTTACAGTCCTCTGATAGTTAATTTCCAAGTTATAGTGACTCAACTCGAGAGTTAAACTGTGACTGAAAAATCGGGCCTAAAACGAATAGTATACGTTCAGTTCATTTCAATCCAAGATCTCCAGATCATCAGGTCGGACAAGTAATAATATGTCTATGGTTACTCAAAAGTTAAATCCTATTAACTAGGACATCACTTTTGTAGACATATTGTAATGAAAACATCATTTACTGTCCAGTCTACTTTTTCACTTTTACCCTGCATTATAACACTTACACGAATTTATGACAATTTATAACCAACTGGGACTAACTCCTTCCACCACCTCGACGAACGTCGAGTATGTATCCCCCTGTCGACGCGTCGAGAAAAGTTCCCACGCTTTCAGGTGAAGTCGTGAGCTTCCATGGAAGTAGTCTAGATGGCAGTAGGTACCTTCAGACGAACCTCTATTATTCTTGAATCTCGGACTACCCCTTTTTTAAACTGCGTCGCATTGGCTCACATCAGTCGCATAACTGGATGCCTAAGTGTCGACTCTGCAAGGCGACTCCTCGCCGCTCAAGGTTATACGAGGGCGTTACAATACAGACATTTCTTAGTGCTATTAATATGGTTGATTTGGTGTCAAGTGTTTTTTCCCATTTTCTCATCTCTATCGTTCGCGGAAACCTAGTATTCACGCTTTGATTTAATCTAGCGACCCGAGAAGTGTCTAGAGTGTGGTGTAGCGGATAATATCCTTACATCGGAGCGAGGCTTTTGTGTATTCAGTTTTCCAGAATTGGTAGTGGGATGGATAACAAGCTATTAGTTTCCTGATCAAAGCGGCTTAATACCGCCGACCTCAATGAAGAGCAGCTTTTGATGCAATCCAGAGGCATACCAAGAGAGAGAAATAGGACTAGTGATATTGGGTTACCGAAGTTACTCAATACGTGCTCTAAGATGCTATCACATAAAAGCTATAAAGTTGGATGTTAGCGGTGATAGCACTATGACAATTGAAGCTGACTAAACATTAGAAACAGAAAAGCAATTCGACATCGCGCATCATCTGTGGCCAATGTCAAATGGTTGTGCAGTAAGCTTTTGTCCAACCGTTTGAAGATTGCTGTCAAAACGTAGCCCACCCTTTTATTTGAAAACTTGAGATGAAGGAGCTTTATTATCAAATATTTACAATCGGAAAAACATATTTTTAAATTCTTAGTTCATTTTATAAACAGCTAAATAAAAGCTTGTTTTTATAAATGTATTTTTTATTTGACTTGTTTTTTACTTTTCAGTATTTATGAGGTCTAATAACTGGTTTGGTAATTTTTATGTAACTTTCATATATTTTATTAATATATGACTCTCTATAAAACTTCTTACTTTATCTGTATTTCGGTATCATATAATGACATATCGATATTTGCGGCGATCGGTATATGGAATTTAGAATGATGATTGCTTATCGTGTTTCTCTCATTAAGCCATTTCATTTGATACCTATATTATAACGATGACTATGAAAACTATAAATCGTCGGAGGCTGCCTTATTGGATTTCGAATGATAACGAGTTGCCCTCTATATGATTCTCTCAGCCTAGATATCTTAGGGGTGACTATGAGAATTACAAACGCCATTTTAGGGCGGTCGCCATATTGGATTTAGAATGACATCACTACGCAAGCCCTTTCATTTGATACTCATTGTGTTTCACTCATCAAGACCTTTCATTTGATACCCATATCGTATGGGTTACTATGGAAACGATGAATCGTCAGTTTGTTGCGTCCGCCATATTCGATTCAACATGGCGGCAGTGAAGTGTGTACAAAATTTCAACTTGGGTGATTAAGCTTAACTGGTTCAAAATTTAGTTCGAAGATTGTCCCACACATACAACTAACATACTATCATTCTATCAAACAGGTGAAATTAAAATTAAAAGCTTGTACAAAATCACTTTATTTTCCGCAGATAATCTAACCACTTCAACAATAGTTGGTTGATAGATCGTTACAGAACAATTGTTTTTATAAAGTCATGAAGTAGAAAGGATGCACTCAAGCTCACATCGAATAAGCATTAAGTTAGATGTGTGAGAGAAATTACAAGTTCTCTAACAGCGGCAGTAGAAAGATATAAAAGCGAGCCAAAGTACATTACTTGAAGAACTGCAACGGATGATATTGTACCTGTTGAGACAAAGCTTTGGCTGTGTACTTTATTCACACCCTGCACAGTAGCATATTCCGCTATCCCATACAAATCCCCGCACGGCTATGGGTGTGCAGCGCTCATCGGCGAGGAGCCATGGTTCACAGAGCCAAGCCGACCCTAACTAGCGAGTCATCGATTTTGATGGAGCAGGATGACAAATGAGAGCGAGGGGTGGAACAAGTGGCACTTCACCCACGAGAACGCGCTGACGGAAGGCGACTTCCCGAGCGCGTCCATACAGGTTACGGGAACGAGAACTAGACGTCACAGACGACGGAATTCAGGCACAATGGGAAATAGAGATCCGTTGTGAGATAACGTTCAGTTAGAATTAGCAGAGAAGCGTGCCAAAGAATTGTTACAACGGTAAGGAAATGCCCTGTTGCTCTACTGTTAAACGGTTGCATGTTGTCAGTGAATAATTGTTGCGTATTACAGGCGGCATAATTGAAACAATCGGTTAGAGAGGGTTTTCTGTTATAATTTCCTTTGTGAACGCATTTGAAGGAAGTTGGTATGTCGTTTTAAACTGATTGAATATTGAAAGTACATAGGTAATAAGTTGTTGTCTGTTTTAAAGCTGTGGTGTTACTCCCACCGTAGCTACAATGGAACACCAGGGTAATTTGTTGCTGAGTAGATATAATAAGTTATGAATAATGTAACTCAATGAGCGAGTATATAATATCAAATTTATCTGAATATCATAATACTCTGATTGAAATGTTGATATGTTGAAGAGATTTGTGACAACATTCTATTATAATTCAATTGTGATCAGTATGGAACTCTATTAATATTAGAGGAATGTTTTGACGACAAGGGATGTCTTTTCGCACTTTTGGTTATCAAGGTATATTTGTTGCACATTATAGACGGAATGGATAACAATAAGAGGCAGTTGTTTTTTGTTACATTCTCGATGGATTGCAGTAATTATCGTATTTACCAAAACAAGGACTTAATACTTGGAGCTTCATAGCGACCAAGGACGACCACACACGGCTTGTGCGTGAACATTTGTTCGGTAAGCTCAAAGACACGTTTTTTAACTGTGTGTCTCCGTTTCGAAAACCTTGTCGTTACGTATGAGTGACCTTCAATCATATTTGTCAGAGTGACATCGGCGTAAAAATCAAGTTGTCCTGTTATCAATCTTCAATATGTAATTGTACAATGCCCGGAAATACGATCAATGGAGAAGGCCGATAGCTCGTGCTAAATTTATATTTCCAGGAAGAGAATGAAAACAGCTGTCACCTGTTACCCACTTCATGTGTACTGGAGAGAGTTGCAGGTGCGCTGAAGATTAGTCTGCGCAGTGTTGCGCCCATGGTACGGTGACTCGATCTGTTTACTATTTCATATGGCGTTGATGACGAAGCCGCCAAGAACGGTGACTACAACTATATCTAGGAATGTCTCGATGCTGCGCTATGATATGATTTTACTTCTCACGCCAATTGGTCAGGAAATATGTTACATGCCATGTAGGTACATCCCCGCAAAAATCATGTTCCTAATTTCTTTCTGTCGGTGCCTGCCCGCTAATCATCAGTCTCTCTATAACTTGGAAGGTACCGCTCGGGTGTTGATAGAATTTTGACAGAAGGATAACACTATACTAAGGATTAAAAATATTTGTGAGTGGTGGATGGCCTACGGGTAAAAAACGAACAAGAAAATCACTGAAACTGCGTTTTTCGTCGTTCTTGAGGTCCATTGACGTTTTTGGATTTGCTTTTGAGGGATAAAAAATTGATTTGAGGTTGTAGGGGCCGGGATAGGCTTTATCTTATTTGTCATTAGCATATTTATACGCTTCCAACCCCAGTAATACTAGACGCTTATTAGACATTCCGCACATAGATTTGTCCATACTAAAATTCAATACCGGCATCAAACAAAATGAAAATAGAAGGTGCAGAAAATTCTATATCGCAAAGGTGGGACTGAAGATTAATTGTATGAGCCTATTTGTCCGACATGATCCATTTAAGTGCTTTGATGTACAGGCTCAGAATTACCTAACACAATATTTTATGAACTGATAGAAGCGTTGCGTGGGAACTGACGATTCAATAATATGCTTGACGTCATGTTTTACTATGAAATATGGTTCATATGCATTTTCAATAATGCATATATTATTATTGACTAACGTCAAAATCCAGTTTGCAAAAACAATATAAGACAATGCAAGCAGGATACGGGATTTGACCACTGGTCAATTTTAATGAAAATTCTTATAGTGATAGCTCATGTTGTGCTGATCAAATGTTTCAATGGGCACAAAGCCCAGAAATGTTCTGTTGAAGATATAGGGCGTTTCAGTTTGGTGCCTTAGCCCATGTACATAGGTAAGGCTGTCTGCACTATTTTACGAAAACTAATTTGTCTTTATTGTAGACCTACCAATATACAAAATAAAATCACGTGAATACATACAGGGTGTCCTAACGAATATGGAAGGTAGTTTAATAGAAAACTATAAGATATTCCAAAACGATTTGCGCAACAAGATTAACATCTTATAGGTGTGTATTTCTAATTTTTTTGTAGGTATACAGGGTGCTGCACAATTTCATGGCACAACAAACATTTTGTTTTTAAATGAAACATCTTACATTTTATTATGCATAATCAGTTTAAACTTGATACCAGAAGAAACGCGACACTGATGGTGTGAAAAATATATGGAACGTTCAGTTTAAAATTTTTGAGAAAAACGTGTTGCGTTTTGCACAACCCTGATAGTTGGCGTACTTTCTCATTGCCTTTTCCAAATTTAGTGAAAAACTACGCAAAATGGCAAGGATAGGCATTCGCTCCATCAAATGATAAAATAACTAGGCGAATGACGATCAAAATCCTATAATGTAGTACATCACCCTTGTTTTATAAAGGCCTTTCCAAATATTGCTGTGCCACGAAATTGCTTAACACCCTGTATATTTCTAAGTTATTTTGGATACAAAGACACCGTTTTCGAATATCTCATAGAATTTTTCTATTAAACAACTTTCCTTTTTGCTGGAGTGTTCACATTTTTATTATATCGTTAAGTGCCCTGAGTATATTAAAGACGAGTTAGTGGTGCAGGTGGGCGTACCCACAGCGGCTAATGCACCAAACTTTAACACCCTATTTCTCCACTAGAAAGAATTTCTGGGCTTTGCGCCTATTGGAAGATGAACTATCACTATATGAATTTTCGTTAAAATTGGCCGGTGGTTAAATTTCATATGTTCTGTGCCTGGTTCTTTAAACATATACTCGTATGTGGTTTGATTCCTATGAACATGAAAACCAGAGTATACGTTTCAGGAGTTAGACTAACCAAAGGTTTTTAAAGATATATGAAATCGGTTGAATTCCATATATGCCATTAATTTGTATTTATAGGTAGACGAAATTCTTTGTATATGCTATACACGTCCGGAGCAGAAAACAATTTTTGGAATTTCTTTATCAAAACTGGGACGCAACTTGGGACCTGCTAACCATGCTTAGGGATCACTTAGAACTTTATGCTCGAGTATTTCACTTGATCACCATAATTGATCCATTTCATAGTTACTACACAAACGACAGCCATATTCGAATATGAAGCTCCTCGTGGAAATCACAAATGAAACTGAGGAATTCGAAGCGCGTCACTGGCACTGCGTCTGTCCCGATAATTCAAGAATAAAGTACCGAGTCCTGCTGAGTCCTTGATTCAAATAAACAATTTAACTGTTTTTATTAAAATGTATAATTGTTTTAATTGTATCTTCTCTACATACACTAAATCACCTAAGCTAATTATACAGATTAATAAAACAGATAATGTTTGCCCTTTTCAAGCAAATTAGTTTAACAGTATATTATTATTACCTTCAATTAAAATGGTTCCAGAAACTTCAGTTTAATTGAACCGTATAATTTAGTTACCTAGAATTATTAAAAAAAATAATGATGTAATGAACATTTTCCAGAATAACTGTTTAATTGAGCACGTTTTCTCAGTGTACCTTCTTGGTCTATACAGGCGGTTAAGCAGCTCGTGGGCAACCCATCACAGCGTTAGCACCTGACCCGTGATGCCACCTTCCGCTATCCAGGATGGACCTGAGCTCCTGCGCGAGTTGGCTGAGCTGTTTGACCAGCGACAGCGACAGTAGCGCCACGGCGGGGGCCGGCGAAAGAAGGGCCGCTGTCACTGAGGCCTCTGACCCTCAGGATGGCGGCATCACCAGCGTGGTCACGTCAGGTCCGGGACCTAGTCCTGCATCCACCAACTCATGTACTGACGATGTTGTGCCGCCTCCGAAGAATTGCTACAGGCTGGTGGTCTTAGGTAAGAAAAATTCACCGACAGATGTGGATTACGACATTTAACAGAAACCTTCAACTCTGACGTATAACTATATTTTTCGTATCATAGCTAAGAATATTCTCGACTAAGTTACATTTAAGCCTAAATACCAGTCCACCGCGGATGAGGAGCTTAAATAAACTTTGTTAAATCGATTTTTGAACTGCCTAAGGTTAGTAGAATTGGGAAAAGCCTCCTCAGGTAGATCAATCTCGATATCCTACCGACAAAGGAGCGGTCGTCGTATCAGCCTGTTCTGGATGTACGAAGTTCGGCACGGTTAGGATGAGAGGCCGGAGTCTGTCTGGCAGGTACATCGCGCGGCATCATGGAGGAGAGCTCCAAGGAGCAAAACCCGTTGGCGTAGTGGTAGAAGAGAGCTAGGTCGCCGACGGCTCGTCGGTGCGTAAGGATCCCGAGACTGTCAGTTAGATAAGAATCATCGATCAGTCGGACAGCCCTCTGAACAGTATAGATCATGGAAAATGTAGTCGAAGCGGCAGCAACCCCATGTGAGTGGTATTCGAGACTGGGTCTTGTGTGGGCCTTGCACAGAGTGAGAAGGTTATGTGAATAAAGGTACTGCTTAGCCCTAAAAAAAATCTAGCTTTTTCCTAGTAACTGCTTCTATTGTTTCGTGCCCGGTGACTCCGACCAGCCGAAATGACCGGTACTTTTCACGATTGAATTAGCTTAATTTAAGTATAAACTACGACGATCAACTAAATTCTAACATCACGTTTCTTACACAGTTCGGTTTTATTCGTTGGACTCAAATGCCCAATTCAAGATGATTGATAAACAATTTCAAATATTGAAAAATCTCGACAACTATTGATTTTGAACCATACATATTAGGTAGGGTGAAAAAAATTGCTATTGTAGTATAGTACAACAGGGGTTTTAGGGATATATTCGAGCGCGGCAAATTAAGATAAGGAGGGATACCTTGCATCCTGTTTAGTTCCTCTACCATGTATAATCCCTTTATACAGGGCAGCCATCCAGAATAATAAAAAAGTCGATGGTTAGAAATGCTCGTGTGCAAAAAAGAACTTTATAACGGATGAATACAACGGCAAGCGGTTTTCACTAGTTTGAAGGGTTTGTCGTGCACTTTCTGAATATATGTTTTTACAACGAAGCGGCTGCGCAAACAGGAGCCTAAATATCAGAGGACCGCGGCTGCTGAGGATCCCAAAGAAACTTTGTTAATCCGATTTTTGAACTGTGTGGTCAACATCGAGCATAAATAATGTAGTCGGGGCGGTAGCACCCCAAACGTGTGAGCAATACTCGAGGTTAGGCCTTATCTGGGCCTTGTATAGGGTGAGAAGTTCATGCGCAGAAAAGTACTTCTTAGCCCTAAACAAATAGTCTAGATTTTTCCCGGCAGCTGCCGCTGTTGACGAGATGTGTTCGTGCCAGATCAAGTCCTCGGTGATCTGAACTCCGACCAGCCGGAATGAACGGCTCTTTGGCAGAACTCGGCCATCCATCGAAACCGGATGAGCGCTAGGACGCTTTTTGATTAAATTATACAAGATTGTTGCGTCCCCAAGCAGTGATAACTTGCAGGTCTTTCGTCAGAGAGGAAGTCGTCGCTAGTCTTCTTTTTTCTAGCTCAGCAACAGAGATTGGCTTGTCGCTCTGTATTCCTGCTTGTAGAGTGCTGCCATCAGCAAAGCTATGGGTTGGGGTTATCGTACAGGAAAGGAGGTCGTTGGTATGTAAGAGGAATACTGCGTGTCGCTAATCAAGCCGTGACGTTCAAGATAGTCCAGAAGCGATTTATGCACCTCTCCACATCACCTTTCTTATAACAGAAAGCAGAGCTATAGGTCTGTAGTTGTAAAGGTCGGTCTTAGATTCATTTTTTGGCATAGGTTGAACATGAACAAATTTCCAGTTTTCTGTGAAGGCTCCGGATTCATAAGATATCTTGAAGAGATGCGAAAGAACTGGAGCAGCTCCGCTGTGCACCTCTTCAGTACAATGTCAGGAATCAAATCCGGACCTGAAGCTTTACTGATATCGAGTGACAAGAGCACCCGTCTTACGGTCTTGTGCCTGAATTTTACTTCCCGCATAGTGTAGGGAACTTTGAATCGACGGCATTTGGGCAAAGATCTTGGCAAGCACTTCCGCCTTAGCCTTTGAGTCAGTTACAATCGTTCCATTCTGACACGCAAGTGGTGGGAGGCTACTGTGTGACAAGTTCCTTTCAATCTGCTTGGCCAGCGTCCAGATAGACCGTCTGCCATTGCGCTGTGACTTTACCCTGTGTGGTTTTGTAAGAAGGTTCTGTGTGCCTTGATCTTCTGCTGGCGAGCAGTGTCACACGATTTGTTGAACCAGCCGTTGGACCCTGGTTTAGGCACTTTCACTGTATGAGGGATGTATTCCTCCAAACCGGCCTGGATAATTTCGGATATCAAAGAACAGACAGCCGACGCATTCGCGTTAGCGAAGCAAACATCTCTCCAAGGAAAAGTAGAGAAAAAGTCTCTGAGCCCCTTGCAGTCGACATGTCCGTAATGACAAATTTAGCGGCCTGGGTGAGTTTCTGCTGTCACAGCGGGTTCTGACTGAGACCTAGCCTCCACAGCACCGTGGACTGAGTTACCCAGAGGGGACAGGACATCAGTGCTGTAAAGGTTAGGATGAGTGGTCAGAAAGAGATCCAGCAGGCTACTGTCATGTGACGAGACGCAGGGGAAAAAAGTAGGGCTCGTCACCAGCTGGGTCAGCACTTGAGTAAGAGCGAAAGCTTCAACTGAATGACCTGCTGCATCGGTCTTGTTTGAGCCCAACCAAAGCTCATTATGGACATTAAAATCACAGAAGAGAACTACTTCTGAAGCGGGGTGATTGATGTTCAGGAAGTCAATTTTCACGGCGAGGTATTCAAGTAGGTCATCCCAATTATGGTCCGAGGGAAAGCGATAAAGCAAATAATAATAAGCCAGATAATGTCCTTCCGGTCTGATTCCAAAGAAACGTCTCTGGAGCAGGAAAGACTGCTGCGGCAAAAAGCCACAACTCCTCCGTTCTTTCTCAGATTCGGTGCAGACTCTGAGATTTTTGTCTCCGCCAAGAAAAGCATGGCGGGGCGATTGGATTGCAAGTAGTGATGAATAGCATCAATGTTGCTGTTAATCCCGCAGATGTTCGCGAAACAAAGTTTATCTTCGAGGTTGTTCCCTCGAGTCCACCCTCCATCCGGACATTCCGAGAGTAGAGTGAGTTTACGTCCCGACTTCTTAGTACTCGAGGGATCCATCATGAATTTCTTTGTTGGGGAAGATGTCTTCAAAACCGAATAGGTCCCTACGACGCTCGAGTAACCATCCATTTAGCCTCTATTAATAATACATAAATTAAAAATACATGCGAATTCGTTTCCAATAACTGTTAAATATTACGAATAGAGGTATAAGGTAAGGATGGCGTCCATCATATTCATCGTGGTGGATGTGCATACAACGTCATAAGTTGCGTATCCACCGGTTTTACTACTACCAATTGGAGAAGCAAGCTAGTCATAGAAGGCTAAATCATTTGTTCATTTTTATTTACAGGTTCTGCCAGGGTAGGAAAAACGTGCCTAGTTGCCCGATTTTTGGGCGGAAAATTCCAAGAAAGCTACACGCCTACGATAGAAGACTTCCACAGGAAACTATATAGAATTAGAGGTGAAATCCACCAACTAGATATTCTAGATACATCTGGGAACCATCCATTCCCAGCCATGAGACGTCTTTCATTTTTAACAGGTTAAATCATGTTTTCTCAGTCACAGTACATAGCGTTAATTATACATTATTTTTTTTTAATTGGTCTGTACTTTCATCTGTATTTTTTGTTGTGAGTGCAATAGTGATACAGTTGCATGCATCGCTTCTCCGGACGACCGATAAAAATGGTCCTTTAGACTTAGAGATACCTGCTCTCTAAATTCTAAACCATATCCAAATCCAAGATAGAGTAAAATAAAACAAGCACGTCCTCGTGATCGCCCAGCAACAGGTGGACAAATAACTCATTAGTGACTTCAATATCGATCGTTAGGTCCACCGGCTCTGCCATACAGGGGTACAGGGTGTCCTAAAAGTTGGAACATTACAAACCTTATAGGTCAGGCAATAATAAGCATGTTTTAGTAATATATATGTACGTATACCAAAGCTTTAAGATAACCGACATATTAGGTTCCAAAAAGCAATACATCAATCAGTACGATCCTGTGACTCTCCCCTCCCACAATCCTCTCCTACGTCAAAACGTACATTCCCTAAGCCGCAAGCCCCGCCCTTCTCGCAACGGTGATTATAGCTCAGAGCCTCACAGCGTCACGGAACATGCGTCGAGTACTCCACTATCCCGCAGCGCTCACACACGGGATTCTCAACCAGCCCCATCACATACAGGTGTTATGGCGAAACAACAGTTCAATCAGCAAGCCTAGTTCGGGTTTATTCAAAGATAAGTAAAAGCGTCCATCCTGAACTCTTAGCCCGACGATGAGCTCCCATGACTGACGGAGATGTCTAGAGATGCTTCTCCATTTCTGAGAGTGTTGTGTTCAATCCACTTCTCCATTTTTCTCCCGACTCTTTTTGCAGGCACCCCTAAGGCTGATTCAGGACCAACAAGCTTGCTCGCTGATCCTGGTTTCGCAAGCCCTTTATTCCAGCGCGCCTCGGTACACACACTAACGTTACCGCATTGCAATACAAGACTCGAAGTACTCAGGTAGGCACTTGGTGCCTTCTTCGCAGCCTTGGTGTCAGAGAAAATTGTTATTCTTCTCTTAGGCAAAGATTTCCGCTTGGAAAATAGTGGAGAGTATCCGCCGAGAGGCAGAGATAGCCTAGTTCTAAGCCCGAAGACTCCGGCGCCAGAACTGTCTTCAGTAACCGACCTGTCCTTGTACCAGACCTGCTACTACCTTCGGAGACCGTCAGGATTCCGGAGTCCCACTCCGCCCTCGTTGGATACTCCACATTAAAATTATTTAGGGGTGATCAGATCACCCTTGCTCAGAAAGACAGGATCCTCCCTTTGCAGTTCCACTAAGATGGCTGTGTGATTCTTGACAGGATTCAAAAAGGCCCAGCTGCCTTGACTTCACAATCGATGTGCGACTTACTCTCGCCTCTCCGCGGATCACTATATCCAACGGTGTGAGATCCAGCAGAGCTTCCATTGCACTCAATGGCAGTGTCCGCATTGCGCTTATTATAATGGTACAAGCCAAACGCTGAATTTTATCGAGTTTGGCCTTAGTTGTCTTGGTTCCAATGCAAGGCCACCAAACCAAGGAGCCGTACAAGAGAGATGGACGTACTATCGTCGTATAGAGCCAGTGTACCACGTTGGGTTTAAGCCCCCACCCCACTCCTACCATACGTTTGCAAGCCCACAATGAATTGCGAGCCTTATTAACCTTGTACTCAACATGCTCTCCCCAATTCAATGTACAGTCCAAGATTAGCGCGAGTTTAACTTCAGGTCTTATTTCTAGGTGATCTTTTCGTACTAGTTTTTAGTATGGACAGTAGAGAAACGTTTGAAGAAGCAATACGTTTAAGGGAACAAATTTTAGAGACCAAGGTAAACGCTGCTGCGAACACCACTGGCCTCACTAGAAGAAAAATGTCACCCCGAGTCCCTATGGTGTTAGTTGGCAGCAAAAGTGACAAGGAGATGAGGTAAATCAGAAAAATTGGAGGAATTTGATTGTTCCACAACTAAGAGCATTCTTGATTAAATTACCTTTCAATAGCCCAAAACCGGCACAAGTTAACTATCATTACAACACGTATCTTTTGTAATCGGGAGTTGAAACTGTCAATTGTTCATTTTTGGTAGAACATTTTACTCTTCAAGTAATTTATGTTAGCCCAAACTTTAAAAAAATATCTGTATGAATGCAAATATAAGCGTGATATTCCATGGTATGTGGAACTCCAGAATGTGAAACAAAAATCATATCTAAAATAGGTTAATTAATACAGATTGTTTTTCGTTTAAGGACAGTAACAATGGACGAAGTCCAGGCCTACGTGGACACCCAAGACTCCAGCTGCGTTTTCGTGGATACCTCGGCCAAAAAGAACTACAAGGTAGACGAGGCCTTCTATCAACTGTTTGTGATAGCAAACCTCCCACAAGAGATGGCGCCCAACCACCACAAGAGAATCAGTGCGAGCTTTGGGGCTCCGTGTCCTTTGCCTCCCTCAGCGCCATCTCATCACGCCAAGAAGTACCACTTATCGGTTAAGAGAAGGTTGAGCGACGCTTGTGGGGTGGTCACACCGAACGTAAGGAGACCCAGTATAAGGACGGACTTAATGATTATGAGGACTAAGACGTGTAGTTTAGGGGACAGTCCTGGGAATTCAAACAGTTCTTCAGTTAGATGGAGAAGGGTGGACAGCGGGTGTGTGTTGCAGTGAGGAAATTTGACCAAAATTGTTTAGAATAACATATCGGTTCTGTTATAATGACTGTCCTTGATGTTTGAGTGGCTTTCAAAACATGTTCCTTTTTTACAATTATTATTGCGTAGAAACCTCGCATATCTCTCTTATTGGATCGAAAATGTATGTACATAACCAAATCACGAGGACGGATTACATTGAAGTGATTCAGGGTGACCAATATATAGTATACCATACTGATTAGATCCATTTTTTGTTTAAATTGTTCATAAGAAATTGTGAGCTATGCATAAAAAATAATATTACATAAATCATCACCTCTAGAAGTCTTAGAAAGTCCCATTGATTACGTTTTACATCACTATTTGGCTAGGCTAGTGCTTAGTAAAAACCTATTATTTAGAAACCACAGCAAAACAGATGTCTGGGATTATTCAATTTGGCGATCGCGGGGGTCAGATGATATCGTCTAATGGGAAGATCAAACGGTCGGAAAAATCTTCGCAAAACATCGTTTCTCTAGTTATTATATGATAAATAACTCTGCTCGACTTGATACAGGTTGATTTAGCCTGGCAGTGGTAGTTAGGGTTAGGGAAATGTCAAAAGTAGATGGGAAAATACAGATTTGATAAAAAAGGTGACCTACTTTTCACGATATTTCATCACATTTTGACATCTATTGACGTGAATAGCTGATCAGCAACTGACAACTTTGTTCGTTTATCTATAAACTTAGACATGGCCTCCAACCAAACTAGCGCCATCTACCTCTAGCTCCCTCTAATCCTGCAGCGATTTCAAAAAGTAAGGTCTGGTAAAATCTGATCACAAGCAGCAAGAGCACTGAGGTGTGTGCGGTGCCTAGGGGCGGGAGTTTGTGTGATATCATTTTTCATAATTACAACTTTTAATAAAAGATTAAGAACAAAACAATAATGGATCTATTTGGTTTCATCTTAAAGATATTGGACAAACAAATCAACCAGTTATGTATTATATATTATAAAAAAGTGAAGAGCTTGTGGAAACAAACATTGAGCTGACGATTAGTAGAGTTATTTCTAAATAAGTCGTTCCTTAGTCTTGATAATGAAATCGAAAGAGCGACCGTATCGCCAAATGAGAAACAACCGAGTAACAAAAACGTTGAAGCCTGGCAAATTGGTCTATCAGGCCTGGATACTGACGGAATTATCGACTAAAGCTTAGATGAACTAAATTTTGTTGGTTTGTCGCGAAAATATGTAATACTAGGGGCCATTCAAGTATTATGTTTTGTTATGCTTATGTTTGATGACATGGGGGACGGGGAGATTTTTTACAATATTTAGAAGTTGGGCAATTATTATTTGTCACATGTTTCTGATTTTTTTGCAATATTTATTAGATATGGGTATCTCACCGGTCCAAAGTAGGAATATAGGAGATTTCGCGTGATCCATATCTGTTTATATTCTTTCAGTGTCACAGTTGGATACAGAAACTGAAAACTCTAAAAGAATGCTGAGACTGCGATGTGAACACTGAGTAGGGATTAAGTCATCAAGCAAAGTGTAGAACTATACTTGAAAATTTTTGGAAATAATATGATTACGTTTCCATTTATCTCAGAATTTATAAACATCCGTTTTCATCGAATTTCTCAAAAGTTTAACGCTTACGTGGTTACCTGTACTGACTAAACAGAAAGTTGGGCCGTACTAGAAAAAATGTTATTTTTTATATTGCCCTGTCAAAATTTAATGACAATCGAACCACTTCACGCGGAGTTATCGCGCTAGAGTTGAAAAATGAGCATCGAACAAAGAGCCAATATTAAGTTCTGTGTTAAATGTGGTAAAACATTTACCGAAACGCATTAGATGTTGATGCAGGTATATAGTGATGATTGTTTATTTCGTAGCCGAGTCCACGAGTGGTTTCCACAGTTCAAAGAGGGTCGTGAGTCGCTGGAAGACGACGAACATGTTGGCCAGAAACCGTCAAAAACTTGCGTGAATTTATCAAAACTGATCTCTGAAGATTCAATCCAACGCATTTTGACCATGAATTTAGGTGTGAGAAAGGTGTGTTTATGGTTTGTTCCGCACAAGCTCACGGATGACCAAAAATTGCTTCGAATTCAACCTTCGAGGGATATCATTAAAGAGGTCAAAAAGACAAGAACTTTCTGTAGAACATTGTGACTGGTGACGAAACGTGGTGCTTTCAATACGATTTCGAAACCCAAGCGTCAAAGTGCCGGATGGAAGCACCCAAGCGAGTTAAATCCGAAAAGCCGTTTGGAAAAGTACAATGTGAAGATAATGTTGATTCGTTTCTACGATTCGAAGGGAATTATTCACAAAGAATTCGTTCCACCGAGCCAAACGGTTAATGCTTGGTGTTGTGAGGCTTTGCTGTCGCCTATTTGGGGTGTTCGGCCAGAATATCACGAAGAAGGAAGCCGGCGGCGCTTGTTGCACGTTAATGCACCATCTCATTGATCGACGCTTGTGTCCGATTTTTGACAAAAAATGGCATTTTAACAATCAACCACTCCACATATTCTCGTGATATGGCACTGTGTGATTATTTTCTGTTTGGTAAACTACATTTGGCCATGAAGGCACAGCGGTATGCCGATGTAGAGGCCATCCAAAAGGCGTCGACGACCATTTTGAAGGAAATCCTCGTCAGTGAGGTAAAATTATCATTCGAAAATCTTTTGGTCCGTGCAAATCGCTGTTTTGACTCTGAAGGAGACTATTTTGAAAAAAATGGATTTTCTGAAACAAAAAATGTTTGTTCATTTTTTCTGTGTTGTTTACTTTGCGACAGATCTAATACTATGAGAAATTAACATTTATGACGGCAACCTTCCATCTACAAAGAGCTGTTTTCCTTGGATAAATAATAATAAAAAGGCGCCTATGTAAGTAATGAATGACATTCAATATTGTATCCTGTTAATTTCATTTCATTATAGCAGTTTGACAACTGAACTTTTCCAAATATTTAAAAACGTGTTCGTATATCTAGTTCCTCCTGTTACAACCACCAATGTCGAACAGTAACTGTCCAATCTTATCAAAAACTTCAAATACCATGAGCTGAGAACAAATAATTTGAATAGAACAAATTTTTTAGTAGAAAAAATAATTTCGTTTATATGTAAAGAATATTGAAACATGTTTAAAAATGTTAACTGTTTTCTTGTATAAATATTAAATGTGCAATAAATGTACATGAATAGCAATGATGAATAATACAAAAATTCTGCTTACATAATACTTGAGTAACCCCTTATAACTAATAAGGGAAACGGAATTCATCAGACAGTGATCCTCGAGATCACTTTAAGAGAGCATTTAAGAGAAAACTGTCGTATTAATTCTTTATATTTCTTGATGTATCCTTGATTTATTGCTATCTAAAAGAGGATACAGGCCAGGATTTATAACAGAACCTAACATTTCGACCAATTTTTGACCACAACCTATAGGTACTAGAAAAATAAATTAGTGTAATGTTGTGTAATATAAATGTGAAGCCATCGTTGTCGGCAGAATTGATTTGTTAATGATAAAGGTGTGCAATAATATAACGTCTAGATGTGTAACCGCATGTTTTCGCGTATTAATGTAAAATTTAATAAAAAGAAATCAAAAGGGTATTTGTCAAACACCAAGATCATATTGTTAAAATCTATAATGTAAGATAAAACTCATTTTCGTGATACAATTTGAGCAAATGATAAGATGACCATAAACAAGCAATACTTAGTTGATTAGCCATTTTAAATAATATTAGCACAAATTTTGACGATTATGATGAAAAACAGAGAATTGACAAAACTTCAAAACCACTATTATTGACACTTTTTGTCTCGCGATAATCACAGCCGTTTTAAACATTAATACAACTAACATGTGTTGGAATTTTATCATGAAAATACCTACTGCGTGATATTTTAGACACTTTCTACAGTCCGAAAAAATAAGGAGAATTTTTACTGTACTACAGCATAGTTGTAAGTTAAATGTTATGTGAAATAAAACTTGCTGATGTATACACTAGATCGTGATGGAGTTGCTAGAAATTAAGTGTAAAATCAAAATATTTAATTTTATTTTTGATAACGGTTGATTTCAAGGTCGCTAAAGGCACGCGTCCACATGTCCCCATCTCACCCTTCGTACTATTCTTTGCATAAAATCATATCATCCACTGGTTCATATCGGGCAGTAGGCAAAGTGATGATAATTTTTTGAGGAATTCATTATTCAAAAGCGTACCGATAACGACAAATCGATATTACAAATCAGTGGACGCATCACCGTTGGGGCACCGAATCACAGTGGTCTATCTATGCAAGAACCTGGCAAAAATTGGAATACAAAGTATCGGAAATAAACATAAATTATTACATATTTCAAAGTTATTACCTTGATATTTACCGGTGGAAACATCTACCTTCATTAGGCGTGTGTCGCTCATTGTAAATTATGTATGAAGTACCATATCTTGAAATTGTCTAAAACCACAATTATCTGCAATTAATCGCACTTTTAAAATATAACACTAAATACACGAATTTAATGACAAATGTCAAAACATTCACTCCGCACATTGACTCTCACTTTAGACTATGAGAATTAGGAGACAAATAAATCCTTGACTGGCTCTTCTACCTAATCCGGATTCGTTGTTCGACATTAAAACGGCAAAATTGAAGAGCTTCTGTATCATCCGTTATGTTGTGCGTTGAAAATATTTGAGCATCTGAATATGGATCATAATAAAGGGAGTACGAACTTTCATTTGATGTAACAGAAATTAATTAATTGTTTTCATGTAAGACCGTGGATTGAACGGATTACTTTTTTTACTTGCACTACTTTATGTCAGTATATTTCAGAGGAGCTTTTAATAAGGTTCCTTCTATTTTCCCACATGAAATAAATTATGTTTGTGAACTTTATTTATTTCGAAATCCCATCTCAAATGAGGTTAGGAAAAAATAAAAAGTGATTTTGGGATAAATCTAGTATGCGAAGCAAATACTATCTGAATCTACCTAGGGAATTCTGCTTTTTTGAAATAAGTAAGATTTGGTAATGTCAATGTATGACGTATTATACATTTTTGGAATCAGAATCAAGAACTCTATTCATTTGTGCAAAAATCCAATATGGCATTCATAATCAAAAATAAAGTTGATGCTGGTTGGCAAGAGTCGAAACATATTGAAATTCTAATTATGCCATCCTGTAGAGGAGAAAAAAGGCAACGTTAATGAGTAATTTATTTTAAAATCCTACTATAAATAAAGTCAGGAGAAGATTAAAACGATTTTGGGAAAATTCGATTTTTCCGTCTCACTCCGGAAGTACTTTGAATTACGACACTTTCTAGCGGCATTTTTTTAATTACCTAAATACGCAACTTTGCCAATATTTAAGCGACTTCATATCTATTAGAGTTTCCGAGATCCCAATGACGAGGATCGAACTTGACACACCCTGTATATTTCATATCATTTTTTGCTAACTTTTGCAAACTATTGAAAAATACAACCTTACATACTGCCATCTTATGGCAGGTGGGCAGAAACGGTTTTTCAACTTTTTCGAAAGTGTCCGTTTAGTGGCCTTAAAATTCCCTTAAAACTTCTTCCTCAAGACAAAACTGATCTTTAATTTGGACTCAACGACCGAGAAAACCTATGACTCGCGTCTGGTCTGGGATGTTGAACTCATTTTGAATTTTTCTTGGAGTGACCTTGAAACGACCTGCAAATGCCCTCATAGAGACAAATTAACTTCAGATTTAAAATCAGCGTCCCAAAAACCATACCATACTTACAATCGTATAAATACCCCAGAAATGTTTACCAGCTTTTCGGAGTTCTAGACCACTGTGCGACTGCATGGGTTCATCTGTATGGGTATATATATATGAAGGGTTTCCAGCAAAAACCGCATTTGTCAAATTTGTCCACTTTTGAGATATTGGCAACATTGTATCAAGAATAATCCTAGTGTGTTATCTAAAAAATATTTCCAGCAAAAACAGCAATTGTCAGCCTTATTCATACAGATAAAGCATGGATCGTTCGGCAAAAACCGCACTTGTCTTGACCTGTGTTGTTTTCGCAGGAAATTAAAGATGCGTTACAGTGTTTAAAACATGGACGCGTCGCAAAGTGTTGTACCGACAATTAGAGCAAAACAACTGAAGAAAAGAGAGTTAATACGTCTAAAAAAAGTTAAAGGTGCTGCTCACTTAAACCATAAAGGCGTTTTTGTTCCGGAAAAGCAAATTGGTGAGGATTGCAAGTAAGTTTTTCACGCTTTTTCTCTTGTTTATTCCTTCTAACCTCTACATCGCTCGTAGGTGTGTTCGTCACAAATGCTTCAATGCGGTGCTGCCAGAGCAAAGACAAGAAATTTTCGAAAGTTTTTATAATATTCCTACAAAAGACTTACAAGATTCACATCTGTCTGGCCTTATTACATTACAAGCAGTAAAGCAACGACGGTCGCGAAAACCTGCAAGAAATAACGATCTCGTTGATTATTCCGACTCAGACGAAGACATCACTTTACCAAATTATGAACATTCAAGTTCTTATGCTTTTAAAGTTCGAACAAAGCAATCTGGGGATTGTTATAAAGAAGTGCCCGTATGTAGGAAGGCTTTTCTTAGTCTCCACGGAATCAGTTATGCGCGTCTTAGACGCATACAGGAACATCTAAGTAAAACAGCAAAATCACCCTGTGACAGGCGCGGTAAACATGATAATAGACCCAATGCCTTACCTTGTGAATTGCAAAATTTAGTTGAAGATCACATTAAATCATACAGACCTCGACAATCTCATTATTCATTAAGGCAAAATCCAAATCGTTACTATCTCCCTGAGACCCTAAGTGTTCGGGCATTGTACAGATCATTTTTAAAAGATTATCATATTAATGTCAGCTATAAAGCTTATTGGACAGTTTTTCATAAGAAATTTAATATAAAATTTGGAATGCCGAGAACTGATACATGCTCAACTTGCGACTCTCTGATTCAAAAAATTGCTGCAGCAGAAAATGACGAATCAAGAGCTCCCCTACTAGCGGAAAAGGAGCTTCATTTGAGAAAAGCAAAAGCATTCTATGATTTGAAGAAAAAGTGGCAAGAAAAGGCTAGAAATGGAGAGGCAATGGTTGTTTGTTTCGACTTTATGCAAAATTTACCTTTACCGCATATTAGGGACAACTTAGCGTTCAGATGCCGTCAGCTTTGGTATTACGTTTTTGGCGTCCATAATCTTAAAGATGATAGTGCAACAATGTACACCTACGATGAAACAATAGCAAAAAAAGGTCAAAATGAAGTTACTTCATTACTTTTTCATTATTTTACACAGGTTCCTGACATCACTTCTCGAAACTTGGTATTAATAAGTGATGGTTGCCCGGGACAAAATAAAAATTATGTTATGATGCATTTTATGTATTTATTAGTCCACTGTTTGAAGTTGTTTGACAATATTACCTATATTTTTCCGATACGTGGCCATTCATTTCTGCCCAACGATCAAGACTTTTCAATTATCTCAAAACGAAAAGCGGTTGAAGTAGCAGAGATTCCCGAGCATTGGGATACTATCATACAGACTTGCAGGAGCAATCCGTCTCCATTTAATCTGATTAAGGTACAACAAAAACACTTTTTTAACGTAAAATTATCCACAGATAAATATTTTCTTAAGAACCCTCGACCTCCAATTAAGCTGAAATCGTTAAGAATGTATCGCATTCAGGCGAAAAACAAGTTTTTGGAAATAAGGGACAGTTATAGTGGACCATGGAGACAATCCATACTTCGAAATAAAATACCTCTATCCAATGAACTTCAACTTGTTCCGTTATATCGAGAACCTTTAGCCATTAATCCATTAAAACTAAAAGACCTACAGACTCTCAGCAAGGTACTGAGTAAAAGAGAACATACCGGCTTCTATAATGCCCTACGACCAACAGAATCAAACATTGCTGAATTAAGCGACAGCGATCCCGAAGATAACAGCAGTGGGTGTGACGAGTAGAAAAAATGATGTTCCCGTATTTAGAATATGTTTAAGTTTATATTTAACATCGAATGATTATTATTTAAGCGAACTTTGTCATCATATTTCAATAAAGTTTGTTTTCTTTGTAAGTTCATTTTCATTTTCTTGCAAAAACAGCACTTGTCAAACAAAAAAATCTAATTTGTGATGTTAAAACGTTTTTAAATTTATTTCATCATGCATTGTTTTATTATGCATTTTAATCTACAACCCATCCAGGAACCGCCTTTTGAAATAATTAACATCTAAGAAGATAACAGGTTTTTTTAGTTTTCTGTAAAATGCTAATTTTTGACAAATGCGGTTTTTGCTGGAAACCCTTCATATATATATATATATATATATATATATATTTACGGTCAAAGTTTAACTGCTATGCTTTGTGGATATCCATGCAATATTTTTGTTGAGCAAATAAATAACGAAAATCGTAACTGGAAATTTGAAAGTAATTAGCCGCCTAGTCGATAATCCGATTGATATGAAGAAGTACACATTACAATATACTTTAAGTTCAACATGTCTAATGGATTTTAGTGCGTGATAAACACGTAGCCAATGCCCAGTCTGAGTATAGGGTTTGATTATATGATGCGGACCTATGGACGCTTACCTTAAATGGCTAGATGCCTTTTTAAAATTTATTTTCAGTCGCATCTTATATACGTAAATAGGACAAAATAAGTGAACATATCCAGATTAGCTATAATCCATTTATATTTCTTCCCACTTCTTGGCAAACAAAAATAATTACTATCGGAAAAATATACCAATTATCTAATATTATCAAATCAAGTACGGTTACGACTGGGATTTATATGTTATGACCATTTTTGTATTTTTGTAAATTTCGCTAACTACTTTGTGAGAGATTGTCTTGTTTTTTAAAGATTTGGTGTAAGTTTATCACAGCGTATTTTGTTAATAAATGTTTATCTGTAAGTTTTTAATTTTCTAATACACCCACCACCTTCAATGATCTAGATGTTTTAGAAGTAAATCATTCCAAAAATTTTGCTCACAATTGACTTCGAAGATTATTATGATAAACATCAGTATACTGTTGGTAACAAGTGATTGATGATACACTAAAAAATATGTTTTCGCAAAAGTACTCATTACAGAACGTTGAGAACACCGTCTATTAAAGAATATAAACCTCTTGATTCAGTCATAAAATAAAAAAATCGGTTGTTGCGCACATGCCGTTGGGATGAGTCAGGAGGGAGCGCGTGAACAAAACTTGAAAATGGTGACTTTGGGGGACATATATAGTACTTGTAACGTCACACGCTCAAAGTGTGATCTAGTGGCGTAGCGTAGGATCTGTATTTGAGGTCGGAGTTCGATTCGACAGGACGCATATTTCATTTTTGAATACTGTCCATTGGCGGATTTATGGAAAAGGGGCGGTCGGCAAATTTTCAAGAGGGTCCACTTGTTCATTATATCTTAGAAATCAAGAGATACATTGTTAGGTTAATTTGGTTTATTTATTACAACAAATCAGAAATATGTAACTTTATATCCTCGTCCTGTTTTCGTTCAGGGGAATAAGTGCTAATTGGCATTGCGGTCAGTAATGGCGATTTCAGGATAGTGAGAAAAAAATTGTTCATTTTCATTCAATTATATATGCCAATCCGGTAGCTCTTATTTGAATATGATTTTTATCAACTCGTTAAAAAAGAAAAGAACTTTACAAGTATTACTAAACTAATAGTCCAAATTGACACTGAAATGCCTCAAAGATGAATTAAACATGTATCTTACTCCCACTGCAAGGGATTTATTTGATTTATAGTATCAATATGTACAGTTCAGAAGTATCAAAGTATCAAGAGGTATGAAGAGAAAAAAATGTAGCACATCATGTTACACAAAAAGTAGGTACTTATGCATAGAAAATATGAGATTTTGATTAATCTGAGAGACAATGAAAAATAATACACCCATAACTTGGATATAACTAAAAGGGGGCATAGTGTCCATAGACAATATATATATATATATATATATATATATATATATACAGGGTAGCGCATCGAAAACGAAACAGACGCATTTACTGGCAGCTCAGTTTTTTTTTTTTTTTGGAAAAACGCTCAGACCCGTCGATTTTGTTTTCGAGGGGGACACAAGTTTGACAAAAAATCACGTTAACACGTGCAGCCCCCTGGGCGGGGGTGACACCAACCCTAAAATCTGAAATGGAAAGGGGGTCGAGTGATACCTTATTTTAAAGGTCTTTTAATTCCCTTTATAATGATGTAAAATACATGAGCT
The DNA here is from genome assembly GCA_963669975.1 of Acanthoscelides obtectus. Taxonomy (NCBI): domain Eukaryota; kingdom Metazoa; phylum Arthropoda; class Insecta; order Coleoptera; family Chrysomelidae; genus Acanthoscelides; species Acanthoscelides obtectus. The sequence continues at coordinate 49,180,778 of CAVLJG010000008.1, forward strand.
TCAGTTCAGTAGTTTTGAAGATTTATTGATTTAAAGCTTAAAGTAGTCTTTAATAGGTACATCAGATTAGTCTGTACTACTTTCAGAAGAAATTTGACTAAAAGAATTTACTTAATAACTAAATCCTTTTCTTCACTACGCCCATGGTTTGTTTATCATTTTGTTGTTGAAAATAGCTGTTGGAGCGCTTTTTTTGTGGTCAAAAAGTTATTTCTTGAAGAAAGATAAGTAAATATCTCGTACTTAATTTAAATAGGAATTTAGTACATAGTTTGCGATTGATTTGATCAAACTTTGTTGCTAAACTAACCGCTTTATTACATAAATTAACCATGGTATGTTCCCCAGCATAAAGAGTTGAAATTACCGAAATATTTTTCGGTAATAATCAGTGCGCTAATAGAACAGCAGAAATACTTAATGAGCGACATGAGAACAGTAACGTACATTGAAAATATGTTCTAGAACTTGTAGCAGCTAAATTTCGGGAAACTGGGTCAGTCGCCAATAAAAAACGCAACATTGAAAATCCCATAAGGAACGAAGCAATAGAAGTGGGGGTTTTAGGGCAAGTTTATGTAGATCCTACGTTAAGTATCCGCAAATTGGAGACTGTGTGTGGTGTTAGTGGACGTACTGTCCAACGGATTCTAAAGGCCCATAGTTTTCATCCGTATAAAATTCACCTGGTACAAGAACTTAATGAAGACGATTTTGATCGGCAATTACAATTTTGTTAAGATATGAGTGAACGAATTATAAACGAACATTTTCTATTCAACACTTGCTTTTCCGACTGATGTTCCTTTTTCTTAAATGGCGTAGTAAATCATCATAACTGCCGATATTGGTCCGATTCTAATCCCAGAATTTATCATGAGGCTCATACACAGCAGCCACAAAAATTAAATGTTTGGGCTGGTACTTTTGGTGATCATTTAGTTGGTCCTTTTTTCTTACCTGGAAATTTGACCGATGAAATGTATTTGGAATTACTGGAAGACGCCATAGATCCTGCATTAACAGCCATAATTGAAAATCAGAATGATCGGCGGTACATGCTAATAGGTTGATGTTCTAACAGGATGGTGCCCCACCACATTACGAATTACGTGTTCGACAATATTTAGATCAGACGTTTCCAGATCGATGGATTGGTAGAAGAGATGCCATTGAATGGCCCCCAAGATCGCTAGATTTATCACCTTTGGATTTCTTTATGCGAGGTCATTTAAAAAGCAAAATCTATGCTACTCAGCCAACATCATTAGAAGACCTGAGACAAAGAATTGTGAATGAGTGCCTTCAAATTACTCCCCAAATATTGCAAAATGTGCGGCAACGTTTTGAGCAAAATCTTTATTATTGCATGGAGAGTCATGGTGGCCATTTTCAACATTTACTTGCCTAACGGGTCAGTTCATTCTTCAGTTTTAAATTACTTTGCTGCCAAATGTATTGATCTACACTAATGATGATGTATTAGTTTTATTTAAGCTTTAAATCAATAAATCTTCAAAACTACTGAACTGAAGTACATTAATTTTATATCATTATAAAGGGAATTAAAATACCTTTAAAATAAGGTATCACTGGACCCCCCTGCCCATTTAAGATTGTGGGGGTGGTGTCACCCCCGTTTAGGGGGCTGCACGTGCTAACGTGATTTTTTGACAAACTTGTGTCCCACTTGAAAACAAAATCGATGGGTTTGAGCGTTCTTCCAAAAAAAACTGAGCTGCCAGTAAATGCGTCTGTTTCGTTTTCGATGCGCCACCCTGTATATATATATTTACATATATAAAGTGAACTTGTGCAAAAATCAGAGTCAAAATAATTAAAACATCCAACTTGGGGTTAGGGAATAACAACGTACCACGTCAGTGGGTACCGCAAACAAAACATAAGCTATACTTACCTATGAAACGAAACATGTCCTTCAAAACGTACAAAAAATATCACTGCAGATAAAAATAAAGAAAATCTGAATGACAAGTTACTCCGTCACCACGAAAACTCACATGACACTTTCGAATTATGAATCAAGAATTCACGCATCTTGTACAACTGCTTATACGACGTTGTCAATTGTTGCGGCTTAAAAGTCGTCCGATTAGTTTCCATATTGCATTTTTTCTAAATATGAATACCTTTACCCGCTGTTAACTCATTAATATGTACTGAATACCAACTATACGTAGAAAGCATATTCGGAGATTTACCAGCCTCCATTAAGGAACATGCAACATGGCAAATTTACAAAGAGATGTATGCAAAAATACGATTGTAAATAGATTGATCTATATTTTTTAATAGTTGGTAATTCCAGTATTCGCTAAAATCTCTCGGTGTTACCATGGTGGTGCTAGCCGAATTTCGCCGTGGTGGATATGTAACGTTTAAATTAGATACACAATGAAACACCCACATTTCAAGAAGGCATTAACTATAACTAACAAAATAATTTTTTTTAGCATTCAAGCATTAGCATATCTTTCGTATGAATAGAAACGAAGCTGCTGGTGAAATTACTGAGAAAAGAATGTCTCAAATATTACGTAATCATATGTATATATAAAAACAGAGACAACAGATGGAAATAATTGTATTATGAATTCTTACAAATATATCAAACAAGTTCCCTTTTAAGTTTTATGAAACAAGTGCCATTACCATGTTTTTGTCCTCCGAATAGAACTATAACTAGACTGGACATGCTTGATCTCTCATATATTTCCTTTACCCACATGTCGATGTTCTTCAAAATTTTCGGATTTGTACCTATAAAAGATTATAAAAATAGTCACAAAGTCTTTACAATATAGTATATTCGTTTGACCTCTGACCAACGCTAAAAATTGCTCTACAAAACGAATTTTGTCTACTAGTACATTTAGATTTTTACGGGGAAAACGACCATCAAAAAGAATTGCAAAGACATGAAACGAACAGGAGGGGTCTGTTTTTTCAAAAAATATTCCTCTCTATGTATCCAGTGCGATTACGAGATATGTACATTAAGTGCTGAGACTGGCAACATAGAGTTCGATCTGGCAACACTGCAGGCTCAGGGCTTCAGGGGGGACAGAGGAACATGTGATCGGCCCTCAGTACAAGTTTGAACTAGCTGGAGTCATTTGGTTGTCCGTAAAGATTTTTTTGTAAATCAGTTTTTTATTTTGTTCTAAAAATGAATGACATCAATTTCGAGCAACCGTATGCTATAAGGTTTTGCTTCAGACTTGGGCACAGTGCAACAGAAACCCTTACTAAGTTTTTGCAGGCCTGCGGAGATAGTGCTTTGTCAAGAGCCCATGTTTTTCGGTGGTTTAAGACATTTTCAGAAGGCCAAGAGTCGATTGAAGATGAACCACGAAGCGGAAGGCTACATCTTCAAGAACCGGAGAAAATATCGAGAGATCTTGTGCGTTCAGATCGTCGGTTGTCAGTCAAAATGATCGTGGAAGAGTTAAATTTGTCTCACACCACCCTTCATCAGATCAAGAACAACTGGGTGTTGCATCACGATAATGCTCCTTGTCGCACAGCAGTGTCAATAAACGAGTTTTTGGCCAGTAAAAACATTCGTGGCTCCTCAACCTCGTTATTCGCCTGACTTGAGTCGTTGTGACTTTTTTCTCTTCGCGAAGTTGAAAAATCACCTCAAGGGAACTCATTTTGGGACAGTTGATAACATTCAAATGGCTGTAACCGACCAGCTGAAGGCTTTTGCAGTATCAGAGTTCCAGCACTGCTATGAGGAGTGGAAGAAGCGTCTCCAGCGCTGTGCAGCTTCAGAAGTTATTTTGAGGGTGAGAATATAAAATTCTGATTATATTTGAATAAAAAAATTAAAAATAATTAGGCTCATCGCTTCATTTACAGACATATACATTTTTTGTTCTCATTTTTGAATTCAACTTCTGGATAAAATAGCGTCTAGCAGGATGATTCTATACTTCCCACGCAATTATCTCATCAAGTTGATTATCTTTACCTTACTTAGAATATGTTACGAGGAAGGTCAGCGGTGAGAGAGCGAGGCCGTCTCTGGACCTTAGAGAAATGGACCCATGATCACCAGTTTGGGTCAGAACTGCCGTATATTCTGACCTGAACTAAGTATTACAAAATCACAATGACAAAAAATGATGCCACTGTACAACAGTCTGTCGTATGAGGCATCTTTTCGCAGTTAATAGTCCAATATTCTATTAACAATACCATAAGATTTTTGAACGCGCGCCGTGTAACTGTCTTCACTCACCTTCGAGTTGCCCATCAGCAATCCTAATATGAGCGATATTCAAGCTGAAGTTGATCATCGAGTCGCAGAACCTCTTGATTACCTCTTTGTTCGACTTTTCTTGTATACAAGTAACGTTCGTGACGTCTGTCACCTCCTCCCCTTTATTCACATAAAATTTGTATCGTTGACCGATGTCATCCAATGCGATCACATTAACTCTTTTATCGACCTTCACGCATTGTCGCAACATGCTAGTGGCGTAGTGGGAGGTTCCCATGTCTGGATACGCCCTTAGCTGAAATTAAGGACAGGAAAATGTTTAAATTCCGGTGCAATCTATGTATGCAAAAAACATCTTTGAATTAGCTGGGAAGTTATCTGGGAGTTAATTCATGAAATGAGAGCAAAGAGTAGTATATCTAAAAAATTGAACGTCTTTATAATCGATTGGTAGGCCCCATTAACTTTGGAGATCATCTGCATTATCGTAGGGAAACCGATCGCAAATTTTTGTTACATCATCGCGTACTGATATAAATCGATAAACACTAATCATATTTTACATATTATAACTCGGCAAGTTGGCTGTTTAGCATCAAAATACATGAGATTTAACTACTTTTCGGTTCTTAGACTATTATTGTTTAAAAAATAAAATGATCAACAAGATAACTATGATTCAGCGATTCGCTTAGAGATGGCTCTGCATGTTCCGAGGCGGTGTTGCCAACCAGTCATAAAATGTTGAGAAAACGCTACATTTATTCTGAGCTCAATGGAGTTCAGCACCCGTATTATATAACTTAAGAAGTGACAATCGCCCAATGGGCAATGAAACCACATACAGAGCGGTCAAAAGTTTGGAAAAATTCTTAGTAATTTTTAATAAGTCCGCTAATTTTTTATTCTTTATTATTAACGACTATTTTTTCTCATAAAGTTTGCTTACAGTTATGAGGATACAATTGACAATTTGTGTTTGCTGTGCTACTACAGACTAGCATTAAAATACCCTCATATTATTTTATGACCAAAAATGAGACGACGAAAGTATGGAAACATATTTTTTATTACAAAATTAAATACAATAACTCTACAAAAAGATTTAAAAAATACTGTTTAGCTAATATTTGGTAGCATAGCCTTTAGCATTCAACACTGACATCTGCTGCTTATAGAAGAGACCAATTTTTTACAGATGTCTGTTGGGATATTTTGCCAAATATTTTTTACATAATCAAATAAATCGTTCCTATTTTTTAAAGTTTTTCTTGTCAGTTGTCTTTCAACATGCTCCCAGAGATGTTCTATAGGGGATGGCGAACGCCATGTCAGAACATTAACATTTTTTAGTCTTATCCAGTCCTTTACGAATTTTGAGGTATGCTTGGGGTCTTTATCTTGCTGGAATGTCCATCGAAAAGGGATTTCTTCTTCAGCAAAAGAGAGCATGTGTTCACTAAGAATATCTTTGTAAAGCTTTTGATCCATTTTTCAAACAATTTTAACAATTGGATCCGTTCCAGAACTAGAAAAACAGCCCCAAACCATGAAGTTGCCTCCACCGTGTATAACTGTTGGCAACTAATACTTTTTGTCGAATCTTTTTCGTATCGGACGTCTCACATAATATACCGTACCGTCAGATCCAAACAAGTTAAATTTGCTTTCATCGCTACATAAAACTGTATTCCATTGTTGTTCTGTCCAAGTTAGATGAGTTTGAGGAAATTCAAGCCAAGCAATACGGTTTTTTTTGAAATGAGAGGCTTTTGCACTGGACTCTTACCAAAATGCCTAAAATCTACCAAGCGTCTCTGCACTGTTGTGGCAGAAAGATTCTCGGCACCCTCTTCTACGATTCCTTTGAAAATCTTTGTGGCTGGCATTCGAAGATCTTCATGGGACAAACGTTTAATGTAGCGATCCAAAACATAATCTGTTTTTTCGGTCTTCCGCACCTGGACCGCGTTGCTGTTGATCTGTATTCTTGATATTTACTAATAATTTTCGAAATCGCCCCTTAGTTCATTTTTAATCTTTGAGAAATGTCAACATTTCCGACACCACTTATAAATAATTCAATTACTTTGTCTCTTAAATCTTTTTACTTCTGCCATTCTCACTGATGTTAATATTTACCGCAAGCAATATCAGAGTATCGCAGAACGAATAAATACGGCAAAACTGAAATGTTTCCAACTGTGGTATTTAAAAAAAACAGAGAATTTGAATATTGATAAGATAAACCTTGTATTAGTAGGGGAGCCAAAGGTAAACTTTAATACTTATCTGTTCCTTCACAATTTTAATTTAGGTATATAAAATAGTTCATAATAATGTTAATATTTGTTTCCAAACTTTTATCCGCGACTGTAGGTATCTATATTTCAAATATATGTGGTTTCAATGGGCAGACATAGATGGGAGATTATCGACATAAAAAACAGGATAAATTTCAGACGTTACATTAAAAAGTGACATTTTACCGATTTTTATGACATTATGTAGGTTTTTATATAAAATATCATCTTTGAACTAGCTGACATTCACTTCTTGCTCACTTGTACTAGATGGGAATGAACTAGCGGCACACCAATGGTTACCTAGTACACGACCTAACATACAGATTTTTTTGACATTAATAGGTTTTTTGCGTAATAGCTTTGTGGTTCTTTTCACGGTTTTTGGTGGTGGTGGTAAAAAATTTAGACGAAATATGTAAACATATCGTCTTAAGGCCAGGCTGTCTAGATGACAACCATGTCAAATAGATCGACAATTGGTCAAATAAGCAATTTGAGGTTTGAAAAGTTTTCAATTTCAAGCTGGCCGGCAGGGTTATTACGTATGAATATGAAAAAATCGGTAAAATGTGAACTTGTGCACTAGGTAGCCGCTAGAGTGCCGCTAGTTCACTCAGCTCTTACAAGTGAACATGAATGGAATGTCAACTAGTCCAAAGATGAAAATTTATAGGAAAACCTACATAATGTCAAAAACACCTACATATGTCATAAAAAATGTCACATTTTAAGTTACGTAATACGGGAGTCGCCTCTTTTGTTTGTTACTAATCTAAATCGTGTAGTATTCCGCTTAGGGTCCTAAAAGTTGAATAGATATGTCGTAAGTTTTGGTTTTGAGAATAACTTATCTTGCGAATAGTGTAAAAAGTAAATTTGAATAAAAAATGCGTTCACTTAAGTGAAGATCAATGAATTCATCCAAAATGGATTATCTATTACACAAAATTGACATTGTAGCTTGCTAAATAAATCTTTAACAACAACCTGGCAACACCGTATTTATTTGCGACTAAATAAGAATAGCACGTGTTTAAGTGCCACCGGCTATTTCGTGGGCGCAATGTTTTTGGCTCTCTCTAATTTTATTCGTCTTTGCTGTCACCTCTTTCTATAACAACCCTTTGATGGGAGACTAGAACTGTATTCCTGAATGCTGATAGAATAGTCGCTTCCCTAATCATCAGTCTAAGCTCTAAAGTCTAAGTTAACTTAGGGCCGTATAGTCAGTCGTTCCTACAATTGTAGGACGTCTTTATGGCCTCCTTCATTTTCATAGTTTTCTACTGTTCCATATAATTCTTCATGCTTTTGATTTATATCATCTATTTTATCAGGCTGAAATTTCCTAAAATTCAAAAAGAAAACATAATTTCACAGGGGGAGCGCGCTGACGCTGATACGGAACAGGTAAAATCTAGAAATACCCCAGCCTTTCAGGAGGAGTGAAAATACTATGACAATCAAGGAGGCCATAAAGGCGACATACAATTATAGGAACGACTGACGATACGGCCCTTAGGCCCGTATCGTCAGTCGTCCCTACAATTGTAGGGCGCGTTTATGGCCTCCTTGATTGCCATACTCCTTTCTCTCCTTCAAAAATTTCTAGATTACACTTGTCCCGTGTCAGCGTCAGCGCTCTCCTATTGTGAAGATATGTTTTCTTTTTAAATTGTAGGAAATTTCAGGCTGATAAAACATGATATAACTCAAAAGCAAGAACAATTTGATGCAAATAGATGTTTGTGACATAACCTCAAAATAGAGTTCTGACACGGAGAAGCAGAAAACTATGACAATCAAGGAGGCCATAAAGGCGCCCTACAATTTTAGGGACGACTGACGATACGGGCCTTAGTGATGGAATGTTTGACAAAAGAAATATACTTTAAGCTAGGGTTGCCTATCAACAGCATGCCGCAAATATGGTAATTTAAGATAAAAAACAAGCGGTTTGATGCCAGCATCAAGTTGATCATGTTTTCAAGGAGACTCACTATTATCTTACCTCTGAATAGACATTGTTCATAACTGCATCTCCATAATACAGATGTTTAGTTAGTCTCAACTGTACCAATTTCATACACGCCAAACTGTCCTCAGTTGAACAATGCCCCTGATGGCCCGTTTGAATCTTCTCCTTTAAAAGCTCCCTTGCTAAAGTTTGAAGTTTTGTTTTTCTTGACCGATCACCCGTTAAGTTATAAACAACGCTGAAATAACAAGTTGAATATGTATTCTAAACAAAATAAAATTGTCAAAATGTTACTACAAGTGAGACTAACTCAAGGATAATCACCGATCCGTCGGCAGCACGGAAAAGACTATCAAAAACTGTACACAACTGTTCCAGTATACAATTTCGATAAAAACTATCAAATAATAGTACCAGAAAGAAAGGCGTGGGGGGAAGGGACCTCCTATACATGCCAAAAGCTACTGGTATACGGACGGCTCGAAAACTGACACAACTGTTCCAGTGTACAATTTCGATAAAAACTATCAAACAATAGTAACAGAAAGAAAGGCGTGCGGGAAGGGACCTCCTATACATGCCAAAAGCTACTGGTACACGGACGGCTCGAAAACTGAGGACGGAGCTGGAGCCGGGATTTATGGGTCAAGGCCAAAAACTGAGATCTCTATAAGTCTAGGCAATATTGCAACAATATTTCAGGCTGAAGTAACGGCCATAAAAGTCTGTACAAAGGAGCTAATAAGGAATGTGACTGCAAATCCGTCGATCGACATCAGTTCCGACAGCCAGGCAGCCATAAAGGCATTAAGTTCATCGCAAATATCGTCTAAATTAGTATGGGATTGCGTGAACACTCTCAAAGAGCTGGGAAACCGAAACAAGGTATCATTGCTCTGAGTAACAGGACATGAAGGACACAAAGGAAATGAAAAGGCGGATGAGCTAGCCCGACAGGGTACAACCAATCGCCTCATAGGACCAGAGCCTTTCTGTAGCGTGACGAGAACACGCACCAAACAGTCCATACGAAATTGGACCAAGACAAAGTCCCTAGAATGGTGGAACAGCCAATTGTGGGCAAAGGCAGGCAAAAGAGTTCATCAAAGAACGAAGGCCCGCTTTTACAGAGGACCTACTCGGACTCGATAGGAAGGCCATAAGGGCCATAGAGGGTCTCCTGACAGGACACTGTCGTCTAAATCGGCATATGAGACTTTTGGGTCTGACAGAAGAGGCCACATGCCGTTTCGGCAGAGAGCACGAGGAAACCCCACTGCACCTCCTGGGTCACTGTGAAGGCCTGGCAAGGCTACAGTTTCAGATAGTAGAAACCACAGGACCATCAGCGGAAAGCTGCATACAAGGCCCTGTGTCAAAGCTATGGAGTCTGATCAAAGGATCAAGGCTGGACACAGGGTTTAGAAATTATATAGAGGGTCATAATAAATCCACTTGGGTCGCAGGGACTTTAAGGCTGGCAAGCCAACCTCTGACTTTGTGATCTGTACTGCACGTGATATGGGGTAAAGCCACCGACTACTAAAAAATAAGTCGTTTCGCAGATGTCGATGGGCCTGGGAGAGTCTGGGTGTAAACAAAACGTGAAGATAGCCGACTTTGAGGGACATATGATCTGCAAGGCCACACGTTCCAAGCGCGATCCAGTAGCGTAGCATAGGATCAGTATTCGAGGTCGGAGTGGGAGACGTACGAACATTTTATTTTTGAATACAGTGGCGGACTTGAGAAAAAGGACCGGCGCGGCTATTATGTAAAAATCCTAAAAAACGTCTAAAAAACGACAAAATGTCATCTTGCAGACTAGGACGTTTTTGGTGTGCAAATGCACGTTTGCTTGCTATGATCGCTGACGTTTAAGCTACACGTACCACTACTAAACGAGTTCTCAGCTAGTGTACAATAGCTTGTGCTAAGTTAACAGCCTGTAGAAAAACCTATGTTATGTCATAAAAAACCTACAAAATGTCAAAACCCCGACGAAATGTCACGAAGCTACATAATGAAATAAAATCAAAAATGCCAGAAACATATACAGTGAAAACTTCAGAGATAAGTAAAAAACCACAAATCAAAGTTATTGGATTTTGTCAAGAATATGCAGAAGACGAGCTAATAAATACTATAAAATCACAAAATGAATCTTTTCAAGAAAATTCACATATGAGAGTAATTACAGTCAAGAAAATGAAAACTAAATATCAAGCAATTTTAGAAGTGGATGCTGTGACTTTTAAGTGTGTTATGAATCAGGGTGTTATTTTTATCGACATGTCTGTTTGCTCTGTTTTCGAGTACATCAATGTTTTGCGATGCTATAAATGTACCGGATTTAACCACACAGCTAAATACTGCACAAAATCAGGAAGATGTCTTACTTGTGGATTAGAAGGACATTCAACAGAAAACTGTAGTACCAAAGAAATGTACAAATGCTGTCCAAATTGTAAAAGTGCAAACCAAGATTTTAATCTAGGATTACCTATTAATCATGGACCATTTGACAAAAATTGTGAAGTATATAAAAGGAAAATTGAACGTGAGAGGGAAAAAATTAATTATGCAAATGAATAGCAACTACTAAGCTCAGATTTGCAAGACGTGGCTAAATCTATAAGTGATGAATATAACTCAATATACCATTTAAACATACAAGGAGTCCTGAATAATATAGATGAAGTTCAACAGTTTTTAAGATGGAGAAAACCACTTGTATTATGTCTTACCGAAACACATGCTACAGAAGACATCACTGATGGTGAATTACAAATTACTAATTATAAAACCTACAGATGCAACTCCAACTCCAGACATACTGGAGGTGTAGTGATTTATGTTTACCACAAAATACAGATCACATTATTCGATTGTACCACTTTAGACTATGCATACTGGTATGCACATATACAGTTCAAATTATTTGGGAAACGTTATGATCTTTGTACTTTTTACCGTTCACCAAACAGTGATGCAGATACATTTTTAACGTTTTTTGAAGAAAAATGCGAAGAAATGTGGAATTTTAGAAACAATATAATACTTTTAGGTGATTTTAATTTAAATTATTATGGTAAAAGCATGAAAACAAGAAAATTGAAAGAAACCATAAACAACTATGGGTTCAAGCAAAAAATTGAAGAGAGTACCAGAATAACATCATTATCAGAGACTTTGTTAGATCTTGTTATTGTAAATTTCGAATGTGCAGGGATTAAAGCTGTACATACACCTAAAGTTAGCGATCACAGTTGGACAATGCTGCCCTTGGTAGGGCATTTTTCTGATACAAAAATTAAGAAAATCGTAAATACTATTAAGTACGAAAAACTTGAACGAGAACTTGCTGGCTGCTATTGGAATTTTGGTGAGAATATGGAAAAAATATATGACAACATAATAGGAAATATAAAAACTTGTTTAGATCTTGCAACTGATAAAAAACTGATTTGCTCGACAAAAAATACACCCTGGTATAACAAGAATATTAAGGTAGCTCAAAATTTGAGAGACAAACAATACAATAAATGTATATTCACAAAATCAAATGATGATTGGGAGGTATATAAAACTCTTAGGAATAAATGTGTATATGTAATTAGAGAAGAAAAAAGAAAATTCTACGACAAACAAATCGATAATAACAAGTGCGACAGTGTAAAGATGTGGAAGACTTTAAAAAGACTGATCAATTCGAAGCCGCATGATTGTGTAAATCAAGTTCAATTCGAAAACGGTACCGAAACAAATTCTTTGGTGATTGCAAACAAACTAAATGAATATTTTGTGGAAAGTATTGTTGATATTGTAGGTACTGCCAATGCTGCACCTGACTATATGAAAATCAGTTTCCAGGGGGAAATGTTGCATACACTTTCAAAATTTCACAGCGTATCATTGAATTATCTAAGAAAAAAGTAAACAGTTTAAAATCAAATAACAACTGTGCCGAAATGATTACTAAAAACGTGCTGAAAAACTGTTTCGAAATTTTGGGATATCCTGTATTAAATTGGATCAATTGTTCACTGAGAAGCAGTTCTTTTCCTGAAAATTTGAAATGCTCTACAATAACACCAGTTCCCAAGATAAAAAATTCTAAAAGATGCAGCGATATGAGACCAGTAAATGTGTTACCAGACATTGAAAAATTATTAGAGTCCATAGTGTATGACCAATTAATGCAGTTTATAGAAGAAAACAAAATTTTAGTGGAGGCGCAAGCAGGCTTTCGAAAAAAATATTCCACAGAAACAGCTTTCCAGTTGGTAACTGAGAATTGGAGAAGAGCCATAGACTCAGAAGAAGTTGTCATAGCAGTATTTTTGGATTTGAAGAGGGCATTTGAAACGATTGATAGAGATATTTTGTTAGGTAAATTGAAGGCATATGGTATAACAGGAAGTGTTTTAGATTGGTTCGGAAATTATTTGTCTAAAAGGATGCAAGTTACAAAAGTTAATGACACTATTTCATCAAAAATTGAAAATACGTTGGGTGTTCCACAGGGCAGTATCCTGGGACCACTTCTTTTTATTTTATACATAAATGATTTACCTGCCATAGTCAAAAAATGCAAAATTCAAATTTTCGCCGATGACACTATGATTTATATAAGTACTAAAAATATTCAGTCTGGTATCTCTTATATAAATGAAGACTTGAAGCTTGTCTCAAAATGGTTAGCATCTAACAGACTAAAATTAAATGCAAGTAAAACGAAAGCCTTGTTAATCGGAAAAAAACAATGTACAAATGTTCAACTGAATATTGATGGTGAAGATATTGAATTCGTAGAAAATTTTAAATACCTGGGAGTTTTTGTTGACTCTCGATTAATTTTTGATATTCATTATGAAAAAGTTATAAATAAGATTAGTAGTAAAGTGGGATATTTATCGAGAGTTTCTGGATGTCTGAGTTCATATAGCAGAAAAATTATCTATAATACCATCATTCTTCCAAATTTCTTGTACTGTTCGACTATTCTATATTTAGCAAATAATTCCATTTTTGAAAGACTGCAAATTTTACAAAATAAGTGCATGAGAATAATACTAAATAAAGATAAATATACTCCAATTAGGCAAATGCTTAGCAAATTAAAATGGCTCAATGTAAAAAATTTTATCAAATATCTTGTAATGATATTCATTTATAAAGTAAAAAATAATATATTTCCATCAAGTCTAACTAATTTAACATCATCAAATGTCGACCATCATTTACATAATACCAGAAATAAAGATGACTTCCATTTAATGACCAAAAAGTATAACATATGCTACAAATCTGTATTCCATCAAGGGTTGATTGAATATAATAAATTATACTCGGAGATAAAAGACCAGAAAACTTTGACAAAATTTAAAGTAAAATTGAGAAATCACTTGTTAAATCTACAATTATAGGTTGCCCAGCATTCACATCATACACCTTATGGCTTGAATTTACTAGTTCTAAGTTGTTTACAATTGTTCTGTTTATGTAGCCAAATGTGCTAAATAAATCTTTCTACTACTACTACTACTACTACTTTTCTTGATACGCAATACCCGTGCCGGTCGGGAATTTTTCAAGAAAACGAAACTTTGAATGTTGCCAATGCTCCAAAATATTCTTTAAACATCCATTAACAAAATCCCAAACCATTTCAGGAAACTGTGAAATTTCTTTTTCAATTGTTAACCAATCACGTGCTCAGTTAATACTCTGCGTGAGTGCTAGAGAGTTGCAACATGTAGGGCGGCCGCTAGCAGCGGGGGAGAACCATTGAGCGCGCGTTCGACTAACAATTAGAAAACAAAAGGTTTCCCCTTTTTCCAAATATTGTATCGCTTAGATCTGGAAAACTATCAACTTTAGAGAAAAGTCCTAAAGCACCTTTTTGTCAAAAAAAAAAACACTTTGACCGGAGCGAACGATTACTGAGTTTGTTTAAAAAAGATTTGACGCCAATTTGCGACTAGCAACATGCAGATTCATTAAAACGAACTCTTTTTGAATAAGAGTACGCTAAAAATCTGAATCAGAATATTTTCCCATCGGATGCGAAGATATTGCCCCGAATAAGTGTTACCTTGTGTCAATGATATAAGGATGCATCATTTTCAAAGCATGAAGATCATTCGCCAAAGATTGTCCTACTAATATAGCGTCTTGCGGTAATAATTTTTTCAATTCTTCTTGTACATTTTTCAGCTTTGTCGTTACGTTCCTCATCATTTTCTTATTAATTCCAGACCACTTCGTCAAATAGTCCACGATTTCATTGTCGGGTTTTACTAGAGTGTCGTAAAATACTTTGAGGTTTTCATCAACTACAGATACTCGCGTAAGTTCCAATTCACCTGTAAAAAGCATGAAGTGAATCAGAATGAATTGATCAACAAGAACAGGGTGGCCCAAAATTAACCTTACAATTCAAATTCTTTTAATATACATAAGTAGCTCTTTAATAAATGGGATGTCTATGCATGTATACCTGTGGAAGTCTTGCACATTTCACAATCAATCGCAAACATAGGACTGAAAGGTGTAACATCTTTATATTTGTCTTTAGTCAAACGATATCCAGCATACTTTCTTTCTACCAGCCCTTGTATAGGGAGGGGAAAATTTTCTTCCACCATCTGCCATCCAGAAAGCAGCAGCTGCGTCCTTGGAAACTTGTCCGAAGCCGGAAGTTTGGAGTCGAGACATATCGATTCAGAGACATCTTCTTCCATTGGAAAGAAGTTCTTCACTGTGTCGAACAATTCGTCGCTTTGAAGGACTGCTTCTTCTAATGTACCAAAACTATTGATGAACTTTTTCATTTGAGAGCCTACAAGAAACCATTGATATTTAAAGAATGTAATTAATTTTAAAGTCTGGAAATTAATTTCGACAAATATACTCTCAGGAGAATGTCACTTGATCAGTACTGTATACTGTGATATGTATCACCAATATTTACTCATTATTCCGTTAGAATCAGTTTCAAGGGTCGTAGATAATTTAGAATGCACCCTCCTGCACTCTTTTTTAATTTCATTCGAATAAATACACATGCAATGAGGTTAATTTGAATAAGCATATTTGTGGTCGAGATATATTTCGATCATTTTCATGCGTTAACATCTCACAGTGTCTTGGACCATTTTATAAGTGCTGTAAAGAAGACCATTGAAATTGAATGAAATTTCTTAATAAGTTTAATGAGATTCCATTTGTTATGAGATTTGTGTTTCATTATATATATATACATTCTAATATTATGGACTATGTTCTTTTATCCAAAAAAAGATGCTGCTGACTGAGCATTGAGCCCCACCGAGAACTCCGGGCCTGGGGGTAAAAGTCCCCTATCCCGTTTCTCGTCGGGCCGACCAGTTTCATATCAGCCTTAGCTTAAATACGATTTCAAGTAACATTTAGGAAAAATAAGTATTTCAGAAAATATTTTGGAGTTGTACTAATACATCTAGAAAAACAATATTTGCTAGTTTTTGCTTCTTTGTTGAACCCACTTGAATGTTCATAATTGGGATTATATCTATCATTAGATAATACCTTCAACCTTCATATATCAGCAAGGTTGAGGTAACAAATCTAATCAAACTAAATTGGAGTATTAGATAAAATATGAAAAAATAAATCGATACAGTATTACCTGTCAGATTATCATCAGAATTAACGTTTGCCTATTAAGTGTTAGACCATAGATAAGAGTTGCACCAACCTGTTAGTGGGACCATAGATAAATCCTTAACAATGTCACTTTTGTATGATGCAGGTGTGATCATTTCCAATTTATGGTCGAAAGTAGAGCTTAGAAATGGTAATAAACTTTCATGATTAAGGAAGTCGTAGAGCGACACGTTTTCTATCACCAGCAAGTTTGTGTTGGTTAGTCTGTTATATTTATCAAGAGCACACCACCTACAAAAATAATATTTAAACGGCTGCTGTGAATAATTACTATTATTTTGGCCTTTGCCAAAGATCGATGGAAAATGACTGCCTTGTCTCTCTCAGTGCCATCCTTGCGCCTACAGGGGCCTCGAAAGAGAGTTATAAAATACCCTACTTTTTGGCTACTAGTCAATTCTTGGTTCAGAAGAAATGGAATCCAGAGCCGCCAACTTGAATAAATTATACTGTGCGCGTTACTCATGGAATCCCTGAGTCGTCAATTATTTCTGTTTAGGTATGCAAACATCGATGTAGAGAGTTTTGTAGAGCTTAATGAGCAATTAGATAAAGAGCTTCTGGCCAGCGGCTGTAAAAGTCAATTTCGATATTCTTGTGTCGTTAATTCTGTGGTTTTTTTGAGTATTGCCTACCATCAATACTCAGTTTTCTATTTTGAGCCCACATTTAGTTCCTCCACTATTCAAACTACAAATTCCAAAACTATCCAAGCATACTAAATCACACATCACCAGAAATCACAAAGCAACAAATAAAGTTTAATGTGCTGCGAAAATGGACACAAGAAATTTGCACACACACTAAAAGAAGTGCTCCTAAATCAAACCTATGTATACTGAATTGAGTGTCGTGATCAGTGTTCCAAAAATCACGATTTAAAAAAATCAAAAAACCTGTTTTTTTTTTCGATTAAACTGTGATTTTTTTATCATCACTTTGTAAAGATTTTTTCCTCAAACATTACACTAATGAACTTTTAAATAACTTATTTTAATTATTTTTCTCTATTCGCCCAAAAAAATGTTGTCTGGGTTTAGAGTAAGAAAATCTCTTCAGCGACACAAAAAAGACTTGTCTTGACATGTCGCGCGCATGCCGCGGCTTCTTTGTCGGAACAAGATAATTCGTTTGTCTTTATAATCGGTTGACGCGAGACGGATCATTTCCTAACTTATAATCGGCCCTTACGTTCGTATATAAATTGCGTGTTCCTATTTAGCTGAAATGTCTCGAAATGGTGGTAAAAAAAGACCCTATTTAGCAATATTTGTTGAAAAATCGAATAAATCAGGCGGAAAAACCGCAAGCAGAGCGAGCTGTAAAAAATGCAAATTTGATTTAAAAGGAATTGTTGAACGGATGGAAAGACACTAGGAGGTATGTTAGCAAAAGGGAAGCAGATCAACAGTACTTGTTCAGGACTAGATTTAAATGTAAGTACAATTTACCAGTATTATTTATTCGTTTAGGTAATATTATAAACTCTAATCTGTTTTTGTTGTTGTGAACTGTGTTTTCTTAAGTATAATTTATTAATATTTACGTTGGATTGATGATGATTAGTTATGTTTTGTACACATGAAATAAATATTTACGTTGGACTGATGATGATTAGTTATGTTTTCAAGCTTATACATAATTTATGCAAACTCTTAGTTTTAAATAAACTATCCTCCTTTTTTGAATTTCCTGTTGTGCTACTTCAGTTATTTGCTTCGGCGACTTATTTTTACAGCAATTTAGAATTTGATTTAATTCACCATTATAATTGAAAAAATCAATTGATTTAAATTATCGCAACTCTGTTAGGAGTTAATGACATATGGCAAATTTTTGTGTTGTTTGCCCTGTATATGGATTTTCTGTTTGGCAATAAAATATTATTATTATTCATCCAACAAGTTTTTGAATGCATCCACTTTAGGCACAATAATATATTCCTGGGTTCTTTATATTATTGAACATTTCATCACAAAGTTTAATTCGCCTTTAGACGTGACGCTGATGGACGCCGTCGAGACCTACGCCATTTCTCTCCAGAGGTTGACTCAAGGAGCGACTATTCTATTCAGGAATAGCCCCTCATTTCAAGAATGAATTGCCGGGGTTCTGGCAACATGAAACGATTCACTAGTTGGCCTACAACCAATAGCAAGCTTTTTTCCTTTGTCGCTCTTAGATTGGCAATGCTGCCGTACATGTCAGATTGCGAGAAGCAATGAGTAGTTTTTCTGATTGTTGTAGGAAAAAATACTGACCTAGCTGGTGAATATGGCGAATGTACCCCAATCTGTGAGTACATAATCAAATGCTGCAGATCAGACAGAAACATTGGTACTCTATCATTGATGTTAGTGGTTAAACTGGCATTTACACCTAATTCCCTCAACTTGAAATTGGGCTGATTTTTTATTCTTGTTGTTTTTTCCCTTAATACTTTCTTCAGGGCAATTAATTCATCACCTTCTAATTTGGGCTTTCCTGAAGGGCCAAGTTCACCTATCTTTGGAGGTGGTGGTTCATCCATCAAAGATTCATCTCTGTTTATACATCTGCAAGTAGTAACAAGTTATTTTTCAATGAACACTATGGATGTTGCAAATATTCGCATCCGCATCAATTTGAACATTTGCAACCACATTTGTCAATATGGAAGGATGTGCATGCAGATGCAAATGTACGGCAGGTCACAAAAATCATTTATATGGTAGTGCATGCAGATTTTTATTGCCACCAGTAGTGAACAGGTGTTCCAGTAATGCAGGTTGATCAAGACAGTTGACAAAAAAATGGAAATAGTTACTTATTGATTGGCTGAATAGGTTCTGTTTGCTTTCGGCCTCTGCGGCCATAACCAACCGCGTACGTTGTTTCATGTTTTTCAGCAATCATAAGTATGGCACAGGTCTAGTTATTTTGAGACAGATGATTAAAAGCAAACAAGTAAATATGGATCTATTGAAAAACTCAGTATTGACTAAACAACATCTCCATGTTGTTCTGGTCATAGTCTTGTTCAAGCAGCAAGACTATAGGATAAGTTTCATGACTTCCATTAATACATTAACTGCGGGAGGGGCATTTGCTTGTCAGATGTGTGGTGTGTTACATATCCCTGGCATGCCGTACTATAGTGTGGTACATATTCCTTGGGATTCGTATCATTCAGTACCTTAGGTGACAGTGCAATCCCAAGATTATAATATCTATCAAAAACATATTTTTGTACTTTTTAACCTTATTAGGCAAGTATAGCATGTTACTCTGTTTGTTAGAAGGTGGTGAGATATAATGATGATTAGGTTATTTTATATTTCTAGCAGATGAAACCCAATTACAGGAAATGCTTAAAATTAACAAAACAATAATAATAAGTGAAAAGACATGCTATTTAGACTTCAACTTAAAGCATCATTAAGCCTAACTAAACTTGGAGAAAAATCAATAGCAATAAATGACTGATCCACAATTGTCCTTATAAATATCACATGACACAGAGTTAAAAAAACTGCATGTGGCATGAATAGTGATTTCAACAATCATTTGTGCAGTCAGCTTGACAATAAAATGCCTTTTGTTAACTACTCCCTTACTCCCAGCCTTCAAACGCAGAAGTATATTTCTTCAAGTAAGTTTGGACAGTTAATCTCATTGTGAATGAGAACATATTAAAATAACAAGAAAAAATATTATGTCTTGTTGACAGTGAATATAAGAAGAAATCTAACAGGTAGTATGACAGAAACCTCTTGATTTATTGATTTTATTTTTCTATTTCCTCTCAACAAAAAACATTGTATAGGAATTGTCATACATTTTCAAATCTAAAAAACCTATATCTGACAAAAAACACTCAAATAGTAAAAATAAGATTTAATGAGATATATCACAATATTCTTCCATAAAAGCTACTTTCAATTGAATATTCTTTTAATTCGTATATGTCTTTGGATAAGAACAGTTGAACAGCTTCAACCATTAAAACCAAATTTTGGTATATTGGTATATATGCTAAATACTACAGTGATTCGAATGAAATTTTATTAAAATAGGGTATGTAAAAAGCAAACAAAAAAGAGTAGACTATAATGACTACTCATTGGCAGTATGCTAGTGTCAGAAACGCGTGATTAGAGATGCCAAGCATAATTTGTCTATTGGTTTGTTCGTACAGCATGTTTGCTGACGATCAGGAAACTGATAGTTGGTGACAAGTCATGACCTAGTTTACGCAGTTAGCTGTCACGGACACGTTGCTGACTGCATCAATTGCGTTCATGAGAACGTTACGAGTTGGCTGACACAGGTAAGACCGATTACCAAGTGATCCGCTGTTCGTACAGAACCTTCTGACTGTTTGATGACTGTAAAATTAGTCAGCAGATAATTTGCCAGTAAATTGTCAGAGCTCAAAATCAAGTACAATCATTATTCGAATGTATAGTGTTTCAGAAGGAAGTAGACAATTTTGGAAAAGTTGGGGTATGATCATTTGCTGTAAACAAGAGTGATCTAGAATTTTTCCTCCAACTGCCCGAATTTTCCTCTATAGAGGAAAACATGGACACTTTCTAGAAAAAATAACAGCACCCAAAAATGTCAAGTAGATTTACTCAGTAAGTCCCCTGCAGTGATTATGCATGAGAAATGTAGAAAGTATTGTGAGTGACTTTTAATAAAACTCAGATAGTAGGGTTTTTGTTCCCTTGTCGGCCAGCCTCGAAGTGTATGCATGGAAAAAAAAAACAAAATAACGAATTCTGGAGATTTTGTGATACAGCTTTTTTTCATGCATGCCCACGGAGAGGGACTGGCCGACTGTTTCTGCTGGGGTGGAACTAATATTTTCCTTAAACAGGGTATTTTAATATGGGCAAAGTTGCGTAGTGAGGTGATCAGCAAAATGTCGCTTAGAAAGCTTTGAAATTAAAAGTACTTCCGGAAAGAAACGTAAAAAATGAAATTTGCCAAAATGGTTTTAATTTTATTTATGGTGGGATTTCAAAATAAATTGCGCATCAACTCTGTCACATTTTCTCCTCTACAAGAGGGCACAATTAGAATTTCAGTATGACGTTTCGTCTCTTGTCGTCCAGCATCAACTTAATTTTTTCTTATAGATATGTCATACATTGACATTGCAAAACCTTAGTTATTCCAGAAGTTCCTAGGTAGGCCTTGAAATTATCAGATTTATTTGTTAGCATAGCAACAGTTTGGAAGACTGTGAAGACCTCTGCTTATTTATGGTTATTATTGTCATTACCATCAATAAAATTTTCATTTCGTATTCAGGTTTCACTATATCTTTTTAATTCCTTATAACTTTGATCCATTAACAAATTTATGGTCAACTAACGAAGTACAACACTGAATTTTGGGTTGAAAAGTCCAATTAAATGTACAAAATTCCAATAGAGTGCCCATATGATAAAACAAAATTGATGATGGAAGTCGAAAGAAGAAATGTCAAATTTAAAATTTGACTACGTCATCTTGTAGACGAGAATAAGTAACAATGACAATATGCAATTTATTTTGAAATCCCATACCAAATAAAGTCAGGAAAAAATAGAGCGATTTTGGGATAAATTTATTGAGCGAAACAAACATCTAATAATTTCAAGGCCTACCTAAGAATTTTTTTAAGTAACTAAGGTTTAGCAACGTCAAAGTATCACGTATTATGCATTTTTTTAATCAAAATTAAAAACTCTATGCATCTGTACAAAAATAATAAAGTTGATGCTAAGGACAAGAAACAAACCGTCATATAGAAATTCTGATTATGCCTCATTGTAGAGGAGAAAACGTGGCACCGTTAATGTGCGATTTATTTTATATATATATATATATATATATATATAAATAAAGTCAGCAAAAGATTAATACGATTTTGTACTCTGGATTTCGAAACTGTGTCAGTTTGTTAACTACCCCATATAAGCGACTTCATATCACTTACAGTTTCCAAAATCTCAATGGTAAGTACCAACTTAGAAACACCCTGTATGACTCTCACTAGAAGAAAGAAGTGAAAATACTACAAGGATTTAATAACGTCTTTGAATAATAAAGGGTGTTATACACTAAAAAGCTAAAACAGCTGAACATAATTACAATTATCAAGATCTGTTTACATAGCTATAAGTTTCACAGAGCTCACAACATGGACAAAAAGAACTGAGACTACGAAAATCCCATAGAAGTAAGACTTAAGTCGCGTAATTTCGCATTTTGCAACTGTAACAAAAATTTTCAAAAGCTTAATGATCACAAAAATCGTATTAATTATGGTTTATGAAAGTTATGTTCTCTATTGTTTGGATTTTTCATACTGTATTCATAATCTTCAGTTTGCCATTACCGGGTCAATAAACAAAATATTGAGCACAAAGGACATTGGCGCTGGCTGATATTTAAAATGGAATTTCATTAAAATTTCTTCTGACGCTGGCTCACCCGAAAATGTTACAAAAACTTGTTTCCATTGAATTGTGGCACTGTTTTCTATATAAAATTCAGGCCTTTGGGTTTTATTTTCTCTTCAGTAGATCTTCAAGGTCTTTTTTTTTTTTTTATATTCCAACTACCACGAAGGCCTAAGGCCTATACACCCAAGGGGTACCGTGGGGCTATAGGGGGATACAGGGGAAAGGGGGGGAACGCCACACGGACTCTGGCGAGGGAACACGTGTGCATGCAACATGCACACATTCTGGCCCCGCCTACGAGATCCGTCGGGTGGTACCTCTGCGCTCGACAGTCAGAGACCGTCTACCACCTACGGACAATCACAATATCCATAGCCAAGAGAAAAATTTCTCCTGGAACGGGACTCGAACCCGCACAGCGCACGGTGACTGATCAGGAGACCGAAGAGTCTACTACTGCGGCCACCGCTGCTGCCTGTCTTCATCTTCTTGGTATATCGCTCAGTTTTTTTTACACCGAAGCAGCCGCGCAGGTGAACGCTACATGCCACCGTACCGCGGCTGCTTTGATGAGCTTAATGAAACTTTGTTATTCCAATTTTTAAACTGCCTGACGTTGTTAGAACTGGGAAAAGCTCCTCGTGTAGATTGTTACACGATCTCGACACCATCGGTACAAAGGAGCAGTCTTATCAGAGAGTTCTAGATGTACGAAGCTCGACACGGTTATGATTGGAGGCCGAAGTCAGGCAGGCACGTCGCGCGGCGACACCATGGAGGAGAGCTCTGAGAAGCAAAGCCCGTTGGCGTAGCTAGATCGTCAAGGGCCCGTCGGTGCGAAGGTGTTCCCAGACCGTCCATTAGAGAATAGTAATCGACCATTAAATGCCTCTTGCGAAGCAATTTTTGGTCATCAAGATAGTTTCGACACACTCTGATACCTGTCACTGGTTGACTGGTGTCCCCTGATCTGTCAGAAGGTTCTGTACAAACAACGGATTAGCTGACGGCAAACAGTCAGAAACTGTACGAACAGGTAACATCTCTCCAATTCTGATTTTGACAGTCACTGAAAAGTTACCGACTACTGTATGAACAAACCACTTATTGTTGGTAGTGTTCAAATTCCCCAGGGATATGTAACACATTTAACGTGTTAATTAGATACATTTTGACTAACGTTCAACAGCTTAGAAAGAATGTATCCAATAAAAATGTGTTCATCTACTGTCTTGGACATTATGGAGGTGTGTCATCAGGGACGCATGGTTTCAGCTTTAGATCAAATGCATACATATTTTTTACATTACAGCAAGGAAAATATTACAACAAAAATTTAGACTGTATTAGAAGATACTTCAAATCATTATGGTTATATGGCATAATGTATATAAATATTTAGAAATCTGAAACCATGTATGTATGTACTTTAACTCTCTAGAACCATTCTTTCATCATAGGAAAAGGGTATTTATTCTAAGTACTTATTGGAATAGACATTATACAGCAATAGTGATACCTGCTGAAAGTAAATTAACATTATAAAAGTGGATGATAAGGACAATGTTATGAGGTGTTACATAGTTTTTCAAACAGTGATCAAGGTATAGTGGTTATGATTGATTCCATGAATACTGGCCACTCTCAGAATATTTCAAAGTAAAGTCAACCAATTTAAAACATCCCTTTGACACTTACTCCCCTTTAGCACTTTTCAGCCTTTTGGCACTGGGTTCGGTCTCTGGCATAGGCGAATCAGGGGACTGAGTCTCTTGTTCTTTCTGTTTGCTCTTCTGAGCTCTATCATACTCATTCAATTTCACAATATCCAGCAAGGCTGCCATTTTTTTCTTTTTATTCTCAATTCTTAACCGTCTCTTGGAGCTTTCTCCTGTCATAGTGTCCCCAGAAATTAACCAGTATCTACGAATTCTCAAATTAGGTTGAGCATCTATTGCTTCAGAATACTTACTTTGAACAAAATTTTATGTTTGAGAATAAAGGAAATCGACACGCTAATGATAATTTTAAAGAAGTCCCGTAACATGCCCTGATATGTTGTAATTTTAAGTGAAATATACGTCACGAAAAAGTTAGACAAAAGAATAGAGAAAATTTGAATGGAGCTTACCTGTGACATTGGCTGACAGTAACAAAAATGGGAGTGAATATGGAAAGCTAATCTATTTGGATATCGCTGGGAATGTAGAAAAAATATTATCAGTATATCAATCTTTGTATTTCACAAATTGCTTTCTCGTATCCGTGCACCGAGTCACTGGGTTTACTTTTAAAATACTCACAAAGGATTTTTCTTGAAGCAGACTATAAGTATTACAATACAGATTTGTTCAAATAAAGGGTTTTATTAAGTTCCAGTTGAATCTGGAAAATTTAGATCTTTATTTTTTAGGTTGTGCGTAAAAATAACCAGACTTTTTCTTAACCTAAGTTAAACTGACACGGAACTAGAAATCACAAAACATCACCCAAAGAGCAAAATTGTGACTCAGAATGTCAACTTATAATACATTGTTATTTGAAAAATGTGAACGCCATATTCTAGGTTATAAGTGTTCAATGATAACAACTACTTGTACTTTCATTATTGTACAACAAAGCCAGCTTACACGTTTGAGGTCGAAAATATGCTGAAGCAATAATTCTTGAAAAACATTCAACCTTCACTATTAGAAACTGTAATAATAGCCAAAAGCATTTCAGATGACCAAATTACAGTAACTAAATTTGAATAGCCTCTTCATAATATAATTTCTTATACTCATGCTGTCTCAGAAAAGAATTCAAAATCCTCATCTTGTTTCACAATCACAATGGATATATAGAGAAGCCCATTCCATGAATATTAAATAAATTTACAAATAGGAAGAATTAACTTACATCCAAACAGCTAAAAAAGGTATATTACTATATTTTACAAAATAGCCAATTACTCATTCATTTGAACATTTGTAAAAAGATAAAATCAATACAATAGGAATGTTGATTATAAATATAAAATACTGAGAATACAATAATAAGTCAGTTAATTTCTGTAGCTTCAGCAAAAACTGAACCAATATTATAATAGTATAAATATGAGCATAAACCGCTTCTTTCCTTCCCTTCCAATCAAAAAATGTGAAAAAGTATAGATGAATATGTGTATTTACTAAAAAAGTGGCTACCTATCTGCAAGATGCTCTGTAATAGCTCTTTGTCTGATAGGTGTGCTATGAGTGCTGTTGCCTCATACGTTGATGCAACCTAGCACCCCAGAAACTCTCCAAATCAAACGCTTTGAAGTCTTTTAGTTGGTGAGCAGTTTCGTCCTTGTAGTACATGACCGAGTTGGAGCCTTTGTCCATCTCTACTTTTGTCCAAGCATCATAGATGTATTTAATGAGATCATCATGTTGGGCATGCACTGGCCCCACCGGCCCCTCATTCACAGGCAGTCGGGGGCCCATGTTACCGTTTCCAGGTCTGCGGTTGTTGCCGTTCATGTGAGGCACTCCGATTCGCGAACCACTGAAATCGTCAACAAAAAATCAATGAAGGTTCTGGTAATCAAAAGTGTGGGATTGCTTACCTCATTTTGATGTTGAAATAGGTGTGAAAGTAAATTTGTTAAAAGTGAGAATGCTCACAGTTATGCAGATTGCAGAATGATTTCAGTCCAAACACAAATAAGGAAATGCTATTTGAAAACAATAAACATAATTATATCAAAAGCTTGTGCAAACGTCAAACACACTTCACTCTTGACAGCCTTCAGACAGGGGTTAGAGATGGGATGGCTGCACCGATGGCTGGTGATCACGCGATCACGGTGATTGATTGAGGTAGCTGACATGACACTGATAGTTCAATCGGTGAGGTTATTCTGTATTGTTATTGTTTACTATTTTGATAAAAATGGAACACCTTGCTTTTGGTACACAAAGGTATTTATGTTTTTTGATATTTATTTACAGATTATATTTCAAATAAAATCATATATTTTTTAGACTGGTACATTTGGATCTTAAAGGTGCTCCCCCAAAAGTTAGTTATTTTGAAAAGGTAAGCAATTTTTGTTGACCCATGTAAAAATATAAAGGGATACAGCTAACATGTGAGGTTGTTTGGCATGAGGTAATTATTTCTATTTTGTAGTTATTTCCTTTCATAAAGGATATTGGCGCAACTGGAATATTATTAGAATGGGAAGACACATTTCCATATACAAAGGAGCTTATCCAAATTGGGGGCCTATCGGTCAGTGCTCAAGCAAATGGAGCTCCATACTCTTTAGAAGAAGCTCACCAAATACTTGAGCTAGGTAAGTTTCTCCTATAACTCTTTGGTTTTATTAGCAAGAGAATAAAAAAGGACAGAACATTTGGAAAAGTATCAATATATATTTATCCAGACATAATTATTTACAGTAGAACCTCGATTATTCGTCAACTTCCGTTATTCGTCACCCATCCCATTTGGCTCAAAAATATGAAATAGTGTGTCGATTAAGAAAAGGAGAAAGCGCTACAGCACTATCAAAAATTTATAATGTTCCCCGAACTACAATTAATGATTTTAAAAAACATGGAGATATCATTGAAAACCATATCAGCAAAATGGAATCAACAGATGGGGATGTCACTCATCGAAAAACGATGAAATTAGCTACCCACAATGAATTAGATGAGGTTGTTTTTTACTGGGCAAACAGCAGCGAAGTCAAGGAATTCCTTTATCAGGCCCAATTATTCAACAAAAAGCATTAGATTTCAATAAAAAATTGCCAAACTCCGATCCATCTTTTAAAGCAAGCACAGGATGGTTGGACAAATTTAAAACTCGACACCGAATAAGGCAGTTATCTATCGAAGGTGAAAAATTAAGAGCTAATAGTGTCAGTGTGGTAGAATATGTTAACAAGCTTCGCGAGGAAATTAAAAAGCGTGGTTTACAAAGAATTCAAGTTTACTACTGTGATGAAACTGGCTTAAATTGGAAGGCGCTTCCTCAAACGACATTAGCTTCATCTTCTGAGACGTCAGCACCTGGCTATAAAGTTCAAAAGGAACGCATAACGGTTATGGTTTGTGCAAATGCTAGTGGTGATCATAGGATTCCGCTGTTGGTCATTGAAAAAGCAAGAAAACCTTGTGCTTTCAAAAACATGGATTTGGGATTATTGCCTGTGAAATATAGTGCCCAAAAAAGTGCATGGATGAGTCAAGATATATTTATTAATTGGTTTAAAACAGGTTTTCTCGCTGAAGTTAAAAAATACTTACGTGAAAATAATCTTCCCGAAGAAGCTATGCTTTTAATGGATGATGCGCCAACTCATCCTATTGAAGAGTCGAAGTCCGAAGATGGTAAAATAACTTGTCACTTTTTGCCTGCAAATACGACATCCTTGATTTAGCCTATGGATCAAGGGGTTATTGAAAGTTTTAAGAGAAGATATCGAAAGGCTTTTATTCAAGGACATCTCTGAAACAGATGCGGACTTAAAACAGTATTAGAAAATGTTTACCATAAAAGATGCCATATGTATTGCCGCTGAAGCTTGGAACAGTATACCTGCAGAAACCTTGAATAAAAGTTGGTATAAATTGTTGCCTACTGAAAACACAGCTATGGATCAGAAAGAAAATCGAACACCTAATATTTCATCCATAAAGCAAACATTTTCATATCTTCCTGGATTTGAAGAAGAAAATGACATTTCTAATTGGTTAGATATGGACAAACAGGATGTAGGATATGATATTTTACCAGACGACGAATTAATTGACCACGTTTTAGAAGCCAATGATCATGAAGATTGTGAAGATCCCTTACCTGATAATCCGGAAGGTAGCATTAGCCATGGGGAAGCTGAGGATATGGTAACAAAAATTATACAATGGTACGAAAATCAAGAGGAAGCAGAACTCGTTCAACTACGCTGCCTTGCAAGAAAAAAAAGCTCCCAAAAGATAAAGCAAAAAAAAACACAGACTTTTTCAAAAAACCATAGTGTTATACATAATTTAGGTTACTGTTTATGACATTATAATGTTTATACATATATGTTTGTTTATTACTTTTTTTGATTAGTATGTTCCCAAGTTGTTTTTAGTTTGTTTTAATAAATTCCTGTCGTTTTCTATTTTCCGTCTTTTTCCCGTATCCGTCGCACCTTGGTCCCGACCCCTGACGGATAATCGAGGTTGGGGGTCAGCATGTTAATTACTGGTTCTAAAATCGTGAAGGAAACAGGCCATGATCACAGTGGAGAAGTTCACCTACTCCAATTGAATCAGGTGGCAGTATTAGTAACCATGGTGCTAAGCAACTGGTGAGATGTATTCTAAGCTCACATCAAAAAAGATGCATGTTCACATCTCGAAAAGTAAAGTCAAGAGACAGTTTCAAAGTAGTGGGTGCATATTTAGACCCCTATTATAATTTGATAACTAGAAATTCATATTTCAAGGGCTACAGCTTGAACTGCATAATGGATTTTTATGTATGAATTTTTGTTGGATTCATCTTAAAGTGACATTATCTGTATTGAAATTTTTAGAAAATAAAATGGCGGATTTTAATAAGTATGTTCAACCTTGGAATTCACATTTCACAGGCTACAGCTTAAACAGCTTGATGGATTTAACATATTGGGTACTGTTTGTCTTACTAGTGTGAGTGAGACTGAAAATAAAATTTGACAAAAATAAAATGGTGGATTTTTGGCAAAAATTTCAAGTTTGATATTTCTATTTCATGGACTACAGCTTAAATGACTTGATGTACTTTGACATTTGAGGTGTCCTTAGATTCATCTTGATAGCAAAATTAAAAATGCATTTTTTCTGTCTTTACAGTCCAGCTTTTTCTATTTAAAAATAGTAATTGATTTTTTCCAGCTGCAGATTGTAATTTGACTGTAATACCATTAGTTCAAACATTTGGACACATGGAATTTGTCTTAAAACACGAACAGTGGCGTGGATTGCGGGAAGTAGAGGCATACCCTAGCTCCATGTGTCCGAGCAATAGTGAAACAATGCCTTTGGTGCGGAGCTTGATAAAGCAAATTGTTGCATTCCATCCGAATATTCAGTATCTCCATATTGGAGGTGATGAGGTGATTGAAAGCACTTACTTAGTATTCAATTTATGAACCATTATAATTTCCTCCCATCATCCACACTCGTAAATATAGTGTTAATAAGAGGTGATTCTGAAAAGAAAAGCGAATATAATACCGGGTGTTTAAAATTCGACCCTCACCATTGGGATCTCGGAATATACGAAGTTGCTTAACGGGGGGCAAAGTTGCGTATTTAGGTAATTAACAAAATGCCGCTAAGAAAGTTGAGAAATTCAAAGTACTTCTGAAGAGAGACAGAAAAAATTATTTATCCCAAAAGAGAGAACAAACCTCTATTTGAAAATCTGTCTCTCTTCGGAAATACTTTGAATTTAGAAACCTTCTAAGCAGCCTTTTGTTAGTTTCCTTAATACGCAACTTTGCCACCATTAAGCGATTCCATACCTCTTACCGTTTCCTAGATCCTAATGATGAGGGTGGAATTTGAAACACCCGGTATATGGGTCCGACAATGCTTCGTTTCTAAGACAAAGGGGTGAAGCTTTTTTGCAGATTACATTTTTCCGTAATAATCATAACATTTTACTTTGTTTTGTTAGAACTTGCTGGAATTCAAGGTACAAACATACATCCGGAAATCTAGATTAAGTTAGATGAAAAACGTATCGGTATATAAAAACCACCGCTGAAAGAAAAGATTTAGGAGATTCAAATGTAGCAATCTAGATGGGTAGAACAATTTCCGGTTCTAAAAAACCTATTTTTCATAAACTCAAACTTTTAGGCGACACATCTTTAGTTGATCAATTTCAATACGATTGACTGAAAGCGTGCTAAGATTTTTTCGCAAAAAAAAACGTATGAAAAGACATTCCAAAAAGATTTTGACTCCTTGTATCTTAACCCATGTTTGTGTTTTTTTGACAGGTATTTTATTAACACTGTGTATTGACAACATTGCACAATCTGATATCAGTGATTATATATTTTTTGCAGATATGGCACATGGGGATATGCCATGCATGTCAAAAAAGGGTACAAACTAGTAAATATGGTAAGGCTGCATTGTACCTGGACCACATCACTGAAGTCGCACAATATATTAAAGATAACTATCCTAATATTAAGATAATTATATGGGATGATATGTTGCGAAACATTGATCTCAATATTTTACAAGGTAATTCTGAACAGATATCTTTAGTTGCATAGTAAGTCGTATAGTTCAGTATTTTATTGCTCCCGCTTTTGGAGTTGAGGACGTGAGTCTTAAGAAATTCATCATTTTAACATAAGTGAGAATAGTGATCGCAGTAAAAACGTTCCTGCAAAAAATAGTGAAAATTCGGATATGCATGGCCGGAAAACAAGAAGTTTTTCCTTGAGCATGAATGGTTTATCAAAATCAGACCTAAAGGAAGTATCGGGACAAGGAACAAAAATTCGCAAAAAGTGAGGAAGATAGTTCAGTGATAACAACGAAGCAAACGAGACTTACGAGCGTAACCCCTACCAGAGTCGCAAATTCCTGGGGCATGCCTTAACGTCGGACAGTCGGTAGATGAGGCCACTTGTTATGATGACGCATTTAAACCGAGAAATCAGTTTTACGAACACACTCATCTGCAAAATAACCACAAGAAAATGCAGAATAATCACACAAAAGAGTAAGGTCTGAAAATATATTTGAAACTGAAAATGTGCATAAGAAACAACGTGATGAAAATTCTGTGTCTGGGCTCATCAATGATAAAGACTCTCAATCAGTAAATAAAGATCTGTTCTAGAGGATATTAGGAACATTTTTAGTCAACGCAATTGCACAAGAGAACAAGGATCAAGTTGTATATATACATATAAATCTGCAAGTGTAACGGAGCTTGAAAAATGGAAACATTGATTTATGCCATTAACTACCAAAATTAGGCTTCAGAATGGGATAGTTGAAAAAAGAAAAAGGCATGCTAAAACTCAGTCAACAAAACAATAGTGAAAAGGCAAATGAAACAGATATATGCATAGGTCACGAAATCAAAAACTGGAGTAGACCATGCAGAAGAAAAATCATAAGAGGAAAAATTGCCAACACCAAAAACAAATAGGAAACACGATATTGTAATTAGGATTTCTAACATAAATGACCCTAAAGAAGCCATATATAATTTTAGAAAGTTTTGATAAAACGCAAGTTGTTAAGTTGATACAGGCTGTAAACAAAATGGGAAAATCACAACTAAAAGAAAGCCAGTCTGGAATGTCAATGTTTCTGATAACAGCAAAGGTTTTTTGAATGAATAATGGAAAAACAACCATGTATTCGGTGCTTGGGTGTGGATTTGATGTTAATTTAAGGAATCGGTAGTCTCAGCTCCTATTTCATCCCCTTAGACGCTATATAACGCGATATCCGCTCGTCTGGATGTCTATTTGTAGTCAACATATTCATAAATTTCAGAATATTACATCGGCAATTTAGTAGAACCAATGATATGGCACTACAACTCCTCGGACACATTCCAATTGGGCGGGGCGCTGTGGGAGAAGTACATCAACATTTTCAACAATGTATGGGCTGCCACGGCTTACAAAGGGGCCACAAGCAGCTGTCAGTTGATTCCTGTAGTCAGATACCACATCAGCAATCACGAAGCTTGGCTGGCGGAACTGGGGATGCATGGTGGAAAAATAATGAATTTCAGGGGTGTGATACTGACAGGATGGTCGAGGTTCGATCACTATGCGACGCTTTGCGAGCTGTTGCCTTGCGGGGTACCGTCGTTGTGCTTGTGTTTGAAGACATGGTTGGATGGAGGGTATACGCAATATATGCATGAGTAAGTTTAACCCGAATTACAAAAACAGTAAGTTCGATAATGAAGACACACAAATACTCGTACATTCAATTCAGGGTCTTAAGGCCGTCTGCCGCGATACAAAATTTTATGCAAATTCTGTAACAAACTTTGGAAAAACGTGTTATACAATTTTAGTCTTATTTATATAAACTCTTATACTTCCCTTAATTTTGTAAGAAATTGATGTCTAAATGCAGCACAGAATTTCGTATTGTGACAGACGAGCATTGGCAGAGTTTTATGCATTTTAAATGTATTTGCGACAAACTCTAAAATTCTAGATCCTGACGTTTTAAGTCACAACAGGAAACCATGTTGCTCATTTCTACTAGTATCTATTGATCCTTGACATTGACATTAATTCTGGCAAAGACGGTTATACTTTAACCTACATTTTTAACGTGCACCTTGCTGAAGTATTACACCGTCACAAATGCACAGTGACTGACAAGTTTTGCAGAAGTCAAGCATGATCAACGAATTTCAATACAAAAGATCGTTTCCCAGCCCTGGTAGTGCTTGGCCGAGCTACAGTAAGAAGTACAACACATACCTACGAAAACAGACGCATCCAGACAAACATCGCTACGGACTCCGTGACAAGGGTGAACCCCGGGGGCATGATGCCCCCCTGGATAAATCAAGATCTATGACTTTTATTGCCACCTCCCCCCAATGCTTTTCAATTGTCACAACATATTTATGTGACGTGTTAATAAGTAAATATTTAAGTGTAATTTCCAATAACAAGCAATGGAAGATACGATTCTTTTGCTTAAGTTATATACCACCAACTCTATTTCCTGCGAAAACAATATCCATAACAGTGTTTCGGAATTCTTCCATCATTAATGTAAATAAACTGTGAAGGTTATTCGAATTTCAATAGTCAAACCCAAAAAAGCAATTTGAAACTGGTTTATTTGTCAGTGACACAGTTTTTATTGTCTGATAAAAAAAGCAAATCATGGGACTGAGGCGGTTTTTGCACTGACCGATTCAATTGATCGCGTGATTTTAATACATTTCTAAATGGTCATTATTTCTGTGTCATTTCAGTATAGTTGGAAAACTCCTAGGTTATGAAGAAAATAGCTTCCCAAATGTGGACATTGTTCAACCAAAACCATGTCTACCTCTTCCACATCTGAGTTTTCCCGGTTGGCAGGTATTTGTTGGTATTGAGTGGTTAGCAAATCTACGTTTGCGATATAAGAACATCATCAATAGTGACCAGTAATTATATTGTTTCCAAAAGTTTGAGCACCTGTAATGCTATCATTTTTAGGATCCTTACATGGCTCAACAGCTGGCAAGTCGCAAATAACTACACGAATCCTATGCAGATTGATGCTATTTTACCTGTGATAGCCGAGTAAGTAGACGTTTACCTGTATGTAGTTAGAGTCCAAGAGTGTTCGAATTTAAAAATGAGTAATAGTAATAATCTTTATTCCAACACTGTACACTCAATTAAAGAACAATACAATTAGAACTAACATAACAAAGACATCAGACATACAGGGAAAACCAAGTTTGTCTGACGGGTTGAGTTCAATGTGCACGAGAGAGAAGCGCGAGAAGTGTGTATCAACAAATGTTAGAAAGAGATTGAAGCTGGCTGAAGAACGAAGTGACTGCGAAGGTCGTGCAATCTTCCGCGTTGCCAATATGTTACACCAGAAAATGATCGCAGATGCTTTTACGATAGGCTAGGTTTCTGTCAAACCCAAAAAGGAGGTATGTCCTAATATTTACCTTAATATTTTCACCAATGCTGATTAAATCAACACATTCTGAGTTATTGTTACATTTTGCGACAGCGAGTGATCGGAAAATGTAACAAATACCATTACGTCATACAAATTATCACTGCTTAGACAAAAACCATGTGGGTACAGACCATAATTGCAGAATTTGTGGCTATCCTGACCATTCATTTCGACCTAAAATGTAGCGCCGATAGGACCGATCCGGAATATGTACGCTCAAAATAAAACCATTATTTGGTGTAGATCAGGGCTGTCCAACATACGGCCCGCGAACTCCTTTCTTGCGGCCCGCTTCATGGTTCATGCATACATCACAAGTATAAATTACTCTCAAATAACGAATATGCATATACCTATTAAAACTCAGTAATAATGTTGTATAGAAAGATTTTATAATGCGGCCCTCCAAACTGCATTTTTTTAAGTGGCCCTTGGGCCACATTAAGTTGGACAGCCCTGGTGTAGATAATAAACTAACGCATATTTTCAACATGCATCTTAATTCAAGGAACTGAACTGAACGTCTATCTCTTTCTAACAATTCTCTCTCGTACACATTGAACTCAAGCCGTGAGATAAATTTGTTTTTTCAGGGTATGTGTGGTATAAAATGCAATAAAATAAATACAAAAAATCATGATAAAACTTTGAATATGGTTACGCAATTACTATATAAAACACTGATAAGAAGCGTACAGTTTAGTAAAACATTATATACGGGCACATAGTAAATCTATAAAAGACAAATAAGGAAAACGGATAAATACCATTTACAGAGCAGCACACCTCAACGTCCCAACACAGCATAGACTGGTCAGAATTATATTAAGATCATCAAAATTATCACAGTCCATGCAAAATTTATCAAAAGGACTGCACAATTGCATAGTCTACTTAAAGGAGCAATATCTCAAATATTTGTCTTGCCGTTTCAGTTGTAAAAAGTTGAAATAAAAAATCACTTTACTAATACGCAAAATGCATAGCGATGTAGTTTTAATAGACAAGAATGTAAAATTATATAAAATTGATTCAAGGAAATGTGTAAAATCTTACTTATACAAAATTGTAGCATCAATGCTAAATAATTCTTCAACAAACTAAAACAGTTTGACAGACTTGCATTCTATGGATGAATTATGATGTAATTATTATTCTTATGTGAGTCTAAGCTAGCCATACATGATAGTTTACTCGTATGACATCGGTTTCCCTGTTTACAAACTCACACTCTTGAGTGTATGCGATTAGAGGATAGCGTCTACAGTTAAGTTTCCCATGACAATCTTTTCAGGTTATTAATAGAAGTAACTTCGATTGAAAACTACATGAAAGTAAATTTGGATCAACTGTATTTCAACCACACGATTGAAGAGTTGATTGGTACATTGATAACCCCTGTGAAGCAACACTTAAGGCAAATAAAAGCAGATTGTGAGACTCAATTGACCTTTGGTTGCAGGGTGAGAGGGTATAAAAAACTGGATCTTTAATGTTTCTATGGATCACATGTGTATTTTAGCTGATAAGTTTTAAGTTCATCCTTGACTAGCTATTTCAGTTTAACTATATAGTATATAGAATTTCGAATATTTTTAAAGAATTTTTTTGCTTCCACTTTAGAGCAAAACATTATTTTTTTTAGTATGGAGTATGTTTTATTATAGGTGACAACAAACGTTTTACACCAGCAATGTGAAAATTAAGAAACCCTATACAATTGTACAAAACTACTGTATGGTTGAATAGTCATACATGATAAGTTTTTCTACAGTCTATTCGGAATGGAATTTTTCAGTTCTCCTTTGTTCTTTCAAGTTGGCTGTGTACCCGATCTGGTGGTTTTTTAGGTAAAACAACAACCAGATCAGTATCTCTGATGGCTTTTAATCGCACCACTCCGCCTGGGCCAAGTCGTTCCTTTTTGTGATTCGATTCTATGGTCTCGATTCCGGCTGCGGAATCGATTCCTTCCATTCGTTCACGACTCCGATTCCTTTTGATCCCAATTCACTGTAAAGTGATTGCAACGCAAGGGAACGAAACATAGTATGTTTTATATACCGTCGGTAATCGAGTCTACCGTAACTTATAAAAAAAATTCGATGTTTTCAATAAATGCAAATCTCAAATTTGCTTCTGGTAGTAAATAGGAACTATTTAATTCAATATTGCTAGTGACAGAAGAAAACAGATTGGGCAATTTGGCGAGATTACACGTCATTTTTGTTGATTGAAGAATGGGATTCACTCCCTGTTCATCATATGTTCATTTTACGTTCACGTTTTAAGATGGGGTTGAGGAGTTCTCACGTAATTAGGAAACATCGATTCTATTCCAAGTGCGTAAAATATTTGTGTTATGTTAAAGTAAAAGCAAGTAAGGACAAAAAGGTGACGTATAAAATATATTTATGGGACATTCCATGTAAAGCGGGCAACGTATAAAAAGTGAAGTTTTAAAATTCGTTTATATTAGGCTTACACCTACTAGATGTAAAAAAGAAAACACGAATTTTCTGTGTATTATGTGCTAAGTTATCGGCTTCTAAAGAATGGCTGGAATTGCAATTGAGATGTGGTCGTAGTATTTTTCCGAATTAAAGACTATTACATTGAGATATTAGTCTTTTTTTAATAAAAAAATCAAATTTAGAATTCATGAAATTAAGGGGTAAACCGGAAGCAAACCTTTCAAAACAAAATTTGGGTGACTGACCCTTTTTTACTCCAAAATATAGTCTAATTTTTTCAACTTAAATATTTTATTTCTGTAACAAAAACGATGTATATGCCGACATTATTTTGTGTTTTACTCTTCTTTAGGACAAAAATTTTCACAAGTAAATGATTCTTA
Organism: Acanthoscelides obtectus; assembly: GCA_963669975.1. NCBI lineage: Eukaryota > Metazoa > Arthropoda > Insecta > Coleoptera > Chrysomelidae > Acanthoscelides > Acanthoscelides obtectus. Next base: position 49,218,035 of record CAVLJG010000008.1, read on the forward strand.
ACTTCGTATATGTTCCATTAGCCAAAAAGCTACCGATGGAAATTCTTCCAAAATTTACCTCATCACAATTATTACCGAAACATAGCTAAAGGAAGCCACAAATTGAGTCTTCTTCTTTTTAAACTTAACACCACTTCACGCCAAGTTAACCTGCTTTCTGTAATTTTTGAAAGACAGACAACTTAACACAGACATACGTTTTTATGATGTGTATGTCAAAATATAATCAAAAAACATTTGAAACTTCAACATTTCACATTTATTTGGTATTTGCGTGGAATATAAAACATTGAATTGCTACCAAGCATACATTCAACAATCGTTTATACTCCATAACTTATACCAAATTACATTTTTTCTCATTTAAATCCGCTGAAATCAAAAGCGTTAGCGCGACTATTCTTAGTGAGGTATCAGCATTATTCAAATCTGAGCAGCATCGTTCCTTTCAAACAATGTACAAATCCGATCCGACCCGGTTGGAATTGAAACCACCGGAATCGATTCCCTCCTGAAGAGCAAGTGTATTTTAGAAAGCAACAACTTGAGAGATAGAGAGACTCGCATGGCGGTACCGTGGTGTGTGCCCATGGAGACGACGTGATGCAACCAAAAGCTATAAGAGATACCTTCCTGATTTTGTTGCTGCTCCAATTAAAATGCCACCAGATGGGGTACTAAGGCAGCTTGAGAGAACAAAGGAGAGAGGACCTGTGTAGGATTGAATTTGCCTTTAGCAGTCGATTCTGAAGGTAGGTTGACAGAATGGAGGAGGCGCGGGATTAAATCCCGCCAGCCAGTATTTTTCATATCTCTAAAACTGTCATTTTCAAAAACACACACGCTGATGCGGATGCACTTATCCGAAAAATCGGATTGATTTTGCACTTGACGTTTTTAAATGAACAAATTTTCATTAAAAGAAGCATCTTGTATTTGAAAGGGTGCTTATTGATATAGTTTTGTTTAGACACAATTCCTGTAAAGATATTGTCTACGTTCTTCAAGTATTTTTTGTATTATTTATATACATATATGGAATGAAATGTGATAATATGTGTATTAATTACTATAAATGTATGATATATTTTTAGTAGCTTTCAGTCGAATCATGTGATCTTGGTAAGGTTTATTTCAATAGATGTTATACAAATTTCAAAAATATATGTCTAAAAGAAAATGTGTTTAATTATTACAACATTCGCAGTTCATATTCCAAGTCACTTTGGGAAGCTAAGAAGTATGTCGGTACATATTTTTTGTTTACTTAATTTACTACATCCGTGGTTTGAAAATACGCTTTGTTTTAACATCAGTATATCGACATAGCATCAAGGAACGGTGCTATAAGCGGGGTATTGGGCGCTGAAAATAACTGAAATTTCAAGTTGATCGCACTAATGAAATTATACATTTAAATATTTTACAGCATATGCATTTCAAACGTCCATCAAAATTTATTTTATCATAGTACTTTATTGTTATTCAAAACCCCAAATTTAGGAATTTTTGACATGTTTGTCCAAAATTCACCCATCTTCGAATGTTTACCTTAGTGTTTTTATATCAGTGCATAGCCGTAACAGTTTCTACTCCAAATCGATAATAAAACACACTAAGACATAAGACATAAAAATGAAAGTGTTGTACCAAAGCGCTCACAATAAAACAAAAGTTGATACTAATCAATACACAATTATAATATATATACCACTGCTTTTTATTTTGAAATCCCATCTCAAATGATGTCAAGAAAAAATAAAAACGATTTTGGGAAAAATTCAGTTTTTCTGTCTCTCTCCGGAAATAGTCGGAGATTATCCAAATGCTCAACTTTGCCCCCATTCAACCGACTTCGTATCTTTTATCGTGTTCGAGGTTCCAAAGGTGAGAGTCGAATTTGAAAGACCCGGTATAAACATAGCCCACCGATGAAGGCACGTTTAAGGTGAAATAACTAGGTAAAACAGACATTGTTTATTTTACTCCATCCATATTACATTTTGACAGTATAGTATAAAGTACAACTACCACCGTTGATACTTTCTCGTCTTGGTTCTGAAATACCAGTGGATTAGCTCTAGCACACAACCATTGCTCCACCCGAAGCCAGACTGGATGTGGTATTCACCTGAAATGGACGGGCGTAGCAATATCTTCAATCGCATCTTAAGGAATGTACATGGCAACATTGGTTCGTTACCCAGGTGGCAAAACCCGGAATCAACTCAACTGTCCATTCACGGGCAGTATCAGACCTACGAGGTCTGTAATTTGAGTGATGAGACTGGCAACGTATGGTTAGATCTGGCAACGCTGGAGGCGCCGGGCTTAGAGGGGAGACAGGGAACATGTGATCCGCCTTAAGTACAAGTTTGAACTCGCTCGAGTGAATTTGGTTGTCCGTAGCTTTTTTTGTGAAACAGTTATTTCTATTGGGTTCTAAAAATGAGTGACAAAGCAACGGTGCGCTATAAGGTTTATCTTCAGACTTGGGTACGGGCAACGAAACTCTTGCTAAACAGGCCTATGGAGAGCAAAGAGCCTAGGTTTTTCGGAGGTTTAAGGCATTTTTAGAAAGGAGAGAGGATAGAGTCGATTGAAGATGAACCACGAAGCGGAAGAAGAACAACTGAGTGTTGCAGCACGATAATGCTCCTTGTCACAAAGCAATGTCGATAAACGAGTTTTTGTCCAGTGAATACATTTCCTTATTCATCTAACTTGATTCTTTGTGACTTGTTTTCCGAAGTTGAAAAATCACCTCAAGGGAAATTATTTTGGGGCAGTCGAGAACATTTAATCGGCTGTAACCGACCAGCTGAAGGCTGTTTGAGTATCGGAGTTCCAGCACTGCTATGAGGAGTGGACGAACTAACTCCAGCGATGTGTGGCTTCAGAAGGACGTTATTTTGAGGGTGACAATATAAAATTGTAATTATATTCGAATGAAAATTTTGAAAAAACCAGTCGTATCACTTAATTGCCATGTATGCTCCCTGTACTGCGTGCGCTTTAGAGTATCAGTGGTAAACCATACCACACCATTTATTGACCACATTTGTGTATACACTGTACATGTGAGAACTTACAAACTATTTTATCTAACCGTAATGTTTTTTTTAGCAAACTTTGAGAAGCAGCGATTAGACATATTTTCAAAATTATGTTCTTTATTTGCATTGAGATATAAATCATATAATCTAACGTTAGGTCTATTACTTTTAGTTATATTCAGCCGCGAATATGGATTCCTTAGGTGATTAACATTACGTAGTGCACGAGTGTGTAATTATTCCGAGGTTTGATATTTGTCTAGATTTCTGTGCACATAACATATGTCTTCATATAAATTGGTGGAAGTAGTAATATTTGTAGATATTTGAAGTGGTTTCTGCACTTTGATCTAAAACTTTAATTTGTAATTATCCTCAAAGCTGTTTTCTGTAAACTGAAAGTTTTGTTAGATCCTACTGAATTTCCCCAGAGCATTGTGCCATATGTAATGTGACTATGGAACATGCTGAAATACATCATCCAGAAAATATGACATTCACTAAGCTGCCTAAGAACAAGTAATGGTGTAGATAGTCTAGAATGCAAATAATCAATGTGGGATGTCCAGTTTAGTCTTGTATCGAGTATTATTCCTAGAAGTTATACTGGTTCAGATTTCAGAACCCATCTGTCAGAGGAAAACGTGATACCATATGACTTGTTCTTATTTAGGAATAACTGGTCGCCATTCTTTGGCTTGTTCTAGACTACCCACACCCGTATTCTGGTCAGATTTAGACGGCAAGATTATATCGTCTGCAAATAGGAGGCAGGATCCGTTATCAAGACTCGATGGCAGGTCATTGATATAATTAAAAATATCAGGGGGCAAAATGCTCATCCCTGCGGTACCCCGTTGTAAGTAGGAAAAAGGTCAGAACTCTCTAATTGACAGATACGAACGAAATAGCTCTAGCTGTGTATTTCTTATGGCATAGAATTCTAGTTTTTTTTTCAATAGTATATTTGAATTAGGGCAATCAAATGCTTCCGTCAAGTGACGTATGCTGTATATTGAACACTTTCAGTGATCATGTGACCTCGGAAGATTGTAGTACACATGAGGTAGCATCCTTCCGGCTAAATAAAACGTTTGTTTGATCTTACCGCCTCCTCCAAATTGTCCAGCTTGAGCAGCATTGTATTTTTCAAACATAACCTTATTCTCGTGGAATGCCTTCACATTGGAATTCACCCATTTATGGGCTAGCTCTTTGGCTAGCTCCTGGGCAGTCTCATTGTTACTCTTATGAAGACCTGTAAGCATAATAAATCGTTAAGAATAGCATTGGGTTTTTCAGTTTTTTATTTGAAAATATTTGCTTCCTAAAAGTAGGTACTTATGTTCTGACTGTTTTCAATTTTTACGTTCCACACCATACACTGGGGAGGAAGTATTGTAATCGTGAAAACTTACGAAAATGAGATATGTTTTTTGGATGTTATATAATATGTACATCACGAAAAACCATGTCACTTTACTTCCGTCTGTCTATCGGTCTATCTGTCTGTCTGTCGGTGTGTCTGCCTGTCTGTCCGCTAATCCTTGAACCGCCTATAACTTGGAAAGTAACGCACCGATTTTGATGAATATTTGTAGTGTATTAAAATCGGTTCAGTAGCGGCGGCCCTACAGACAAAAAACAAAATACAAATAAAAATCGCTCAAACTTCGGTTTTCGATGTTTGCAAAGGATCCTGGCCATTTTAAAACGAAATTATAGGTCAAAAATTGATGATGGGAGTTTGTAGGGGGTGGGGGAGGATGTATTGCAATTTTTGTTGTTGATTTGTTAATACACATCCAACCCCGGTAATTCTACGAACTTGTTAGACTTATTTCAGCAATTTTGGCGTGATTGGGAATCAAACATCTACACTTTCCCATTTACAATATTAGTAGGGAAGTAGGGGTTTCTGGGGGTTAGGGCCAGCGAATTCAAACTGGGTAGTTGACTAGTTGGTGCTGCCCTACTTATCGCTTGCTCTGGAGGCCGTTTGAGGCGGAGACCCCGGGACAGCTCTTCATGCTAGTTTGCAACTGAAGAGCTTAAGGGGGAGAGAGGTTGATAGCATGATTCCCAATCATCAATTTTCTCTGCTTTGGCCACCCTTTATGTGGGTGCCTCGGGCAGCTGTTATTTTGTTCTACGACCAATAGCTAACTGACCTATAGTGCATAGATTTTGGTAGGGCGACCATGCATTCGGGTAGTCCCACTGTTGCCCACTAGGATACATTGACGAAGGAACACCGCCGCGAAAGTCGTTGATGCCTTGCTTCATCAAATACTCCGCAGCTCTACCACCCACTTTTTGTCTATCTTCTTCATTGAATGCTCCAGCCCACAATGGTGTAAGATTGCTGGCAAAGAAGAATTTGCGATGTTTGCCTAACTTCAGATCATAGTCGTACCTGGAAAATGATATTCTAACGTCAGATTCCATTAGTAGACCAACAATGAGTTTGATATAGAATTTGATTCAGGTCTGGACGCTGGTTTGCTTATGCATGTGATTTCGATTTGTGCCGCGCGGCAATCCATTTACTTCTTATGTCAATTGGCAAGAAAATACTGTAGTTGCGAAGAATTTTGAATATGAGATATCATGTTTATTGGATGTTACATGACATGTACATCTCGAAAAATTACGCCTACTTGTGTCGCGTTTGTAAAAGTTTTAAGCGGAAAGGGGAAACCTTTGATGTGTGAAATATGTACTGATAGGTGCGTAAAATTACTGGGGTTGGACCGTATAAATATACTGCCACCAACCCCTAACCCCCGACTTCCAACCCTACCAAACCGATTTTCAAAAACTACAAAGAGTTTTCGTTCTTGGCATAGTAGTAACCTTGTTTGAAAATTTCATCGAAATCCGAGCGGTAATTCCCAAATTATATGCGGTTAGGTACGGACCGACAAACAGACCGACGGAAATTCGTGACATGGTTTTTCGGGATGTACATGTCATATAACATCCAGCCCAGTGGCCCACAAATGAGTTACATGTTGAGATTTACCTACCATACTCCATCTTCTTCATTATACAGAACTCTAGTTATGGCCTCTTTCCATTCCGCCGCGTATTGCGCCCACTTTGCAGACTGCTCATCCTGGTTCAGGATCTTGTGGAATTTACTCAAACTGTGGAAACATCTATAAAGGAAAGCATTTAGATCAGCCGGGATGTTTCTTCTGGTGTTTATATCTATGAGGTCCATAGACAGACTACCATCCTTTGCGAACAGCCATCTGCTACTGAAATCCCAACCGCTTTCTGCGCCGCTCTTCAGGTCTGTGTAGCACTCGTATATCTGAAACGGATGATAGCTATATTACTACTTTGTTCAATGGCGAGCAGGCCTTATCTATTATACCGCCAGAATCGGCGGCATCTAGTGGCTACAGTGGTGACCCGGGCTATCAAATGCGAACTGGGATACAGTTTCATCAGACAGTTTGCTGTTTCGCTCTTGCAGTGGCCGATTCTGGAATATATCGCAGTTAAGATTTCTCATTGTCAGTGTTTACAATTTTCATTCTCGATGTTGGGGTCACCCTGCATCAAGTCAAGCAAACGCTAGATAGCGCTAGTCACTTTCTTGCATATACTCATGTGAGTTTATCCATAGAAGTTTTTCCCTTGCTTGCTTTCCGTTTACTGTTTCCATAAGTCCTATATCGTCATGATGAGTTCAAACAAAGATGAAAGTGCGCTACATACTTTAAGCCACAGAGACGCAAAATAAATAAAGGGTTTTTCAATAAAAACCGTTTTACAGTCCACAAGGCCATTTGCATGCAAGCTCTTGCAGTCGCAAAACGGCCCTGTTCCCTCGATTTAAACGAGCAAGGTTAGCTAACCTAAACGAATGAAATATTCCCTGTCACATTCCTAATATGTATTTTGGGCTTTCGTTTTTATACCCAAAAATTTCAATCGTCGGCCAACCAACATCAAAACAATCAAACGTATATCTGTAAATCTGAAAACAATTAAATATAACAATATTTATTCACATCAATTATAAATTGTGAATACATTGATATGCCACAAAAGGAAAATATCCTTGTGTGTGGATATCATTCTAAAACATTATAACATATAACACAGTAGTTACAATAAATTGATTGATAACGACTAGAAAAAATATATATAATAAAAATGTAACACAATAATCTTATATCTTAGATCAGTAATTCGAAAAGATATTCATATCTTAGAGTGCTCATACATTATATCATGCTTGTTTCATTATTCAGTAGCCACTCGTATACACTGAGAACAGAATTTGTCTGATTGCTCCAGTTAGATGTGTATGAGAGAGAAGTGTGTATAGACGCATATGTTAGAAAGAGATAGAAGCCGCCTGGACAGCGAAGCTCATCACCGGTTTGCCTAGCAACGCTGACGAGGCAATCTGCCGCGTTACCAATATGCCACACCAGTTTCTAGAATTAAGATGCATGTTGTAAATATGCGTTAGTGTATTCTTTACGCCTAAATAATGATTTTATTTTGAGTGTACACGTTTTTGAATTATGAATTGTGTGTGACCTTTTGCATCACAGTTGCTAGGCAATGTGGTGATGACCTTCGCACTTCAGACGGCTCCTATATCTTTCTAAAATGTGTTTATACACACTACTCGTACTTCTCTCTCGTACACATTGACCTCAAACCGTCAGAAAAATCTGGTTTTCCTTGTATATCTATTTACTAATGATATTCGGTTTTTTATAATACATGTTAATAATTTATGATTTAACTTTGGACCTAAGTTTATAAATTATTTCAAACTTTATTTCCTTTTTTGGTGCTGCAATAATTGTTTATTTATTTTTATTTCTAGTATCATATTCATAATATTTAGTGATAGTCACGTTTTTATGAAAAAGTAATACTATTCTATCGTAATGCCAAGATCATTTTTTTATATTTAAAAGTTTTGATTACATAAACAGCAATTTGGAGGGATATAATACAAGGTTTGTGATGTAGTAGTAGTAGTAGTAGAAAGATTTATTTAGCACATTTGGCTACATAAACAGAATACGAGTAATTGTAAACAACTTTAGAATTAGTAAATTCAAGCCATATGATGTATGATGTAAATGCTGGGCAAGCTACAATTGTAGATTTAACAAGTGATTCCTCAATTTTACTTTAAATTTTGTCAAAGCTTTCTGGTCTTTTATCTCTGTGTATAATTTATTATATTCAATCAACCCTTGATGGAATACAGATTTGCTAGATTTGACGGAAATATATTATTTTATACTTTATAAATATCATTACAAGATATTTGGTAGAAAATTTTACATTGACCATTTTAATTTGCTAAGCATTTGTCTAATTGTAGTATATTTATCTTTATTCAGTATTATTCTCATGCACTTGTTTTGTAAAATTTGCAGTCTTTCAAAAGTGGATTGTTTTTATGAATAATTGTATTATACCCAATCCTTGAGTAAGAAGTATAACATTCCATCATAGAAGATATTATATTATTATGCAACCCCCCCCCATGTCACGTATTTCATCATTATCGCATATGATACAGTCCCAGTTTTCGACTTTATTCTTCTGGGAACCACATAACATGGCCTTATTACGCACATCTAACCTTAAATATACAATTTACAAAATTGAAAACATTCAAAACCTGGTAACAGCAAATAACTACCTAAATATGCCTTATAGACTTACCTGCTTGAATTAACAAGAGATTCCGCAAAAAGAAGCCGACAACATGCAAAAGCGGAGACAAATTTAAAGCAGAAATTTTATAAGGCACATGTTGAAAACCGACGCTGTGCTACTGCGCCATCTAGAGCCGCTCCACAGCTGCTGAATTTATGGCTGCCAACTGCTCTCAATGACATTGTAGAACTGCAGAAATCTTTAATTTTAAAAGTTAATAGTTTCTGTAAAACCGACGCATGGCCTTATTAGGTGCATGGCCTTATTTGCTACAGGTACCTTACGTATATATGGATTTTGGAGATTTGCTTTCTCTATATTTAGATGATTATTTACTGGTAAATTATTTGTGTAAGGTGTGAGAGGACATTTGCATACATTGATAACATGTAATTGCGGACAAAATTGCATGAAAAAACAGACTTATTGATTTTCATGCAAGACATCGGCACTTGCAATGAAATCAGATAAAGCGATTAAAATACACCGAACTTGCTTGCATATAATAAAAAATATGAGAACAATGCAATTTCAATAACGATACCAGCCGTGCGCCAATGACCGAGAACTCAGGGGAAGCCATAGCCAGCCGTGGTACCCATAATTATGGACATCGGTCACGGGAAGAGTCAGTGTCATCCTAGACTTCAAGATTACAGGGCTTCTGAAGGTGCCAACCGCTCGTGTTGTTAAAAATATCAGATAACGGCTTAATAGCCCAAAAACATTTGCTACTCTAATCCCTAAGGAATTTTTCCATAGTATGCACTGAAACCTACGTGATCTTCTCCAAGATGAGCCAACCGCGCACATGTTTCGATGTCCTCTATATAGGATTCCGGCCTTGGTGTGTCACTCTCAGAATCATAGTGAGCCAGATTGTATGTAATCCCTTCATGAGTCACGGGAACTAATCTTTTCGTTAACCAGAAATCCATCTCTTTATCTAAGATAGGCAGATATTTCTGTAGAAACTCGTAGTCATGGGATACCTTCACGTAGTCTGACATGATCATGGTTAGCACTGGTGGTTGGGAACGGTTCAGATAATAGATTCTTCCACCATTAGGAACAAAACCGAATCTGTCCACCTGGAGGAAAATAATGAATAAATCAATCAACTGAAAAAGTCAGTATTTTGTCAATAAAACTATACGTTACAGGGTGGCCATCCATGTGAGGACGGAATATTACTCATAAACAAATACATTTTGGGAAAATCTATTTATGGCATATTATATATGACTTTTAGGGCACATTTCTAAAATATTGGCCATTATACAGGGTGTCCCAATTTCGACCTGCATATAAAAGTTGTGATTTTTCAAATGGAATGACTCAAATTTTATTACTTATTTGGATAAACCAATTCAAAAGAAGAAAATTGATATAACATACTATGGGGTTTTGGTAATTAGCTACTGAGATATAAGGTGTTTTGTCTAGAAAAGCCCCCCAATTCGGCAACCCCTCAGTCCGCCATTTTGAAATGTGGAGTGCTGAATTTTGTATAAAAAAAACTTACATACCTCAGCTTTTATTTTATTTGTTACTTTTTTGAATCTTAATTTTTGCTCATACAGGGTGGTCAAAAACGCAAATTGAAGTTTTTCTCAAAAATTTCAAATGCATCACCCTATATATTTGTGTAAGTTTGGTTCCAATTGTATATAAGCTTTTTTTTGGTATAAGGTTTGATTCAGATAAAATCACTAGATTTTGAGTTATTAAGCTTTCAATAGAACAACACACCAAAATTAAGGGAAAAAATCACATCACTCATGGAAACAAAAGATAAACAGTGGGCTAGTTCCATATTGCCACTAAGAGTACAGATTTGACGTAAAAACTTTTAACAATCAAAACAGTATAAATCAGCTTCAAGAGTAATAGAGAAAAACAACTATAACAACAACATAAATAAACAACTATCACTACTCAAGACCTAATCTACAAAAACTGCTCGAAAATATCTCCACCATGTTGAATACACAGCCGTAGTCTTTGGATAAATGACCGTTGCACATCCCTTATGTTCAGAAAAGCATACTTAATCCTTTCCTTCATATCTTCCGGGGTAGATGGTGGATATCGATAAACCTCTTGCTTAACATAGCCCCATATAAAGAAGTCCATCGGTGTCATATCTAGTGATCTAGGAGGCCAAGATATAGGCCCATCACAACCGATCCAACGATTGTTACTCCAGGTGTCCAAATAGTTACGCACACGATTATGATAATGGGAAGGTGCGCCGTCATGTTGGAAGTACATTTGCATTCAAGCTTGCAGGTTGATATCCTCAAAAGCAAATGCAAGTGCTCGATCAAAAAATTCAAGTAATCTGTACCTGTTGATCTGTTGTCGTAAAAGAAAGGCCCGACAACTTGTTTGCCAATAACTCCTCCCCAAACATTCAAGCTCCATTTATTTTGAAAATTTATTTGTCTAACTCAGTAATGGTTTTTCGTCACGTAATAGTGCATGTTATTCCTGTTGACAACACCTATACTGTTAAAAGTTGTCTCATCGCTAAAAAGAACCTTATCCAGGAAAGTAGTGTCTTCACTCACTTTATTTAACATTATTCTACTAAACTCCATTCGAGTTGCAAAACCCTCAGGAAGAAGGCCTTGGTGCAAGCATAGGTGATATTATAATGCTCACAAAGCTAATTTTGACAGTTTGTAACTAATCAACAATTTATTTGTTTCCAAGGATGATGCGATATTTTAGGGAATTAAGCCGTTCCATAAATAACCGAAAAAATAGCCGTAAAAACCCTTATGTGTCTAGTAAAAACTTGCACAAATATACAGGGTGATGCATTTGAAATTTTTGAGAAAAACTACAATTTTGTTTTTGACTACCCTGTATGAGCAAAAATTAAAATTCGAAAAAGTAACAAATATAATAAAAGCTGAGGTGTGTAAGTTTTTTTGATACAAAATTCAGTACTCCAATTTTCAAAATGGCGGACTGAGGGGTTGCCAAAGTGGGGAGTTTTTATAGACAAAACACCTTATATCTCAGTAGCTAATTACCAAAACCCCATAGTATGTTATATCAATTTCACAATCGGTCATAAGTGGTTCAATCAATGTGATCTACCATAACGTCTGAAAAGAACGCGAACACCTCGAACATTTGGCAACCAGCATTTTTTAGTAAAAGTTTTACGGATAGTTTCAGAATAAATGAAAAGCAATTTGTCGACGACCTCAAATATGACTTCCAAATGAGGCTCATGTCACTGCTCTTGATATCGCAAAAGCGTTCGATCAGCTGTGGCACATTGCCGTCATATGCAAACTTCCGTCCTATGGCCTCCCAGAGAAACTTTGCAGATGGATGGCCGACTGCCTCTATGGCCACAAGATATCCTGACAGGTTCTCCTCTTCACCACAAAACGCCAACGCGGGGGTCTTGGCTACGACACTGTTCCTCTTACATATCAACGACCCTGTACGCTCAATACAAATCACAACCTCATTAATGACAGCACAGGAATTCAGAGCGACAAGCCGATCTCTGCCGGTGAGTTGGAAAAAAGAAGACTAGCAGCGATTTCCTGTCTGACGAGGTTATCACTGCTTGGGGTCGCAACAATCTTGTACAGTTTAATGCTTCCAAAACACAGTACTGTATCTTGACGAACAAAAAGCGTTCTAGCGTACATCCGGTTTCGATGGATGGCCGAGTTCTGTCAAAGAGCAGTTCATTTTGGCTAGTCGGAGTCCAGATCACCGAGAACTTGATCTGGCACCAACAATAGCGGCAGCTACTGGGAAAAAGCTAGGCTATTTGCTTAGGGCGAAGAAGTACTTTCCTCCGCATGACCTGCTCACTCTCTACCGCTACACAAACGGGCTTTGCTCCTCAGAGCTCTCCTCCATTATGCCGCCGCGCGATGTGCCTGCCAGACTGATCCGTCAGACTTTGGCCGATTGAAGTACAAGAAGCTGTCCTATCACTTAAAACCAAAAAAAGTCCTGGTGTAGATGGTATCAAAGCTGACCATTTAAAAATAATAGCCTACGACTTAGCCGAACCACTTTCTTACGTCATTAATTGGTGTTTCCAATCCTGAATTTGTTCTGATGCATTTAAAACAACTGTTATTACTCCTGTTTATAAAAGCGGTGACAGAATGGAAACATCAAATTATAGACCCATATCAGTACTATCGAATATAGCCAAAATTTTCGAAAAATTACTACAAAAAAGGATATTATAATTTTTGGACAAAAACAAAATTATATGTTCTGACCAATATGGATTTAGAAAAGGAAAATCTACTACAGATGCAATTTTGGCTGCAATGGATGAAATTAACTCTAATGTCAACAAAAAGATACCTACTATTGGTATCTTTGTTGATCTAAAAAATGCCTTTGATACGGTTAACCATGTCGAGCTTGGAAAGATTGGGATTTAGGGTTTTGGTTTTTTCATATTTATTTGCCCATTTTTTGTATTTTGGCGAATAAATATTATTATTATTATTATTATTCTAAGCGTGTCGAACTTCGTAAAACCAGAACGGGTCGATACGACCGTTCATTTGTCCCGAGGGTGTTGAGATTGTGGAACAATCTACAAGAGGCGGTTTTTCTCAGTTTTGCGAACCTAGGCAGTTCAAAAATCGGATTAACAAAATTTCTTCGGAATCCTAGGCTGCTATAGCCCGGGTATAAAAAAAGATTTTTCAAATAATATTTCGGTCTTCGATCAATGGCTTTTCAGATATCCTAAAGCCGCGTACAGACCAAGCTCCAATGCAAACCAATGCCAAAGCCAATGCCAAATGATTGGAAATGATTTCGTATTTTATCGTCCACATAGGATTTCAGTCTTGATTAGGAAACCGTTGGTAGCGGTTCGGATTGTATCGATAATTTCTTCAAGTGACGATGATATATTATGTGCAACTGCCGGATTTTTAGTTGTTAGTTTATGATTCACATCGGTAGGGTCCCATAATACTGGATTATCCCGGTATAATTGATTAAATTTGATGTACAAATCGTTCCAATCCATATTAATAAACAGTTCGTCCGACCCAACACCTACAAATACCTGCCAGCGTCTAAAAATAGTAAAGGGTTGTCCAATAGGGACGCAGGAAAGTAAACGTCAATTTGACATAGACGCCATCTTTGTTTTCTGTCACCGACATGTCATTTTGTTAGTTGAATGTTTACCATTGATCGCTATGAAGTCGTATTCGATTGAAGACCGCATTAAAGTTATTCAAGAGCACTACAAGAATGGTGCAAAAATAAAAAACACGTTTCGCGCGCTTCGTGAACATTTCGGTCGCAACAACCACCCAAACGAAACAACCATCGGTCGTCTGGTGCGTAAATTCGAGGCAACAGGTTCTGTGGCAAATCTGCCAGGCTCTGGCCGGCCAAGGAGCGTTCGCATACCGGAAAATATTGCTGTTGTGAAGGAGAGTGGTGTGAGAGACGATCCGAAACAATCAACAACGCGTCGATCCCAAGAATTGGGCATTTCGAGAACCAGTTTGCTCCGCATTCTCCACAAGGGTTTGAATGTACACGCCTACAAGATCCAATTGACGCAAGAGCTGCGTCGGGCCGACCATTTTTCGCGCCGAACGTTCTCAGATTGGCTCCTTGAACATCGCCAAATTGATGCCAATTTTTCATCAAAAATCATGTTCAGCCACGAAGCGCATTTCACTTTGAATGGGACGGTAAACAAGCAAAACTGCCGCATCTGGGCGAACGAAAATCCCCGTGAGTATCAAGAGCAGCCGATGCGTCCTCAAAAAGTGACTGTGTGGTGTGCATTGTGGTCAAAAGGCATCATCGGACCTTACTTTTTCGAAAATGCGGCCGGGGACGCCGTTACCGTCAATTCTGAGCGATATCACGTGATGATAGAGGACTATTTTTTGCCGCAACTTGAAGGAATGGATACGGACGATGTTTATTTCCAACAAGACGGTGCAACATGCCACACAAAATACAACCAACGTCAATATCCATCGATTGCAGTCCTTCTTCGGTGATCGCGTGATTTCGCGCAGAGGAAATGTGCCATGGCCACCAAGATCGTGCGATTTGACTCCCTTGGACTTCTTTTTATGGGGATATTTGAAAAGCAAAGTCTACGTCAACAAACCAGCCATCCTCCAAGAACTCAAAAACAACATCATTGCCGAGATAAATGCCATAGAACCGACCATGTTGCAAAATGACATTGAAAATTTCGACCATCGCGTGGACGTCTGTAAATCCAGTCGTGGTGAACATTTGAGCGATATTATTTTTCATACATAAATGGTATAAGTGAACCTTCAAAATAAAGTACCCAACTTGATTTGAATATCAATCTTTCTTGTTTTAATATGCGTTTACTTTCCTGCGTCCGTTTTGGACAACCCCATATAACCTCGCCCACACCGAAACCAACATCTCTTTGATGTACCGCTAAGCGACCGAACCTAAGCCAACGCCAAGGGTAGGTTGGAATCAGTTGGATTACATTGGCGTGCGTTCGCAGCTGCCATCCACACCGCGTCCAAAGCATACGAATATTAGCGGTACATCAAAGAAACGTTGGCGTTCGTTTGCATTGGAACTTGGTCTGTACGCGCCTTGATACTTCTCTCTAAACACTGTTTTGGTGGTTACTATTTGAATTCACAAACTTGACCTCGAAATGACCTCTGATGTTATTTATTGTCTAGGTGATATTTGCGGTCATCGACTGCTTTTGTGTTATCTTGAAACTTTTAATTGAACCTTTCCAAAAAATGTGTCATTACCAAGTTTTTGGGGTGTTTTGTGTACTTTTCAGACGTGACTGTAGGTCATACTGGTTGAACCACTTATGACCGCTTGACCTCATATACGAAAATACAATTTGATGTGAAATCTCGATACGATTCTGTTGTCGAAAATGGTGGTTGCTATTCGATATGTAAACTTGACCCTGATGACCTCTGGGGTCATGGTCTAGGTCAGACTTGATGTGAATTGCTTCTATGATATTTTGGAACTTTCCCTAGAAACTTTATTACCAAAAAGTGCATGGTTGTCAAGTTTTTGGGATTTTCGGGTATTCGTAACCGTTGAACAAACAGCTAATGGCGGGCCGGAGTGCGAAGTCCTTACTGGGATTTGATATTATGAACCCAATATTTTAGAGGCTAGCACACATTCCCCCATCATGCGTTTGGTAATCGTATATTACTATCTACCGCAAACAAACATGTCAAGGCTAAAGGCTTCATTTCACTCACCATGCTTAACAGATTTTCCACCATACCGCGAGCAGTATCTAGCATATCGCTTAACAATAGTCCTTTAACAATCCAGTAGGTGTCCCAATAGTAGAACTCTTTGAATCTCCCTCCTGGTATAATGAAGTTATTTGGTACCGGAATCAAGGAATGAGTATCAGGATGTTCCTGAACATGATGGGAAATTTTGCGCGCCAAGCTGGGCCATATGGAGTGTATGGCAACGGCGAACTTTCTTACGACAGGATCTTCGATTTCTTTGATTATCTTGGGTTCATCTTTGAAGTCTTTCAAAACAGCTTCTTCTAGCTCGCCGATGGATACGAAATTGTTGGAGACGAATTTGGCTATGTCTTCTCTGGATGGAGGTTCGTCGACGTGTTCTAACTACAAGGCAGCCAATGAATTAGCTATTTGTCATCAAATTCGACAAAATCGTATACTCAAAAAACAACGCTATGGCTGCACACTAAAAAATTTGGGGATTCGTCCAGACCTTGGACCACAGCTCTTCCATTTTGTTATCAATAATCTGATGACACGGATGCACACTCACCAGTCTCTAAATTAAAATAGATGGAATGCCTATACCGGGTGATTCTCCAAGGTGGTTCACATAACTCTTATTATTGAAGATCGAAAAACAAAATTTGGAGGTTGAATATTATAGATGAATTTACATTTTTTGATATATTCACTTGCTTTGACGTACTTCCAGTTTGACCGGAAACGAATCGAACTTTCGATTTTTAAATGGGACACCCTATATATAAGCAACACGGGAAAAATACGATGTTGAGAGGAATGACCTTACAGTCGTTTTAAAGATTTTCTAAAAGTTACAAACACTATTTTTTCAGTTTACTTGATTTTTTCAAATAGAAAGGGGGTGGCTCGTCAGCTTTTTCTAATAGACCCTTTTCTTACGAATAATTTGACAATACACAGTCTTATTTTATTTTCATGATTTTTCTGAATAATTGTAAGAAACGATATACCTAACAACAAATGATACGTATCTGCATTCGGTATACCTATGCACCAAGTCCTATTATTCCAGTCATCCGTGACAAACAATTGAAGGTGTCGCTTTCGAAATACAAAATGTGCAACGAACCAGAAGAAAATGCGAATAACTTTACCGTCAGTCACGAAAAAGAAATAGACGTGGCCTATGTTGGAGTGAACTATACAAATGAATTAAATGCATATCCTATCATTATTATAACAAAAATAACATTCAAATATGTTCCATTAAGGTTCTAAGTGATCAAAATGGCCTCCTCCTTGATCACGGCAAAGTTCAACTTTATCAATTGTTGCTTGCACCACATTGATTAACAGTGACGTTTCGGCATACCGCACTTACTTTATGCTCCCATTCTTCGCGGGCAGTTGACATAGTTTTATACGGGCACCTGATTTTCTAAAGAAAGAAATCTAGCGTCTTCGATAATAAAAAAGTTATAGGGGTGAGCTACCTTGGAGAATCACCCAGTATAGAATCCATCAATAACAGTTTAACCTGGCCAAGCATATGTAGCAAGTCATAAGAATAGTATAAGCGCGACGAGAATCTCGTAGATAGCAGCACCTATTTTTTTCCAAGATGTACGGACGCTAAATTCATGCTGTTGACGTTGCGTTGTTGGAGTGGTTGCTATTTTCACGATGTTTGCATAACAAATACAATAACGACATAATGTCCGCCGTGTTAAACTCCCCATTCATACAAGTTCCATCATGTCACATTATACGCAATCATATTCTACTTAAGATTTGCAAATGTAAAGACTTAACATATGCTGAGTAATGTAAACATTCTGACTTAATATTCAATCACTCCAAAATTTGGCAAGATGGCGGTTTTCGTTCATATAATTTGGACAGCAAGAATGCCACTTATAGTTCACGACGGACTTATAGTGTCTGTTAACGGTTTTTATCGACTGTCGTTAAAAAGCCATAAAACCGAGATGACGGCTTCTGATGGATTTGAAAATTTATTTTCAAATATATGCTTGCAAATCTGGATAAGATGAGATTACTAAATCAAGTTTTATTGTGTATACTGAAGAAAATAATAAGTACATAAAAAGAAAAGGAGAAGGAACAAACATACCATAAAATTCATTTTTCAAAGACTCATCATTGACGTCAATGATGAACCTTGCATTTTTTATTTGATGAATATTACTAACCGAATATAGTTACTTTTGATTTCTAACACTTTTCCGATGAATTTCCCCCAGATTTCTTGAGGGATCTGGGCAGCTTCTGATCTGATTAGGTCGGATACGGCTAGGTGGAGGCTGGCGGTTACACTAGCGTCATTTAAAGTACAGTCAAATTATGTGCTATTTATGTATTTATTTTAAATTCGCTATATTCAAAGCAATTATATGGAACTATTAATACTTTTTACGTTATTGCACCTTGCTCAAAAGGTTAATTTATACAGATGTACCAGTTTTCATTATTACTTAGATTTGTATAAAGAACCAGAAGAAATATAAAACAGGCACTGTCTGTAGCGAACTATTCCTAATAAATAGACCACCGCGTTAACGCGATGCTAGAAGTGCATTCTTATAGCGTTCATATATATCACTTAGAAACTAATAAAAAATAGTTAATGCACAACCATATGAAGTGGAAACTAGTCGGCTCCATTGCCTGTATACTTACCATCATGTTCTCAAAGTTCTTTAACGTTTCATTTACAGAGTTTACCAGCGCCATGTCGACAAAAGTTTTCGAGTCATTGTAGAGTCCTGCCGTTTGGACAACATGTAGTAACTGTCCTTGGCAATATATAGGACTATGGCAGGATTGCTTGTTCTGACAGGCACATAAGTGGAACAACACTAACAATTTCAATATGCGCAAGATCAGTCTCATTACCTATTTGAAGTTTCTGGAAGGAGACCGTATTATTATACGTATGTAGACTGTTAACCAGTTTGCTTGTCTGTAGAATTTGCTCAATATTTCGATTGAAAGTTGGATCTACAATTGTCATTAGGGAAATGTTCGACAATAACACAAACAGAAGCAACCAAAGCAGACCAAAACGACACCGATGATTGGAGATTCAACATCAACGCAAGTTTGGAGCAGTACTTGCGGAATATTTACCTCATCTGCACATTTAAAAAATCAATACCTCAGTAAATACAAACAATACAAGTTGGACCATTTTTAGTAATACAAAGACTATATAAATATTTGCTATATGGAAAAGATTACTCACTTGGAATTGTACCATATTTACAGTTACATACATTTTAATGGAATTACTGTAAGACATAAAATCTTGGATGAGAATTTGTTTCATTGGTATATTAAATTTAAACGTTCTTTGATCGCGAAAAAATATTTCTAGAGCGTTTATCGAAGAAAACATACTGTTGCATTTTCTAAAAATCGCTGGAGCTGTATTTTTCAAAATATCAAACTCAGCCACCTTCTTGAATATCTTGTGAATTACATTAAAGGCTTTAGTTACCTACCTTTTTTCATGGTATAAGAAATATGGAAACGATATTTTGTAGGAGAGATAAGTGCGCCTGGTTTTTATTCGAAATGACAATTTAGTATTAACCAAACAGGGTATAGAATACGTCAAAGTCTATGTACTGTCATTATGACATGTTTAAAGATGTTGGCGTTCATAAAAAAGGTCACTTCAGTCTTGTCTTATTTATGCCTACTATGCAGAGTATCACGCACGGTTATTGCGTATCATGAAAAGTGACATTTTGTCGATTTTTTGACATTTCCTAGGGTTTTTGTGACATAACGTAGGTTTTTCTACAAGATGTTAACTTAGCACACTTGTTGTGAACTCGTTTTGTAGCTGTACGTGTTGCTCAAACGTCAGCGAACAGCGATCATAGCGAGCAAACCTGGAATGAATTATTTGTACACTAAAAACTACCTAGTCTGCAAGATGACATTACGTCGGTCGCATTCTTTCCTCGCTCATACTGACTCATTGTTGCGTGCCTAGCCAATATAAGTACAAGAATTTAGTGATAAAGGGGTCGTGTTTTATTTAACGCTGCGTAAATAACATTTGAATATGGTTTACCAATGTCAAGTTGGCCTGAAACGAGGTTTCCCTGAAAATAATATCATTATAACACACCCTTCCCCACACAACTCCTGAGTTGAGGTCTGAAGAGCGGAATTGTTAAGCTAAAACGATTCCAAACGATCTCAACAATACTTACCCACTTAGGTTCAAAATGAACGCGACACGCAAAATTTTGGTCAAATTCGTAGCTTTTTTATTTTTCATCGGCAGGCGGTGGATACACTCACTGGCCTTATTGTGTAAATATGAGTTTTTGATTGCAGTCACGCTTTGACTTATTGTACAGGGTAAATCAAAATGATGTTTCATTACCTCGACTTTGATCTGTAGTGTGACTCCAATTGCCGGACCACATTGCTTAACATTATCAAGAACCACGTTTTCTCTATAATCTGTTTTTTTATTCGCGTCAATATACAAAGTGATTGAAGATTTAGAGCCTAGTAAAGAATTTGCGCCAATTTTATTTCTTCCTTTCATAACTTTTGTAATTCCCGTAAGTCAAAAAGTTTTCCCTCAATTTGTACAGAGATTTATTGCCTTTCTGTGCTAGGTTCGCATTTTTTATATTGTCATTGCTTTCGTTTATCTACAGTGGCGGAGAAAATGAAAACTATTGACTAAATTTAATTATTTTTAGTAATTTTAGTAAATATTTGCTATACGAGTATAAGGATTTATCATATTTACAGTTACATACATTTAAATGGAATTACTGTAAGACATAACATCTTGGATGAGAAGTTGTTTCATTGGTATCTTAAATTTAACCGTTCTTTGATCACGAAAAAATATTTCAAGAGCCTCTATTCTTAAATGCGATTTATTTTTGGTTCGTATTGGTGTGGTTTTTGTGGGATATCGAAGAAAACATATTATTGCATTTTCTCAAAATCGCTGGAGCTGTATTTTTCAAGATATCAAAATCAGTCACATTCTGGTATATCTGCTGAATTACATTAAAAACTTTAATACCTGCCGTCTTTCATGGTATAAGATATAAGGTAACGAATGCCAAATGAAGTATTTAACACCAATTTTACTTTTTCCTTTCATAACTTTTTTATTTCCCGCACGAAATCAAAAAAAATTTCATCAATTTGTACAGAAAGTTATTGCCTTTCTGTGCTAGGTTCTCATTTTTTATATCGTCATTGCTTTCGTTTATCTACAGTGGTGGAAAACATGAAAATATTTGACTAAATTTAAGAACATGCTGCACAATAATTTCATGCTGTTCCATTTTGAAATACAGTTTTAAGACAATAATCTTCCTGAAAATTCTAGCGAGAACTGTTTTTTTGGAGCAGAATTAGTGTTATACAACAATTCTCAGATCTTAATCAGTATTATACTCGTCAGTCGCCTTCTAGTCGTTCTGGGATCAAATATTACTCCCGGATAATCTTTCCTTCATTGCATATGTGGAAGCATGATTTAGGCATATTTTCAATTAGACAGAGTGGTTCATTTTCAAATTGCATACTGAAGGTGGTGGATAACCAACTTGCAATATAACGTTTAGATAAACGCAACCAGAAGAGGGCCATAAGATATACCGATGTACCTCTTTCTGAGGTGCTTTGCATCCTATAGTGGCAACACGAGTGTCCGCCGACTCCAATACTGTTTCGGTTCGGTAAAGCTGTTGATCCACATCCTCACAAACGACAGCAGTTGTAGAGAAGAAGACTGGTAGCGATGCAATACTGACTTTCTCTTTGGCCCAAAACGCGAAGGTTTATCACTAATAAGCTTGCTAACTCAACAGTTTCACGGCATCTAAAGCCCAGTACTGTATTTTAGCCAAGAAAAGGCGTTGTGGAGAATGTTACGAACACGACTCCTCAATCGAGGCAGCAGCTGGGAAAAAAGATATATCCGCATAATCCGCATACGACTTTTCATCTCGAAATATCTTTCCCATTCTGTACAAGTCACCGTGTAGTATCTGGCATGTTTCCACTCTGACTAAACAGTTCATACTCAACGCTATTCAGTTGAGAGCTGTGCAGCATTGAGTATGCACTGTTTAGTCAGAGCGGAAACATCCCAGATACTTCTGCTCTTGATAATGGAAAGCATTGCGGTCTGATTGACAACTGGATTCACACCACAGAGTGACTCAAAGTTGGAGTAGTGAAACATCATTTTGATGTACCCTGTAAGCATTCATTTATCTTTTTAAGCCGAGGGCATGTTTATCTAATGATAAATCCATAGCAGATATTCAATGAATATTTTGAGGTGTGGTAATTTCCGAGGAGTTCCTTTTATTTAGAAGATACAGGGCGAACAAATCTTGGTGACTATACATTGAAATGATTAATGCAGTCGCAGTTAAAATAAGAGTATGACGCGCTATACTCGTAATTACCTGCTGTCTATGCGAAACCGTCAATCTACGCTATTCCACCAGCTCTTGCATGCTAGCTGCAGATAGTCATGATGGATAGGTGTTGCTTTTTTTTGGCCAAATGTTATTGTGTAGAAACTTGTTCACTCGCTATTTACGAAGCAGTTTTTCAAATATAACAGGCAAAGATATTTTTTAAATAAATGTTTACCTAGGAAATATTTACCCCAAGCGCAAGAAGAAAATAACATATCACTTAGTTAGTTATTTATTTGTCTTCATATTTATCTGTCGTAAAAAAATCGTGGATAAGTGATAAAGCAACTCCATTCGTCCAGCCAAATCCAGATTGCACTTGGTATTCTCCTCCTTCTCCAAATTCACCAGGCTGTTCTGCATTGTATTTCTCATACATAACTTGATTGGCATTGTAACCTTTCATCCAGGCCTCTATCACCGTTCTAGCCAACGACGACGCGACTTCCCGAGCTTCTGCGTTCCAGGTTCTCTGCAAGCCTGGAAAAATCATTGTAAGGATTTCAAGGCAAATTTCGGAATATTCTTCAGCTTCTGATATTAACTGCAACTCTTGTTCAAGTCTATGGCCTCGGCAATGTTTTCTGGCAATTATTTTTTTACGAAAAATGTGAAAATTTGTTATCTGACGATTTCCTAGTCTCTGGTTATTTCGGGCCATAGCAGAACTATAAGGTTGTACGGAAATTTTGAAACCAGGCATACCTTCTATGGTTGCATATATGGCAAATCCTAAAAATCCTAAGGATTTAGGTCTAACTGCCCATGCATCAAAGTAAAGTAAATTAACTTTCTTCATATGACGAGGTAACCGCTAAGTTTAAAAGAAAGTCCGAAACTCAAGAATAAATGTAGGCCTTTGACCAAACGTTGGTCACTCTACCTACTTACCTAATATCACTGTCTCCTGCAGGGGCGGAAAACAGTTAGGAAAATCCCACTGCTGTCCACTTCGTACTAAAGATGTTGGTATCCCTCCTAGGAACTGCGTTATGCCCTTTGATATTAGGTATCGTGACGCTCTCAAACCATAGGAATTTCTTTTGAGAGGCTTGTATGATTCTGTCCAAAGAGGTGCAAAATTGCTGGGGTAAAATGCTGATGTATGGTTTCCAGTGAACAGATCATAGTCATACCTAGAATAGTAAGTATTAGCATTATGACCAAATTACATACTATGTAATTTGGTCTTAAGGGGCCTCATAACAAAACACGTCGGTTGTTGGAGGGGGTTGGGACGTCATAGCAGGTATTTTTGAAGATCCTTTAAGTGACAGAGGTATTATAAGCAAAAATAACAATTTCAGCTAGCCTTAAAGATTGTCTGAAAAGTGCAATAATAAGATTTTTTGGGAAGTTTACATTTTCAAATATTTCTAAAATTCGCTTCCATTGTTTCTGATTAATTCAGGTTAGAGCTTAGTCGAAAACCCTTTCATGGAGCTCAACGTTTTTGATTCTTTAGGAAGATTACTTTTCTCTTGAATTTGGAAATAAGAATATGTGAATGCGTGGGAAGTACGTAGTGATTAGACACTATTTTTTCAAAATAAAAAATTAAATCATCCATAATCAATATTCGGTACCTCTCACCTCCCCATGAACCGCTTGAATCGCGCTATATCCGTCGCTGTAGCTTTGACGAGATAATGATTCAGAAATTCAGATAGCTATCCATATCTAGTTTGATTAACATATAATCGTTCCAGCATCTTATAGAGATGAGAAACGTTCAATTTAAGAACTAATAGACTGTTTGTCTGTAAACTTGTTCATACCAGATTCCATCTTCATCATTGTAAAGAACATTCTCAATTGCGTCTTGCCACATGAGCGACACATCCATCCATATCTTATGTTTACTAGGCTGATTCAGGAGTCTATAAAAACGAGCTAATTCTTTGAAGGCTCTACAGAGGTAGCTATTCAGGTCAACCGGAACCACTCTTTTGAGTTGGACGTTGGAAATGTTGTAGCCACCATTCGGGCTGAATATCCAACGGGTGGAAAAGTCCCAGCCACTTTCGGCAGCACTCTGCATGCTTCTGTAGCAGTTCGCCTAAAAAGTCAATACTAGCTACAAAACTAAAATTCAAATAGTTCAATTAAATTAAATTATCTCGTGGGCAAACTAGCAACTATTTGTATAATAAAGCAATAATAATAATAAAAAAAGCATTTGTAGCCAAGCAGTACAGATACCATTTGTATGTTGTATACAGGGTGTTCTGAAAATTAATAATAATAATATTAATAACAATAATAATAATAATAATAATAAATGACGTTATTCTTCACAGCAATCCAAAATCATAGATTCAATAGGTAGAAAAGAAAAGTGACGAAAAGGTGGAGTGCCATCTAAAGACATAGACACAATTGATAAAGTACTATAAAAAAGTACATAAATTTAAGATAACACAATATTGATCACCAAAAAATAGAAGCAAAAATATTATACTTCACAGAGGAAGGAAACAGTCAGTTACCTGTAGAGATGGGTAAAGTTAAATTCTAGACATCCGATCGCTTTAAGGTTATCTTTAACCCTTTTTAAAGTTGCTTAAGCTGGATTTTTTTATAATCAGTTGACAAGCAGTTATATGCGTTTATTCCTAGAGGAATTTCTTACTGACAGAGGAGTTATTGCTTTTTATAAAGATAATATGGCGCTTCAAAAAGAAAGGTCTTTTGTACACGAGTTAAGCAATGAAGTTTTCTAAATTGGTCCATCTTAAGCGCCACTAATATGATCAAATGTATGGATTCAATAAGCAAGTCTGACGCCTGAGTTTTGTATCATCTGCATCGGCTCTGTCGGTGATTTTACCATGAATGAACAGTTTGGACATTCATATCTCTTGAAATCGTTAATGTTTTTAAAAAATTTGAGAACGACCCATCGCTTCATCACCCTTGCCGGTCTATATTTATTGTTCCTGTAGGTGGTTTTCCAAGTTGCACTTACAAAGCTCAAACATTTCGTTCATGATGAAATGACCGACTTAGGAAATCAAGCGAGAACGAAAACACTAAATAACCTCTTGTAAAACAGCAGGAATGGAGAAACTTCGGCCAACTTTGTGAGATTATCAGCTGATTCACTCAGCAGGCACATCCTCGAGCTTCCATCTGTTGGTAACTTACAGAGCTAGTCCGCAAACTTTTAATACCCCCATGTAGTTTTACCAGTCTGTAGATAACCTATTAACCTTCCGCATCCAAAAACATGGCTGCCATAATCTTTACAGGACTATTTTGGCTTCTTTTCTTGCTTCGGAGCAGATCTCATCCATAATGGAATCGGTCAGTTCAGAAACCTCTCACGTCCCATAATTAGAATTTTTAAGGAGACAATAAAAACTACGTTACTGACGAATAAACCAATTTTAAGATACTTTTTTAGGCTTAATGTATTATTTGATGTTTTTGCTCTGAACGTGTATTAATTACGTTACTTGAAGGAGAAGCCATGTAGTGACTACCAAATTTCAGCTTTTCATCAATCTAAAGTACGCTAAAATATGGATACACTTTATTCCTTCAATTAATTGAGCAAGGATACTGGTAAATATCAAGAATGTACGTCTCCCGTTTTTACATAACATACTATATATAATTTATGTTGTTCGAAATCTTATAATTTAAATAAAGTAAGAAGTTTCATGAATTCATAATAAAATATGTGCAAAGTAGAAGAAATCATTGAACTAATTATTTCTCATATATACTGAAACGTAAAAATAAAAAATACAATTTTAATGGCTAACTCTCATTTAGTTTTTACGAACTAAAAATTCAGAAATATTGTTTCCTATTGGAAATACGCCTTTTTATACTTCCTAACCTAAAACGTCCTAAACCTAAACGTCTCAAGTTTTTAAATAAAAGCGTGTCACGCTTTAATAGCAGGATTTCCTCCTGAGGCCGTAACACGCCTTTATGTGAAAATTTGAGACGAATGAGCTTCGATATCGTTTAAAGGTAAGGAAGTATAAAATGGCGTATTTCCAATCGGAAAAAATATTTGTAAAATTTTAACTTCGCTTTGTCGACAGCTAAATAAAAGCTTGTCTTTAAAAATGTATTTTTTCTTTTATTTATAAATTATCATTACCTGGTCATCTCCAGATACGTAAACAGAACAAGTATTGTAGTCCTCATAGTAAGATTCAGGTCTTGGTCTGCCACTTTCCACTGAGTAGTGCGACATTACATATCTCTCTCCATCCTTAACCACAAGCACGCTTCTATTGTTCATCCACCACAGAAGCTCAGATTCTAGAACATCTGCGTATCTCTCCAACCACCCAATGTCATTGGTGAAGTCCATATATATACCCATCATTAAGGCCAGAAGAGGCGGTTGAGATCTTGTGAGGAAGTACACTCTGCTTCCGTTTGGAACGTACCCGTACTTTTCTACTAGGTGGAGGAAGTTTTCTATCATACCTCTCGCTGTATCTGTCATGCCGCTTATAAGCAAGCCCTTGACGATCCAGTAGGAGTCCCAGTAATATGTTTCTCTGAATCTCCCTCCAGGGACTATGAAACCATTTGGTACATATATCAGAGAGTGTCTATCGGGGCTTTGAACTACTTCATTGCTAACTTTTCTCCCTAATGTAGGCCATATGTTGATTATAGCCTTTGCGAAATTTCTTATGTCTGAATCATATACTTTGTTGAGCAAGTCTGGGTTGGGGTCGAAATCGGGAGGTAACCAGTTTTCTACTTCTCCTTGACTGACAAAATTTTTACTTATGAAGTCTCTTACATCGTCTGGTGTAGGATTACCAGAAATGGTTTGGACAAACCTCTCAAAATTGTTTATGGTTGTTGCCTCTGAGTTGATCTGAATGAAATTTAAAAAATGTTAGCAATGTCTTTTCACGTTAAATACATTCAGTGTTTTAAACTCTCAAGGTGCGATATCAAATGGTAATAATATCAGGATACATAGAAACCTAGTGTTTATAAACCATGCCTTATTTTCAGGGTGCTGCCGCTTTTTAAGCTTTTTTACAACATGTAATTAGGGAAAGATTAAATATAGAAACTAAAGTGCCTAGATGATGACAGTGTTCTATTATAAAACTGCTATAGAATATTATGAAACGTTTTAATATAACAGTTCTTGTATTTTGACAAAGCCGAAATAATAAATGTAAGCATGCCCTAGAAATGTTTGATTAAGGAATACTAAATATTATGATCCTAAAGCTGCGAAACAAACAATAACTCAGGTACAGTATAATAATATAGAGTATGATAAAAAAATATGTGCAAATCATTTTGTCAGTAGATGTTGCACATGAAGAGGCTAAAGAATAATAATCTGTATCCTGCTAGCCGACTGTTTGATCCCATTTTTTGGTCAAGCCATCAACAATATCGCTAATATTTTTACATGCTGTATAATAATAATTTATTGATGCTAATAATACACAGAAATTGTTAACACTTGTCAATATATACTAGGAGCATGCTTAGGAAAAAGTGCATGAGACATGAATAAAACTAGTTAAATACAATGCAATGCTGCATAACGCATAGTTACTAAAAACAAATTAAAAAAGAAAAGATAACAAAAAATGTCATCATGAGATAGATGAATATCGTTAAGGTTATTTAAATATTTATTAGTATTTACCAAAGTAGTGTCATTAGCATATGAAAACAAAGCAGCATTGTGCTTATCTGACAGGCTATTAGGGATATGATTAATGTATAATAAAGACAGCAGTGGTCCCAGTACGGAACCCTGAGGAGCTCCATGGATCACTGTTCAGGTATCAGAGTTAAAACGTACGAGTGGTTCTCTGCCAGATAAGTACGAGTCTAAAATCTTGATGCTAGAAGGATACATGTTATAATAAGCTAATTTTTTATTAAAATACTAGTATGTTGAAGACAGATAAACGCCTTAGATAAATCGAAAAGGTCCGCCTTGATATGTGATGGTTCTCAAAACCTTCGTTATAATAATAATGATAATATTCGCCAAAATAAAAAAATGTTCAAAAATGGGCGAATACATATGAAAAAATCACAGAAGGCATCGTCTGTGTCTGGATTATACTTTACTAACTAACTATTTTGTAGTTTTAGTTTTCTATATATGTAATTAGGATAGTCATTTGATGCACAGTACAAACCCAGTCTTTTACTTTTCGTCTAATTTTTTTTCCAAATTTGAGTGCCTTTATTTCGTTTACATTATGTAATTCAACTGCTAGGAATTTGAATGCTTATGGGAGAATTAATTGCTGCAGTAGTAGATATGTTGCGCCTAAACCCAAATTGTCTGTCTTTCAATAATTGATTTAACTCGAGATGAGAGGTAAGTTGAGCAGTATCAGCAGTATCAGATTATATTATATAATAATGGATTAACAATAAACATTTTTGAAAGTCTTGTTATTAAGTTAAAAAGTGACATCAGTAAAATCAATTTTTTTCTTTCTTTTTTTCTGTGAAAACATTGTTGTTTTAGTACAAATCTATTAACTTTGATACTGAATCCAGTTTGAAAATATAAAAAAGTTTATGTTAGATTTGTAGTCAGTGACATGAAAGCTTCCTGAAATAAATTTTCGAATCCCTTGATCCAGTTTAGATTTTTGTGACCATTTTAGCATGTTTTAGGCTTTTATGGAACTTTCTGGAGATCGGCTGATTTGAAGAACCCTAGAGTTAATTTGGAATAAGACTATTTTTCTAAAAGCGGTTAATTTTATCGAAATAAATCAACTACGTGTTTGTCATCAAATTGATTATACAGGGTACAAAAAACATATTATTTTAGGGTTGGCCGATTCGTGGCTACCTAAATAAGTTCATTCTCTCACATGGACACCGTAATATATTACTACCCTAAAATTTTTGTTGAACTACACCAGTGTCATTCAAAAGTGTTCATATTTTTTATTGAAACACAATTTTTTGTGTTTTATCTAATTTATCCAAATGACTACTTATCTGATTCTAGGACTTTGTAGAATTTAATAAGGAGTTGGGAATGCTTTTTCCTTAGAAGTGTTTGATTTTAAGTGTCTTTCAAAAAATTACCGCTTTTAAATTCACTGAAATTAATAGCCACACCAAACAACGAAATACAGATTAAGATTCGTGCAGTCTATTTAAGCTGCTTCTAAACAAAGACAAGGGAGTGTCAGTGTAAAATGTATTCATAGATAAGTTCTCACCTGTATCATGTCGACAAAGGTCTTAGAATCATTGTTAATTCTAAACCTTTGAATGAAGTCTAACAACTTTCCTCTACAATACACTGGACTTTCACAAGATTCAAACTGGCAGCGAACATAAAAGTGACAATAACCGAAAAGAATCAAAGTAACTAACCACTTCATTGTTTAACTAAAAAATGATTGCAAATAAGTTAAGAATTTTTTCCGTGTGTTCTGGAAGTAATTTAAAAGATAACTAAAGCATTTCTCATGCATTCGTTATTCTTAGTGGCGCTCTGCTGTTCAAATCAAGGCCTGCTTTAGATATCACAGTGTAATTATGTTAATTAATCAAATCACCATGAGAGTGTCGGAAAGTCTGATGTCTCTGAATCGCGCTACTGCTTAAGGCAGTTGAACTGTCTGTAATGTGTCTTGTACTTAGAGATCGCTATCGTTTATGCAACTACAGGTCAGGGCTGGATAAAACTGCATTTACTATAAATATCAGGCTAGTTATTTTTTTCGCTCCATAAAATACACTTACACATATATTAATCATTTTTTTAATCAATAAAATAGCGTTTCCATGTCTTGTGTGTTTTGTAGTGTATTTTTCCTCTTTGTGTTTGTGTTTTTTAAATTTTACGGGGTTGTTCTGTTGATCCAGTTTACTCATTATGGCAAATAAATGAAAACAGATATATTGAAGGAATTACTTTCCAAATGTCAACATGCCGTCATACAGGGTGGCCGATATGTAACTGACTGGTTTGTATCTTGAACATTTGTGAAATGGAATAAAATATGTCCATTTTTTCATCTTAATCTTTTATTGAAACTTAGAGATTATGTATGAAAAATAATATCATACAAATGTCCATCTCTAGAAGCCACGCAAACCTGAACCCACTTGATTACATTTTCCATCACTTTTTGGTAGGTTTCGGGAGGAATATTGTCAGTGACAGAATTACCTGCAGCATCTTCGAAGAAGTAAGGTCCAATGACACCTCCATACCAAACATCACACCAAACTGTGACTCGACGAGGATGTAGTGGTCGTTGATGGATGACACGAGGGTTCTCTAATGCGCAGATACGACAATTCTGCTTATTAACAAATCAGTTCATATTGAAGTGGGCTTCATCGCTCAGTTGTCGGTAAAAATTGTTATTTTGAGTATTAAGCTGCATTATTGCATGACTATGTTGTCGGCGACATTCATGGTCACTTGGATGTAGTTCTTGGATTAACTGAATTTTGTATGGAAGCAAATGCAAGTCTTTATTTAAAATAGTGTATAATGACGTGCAACGAATACCCAGTTCTTGAGAACGATGTCTAGTAGACGTCTCAGGGCTACACTTTCACGAACTCTCTCGATATTTTCCGGAGTACGAACAGTTCGGACACGACCCGACCTTGGCAAGTCTTTAACTTCACCTGTTTGTTAAAATTTTCGCACCAACTGACGAATGGTGTTGACACTGGGCACATTATTTCGACTGAAATCTTGTCGTAGCTTCCAAATCGTTGCAACAATCGAGTCATTATTTAAATAAAACGTTTTAACAATATGGACGCGTTGTGGGATCGTGCAGCGCTCCATGATGAATTCTTCACATGTGCTTTAAACAACTACTACGGCGCCACCTACTGAAATGCGTTCATCGAAAATGGCGCACAGTTTAAATCAGTCAGATATTTATTAGCGAGGATTAGAAAAATAGCGTATTATAAAAATCACTCAAATAGTTGTTTATCGTACCTCCTGGATGGAGGATAGTCGCTATGCTTTTGTTTGTTGTCCAGAAAGGATTGACCATGTCAAGACCATGCTGATGGGTAGCTAAAACGCACGAAACAGCTGTCCATTGGCTATCTTTGGTCGGACGGACGGAAACAGTATGCTTTGTTTATTATTTATATTTGGTAAAAAAAATTACATATTTTTTATAACTTCCTTTATTAAAATATCACAATCATAACAACATTTCTATATTGCCTATTTACAGTTATTCGGTAATATACTAGTAGTAACTAGATCATTGTTAAAAAGAAAATACATAAAAATACTGTCGAGGCATATTGAAGGAATAGTCTTCAATATTTTAAAGATCTCTGCATAAAAATATCTACTATATGTGTGCAGTAAATTGTGTTCACTGGCCAGTTATGACCAGCTTCCAGTGCACTCCAATATTCAGAGAACTTCACATTGTCTATCCCGTTAATACTCTTGGCATGCTTAAGAATGAAGTACGTTGATTGATTTTTTGATTGATTTGAAAGCCAAAACATCAAAGCATTTATACAGGTTCTTCCCACCGAATTCCACAATTATTGAAACTGAAAACAAAGTTCTGATATTTTGGAATGGAGTGCTGCCAAATGTTGCTATATATAAATTAAATAAATAATATTCAGGCTTTTTTTGGAAACTTCATTTGATTTTTTGGCATTTGGGCCGATTCCCCTGGACGCAGAACGTACGGTAAAGACGAACAAGTTGTTATTAGTCGTCATTATAATAATCAACTCGGTATTTGCCTTCCGCCAAGGATCTGTTCGGATCCTACACAACATAGCTTTATTTAGAAGAATCGAGTCAAGTTCAACCAAGGTGCCCTTCAATTTTCAATATCAGGTATTCCGCCATTGCTGTTTGATGCATTTTTGGAAGAGTGTAAGCCGATGTACTGCTTTGGCAATTCAGTAGGCATTGCTAGGCAAAAAGTATACTCTAAATCTAATCATGGAGAAAAATCAAAAGCTTATGCCTTATGCTCCGAGATCTTCATCAAATTGTCCTTGACTTGGCATTTTAGTGGCTACGTTTGAATTGGGCTTGTAGGTATGCACTTCTGTCAAACAATCATGTTTAAACTTCTCTACTGTAACGACCATTATCTTTATGAAGCTGTTCAAGCAACACGACAAGAGTACATCCAGTGTCCAGTCTACACTTAAAACTATTAAAGTATATTTTAAAACGCTATAACAACAGGTACTAGGGTACTCCGTATACATACATAAATATCCTTTATCTCGAAAATTGTGAGTATACTCAACCCTGCATCGTTCGAGGCAATAGAAGACATACACATAAAAATCCTACCAGGTAAACGTCAGCTCTTTTTATCGCATTTGCATTGTTTGTACCTAAACCTAAAAATAGTATTTTATTGTTATATTTTCCATACAAAAGGAATATTGCTTCATCCGTTCACAGATATAACAAAATTTAACACTGCAAGCCAGAAAAATTCAGCACACTAAAAAAATGGCGTCACTTCCCACTCAACGCTGTCATAGGCTCATTATGTTCCGGACAAGTTGGCCCTTATGAGAAAAAAGCTGGCTACGAACATGTATAACAAATAATTAAATTGATCAAGTCAGTAACACAAGCTTATACAATTAAAATCTGCTCACTGCCAAAATCTCTATCTATCCATTATCATTGCTATGATTAACATCGTCGCTCGTCATCACAGATACCCATCAGCCGGACAAAGGGAAAATGTACGAAAAAATCTATGATATGTGAAATATGTCTAATAGATGCGTAGAATTACCGGGGTTAGAAACGTAAAATGAAGGAACTTCACAAATTTGCATTCTCTACAACCCCAATTTTTTTTTCTAAAACTTCATACGCGTTTTGTATGCGTGTATACTAATATAGAACGTAGTTGATCCGCTTCTGCGTGCCGTACTGGATAGCAAGATACGATATAGTGAGCAAAAACGTTTATACATTATTGATGAATGTTTTTCTTTGTGCATTATAAAATGACAAGCCTTGTAACATCTAATAACACGGAGTGGCGTATCTCAGAAAACATGAAAATTGAGTTAAGTCGATTTTATTGCTCAAAAAAGGTTGCTCTTCAATATCACGAAGTGGCATAAATCAGTTTCTAATACTTTTAGAGCTATAGAAAAATAATATTAGACTTATCTCATTTTAATAGGAAATTAAATTTCACGAGGGAGCTTAACTCAAGTTACGCCAATTTTGTGAAATTATAAAATATGTATACATATCATTTATATTACTTATCATACAGCGTATGGCTTATCTAGGTTACGCCAGTTCGTAAAATTGTAGTTTTAATTTTATCACTATACGCACTGTGACGAATCTATATTTTTGACTTCACCTTTCACGATTACAGCGTTTTTAGGTTAAAAAAGGGAAAAAAACGCTGTGTGAGGGAGATATACCGATTTAAATCTTCCCCACGAGTGATAGATGAAATACTAATTATTATTTTGTTCATGTTATTATATCATTATTATTTGAGTGAGACTTATGTTTGTGCTGTCATATTTAACTTGTCTAGGGAGTTACAGTTGTATATTTTTAGATTCTGCGGGTACTTATTTCACCATAATACTCACTGTTCCCCTTTTTATAACCATTTTGTCTTGTAATAAAGCATTTCTTCTTTAAATTTCATGTGTTTTGATTTTTCATCACTAAAATATAACAAGGACGTAACTAAGTCCTTATTCTATGAATTACGACCCTTCAATTTCACAAAATGACCTATCTACTTTTTTTGGAAATTTTGAGCACATAAAATGAAAAATGGGTTAATCGTTGATCATTTGTAAACACGAGCAGATATACCCACAAACCCACAAATTCGATCATGTAGCAATAATACCTTTTTGTCAGCAACAACTCAAAGCTGGTGAAAATATTTAAAACGCTCTCCTGCAAAATTGGATAAAACGAGATACGCCACTTCGTGTTATGGACGACGATATCCCGGACCGAAAGATTTACTAACGTTTCCGTCACCTCGGTTTCCTTTTTCAAAGTAGTCAGTAACTTTTTCCATCTTGCAGCTGTGGTTTTATTTGGGGGCCAATGAAACATGGAGGTTGACAAGCGCGTGATTGAAGCGACAGTAGTTCTTCCACTACTTGCTGGACGCTAAACATCCTATGCAAACGCACAAAAGCATTTATAGATAAGCACTACCAGTTCACATCATGCTGTGTTAGAAAAATAATATTCGGAACGCTGATCCTTTTATTCTAACCACAGATTTTAAAACACTAGGTAGTAAAACTGCACGATTGGGGTATGCATTACTGGAGAAAACGGTAAATAATTGTATATTTTTTTAACGGTAGTGTACTCCAGCGTGTCCCATAGTCACATTACATATGACGCAATGCCCTTGGGAAACTCAGTAGCATCTAGCAAAATTTTCATTTCACAAAAAATGACGAAAATTCCAGTCAACGTGCAGAAATCATTTCAAGAATTTACAAATACTACTTAAATCAATTTATATTTTTCAAGTCCTATATGTTATGTGCACAGAAATCTAAATAAATATCAAATACACACCCATACACTATGTAATGTTAAATACTCGAGGACTCTATACTCCCAACTGAATATGAGTAATTAATAAATAAAAATGAGTTGAGTACGTTGATGCTATGACGTCACTTGGATTGGTAAATTAGTTTGTAAGACCTCACATGTACCTATGTACAATTATATGTATATATTATAGTATACTTTTATACAATCATATACATAATGTGGTCAATAAATGGTATGGTATGGTATTATAATCATTGTTTAAAAATCATTGTTTAGACTTTCAACAGTTTTTAGCAAATACTATATGGGAGACGGATTTTTACTTGACAAAATTTTTAATTATGATTTCAGTTCATATGTATTAATTTGAAAAGTAATCACTATCTTTGGTATCATGCATTTCTAACAAAAAACGTGCTTTAGATATCAAGCTAATATAAATGGAGCCAAACCCTTAAGCGCAAACAATAAGCATAAGTATAAACAGCAGAACAAAGTGAGAGTGCACTGAATCATTATAATCAATGTACGTAACATAACTTTTGCTTGCATTCATATACCGTGAGTATTTTTAGCAGCCCTTCTACTGATACCCGTACTCACCCAATTTTTCTCCGGGGACTTGGGACACATCCAAAAAAAATGTTGTCAAATAGGTTGAACCAGTACTTTCCACGCATTCATATATGTCCATTTTCAAATTTCCTAGTTACACATTAACAGTCATCAACACACAAATAATGCTCTTTGAATGTCATTAATATATCTTTGTAGCGCTAAAAACTGGTCCTCAACTTCCAATACTTTTGGGCCATTATTAAATCGAGAAATCTCTGGTAAAATACCAAAATTGATGACAGTAGCGAAACTCATCGTACGCCACTGCTATTACGCGGAGGCCTTCGAAAATGCGGCGTTTCTTTGTGAAATGTCGGTAAACGTCGCTGTAATCAAAAGGTACAGCGTCAAAGCAGTGACGCACGATGACTTCTGCTGCTGTCATCAATTGTGGTATTTGAATATAGGAAGCTCAAAATTCAGAAACACACTGTAATCATATCAGAGATGGGAAATTATCATTTCAACTTGCGCCAGGCCGGTAATCTCGTAGTGCTTCGGATTACTGGTGTCTAATATTTGAGGAGGGCTCTGATACTGGGCTTATTGGATGAAGGACAATGTTTTTTGCTTCATTGAGGTGGGTTTGATTAGATCACAATGAAGGATTGGCTTGGAATCCTTGTCATTTCCAAGTTTCTGAGCAACCATTACTGATTCTACTAGCGTACACAAGATAGTTCCTGATGGACAAGGACTCTAAGATCCGATCTGCCCAGACAGACAAAATGATGAATAGTGAAGGACGGGTACAAAGGTCTGCTATCACTGCAACTCTTATTGTAGTATTCTTCGCACTGAGTAACTGTGTATGGGTTTGTCACCGCAACTATCACGGCATTTACAGTGGCAAGTGTGGAGTGGGGTTTCTCTACTGCGCCTTATTTATAAATCCACCATAGTTTTCCACAACACTGATTAGATGTATCTACTTAATAGGCATTTTTATTTCATCACTTTTGATAAACCTCTGTACGTCTGTGCCACGCTGTGATTGTTTGGATAAACAAAAGTTCTTGATTATTGACAGTAGAATTCTGACCTATTTTATCCACCTCTTTTTTTAAGTCAACTTTTGTGACCTGATAACCACAGTAAGATTTTTTTGGGCTTTTTAGTTTCTTGATATCCGCAACGTGCTTGGACGATATACATGTATTCTCCAAGTCTGGTGCCTTGATAGCTGCTTGGCTATCTTAGTAGATGCCAATCGTTTGAGTTTTGTTGGTGCATTCGACACTGTCTTTCAAATGAAATCCTTGGATCGGTCGTGGCTCCATTGTTCCTCTTACATATCAACGACATTCATTCCTGTATGATCAATCCAATCCACAACTTTGCTGATGACAGCACTCCCTATATGTAGGAATTCAATGCGACAAGCCGATCTCAGCCGGTGACCTGAAGAAAAGAAGACTAGCAGCCACTTTCTCTTTGACGGAAGACCTGAAGGTTATTACTGGTTGGAAACGCAACAATCTTGTACAGTTTAATTCTTTCAAGACACAGATACAAGAAGCGTCAGCTCTCATCCGGCTCATCCGATGGATAGCCGTGTTCTACCAAAGAGCTACTCTTTTCGGCTGGTCGGAGTTCAAATCACCTAGGACTTGATTCTGACACGTGCACATCTCGTCAAAGGCGGCAGCTGCTGGGAAAAAGCTAGGATATATGTTTAGAGCTAAAAAGTACTTTTCTCCACATAACCTCGTCACTCTGTACAAGGTCTAGATAGGTCCTAGCATCGAGTACTGCTCACATGTACGGGGTGCGCCCGCCCCGACTATATTTTCCATGCTTCGGTGTAGAAATAATAAGATTAACTTACATGTTTGTCAACTACATCTTTTGGATTTGTGTTTTTTTTTTGTTACTTGAGCGTAATGATGAAAACTAATTTTCTTTACAGATCTATATTTTTAGGAGGTATTGCAGGATGATGTAGGTTTTTGTGCGTTTTTTGACTTTAGAATGAACATTACTAAGGTAGAATGAAAGGATCAAACGACATTTACACACATTTATTGAAGAGGTCACTGGTATTGCTCCTATATTACAAAGTACAGTAGGCACTCCCTTTAGCGATCATCTCCGATGTTTACCTGCATAATACTTCTTAATGAACTGCAATGCAACTCCGTTGGTCCATCCGAATCCTGACTGTACGTTGTACTCTCCTCCGCCGCCATACTTGCCAGGTTGTTCCGCGTCGTACTTCTCGAACATCTCTTGGGTGTCCGTGTAGCCCTTTATGTTGGCTCGTACCCACCGTTTTGCAAACGTCTCGGCAATTTTCTGCGAAAGCATAATTTTTTCACATAATAGTTATATTAAGAGTCAAGATATACATAAATACAAGGAAATACGAGGTCTTTAAATTAAGTGATGAGACTGATTTATTTTTTTATTCAAATATAATTACAATTTTAAACTATCACCCTCAAAATTATCTCCTTCTGAAGCCACACAGCGCTGGAGACTGTTCTTCCCGTTTTCATACAGTGCCTTCAGCTGGTCGGTTACAGCCTTTTCAATTTTTTCTACTGTGGCGATTTTTTAACACTTCGGGATGAGAAAAAAGTCACACGGACTCAAGTGAGGCGAATAAGGAGGCTGAGGAGCTATGGGAATGTTTTACTGGCCAAAAACTCGTTTATTGACAGTGATGTGTGACAAGGAACATCATCGTCATGCAACACCCCTGATGAATGGTGGTGTGAGTCACATTTAACTCTTCTTCGATCATTCTGACTATCTACCGACGATCTGAATGCACAAGACCCCGTATCCTGACGATATTTTCATCGGTTCTTGAAGATGAATGCCTTCTTCCGCTTCGTGGTTCATCTTGAATCGACTCTTTCCCTTCTGCCTTAAAGCACCAAACAAACCTGGGCTCTTGACAAAACACTATCTCCGTAGGCCTGTTTAGCAAGAGTTTCCGTTGCACTGTGCCCAAGCCTGAAGCAAAACCCGATAGCACAGCGTTGCTCGAAATGTCATTCCTTTTTAGAACAGAGTAGGAAAAACTGTTTCACAAAAAAATTGGTACGAACAACCAAATGACTCGAGCGAGTTCAAACTTGTACTGAAGGTGGATAACATGTTCTTCTGTCTCCCCTCCAATCCCGGCGCTTCCAGTGTTGCCAGATCGAACGCTACGTTGCCTGACTCATCACTTAATGTACATACCTCGTAATCTCACTGGATACATAGAGAGGAATATTTTGTGAAAAACAGACACCTTCCTGTTCGTTTTTTGTTTTTGCAATTCTTTTTGATGGTTGTTTTTCCCATAAAAATCTAAATTTATTAGTAGACAGACTTCGTATGTTCCAGAATGACAAAAGATTAGATCAAAGTTACAGAAAGCGTCAATTTTGATAACCAGTTTTACAAAACTTTTTGAACATATCATTTAAGTGTTAAGATATTAAAATGTCCAGACTTTTTGGCACCCCTAAATATCCATAAAGGTGAAGGTCAAGGTCATGAGTAAAGACATACTTGAACATGAAATTTCCAACCATTAACATTTTCGGTGTCAAAAATAAGGGTTTCCATTTGAGATAACGGTCACGTCCTCTAAATGCCTTTGAAGATCATAGTCAAGTTCACATTCAAGGTCATTTGGTGACCCTTTTCAAAACTTACATCTTTGTTCTGCTACATTTTTCATATTTTGTATTTCCATAGTTTTTGGACACTCAAATGAACATGAAGTTATGGTCAATGCCATGGGCAAAGACATACTTGAACGTAAAATTTCCAGCTCATTAGATTTTCGGAGTTAAAAATAGGGGTTTTCATTTGAGAAAACTGTCTTGTCCTTCAAATGAAATGAATGTCATACTCAAGGTCACCATTTTCAAACCTTACAATTTTGTATTACAACATTTTTCTGTGGAAGACATATTTTTCGAGGTATTTTGACGAATCCATACCTTCTGTACACCATGTATAAAAGGTAAATAGCAGCCCAAAGAAAAATCAAAAGGTCAGTGTTAGCATTAGACCAGAATATAATATGGAAATTAAAAAAAAATTATAGACAAATTTTGCGACAGAAATATATTCTTGAGGGTTAATGAAAAGGTTCTTCAAATGGAGACAAAAAAATTGTTGGGTAGGTAACTATTTGCGTCAAAGGTAACGTCCCATACATTCAAAATACTAGTATTGAGAAAACTGGTTCAAAGGAAAGTTGCAGGTCATGAATAGGTCATCAAAATGAGACCTTCACACCACTTGAGCCAATATCTCATAGTTTTTTGGATATACTCGAAAAAGTAAGTCATCGAATTTTGATATTTTTCATTTACATTTAAAAATATAATTCTGTTGTAAAATATGACAGGGTTCATTTTTGACTAGGTAGCCTGATCTATACCTATGTCAAATGTCCATAGGTATCGGTATACTTAGCAGTCTTTTGAAGCATCCTGATAGTTTGAAAATTAATATTACCATGTCCATTGAAATAAGATCCATCTTTTACCAAAATCGACCACTGTGAGAGTGACTGTATGTTGGTACTGTATTTCAGTTTGCATTTGACAGTTGGGACACCACTGTGGCCGACAGATGCCGCCAATTCTGGTGGTATAGTAGATACGGTCCACACGCCATTGACCAATGGATAGCTGTTTCGTGTTTTCTGCCAACTCATGAACACCGTCTAGGCTTGGTCTCAGGCAGGAAAGCTGAGCAACTAACCTCTATCCAGGATATAAGTTCTGTTGAAATAACGTACCATCTGTTACCAGAATTGACCACTGCAAGCGTAAAACAGCAGCTATATGTTGGAACTGTATCCCAGTTCGCTTTTGAAAACTGGGTCACCACTGTGACCGCTGGATGCCGCCGAGTAGATGGATAGTTTAATATTATGGTTTACTGAAGACCTGAGGTACTAAATACTTGAATGAAAGGAGTTGATGGAACACTTTCTCAGGATTACTTTATCTGTAAGTTTTTTGTCTGAAAGATAAGTTACCTTAGCATGCTCGTTTCCAGTATTAGCCAACCCAGTAATCAGAATGTCTTGTAGAGGTGGCCAAGCATTTGGCAAATCCCACTGTTCTCCGCTTTTGATCAAAGAGCTAGGGACACCTCCCTCGTAGTTCATCACACCCTGATTGGTAAAGTACTTCGCCGCCATAGCGCCTTTTATATCTCTTTGCTCCTCTTCGTAGGATTCTGTCCATAGGGGCGCGAAGTTTGAAGGGTAGAATCGTTTTATAAGTGTTTTGCCCTCTAAATCGTAATCGTACCAGATACCGTCAGCCTAAATGATCAAATGGAAAGAATTGGTGTCAAGTAGGTTGACTCTGCACTTCGTTAGCGACGCCATCATCAGTTCATAAATAATAAAGTTCAGCACAACTTAAACCCAGAGAAAAAAAAATATCTCATAATCCCTTATATTAACTGGCCAATGAAACCACACATATTTGAAATTGTTCTTTAATGTAGTATACGTTTCGGTCACAACGGTGACATTCCTTAGCACATGACTACATTAAAGAAGAATAAATTAGAATTTTAAATGTATGTGGTTTTATTGGCCAGACAAACATGGAAACCACATAATAAGTTCCATATGTTACATAATATCTCATTTTCAAAAGTTCTTGCTATTAAATACTTCATCGCCCAGTGACGAAAGAAGTAAAAAGATAGTTTGCTGGGCGCTATTAGGCGTAAAAACAACTATCCGTGGAAGCTAGATATCCCTGATATAATGCTAGAAAATACAATTGAATTATTAATCGGTTTTTATTCAGTAGCTTGCCATATCAGTGCTAAGATTGCTGTCATTGACCCAAAATTTGCGTAACATTATTTTCAGCTTAAATGGTCCGAAGGATTTCTTCATATCTGTTATTTTCTTTTCTCAATTTTAGCAAGAAAGTTGAACAAAAATAAGGATCTATTTTTAGAAAAAATCCCCTTTCAATCTCGAAAAAAAAAATCATAATTAGAGATTATCCGTATTCTCTTTTAACGATCAAGCAACGCAACGATGTGAAAGGAATTGTTGATACCGTATTCTAATTTTCAGAAAGTCCGAATTTTTTGTCGAAATTCCATTTTTAAATAACTCGCGTTTTAATTTTTATTCTTCCTTGTAGTACTGTTTTAAAACCACCACGAAGGCTTAAGGCCTAAGCACCCATTGGGTACCGTGGGGCTATAGGGGGATACATGGGAAAGGGGGAACGCCACACAGACTCTGCCGAGGAAACACGTGTGCAAGCAACATGCTCACATTCTGGCTCCGCCTACG
Organism: Acanthoscelides obtectus; assembly: GCA_963669975.1. NCBI lineage: Eukaryota > Metazoa > Arthropoda > Insecta > Coleoptera > Chrysomelidae > Acanthoscelides > Acanthoscelides obtectus. Next base: position 49,260,022 of record CAVLJG010000008.1, read on the forward strand.
AGATCCGCCGGGTGGTACCTCCGCGTTCGACAGTCAGAGACCGTCTACCACCTACGGACAATCACAACATCCATAGCTAAGAGAAAAATTTCTCCTGGGACGGGACTCGAACCCACACAGCGCGCGGCGACTGATCAGGAGACCGAAGGGTCTACTACTGCGGCCACCGCTGCTGCCTTTATTAGCAGAAGTGAAAAATAGGTATTTTTAATTTTGACACTGTAAAAGCAGGTTCTTGATATTTTTTAAAACCTACCTGGACTTCCTAAAAAGCCGGCTGCCTAGACTGTTGAATAATGCGCCAATCTCGATAAGACGAAAAATGTGGCCAGAACAGGATGCCATGTGGGCTCGACCTGTTCGCGATCATCTGAATGAACATTATCCAGGAAAGTGGATCGGACGCCGTGGCTCTATCCACTGTCATCAAGATCTCCGGAACTAAACCCATTGGATTTTTTATTATTCGGAGTGCCTTATCATAGGGACTATCAAACAGAGTTGATTTATGTTACGTGCAAAAATCAGATGAGCTTAGAAAACCTCGCAAAAGGAGATACTCTCGCAAACTAGAAAGATCGTTTATGAAAATGTGCAGGGTAAGCATAAGGGCCGATGGTGGCCACTTTGGTCAGCTAGTTTAGGGGATTTAATAAAAATTTACCATTTACCGTGTCCCTTGTTTGTTATTCGATTCATAAAACCATTTTCGATATTCAAGGAACAAGACGATCCTCCATTAAAGTTGCTGTAAAAAGAAAATAACCAATTAAAATGTACCAATCTGAAAATCGCATCTAATGTAAAACTTTTCAAAGTATTTGGTATGGCGCGGCGATCCTTTTTTATTCTTTGTAACTAAAGGGTGTCAAACTGATACATAAATTGGATTTCATTGAAATGATGCCTTAGAATAGTTTCAAGAAAATTGATCTGTGTAGAAATGGCAACAATTTAACTTGACGAGTGTCGGTTTTTGCTAAAAATATCAATGCCATATTCTAGTATTTTGTTACTCGAACTTGTTCAACTTCTATGACATAAAGTAAAGTGCTCTCTGAGATGGACATTTGGCATTAAAATCATTTATAGGTAAAATTCTTAATGAGGGCTTTGTCCGAAATAGCGGAAGGAGGAGCAATTTTGAGGAAACAAGTTCAGCATCGTTTGAATATTTAGCGCACAATAGAAATATCAAGCTGACCTTTCACTACTGATTGCTGCAATTAGTGATAATCCATACCACAATTACTACGAGTACGCTGATGATTTACCTCACCGATCCAAGTATGTCTGTGCAATTGTGAATAGCGGCTAATTATGTTCAACGTATAGTTGTAATAATAATTAAATTTTCCTAACACATATGCAAAATCCTCAAGATAACAAAAATATTAGTAGTTTTTTTTTAGGTGAAGCTAGTGCTGCGCTGGTGCGTATTTTGTTGATGATTGCACGAAACCCTAATTGACAGATCTTTATTGTTCTTTTGGGCGGAAACATAGGATGAACAAGAGAAAGTTTTCCGATCCTGAACACTTTGACAGTGCCAAATTCTCCTGATCACTCAAACGTGACTTCTTCAAATGATTTCAAACACCTTTCTGGACTACCTTATCTCCATGAGCGCCCATTGGGGGGCATGCGTCTCGCCTGGATGGTGCTTCAAAGTGAAATTTTCCTAATAAGACAAACTCATAAACACATATTGAAATTTTAAAAAGGCTCAAATTTCATTTGAAGCCAATTTACAAGTTCTGCCAAACAGGGCTGTTCTTCCTGTCATACTAGCCCCCCTGTCTGCAATTTTCACCAACGAGTTGGCTAGTTCTTCTCACCATTTTTGATCCTGCACAACCTGTAAACCAAACATGCCCCCCCCTGGATTTTGCTATATGGGCGGTCATGTTTATATCCCTTCATAAAGTTCTAGAAACATTAAGTTCTAAGCATCGTTTTACTTACCACGACAACTGACGAAAAAGTATTGTAGTCGCAAACAATTCGAAAATGAGATATTGCTTTTTTATGTTACATGACATACATATCATGGAAAAACGTGGTACTCTGTCTATCTTCCCGCTGGAGCTTTGGCCCTCTCCAACTTGAATGGATATAAAGGCTTTGTAGGTTTTGAAAACCGTGCCAGTGGCAGCGGAACTAAGAGTGTTAGAAAATGGGGGCGGGGTTGCAGGGGGTGGGTAGGTTACGTCTCAATCTTAAGTTTGAGCACAAAGTAAAGAAATCACTATGCCAGAGCTGCTTTTATATTGTACAAGAGCTTTTATCTTACAAATCTTTAATTGTCGTTTAATTTTCAATGTATCAATCAATTTTTCCTTGTTTGATTTTTCACACGTATTATCTACTAAAATGTGATCAATAAATATCTATTTACCTATCTATTAATATGCTTCTAGCTCCGGTAACTCTACGCCCTGATTGGGTTTTCCTAGCGCAACGAAGATCGAATAAACCTGTCGTGAACAGGGGGTAATCTGGAAAGCTAGAAGTAGATGGCGCAGTTAAGTTGGCGGTCATCTCTGATGTTATAAGCAACTCACCTTTCTATCAAATCTGTGGAATAATCAACACGCAATGGTTTGTTTGTCTGACCTCCAACTACATTAGCGCTGCCTAGCGGAAGCAAGATTAGACGCCGCTGTCATTATTGCGTTCTAATACTTGATTTTTTTATTGACTACATGCAATAAATGTAAGAGATGAATCGCTGTCATCCTGGATCTTCAACGCCGCAGTGATTATTAACCAAGTAACATATTTCGTATGATAAATGTTAGTGAACAGTGGTTAGCTAACGATGTCTGCGGCGCTGCGCTTTGGATCGGAGTTCGATGCATCAATGGAAGGTTTACAGAGTTGTAGCGACACCACATAATTGAAGCATTAACTTTTTTCTAGGAGGGCCTAACTTGTACCGAACATAATCCTTTATGAAGTAACGACAGCGTTGCATGGCAAGTGCAGAATCAACATTTTTCAGGATCTGCTAGTAAGCACAGAGCTTGTAAGCGTTACCTTATAATGAGAAAAAACTGTAAAGGCAACTAAAATTACTATATATATAAAAACTAGTATACTTGCCTTATCATAGTGAACCATTTCGATTGACTTCTGCCAGGAGTTGGATTTTTCCAGCCAGAAGATCGCCTTTTCCTGATTCCCAAGGAGTGTGTAGAATACTGACATATGCCTGAAGGCCTTGAACAGGAATGCGTTAAGGTCTACAGGGATGACGCGCATCGTGTTAATTTTGGTGAGTGGGTAGTTTCCTGATGGATCGAATATCCAACGGGTAGAGAAATCCCAACCGCTTTCTGCACCGCTTTTTAGCGCCCTGTAGCAGGTGACCTATAATATTGTAAACATATTCGTTACACACTGTGTTGTGGCGCTATTTTACCCTGAAATGCATCACAGTATCAAATTAATAAGATAACACTGAACTGAAACGGCAATATGAATGGAGGACTGGAGATGTATGGACAATAGGAAACATACAGTGATAGTCTTTTTGGACTTCAAAAGGGCGTTTGAATCTATTGACAGATACTTATATAATTGCATTACTATTGGCTTGAAGGATCTGTATTCAAAATTCTACAAAAATACTTAATTGACAGACGTCAAAAAGATCAAAATTGAATCTACGTTATCAAGGCTTAAAAAATATTTCTGTTGGTGTACCACAAGGTAGTAAACTAGGTCTACTATTATTTATTTCATAAGTACATTTATGACATTTGTGATATTTTAGATTATTGTAAAATTCAGATATTTGCAGACGATACATTACAGCATTACATAGAATTGAATAATCGTTACCACAATTATTATACAAGAGGAAATATAGATTTCCATTTACAACATTACACTAGTAATATAACTAGCAAATCAATATTTTAGAAAGGATTACTTGAATTTAATAAGCTAAATAGTGATATAAACTCTACTTGTAATTTGAAGATGTTTAACAGGAAATTAAAGGAACATTTCATGGAACGTGGAAATTCTTAGAGATGCAAATTTTGTTTTTCTCAATATTTCTGTGTTATGTAATTGTTGTAGTTTTTTAAAAGAAAGTAATTGTAGCAATCATGCTGAATAAATCTCAAACCGACGAAATAAATCTATAAAAAAATATGTTGTGTTATATATGGTATCAAGCAATAACCTAACTATAAAATAAAATCTCTAGAGTACCTTCTATTCTATTTCCAGTTACGATAGTACTGAATTAGTGGTGTGACATGTAAATGATATTTGTTCATCCCTTTGAAAACGCTTAGCAATTTTTAGAACATGAACACTTATCTAATCACGTTATGGTAAAAGCATTTTTAGAGAAGCAAAACTTTTAAAAATCTATTAATGCTCATTTTATCAAGGATTTTCAAACTTATCCTTTACTGTTGTTCAGCTTCAGAAATACTATTATAAAATCAGAATTTGAAGGTATGGAAATTAGTTCTGTAGTGTTTTGGGAGTACTGGGATGGTAATATTTTATACAATTTTTTCGTAATAACAAGAATTCACAATTGTGTCTGATTTGTCGTCAATGTTGAAAAATAATTTATCCTTTAAGAAAACAGCGTGTTCACTTACTGTATCATAAGCAATCTTTGCGATACAGATATTCATTAATAACACGTTTTTGTTGAAAACCGCAGATTGATTTTACGGTACGATCTTTCTGTATGCGGTTTACAATAGTGTACCAAGGTTAATAACAATCAAGGCACGCTTAATAGTTTTATATATCATTTTATAGCTTCGGTATGATATCCGCGAGGCTTAATGTTTAGTATAATGGTTCTAAGTTGGAACTCATGTAAAAAAAATCACAAATCCGGGAAACAGAAAACACAGTTTAATAAATGTGCTTAAAAATTATTTATTTGAAATGTTACTGGATAGTTTTGTTTTGCACGATAAGTTCAAGATCACTAATACTGCATTGAAAAATATTTTGCGCAGCGAATATTTATTAGTAAACGCAGTGCCAAAACATTTAACAAATTAAAATTATCCTTTGAAAGTTCAACAAGCAATGAATAATAATGATCAGAATGAAAGATTCCTTGATCAGGAAATACTTTATTATTGCAATAGGATATTCTCCGTCTAGGCTTAACTTAATTTTTATTAGCGGTTAGAGTTACAATGTTGCTTGAACGGGGAAAAGTCGCTTGAGTGTATTACGTTTTACATACAGTCTAGAAAGTTGAATTATTTTTTCAGACTTTTAAGTACATATTTGAAAAGAACGATGTCGGTTAGTTTTACCAACAGTTATAATTCTGGAAAAAATAGCTCTTTCTGTAAAATTCATTCACCCGCCTTCTTTTCGTTTAATCGTCTCTGTATACTCTAATCGTCACTAGATGATGAGCTATCCCATCTTCATCGTGAACATTAGATTATTCTCATGCAATTCTAAGATTCACTGTCAGACAACAAAAAAGTACATATTTAAAAAATATATTTGTTAGGTCGAATTATTTGTTACATTTACATGTTTTTCAAAATGCGATTGACCCAGCTATTTAAAAATATTTTACGAGCTGACTGATTCCTGTGAGAGCTATTACAACTTAGAACGCAATCTACTATAAAGCCTTTAAAAAATATGTTTTTCTATCATACTGTATATTGTCCAACTTTGAAAGTTTCTCCATGTTTTACTCTCCAATCAATGTAGTATTATAAAGTTTCATTGAAATCCGTTTGTTTCCAAATCAGATTTTCTTTATACCGAAACAGCCGCGCAGGCAGAAGCCTAAATGCCGGGACACCCCGGTTAATATGATGATCCCAAAGAATTTTTGTTAATACGATTTTTGAAGCTCGGGACAAAGGAGAGGTCGTATCGGCCAGTTCTGGATGTACGAAGTTCGACACGGTTAGGTTGGGACGCCAAAGTCACGCGGGTCTGTCTGGCAGACACATCGTGCGGCGGCATCATGGAAGAGAGCTCTGAGGAGCAAAGCCCGTTTGTGTAGCGGTAGAAAAGAGCTAGATCGCCGACGGTCCGCCGGTGGGAGAGAGACTGTCTGTTAGAGAAGAGTCATCGATCAGTCGGACCGCCCTCGTCTGGACAGCATCGAGCATAAATAATGTAGTCGGGGCGGCAGCACCCCAAACGTGTGAGCAATACTCGAGGCTATCCCTGATCTGGGCCTTGTATAGAGTGAGAAGGTCAAGCGGAGAAAAGTACTTCTTAGCCCTAAACAAATAGCCTAGCTTTTTCCCTGCAGCTGCCGCTATTGACAAGATGTGTTCGTGACAGATCAGGTCTTCGGTGATCTGGACTCCGACCAGCCGAAATGAATGGCTCTTTTCCAGAACTCGGCCGTCCATTGAAACCGGATAAGCGCTAGGACGCTTTTTGTTCGTCAAAGTACGGTACTGTGCTTTGGAAGCATCAAACTGTACAAGATTGTTGCGTGCCCAAGCAATGATAGCCTGCAGGTCCCGCGTCAGAGCGGAAGTCGTCGCTGGTCTTCTTTTTTCCAGCTCAGCGGTAGAGATCGGCTTCTCACTCTGTATTCCTCCATGTAGAGTGCTGTCATCAGCGACAATGTGGATTGGATTGATCGTGCAGGAAAGGAGGTCGTTGATATGTAAGAGCAACAGTGTCGGAGCTAAGACCGATCCCTGGGGAACACCCACGTTGACGTTGTGGGATGAAGAAGAGAACCCGTCAATTACGACGGATATCTTGCGGCCAGAGATAAAGTCAGCGACCCATCTGCAAAGCTTGGAAGTTTGCTTAAGAGTGCCGCATGCCACAGCTGATCGAACGCTTTCATGATGTCAAGAGCAGCGACATGAGCCTCACCATAAGACTGGATGAGTTTACTTCACAATTGCGTGTTGTAAGCTAGGAGGTCCCCTGTGGATCGCTGTGACGGTCGAGGTAGTCCAGAAGCTCGCGATTTATGCACCTCTCCATCACCTTACTTATAACAGAAGGCAGGGCTATAGACCTGTAGTGGTCTTAGACCCTTTTTTTTTGGGATGGGTTGGACATGAGCAAATTTCTAGTTTTCTGGGAAGGTGCCGGATTCATAAGATATCTGGAAGAGACCAGAAGCGACAAGAGCACTCGTCTTACGGTCTTATACCTAAATGTTACCTCCCACATAGTATAGGGAACCCTTCGAATTGATGGCACTTGGGCGTTGGGGGCAACATCTATGGTGGAGTTGGCAGCAAATATCTACGGTCCGAGGGAGAGCGATAAAAGCAGCAAATAAATTTGGGTGATGTTCTGGAGTTGAGGCGAAGCCATAGAATGTCCTTCCGGTCTGCTTCCAAAGAAACATCTCTGGAGCAGGAAAGACTGCTGCGGACAAAAGCCACAACTCCCCCGTTCTTTCTCAGATTGGAGTGCACCTCGTAATTTGGGAAGCTAAGATGGTTAATCGGTGCAGACTCTGACATTTTTGTCTCTGCCAAGAAAAGCATGGCGGGGCGATTGGATTGCAAGTAGTGATGAACAGCATCACTGTTGCTGTTAATCCCGCAGATGTTGGTAAAACAAATTTTATCTTCGATGTTGTTCCCCCGAGACCACCCTCCACTCGGAAATTCCGAGAGTGGAGTGAGTTTACGTCCGAAGTTTTTAGTACTCGAGCGATCCATCATCATTAATTTCTTTATTTTGGAAGATACCGACTGCATAGCTTAGGTGCTGAAACATGCGGACATTTATAAGGGAAAAGATAGCGGGTGGTACTGCCTCGGTCGACTGGTCCTTGTCTACCACCTTCTTTTTGCATGTTAATGATATTAAATAGACCTAAAGTGGCCCGTTGGCGGACTTGTACCGCCACCCGGCTATCGGTACTGAGGTATTCCTTAACGCGTGTACAATCACTTGATTTGCCATGGCCGCGCTCAGTAGGGTACGGGTAGATATAAGTAATTTGAAAATCATCTGTATTTAGCAATTCTTTGCAATAACTTTTTTTACCAATTTATTATATTATTAATTGATGTCAGTTTGGTCTCAGTAAGTTTGTAATAAGAAGCTAATCAACATTTGTATGAGATGTTTTTTCGTTAAGAGCTCAGTTTGAAAGCTTTTGGTCATATTTGACCACCACTCTCAGAAAATCCGCAAAAATAACCGGTTGCATTTTAACTGGCGTACTTTTCCATAAAGTCGCTTCTGTCAACAAATTTTGGCAAACACATGAGGACTTTCGCTCAATTTGCTTGGCGAACTCCGACAATTCACTTGGTTAGCTGAATTAACGGTTTTACAAACCGTTTAAAGATGTTTGCCAGCACATGCCTAGCATATACGTTGCGTTAATACGTCAAGTTAAGGTGAACATGAATGAACCTCATCCCACACGTAATTTATGAATTGCTCGCAAAGTCTAGACACTAAGATTGTATGTCCGAATTTCATTTACGTAATAACTAGGTATTGTTAAAAATGATGAATTGACAAAATTTCATACGCATGCATGTGTCGTTAATCATGAATGAATGAATAATCCCAAGTGCTCCCACCCAACAAAGTTATACTGCTTGTTAATCTTGGTTGTCTATCCAAGCTTGGTCGCATGTTTATGTATCATTGATTAAAGTATTCTACCTGAAGATAGGTGGGTCCAAATAATTATTGAGGTGAGCAGAAAAAGTTATTTTTACTTCCCACGCTGAGTTGTGAGAAAGTATTATAATCTGGAAAACAAATGGAAATGTGATGTTATAATTTTTGGACGCTACGTGACATGAACATCGCGAAAACACAAGCCACTTAGTTGCGTCAGTCAGTCTGTTCATCTGTCTATCTATCTGTTAATCCGTGTCCCCTCCGTAACTCGGAAGGTACTGTTCGGATTTTGATGAAATTCTGAGACAAGGTTTACTAGTATGTAAAGACTAAAGAAGGTTCGTAGGTTTTAAGAATCAATCCAGAAGCGGAAGGCTACGGACAAAAAATGAAAAATTCGCTCAAGCTTCGTTTTCTGACGTTTCAGAGACCTCTCCGCATATTAAGATATTATATAAAGGGTTTGGGGTTGGCGGTGTAGGAGAGAGAAATGTAGCAACATTGGTATCAGTAAAAGACATTTAATTATTAAGAAACTTCTGATCCGTTTAATATTACCTCCTCTGAGACATAGCAGCAACCCGTTTTTCGTACTTACAAATCTGGTGAATGTCGAACAAAAATTGATTCGGAAAGAATGTAGAAGCACAACTGAAGTAACAAGTCAAGTTTCGATTCCATTTGAAACTTTCAAATAGTTTAACGAATACTTTTTTTTGCTATACATATGCGTACCTAGCTTTTTCTCTAAGTTGTAATCATTTATCCCACTTCCGTTTTAGTAGCTACTACTACAACAGAGTAGGTACTCCCAGTTAAAAACAAAACTATGGGAATTGTATGCAGTCTATTACAACCGTTTTACAGTCCACCAGACCACTGCAAGCATTGTTGCAAGATAATTGCAGTTGCAAGACGGCCTTGTTTCCTCAATTCAAACAAGCAAGATTCACCAACCTGGTCAAATAAAATATTCCCTGTTACATTCCGAACCTATTATCTTGGATTTAGTTTTTACTATGAAATATGACCAGCGGACTGGCCTAGGGACATTTGCATACATAATAACTTGTAAGTTCCTAACTATTCCACCAGAATTGCACACAAATTTGCATGAAAAATCCAATTGGCAGTTGCAAGAAAATGACAGATAGAACTAGCTGTTTTGTTACTGTGCATGCATCTGATCAATATTTCTCTTGCTCTTGCTGACTGTAAGAAGAGTATTAGAAACATGTTTCGAAACATGTTTCAAGCAGGTTGACTCTATCATAGTTCGTAATAATGAAATAAGTCTAACATAGTAATCGAATGGATGACCGAATTGCGTTGGAAATACAGAACCAGTCTACTTGACGCCATTATTTACTTTCGAAATTGTTTATTTAATCAGAATATCTAAAACAAGTTTGCATATTATTCAATTGAATGGCCAAGCTTTTCGAAACTCTTTTCATCATCATCAAGTCGATCTTTTTCACCTAATGAGCTAAATGCTTATAAAGCGTTTGTACTATTTATAAAATTCAGTTTTTTGGCTTTAGTGATTTATAGCATCCCCAATAAGACAAATAATTTCTGAAACAACTGATTCGGCAAGGTAGCAGTCGAAAATAGTGATTTATAGAACAATACTATTGCCTCACTTTTTCTACGGCTTTATTTATAACCAAACAATTAAATAAATGTATGCGCATAATTCTGAACAAAAATGAGATAATAAGTATATATGTATGTTAGGTCAGTGAAACTTGTTGTACAGTTATTAAATGAATTATTATGTTTGTTTTCAAACTAACAGAAAATAACCACCAAGTTATTCCATTGAAGGGAACAAATGATAAAGTAAATAGTGTGTATTGTGTTGTTACCGCTCATAAATGTTACTTTCATTAACTCTCATAAAAATTGGCCACGAATATGTTCTCCGCCATTATATGATTATGATATGTATAAAGGAATAAGTAAATTTTAATATAAAGAGGGCTAATCTTCTTTGAGTCACGGGCAAGTTTCAGACCATACTAAATTTTGAAGCAAAATGTGTGAAATGCTCATAATTTTACCAAATACTGAGTAGAAAGACCATAAAAACGAAAATATGAACTAACCTTTTCAGGGTGCTCCTTGCATGTCATTATGTCTTCTCTATAGGACTCTGGTCTGGGGGTATTACTTTGTACTGCGTAGTGAGCTAACTGATACTTCACCCCGTCTTTCTCTACTGTCACTGTCCTGTTGTTTAACCACCAGTTCAGTTCAGACTCCAGTGTTTTTACATTTTTTCCTAACCTAAAAGAGTATAACTGCTTTAAATCAAACATAATATAGTAAAACCGCTTTCGTCCGTCCGACTAACAGAGGGCCAACCGTGGAAGCACTGTTTCATACTTATTGGCAATCATCGCGGCCCACGTCTGGAGGACAACGAACAAGAACAGAGGTATAAGATCCATCCATATATGACAGCACAAGTGCCATCTATTGCCATCACTTTCGCAGTGGTCGATTCTGGTAATAGATGACACTTGAGGATGCATTTAAATAAGTCTGGTGTAACATCATCATACTCTTATTTCAGATACTAATGTTCTAAATAATTTAGAAAAGTGTCTAAAGGTAGGTTGACTCTGCACTCCACACGTAACGCTGTTATCAGTTCATAAAGGATTAGGTTCGGCACAAGTTAGTTTCTTTGAAAAAAAACTACCTATGAACATGTATAACAAAAAAAAATGGATTTTGTCAGTCCATCAACATTTTCCCTGCCCTACCGTTAGAACCGACCATCTAGCAAGGCTGTTATGACTAACCTCGCCCGTCGCACATATTTGACCGCTCGCCACTCTTCAGCCTTGGTACCACTCAGTTATACCTAGAGACTAGAGATGCGTCTATTGAAAATATTCTAGGCTTTAAGCGCAAATGAAGAGGAATTTCTATGATGTATTAAATATGTCTAATGCGTGCGAAGAATTTCCATGGTTGTAAGCGTATAAATATACGCCACACAAAAAATAGGATGTTTTTAACACTGACAAATTTTTTCCTGAAAACAGTTAGGGGCTTTTGAAGTGACATATTTTTATTTTCCGTCTTTCGCCGCGACTGGATCGATTTTCACAAACTACGCAGCTTTTTCGACCTTGGCTCAGTAGTACCTTTGTGTCAGAGGTCATAAAAATCCAAGTTACAGATAAGTCAAGGATTAGCGAACAAAGAGACAGACCGTCAGACTGACGAAAATGAATAACATTGTTTTTTGTTAAGTACATGTCATGCAACTTTCTAAAAACATTTTCGGAACTTTTTGAAATTACAGTACCCCCCTCCAGTGGTGGGTGATGATCTTTTAGAAATATTTTTATGCTTCAGCTTCGGAATCAAGTAATTTTTCCAAAATAGAAATTCCATCGATGCTAACAATCGCGGAATGCATTCAAGGTGTAACAGAACTGTCGCTCTTTTACCAAAGGCATTAATGCCGTTGTCGTTTCTAAATACACCCAATGACGGAGCCGGCTAGTGAGCACAAGTTTAAATAATTCATCGCTGAGATGGGAATAAATTAAAACTGATCATAAGAACATTAGCTTACTCGGATTACTTTGGTGGTAATATTCTATAAGTGATTTTAAATTGCTCATTTACGTTACGGTTGTTAGTAATGCGAATACCCCAAACCTTAATTTCGCGAGCACCCCAAGGTGGGCCAGTTTTAAATGATCCAGAATACGGAGCAATGGAACTTATTCTGGATCATTAGTCCACTGTATTTAGGTACTATTGTTGTAATTTGTTAGGCATCAAAAACATAGGTCGCGTTCATCAGGGCATAGCGCTATCCGCTACGACGTTTTAGACACCTTTCACATTCGTTGATGCAACATGAGATGAGCACTAGAAAACACATTAGAAGAAAATATACCGTATCTATATCGGCGCGTCAAAGATTCTATTGTGTTTCTTACTGCTGATGGCATTCCATCGACAAGTATGAAAGTTACCTTACTATTCTAATAAATTTTTCGTATAAAGATGATTTTTGAAAACCCGCTTTGTTTCGAATATATAGGATGAGGGTTTCTAACACTATGATTAGTTTGTTACCAAATTAAATATTCCGCATAATAACCTGTTAATTCCATAAGTATCTTCAGATATCCTTCAAGTATCCAAGCTTCCTTCTTATTGACAACGAGATGCTTCAGAAAATTCAGCAATTATCAGCTTTCTTAAATCTTCGGCAACTTTAGCTAGTTAATAGATGGAGGATTTCATGTTAAAACTGTGTTTGTTCTAGATTGAAACTTTTGTCTAAACAAAGCGGATTTTAGAATTCAAGAAAAGATAGCATATTTTTGGAGAAGAAGAACTGAACTGACTGTTATGGTGGAATATGTTAATCAATGATGGTGCCGAAAATACTGCCAAATATATTAAATTTCTTGAATACATGAAGTGCCCGATTCTCATGGAAAAACTACTGCAACTGCTTATTCAATTCCTGTGTCTATTAGCTCCAACTAGTGTTTGAGAATTTTTAGTAGTCTCCACAGTACCGAAATACAAATTCATGTTATCATTAAAAAAGCATTCGAAAATTTGACTATATCTTGAGCGAATTTCTCTTATGTTATTTTGTACACATAAAAAAACCAAGTAATGGCTCATTTCTACAAAACTTAACATCATCCTCACATTGTTTTTCAACATGTCACAAATATTATTTAGGTGGATAAATAGGTTGGGTGGTGCTGTAATTTAAACACAATTTATAGGAATTCTGATCGACTATATTTGACAAATATGACATTTCAGTCTTTTTAACAATTGGTCGACGGTCGGAAGGTAATGCAGGAGCGATACAGACAAAGGTTAGATTTTTCAAAAATTAGCATGATAGTGCTGTCATTTTTATGAATAAGTATATTGTGCCACATGATTTGAAATAATAGTTAATTCTGCCCTTAACTTCGTTTTGAAAATGGTACCTCCATGGATGTCACTTGCATTTCATCCACGAGGGAGGTGACAAAACCATGAAGGAGTTGAATGTTGAATTTATATATTTTTGGAAATAAACCGTGAAAGGAACTATATACACTGAGAACCAATTTTGTCCGGCGGCTTGAGTTCAATGTGAAAGACAGAGAAGTGTGTTTAGACATATATGTTAGAAAGCGATACAAGACGGCTGGATAGCGAAGCTCATCAAGGTGTTGCCTATTAACGCTGGCGCGGCAATCTGCCGCGTTGCCAATATGTTACACCAATTCCTTGATGATGATGATGCATGTTAAAAATATGCGTTAGTATATTCTCTACGCCCAAATAATGATTTTATTTTAGTGTACGCATTTGAATTGTGAATTGTGTCGAATCTGTATAGGATCGGTTCCCGATCGGTCCTGAAGGCGCTCCATTTTAGATCGAAATGACAGGTCAGGATCGCCACAAATACTGCAACATTGCATCATTGGTTCGCTTGACAACACCGCATCTCGTACATTCCAAGGCAAGATTTCCACATCTATGATCATAGATGAGCGCTTTTGGACAGTAACCATCTAGCTATGTATATATATATATATATGATTATAATCAAAATGGAAACAAAATATTAAATTAAATATTCAAACAGACCCCATTCTTAGGTTTGATAGTAACCTAACCTATTGTAGAAGCCAGTGCGAATATTTCCTGGTGTAACATATTGCTACGCTGCATATTGCACGACCTTCTGTGTCACCGTCGCTAGGCAATGTGGTGATGATCTTTGCTCTTCAGCCGGCTTCTATATCTTTCTAAGATGTGTTGATACATACTTCTACTCGTGCATATACATAAAACTCGACCCGTCAGACAAGTCTGGTTTTCCCTGTAGACCAAGCCATTAATATACAGGGTGTGTACCTAAATAAAGTAGAACCAGCCATAAAAAGGAAGTTACTAACCATTCTATATCTCTTGTTGCTTCTATGTAGAGCCCTACCATCAACGAGAGTAACGGGGGTTGAGATCTGTTCAAGTAGTAAACTCTGCATCCGTTCGGTATGAACCCGTATTTTTCCACCAGCGAAATGAAGTTCTCCAACATCCCCTTTGCAGTCTCTTCCATTTCACTGATTAGCAACCCCTCAATGATCCAATAAGAATCCCAGTAATAGATTTCTTTGAACCGACCTCCTGGTACGATGAACCCATTTGGCACTGGGATCAACGAGTGTTGATCAGGTTTGTCTAGGACGCTTGCTTTCATTTTCTTGCCCAGAACTGGCCATATCTTGATTAAGGATCTGGCGAATTCTCGAACTGCTACATCGTCTATCTGAAAAGAATGGATTATGGAGGGAGGCTTTGAGTCATTGAGGTCATCCAGTCGCAATGGCGGCGATTGAAAATTAAAGAGGGGATGTGAGTGATGGTTTTCTGAACTTTAAATGAACATTTGTTTGAAATCGTTAAAGTGAGCCATTTTTGAGAAAAACACTCTAGTTTAAGTGCATTTGGATCTGGATTTAGAAACAATTTCATAATTAGTGATTAGAAAACCTCTGGATATAAATTTTTAAATCACAGTTTTGCTCAATTTTTGGGGTCGACTGCAACTTACATCTACGGGATCAATAGTGAAACAACTAGTACTTTTCGAAATAAGTCAGCACAAGCTGTTACCGACGGTTGGAACCAACGACTTCAGACTAGGTACAGGGTCCGTCAGAAAGAACGCATGTTTTTCGAATGGGTACTACCGTTCGAGTGGGCTGGTCCCGTGTCGGTGGGGAAGGGCGTGTTGGATAGTGGGAGAAGTGCCGTTTTGAGTTGGCAAGATGGTTTGGAACGTTGAGCATAGTGTGTTCACTGTACGTCGGTACTTTCAAAATGGCGCAACGTGAGTTTCGCGTTCACTTTCGTGTTCCACGTCGTGGGACAGTACCAGACCGTAACACCATTTTGAGATTGGTGGAAGCATTCAACACAAAAGGTAATGTGATGAAGAAAAAACCGCCAGGGCGAAACCGTATTGCTAGAACCCCCGAAAACGTAGCCACAGTGAGAGTTGACACGCTGCAAAGCCCGAATCGTTCCGTCCTTTTGCGTGCCAGTTCCCTAGGGATTCACGCGCCCTCTGTACGACGCATCTTGAAGAAGGATTTAGTGTTCCATCCTTATAAAATCCAAGTTTGTCAACAGCTGTTGCCAGAGGAGTATGAAC
Source organism: Acanthoscelides obtectus (assembly GCA_963669975.1). Lineage (NCBI taxonomy): Eukaryota > Metazoa > Arthropoda > Insecta > Coleoptera > Chrysomelidae > Acanthoscelides > Acanthoscelides obtectus. The sequence goes on from CAVLJG010000008.1 coordinate 49,275,836, forward strand.
AACGTGTTAATTTTGTACAGCTCATGATTGAACAGTTGGATAACAATGCCATGACGTTGTTTATGAGTGATGAGGCACATTTTCATTTACATGGATACGTCAATTAACAAAATTGTCGATATTGGTCTCCAGTGAACCCCCAACAGTTGCATGAGGCCGACAGTTACAGTTTGATGTGCAGTACAACTACTGAGCGTTACATCCACATGCTGAACAACTTTTTTTCCGGAACTTCGACGGGTTACCTGAAATCAAAAGTTTACCACAGCAAGCCTCGAACCCTCGTCGATTTGAAAGAGGAAATAAGAAGAGAAGTAACCCAAATTCCTGCACGGATGCTGGCCGACGCAATGGGCATATTTCAGGAGAGGCTTGATTCCTGCATTTTCGCTCAAGGGCGCCATATGGCCAACTAGTTTTTTCCCATACTTATTTTGACTGTATTACTCATTTAAAAAATATGCGTTCTTTCTGATGGACCCTGTAGAAGGAGTCAGTCAAGGATATGTTTGTCTCCTAATTCTCAAAGTCTCTACTAAGGATCAAAGTGCACTTGGCATACGCCAATTTTTGACAGTTCTCTCATATGTAGTATTATTTATCAAGACATGGTGCTTCTTACATGATTTGTAAAGAGCGGCACAAGCCTGATAAAGATAGATGTTTCCACCGGTAAGTATTATTACTCGTATTATGTTCATACAACGCTGTCACTTTGCTAGGCATTGCTAGACACAATTGTTATGACAAACAATGCAATGTAAACATATAGGCTTGGTTCTTCTAATCTATTCGAATTTGTTGGTTGGAACTGTATGCCAATTCGCATTGTCAGCCGGGTCACACGCATTGGTCAATTCTGGTTATAGATGTCACTTTGTGCTGTCTTATTTCGATAAACCTTCTACTACAAATAGAGTTGCTTAGTTTTCGCTCGTTGTCCACCGAGACCAGGCCTACGACAAGCCGAAAGCTATATTACTAACTCATGATTTCTAAAAAGGGCTTATTTTATATGCTACGTGCCTGAAATATTTGTGAAAAATTATCTCACTATCGCGCAGGCCCTCCATTTAGCAAATTCATTTTCAGGAAGCACATCGTAAAAAATATCATACGGAGCGCTCGATATTTGTAGTTGAAGTACTTTTTCAAAATATCCTATTGACACCCGGAAACATTCTATGAATTCAACATCGCAATGTGGATAATTTTTTTTCACCTCTATAAGTAGCAATGATAATGAAGCAATAAATAAGCTAATAAAATAGTTATGTTGCTTGAATTGTCGTCAGAATGAGATTTTTAGTTTTCTCGATAACCGTAAATACAACGAACGTGAGATTTATCGCGGAATTTTTTTTTGTTTTACACACGTACATACATAAATTATTATATCACCCACAAAACATAGGTTAGTTACAGCTGAAATTGTATCTAATTAGAAAAATTCTAATAAGAAAAGCAAAAAAGTCAAACACTGTCTTTGATTGGCTTGTGTTTCTTAATTTCTCCAACAAATATCCTTTATTTAACGTTATAATCGTTTGAAAATTCCAAATAGCTCTCAAATATAATTTATATATATAAAATTTATTGAAACCTCTGTCCTTTTTTCCATAAAAGCAATAAATGTAGTAGATTAATCTACGAGGTGCTCCAGAGTGTTGTTAAAAAAATACAAGGGTCCAGTTTTCATTATAGGTGTTTAAATTTATATTCACTGAAAAATTATATGCCCCTATCTCAAACAATTTTCGAAAAATGTGAGGTAGATACTTGTATGATATTTCATTCATTTATGCCTTCTAATTTTCCGGTCCTCAGTTTGCAATACCCTGTATAGAGGAAAATTAGTTATATGCAGATAAAGTGTTTTTCATGGAGTGACGAGAAGAAAATCCTGAAATTCCTTTTTCATTGTAGATACTGTCAAATTCCCTCACACTGAACTCAACAACTATATTTAGTTCATATTTAGCTCGCATGTAAAAGTCGACATTATCCTTTACTTGAAGTAGTATTCGTGTATGTTCGCAATCAATACAGATGTCTTAAATTTTTATACGATATAGGATTTGTATTGACAGATTATGTTGCTGCCAAGATTAAATAAAATCGACCGATATATTGCTGAGATACCATATGCGAGAAAATTGCTATTTTCTCACATTATCTCAAGTTTATGTTTGAAAAACTGGGTAGTATAATTTATAGTTCGATTGCATTGCCGCTACTTGTGATTGTTAGAGATTCATCAAGACAAGTAGCTTGAATTTTTTCTTAAAGACTTGACTTGACTTGAAAACTCAAGCTTTTAAAAAATTGATATTTGACTTGACTTGATTTTCGGACTGAACTACTTGACTTGATATTAAAATCAAACTACTTGATATTACTTGATAGTAGATCTGTGAAATGCGCATCGAAGCGTTAAAATAGGGGATTCACCGAGGTTAAATAGGGGATTCACACAGCAAGCAGGCACTCGATGACGACAGGCGTGCTCGTGCGATTAGTAGATCAGCGTTGTTCAAGGATAAAGGGCGACCGCAAAAGAATTATTATGTCTGAATTAAGAAGTGATTTTTCAGAAATGGAGTCGGAACCTTTTCAAAGCAGCGGCTCAGAATATATCGTAAATGAAAAAGTGTCAGAATCTGATGACACCGAACCAGAAGAAGAAAGTGCAGGGTCGGTGCCACCAAAGGGAAAACGAGTTAAAGCTAATAAAACGAATAAAATTAAGGATTATTTCATAATCGAGCAGGATCCTAAGAGTAAGAAAACTACTGACAAACAAGGCAAATGTACCTTATGTGTCGTAAAAAATACAGTTTTAAAAATGAAAAACTGTGGAACATCTTCAATAAGGAGGCATTTGCAAGCTAAACACACTAGAGTCTACGAAAACATTTTTGGTAGATCCAGCCCACCTAAATCCGAAGCAGAAGCCTCTGCCAGTTCGAATAGGCGTAGCACAATTACAAATTGGCTTGAGAAGGTAAAAAATTAATAATAATTATATTTGAGCTGAAACTAAATAGTAAATAATTGAAAAGGGTGGGCATTTTATTAGGGGCGTAAGCATACCTCTTCCTCAGAAACTACAGGGTGTAGAAAAAAATAATTATATAAAAGATTCTGGGCAATCAAAAAAAATTAAATTACCTATTAGAATTTTATTTATACAGGGTGTCCGAAAAGTGCTGCACCAGAATCCTTCATTTGTTTTTTCCAACTTCATCCATTTTTGAAAAATCTTTAAAAAAACACATAAAGGAATCATGCTAGAAAAAAACAAATGCCTAATTTGGATTGCTTGATCACGAAAACCCCTTAAAAAGTTATTTTTTCCAAAATCCGGATCAGCTCATTTTAAGCCACACTTATAGTTTTATAATGTTTATTATAATCATTATAGGTTCCTTGATTTTAAAAGTCATTCTATATTAAAAAGGTTTAATAAATTATTAATAAATATCGAGGTAGGCGAAATATCAAAATATTAAATAAAAGGCGGCTCTTGAACGGAAAAAATTACAACTTTCGGATAACAATTCTAAAAGTTTGGTCATGTTTAATGTTACAGAAGCTGTTCAAAATGCCCTCCATTATTGGTTATGCACATTGTAGTTCTTAAAACAATGTGTCGTGTTGAGCAGCGGGTCAGATCCGTGTCAGCTCTAATTTCGTTCGCTGCGGTATGGATCCTTTCCACGAGCTCTTCTTGTGTCGTCGACACATGACAGTAGTCTTTTTGCTTCATTGTGTCACAGAAAAAATAATCTAAGGGCGTTGAATCGGGTGATCCGGGTGGCCAAGCGACAGTGCCTCCACGTCCTAACCATGGAGAATGTTGCCTATCCACATGTTCTAACGCAAAAGCGTGTGGGAGTTCCAACCATCGGTTGCGGCGGTTGATAAGTGGCGTAGATCGGAAAACTCGGAAGTCTAAAAATCCCTGGCCATCTAGCCTTGGAGGTAGCTCAACTGGGCCGACTAAAACTGTCGCTTGGCCACCCCGATCACCCGATTTAACGCCCCTAGATTATTTCTTCTGGGACACAATGAAGCAAAAAGTCTACTGTCATGTGTCGACGACACAAGAAGAACTCGTGGAAAGGATCCATACCGCTGCGAACGAAATTAGAGCTGACACGGATATGACACGCTGCTCAACAAGACACATTGTTTTAAGAACTACAATGTGCACAACCAATAATGGAGGGCATTTTGAACAGCTTCTGTAACATTAAACATGTCCAAACTATTTATAAGAAACTTTGATTTGTCATTTTTATGTATACTTTGACCCATGTTAGATAGCATTTATTACTTAACGTAGAAGAAATTTGGTGTCATTTTGTAGATAACATAGTTAGCTGTAGAATTAGCACAAAAAATTACAACTTCACAAACTAGTTTTTGAATGGTGTGCGGAAATACACAAAATAATCAATTTTCTTGCATATTTTTTCTGTTTTTGTCTGTTTTTAAGTATGTTTGACCGTTAGTATCTATACAGGTTTCTCAATAATCACTAGAACAACATGTTATCGTTCAAATGACACTAAATTTATCATTCTGTGACTCTTATGTTCTCAGTTATTACAATTTTCATACACGCATTAGCGTAATCGTAACGTAAAAATAAAAATGAATGCCATTTCAAGGGGGGTGAGGTAGGACATTTTGGGAGTGGATTTGTGGATAAAAATAGCTGAAAAATACCCCACTTAAATATCGGTATGTCGTGACCAAACACATTGTATATATTGAATTAGACTAATCTTGCGTTTTTAAGAATTGAAATCGATATATTTCGTTTACCCAAGAAATACTCATTTATTCCATGAAGTTAGATATGAGTTAAGTAGCCCATTGTCTCAATAGTTAACTGAATTTTCATACTCTATTTTCTGTCGATGAACTCTACCTTGTAGACTGTAGCTACTCTTTCTTGGTCAAACTCTTCCATCATGCGGCTGTTGTACAACTTTCACATTAAGACACAATTAGCTTTATATCACACCACAAACATTATTACACACCTGCTTGAGTATAGACGGATTACTCTTAAAATCTGGCGGCGTCCAATCATCCAACTCCCCTTCATCAACGAAGTTATTCTCCACGAACTCCTTCAATTCATCATTCGACGGCTTATCACCGGTTTGTTTCATTAACTCCTCGAAATTTCTCAACGTCACTTCCGAGGAATGGATCTGGATCAGGTCCACAAACGACTTGGAATCCGGAAAAATGTGAGATTGCTGCACTACATCCAGCAGCATCCCCTGGCAGTATACCTTGCTGTCGCATGATTCTAAGGTGGCGTCGACCGCGAGAACAATTGAAAGCGCGACTATGATCAGCGCGATTGTTTTCATAGTTGACTAGATGTGAGACGGAGATCGACTGCGTTTATTTATAGCCTGAAAAAATGTTTTAAGATTATGTCAGTCAATGGATTAATACTGATTGGTGTTTAATGTGGGAAATGAAGCGTGGTCCGAAATCTGCGCGCCAGCAATAAGGGCAAGAGCAATTTCACAAGTTTTGATATTTCGGGCGAGGGAGGCTGGCGTATCGGTGATCACCGCGTTCATGTTCAGAAAGATGTTCGTCTTCATTTGGGGGAGGGGTTATCGGCTATTAAAATTGAAAAGCGGAGGGGGGGGGTCAGCTGCATGCTTGAGTACTTAATTATTGCAGGGCAAATGACTTGCGACATTTAGAGAGGACGGGGTAGGGTACTTCTCACGGTTCAGGTCTGGCAATTTTTACACCAAGACACAATGTATAATGATAATCATAATAAATCGTCTTTATTCAGGGCAAAGTTGAGCTATTCCGCCACATAACCCTTAACAAAAATAAACATTAAAAATATATACATACAATAAAATGTGAAAATTATAGTATAAGCTAGATAGTATTATATAAATATTACTTAAATCCACCTATGATATCAAAATTATGTTTTAAAATGACCTGTATAGTTCATGTTCACAATTTAGAGAAATGAGGCGTGTTGATTGTCTTTAAATTTATTATTCAAAAATGATGTTCTTAACTCGTTATTTGAAATCGTTGAAGTTCAGATGCTTCGTAGGTGATGGCAATACATTGCATAGTATAATGGCATTATATAAAGCACTTATGGAAGAATGATGTCTTATGGAGAGGCATGGTTAACGTATTCACAAAATGAATATTTCTTGAGTTCGATCGAAATATTAGCTTGTCTTTTGAAAATGGAGGACACCATTAGGATAGAACTGTGTGCACAAAACATAGCAAATATACTTAAATAATTCTGTTACATTTAACCAATTCAGTTGTTGAAAATACGAGCTAATGAGATCACACTTTCTTGAAAAAAAATGGCAGACTTGGGCGTCTAGGAGGGCCATCACATCTAAGCATTACCCTCTAAATCCGTCCTTGTAAATAATATTTTTTTACAGAAACAAAACTTCGAATGTGCCTCTTTGATTTGTTAGATAGATAGATAGATAGATAGTTTATTGTCCTATTAAATCATGTTACATGATATAAGACTTGTCAATATCAATTTGAGGGTCATATATGCGTTTGAGCAAATATGCCAGAAAAATACTTATAATTATAAAATAAATAAGGACATTACAATTACAAAACATTTTAAAAGGTTAAATCACATTATAGGTACAGGTACAGTGCAAGAATCGTAATGTGTAAAAGTATATACATATACAGCGACTTTTTTATCACAAAAAATGTTCGTCTAGCCGGTAAAAATCATTGAAGCTCATACAAAGGAAAGAAAAGCGGTAGGAGAATCTGTTGAAATACATAATATATAAACACAATAAACATCGAGCAGTGACGACAAATGGTTAAAAGCTTAAAAAGAAAACATATACTTTCGTTAAAACTCGAATAAAAAGTGAAATTAAAATACATTTACTCCACGATAATAGACAATTCACTGATAACGAAATGATTAACAGCTTAAAAGAATTTAAAAAACAGATACTTTCATGTGTTAGTAAAACTCATGTAGAGAGTAATAGCATTTTTCAACCAGATATTTCCTGAGATGTTTTTTCAGCGCAAGGATATTAGTCCTTCTCCGCAACTCACTCGGCAGATTATTGTATACCATAGTGCACGCTAGAGTGGGAGATTTTTGGAATAGGGCAGAGTTATGTGTCGGATACTCAGATCATGCCCTATTCTAGTGTTGTATTGACTATTAATAGCGTTGTTACGAACAAATCTATTGCTATGTTCAAATGCGAAGATGGCACATTTGTAGATATAGATGGAAGTTAATGTAAGCAGATTATAGCGTCTAAATACTTCTTTACAAGAGTCCCTCTTATTAATATTAAAAATTAATCGAAGTACTCTTTTCTGCAGGATGAATAATCTGTTAATCATTGTTGCCTGTCCCCATATGATTATATTGTTAGTGAGGTGAGAATAAACTAGCGCGTAGTACATATCTAAGAGTGAGTTTAGATGGATGTTAGGCTTTAATTTCAATATTAATCAAATATTATTCAAATTAAATAGATGTTGTACTGTAAGCTAGTAGTATATGAAGCATTGATAGTTCAATCAGAATATCCTAAAATAAGATGACAACCCGTCGGATGCACTCAGAACATGATCAAATATTGGTATAGGTTCCTATAAGATATACACCCCAAAGGATATTTACAGCTAAATATTGAGTTGAAGTTTCACATGATGATGTGCGTGCATATAAATTAACAGTGAGATCACCGGAGATTTTTACACCACTAAAGTAATGGCACAAAAATAGCAATCTTGGAAAGCCTAATCATTTCACTGGAAAAACAGCTGTCCATGGTTGGCCGCAGAGGGACGATTACCAAATCAAGCACATGGTGAAGGAAGAATTTCCTTTCCTTACGAGGACTTCGTACTACAAGCAGTCGAAGACCCGAGTTCTTCAGTACGTGAAACAGAAGCAAGCTCGGGAGTGCCCAAAAGTACTACCCACCGAATCTTGCGAAAGAACGAGCTCCACCCGTACCATGTACAGCGAGTACAATCTCTACAACCCTGGAATTATCTTTCAAGACTTGAGTTGTGTCAAACAATAATACATGACACACTGGGAACATCCGCGATTTTTAAAGAAAATTTCAAGGACTGATCAGTTGACATTTAAAAAAAATGGTTACATGGCGTTGTCATCTGTCTTGCCGTCTGAGAAAAAATTGAAATTTCTAGTAATGGGAACTAAAAGATCATCACAGGGTGTGGTTTTTCTGATTTTTTAAAGATTATACTTTGAAAAGTTGATAACTATTATGACTTGGCACATCCCTCACATCAGGCTTGACGTCGACTTTTGGGACACGCTGTATACCGCAGTTTTTCGCGTTGGCGATTATATATCTACTGTCAGATTTACTATATTCCCACAGTGACTAAACCAGTTAATAGGATCCGGTACCTAATTTGGTAAAAATACAATGAGACATGAGTGCTTTCTTCAAAATCGATTCAATGAAGCGGAATAAGAATAGAGCTGTCATACTGACGCCATCGCCGAGATCTATCGAGTAATACGTCTGCGGTCAGCGGAGACCATCCATCAACTACATAGACAATCACAACATTTAAACTTATCAAAAATGCTCCCAGTGCAGGATTTGAACCTGTAGGTACGGCTCGGTAGCAACTTAGCAGGAACTCGTAAATCACTGCGCCACCGAGCCGGTAAATGTGATTCCTAACATATCACAGAACGAGAATCTTCACAGCGATACCAATTAGTAGTAACTCTCTTCTACTGATGTGCAAAAGGAGATTGCTCCTCTGAGCACTCCATCATAATACTGTCGCACTCTATACTCTATGCCTGTTAGACTTCCCCGCGTACAACTTGTTTCTAGGAATTGTCGAAAAATCTGCCAGCACTTCAAGAGTGAAATCAACAATATAACTTAATTTCTTTATAACAGTTGCGGTTTCTCGGTGTGCACGTATCCGTCTACGACTTCATCATTTTCAGATGTATTGAGTTATCGATACTATGCAAATATTAATTAGACATACTATTTTCTCATTGACGAAACTTGAACTATCAGTATGGTGGGTGTATGCATAAAAATATGTAACATTATTTTTAGATTGCTGACTGGTCTTCAACTAATACACATCTATGATTTACGGTTGTTGTATCATAAGTTGTGGAATTTGCCCTATAAGCATTAAAAACTTGAGTCTAAAACACTCTTGTCCGATAAACAAGTTTTTATTTCCGACACATGAGTAACCGCAAAAATGTTCAAATATCTGAAAGTTTTTAGATGTTTTTGATATCTATATCGAGAAAATACACCTTCATTGGCGTTTTTGCCATCACGAAATTTAAATAGTTCCCAGTTGGATTTTTTTAAATGGACCCTGAAGTGGTAATAGGCAAGCCGATCGCGCAAGTTGATACGGAGACTGGGAAAAGTATGAGTTGTAAGTAAAGTTAAGAGCATATGAATATAAGAACGGTAAAAGTCCAATGTGCGAAGCTCCACGAGCTTTTGACTGTACAATACACAAAACTTGTTACTTAATTTATTAGCGATGCACCGAGTACTCGGTTTGTACCCGGTACTCGGCATAATCGGCGCATTTTACCGAGTACTTGGCTTCGCCCAGTATTAAATTAGTCGACCGGGTAATTACTCGATCTGAACGAAAGGCATACAATTTGAGTAATTCAAAGGATTGCAGGTGTGATGTGCAAAGTCTGAGCTCACATGCCTTTCACAAACCTTCCTGGTATGTTCTCCAAGAAATTAATGCAGCATCAAAAAAAATTGCTAAGATCACAGCATATTTTTGCCGGAATTAGGGAACTAATTTGGATGACTTTTTAATAAATCTTAGCCGTCTTCTGGTCTTCTCAAACGATTCTGATATGTATTCCTTCGTTTGAGCAGCTTGGGCCACAGCGTTGGTTGAACCATAATGACGATTTAAGAGGTCTAGTATATCCTTTTTTATGTGTTTCAAATATGCTTTTTTGTAGTAGGAACCAAAAACAAATGTTTACAAATGTAATGTCAAGAAATAGTTCCAATTTAACTTCAAATTGTAGTAACTGAATTCCACATATACCCAACTGTGATTCTTAAATATTTAAAAACAAAGTTTCCGAAGATACTGTTACTACACTAACTTCACACACAAAAAATGGTTTAAGCTGCACAGTAGTTTTTTTGTGGTGCATCCCTAATGTTTATTAAAAAAATAGAACAAGAAGAATTTGGGACATAATTGTTTGTCTACAATGCATAAGTGTACCTGCAGATTTTTTGAATATTACCAAATTTTAATGATAAAGTGGTCGACAAAGATTTAGGACTAGATTGCTTTGAATTTGGCTATGCACAGCTGCGCCCCTTGCCATCCCTTGGCAACGCATTTGATTATAGATATGAAGTTTATATTCTTGGGTTAAAGATGGCAATCCAATGAATTTTTTGATATTTTTTTATTGATTTAGTTTATCTATGCCTCAAAAGTACCGTAGTAATATTAACCAGTAGTCAGCCTACACTCCATTTCTGCGGGAGTACAAAGGACTAAGCAACGTACTGTTGTTGGACACCTTGGACACATTTTACTGCTTTGTTTGTCTTCAATCTGCCACTTTTTAACAAGCCACGTATTCACCATTTTAATATTGCTTATGTCCTGTTTACGGGAAAAGTTTCAAACCAACGGATTTTTCGGATACAGATATAATTGATGGTGGTAGCCTTTTTGCAGTTTCTTAATACTGAAAAAGCAGTTGAAACGCCAGAAATGTTTGTTTTATCAAAGTACCCGTTTTTAATTGCTATATGATGGCAGCATAAAGGGGGACTTTGAAGTTGAGTCATTAATTTTCATATAATGATTGTAGAAGGAAGATAAACCAAAATATGTGTGTAAAGATAAAAAAAAAATGTTACCTTGTTTTATAAAGTATCCTCCCGACAAGTATTTCAGTGCGGACCTGTATTTGATCGTGCGGTCTTGGAGCACCGGCATGCACTCCCCTGTGAGGTCTTAAGTCACCTGATTCACGAGCCCTTTGTACTACATTAACAAAGGCACGAGGGGTTGGTTGCACTCGATTGGGAAACCGATCCGCACATATCCGTGATGCCGCGGCAGCATTTTGTAAAGACTCCCCCCCCGTAAATAAGATTCATGTCCATAAGTTCAGCATTTTCGTAAACATGTGCCATTTTTTATTTAGTTTGAGCCACGCAACAAACACAATTATTAACTCACGCGTTACCGACTGACACATTGACTGAATACAACTGAATAAAATTGTAGTAAAAACATCATGATAAGCGTTTCAAATTCTTTCGCTTTTTTGTTTCCGATTCGATGAACCGATAAGACGGATTATATCAGTTGTTGCCGAACACGAGCACATAATATTATTATTGAGACAGGGCGGTACTCAAACTTCTAAAGGGCTATAACTTTGTTACTTTAATTTTACCACAAAAATGTTAAAGGAAAAAACATTTCTATTGATCAGATCTACTCACTGTTAAAATAAATGACTCAACTTCGAAGTCCCTGTATAAGCTTATTTGCAATGAAAATTGGATGGGATCAAATTCACGACTAGTGTAATCTTTGAGATGAGCTGGTATAAATCGAACAATACATTTTTGAAGTTGGTAACCTATTTGCTATACTTCTGACGTGATATGCAAAGCTCTGTTAAATTATACCCCAAGTTCTCACACAATCGAATTCCTACTTGCATAAACTTTGAAAGAAAATAGGGTACAATCGTACTGCAATTATGGGTGAATAAAAAATAGAACAGAAGGAATATCCAAGTCTAAGGAAGTTCAATATTATTTGGTAAATTGGTCTAAAGTAAATTGGGTTCATCTCTTACCTCGTACGAACTACAGCTACAGGGTAAGTCAAATTTAAAAGCTAATCAATTTATGAATCATAAAAACTAGCATCTCAGTTTTCTACGCAAATGCTGCTAACTCCACTAACTAGATGTTCGACTTTGTCTGTCAATGTGACAATGTTGTAAAAGTTCATAGCAGTTAATACAGCATAGACTACCTCTAATTTAATTCAGTTCACTAGCTTACTATACGTTCTTAAAAATACGTGAATGGAAACGTGATGTTTATAAGGAGTTAAAGTTCAAACTAGGACAGAGCAAAGCGCCATCTATGACACCAGAATCGACCACTGCATAGTTGCTATTAGTTGGAACTGTTATGGATCTCAGTTCGCGATTAATAGCAAAGTCGTTAGATGGTTGACGATTCTGGCTGTAAATTAGATGTGGCCTTCCTGTTATTGAACAAACCAAACATGATGGTTTCGTCCGTTCGACCAAAAAGGCAGCCAACCATGGACAGCTGTTTCGTGCTTCTTGGTTACTCATCAGTATGGTAAAGTTTGTTCTCTTGTCTCTGGACGAACGAAGCATCTCAACTATCCTCTATACCGGAGGTACGGTCTATCGAAATAGGAAAGCGCAAAGCGGCATCTATCACAGCCGAATCGCGCTTTCCGCAGTGGTCAAGAGGCGTGTCGCATAAGTTTTTGCGATCGATGAGTCAAAACCAGAGATTACTTTTGACTTTTTGAGGCCACTCAAAGGGTAAATTCAAGAAAGTTAAGTAACCGAATTCAACCACCTGCAATAATATGGCAGCATACAAAGTTATATTTCTCAATAATTTGTAAGAGACACAAACTGATACTAGATTTTATCTGGCAGTACTTCAAGGCTCACAAACATAATTTATTCGAATTGAGACGGCGGGCGAGACCTTATTAAAAACCTCTTTGAATAATAATATAAAAAAGTGAAGCTAGAAACTCAACTCATGGAGACAACAACGACAAGTTTTCTATTACATCAAATGAAAGTTTGTCCTCCCTTTATTATAATTCGTATCCAGATCAAATATTTTCAACACACAATACAAGAGAGTACAGAAAATCTCCAATTTTGCCGTTGTAAAGTAGTATCAAATGATACACCAAAAACTTAAAGCTCAAAAGGTGTGAGAAAAGTTCTGATACCATGTGCAACTCAATGTTCAAAGTACTAACTTTAAAATAAGAAATAATTTTCATTAATTTCCGCTACTTTGTTTTTTTCAATGTTTGCCTGGTTTTTAAATAAACAGACCACTGTACGTCGCGCCGACCATAAAGACCCGTCTTTGATGTAAAGAAATTAAAGATCCACTGAGGTAGAATTACGGTCGAATGGGAAGTACAAGGAAGATGTGGTTATTAAAGGTCCTACAGCTAGAGAAGTTCTTCAGAACTAACAGAAAACTGTTACACTTACCTCTTTAACCCAACACGTCCTGCATAGTACTTGCAATTTCGTTATAAGGTACTATGGTATTCTCTATTTATATTGAAATAGATGCATATTTGGTTTTATGGTTTGAATAATTTTGATAATGCTATCTTTTTGATACCTCATTTCTGTTTAAAGGTGCGACGTTATGTATATCACGTGCGTATTTAAACTTGCAAATTGGTACGCTTCTTTGAAAGTGAAGTATGGATTTTTTCTACAGTCTTTACTGTTCAATTTTCGGGTGTTACTTTATTGGGTTAAACTAAACGTTTGTGCCTGATGAATCTCTCGAGATATTTACAAGGTTTCATTTTGCAAACGGAGGAATCTTCCAAAAAAGCTCAAAAACTATGTTACAACAATATTAATATTTGTTACGGCTTAGAATGCAAAACCGCTGTGATATAAATAAACCAGGAGTTAGTCCATTCAATCTTTTATTTCCGAATCTAGCATAGACCAAAACAACGTCACAGCTTACGAAATACAACTAGTAAAATGACTTTTTCCTGTCTGAGATACAAACAAATTACCACAACGTCGCCAGTGACAAATTATAAAATATGGTGTTGTACCTTAGCTATTAACTTATTAATCTATTTATATCACACTGATTTTTTCGTATGAGGTGTTCGGCGTGTGGCATTACATCCGCGATCCGATTACTTCACAGATTCTGTTTGGCCGTGCAAGAGTAAGGAGGAGACGTGGTGAAAAACAATATTCCATCGGACGGCATATTCATCGCACTGTGGGTGTTATGGTATGGGGTGCCATTGCTCATGGCAGCAGGTCACTATTAGTATTCATTCGAGGTAGCATGACTGCCCAGCGCTATACCCACGAACTTTTACAACCACATCTGCTTCCCTTTTTGGAAATATTGCAAGATCCACTTTTTCAGCAGGACCTTGGATCTGCAGACCTTTTCCCCATCGAACATGTTTAGGACATGATGGGAAAAAAGTTGCAAAATTCACGACACCCTCCACAAACAGTGGAGGCTCTACGAAACGAAATTCAGATGGCCAATACACCAAGAAGACGTCAATTACCTAATCAAATCAATGCCGCGACGACTTAACGAATGTGTATCGAACAGAGGAGCTTCAACACATTAACATTAAGGTGGATATCTCAGCTATTTAGCGAAATTTCGAGTTAAAATATCAATCACTTTCTATTTATCAGTAGACCTAAAACTTGTAAAAGTATGCTCAAAATTAAAGCACTCCTAGTCGGTGTTGCAATTTCTATGTCACTTAGAATATCAACAATAATCCCGTGAAAGAAAAACAAAACAGTCTATATGAAAGACAGTCTAAAAGAGAAAAAAAACACTAAACATTGAATATTGTCTAAATACTATTAAATCAAGTTATCCCCTTTAATCAATTTCTTGAAAGCTACTATATTTTTATTCCAGAAATGCCAATCGGTGGTATAATCTAAGCGCGTGGAAGGTAAGACTGTTTTGGAATATGGCGGAGTAGTGAACTCGCATCTTCAAATCGTGATTATTATCATTACCCTTAAATTTCGCGTAACCTGTTGACTATATGCGAAATTTTCATATAAGCTAAATTATGAAAAAATTTATTCCCTATAAACCTCGGTTTCCACCACTTTTTTACATATTAATGATATTATCCCAGATTTTCTATCAAACGCGTTTACCAAAATGGCAGCTCCAGCACAGCACTATCATGGCTCCAATTTGAACTTAACATTAGGAAACAATAACTAACGATACGATCAAAAAATTAATTGTCGCCACAATTTTAGAAAAAGGTTACCTATTTTCTGGCCTAGGTAGACAAATTAAATGAATTTTTTATTATCTTCGCTTTAACATATTTCATATTTTTTCTTGCTTACGTTTGGAAACTATGGAAATTAAAAATCTAAAGTGTGGATTTTATTAGTGTCGTGCTTTTTTGTTTTATTACGTTTTTCTGTAAATAAATGTAATTGCATTGGATCAACTATCAGTAATACCTACGAGTATGCACTGTATTAAAACAAAGGTATAATTTGTAGCACTAGATAATACGAAAAAAATATTGAAACACACATACCTTACGTTGTAACCACCAGTCGACCGACAATAGTACTAGCAACCGGATAGTACTATCTATACTTATATCTACTTCATTTATCTGCAATTTTAAAAATTATATTTACTATAAAAACACCAGAGTGCATCGTGCATTGTGAAAGCACCATCAAACTATCAAACCATCATACACTTGAAATCGCACTGTGGTACCGAAGTTAATGGATGTCTGTGTGAATCGGAGGAAATATTCTTATTCATTGCTATACAAGAAGCATTTTGTTTCGTCATTTTCATAAAAGAACAATGGCGGCAAGGTAATTGGCATATTTCCTCAGTTTTTTGTTTACCGTACTTGACATCTAAGAAGGCTGCGTTGAAAATGATTCAATATACAAATACCGGCACTTTCTTTTCTCATGTAAGAAGGAAATACCTTAACTGGATTACAGTACTTATTTATTATTGTTTACTTTTACTATTAACGTATTGTAGCTTGCTATCCTTCCCTGCAAGGTCGTTTCATTTAATTTTTATAAGCTATGGCCGTATTCTCATTTTAGTTACCAACGCCATACGTATCCAAAGTGTCCCAGAATATAGATAGTGAAACTGCACATGCACATTGAATTCAAAAAATATTGTGACAAGTTCCTATATAGAATATATATGACGAAGTTCCCCACCAGGATAAAGGCCTCTATAGGACGTCACTGGAGATAAGTCAAAAAACAATAATAGTATCTAAAATGTCTTTTGGGAGGTCCATTCCCCAGGTTGAAATAATAGATATTTGTTTGATTTCGATAATTCGAGTCGTTTTTGAGAGAAACAGTTATTCAAAACTGCTCCGATCAATTCAGACTGCAACCGATTCCCAAAGTTCCATAAAAAGCTTAAGTCTGAAAATGTATAATCTGAGATTTGTTGGGTCGCTGGTTGCGACCCTATTATTATCTAAATAATTATAATTTCAACATGGTAAGACTATATATTGGATCCCGTAACATATTCGATAAAACGACTGTAACAAGAAAGACTATCTCATTTGATCGTTGTTAAGCAAAGAACTCTTTTTTTCAGCCAAAGTTAAGCTTGATTTTTAAACCTTATTATATAGCTTGATGCATAATTTCCAATATAGCATAAGGGCTACCTCGTTCTTGATGATCTGCATGAGTTAAATGTAGTTCTATGGGGGTAGCCATCTAAATCCCCAACACAATTTTGTTTAGTGGTTACTCAAGGAAGGACGATTTGCAGATTTTAGGGGCCTTGTAAAATTATTTTCTTGGATTTTTCATGCATTCGTGAAATCGGCTACCATTTACCCCCTTTTTATCGTCGGTAGCAAGAATAGTTGCGCGACGTGATCATCATGATATTCACCTACAGTAGTACTTGCGTTTCGTCTTCCCATAAACTGCTGTCTTGATTCGGGTCTAAAGGCCGTCGTCGGTTGGAATTTCTTCCTAACGTTTCGCTAGCACGAGTGGCAAGCTTCTTTAGAGGTCCTTCCATTACCGATGCTGGATGTTTGCAGACTGACGATTTCTCTTGCAGGTTGTATTTATACCGAAGGGTAGGTGATGTGGCTTGTTCCGCTTCGGTTGACTTCGGGATGTCGATCGGCTTTGCTCTGAGGGTCGGGTGCCAGATCGGGTTGAGTCTGACGGTCTCTTCCTTCCTGTTGATGTTATATGGATGTTTGTGAATCTCGATAGCTTCCCTGACCAGTCTATTGTGATAGCCGTCGACTGATGACAGCAACCTGCTGCTCCCAAAGTGTATCCTGTGGTCCCCATTGCTTAGTGCTTGTCCAGCTACCGCAGACTTCTCAGTCTGTCCTAGCCGGCAATTTGCTTTGTGAGAGTTGGTCCTTCTTGTCCTTTGCCGATCTGATGGTTTGTTGGATCTTCTTCGTAGGCTTGAAGATTGTTTTAATGTCATGTCTCTTCAGGACTCTGCCAATCCTGTCCGTGACTCTTGGCACAAATGGAAGATACACTTGAGAGGTGGTGGGACGCTGTTTGGTTTCACGTGGCCTGGCTGATATCGAGCCCATTGATCTTTCGATGTCGCTTTTGCTGTAGTCATTTGCTTCGAACGCAGTTTTCAGGTATTCAAGTTCTGTCTGGAGGTTATCCGGTTCGCAAATCCTTCGAGCTCGTTCTGTCAGGGTTCTGATGACTCCATACTTCTGACTTGGGTGATGACTGGAAAAAGCATGCAGGTATCTGTCTGTGTGCGTTAGTTTCCTGTACACTGTGTGACCCAGCTTGTTACCTCGCTTCCTGACTAGTACGTCCAAGAAGGCCAGTTGTTGGTCACTCACTATCTCCATGGTAAATTGTATGCTTGGATGCCGATCGTTGAGGTGCTGCAGAAACTCGTTTAGCCTGTCCGTGCCATGTTTCCAAATCACGAAGGTGTCGTCCACGTACCGGAACCAAATTGCTGGTTCGTTCTTCGAAGTCTCAACCGCCTTCTTCTCAAAATGTTCCATAAAAAGGTTGGCTATGACTGGGCTGTGGACTTCCCATTGCCACTCCGTCTGTCTGCTCATAAAAGCCCCCGCCCCATACGAAGTAGCTTCCAGTGAGACAGATTTCAAAGAGCTTGCAGATGTCAGAAGATCCTGCTCACCAGATCTAGGCATTCGCTCAGCGGTACCTTGATGAAAAGGGAGACGACATCGAAGTTCACAAGGATGTCGTCGGGTTCAACTACGATGTCTTGAATCTTGCGCACAAAGTCGGTGGAATCCTTGATGTAGCTGGTACTCTTTCCCACGTATGGTTGCAGCAGGGATGCCAAGTGTTTCGCTAAGTAGTACATCGGCGATCCGGGAGCACTGACTATTAGTCTCAACGGAACATCTGCCTTGTGGATCTTGGGCAAGCCGTAGAGCCTTGGTGGAACCGCTTCAGCCCTCGTAACGCTCTTCTTGGTGTCTTCTGGCAGTGATGATAGCTTGATGAGTCGGTTAGTAAGGCGTAGTCGGGCTTGTGTTGGATCCTTCTTCAGGGGTTTGTGATTTTCTGGGTCTAGAAGTTCAATAATCTTCCTTTTGTAGTCCTACCCTCCGGTATAAATACAACCTGCGCAAGAGAAATCGTCAGTCTACATCCAGCATCGGAAATGAAGGACCTCTGAAGAAGCTTGCCACTCGTGCTAGCGAAGCATTAGGAAGGAATTCCAACCGACGACGGCCTTTAGACCCGAATCAAGACAGCAGTTTATCAACTGGCCGCGAAAGCCTTAACCAATTTGTCTTCCCATATTGTTTCAATCTTTTCAGGAAACAGACTTATTGAAATGATTGAAAAACTGATCATATAAATCTTGAGGAGCATTGAAACAACCTCAAAATTCGAAGCGAATTCACCATTTAGGTTTTTGAAATATAATAATAAATACCAAATTTGATAGATCTCTAGTTTCCATCGTACTGCTGTTTTTCTATATCATTTTATTCTATAAAAGAAGACGATTATAGAAATGTTCAAAAAATGTCCGTGTGTAAACGTTACTGCAGTATTTCAAGTACTGAGCTAGAAGGCTGGTCCATTCGTAGTTTATCTCGTGTGTCGTTGCACTAAGTGTGTATGTCATGAGCTTGAAGGTTTGGGAGAGTTTTTCTCTTCGACAATCGCGTTAGTTCTCCCTCTACAGCCTATACGCACGACACTATACAGGGTGTTTCCTAATCGATTGTCAATATCTAAGAGGTAAATTTTTGGGTTCATTTTAAGAAGAAGACTTCATATGAACGTATGTCTTAAACGTCTCACCTTTTGAGCTATAGGATGGTAAAGTTTTCAATAAATATTTTAATGAAATTTGGCATGCATGTATTATGTATCCACCAATGACGTTAGTTCGAGCTTTCACCTGCCTATTTTGGCAGACATTCATTGTACGCCACTGATTTTTCTTAAAATAAAAATTCGATAGTTCGATTTTTCCAATCCGAAGCAGGTTTTCGCTTAAAAAATTAAAAACCGTGTCTCTGCATGATCATAACATTATCATTAATACGACAATATCACCATGCAAAGAAATAGATTTTATTCCCTTAGAGCCGTTTTACACACAAGAGAATTAGGTACTCCGAAAATTATGGTCATAATTATGCTGAAAATTTGCATGGAAAAAATATTGAAGATTTTCTCTACAACCTGTATGACACAAGCAAACAAAATTTCGGAGTAATTCATATGATACGCCTGCGCATTAGAGTTATATTTTCAAATGGACATAACCTTAACGGGTATGACGTCCAATATAATCGGAAAGACAACAGACGTCGATAATTTAAATTTATTTTTGAAATCGAGATCTTGGTTAATATTATAAAACTTCTCGATGCTTGGACTATCGCATCCAGCGCCTGACGCCGCAAATTTCTGTTTTTGTAATTGGGTGACTTCACCTTGTACAGGTTTGGCCATTTTTGGTACTCCTCCAACAACATTGTAAATTCTTCCCGATTCCACGACATTATGAATAAACAATAACAATAAACGCTCCTTCGTACGACAGGACCACTCCCACAAATGTTAAGTGAGGTTATGTTGTTGTTGTTGTCGTTGACATTTGATATTGACATGCACGGAAATAACCCTCTGCGCCGATTCTCGCGCATATAATATAGAACAGGTTTTATGTTTTTACCATAAAAATTTTCACAAGAATTATTTTACGTGTAATACGACAGCAAAAATTTTCGGCATAATTATGACCATAATTTTCGGAGTAATTCTCTTGTGTGTAAAACGGCTCTTAGGTGAAAACCGTCCGCCGGGCTAAACAAATTAAGAGATTGAATGTGTGCATAAATGAATACAGATTTAAATTTGGTTATCTTGAGAAAACTCAGTGACATGCTACTGTCCTCCTTTATTGAAAACTTCACCACCCTGTATCTCAAAAGTAAGACGTTTAGGACTTACAACCCGTCAAATATAGCTAGAGACTTGGTCTTCCCGATATTAGGCTCCACCTCCGATGCGCACTAGACAGCACCAAAATTTCATCATTAGTATTTCGTGACAACTGGACGCAAGGTGTTGTACAGTCTGCGACAAAAACTATTCTGTTGAGTTTCTTTTTCCTGTACTGGAAGGAAGTTGTTACTGATTTGAGTGTTTAAATAATTAACATGGATTTTCAATCAAGATTAAAAGGCAAAGTTTTGTCTGGACAAACGAGGGAGGTTATAGCGAATGTAATCTTTTTTATGCAGCGAGATACAAAATCAGCCTATTAAGGATTTAAAAAAGTACAGGAGCGCGCTGCCCTAGCTACGGGAGTAAGCTTAAGCACTATAAAACGGATCTCTCGTGAAATGAAAAATGTGGAAGAAGGTGGTGCTACGTCATTTTCGACGCCTAACAACAAAGGAATGAAATGTGCCCCAAAATCAAACTTGGATGATCTTGACAGAAGTCTACTTCGCCGTATAATAATCAATTTTTATGTCACCGAAAAACGAGTCCCTACCTTGCGACACATAACACACAAACTTAGAGAAAACAATATTTATACAGGGTCACATGAAACTTTGAGAAAAGTGATGAGGGATATGGGATTTCGATGGAGGAAAACGAAGAATAACAGGAAAATCCTAATGGAAAAACCGTATATACAAGCGCTTCGGAGAAGTTTTATCAGGAATATTAAACATTATAGGGAAAAAAATCGGCCCATAATTTACATGGATGAGACTTATATTCATTCCTCTCATACCCATGCCAAAAACTGGGGAGACAATACCATCGAAGGTTTCCACACGCCAGTGTCCAAAGGGCCGAGGCTAATTATTGTTCATGCAGGCGGCGAAATGGGTTTCATAAACAACGCATGTTTACAATTCAAATCTGGTAGTCCGGAGATTATCATAGCGAAATGAACTATAGTAATTATAAAAAGTGGATTCAGGAAAAACTTATTCCTAACATACGAGCCCGTAGTGTATTGATTATAGACAATGCACCGTATCACAATGTCCAACTACAAAAATGTCCCACAATGGGGTGTAGAAAAGATGAAATGAAGGAGTGGCTGAGACAGCGGAACATTCCATTTTCGGAAGACATGATAAAAGCAGAATTATATGGCATAATAAACATGCACAAACCTAGTTATAAAACCTATGAGATAGATCAGATCATGAATGATGCAGGTCACTCTGTCTTAAGACTACCACCCTACCATCCGGACTTAAATCCGATTGAATTAGTGTGGGCTGCTATAAAACGATATGTGGCAGATAAAAATGTTGAGAAATATTGTGAAGAATTTTTCTCCAAATTTACCCAAGAGGAATGGAAAAAATATTGTGAACATGCTATTTCTTTCGAGCATTATTTCATGGAAAAGGAACCAGCTCTAGATTTAATTGTCGATGAAGTTATAATAAATTTGCAGGAAGATACTGACAATGACAGCGTGGATTCTCTGGAAAATAGCAGTTCCGAGACAGAAGATGAACCTCTTGAACGCCAATTGTAATCTCGTTTTTTGTGGTACGTAAAAAATTGAATTATCTCAAGTTTTTTGTGTAGTTAAGTTTTATTTTTTAACAAAGTAATTTGTTTATATTTGGAAGGAACTTTATTGTTATTCAATAACTATCGAAATGTTTTCGTCATTACACTTTTTAAAAATACATACTTATCTTTGCCTACAACAAATATGTAATTTGACAAATAAGTTCCATTTCAGAGGTTTCTTTACAAATTAACACTCTCGCTGCCACTGATATTTGTGTCATTTGACTTCCATATGTCACGAACAGTTTCAGATACTAATACTTACGTTTTATCCTGAAAACACTTAAGAAAAACATGTTAGTTTTTATGGCACCTTTTTCAATTATAGGCCAAAACTGGTACCAAACTTTGTTGCTTCTAGGCCATTAGAAACAATTATCCATAAGAAATATTAGCAGCGTGTATAGCAAGCCATACACACCGGCAAAAATATTGAGATGCCCTGTTTATTGACAGCGATACACATGGCGGCGCCGGCGAGTGTTAAGATCACATTCTGCAAACTTGTTGCACGGAGTGTACCAACGAGGCGACGAGACACAGCGCATCATGTATCTCTTTTTCTCCGAATGCGTTCTCACTTAATTTTCTACGCAGACGGCAACATTTCCAAGTCTCTAGCTATATTTGACGAGATGTACCTTCATATAAAGTTTACTTCTTAAAATGGACTCAAAAACTACCCTCTTAAATATTGACTTTCAATTGAGAACCACCTTGTATGTATGTGCGGAATTATACAACGAAATGCTTTTATCAATACAAAAAAATAATAGCTTATCTAAATTGGTACTGACTCAATATAACTATAGCCATTTAATTACCTGTTTATCCAAGATAATATTTTACATTTGAGGTAAATCTTAATTGTAATTTGAAGAGATTTTGAATGACAATTTTATTATATGTTTTGAATGAATAAAAGGTGTACGAATATAAAAATTTATTGAAAAATGGCGTCAAGTAGGTTGATACTGCACTTCCCACGCAACGCCGTCATCATCTCATAAAGCAGTTCTGTCCAACATACGGCCCGGCCCGTATTTGATCGAGGTTATATACATAGTGACAAAGAAAATAGAGCAGTAGAAATGATTTGATTTGATTTTAAAGATGAGGCAAATAAGTCGCTATTCTTTCCATTATATTCCCCACATGATCAATAGGAGAAATGGCGGGAGATGTACCTGTAAGAGTAGGAGGCAAGGAAGGAGGGTAACTTGAGCATTGTTGAAACAATTAATTGGAGATATAATAAGGACCTGCATTATCGTGTTGTAAAATGGGGTTACCAAGCATTTGGAGAAAAGGCAAAAATTGATATTTTAGAATTTTCTGGGTATACCGTTGCGCCGCACAGTGGTATGGAACATCAAAAAATTGGCCAAAATACAATTTCTACGGCCTTTATACGATTTCCAGTACAGTAGTTTTTTTGGGTAGCCGATTTCAAATCTGTGGTTAGTTTGTCTCTATAGCGGCATTTGAGTCACTTCAAGGCCATATCAAGGACATTTTCAAAAGAAGACGAGCAAGTTTGAACCATTCATATGCTTTTTCACTTCTGGACTGTTTCTCTGCCGCCACTGGACTGATTTTCATACACCATAAAGCTTTGGCATTCGTGGCATAGTAATAACATTGTGTAAAAATTTCATCGAAATCCGAGCGGTACTTCTCAAGTTATAGGCGGTTATAAGATTAATCGACATTCCGACAGTCAGACAGACCGACGGAAATGAGTGACATGTGCATGTCAAATAACATCCAAAAAACATATTATTTCATTTTCGAAAATTTTTGCGATTACAATACTTCCTCGCCAGTAGCCATGGGAAGTAAAAAGTATTTTTTTAATACTTTACATACGGTTTCATTCCACCTCAAAAACATCGACCAGTCCTTATTTGAAAGCCTTCCAAAGTTTACATTACATTGTTAAAAAGTATTACGACAGTTTTGTTTAAACTGTAGGTTTACAGAGACAATAAGCACCTGATAGAAACATAACCCGACGTTACCAATTAAACAGGACAGGATATACAAATACCTAGGAATGCGTAATTCAAATATTCATTTATTCCAAAACATAAAACATTGGGCTTCCCCAATACACAATATTTACTATCATTAAGAACTGTGGTATTCCACACTATATCTGATAATATGAATTAATTACATCACATTACCTCGTCCAATTGTGTTGTGATGTTGATACGCTTACTCCCTGTGACTGTCTCTGGGAAAATCAAAACCAAAACCTTGTACTAGGCAAGAATGGAAAAATATCGGTCGAACCACTGCTGGGGATGCATACTAAAATATTCTCGAATCGTTTAGGAGAAGATCCCACTGAGTGTGAACAAAAACATACCGCGTTACTGAGATGACGATTAGGTCCAATCACAAGGATTCTACGAGTTTCTAAATGATTCTATATCACGTTTTTGAGCTTGCGAGTTTGGAGTTGTCATAAGTTAAAAAGTGAAGTTAGGTAGATTGATTTGCTAGTATAGATATATACAGAATTTACATGATGCGTTGTTTGACTCAAAACACTCAGGGGTTACAACTGAAGGTTTGGTAAAAATTTGTATGAATGTTTAAAATGTTTATGTGTTCAAGCTACTACCATCCTGATGACATTCGTAGGGCTACAAATCTTGTCCATGAAGTGAGAAACGCACTGCAAGAACTCCGCAACGAGCAATGGAGCTACATTCTGGCGGGAATGCTTGATTCAAGTATTCCTCTCTGGAAGATCGCAAAGTCACTCAGAAACGGAGAGCGAGAACAACTCCCGCACATCCACGGTCCTGAAGGCATAGTCTTCAGAACGGAGGATAAGGTCGAGGATTTCGCTGATGTCATGGAAAAACAGTTCTCTCCCAACTATGATCTTGATAATGACCTTGACGAGGAACAGCACATCGTACGATCCGTCAGGAGATATTTTAGGCCCAACGGCGTTAGCGGAGGCACTGAATCCTCTTCAGATGACTCTTCTTCAGAAGATTCGTCTGAGGCTCCACATAGCACATTAGCGGAGCCCTCTCAGTTTGCACATTGCACACCAGCGTAGCTCCTAAGTCATATTAAAGATCTCAAGGTGTGTTAAACACCTGAGGAGGATCAAATCACCAACAAGGCGTTGAAAGGCCTGACATATTTGGTGACAATAATCAATGCGACGCTCAGAATCCAGTACGTCCCTGCTGAGTGGAAGACTGCTGAGGTCATTATTATTCCAAAAAAGGTGGGTTCGATATTTCCTCAGGATTACTGTCCCATAAGTCTGCTGTCAGCTCCTTCTAAGATTGCCGAAATGGTGATTTATCGTCACCTTGAGAATTTTTCGTCAAATCACCATGTGATTCCTGACGTTCAATTCGGTTTTCGGTCCGAGCATAGCACCGAGCTACAGGCAGTCAGGCTGGTCGAACATGTAACCAGAGGGTTCACCCTTAGCATGAGTACTGGCACCTTGCTTTTGGATGTCTCAAAAGCATTTGAAAAGGTGTGGCACGCGGGCTTCCTTTATAAACCAATCCAACAGGGTTTTCCTTTTTGGCTTCTAAAATTACTGAAATCCTGTCTTGAAGGAAGGAAGTTTCGGATTAAAATTAACAATGTTTTGTCAACAACACGGCCAGTACGGGCCGGTGTTCCTCAGGGTTCGGTCCTAGGACCAATCCTTTATTCGCTTTTTATCCATGATGTCCCTTGCCCCAACAACTGTGAAGTTTACCTCTATGCTGACGACACTGCACTTGTCGCCCAGTCGTGTACTGGTGATCTGGTTCACGATAGGTTGCAGAGTGCGGTGGAAGAAGTACTAGAGTAGGCGGAACGGTGGCTGATTAAAATTAATAATTCGAAACTGTACCAAAAAACGTCGCGGCCCCCCAGCAGAGGTATAGATGGCAATCGTGTACCATGGACAAATTCTGCCAAGTACCTCGGTGTCACCCTTGATGAAGGCATGACCTGGCAGAAGCATACAGCAGCTTTGAAAACAAAATTCCAAATTGCGTTTCGGCAACTATATCCTTTGTTATGTAGATCCTCCAAATTTAGTTTGATAAACAAAGTTCGCCCATATAAAATGATTATTAGACCAGCCATTAGATGTGCATGTGCGGCTTGGTGTTTGCTTGCCAAGACACATATGCAAAGTCTTCAAGTATTGCAAAGTAGAACTTTGCGAACAATTAGCAACGCTCCATGGTATGTCTCAAACGAGAAACTACACAGAGACCTTGACATTCCTTACATGAGGGATTATGTCAAACTTCAGGCGCAGCGACGTTATAGTCAAGCGGAATCGCAGCGACCCTCCATTGCGCGACTCAGTGGACTACACAGAGGAGAAACACTCTAAAAAAATTGAATCAAAAATTTGTTTCGTTCACGTCAAAATTAATTCGTTGCTCTTCTCCATTTTTCTTCTTCCTCTTTCTCTTTTTTCTTGACATTGTCTGGTTTCTGGGCAACCAGTACTGACAGATTCGACTAACGTACATTTTACAGTGACTAATGGGCAAAGGTCCTACGGACCACGCAGACAAACAAATGACGAATAGTAGCTACTGTACTGACAGGTACTTCTATCAAGTTTGTAAGAAATGTAAGTTTTATACGCCACCATTTCTTGTTATTTGAACGCTTTTTAAAGTGTGTGCATCAACTATACGGGTTTCTTATAAACGCAAAATGTACTTTTTTTCCTCAAAGGTGCTACTCCTTTGAAAATGTTCCCTACACATTTTTACGATTTTTTTATAAGTTTTATTTTGGTATACAAATTTTGAGGAGCTACATTACTAAATGTACTGGGTTATTTGCGGAATTTCCGAAATCACAATTTAAAACAAATAATAACCACTTCAATCGTGGAAAGCAGGATTCTTGGTACGTGGGTGCCTTCACTGAAATTGCCTTTCATTTACTAAAAATCCTCCCTTTCAGCAAATATTGTGATAATCGTTTACTTTTAATTGTAATTTCCGGCTAATTGTAAATAACCAATGATTAACGTATTCTAATTGAAGATAGCCAACCTATACTCCTGCGTCTCAAGGATCATCCAGATGAAATCAGATACAATAGCGTCATCTATGACAATTTCGCACAGTTTCTCATAGTGTCTCATAGTTGAGACTTTCCCTTACGCGACGTATAGATCTTGAAAAAATAAGCGGTTTTGCCTAGTAGCATATCCACCAAAGACTTGAGATAACCGAGATGTTAGGATCCTCAAAATCAATCAAACCTAAACCAAATGCAATCCGCCTATGTATCCCGATCAGATCGAAAGTGGGAAGGTGCACCAACATTTATTTTCTAATCGATTCGAAAAAACCAAAACGTTACCGAGGCCTCTGCGGACGAAATACTCAGGTGTGGTCCTTGGAAAATCCTCACGTAGTATGTCGGTCACATTTTCAATATTTCCTTTGAATGTTTGGGCTGCAATATTGTTGAGGCATGAGTTGGAAGGACAAGACCTACACGCTGAATTTTTTTGAAGACATTTGTGTTCCATCCTGACCCCCCCCTTTGGTATTACAATTTTTATATAAAATTGAAAACATTGGCATCAGGAAGCCAAGCAATATTAAAATTCGAATCAGGCTGTTATGTAGTAATTGTGTGCGATTAACTGTATGTCATTATCACGTATTTATGTTTATATCATAATAATTCTTAAAGCATTCAATCAAATTCAAGGTATAAGTTTATGCAAGAGTTCATTAAAATGTATGAAAATTTTTCGCTTATACAGTAATCAACAAATTAGAAGGAAAAGTTTCGAATAATGTTACTTACCTCAGTCAGTCGTTAACTATGAAAT
Source organism: Acanthoscelides obtectus (assembly GCA_963669975.1). NCBI lineage: Eukaryota > Metazoa > Arthropoda > Insecta > Coleoptera > Chrysomelidae > Acanthoscelides > Acanthoscelides obtectus. The sequence continues at coordinate 49,303,696 of CAVLJG010000008.1, forward strand.
GTTTTCGGCATTGTTTGAAAATTTAAGCTTATCTTCGATACATAACCATAGGCGGGTAGCAGACGATTCAGTTTTGTTGTAAACAATATATTAATGTATTCATTAAAAAAGGTAATACCTCAATATTGTACCATTTACAGCTTAGGAAAAGATATGTGTAGCAGTTACTATATCAGCTTATTGCTGATAAATATCAACATTAAATAATGTTCTCAATAATTTTGAATGTCACAACAGTTAATCTGATAACACATGTCTAATGTAAACACGTTCTTATTAAGCATCATATTTCTTCCTTATTTTCATTTTCATATCATTTAATGCACTAATCTGTTATTTTGTATTCTACTATTAGTGGTTTTCTCAATAGACTTGGCGAAAACCTACAATTCGTGGGAGAAATTTCCCCATTTAACTTCCGAATTTAAAAAATGAGATATGTTTTTAGGATGTTATATGTTATGTATAACATCCATTTATAATATGCAAAGTACCGGTCATATTTTTATGAAATTTTCAAGTGACGACGGAGAAAAAGGCCCTAAAAGGAAAGGTAAAAATGGCTCAAACTTTCTTTTTTGACGTTTCAGAGGATCCTGATCATTTTTGAAATTCTTTAGGAGAAAATGCATGTATCGAAATTTTTGGTGTATTTTAATACACTTCCTACCCGACACCTGTTAGGCATCACAGATTTTCCCGCATATTTGCCCTTAAAACTCTAGAACGATAGAAAAATACTTACGTCAAGCGTTCCTGTGTCGCCTAATTTTAACGACCGACACTTGCCAATCTCGAAAATAATAATTTTTTTAGTGAGCTTTTAAGCATTGAAAATGGGCATTTCTGGATGTTTCAGATTTCAAATATCTCGTTAATATATCGCTAATGGACACAATGAGCAACTTTAGTGGGCAGTTACTAACTTTTTTTTGTTCAGAATGATCCAAAAATATTGACTTGCTTGAAAAATTGTTTAGGCAAATTTCCACCGAGTTACCGCCTGGCAAACTTTTGACTCATGTTAAGGGCCGTCACACAAACGTGATTTGAAAGAAGAAATCGTGGGATGTCGCGAGGTTTTCACTTTGTCTACAAATGGATGGGTGAAAATGTGAAGTGAACCATCGCGTCGTCTCACTTGCACAGTGTAGTAAGTTATGCAGAGAACTTCCTTTTTTTTTTTGAAAAGTCATGCTGGAAAACATTTCAATCAAATGAAGTTACTTCTTTTCCTTAGCATGATCCTTAGGTGTAAGTACCTGTTAACGCAGTTTATTTGAATTCATTTTTTATTATATAAAATTTATTTCACATATTTTAAATGTATGGCAAGTTATTATATCACGTCGATTCAAGAACCATTTGGCTTAGCAGAATACTTTTTCATCAGTAATTATTGTAATTGAGGTACAAGTTTGTATTTTTTAGAAAGTATTGTGAATTTTTCCATTGTACCACTAAAAGTATTGCTTGAATCACGTAAGTAATATTTAGACATCGTTTCAGGTGTTAACCTTATCTTCAATAATATGTCTTTATTTTTAGATGATTAATACAAAAAAGAAACCATAGGGCGATATTTAACATTGTTGCTCTTCCATGTATCCCCCATTTTATTTATTATATTACAATGCGATCAATATGAACAATAGAATATGTCATCAAATGCTCATATATCACAAATTCCATGAAAACATATAATAATAATAATCTTTTATTTTACTTATACCATTGATTAACGCATTCTCTCTCCGACTTATTTTTTTTTCTAGCACTCATAGCTTCTTTCGTCAAATCAACAAGTAAATGATGCGAAACATTCCGAGCTTGAATCCTTGAATCTACCAAATAATATCAAAAACACCAAAATATAGCAAATATAGATAACTGTACTCTGCATTCTCATGATGTTATGAAATCTGTCTTGAGCTTTTTTATATAATGACTTTATTGATTACCCTCAAAACTATGTCTCACTATGTCTTTCGATTATGGAGTAAAATGACGTTTTCAAATTTACAAGAAAGATAACAGCTATACCTAAGTGATATATGTGATAGCTAATTTTATTTAAAAAATATATATATATATATCTGATATGTGGTAAAACCCGACAATACACATATATCTTATCTTATCAAGTGCATTTAGCTATATTGTTTATAACTAACAGTTTCTTGACATTAATTGTGTTTCTAGGATCCAACCGTGCCATTGAAAGTGAAGTATTTGTCACGCAGGTATACTACGGATTTATTATTGCATTTTTTTTACAAGAAAAATACTTTTTCTTGGGGGGGGGGGGGGTCATTGGGGCAACATGTGGAAAGTTCAAGATCTAGTTTCCAATCTATAATATTTTAGAATCGGGCTGCCCAACTTAGAGATCCGGTAGCGCGGAAACTACTCGTGGGAAAATTCTGGAACCGTAGAAATTCTCGTTCCACGTGATTAGATCTACAACATGCTAAAACTTAAAAAAACAGACGAAAGCCACTTCCCGCAAAGTTTTTTATTAATTGATATAAATGTGATTTTTTTTTTGAAAGAACCAGTGCCTTAGAACCTATTTTGATTTTGGGGTCTAACAGTTTATAAATTATTGGTTTAGATGATACTATGAACATTTTTGGATGTTTTGGTTGTGCAGTGTTTAATACCCAGGATACAATTTTAAGCTGTTTTTTATCTGCTCCGTAGATAGATATCAGAGCCTTTGTTTATAGGATTCACCACTGTTTTTTTTCAATCTACTTTTGTTCTTGTTTTTATTGGATCAACATATGTATGGGTTGGTATGGGAATACTTTAATTACTATTAATGCGCGGACGATGTACCAAGTCACTCTAATCAACACTCCATTCCTACATCTAAGTGAGACAGTGTTATTACCTTTTTCCAGAGTATGTACCACCCACATCACTACAACTGTAACTGCACTACTAAAAGTAACGATGAATGCCAAACGTGGGGTACTGTACCACTAGATCATTAGATCTGTATCGACAGTAGTGGTAATTAGTCGATCGACCTTGAGTCCGCTAAAATCCGGGCACAAGCCCTACAGCGATTACGTTTCATTACCAAGAAAGCAACTGGCGCAAGGAATGTTACGGAAGTAGAAAGGCATTATCTTCCGCCGTTTGGATGAGAGATTTATGCGCTTCTCCGCGTTTGTTCACCGCTCAAGAGTTAAAATGCGTCGGGTTTAAAAATAGATATTTGCGAAGTATTTTGTCTGGGTAAACACGAAAATCACCATTAAAAGTTCAGATTAGCTCTTGTTTTCAAGATATGTATAGCACCTACTTGAGTAATAAAATCTTCGTATTCATCGCCGGAAAAGGGGTCGTTCAAGTATTACGTAAGCAGATTTATTACAATTATTTACCCCCCCATCCCCCATGTCAGCAAAAGTAAGCAAAGCTCTTACCCCCTCCCCCCATGCTTACGTTAACATTTGTTAATTAATGTATTGTTTTTTTTAATATTATAATTATAACGTTATAATTATAATTTGAAAAATAAGAAAATAGATTTAGGATAGAGATTATATTTTACTGATACGGTATTCAACAAACGACAAAAATATTATATCTTACTAACATAACAAACTTATTTAAAATTTCATGCCTATTACTAATCATGAGTACCATATAGGTTATGGGGCAATGAAGTGGAGGTGAATTCTGTTGATCTCATTGACTCGTTGACGATATACCGAGTGTCTATTAAATACCCGAGCACCCCAAAAACTTGGAAACCACCAACCACACATTTTTTTGGAAAAAAGCTTCGAAGAAAAGTGTCAATGTATCAAAAAGCAATTTGCCGACAACCTCAGACATTATATAGACAGTGACTTCAGAGGTCATTTGGAAGTCTACTTTGTAAATTCAAATAGCAACCACCATTTTTAACTTCAAATTCGAATCGATTTCGTGACTTTACACCAGACTGCATTTTCATACATGAGGTCGAGCGGTGATTTAAATAGAAAATTCAGAAAACTAGATATGCCAAATAAACCCTTTTTTATTGGTCTGAAATGGGTAATTATCCTTAATTTTCACAGCATCATTAAGGGTAGGTAAGCAGGTAGGAATACCGGTAACGACCTACCTCGATCCTCAGTCAGTTTAGCTTTGTGACCGTTGTGGGTGGACGGTTTTCAAGTGTTTTCTAAATTATTATGTACTTTTGTAAACAATATTTTGGTGTTAAGCTGTTAAGTAATTCTTCCGGTATGCAAAAAAGGATTTCTCATTGTTTCTTCGAACATCTGTAAATGTCGCCTAATATGGACACAAAGAACGGCTCTTTTCAAAGCCTCAACATATTTTCTGAAAAAAAAATAAGAATAACCTCTAGGATATAGAGGAAATAAAACTGAAAGATTACATTTATGGGATCTTTAATCACTTTCAATGATTTACTGGTAATTGGGTTTACTCATTAGGTGATACAGCACTGTTTCAGTAACGCTTTCAACACCCGAAATAATGTCAAGGCCGCCATCCCTTGGAATGATTAGACCTAGAATGAATTCATTCAAGGAAGAAGATCAACAATATCAGTAAAAGTTTAAAAAATGGGAATTTCCGGATTTAGGGTACCTGCAACATTTTGTCTACTTTGCGCAGAAACTATTTAGGATCCAGAACTTTATCCGAATACTATCGAGGAATAGCCACGACCGGGGTATAGGCGATGAGCGAGGCCGCCGCCTCGGGCGGCTGTGTAATGGGAGGCATAAAATAGTCATTCAAGGGGTGGATTCCCACTGGGAGAGTCCAGTTGACGCCTAAGTATAATTCCCCCGTGACTCAAAGGCTGAACCCGCCCTCGTTCTCAATTGTGGTGGGAGGGCGCATATTTCATCCGTTGCTCGTTCCTAATGACACACCTACTACTCGTATATGTATTGAGCTTCAATAAAATGTTGAAAAAAATGATGGACGATCTGTCATCGCAACCTTATAACACGATAATCGTTCAATCGTGATACATCTAATTGTTCATTGCTGATTGTTAGCGTTAAATTGCTTTGGTTTAATGATATACAATTTGTACATCGTGTTACAATTAAAGATAGCCTAGCATATAATTAACAAGCAGCAGTAAGGTATTAATGATCCGATGTTATAAAATTTAATATTGCCTTTTATTAGATACAACTTAAGGTTATTGAGTTTGGAATTTTAATTAACCTAATCCTGCATAAGTATTTCTCAAGTTTTGCAGGATATGGTTTCTTGGATACAAGGAGTGGCGAAAGAAACAACGAAGCAGATAATGAAAGTACATTTTAAGCTATGTTTTAACCGTGTTTCATTTTGAATTCATTGAACAAATGTTGGAATCTGAAAGGATGGAAATTCTGGAGCAGGACCCATACTTCGGAACCACCCAACTCACAAAAAGGATTACGACACTACATTTAGTTTAATGTCTCGTAGAGCTATTTTCCTCGGAGAAATAACTGTATTATCAAAACATGATCAAACCTTTTCCAAGACATTCAAAGTAAAACAGCGCTGAAAAACAGCATTTATCAGTTTGCTACTTCCGGTAGAGATATCTGGGGAAATGTTGCCAGACGGTGTTATACATTTACTCTTCCCTATTTTATGTATATTTTGCAGGCATTTGTTGACAGTAATACTCCACCTGTTGAAGAATTAAAATATTTTAATTCTAAGCATGAACATTATAAAAATATTTAACGCCTTATTTTTCATTATGCATCTAGGTTAGGTAAAAATAACCTGTATTAGAACAGTTTCAAAACATGTATGAATGACTACAGAGTTTAAATCGTTTGAATAGTTGTTTTAAGATAAGAATCTAGTCCTTTTTACTACCGAAAGAATAGTGTTATTGTACTTGACATAGTTAAATGTTTTTTATAGATCAAGTTGTTATTCATAAATCCGGTCACTCATCGTACATTACTTAAAAAGATTAAAAATTAATCGGAAGAAGCCTAAGTGCCAGGGTACCGCGGCTGCTATGAGGATCTTAACGAACCCTTGATAATCGGACTTTAGAACTGCTTAAGGTCAGTAGTACTGGGAAAAGCCGCCTTTTGTAGCTTGTTCCACAATCTCGATACCCTATGGACAAAGGAGCGGTCATATCGACCAGTTATGAATGTACGAAGTTCGATACGGTTGGCTGTCCGTTAAAGAATATTCATCGATCAGTCGGACAGCCTTCCTCTGAACAGCATCGAGCATGGATAATCTATCGGGTCAAAATGGTGAGCAATATTCGAGGCTAGGTCTTAAATGGGCTTTGTACAGAGTGAGGAAGTCATCTAGAGAAAAGAACTCCTTAGCCCTAAACAAACAGCCCAGCAGCTGACGCTAGTGACGAGATGGGTTCATGCCAGATCCTCGGACATCTGGAATCCTGATCAGCCGAAATGGACGGTTCTTTGTACAACTATACTAAGTGACATATAAATCCGAACAACCAGTTTAAATGGTTTTAAAAAATTTTCAGCATTATCAGTTGGACATTCCGGTTTTTATACTGTTTTTTTTTTAATTCACTAACGCTCTAAAAATGAATATTTCAGCCGCAGTAAAGAATCAACGTTGGCGGATTTTGGTTCTTGACATCCTTTACGATCGGTTACGATGCCTAGAGTACGGAGACCTGTACGATTTCGTCAACTTGGTGAGTTTGATAGGGGCCGTATAGTGGGACTTCGGGAAGCTGGACTTTCTCTTCGGGCAATTGCAGTTAGAGTGCAAAGAAGTGTAGACACTGTGGTTAGGTGTTGTTAGGCATGGCTTCGAGAAGGCCGTACGCAAAGAGCAAGGGGCACTGGGCGCCCCCGTAGAACAACAGACCGTGAAGATCGCCGCCTAAGATTATTGGCCTTAAGGGACCGTTTCTCCACTACCAGGTCCATTGCAAATGAATGGTTTGCAGAACACGGAAGACCTATTGGCATGCGAAGTGTTTACCGACGAATGAGAAGTTTTGGCTTGTTTTCATATCGGCCACACTGGGTCCTCCCTTTAACTCGAGAACACCGACGTAATCGCCTTGAGTGGTGCAGACAACGGTCACTCTGGGATCAGGAATGGAACAGTATTGTCTTTAGTGACGAGTCTCGATTTTGTTTAGGCATGCACGATGGACGTGCCAGGGTTAGAAGGCGACGTGGTGAAAGGAGGAATCCACAGTTTTTTGTTGAAAGACATGTTCATCACACTGTTGGAGTTATGGTTTGGGGTGCTATAGCTTATGGATCCAGGTCACCTTTAATCTTCATCAGAGGTAACATGAACGCGCAGCGTTATATCCACGAAGTTCTAGAACCCCATCTTTTACCCTATCTTGACACCCTGGCAGATCCAACTTTCCAACCAGATAATGCCCGACCACATGTTGCAAGAGTCACAACAGACTTCTTTTAACATAATGATGTCACATTGTTACCATGGCCACCAAGATCTCCCGACTTATCCCGAAATGAGCACGTGTGGGATATGATGGGTAGGAGATTGCTCAATTTGCAACGTCCTCCTCAGACTCTAGAAGCACTTCGAGAGGAGTTGGTGGTTGCCTGGAATGAGATACCACAGAAGGACATTGACCACCTGATCAGAAGCATGCCTAGGCGCGTTGGAGAATGCGTAGCGCATCAGGGTGCATCCACACATTATTAAAGGTCAAAGGGCTTTAAAGCAGTGCAATCATTTTGAAATTTTTATCATTTACTTATTATGCTTCATTAAGTACTTATACAAAATTTTATTAAAATAAAACCATTTAAACTGGGTGTTCGGATTTATATGTCACTTAGTATATTCAAATAATACTACTATAAAATGGGAAAATTGACTATTTTTGGTGAAGTAAAAACCTGTTTCAAACACTTAAATGTATTGTCTTCACAAATACTAATTACAATTTTCACTAATCTTACCACAAAATCGAAATAACGCTGCAAAGTACGGACCGGCCAACAAGGTCACGTGTGAGTTTATATGTTCCCTCTGTTTGAATTCGTAGCATTAATCGAATAATTAGCGAGATATTCAATATCACAACATCACTACTTTACACGTAAAATGATCTGGTCTGGTAAAGCTAAAACCAATTTCGAGCAGTTAAAAAAGTTGATAAAGTGATTTATATGCCACTTAGTATATAATGTGAAATATATGGTATGATATAGGTGCTTAGGAATGTGATGCATTCAAACTAAGGGCACATATAACTTCACTCGTGACTTTGAAGGATTTGCAATATTTCAATAAAAATAAAATCGGCCTACTGGTTATGAAAATACGTTGAATAACAGTTTTACAACTTGTCCGATTGCCGATTACTGGGGGAAGTTGAAATAATATGCATATGTACTTTTCCACGATGGCTGATCCAGGACTTAAATGGAAATCGGGAAATTTCCTTTGCCCGAGGTATTTGCTCTGCCCAGATTTTCCATATGTACCTTACGTATATCGTAGGTACGGAGCGTGAAAAAGCTTATTACGTTCCGCTGAACGCTGCAGATTTGATGCAAAATTTTCGTTTGAAATTTGGAGGGCAAACATTTACCACACGTTCATAGAAAAAAGTGAAATCATTCAAAATATCCGTTTTGGATGCAAAACATTGATCTGTGGGAAAAATAATTTTTGAAAATATCCCATTATTTTGTAGTTCCAACTTCAATTAAATAGCTTCGAAAATTGAAATATAAAATTTAAAACTAAGTTTCCAGGTGATTCAAATCAATTTGACAAAGGCCACAGAGGTGGCCGAAACGTTAGTAAACAGTCAATCCAACATATGTGGTTTTATATGGCGACCAGAAAACCATGAAGGAAGGAATCATTTTTTTTAGTTGTTAGACGGCACTGATTACTATTTTTCGACCAAAAAATTCTTTATCAAGATAAACGAAATGCTTAAGCAATCCCGATGGATCTACTTTAGGCCTCACATATGTTGTGCTAAGCGTCTTGAGAACGTCTTCAGTAAAGTGGATAAATTAATCACAAAATGTACAATAAGTTTTCATTTTAATATACATCATTGATCGATCAACAGTTCTGTCTGGATATTTAAAGAAGTTTAATGAAAAAATTACATTAAGTACTCTATACATAACCATATTGCAGAGTAAAATTATGTGAAGATATGTTTTCTTTTTAAATTGTAGGAAATTTCAGGCTGATAAAACATGATATAACTCAAAAGCAAGTACAATTTGATGCAAATAGATGTTTGTGACATAACCTCAAAATAGAGTTCTGACACGGAGAAGTAGAAAACTTTATTGTTGTCAAAGCTTTGAGAACATAGTATTTCTCCACATACCAAACACATGCAAGGATTTTTTTGAGCCCTCTTCGCTATTCAGGCATGCGAATGTGGAAACCGTGTTTATCATGTCACTATACCCTTCCCTTGGATCACATATCACTTATGATCTTGGGCTGCAGTAGCAACACAATCAGAGAAATATGGATTTTTTTTCAAATCATTTAAACGTATGATTTAGATGTAAATCGAACATCTTGAGAATACCTAAAGCGACTCAAAGCAAGAATGCGTTATTAAGCGAACTAGATGTCCAAATCGTGGCGTGGCGTATCTTCCTGTGTAAACCCCCATACCTGTGCCGACTTTTTGTGTCAAGGTTGTGCTCCATCAGAAAAACTGATGAGCATGACTACAATTCAAGTTGCTATGACAGGCACCTTAGTGTGAAGCGTATGTCCTAGTGCACTTCCTAGTCGCCCTCGTCGACAAATTTCCAATCGTGTGGCGATGTGGCGAATGAATAAGATATTTTCAAATTCTCTTGTATGTGCTTATACCACTAATCGTGGCTGAATGGGTGTAGTCACTCAAAATAATTTAGAAAAGAAACTCAATATAGTCTTGAGGTGGGTCTACGAGATGCAAAACATGAAAAGGTTCCGATATCGAAAATAACTGCTTGCCTCCGAGATAATTTGCAACTTCTTCATGTTTGCATCATTTACATACACGATTGTCTTGCGACCCAAACAACTCCTTAGAAGTTTGTCGAGGGTCCAGATACGACGACATATTGAATTATTACGTTCCGCTGAACGTCGCAGCTTTGGAGCAAATTTTACGTTTGAACTTTGGAGGGCAAACATTTACCACACGTTCATAGAAAAAAGTGAAATACCATTATTTCGTAGTTCTAACTTCAATTAAATAGTTTCGGAAAATGAGATATAAATTTTAAAACTAACAAATCAATTTGACAAAAAACCCATCGAGGTGGCCGAAATGTTAGTAAACAGTCAATCCAACATATGTGGTTTCATATGGCGACCAGAGAAACATGAAAATAACCATTTTTTAATTGTTAGACGGCGCTGATTATTTTTCAAATAAAAGAAAATTTTTATCAAGATGAAAAGAGAAATCGCTATGGAGCTACCTTAGGCCTTACATAGGTATGTTGAGCTATGACCTGCTAAGCGTCTTGAGGACGTATTCACTAACGGGATAAATTAAACACAGTATGTACAATAAGTTTTCATTTTAATATACATAATTTATCGATCAACAGTTCGGACTGAATATTTAAACAAATTTAATGAAAAAAATTACATTAAGTACTCTATACATAACCAGTATTGCAGAGTAAAATAATGTAACACCTCCAAGCTTAGTTTCACAAGCAAGATGCCACTTTTCAAATCTCTATCGTCCACATCTTGTTCCCAAGTAACACTTTTACATCTAGAAACCAAGAGCTAACGCTACATCACATTACAAAAGATTCCACTGTGTTCCTACAATGTGACTACTTGTCTCCATGTATCTTGCTATCTCCTCATTGATACTGTGACTCAGCCACAGAGTATTCAACTTCTTGTACCTCACAGGACACAATCTCAATGGATTGCCTCTTCGCAATCCCTGATCTGTCTCACCATAATCGTCGAGGTATGGCGGTGGAACGAAACATCCTCTATGTGGAGCAGAGAGGAAGAGAATTTCGCACTCCCTCACTCTCAGGAAAACTCCTATACCAGCACCGCATTTCGTAGCGTGAAAATTACATGCGCCAACGTGAATTTTATTCAGCTCTGTTTGACAACAATAACTTTGAGAACATAGTATTTCTCCACATACCAAACACATACAAGGATTCTTGGAGTCCTCTTCACTATTCGGGCACGTGAAAGTGGAAACTGTGTTTATCAACTCACTATAGTCTTGTGGTAGGTCTACGAGATGCGGAACGTGCAACGGTTCAGGTATCACCAATATTTGCGTGCCTCCGAGATAATTAGCAACTTCTTCATGTTTACACCATTTACATACGAGATTAATTACGTCTTGTGACCCAAACAACTCCTTAGGAGATTGTGGAAGGTCCAGGTACGAGCACATATTGCTAAAGGTATCTCCACCTACTTCTGTCAAAACAGCAGGTGCTGATACATTTGTAAGATAATGATATAGCAGAACACAACACCTTAAAAATACTGAAGATGCTTCTTCTACGTATTCCCAAACAGCTTGCGTGTTGATACTAGCTTTGTACTTGCCCATTATCTTCAACAATTCTTCTAATTCAGGATGGAACTGACTTTCAGTGCTATCTGTATCCATCGAGCTATCGAATCTATTTGGATCCATCATGACCAATATCTTTGTTATGTGACAGATGAATATCGTTCTAAACACGTGTATATCTAAGGTACTTCCTGTAGGTACGGGAATAGGCGTATATTTACAAGAAAGACTAGGCAGCGAAAACGTAAGACTAACGAGGTATCCTAAAGAGTCCCATTGGAGAATCGAGGGACCATCGTCTGAATGTTCGAATAAAATAGAGAGTAGGTTAACTGCGTGACTGTTTATAAACACACTCTGCGACAACGTACTTCCCATCACTCCATTAATCTTCACTAGGTTTTCTATAGAGTCTCTTTGCCTGCTGGACAGGTTGCCTAGCAGCGCTTTGCAAGAATCTCTAAGCAATACTTCTATGGAGTGGATTGTGTAGGCGAGTGATTTCCAGCACATCAGCACTAAGCGCTTGTCAGAAGGATGAGGGTTGACGTTCAGGCCTCTCGTGTAACAAACCTGCGCGAATACTTGGATCATCTCTTTGTGGCTGTCATTGAGCTTCGGGTGCTCTTTCGGGAACAGCTGGGTGAACGCTTCCGGTAGTTCGTTATTAATCTCGTAGGAGTAGAAGACCTAAAAGTGGAAATTATCAATTCAGATATCAGTGCATATCGCCAGAGCAAGATTAATGCTCGGTTGTATTGCCTAGCTAAGGTCGACTATAAGCTAGGCTGATCTTTAATTTCTTTTATTTTTTGCCGCACCAGATACTCTTCAAACTTGAAGTGGAACTTATATACCAGGTCTGAAAATTAAGTGATGAGACTGGCAACATAGAGTTCGACACTACAGGCGCCGGGCTTGGGGGGGGAGACAATACAAGTTTGAACTCGCACGAGTCATTTGGTTGTCCGTAGCGATTTTTTTTTTTTAAAGTTTTTCCTATTGTGTTCTAAAGATGAGTGACATCAATTTCGAGCAACGGTGTAGCTATCAGGTTTTGATTCAGACTTGGGCACAGTGCAATGGAAACTCTTGCTAAACTTCTGCAGGCTACAGAGATAGTGATTTGTCAAGAGCTCAAGTTTGTAGTTAGTTTGAGACATCGTAGCAAGAAAAACTAGGTGGTGCATTACGATAATGCTCCTTGTGGCAGAGCAATGTGTATAAACGAGTTTTTGGCTAGCCTCCTTATTTGCCTGACCTCAGTCTTTGTGACTTTTTCGAAGTTGATAAATCACCTCAAAGGATTCTAGGACAGGCGAAACATTCATACGGCTGTAACCGACCAGCTGAAGAATATTCCACTATCGGAGTTCCAGCACTGCTACGAGGAGTGGAAGAACTGTCTCCAGTGCTCTGTCACTTCAGGAGGAAGTTATTTTGAGGGTGACAATATGAAATTATAATTATATTTGAATAAAAAAAATCAGTCTCTCTCACTCACTCTCACTTAATTTACAGAGCTTGTAGATGCACAAGTCGAAGAATTCCCCAGCTTAAGATGGATTCTCCAACCTAAGATGTGTTTGGTCTTGAGAATATGACAGTCGGCAGTTTCAAATTACTGTTTGAAAAATTTTAAAATGTCAAATATGAATGTAGATATCGCAGAAATTAATGAATTGTCGAAGAAAATCAGCAGTGTATGGGGTTTCCTCGCCAAATCCGTAATAAAACGGAATATTTTCAGCTGTGATAACAGGGTGTTTTCCCAAAAAATTTTCATCATCCGAGAAATATATCTGTTTATATTGAGGCTAATTGATGACAGGCTAGAGTTTCGCCACAATTGATAAACAATGTTTTCCATAAAGGTCTTATTTTTTAAACGGTTCAAGCAAGGGGTCCGAAATTTAGGATGGTCAAATTAATGAATGAATACTATATCTTAAATTTAAAATAATAAAGATTTAAAGGTGGCGTCTGGACATGGGTGATTACTTAATTTGAGTACATTATTATTCTGGAATTCAAAATCACTATCTTTCAAAAAGGCGGACTGGCAGCATGACAAAGTTGAGCTATTTTTCAAGGACTTATGCCAATGTTCCATATTTCATAAGATGTTCGGATAGACCCTTCCAAGAAAAGAAGATTGATATTGATACGTATTATAGTGATTTGATGATTGGTTGTCGAGTTAGTTATCAGCGACTCATTGTGAAAAAACGCTCATCTTTGACATCCTCCCAGTTCGCCATTTTAAAAGATAGTGATTTTATATTCTAGGATTATAACGTACTCATAAGGAGCTCAAAATAAGGTGTCACACGACCCCTCATTATATTCAAAAATATATTCCAAAATGGCGTCCAGCCCCATTTGAAACTGCCACGTTTACGCTAAAAGATAGTATTCATACATCAATTTCATTATCCTCAATTTCAGCTTTTTAACTATTTAAAAAAAGTAGGGATCGCTTATCTGATGCCATCTGAAAATTGCACTGGGGAAATTGCCCGAGTGTAGCTTCCAGTTTAAATATCCTATGAGGGAAACTTTTTGAAGAATAATGTAAATGTTCAAAAGTAGGCGTCAGAATCCACGTATCCAGTTTTTACAACACTGGTTAACGCTGTGCCGAGAAAATGTTCGATTCGATTATTCAACTTTAATTACCTGGTGCGGTTGCAGCATACAGTTAACTTCACACTTAATATTCTCATTGTGATCAATACTAGTGCCTTTAGCGTACGTGCAGGCATTGCAGTGTATATTCGTGCACTCCTCCGAAGCGTCGCACTTGAATATGCCGTGACACGTCTTTTGTTTCTTCTCGAGTATTGTGTTGACGCAGAATAGCCACTCAATAAAGCTCAAGTTGCTGTTAGGTACTGTGGACTGGAGCACTCCTAATGCTGGAACCAGCGGTAGGACGGTGTTGCTGAGACATTCGCACAAGGGGCACAGGAATTCCTGGAATGATTGCGCCAATTAGCATAATTATGTTTAAAAGTGAAGCTTTAACTACTTAAACTATCATTATGTATTCCCTGTAGATGGAAAAGTTCAAAGAAGGTATATTCTAGAACCACGTGAAAACATAGGCCTGAATAGTGACAGCGCAGCAAATACGATCGCTTGAATCATCCAACATCCAACATTCCAAAACTATTTTCTGTGAGGCCATTTAATGTCATTCAAAATTCAGAGAACTGCTGTATGTAACTAAATAGCAAATGATAGTACGGCCTTTAAGCGTCTCGCTTCTTCCAAAAGGAAGCTATTGCACGCCAGGGCTCCAAGGTTAGGCATCTGTGATCACAGTCATTAGATTTTTAAGCGAAAAAGCAGCATATCTCTTCTGGGCAGGTTTCTGTCACCACTAAACAAGTCCGAGCATGAAAAGTTTTGTCGCCAGTGATCGATCGAGTCTGTAGACGTTGCTAATTATCAATCAAAGTTAATCTTTTCATCAGCCTATGAGGATTAGACTGAGGTCTTGCTTTCCAGTTTATGAATGGTTGTGATTACTACTTTGCCGTTTGAAAAATACGTTTGATAAAATTCCGAAGAAGCGTTCGTATAGCTCCTAACATTTTTTTCTTCGAGTATCATTCTTTGATGCAAACGTCATTTCTTTCTAAGCACTGATCTTTGCTTGAACCACCCGTAAATTATACCGTAAAACTGCCGTTCTCTCACTACGTGCCACGATGCCATAGTTCGCACTACACTGTCAATACAAATGAACAACTAAATCAACAGACGTGCTGCTGGCGGCTACTATGCAGTCATGGATATGTATCAACATGCAGTAACATGCAGCCTCCTGCGTCCGTTTGTTAGGTCATATTGCAAAACTTTTATAGTACTCTTTGTAAGTAAACAGATCGATTAGCTGTATACCATGTGCTTAGCAAAACCACACTTTTTTTTGGTGTCCGCTTCACAATTCTGTCGTTAAATTCATTTATGTATTTCGTATTATTTTCTAAAAGCGCGAGCGTTTAATAGACAGATGAGTCAAAAGTATGCTCTAAAACTACGCAATTTTGGTGACAAACAATGCAATGTAAGCGTATAGGCTTGGCTGCTAATCTATTCGAATTCCTTGGTCTTATTCACATATTTTGAAGCACTATGCATACTGTTTCGTATAATCTACAATTTTAACCATACGACTTACCTGTTTATCCACGTCAAAACTAGCCGGATGTCTCAACCTGTACGGCCTACGATGCTCCCTGACCATAATATTCTCGAAGTACTTTCGCCAGCACTCTGCGTGCATCACGTGACCGCACGTGCTCGTATGCGGCGCTGGGCCCAGGTTTGCGTGCAAGTAGAGAGGGTCGTGTTTGGCGATGTCCATAAGCGATTCGTGGCTTCTATTCTGGCACAGAATGGTCGCTTGTTGGACGAACGCGGCCATAACCAATGTGGGACCGTCCGCCGTCACCTTTTCTTCCTCTTGACATAGGATGCAGGTAAAGGTCTGTTCGTTTGTGATGCGGGTGGATTGCTTGGAGCCTGACACAAAAGATAATCATTATTAGTAGGAATGCTCTGAATACTCGGTTTGTACCTAGTACTCGGCATACGCGGCCCATTTTACTGAGTAGCGGGTTTCGCCACAGACACACAACTTGTTGATATTTGTTCTTCAAAAGGAGATAATTAGGACAATTTTATTTAAAAAGTACATCCTGTGTGGATCTGTTCAAAATGTTGAGAATAATGACTGTACACTCATTGTATAACTGTGTTATGTAAATTGAATCATCTAATGGTGCATGCCCAAGCCAAGCTCAATAAAATCAAGCTTGTCTTTACCTAATGCTATTGGTTGTTCTTCAGGAGGCTCCATTACATCCATCGTTTCGACCTCCGAAATCTTGTGCTTCCGTTCCGTGATTGTTTCCTCGAACAAACTTGCGTTCTCCTTGATGAAATTGTTCTGCATCGCCAACATTTGAGCCATGATCTTCGCTCTCTTTTCAGCAGCCAATTTCGCTCTCCTCGCTTTATCTACGTCAGTAGATTCAGAGGTTGAAGGTTCCTTTTCTTCCATTGGGACGCTATCGTCTTTTTTATTTGCTACTTGTTTGTATTTGTTGTATGTCCACCTGAAAATAAAATTATTTTCTAAATACAAGCAATACGCACATATATCAGAATGCAAAATAATATACAGTGATTTTCTTTAAAGGTCCTCGTATTTTTTGAACGAGTTAAGTTGGTGGGTTAAATTCGGAGTGATGAAAATAATGCATAAATACGACATTTAAACGCAAAAGTGACAGAAATTTCAAAATGGCGGCTCAGCGTCACCTTGGACCATTTTCTTCCTACGCCACTGGGCGAGGAAATAGTGTGATAGCGAAAAATTTCGAAAATGAGATATGTTTTGTGGACGTTACATGACATGTACATCACGAAAAACCAAGTCACCCATTTCCGTCTGTCTGTCTGTTAGTCTATCCAGTAATCCTTGGTCATCTGTTAGTTGGAAAGTACTGTGCGGATTTGGATGAAATTTTTACATCAGGTTACTACTACGCCCGGGAAGAAAACACCTTAGTTTTTGAAAGTCCCTCCTGTTGCGCCGGAAAAAAAAGGCCAAAAAACGAAATGAATTAAAATCTCTCAAACGTCGGTGGGGTGGGAAAGGGTATATCTATTATCAATTTTTTAACATTGGTATATGTATACACTCCCAACCCCTGCAAGTCTACGCACCTATTAGCTATATTTCACACATTATAGGTTTCTCCTTATATTTTTCTAAAACTTGGAATGATAGAAAAATGTTTTCGACACGAGTCTCCTTCTGTTATCTGGGCTCTGCGCTTGGCGTAACGATCTGCTTAATTGTTCTGCTCGTACTGCGGAGGGTAGTCGATGGGCGCTGCCGCGTCTGATGATATGGGAAGGGGCAACGTTGCTACACGGTGAATAACTACCGGTCGGACAGGGAAAGAATGTCAATGAACTAACTGTATATTTCACTGTCTTGATTCGTTCAATTTCTCTATTGTGAACTGTGCTGAACTTAATCCTTTATGGACTGATGACGGTGTTACGTAGGAAGTGCAGTCAACGTACTTGACGCCTTGTAAATGGAATAGGTCAACTGATAACTCATTTTGAAGCTCTTTATCAATAGTCTGTGACGCAGAGTACCAGTTTACCGTCTTCCAAAATGGCGGGCTATCAAGTTTGAGCGTTTTTGTACATTTAATCGCCTGTAGCCCAATAATAAATTATCAAAAGACTATAGTAAGTTTATGCTACATCATCTTCTTCTCCTGGGAGGATATATGCGAATTAATACTGAGACGAAAAGGAAAAAAGAGACCGACATAAGGTACTTAACGTTTTGATATTTAGTTGTTGAGTTTATAAGTCATACAATGTACAAAAATGCAAAAGTTTTACAATTCCGCTAGTCCGCCATTTTGAAATATAGTAAGGTGATACTCTAGGGTTATGCAGTATTGAAAGGAAGCATCAAAATCAGTTACCAGATGACCCACATGCAATCAAAAAATGTTTTCAACTGTCATTGTATTTTCTCCTTACAAGTAGAAAATAGTTGGATAGAGATTTTAGTGTGTTTTTCATATGCATTATACATATTATACATAGTGTTACTTAATGATAGTCCATAATTACAAGAGTGCTTTGACCCAAATTTATTTATCAAATATATAATAGTGAGCAGACAATGTATTCAAGTAATAGTCAAAGTTTTACAAACAACTTCATTAATGTTGAACAATTGTTAAAATATGAGAACAGAAGCCTGCATAGAAAGGTGCTGGATACATTTTTTTGTAAAAACATTGTCAAATTGTTACTTTTCATTCCTTAAAAAACATATGTTTTTAAAAAGTCAGTGGAACACATTTTTTTTCAATATCATTCGTGAGGCTGCTCCTAGAGCCGCCACTGGAATTCATAATTATCTTCTAGTTAGTGCTACCTGCCGTCTTATTGCTACACTAATAATGCCAAAATTCAACAAAATTTTCACAAAGATCTTTAAAGTATTGATGAAAAACTAGAAGTTTTATAATACTTTGAAATCCTGTATCTTGGAAACCAGACTTTTTAGGGCACATGTTTATAATAACTTTTCTATAATTAAGTAACAGCCTGTATTTCAAAGGTGGAGCGTTTAGACGAGAAAAATAAAAAAATAAAGAAACTGAAGGTAAAAATCATTACCTGAGTAGTCCTTTGTGAGAATCAACCCTTGGGCTTTCCAACAACTCCTCCATTAACTGAAAGATCTTGAACTTCGACGAATTCTCGATAAATTTAAAGAACGGATAGTGGCCTGACTCCTCTTCCCATAACGCGTAACCGATGAGGTGCAAGACCTTATGCAGCTGCGGTTCAGAGAAGCTTCTCGCCCTTAGATTTGTACATCTCTCGAGCACCGTCTGCATGATATGTAGCATTACGTCGCACTGAAATAAGTAACAAATCCCTTTAAAAGTATGTATCAACCGAGACTTTTGAAAAGTTACAAAAATGGGATATTTCAGGTTAAAAATATTTTTAAACGTAGATACGAAAACAATTGATGGTGAAGAGTCGCCATCTATGGGGATGATTTACCATCATATTACTTATTTCGATGGGGGCGTGAATACATAGAAGACGATTCCAGAAGCGGAAGATCCAAAATAGCAGCAAATGATGAAATGACTCAAAAAGTTGAAGCCATGGTTCTCGAAGGAGACTTGGGTGAGTTATTGGGATCCTGAGGAAAAAACCAAATCCATGCAGTGGGTTCACAGAGTTTCAACACCCCAAAAAGGGCCGGACGAAACCCTCTGCTATAAAATTGATGGCAACAGTTTTTTAAGACATCAATAAATGCAAACGTCTATGCGAACACGCTGAAAACTTTACGCAAAGCAATCAACCAGAAATACTCCATTTGCGGCCGTGCATAAGGCTGCCGAAACAAAACCAATTGTGCAGGAATGCAGTTTCGTTCAGCTAGACCATCCTCCTTATAGTCCGGACTTGACTCCGTCTAACTTTTATCTCTGTAGACTATTAAAGAAAAATCTTCGAGGGCGCCGTTTTGACTCAGACTCTGAGTTAAGAGGAAAACTTTTCGTATAAGGGTATAAGTTCACTGGAGGAGAAATGGCAGAAGTGCATTGATGTAGAAAAAATCGTACATCTTTTGTTTCATGGTTAGGTAGGTTTCTTTTCTAGTGTCCCTCATATTAAGAGGTTAGATGTTACATGACATTTGAAAAACCACAAAAGTAAAACAATGTGAAGCATTCTGTACCTGCAACAGGTTCACCAACATGGTAAAAGACTCGTTCAGCTTGGGCAATTTAGGTGGTGGGCAACATTCTATCTCGCCTTTAGTTTTCCGTCTTAGTCTCTGCGTCTCTTCAGCCTTGGACAGTTCCTCTCGAGTGTAATGGTAGAAGAATACGTTGAAGTCATCATAATACTGTTCCTTCAATTCATATACGCCTTTGCCGGAGCCGTATGTCGGTTTCTTGAAGACGGCAAGTTCTTGAATAACCTAAAAGTGAATTATTGAGTAATTACAAAAAATGGCGTCCAGTAGGTTGACTCTGCACTTCCTACGTAACGCCCTCATCCGTTTTATTTAAATAGTCTAAAAAAAAATCAGTTACGAACACGTACAGCAGAAAAATTAAACGGATCAAGTCAGTGAAACAGGTCCATACAGTTAGTCCATAGACATTCTTCTTTCCCTGCCCTATCGGGGTAGTTATTTACAATCTAGCAATGTTGTCCTTTGCCACATCTGCAGCGCCCAGCGAGTTATTCTGTGTATATGTTTCCAAAACATTTTTCGTGCGCTGCAGTACGGATACATTAGTCAGCCGGACTGGTACGCCGGGCGTTGTACTTCGATAATAGGAGTACGCGGATCGAAAACATTTCTCTACCATTCTAAGTTTCAAAGGCAAATGCACTGGGATATCTATGAGGTGTGCAATATCGATAATAGGTGAATGGAATTACCGGTCATGTACAACCCCCAATCCCCGATTTCAAACCTCTACAAAAAAATTTCTAGAAATGATCAGAAGCCTCTGAAAGGTCGAAAAATGAAGTTTGAGCGATTTATATCTTTTTTGGATCTCAAAACATATATCAAATATTGTACTTGCCTCATCTACTGCAACCTGCCGTGAAGTCAGATCATCGGGTATCGTCTTGATCAGTTCAGAATGAGGCAGAGGCTTGATGCATAGATGTTGAATGATCTCTTTTCTGATCTTATCCTCCACTGTCACATTACTGATACCGGGCATACATCTGTGAATTAAGAGGTTCAGATAAATGATCATGTGTACAGAATGTATAGAAAGGAAAAATGTGAAACGCTAATCACTGCATTTAATAATTTCAGTGTAATACAGAGCGTGAGTAATGTAAAATTTGAGCGACGAATGCTGAGTATTATTCAGACGCTGGACGTACAACACGCACTTAAGTATGGTTTTGGCAGTTTCATTTGATATCATAATTGTCTAACATTGAGTAATCGATCGCTGCAGTTCTATGTGGGAATGTGTATATACAACAGTGAGAATAGGATGACTTAACATCGTTTGTATGAAAACCAGCACGACCAAATACTGCAAGCATTACTGTAGTGGGACGTGTGTCACCAAGCGGTTTTAATGAGTATTCCCCATTTCTGGAGGATCTCATACTTCGGGTAGAAAATAAATACTGTCGAGTTTTAAAGCTTTCCCCTGCCCAAAA
Organism: Acanthoscelides obtectus; assembly: GCA_963669975.1. Classification (NCBI taxonomy): domain Eukaryota; kingdom Metazoa; phylum Arthropoda; class Insecta; order Coleoptera; family Chrysomelidae; genus Acanthoscelides; species Acanthoscelides obtectus. The sequence continues at coordinate 49,325,021 of CAVLJG010000008.1, forward strand.
AATATATATCCAACCTTTCGCCAATAACAGCATTTAAAAGATGCAGCAATTCCTCCACCAAGTTGATCGTCTGCCTGATGCTATCCTCCTCCGGATTCTTGAGACTATTAGCCTCGAAATCAGCCATTGCCCAATTGATCAGATTGAACTTGTTCAACACGTGAATGAGGAACTCGTTGCTTTCTATCAGCGAGGCGGCGATTTGCAGGGCAGTGATGTCACGATCTAACATCTCCGTTCTGCATTTCACGTTATGGTAGAAAAAGAGAGTGTTGAGGAGGGCGTAGCCGTTTCTACGCCACATGCCCGCATGGACCTGGGCGATCATCACCTGAGCCCGCAGCACTGGTTCCATTATTTGGACTGGGGTCGGTTTCGGTACCTGCAATAGAAATATTGTTAAAGAATGTAAGCGATTAAGGCCGATCGCACGAGGTACGGGTAAAAAGTGGCTGAAGCGAAGACACTACAAGGAATGCCTTTATAATCCGCCAGTCGCCCCAATCACCGCGGGAGTCATCTGCATTATAGAAGGGAAGCCGGCGATACGATAAAAACTAGTAAAATATTACGTATTTAACATATATCAGTACGTGATGTAATCAAAACGTTGCGGTCGGATCTTGTACTATAACTGACAACCAGTTCTATCTTAGTTTGGCGCGTCTGTCATAGAAGGCTCGACATTCTGCCAAAAATCGGGTGTTTCGTTCACAGGTGACGCTGCGTGTACCAAGGCGGTGCTGCCAACAACAAAAATGTTTAAAAAACGTTACATTTATACTGAGCTGAATGGAGTTATTTCCTTCCACGGTTTTTGATGCTTACGTCAAAAAGTAGAAATAAGCAATTTGACGTTAATCATTGATTTTCAAGCTGACGTACCTCTTTTGTTACTAAACTAAATCAAGTAAAACTGCCTGCAGGGTCCTAAACATTAAATAGGTATGTGATAACTTACAGTTTTTGAGAATAATTTCCGTTCACATGACGTGCAGAGCACTCGCAAAAAGTGTGATTTATAACTGTATTGAATGAAAAATATATTTCGTAGGCTGCAAATGGATGATAAATATCCACAACAAGAATAAATGTACAGACAAAAGAAATTTGAACGGAAAACGATACGTGATGGACAAAGGAATTCATCAAAAAAGATTATCGGCGACACCACATTTATCTCTAATCATAAGAACATCACGTATTTAGAGACGCCATCAGCTGTTTTGTAGACGCCTTCTCTTACCTCTAATTCATTCGCCTTGTCTAACCGTCTGCTCTTGATATAACTCTTATTTGGAACAGGGTTTCCATTGACCCAAGTATGGAAATTAGGGCAAATGTCAAAGCAAGGACTTTTGTCAACGCAATCATTAGAACTTTATAAACTCACCCCACTCTCGGAATGTCCGGGTGGAGGGTGGACTCGAGGGAACAATATCGAAGATAAAATTTGTTTCGGGAACATCTGCGGGATTATCAGTAACATTGATGCTGTTCATCACTACCTGCAATCCAATTGTCCCGCCATGATTTTCTTGGCGGAGACAAAAATCTCAGAGTCTGCACCGATTAACCATCTTAGCTTCCCAAATTATGAGGTGCACTCCAATCTGAGAAAAAACGGGGAGTTGTGGCCTTTCTCCGCCGCAGTCTTTCCTGCTTCAGAGAGGTGTATCTGGAATCAGATCGAAAGGACATTCTTTGGTTTCGCCTCAACTCCAAGACTTCTCCCAAATTTATTTGCTGCCTTTATCGCTCTCCCTCGAACCATAACTGGGATGACCTACTTGAATACCTCGCCGTCAAGATCGATTTCCTGAACATCAATCACCCCGCTTTGGAGGTAGTTCTCCTCGGTGATTTCAACGCCCATGAGCTTTGGTTGGGCTCAAACAAGACCAATGCAGCAGGTCGTGCAGTAGAAGCGTTCGCTCTTACTCAAGGGCTGACCCAGCTGGTGACGAGCCCTTCCTTTTTTTCCCCCGCGTCTCGTCACATGCCAGTGTTTTGCTGGATCTCTTTCTGAGCACGCATCCTATCCCTTACAGCACACCTGTCCTGTCCCCCCTAGGTAACTCAGACCTCGGTGTTGTGGAGGTTAGGTCTCGGTCAGAGTCCGCTGTGACAAGAGAAACTTGCACAGGCCGCAAAACTTGGCATTACGGACATGCCGACTGGGAAAGGGTCAGAGATTTCTTCTCTATCTTTCCTTGGAGAGATGTCTATTTCACTGACGCGGATGCGTCGGATGTCTGTTCTTCGATAACCGAAATTATCTACGTCGGAATACAAACATCGCTCATACAGTGAAAGTGCCTAAACCAGGGGCTGGTTTAACAAATCATGTGTCACTGCTCGCCAGCAGAAGATCAAGGTACACAGAATCTTCTCACAAAACCCTACTGTATAGAACAGACAAGCCGACATCGAGTCCGGAAACAATGGCAGTCGGTCTTTCTGGACGCTGGCCAAGCAGATTGAAAAGAGGTTCTCACACAGTAGCCTTCCACCATTTACGTGTTAGGATGGAACGATTGTATCCGACTCAAAGGCAAAATCGGAAGTGCTTGCCAAGATCTTTGCAGCCAACTCCACCATGGACGTCCCCCCAACGCCCAAGTGCCGTCAATTCAAAGGATTCCCTACACTATGCGGGAGGTAACAGTCAGACGTAATACCGTAAGACGAGTGCTCTTATTGCTCGACATCATCAAAGCTTCTGGTCCCGACTTGATTCCTGCCATTGAACCGAAGAAGTGTGCAGCGGAACTTGCTTAAGTTCTTTCGTGTCTTTTCCAGATATCTTACGAATCCGGCACCTTCCCAGAAAACAGGACATATGCTCGTCCAACCCATCCCAAAAAACGGATCTAAGACCCTTACAACTACAGGCCTATAGCTCTGCTTTCTGATATGAGTAAGATGATGGAGAGGTGCATAAATCGCGAGCTTCTGGACTACCTCGAACGTCACAGCTTGAATAGCGTCAGGCAGTATGGTTCGAGCGATCCACACGCGACCTCCTAGCTTACGTCACGCAATTGTGGAGTAGACATCCAGTCTTATGATGAGGCTCATGTCGTTGCTCTTGACATCACGAAAGCGTTCGATGAGCTGTGACACGCTGCCCTCTTAAGCAAACTTCGATCCTATGGCTTCCCAGAAAAGCTTTGCAGATGGGTCGCGGACTTTATCTCTGGCCGCAAGATATGCGTTGTAATTGACGGGTTGTCCTCTTCATCCCACAACGTCAACGTGGGTGTTTCCAAGAGATCGGTCTTTGCTCCGACACTGTTCCTCTTACATATCAACGACCTACTTTCCTACACGATCAACCCAAGCCACAGCTTCGCTGATGACAGCACTCTACAAGCAGCAATTCATAGTGACAAGCCGATCTCTGCCGCTGAGCTGGAAAAAAGAAGACTAGCGACGACTTCCTCTCTGACAAGAGACCTGGAGGTTATCGCTGTTTGGGGACGCAACAACTTGTACAGTTTAATGCTTCCAAAACACAGTACTGTACCTTGACGAACAAAAAGCGTCCTAGCGCTCATTCGGTTTCGATTGATGGCCGAGTTCTGCCAAAGAGTCATTCATGTCGGCTGGTCGGAGTCCAGATCACCGAGGACCTGATCTGGCACGAACACATCTCGCCAATAGCGGCAGCTGCAGGGAAAAATCTATGTTATTTGTTTAGGGCTAAGAAGTACTTTTCTCCACATAATCTCACAAAGCCCAGATACGGCCTAGCCTCGAGCATTGCTCACACGTTGGGGGTGTTGCCGCCCCGACTACATTACTTATGCTCGATACTGCCCAGAAGAGGGCTCTCCGAATGATCGATAACTCTTCTCTAACAGACGGTTTCGGGACCCTTTCGCACCGGCGGGCCGTCGGCGATCTACCTCTCTTTTACCGCTACACCAACCGGCTTTGCTCCTCAGAGCTCTCTTCCATGATGCCGCCGCGCGATGTGCCTGTCAGACAGACCCGTCTGAGTTTGGCCTCCCATCCAACCATGTCGAACTTTTTACATACAGAACTGAACGATACGACCGCTCCTTTGTCCCGAGGGTGTCGGGATTGTGGAACAATCTACAAGAGGAAGCTGTTCCCAGTTCTACTAACCTTAGGCAATTCATACATGCGGCTTCCGGTTGAGGAAAACGTATTTAATCGCCGACAAACATAACGAGCGAACCGGGAACTGTAATCAAAACGATCTCACCATCTTCAAGCAGATACTTCGCCAACTATATGTCTAAACAGCCTATTCTCTCTCCAACCCACCTCTCTCTCTCTCTCTCTCTTTTTCTACCTCCCCCCTTCCCCCCTCGTTTCCCCACTCTCTGTCTCTCTTGGCAATATTCTTTCGCTTTTGTTGTGTCGTAATAAAACTATTTATTTCATTCGAAAACATCCAGACTTCTGAACTCAATTTACTTACAAGATTACCTCTGCATAAAGTGAAAATGTACCTTGCTGTTGGCAACTTGGCACTCTAGTATCTCAAATAAATGTGAAAAGCTTGATACGCGAAATATGGCTTTACATTAAGTAAAAATTTATTTAGTTGATGGAATAAATCTTCTGTGTATGGTAATACAACGAAATATTTCAGAGTTATAACTACATGTCATTTTTCCAAACATTTCTTATCATCCGAAAACACATCTGTTCATATTCAGAATAATTGACGGCTACCTAAAATTCCTTAATGATTAATATGGATAGGACATATAATAGTGGCCACTGTCCCCAAATACAGCAATTACCATTAGGTTTTCTTTTTGAAATAAAATGTGAAAACTGTGCCATTTCTTCATAGACATACACATACCACATGTTGTAGTTGCAGGCATAATTATCCTAAAGTTACTATAAATACACTGTTGTTAAATGTAACTTTATTATAGGTAAGTCTTGACCAAACTGGAGTACTGCAACAGAAATCTAATGTGAGATTGACTTTCGAAGCGCTAGATTTAAGAAACGCGGCACAACCGGAAATTAAAAAACTCTTCACTTTCGAATAACATTGACGTTTGTCATTACTCACCTGAAATTCGGGACTATCAAAATGCAACCCATACTTTTCCAGGTACAGATGCAAGGCAGCAAGGAACCTAGTCAACGGCAGATGCACCGATACCGGCTTCGTCGATACGTCATACGGAAGACAAGCTGTCACATGGTCTGCTAACTCTCTCACTTCACCGGCTTCGTTGGGATCGTAGCACGGGTTCCCTTCCAGCTTCTTCAAGACCGAACGGTACGCTTTCACCAGTACCACTTTGTCACTACCGCACCATTCGATTGCCAGCGAGATGCAGTAGGCTAATTTGACGTGAAGGTTAAAGCCGGATTCCCACTCCGGTTCGTATTCCATGTGCTGACCTACTTGACGGGTTACAGAGTCCATACCTAAAAAATGAGAGAGCTTCGCTAGTGTGGAATAACAATGCGTTGGACACTTTTAGTTTACTCATTTGGTGTTGGAAAAGAAGTTGGAAGAAAGTTGTGGACAAGATCTGGAAAAAATAAAGGTGAAACCATCTATGAGTAAAAAATACACACGTCCTGCTTTCGTCCGTCCGACCAAAGACAGCCAACCATGGACAGCTGTTTCATGCTTTTTGGCTACTCCATAGCATGGTCTAGGCTTGGGTCTCTCAGACAACAAACAAAAGTGTGACGTCTATCGAAATAAGACAAGGCGAAGTACCATTTATCACTAGAATCAACAAATTCGAACGGTGATGGCGTGGAGGAAACCACAGTTTCCTGGTACCTCTAAAAGACACAGTTTTCTTTGAAGTAGACAGACAAGGTCGTCCACCACATAGGTGTCTCATCGTCGCTCAGGGAAGTACTGAGTACTCACCATGCTACCAAAATTGTCGTAATATAGAATGCTGCATAAACTAAATAAAAACTGAATAACCTGTACACAAAAGTTTAATGTGACAAGACGAAGAACTGGAGCCCATTAGGTCACATGAAAACATTGAGGCAGTGAGAGCTTCAATGTTGCGATCACCACGGCGTTCTGCGCGAAAACATGCGTCTGCCCTTGGACTTTCCGATCGTTCTGTGAGGAGAATTCTTCATGATGATCTTCATTTCCATCCTTTCAGAATGGCAAGTGCGCAGACATTTTCTGAACGTGACATCAATTCTCGGATGAACGCGTGTGAGCGTCTTCTCGAAGTCGTTCCCGAGGACGCTATAGCGCTTTTAGTGATAAAGCCCATGTTCATTCGTGAGGATCCGTCAACAAACAAAAAATGCACTACTGGGCGGACACCAATCCTCGACAATTACATCAAGGTCCGATATGTTACAGGCATTTTTTTCTACGGCTAGATGAGTTGAACTTAGGGGTCATTTGGTTCCTACAAGATGGTGCAACGGCACCCACTTCAAGAGCATTGATCGCTGTTCCGAGGGAACACTTCCCAGAGTGCCTCATCTCAATTAGGGGCGATTTGAAGTGGCCGGCCCGCTCTCCCGATTTGGCCCATTGTTTATGTGAACCGTCCAAGGACCCTACAAGATTTGAAGAACATCCAGGAAGAAACTGCCAGCATAGCGGCTGCTATACTGGTAAAACAATCGCCAGAAATCGATTTTATCTTCAAAACTATGTAAAACAAAACTTTAGACATGCGCCTTCATTATAAAAAACAAATACCGATGTTTCGAGTCACAATTTATTTTAATATATTTTTCGCGTCATCCGGCAGCGTCAGTGCGGTGGCCCAGAAACGAAACCTATGTGATGTCACGACCGAACCTCGACGCGCGAGGGCGGTCGATTTAATCACCCAACACAGACAATGTCATAAATTTTAAGTTATCGGACTAGTTCTTTCAGACTTGTCCGAGACCAATTATGCTATTAGATGCAAATGAAACTAGCAGTACTTTCAACTATAGGACCTAATTAGGCATTAGGCAGTGGCGTAGCAAGGGAGGCGGCGGGGGCGGTCCACCTTTTTAGGGGTCACACCTCAACCTAAGAACAATGTACAAACATTAAATCGCTAGCACAGCTGTCTTCTTAGGTGATTCCTCCACAAGCACTAACTCAGCTATATATAAAATTCTGGAATTCCCCCAAAAGCGCACGACGCTGATGTGTGGGATTCCCCGCCCATAGTCGCGATCCTTGGCGTCTCAGTTGAACTCCAGACAAGATCGAAGTCTGTTCAAAACCTAGGTTTTTACTGTGTTTTGTTATTTGTTCAATATTTTAATTATATATATTAAATGATCCATGACGTTTATAAATCATATAAAATGTATTTATTTTGACTTTCGATGAGGTGACACTACCAACTTCCGCACCGGGTGCTACCCAAGGTAGCTACGCCACTTGTAGTAGGTACTTTCACCCTTACCCTGCATCATGGTGAGAAGGCTGAGCATCGACGACAGCCCATGCAGGAAAGTACTCCTTAAATCGTTAGCCCATTTATCCGGTACGGCGCTGAGCAGGTACCTCAAGTCGTACAGCATGTACAACGCCCTTTTGAAGCTCTGCGTAGACGGGCTCCTTTCGAACTCCAACTTTCCCGCCTTGTTGCACTTGCGCGAACATTCTGATATGAGGGTGTTAAGTAGGATGAATAAAACGTCATCCTCAGCAATCAGGTGATGGGCCAGCGTTGGTACTGTGAACAGTTGAACTGCTAGGGAGGAGATTGAGTATGAGTGGTCGTGATCGTCCTTGATGAAGTCCTTCATTATTTGGCCGTAGTTCTTCGTGAAGATCTTTGCTAGCGCTTTCTTGTTATCGTACTCCAAGAGCATACCTACAAAGAAGTGGAATAACAGATTAATCTAATTGCTCTAATTTACTTGAACGATGGAAAGTGGAGCAGACGTACTACAGTTATCAAAAAACTGAGGCACGGAGATTTATTTTTATACAATAACCTCAGTACAATGATAAACGTAAAAGAAAACATAATACATGACTTTCACATGATAAATGTAAGTTTTAAATTGTCGGGTAAAGCCGATTGGAAGCAAAATATGTAGTTTGTTGTGCACGGGCAGATTTTTTTATATAATTTCGATCATATATATAATAGATTATAATAAGCACATTAGAAGCAAGGAGAGTACGGAAAGGATGAGTGGCACTCATACGATTATTTTATTAAACAATTCCCACCAGCTTTCTTGTCTATCTTGTCCCAGTCAGGAAAATATATTTTTTAAATAAACTTTTTATCGCAGACGAAGAGTTTATATTCGTATAGTAATAGTTCATGTTATGCTGATCAAATATTCCAAAGGGCGCAAAGCCCAGAAACATTTTCTGTTGGAGATTCAGGGTGTTAAGGTTTAGATCCTTAGCCTCTATGGGTACTTTACCAAAAATCACGCGTCTTTATTGTAGATTCAACGATAGAATAAAAGTCACGTTAACGCATAAAATATATACAGGGTGTCTCAATGAAAATCGAAAGTAGTTTAATCGAAAAACTATAAAAATATATTCGAAAACTATACTAAGTGACATATAAATTCGAACACCCAGTTTAAATGGTTTTTTTAATAAAATTTTGTATAAGTACTTAATGAAGCATAATAAGTAAATGATAAAAATTTCAAAATGATTGCACTGCTTTAAAGCCCTTTGACCTTTAATAATGTGTGGATGCACCCTGATGTGCTACGCATTCTCCAACGCGCCTAGGCATGCTTCTGATCAGGTGGTCAATGTCCTCCTGTGGTATCTCATTCCAGGCAACCACCAACTCCTCTCGAAGTGCTTCTAGAGTCTGAGGAGGACGTTGCAAATTGAGCAATCTCCTACCCATCATATCCCACACGTGCTCAATTGGGGATAAGTCGGGAGATCTTGGTGGCCATGGTAACAATGTGACATCATTATATTGAAAGAAGTCCTTTATGACTCTTGCAACATGTGGTCGGGCATTATCTTGTTGGAAACTTGAATCTGCCAGGGTGTCAAGATAGGGTAAAAGACGGGGTTCTAGAACTTCGTGGATATAACGCTGCGCGTTCATGTTACCTCTGATGAAGATTAAAGGTAACCTGGAACCATAAGCTATAGCACCCCAAACCATAACTCCAACAGTGTGATGAACATGTCTTTCAACAAAAAACTGTGGATTCCTCCTTTCACCACGTCGCCTTCTAACCCTGGCACGACCATCGTGCATGCCTAAACAAAATCGAGACTCGTCACTAAAGACAATACTGTTCCATTCCTGAGCCCAGAGTGACCGTTGTCTGCACCACTCAAAGCGATTACGTCGGTGTTCTCGAGTTAAAGGGAGGACCCAGTGTGGCCGGTATGAAAACAAGCCAAAACTTCTCATTCATCGCTAAACACTTCGCATGCCAATAGGTCTTCCGTGTTCTGCAAACCATTCATTTGCAATGGACCTGGTAGTGGAGAAACGGTCCCTTAAGGCCAATAATCTTAGGCGGCGATCTTCACGGTCTGTTGTTCTACGGCGGCGTCCAGTGCCCCTTGCTCTTTGCGTACGGCCTTCTCGAAGCCATGCCTGACAACACCTAACCACAGTGTCTACACTTCTTTGCACTCTAACTGCAATTGCCCGAAAAGAAAGTCCAGCTTCCCGAAGTCCCACTAAACGGCCCCTATCAAACTCACAAAGATGACGAAATCGTACAGGTGTCCGTACTCTAGGCATCATGACCGATCGTAAAGGATGTCAAGAACCAAAATCCGCCAACGTTGATTCTTTACTGCGGCTGAAATATTCATTTTTAGAGCATTAGTAAATTAAAAAAAAGCAGTATAAAAACCGGAATGTCCAACTGATAAGGCTGACAATTTTTTCACTTGTTATTTACAGTAAGATAAATACATTTACCAACTTTTATTAAAATAAAACCATTTAAACTGGGTGTTCGGATTTATATGTCACTTAGTATATTTGCACAGCAAGATTGACATAGGTGTGTATTTCTAAATTATTTGGATATACAGGGTGTTTGGTGCATCGTTTGCCAAATTGAAATGGCGGACAGGGGAGGTCTGTTTCTGTCACCCCATGTCCCTCAAACAGTTTTTAGCCCAACGGCATTAATTATGTAGATTTTTTAATTTTTTTAGTATAATATAATACACAACGTGAAATAAAAAAAAATAAAGAGTATGTCCACCTAATGATTAATTTATCTTAATGAGTGATGTTGTACCAATCTTACAAAATCAACATGACTTGCCAGCAGCATGTAGTTTTTTATTTATAAACGCACAAAGGGTTACAAAGAAGAACAAAAAAATCTAAGTCTCAATTTTGAATTTCTGCAAAAAAAACTAAAAGCGTTCACGTTCTTAGAATTCTTTTAAAAACTACTTTAGTTTATCCCGATTCTAATGATATGCCACAAGTCACAAAAAAGTTGAAACAATTTCTTGATTTTGCAAATTTTGTGTACAGGGTCAAATTTTTTCGGTCGTATGATAACAATGAATTTTTGTTTCTGTTGTGTAATTTACACGTACAACGTAACTCAGGTAAACACTTTTGTCTCCCTCGTACACAGCGGAGCAGTATCATCTGTCTCTCTCTTTTACTAGTTGAGCGGCTAACCGACAGGGACGACGTGGATCTATTTGTCCATCGAGGTTCGTCCCTGCTGGCTGCGTGACGCTTTTGTTACTTCTACGTAGTGCCGCGACCTGTGACTGTTGTTGTTTTGTCAGTTTTCGTTGAGTTCTGTTTTGACGATTGCTGCATTTACATTGTTGGTGTACGGACAAGCCAACTGTGTTGCACGAGCAGCGCAAAGAATCTACGAAGAGCGCTATCCTAACAGGCGTGTACCTACTCGCCACACATTCTAAAACACTTATCGATGCTTAAGAGAAACCGGTACTGTGAACAATAATGTACCAAGAGGTGTCGTAGTGCGACACAATGTTGACATCGATGAGAGGATTTTGGCACTTGTCGAGGAAGATCCTACTCAAAGCATCACTGGGAATTTCAATTTGGAAATTGTGGAAATTACTTCGCCAGAATAATAAACATACCTTCCACTACACTCCTGTACAAGGTACGTAATTTTTTTATCACACAACTGTCTGCAATGGAAACTTCTTATCGCTTATATTTAGCATGTAGCGGCGGCAGACTAATGTTACCCTTATTTTTTTTTTTATTGCAGGTCTTGAAAACGTGGACGATCCGGACTTTTTGACAAGTATTCTGTGGACGGACGAGTCCAAATTCACCAAGGAAGGGATTCTAAATTTGCACAATCTGCACCATTGGGCTTCAAAAGATCAGAAACCAAGAGTGAAGAGGCCAAGCTCTTTTCAGAGAAGATTCAGTGTGAATGTTTGGGCAATCATGTGATTGGGCCACATTATTTGCCAGAGGAGTTAATTATCTACATTTTCTGCAAAATTAGTTGCCCGAATTGGTAAATAAGGTGCCAATTTTCAATAGCGACAGACGAATTGTGTTCCAACATGATGGCTGTCCTGCACACTGGAGGCTAATTGTGCGGGAACATCTAAATGATGTTTTTCCGAATGCGTGGATGCCCTGTACGCAAAATTTGCAAATTCAATAAGTTAGTCAAACTTTTTTGTGACTTGTGGCATACCATTAGAATCGGGATAAACTAGAGTAGTTTTTAAAAGAATTCTAAGAGCGTGAACGTTTTTAGTTTTTTACAGAAATTCAAAATTGAGACTTACATTTTTTTTGTTCTTTTTTGTAACCCTTTGTGAGTTTATAAATAAAAAACTACATGCTGCTGGCAAATAATGTTGATTTTGTAAGATTGGTACAACATCACGCATTAAGATAAATTAATCATTAGGTGGACATACTCTTTATTTTTTTTTATTTTCCTTTGTGTATTACATTTTGGAGTTTTTACTAAAAAAAATTAAAAAATCTACATATTTAATTCCGTTGTGCTAAAAACTGTTTGAGGGACCTGGGGTGATAGAAAAAGACCTCATCTGTCCGCCATTTCAATTTGGCAAACGATGCACCAAACACCCTGTATAGTGTTTTCCATCATACAACAAACATTATACGGGATTTTTTGAAAAAACAAGTGTTGCGTTTCGATATTTCAAATTTGCCGCGCATTTTCCCATTTACTTATACTCATAATTTTATAGTGCATAAGTATAAAATAAGGTTGAAGGTGGCTTTATGTTGCAATATACGAGTACCCTGTAAATAAAAATATTAAACATAACCGATATTTAAATCACATGCATATACCCTATTTTGACCGTGTTTTATCATATTTTCATCATCATAGTTACATGGTAGTTTGTGAGAAGGCAGACAAAACTGAAAACCGTGACTGTATGAGCTTACCAGAAATGAGTAGACGTTGCCACTGAGATCTGGCGCTTTTCCACAATGTTGAGTCTCTCTGCATGATTCCTTTAATTATACATGGTTCTAGTGGTTGGGGTTTCAGCGCCACTTCTGCGAATATCTTCCTGAAGCCTTCCCCATTGCCCAAAAACTTCTCCAACCAATTCAACAATTTGGATGCGTATATCTGATGAGCTATGACATGCGCATGATTTACTAACACCTTGAGCGGTTTGTTCCCATGCCGTGATGTGTACCTAGAACAGTTTTATTTCCAAAATAGTCATCATATTCATGACTGTGACTGATGATGTCACCATTCGTACCTGTTTAAGCTCGCAATAGGAGCTGAATCTCAAAACACAAACCTGTAGGCGAACTCTAAATATTCACACCTATTGGCCAGCATGCCTGAACACTCAATATGCGAATAAAGGCACGAGAATTTATCGATCGATTGCTCATTATTATTTTAAGGTGGCGTAAATGAGTGTTGAAAAGAGCTTTTTAGCCTATGTGATCAACCTAAATTCGTGTAAGAATGGTCACATCATAAGAGGCAAATGTGTCGTTAAGGACTTACAATTTCATCTACACAGAATAAATAATATGTAACTACATTCAGTTGGTTGATGTCATAGCAAAGCGCTAGTTGTCTCGTCCGAGAGGCGGTACCATAACCTTTTATCCCGACACTCCTCAGACGCCACCAGGTGTTGGCACAGTGAGGGGCGTGCTTTTGCCGTTGAGGTCTACATTTCCAGCGGATGTTCTGTGATCGGAACTTTCTGAAGGCGACTTCAATTCTCGGCTTGTGAGCGACTTCTGGAAGTCGTTCCTGAGGACGCTATTGTTTTTTTTAATGATGACGCCCACTCACATTTGTGTGGATCCGTCATCGAACAAAACATGCGTTACTGGGCTGACACCACCCTTAAAAATTGCAACAAAGGCAATTGCATTTACCTACAGTCAGTGTGGTGAGCAGTTTCCTCAGTTGGAATTATTGGTCCCTCGTTCTTTGAGGAAAATGAAGTCGCAGAGACAGTGAATTGGGACCAGTATGTAAACATGTTACAGGATTTTTTTTTATTGACTAGATTAGTTAAACTGATCTCCCGATTTGGCCCCTTGTGAATTTTTTGTATGGGTTTTTTTGAAATCCCGTGTTTGTGGAACCGTCCAAGAACCCTACAAGATTTGAAGGCCAAAAGAAATTGCCATCATAACACCTATTCTGGCAAATCATGACAAACGTCAGAAATGTTTACTCTGTGTATGGAGAATGGGGGATGTTTTATCAAGTTTTGAGAAAAAAAAGAAGTTATACTGTGGCACCCTGTATAAATAGATATTTGTACCAAGGTTTACAAAATATGAGATATAAACTGTAAAGTCGAAAGCAACAATAAATTTAAGCGACGTTCTCGAAAATTGAAGCCAGTTTTACTTTACTAAAGAGATTTATGAGTCTTGGTCAGTCCTTCAGCATCTTTAAAAGGCAAATCAATTTAAACCACACTACATGGTTGTCCCTTGCTCCAATTTTCCTGAACATGTGGAGACCATCGTACCAATGCCAGTAGCTGTACATAATAAACAAAATACTAGCAGGACTTTACTAATTTTTCTATTAGATTTTCTCGCATCTTTCTAGTCATTTTAACATTAATACGATTTTACATACCTTTCGATCTCCGCCTTTAAATCTGAACAGTGCTGAAAACTGGAACATTTCACTATCGCTCTACCTTCCCTGTCTATATTCGTGACGTATTCTGTTGAAGTCCTAGCATTGCATTTTAGTACTCTGGTCAGTGTGTTGATAACTTGCTCAAACGTGTGAATCTCGTCATTATATAAAATTGTACAATACGTGTCAATGTCAAAAAAGTTGTCAGATGTTCCACCTAGCCGAATGTCGGCTATTTGTTCTGTACTGAGTAATCTGAAAACGGATACAGATCACAATAAATTATGTGTGATGTATCTCACAGCCTGTGTGGCATATCTTAACATTCCCGAATCCAAAAGCTATTTATATTCCAAGTAATATAATATATATAGTATAATAATAAAAACGATCAGGCTAAGAGGAATGTTTAAATGCAGTAAATGCACCATAAAAATGACCTATTTATATACCCCTACTCAATTCGCTTCCGCTTTACTATACCTTTCCATCTACCTACTATGATATTCCATAAACTCGCCGAATTCCATTTAATAAAGTGAATTCTGATGTAGAGTTTTGAGCTACTGATGAAGCTGTAGCTCAAGATGATGCTTGCTATTCAAAATTAATATAATCGACAGATTAACCTAAATTCTGATGACGTGTATGTGGTATATATGTCCTTTTTGATTCTCCCAAAACTTACAACTTTGTTTTATAAGATGTCAGATGTCGATAGTGTACAGATACTGAATAGCTGCCCTATAAAAATGCACTCACCTGTAAGCATACCACAGCACAGCATCAAACACAATCCTGGTCTTCTCCTGCAACTCCTCTGGCAACCCCTTGTTCTGCTCTTGTTCCTGCACGCCTGCTATGTGGATTTTGCAAAAGGGCGCCTTCTTCCATGCCTCCACATCTCCGCAATCGCAACACCCCCCACCTCCGGAAGTACCCATTTTGTATTTGTGATTACGGTGCTCGGAGTTCTTGAAGCACTCCACGCACAATACGCATGTGCGGTCCATGCCACATTCTCGACAGGAGTAGGTCGGCTCGCCGTATTTAAAAACTCTTCCGCATACCTAGAGTTTAATAAGTTTGTAAGGAATTGGATAATCGTGTTGACACATTTAAATTGTTCTGATGATACTGTAGCTCTAGAAGATATGCTCACTTCGCGATCGAATTTCATACCCCTTTGGACATGACGCCACTCTGTAACAAATGTTCCCCTCGTTGGTATGAAATGCATTGTATTAGATCGTTTTCTTTTGAATATCTACAATATCACATACTGTTTTTTGTGTTATCGATTTTACAAAGGTTGGCAGATCAGTATCAAACCAATACATAGCTTCATCTGGGGTGCCGCAAGCTAGTAACCTTGGTCCTTTGCTATTCTGTATTTTCATTAACGACTTACCAAACGGCATAAATAATTCAGAATGTCTCCTCTATGCTGATGACTTTAAAATATTTAAGCCCATAACATCATCTAAGGATTGACATGAAAGACAGAAGGATTTAGATTTGGTATCCAATTGGTTTCACAAAAATAAGATGTCGTTAAATATCGACAAATGCCATCTTTTAACTTTTACACGTAAAAAACAATACATAAATTTTATATACACGATTGAAAATGTACAGCTAGGCAGAGAAAGCACATGCAAGGATCTTGGCCTCTACTTCCAAACTTAACATTGGTCCTGCATTATGAAAACATTGTGAATAAATCTTATAAACTCCTTGGATTCATAATTAGGCATACAAGACATTTCAAGGATATAAATACAATAATAACTTTGTACAACACTCTAGTGAAATAGTGAAACGATTGAGAGAGTGCAAAAGAGATTTCTCAGATATTTGTATTCTAAAAAACATAATATATATCCTTTTATGATCTCATATAAGAATATGTTGAATGAATTTAAAATGGTCAAATTAAGCTATAGGCGACGTTTGAGTGATGTTTTATTCCTCTACAATCTCACTAACAACCTAAAGTATGAGAAATGTGATTTATATAAATATTTATTATTTGTAGTTCCTAAAGTTAAACTAAGAATAACAAAAAAACAAATTGTTCCAGTGTCAAAAGTTAAGTAGCTCTCCTATAAATAGGATGATGTACGAATGCAACATTCTTATGCAACAGTGTGATTGAGACCTTTTTTGTACATCAGTAGGACAAATCAAGGCTGTGTTTCTAAACAGCACATTGCCTTGATGCCATTAGTATTATATATTTTGTATATTATAGATATTTTATCTCTGTTTTGCATTTTAAAATGTTGTTTTTTCTTAATTTTTTAGTAAGGGCTCTTACATTTAAATACATTTGTATGTGTTTGTAGGAGGGTAAATAAATAAATAAATAAATAATTTTAGTATCAGGGAAAACCAAATTTGTTTGACGGCTTGAGTTCAATGTGTACAAGAGGGAATCGCGATAAGTGTGTATGGTATGGTTAATTTTTTGGCCGCGCCATTTAGTATAATAAAAATGATGAAAATTGTAAAATTACTTCAATAAAACGGTTTACCAATGCAAAATACTTTCATTAATATCTACTCATTCAAAAACCATTACACATAACATTTTATACAAAATTATAAATATGTCATAAATATATACAGGGTGGCCCATCCATGAGTGGACGGAATATTATTCATAAACAAAAACATTTTGGGAAAATCTATTTCTGAGACGATATACATGACATTTGAGGGCACATTTCTATAATATTGGCAATTATACAGGGTGTCCCAATTTTGACCTACATATCAAAGTTATGATTTTTCAAATAGAATGCCTCAAATTTTATTGCATATTTGGATAAACCAATTCAAAAGAAGAAGATTGATATAACATACTATGGGGTTTGGGTAATTAGCTACAGAGATGTAAGGTAATTTGTCCAGAAAAACCGTCCACTTCGGCAACCCCTCAATCCGCCATTTTGAAATTCTGGGTGCTGAATTTTGTATCAAAAAAACTTACTCACCTCAGCTTTTATGTTATTTGTTACTTTTTCGAATTTTAATTTTTGCTCATACAGGGTGGTCAAAAACGCAAATTGTAATTTTCTGCAAAAATTTCAAATGTATATTTGTTTGGATTCAGTTTTTTATAAGCTTTTTTTGATACTAGACACATTAGTGTTTTTACGGCTATTTTTTTCGGTCTTTTATGGAACGCCTTAATTCCCTAAAATATCGCATCATCCTTGGAAACAAATAAATTGTTGATTAGTTACAAACTGTCAAAATTAGCTTTGCGAGCATTATAGTAAAAACGTGTTTGAAAATGAATTTTTCTAAAGAAGAAATGGTGAATATGGTGTTCGTTTTGGGCGAAGGCTAAAGAAATAGTTTCCTAGCATCTCGCATTTATAAGCAGCGGTACCCTAATATGCGACATCCAAGGCCGGTAACATTTTCCACAATACGAGAACGTTTTGAATCAAGTGGAGCAGTGGAATATAGTAAAAAATGTATAGATAATCCAAGTGTCATCAATGAGGCGAATCAGTTGGAGGTTTTATTAAAGTTGCAGAAAAATCCACATTTAAGTGCACGTCAAATTGGAGCATAAACTGATATATGCAGAACTTCTGTCCAGAAGATTATTCACAAGTATAGGTACCATCCATATGCTTGCATCAATGCCTTCGTCTTCAGGAAGTCACTACTTTCCTGGATAAGGTTCTTTTTAGCGATGAGGCAACTTTTAACAGCATAGGTGTTGTCAACAGGCCGGGAGGAGTTATTGGTAGACAAGTTATTCGGCCTTTCTTTTTCGACAACAGATTAACAGGTACAGAATACTTGAATTTTTTGATCGAGCATTTGCCTCTGCCTTTGGAGGATGTCAACCTGCAAACTCGGATGCATATGTACTTCCAACATGACGGCGCACCTGCGCATTATCATAATTGTGTGCGTAACTATTCGGACCCTGGAGTAACAATCGTTGGATCGGTCGTGATGGGCCTATATCTTGGCCTTCTAGATCAGGTTCCAAGGATAATGCGATATTTTAGGGAATTAAGCCGTAAAAACCCTTTTGTGTCTGGTATAAAAAAAAAGCTTATAAAAAATTGAATCCAAACTTGCACAAATATACAGGGTGATGCATTTGAAATTTTTGAGAAAAAGTACAATTCGCGTTTTTGACCACCCTGTATGACCAAAAATGAAAATTCGAATAAGTAACAAATAAGATAGAAGCTGAGGTGTATAGGTTTTTTTTGATACAAAATTCAGTACTCCAAATTTCAAAATGGCGTACTGAGAGGTTGCCGAGGTGGACGGTTTTTCTGAACAAAACACCTTACATCTCAATAGCTAATTACCAAAACCCCATAGTATGTTATATCAATCTTCTTCTTTTGAATTTTTTTATCCAAATATGCAATAAAATTTGAGGCATTCCATTTAAAAAATCACAACTTTGATATGCATGTCAAAATTGGGACACCCTGTATAATTGCCAATACTCGTATTTTAGAAATGTGCCCTCAAATGTCATGTATAACATGCCATAACTAGATTTTCCCAAAATAGATTTGTTTATGCAATCTGCCGCGTTGCCAATATGTTACACCGCAAAATGTTCGCACAGGCTGCTACAATAGGTTAGGGTACTGTCAAACCCAAGGAGGTTTGTTCGAACATTTAATTTAATATCTTGTTTTCGTATTGATTAGAATAATTTATTTATTTCAATTATGATGCAACTTAATAAAGTAGTGATAAAATCAATACATCCTGAGTTATGAAAACGCAATACAAATTATCACTGCCTGCGTGTACGCAGGTGAAAGCCATGTCGAAGCAGGACGACACACCCCTAGGAGAGCTAGATGGGTACTGAACAAAATCGCTCAACTATGATCATGGAGATGGACACCTTGCCTTGGAATGTACAAGATACGGTGTTGTCAAACGAACCACTGATGCAATGTTGCAGAATTTGTTGGGATCCTGACCTTTCATTTTAACCTGACTGCCGTTAGGACCGATCCAAAATCAAACCTTAACAGATTCGACACAATTCAAAATTGAGTTCGCTAAAAATAAAATCATTATTTGGGCGTAAATTCAAGGAACTGGTATAACATATTGGCAACGCGGCAATAATCGACGTGGCAATAAGCTACACTATCCAGCCGGCTTCTATCTCTTTCTAAAATATGAGCCTATACACCCTTCTCTCGCATACACATTGAATTCGAGCCATCAGACAAATTTGTTTTTTAGAGCTCCAAATAAAGAAACTTATTGGGAAGTAAATTGTTATCAAATAATACATTTGTGACATATATTAATTTGTTGTATTAACTTTTTATACAAAAAAAGTATGGAAAACAGGATATATGACATATTTATAATTTTGTATAAAATCTTATACGAGGGATGTCTTTTAAGTTTTGCATATAGACACATAGTAGGCCGCGCGGATCGAACGTCAGTACTGAATCTTAACCTCACTCTTTAGTAAACTTAAATTCAAAGTTTCACAACAATACGTCCAGTGTTCTCACTACAGTGAATTTTTAAGTGTCACCAAGTCATTAGAAAAATGGAACTCAACCCAGAACATTTTCGCGCCATAATTTATTACAACTCTCAGAGACAATTATCGCAACAAGAATGCCTTGCTGAGTTACTGTCTGTTTACGGAAACAAAGCGCCACATCAGTCGACAATTTCCCGTTGGTATGGAGAATTCAAACGTGGACGGGTGAGTCTTAGTGACGATCCCAGGGTGGGTGCACCAAAAACGGCAGTCACCCAGGAAAACGTCGATGCTGTACGTAAACTCAACATTGAAGATAGACATGTGACATATCGCGATTGAGGCGTCCTTGAAGATCTCAAAGACCTCAATTCAAAAAATTTTACATGAAGAATTAAGAGTCGGAAAATTAGTTTCTCGTTGGATGAAGAGCAGAAAGCAGCCAGGGTTAATTGGTGTCAAAAATCGCTTGACCGTTTCAATTCCGGAAACTCAAAAAATGTGAACAGCATTATTACTTGTGATGAATCGTGGATTTACTGTTATGAACCAGAAAATAAACGACAGTCGGCTGTTTGGGTGTTCCAAGGTGAAGAAAAGCCAACAAAAGTCATCGTCCTAGAAGTGTTTCGAAAAAGATGGTCGCGACATTTGTGTCAAAAGCGGGTCATATTGCAACAATTCCTCTTAATGAGCAAAGAACTGTTACTGCGGATTGGTATACCACCATTTGTTTGCCAAAAGTCATCACCGAGATTCGGAAAATCAACCCCGAAAGAAGAATCATGCTCCACCAAGAGAATGCAAGCTCGCACACAGCCCAAAAAACAAGGCAGTATTTAACGGAAGAAAACGTGGAATTATTGGACCATCCTCCATATAGTCCCGATCTAAGTCCTAACGATTTCTTTACTTTCCCGATTAAAAACAGTCTGCGGGGTCAAAGGTTCCAGTTACCAGAAGAAGCAGTTGACGCATTTAAAAATGCCGTTTTAGATCTGCCAGCAAACGAGTGGAATAAGTGCTTCGAAAATTGGTTCGAGCGCATGCAGATGTGTATTAATCTTCGTGGAGAATACTTAGAAAAACAATAAAGTCATTTAAAACTACCTACCGTGTTTTTTTATTTGCATATGCAAAACTTAAAAGACATCCCTCGTATGTAAATGTTTTTTCTTTTTTTATGGTAGGTGTTAATAAAAGTACTTTGTATTGGTAAACAGTTTTATTGAGTTTATTTTACAATGATCAGCATTTTTATTTTCCCAATTCTGAACTTTTCTTTTATATCTCTAATATCCGAATTTTAAAATACATTTTATATATAAAAAAATATGATTGACATCTACACTTTGACTGGCGTCGCTAAATCCATTAACCATATTAAATAATTTTTGGTCAATTTTAATGACCTTGCGTTAAAATTGTCGGAAGTGTAGTTGATTTCATTGTGTTTAAACTCTTAAATTTGTATTGCTGATAACACTTCAGAAACCACTGTTCACAAACCTCTTTGGAAAACTGAAGAAACGGAAATTCGAAACACCTTTGCTTTCCTTGTTGTTGTTGATTGAACAACCCAGTACACAATAGTCGAATATTTTATTCACCGTTTATAAAGTATTCTTCACACAGAGACTTATTTGAAACACATCAGATAAACTAACGAACCCACTCACAAATTACACGCTAAAGCGCCATATAAAAATGTACGTTTGTCAACCGTCTCTGGGGATTTTTGTCATCAAGTGACGCCACGCGTGCGAAACAGATAGACTGATGATATCCGCGTGGGTTTATCGCCTCAAGTAATAGTATCATGATTTGATGTATACATATGACACATTACTGTGGTTCGTGTTATATAAATTGGGAACGTATAGTATACCTATTCAAAGCATAGCGCCATGTCAGATCAAACACGAAATCAACAAATTCTCCCAAAAGAAAGGATACGCAACAATACGCGGATAAAAGTGCAAGTGTGTATTTTGACGTGGCGTAAGTACGTCGTGAATAAGGTTTAATGTATTAAGCGTGATAATATGAAAGCTTCTTTGAGAAACCAGGTATCGATCGCAAGTGGCGACATTGTTAAACAATTTAAGCTTGTGGGACGCCGACAATTACACGTTGGCAGTTGGTGTATCACAAGCGTTTTTTACATGGTACTAATACCTGGCATCCAATAGCAAGAAACAGTTACTGGCACATTATAGTAAACCATCACATTTTTTTTTAAACGTTGACTTCTAGCCACCATGAAAGCTGTGAACATTTTTTATGACTATTTAACTCACGACTTCGAGCTTCCATCCCAAAAACTGTATTTACTCTATATTAATGAAACTTCAAATCCTTGTATCTGTCATCAAACATTAAGAATAATGGACGAGACTGTACGCCTCTACTGAACATGTTGCAAAAATTTTTTTTTATTAAGATTTTGAGTGATTTGACTTAAAAAACTGATACCAGGAACTCTTCAATGTCCCAGTTTTCTAAATCTTAAGCAATAGCATATTTAAGGATCGCGGATTCACCTACGACAGCTGAAAATTACAGATTTGAAAACCGTCAGTAAGAAGATATATTCGGAAAATATACTTACTGATGGTGCTCTGTCCATCTCACAAAGTTGCTTAAGCACCACACTCGGATCTCCATTACATATAAACTCATCAAGAGTATTGAATAGCACCTCCTGGGCTAACTCTTCATTAAAATTCCAATTCAAACAGCTTTCATTGACAGTTGGGCTGTAGATCTTTGGCACCCAATGGCGCCACAGCTCTTCAAAATGGACTGTCGTCAGACAGCCCTTCTTGAAGCGTTCTGACCACCTCTGTACTACCCTTTTGGTGAAGTCCTTTATATTAGACAAGTTATGCTCATCATACTCCATGTCCTCTGCTGCCATATCCACGTCGTTTCCATCCATAATAACATCAACCCTATGCGAAAAAAAAATACAGTTCAATAGTGAGTTAACCTTGGATTGCATTGTTGGAAGAGTGAAGAATAAGTATTGGGTTTCACACATATGTTCTGAACACCATTTAATGTCTGAAAAATGAGGAAGATCTGGCTCTCCCAACCCAACAGACTTTGCAATAACATAAAAACCATCAATTTCTATTGAAGTTCATACCTCTGCTAATATATTTCCGGCAAACTCCAAATTGGGTCTATCTAAATGTTCATTAATTGAAAATAAATGAGACTCAAAATGGTTGAGAGGCAATTTGGAACCAGCCAGTTCTCGACAAAGAGAAGCATTCTGCGCTCTACTCGGTTTCATACGCATTTCTACCAGGAATAATTGTAGCCAAGGTTCTAAGTGAGTAAGCATATCCATATATGGGAAATCCCGGAAGATGCGTCTCGCTTTCAAGCATACACAAGCAGGGTTGCCACATATGTGTTCAAATCAAAATCGACTAAATTTTGTAGGAAATACGAAAAAATGAAAAACAAATGTTGCTGAAATAATCACCATCCAGACCCCCATGTCATCAAAAACAAGCAAACTAAGGAGGGGGGCCTCCCTTTAGTGCTTATTCAGGTATAATACTCGAATGGCACCATAGGCTTCTCAGTGTGAGTCGCATCTTGATTTGTTTTGTAGGCATCAAGTTCAACACTGTAAGAAGGTTTTGAAAACTCGAAAAACAACACTGTGTGGAAATACGTTATAATATCTAATTAAAGCACTGACAAAGTCAGTGCAACAGAAAGGATTGTTACAACTAATGAGAATATATGTATATATTGACGTTCTAATTTGTATCAGCCGCAGATACCTATTGGGGTATGGACAATCAAATCCGCCAGTTCGTATATTAGGTCAATATATGTGTCAGTATCAGTCAATCTCTACTTAGAGCTGGTTGAGTAACAAAAAAGAGTTGATTCATGATTTGTTTTCTCTTTGAGAATTATATATATATATATATATATATTTTGCTGGTATGGTGATCATAATATATTATTATTTTAGATCCAAGTTATAACACTATATTATAATAGAAATCTAGTGAGGCTTATCATTTATAAAGATGTTCATTGGGTCATCAGGAATCATCACAAAAAAATGACTGACAAAAAAGTTTTGGTTTAGTAAACTTATCAAGAATCATTGGAAAAATAGGAAATGGCCTCACCAGTTATGGACATTATAAAATAATGGAGGCATTTTAAAAAAATGTTGATTTTTATCCAACAAGATCATGGAGAGTATTGACAATTTTTCTCAGTAAGCCAAATCAGCCCTCCCTTGTGGGCACTCATAAAAATCTCAAATTATTTATTTATTAAATGTATAAAAGTGAGCAGACAATGTCTGATGTAACTATCCTTAAAATCTCTGTTTAAACAAATTTTCTAATGATGATTTACTGATCACAAATGAAAAATCAGAAACAAACATAAAAACATCCAATTGATAATATTAGGATGCCAATCTGCTTTCTTATTAGTAATCTGCAATATGTGCACATTTTTGCTTAAATTGAATCAGTGAAAGTTGAAGATACTTTCCCCTGACAATGACCATTGAATGTTTATTACCAAGACGAATTAATACAGAATAGCTAGCGAATAATGACATTATATTAAAATAGATGATGATATTATTAAGCACAAAAGAAACGCAATACAGATTTTTTTATATAAATTTCCTTGCCAAGGTTAACATACTAGGTGGGTTTGTGTTAAATTTAATACGACAAATACATGATCTGACGACTATGGAGCGTATCAAATGCTCCTTATGAAATGTGCGTATGCAGTTTGGCAATTTTGCCATTGTCAATAAAATAAAAAGACCATTTTACATCTCCTTACTGTTGGTACTGTGCCAAAAAACAAGTCGGTACGTCCGCACACAGCAATGCATTTGAACAATAAGTTTTCTACAAATTGATTAGTAGCAATGGTAAATGTGTACTTACGTTGAATTTCCAGATAAGTTTGTCACTATTGAAGAAGTCAGGTACCAGAAAATTAAAATGATCTTTCGCAAGCAGCAAAAGCAGCCATTTGATTTTGCTTTGTCTTTGTCAGTCAGTGAACTGTCAAATCTGTCACCGTAACTACCACCACCACGGAGTGAGCAGAACACATTTCCTTATAATCGCGTGATGGGTAAGCATACCAATCTCCGATTCAGCGGAACGAATACCGAAGCAGCATTTTATGGAATGATTATTCGTAAAAGAGAAGCGAACGATGGTATTTGAATTATGTGGTATCGAAACTTATGTTTGTGCACACAATGTGAAAAACACAAAGAGGTAATTCAAAATTTTCATACCTACGGTATGCCGAGCGTTTAACTCGTAAAGCTCTCGAAATATTCTATCATATTTCTATACTGACAAAAAATCAGTTTTTCATAAAAAAGTATTATTTTCCATACTAGCTCCTCAAACACCACATTTTTCTCAATCTGACATAACTACGCAATGGATTGTTCATCCTAACCTCTCATATATCACAAAAACACGTCAAATATAATAAAAATGGAAGAGATAAGTATAGTGTGCCGCATCGGACGTCAATGTTACGGGGTGCTCTTTAATTGATGAGTACGAATAGATCTGCGTACATGTATATAAAGTGCTCGATTCCGTTTTGACTGTAATCTAATATTCATTCATAGTCTGAGAAACAGGAGCAAAACTTGTGTATATAGATACAAATAAAAAAAACTTGGTTAAAAATCTAATTCTTATATTTAACAATTGTTACATTCGTCAAAGATATAAACTTTTACATATAGATTATTTATAAATTATACAATACGATTCAACATGACAGCATATGTTACAGTTTTATATAAGAATGCACCGCAGACGGCAATATCCATTCCGATATCTCATCTGCAAATCGATCATAAATCTGTCTTTCACTTATTATGCAGAAAACTTTCAGATTAACGAGTGGATGATTGCCTTCAGCAATACTCTGTCGGTTACAAACCTAACTGCCGATATGACATGGCCATGTGCGCCTTACATTCATCTGACATAGGTTCGTTCTCATCCGGTAAAGGTTTCAATATCTCTTCAATCCACTTGAACAACCCCTGAATTTCCTCTTTCACCAACTCATGTCCGGCATCTTTTAATGTGATGAACTCCCCTTTCATACCCCCATCTTTTAAGCTATCGAACGTCTTTTTTGCCCAATCTATTGGCACCTCTTCATCGTTTTGTCCATGGCACATGTACAATGGTACTCTACTCAAACTGTATTCATCCATGTCGTAGACTTTGGAGTCATCGTTGAGGTAAGAGGACAGGGCGAAGACCCCGTCAGGAGTGCTTGACTCGAAGTAATACGCTGTATGAAGAGCTAGAGTTCCTCCCATACCAAACCCACCTGTTGAAAATGAGATAGACATAGTCAAGGCATATGACAAAGGAGAAAACACGATAATGTAATAAGGCGAATACTTTTTAGCATAATACTGCTGAACAAAATCCACATATTCTGTACAATACATCCTAGATGGCTAGATGGAGATCTAGCATCCCATTACCTATATCTAGTAATCATACCTTTGATAAGGAGGTGTCCATCAATTACGTAAGTCGTTTTTTTGACGATTTTCTGACCCCTCCTCCCCCTTTGGCAAGATATCGGGAGATACGACTTACCTACAACAGTTTTATACCATGGCGAAGAAAGACGTGGCACAGAATATGTGATAACTTCGGTGAGAGCTTTCATATGATGTTCCATTTCTTCGAAGCTTTCATCATGTTCTGGAGCATCTGGAGTGGTATTCCACTGGTCAAACCATACACGACTCAACTACGAATATAGAATCATTCAGTTTATTGAATTTCGACTATATGGAAATCTTAACTGAATGTCGATCCTTCGAGTTGATTCAATATCGCCTTGCCGTGCAGCATATTCTCGCCATAATCATTTTGGCTACTGATTCTGACTTCTATATCAAAAGTATCATCAGTATAAATATAGCAATCATATTTATCATGGGTAAGCCGACATCGAAGTTAATTTCGACGGCCGAAGTTCAGTTAAAATCAGACCCCGGGTCTAAAAGGAAAGCAATTTACCTCTCCTTCTAGAGGTGTGTAGGGCATCAATGGAGCAGTAGGAAAATAGAATTCTATATGCGGATATGAAAACTCTCCTATTAGAGATGTTATTCTATCTAAAAGCATTCTGCCAGAACCACCTGTAATTGAAATAAGAAAGGATAATAAATTAACAAGTCATTAATCTATATTTTAGCAATCTTCCTAATTTTTGATTTTTTATCCAGAGTACAAATGTCCAAATGCTCACTTTCACTTCTATCAACTTTTAATCCCTACATCGCTGCATGACCCCACTACAACTACAAGCCATCTCGATAGTGAACGAACGATTCACGGATCAGTATTCGTTAGTTCGGATACTCGTACAACAACTATAGTTCTCCATCTCCGTCGTAGACAGAAAACAAACCAATATCAAAAATCCTGAATCAAATCCAAGCGGATAACCAAAATTTCCGTATTATGTACCGCAGTTATAATATGGTTCAAGATGACACACGGGATGGTGACGTCAGTTACTCGAATCGCTTGAACGCGTTGGTTTTAACCGCGGTTTGTTGCAAGTTGTTTATTTTAGAAAAGCCCGTATATAATTTCTGATTATTTTTATTATCACTTAATAATCGGTGCTTTTTCGTCTACAACGGGGTATGGAAAGTTGAAAAAAAGAAAACTTTCATAATATTAATGGGAGGAATGTTTTTTTTTCCGAAAAAAATTTTTGCTGATGGAACCATGGCTTTGTAGCTATGATAACTTTCAATTCTCTAAGCTTTTCCGCATGTCAAACAAAATATTTATTGATTTAGCAGAAATGATGAAAAAGCGATGAAAAAAGATATTAACAAAATCGTATACAGGTGGACATCATCCAGTGAGTTTATACGGCCATATTTTAATATTCTTGTGGTATATGGCTATACAGGATACTTTTTGTGGAGGAACTAGATTTAAAGTGTCCCCAACAACAGTGATGATTATAAATAATAAGGTGCTCTCTTATGCTAAAACTGAAGTCAGCCTGTATCAAGTTTCCCAAAAATGAAGCTGAAGTACAATAAATATATCCAATACCCGGCAAAATTTTAACTTGTCACATGTCAAATAATAACCAGAAATATAAAACTACTCCGGAGTTGGGTAAATACCACAATTTTGCGGTGATAACTATGACATATAACAGCTGATTCGTGACGTCACGGATCTTATAACCAAACTGATAACCACACTCGCTTGAACGGATCGGTAAATACCAATCCAAAATGGTAAATACCATTTCCATTTGGTTATCCGCTTGAATTTGATTCTGTTCTTTGTATACATATCTACATTTATGTTTATGTCTTTGTCTATGCATATGTTCCGACTTATGCTACTTTCGGAATATTTTATCACTTACACAAATGTTACACATCTTGAAACAAGTAAATGAATGATGTAATCACCTTTTTATTTGAACCAAATCAAAATTTGGTTTATTATCCTTTAAAAAAAATACAACAATGTACATAAAATTTATGTGTAAAATTACCTGCATCATGTAAGAATATAACAGTACCCGTGCAATCAGTGCCAGTGTGTTTAACTACTTCGAATGTATCTATACTCAATGATGGATCCATATTCTGTTATTAAGTAAGCAATAGATAGCGAAAGCAAAAAGTAAATTAATACAAAAACAGTTACTCAAAACAACAAACCAGAACGATCAAACCACGTAAAATAGATGAAAATAAATGAGCCTCTCGCCTAACTATCACTAATAGTCTGGTGGCATGATAGCATGATACTATGACTCGAGTCATAGTTTCATGTAAGATGGTCTGATGGAATACGTCAATCACTGGTCTATACTATGAGTCATGATCTTGTGATGTCATTTTCATGATAGAGATGCAATTGCTGCTGAAAGAAGTATTCAGAACCGGTCCTAGGGATGGTGCAGTCCTGCTGTAAATTGTTAATGGTTAGCATGGCAGATGATGAACAGTGGTTTGGGTTCTTGGTATTACATTTTTGCTTTTGGCTGAATGGTTAGAACATTAAAATGGCAACAAAACATTTAAAATCTATTTTATTTATTATCTTCATGTATCTCACAGAGGCTTACAAAGATCCATGAATTTATAAGATGTATACAATTTTCAATAGTTTTGCACTTATGTGTATAAACAAGATCTATATAAATATATCGATTTAACATTTAAAAAAAATGTATTCGAACATTTCTATTCCACTTATTTAGTAAATACACAGTGATTCATTTTAATGGACCAACAGTCACTAATTGTAAAAACACTTTAACGCCTTTGAATCATCAAGAAAGTTTTGCTAAGCGACATTTTTCTAAAGTAAATATGTATATTTGAACAAATTTATAAATAGAGTTCATGCACAAGAACTTTAATAGAAATATGATTGCTCCTTTTGCATACTATGACATAATTAGACAAACGATACTCATGGATATCAGTAATCGTTCTCATTAATATACCTAATTGTTTTCAACAAAAACTTTAAGTTGAACATCATAAATATTATTATAATGACTTTCCGCAAGTATTTTTCATGCCTCAAATCTTTTTTAATGGAAAAGGAAAATGAGGTCTAAAGCTGTATGTATTTTTTGTTTGTCCGAAGTGTCTGTTGGTCCTTACGTCAGAGATGTCCAAAGCGGACAATTTGCCTATATGCTGATCTGCAGATTTTCCATTGATAATTATCCAGTCAGACAAAATCGCTTACATCTGCAGGTTGAGCCGGTTTTTATTTCTGTTAAATGTATTGAGCTATAAGTATAGTTAAATTAACCTAACAATTCAGTTGAGATGGAACTTTGATTAGTTTATACATTTATACAAAATAAAAGTCTTATAACACACTTATTTGAATTGCAAACATCAAAGATTCCCACAAAATATACATGAGAAGTACCTTAATCAAATTATATGTATTGATATTATCTAATAAACATTTATATTTCGAGATTTTTCCTTAGCTTATTGAACAAAAGTTGTATTGCAATTAATCTAAAAATAGTTAAAGTTAATAAATAAAATAATGGCTTACTACGGAAATCTATAAAAATAAAAATTAGGGAAAGCAAGTCACTGGCAGAAAAATTTACACATATAATGGAATATAACCAAATCAGATTCACAAAAGGTTCAGATGAGATTGGGGTTGTAAGAAAAAACTTCACCGGATCTAGATGCATTGA
Organism: Acanthoscelides obtectus; assembly: GCA_963669975.1. Classification (NCBI taxonomy): domain Eukaryota; kingdom Metazoa; phylum Arthropoda; class Insecta; order Coleoptera; family Chrysomelidae; genus Acanthoscelides; species Acanthoscelides obtectus. Next base: position 49,354,896 of record CAVLJG010000008.1, read on the forward strand.
TTCCAATTTCTTTTAATTGCATGCTCTATGCTTAATTAAAATTTATCTCTCCCATATATATATATATATATATATATATTTTTGAGACGTGGTCATTGTCGCCTAGACCAGTTAGGTGAAAAATTAAAGCTTCCGCCTTTTGTTGGGTACTTCGACAAAATTTAAGCAAGGAGGACTCGTTATACTTTTTTTATTCTCTCTAGCTTTCAATGGACTTTGCCATCATCATCAGGAGCTGCAATTACATTGATAACAGTAGCACCAATAGTGTAAAATGAATTTAAATTAACTTACAGTAGCATGTGAGGATGTTGCTAATTGTTGTTTACGTTCAGGATGAGGGAAACACCCAGTAACATGGTGAAAGCTGGATAAATGGTACAATGGTCAAAATTATATAAAATACACACAGCTGTATGACAAGAACAAATTTTTAATCTGTTTTTAACTTGTTCTTGTCATACAGCTGTGTGTATTTTATATAATTTTGACCATTGTACCATTTATCCAGCTTTCACCATGTTACTGGGTGTTTCCCTCATCCTGAACGTAAACAATAATTAGCAACATCCTCACATACTACTGTAAGTTAATTTAAATTCATTTTACACCATTGTTGCTACTGTTATCAATGTAATTGTAGCTCCTGATGATGATGGCAAAGTCCATTGAAAGCTAGAGAGAATAAAAAAAGTATAAAGAGTCCTCCTTGCTTAAATTTTGTCGAAGTACCCAACAAAAGGCGGAAGCTTTAATTTTTCACCTATATATATATATATAGTCTTTATCCATAAAACTAAGGATACAAATCTAATATATAAAGTAAAGATATCAATACCTTTATTCCTTCTGACAATATGAAATTTGAATCTTTGGTGCTTGGCTGCAATCAACAACATTCGTACTAGATTCAACCTCACTGAGCCATCGGAAGTTGAATGTGACGAACATTTTTTTGAAATTCATTCTTTTAAAAATAAATTTCTGACTTTTCTTCAATTCATCCTCAGGTATTGTAAACTAGATAAATATCTTGTATAATAAATCAGAATATTGTGACACTACGGATAAGTAGGTGATCTACCATTTTTTAAGCCTTCTAAATTTTCCCAATATAAATATGTTTTAACAAACCTCAACGTTGAAATTCCAGAACTAAATTTCTCAAAATCATACTTTTAAAAGTCATTTTTAGGGTTTTTGGACAGACGTAACAACATGGAAAACAGAAATTGCGTAACAAATGATTTGATACTTTAGTAATACGTTTCTTTCTTTGATTATCATTAGATTTATCTATAAAGTTTTGTAAAGAAAATACAATTATTGAATCCAACCTCATCTGTAAAATCTTTCAAACCTGTTCAGATTCAAAAGATCTTACATATGTTAGGAATATGCCTGATTTAGTGATACAAAATATTTAAATAGGCATACATTTGATTCCTTCGCGCAACTTCGTTACAATCAGTCTTAGAACATTTTTTATAGTGTTGCGTATGTTTATTTATAAAAAATAATTTCCTACGTATAGTACTTGTGACGTACACAGCATTCATAAGTATAGTAAGTATCCAAAAAATAGTTTTTTACGTAAACTCTCAGAAATATCTTTGGCATTGTGACAACGCCGCTGAGATTAAGATCTTACATCTTACAAGGTTTTTATCGTATTAACGGTCAATAAAAGTGTCTTCTAAAAGATTAGCAAGCTGAAGTTCGAATTGATGAAGTTAATGCATGTATAATACTAGTTATACTCATATCGTACCGTACAACTGGCAGTTGAAAATGTTACGATGGGGTTCTAGCGCCATCTTGGCATTTTTTTAAATAGAATTGCGGGTCATCAGATGCTTCATTTTGAAGCTCCTTATGAGTACTTAACTGTAGAATATAACATCTGTTTCAAAATGGCGAACTGGCAGATTCTCAAAGTTGAGCGTTTTTGTGCATTTAATCGCTTCAACCCAACAACCATATAATAAAACGCTATACTGAGTACAACGTACAAAAGCGCTCAACCCTGACAACCCATCAAAAAAATCCAGGCTTTCACCTTTAAATTTTCAGCTGTCAATTATTTTACGATAAAATATAGTATTCATACATCAATTGCATCACCCCGAATTCCAGCTTACTACCCTGAGCCGTTGTAAGAATAAGTAGGTGAAGGACTTTTTTTAAAAACCACCAGATCTTATTGACCAAGCATTATTTGCAATTTTTTTGTATTCTATTTAATGAGCTTTCAAATATTAAGATATACATCCACAGTCTGCTCTGGACCAATATGATGCTGCATCTAAGTCAGCGATTTTTTAATTTCACCCCAGACCAACCAATACTTATGTAGATAGTTCACGTGAAAATCTACTTTTCTGGGCAATCAGGTGAAAATCACCCAGTTATAAATCATCAAACAAATATTATTTGGTGAAATTTTATGTGGACATGATATGAAAATCACATACAGAAAAATTCCCATATACTATTTTTAAACACTTTCAGTAACAAGATATGTAACATCTATAAATACAGAGTTTTCATTATTTTACTAATATGAATAGGTAGCTGTCCACTGTCTCATATATGCAATATTTCACAAGAATTGTAGCATCAACTTTTTTCTATATCTTGTTGACTGAACAGATTTTATTACCAGTTTACGATCATTTTCTGGAATATTTCAAGCGTAATCATCCAGGATAAAGGTATTGTTCCGCGCGACGACAGCGACCGGAGACGTGACTGCAACCAAGCGTGAGACCGACCCGTGAGACTAGTGGCATAGGCCTGATGCTTTACCATATGGATGGAAGAAAGTGGCATGAAATTAGCTCCTGAGAAGACAGAAGTGGTTATACTTTGTGGTAAATTCACTTTATTATCTGTTAAGGTTGAGAACGCTAAGATTCGAAGCCAAAATGTGATAAGTACCTGGGTGCATGGTCCGACAAATATATAAAAATGGCAGAATAAAGTAGTACCACTGATAACGCAAATAATGTCGTTATATCCTTGATACGGCTAATACCATCTGATGGAGACCCTGGTAGTGAAAGGTGTACGATTTTGGCAGGGGTAGATGTACGGAGCCTCTATACATACATAACAAGGCCTTGAGGAAAAAATGTAGAGAGCTAATGCTCAAAAACGAGCGAAAAGTAATGCTGCGCGTGATATGCGCTTATAGAACGGTCTCGACCGATGCACTGCCGGTAGTGGCTGGCATCCCGTCAATTGATTTGCTCGCTGAGGAATGGTGCATGCTCTATAGAAAGGGCACCGAAGCTAGAAGCTTCGGAAGGGAGGCGCTTTTTGTCAGATGGCAGGAGAGATGGGATTCAACTGGGCATGATACATCGACTAGAAGGCTGATCCCTTATATTAAAACTTGGATTGACAAGGGAGCGGTGCGAATAGATTACTACACATGTGCAGTAGAACACAGTTTCTCGCGGGACATGGTTGTTCTGACATATTATACCTAAAGAGGGTAGGAAAAAGTGAGTACGTGAACTGCGTATATTGCAATGGACAGAAGAATACTCCTAATCATCTACTTCAATGACGTAGATGGTTTGATACCAGAGACAGCTGAACAAGGTGCAGGAGGACAAAAGTAGGACCGAACAATAGGTTCTTATGCTCGATTGTACATTACATACTGTATAGTTACGATTGTATGTACGATAGAGAGTATATGACTAACACCTATGGTAGGAAAGTCTAGCGCAACGCTACACACTATGAGAAAATGCTGCAAGCATTGCCTTGGTGAGATGTGTAGCGGGCGACTGAGGGGTCGCACTTATGCTAAAATTGTTACCGTCAAGATTCCACTATGAAAATAGTCCAATTTTAAAAATATGTCGAATAATAAGACGCACATGTATTGTATCTCTTATTGTATTGCTTCTTCATATATATATTTTAAATTTGAGGATGAGTATTCCACAGTGACAGATTTCCTATATTAGTGCTATACAACGAGTATCACGTATCGCTCTCATGCCTGGTCGCGGTAGCTGTCTACAGCCGCTGTCGAGGCACCTTTCGAAGCCAACGTTATAAGAAATATACTTACGTTCCCAAATAATAGATCAGGTATTTACTTAGTTATTCATCCAACGATAATATTGATTACATAGTAATTAAGAACATGACATATCTGTAAGGAACATTTCGGCCTGATTTTACTATTGACCTGCGGGAATCAAAACTGAACAAATGAGAAGGCGTCTTTGATGTAACGGACCTAATGAATTTGGTCGATTTCTTGTAAAATGTTTCTTAAACTAGAGAAAAATTATACGATTTGTGTGAGATGAGCTCCTAATTCCCATATTAAATAAAAACATCTTTCATATATCACATGATTCAATTACAAAAGCCTATTTTTCATCGGTGACAGGACACAAAAGTTGACGCAAATTCCACCAATCAAACAGAAGGCTTTACATATACTTAGTCGCAAATTGGACGAATCAGAAAGAGGGATCGAACCTGGTACCAGAAGCCTGATAAAATAGATTGACGTGTCGCTATTACTGAGCGTTTTATTGAAAAGAACAGTGGCTGACTGTTGCTGTACAAAATTCTGCTTAATAAATTCTTTAACGATATAAATAAAATCCCACTGCCCAGTAGAGGGTGTGGGAGCTCCCTGTCAACAGGTTTGAGGAACAGGGTTTTTCGCACATTAGTCAAGTAAATTGAAATTGAAATATTTACTCCGTGTTTGTCAAGCAGTATTTTGTAGACACTGTTATTTTCACTAAATTGTTGTTATATCAAACTATATATTAGACATATCAAATTTGTGTCCATGCTTTGAGTATGGCGCAAATACTTCCTTTTCGTTGGTGCATTTTATGACCATGACCGCTAATTTAGTGTCAGGACGCAAACGAAAAAGTTTGTTTTTGTACTTAAAACAAGTGATTTATGACGTATTTCTTGATATAATATGGGAATTAGGGGCCCATCTTACACAAGCCGTGTAATTATTCTCTAGTTTAAGAGACATTTTACAAGAAATCGGCCATATTCATCCTTCTCATTTGTTGAATTTGTGACCCACACGCTTTTTTGTGCCCCAGCTTAGTAAGAGTGGGTCTGAAATACACATTATAAAAAATATTAAATGAATAAAATAGCATGTAACAAAAGCAGTCCAAAAATAAACTATAATTAAAATTCATAAATAAGTAAAAATAATTATTAAAGCTAATCACATGTTAGAAACAAAGAGGTGTTGTTCGCTAGCTTTATAGTAGCTCTTTAGTATTAAAGTTGTTTTATCCTTTTTTATAGCAATATGGGGAGTTCTTTAGGCTTATACCTTAGACTTGTTTCCGTTATGTGTAACATATGGTACTCTAGAGGTGTTGGAACATTGGTCTGTCATGTTAAATTTCTTTCAGCTAAACGCGTCATTCAAATACTAGAAATCAGTAATAGCATAATATCACCTCTCTAGTGTTACAATTATGGCCTTCATAATGATTTTTTTTTAGTTCATATCAAAGTTCAGTTTATAATATTAATGCTAAAATTCTTGCGCGATGCATATCTTCCGTAACAAAAAGAAAGACAGGCGATTCATTACAGTGCCGATATAATTAATATCAAATTATAACAGAGATACGTTTATACAAAAATACAAAAACGCTATTTAATGTTCTTCCATCCTTATAGATTGTTGGCACAAGTCCCAAATTTTGCTTTAACTATTAATACTGTTAGTTCTGTCTTTATTGTCAGTCACCTTAATTTGACAATATCCTTATATACAATTTAGAATTAGCTTTTGTCCACTAAGCTAAACTACCATGTGTCACTCAAGCGTTAAGCAACAAATCTCAGCATTGGGCATTATTGCAAATAATTGTCATAACACAACCCCTCAGATAGTTTTAAACTCTATACGGGATTTTTTTATCATAATACAATTTTTATATTTTTTTAACTTTTGCACTTTAAACGAAACTAAAATTGACATTTATAATATTTGTACGAAGTTTCTCAACGAAAATACACAGAAGATCAAGATGATTGACTTTATAAATGACATTCACGAACTATGGAAGGTTGAGTCAGGGATATATATATAGTCTGGAATGCAAATAATAGCAGGAAAATCCAATATATCTCTTGAAAAAGCATATAAAAAATTTAGAAGTTGAAGAATGTTCGCAAAATCGGAACAAAGGAAAAAGTGTAAAAGCAGCAACGTGTGCGGCAAATCAAAATGTTTTGGTTTTGTAACCACCTCATTTGTCCTCACTCAAGATACTCAAAACGTAGGTGAAAGTGCAACATCTAATGTTTTGTACTTGATTTTATTGTGATTGAACATATCTATAAACAATTTAGAGACCTACTGATTATTTGCTTTGTGTATATCCTTGTTATAGTATTTAATTGTATCTATCCTGCCATGCTACTCGACCTTGCTCTGACAAGAAGTAATTAATGTTACTTTTCCTTCACTGCTTTTGCTCTGCATTTCGTTCAAGAACCTTTAAATCTGTTAAGCCTTGTCTAACCCGTCTGATGAAGTTCTAACTATGTACCTACATATTGCAGACGATATCGTCAAGATATAGCTTATATATCCGGGATATATTGCCGGGCCATTTGATGCAATATTTTCATGTATTGTTGCCTTAGTTATAGCAAAATATTTCGACAAAAATATTGCCCGTTTGGAGGCTACATTACCCCTGTTTTATAGTCCGCAAGACCATTGCATGCAATCACTTGCAGCTGCCTTGATTCAAACGAGCAAGGTTAGCCGACCTAAATGAATGTCACATTCTTAAGCTATAATTTTGATGTGGGTTTTTTTACCCTGCAGACTACATAATTTTAATATCCAAAAGCTGGTTTTAATCACCGAACATACGACATCAAAACACAAAATCAAACGTGTATCTGTAACAGTTAAATATAACCACACAAACTACCGGACTGATCTAGGGACAATTGAATGCATTGGTAACTTGTAAGTTTCTAACTATTCCACGAAAATTGCAGACAAACCTGAAAAAATCCAACTGATTGATTTTGATGGAAGACTTCGTGCAGTTGCAAGAAAATGATAGTAAGAATCAGCTGTTTTGTTATTGCGCATGCGTCTGATCAACATTTCTCTTCCACTTGCTAAACAAGTAAAGCGGGTATTAGAAACAGTTTTTGGAGTAATTCCTTATACCCTGATACCCTGGACGCACTGCTATTTGATTAAGGTGGGTGATTCGCCCTATTTATAGCCTAGTCAAGGTGTATTAATTTTTTACTGTGCCCAAATGGAAACATGTCATTTTCTTTTGATTCGCTATATTCAAAACAATTATTTGAAATTGTCAGTTCTTTATACGTTCTTGGCTTTACCGAAACGTATAATTGATACAGATAAACTAGTTATTATTATAATTTTTTAGAACTGTAACATAAAATATATATATATATATATATATATATATATATATATATATATATATATATGTGTGTGTGACTAATGTTTTTCACGGGTTTCCCTCACTCCAAATTACGATTGCAGCCACTAGATAGAGACTCCTTATTGTCATTGCTAGTTTGACGATTCTTCAATAATGCGAAGGTCACTTTAGATTCTGTGCATTTTTATCGTGAACTTTTGTACAAATAAACATGGTGTTTTCGTCTGCTCGATTCAAAATAGCCAACAACCATGGTCAGCATGCTCAATTCTGATAATATTCTTATTTCGATAGATCTCATACCTTTTGTGCAAATACTTCTTAATCGTACAATAAAAGAGTTTGATGAAGAAGACATTTGAAAAGAACTCCAAATTGTGTGGACTTAATATTCAGGTCTTACTATCCAACAATTATGGCCAATACCGCACATGGTAGTGATTTGGACGCAAGCCCCTGCTTTTCAGGATGATTCAGTAGGTGACTAGATCGGAGCAAATTACGATACAGATTTGATGAGGTCCAACTTATGCAATGGGGTCACTGAAGGTGACCTTTCTATGTCCGGTGTGACAGTTTCGCAATTGGAACTGCATGGTGTTAGAATTGTTGGGATAAGACTGGCGATTTCTGGACTGCTCGTTCCCACTGTTTCTTCGTAGACGCGCTCCTGAAGGAAAATTTTTGTAAATATTTCGACCTATCCAGCAAAATATAGTACAAGGTGGCCAATATTTTAGAGTTGGGCCAAATTGTTCGTTTTAGCCCGATTTTACTAAGTCTGGGCTCAAAAAACACGTTGGTCACATTTTTAACCAATAAGAAGGCGTCTATGAAGTGATTGATCAAATGAATATGGACAATTTCTTATAAAATGTCTGTCAAACTAGAGAAAAATTATACTGTTTGTGTAAGATGGGCCACTAATTCCCATATTAAATCAAGAAATACATCTCAAATCATTGGTTTGCCTACAAACTTATTTTTTCATTTGAGTCCAGACACTAAATTAGCGGCCATGATGATATAATACACCAATGAAAAATAATCATTTGCGCCATACTCCAAGCATCGACTCGACACAATTGTAGATTGATACGACAGCAATTAAATTTGCATTTTATTGAAAATGACGGTGTCTCACCATTGCTGTACGAAATTCTGCTTGATAAATTGTTTGAGGACATGAATGAAATTACTCTTTAATAAACATCGAGTGAATAATCAATTTACTTACTGTTAATAGGGAGATGCCGCGCAGTCTACTGGGCGGTAGGACAACTACACTACCATCAGTAATCATGGATGTCAGCGTGGTCGTGTAGTCGTCCTACCGTCCAGTAGAGTTCGCGACATCTTCCTGTTAACAGTAAGTAAGTAAATTGATTGTTTACTCGATGTTTGTTATAGTCTAAGCATTTAATCCATGCTTCGCATCCTTTTTGATTGATGGAAATTGCGTCAAATGCTGTGTCCGGATACAAATGAAGCAATAAGTTTTTGTAGCTGAACTTATAAAGCATTGTTGTTTTAATGTGGGCTTTGGGGACCGTCTGACACAAGTCGAATAATTTTTCGCGAGTTTTAGAGACATCTTAAAGGAAAGCGAGCAAACTTGTGCCATTGGCTCAACTTTTGGTTCCCGCCTGTCAACAGTAAAATCGGGCCTTAGTGATTCGATTCCATGGTTTCGATTCTGGTCTCGGAACCGATTTTCTTCGATTTATTCTCGTTTCTTTTAATTCCGATTCCAATTCCAAGACATACCATCGGTGTTGATGAACGCTACAATGCAACGACATCGCAGTAGGATCGATTTTTTGTCAGTTCTTGGTAGATTTCAGGAGGAATATTTTGACTATCTTCCCGAATATTGCTCACCAGCTGCTCTATACTGGGTGCTTCCTAATTGAACGTCAATATTTAAGGAGACGATCTTTGGGTCCATTTAAAAAAAAACTTCATATGGACGTCTACGTCTTAAGATCTCTACCAATTTAGATAATTTAGAGAAATTTGGCGTACATGCACTATGTATTAATAGGTATTTTTAATGTAATGAATTTTGTTTAATTTCCACCAGTAGCGTTCGTATGGAATTTCACCTGCCTATTTTGTCAGACACTGATTTCTCGTATAATAAAAATTATTCTTAAAAACCGTGCGCCGGAAAAAAAAATTCAAGAAATCAAATCCGCTCATAAAAGAGATCGGATATAATTTTTTTGTCGTAGAAAAAGTCAGCGGCGTGCCAGTGAATTTCTATATTTAAAGCTTCACCACCCTGTATCTCAAAAGTTAAGAGGTTTAGGAGATACGCTCATATGAAGTTTTCTCCTTCAAATGGACCCAAAAATCAACCCTTGTATAGAGACTTCTTGACATTAACCTTATTATTGGCAATATTGGGGCTAAATGTCATCTAAAGGGGATCAAATGCCCTGAACAAATTTTTGCCCCCAGAATTATCGGAATTGATGGTCCCAGACTTCTTTTTATGTCAACTTGTCAACAAACCAAGCAATATAGAACAGCTAAAGAGCAATATTTGAAGAACTATTTCTAATGAGCAAGTGATGGAAATGACGAGGGCTCCTGTTTGTGTGCTCTCAGAGATGAATATCTATGTGATATCATTTTTCATATACAACTGATAAAATTGGAAAAAAGTCATTTTGTTATATATTGGCCACCTTAGTTAAGGTTTAATTTCTTTCCGGAGATAAAAAAGCAGAGAGATTATGCTAGTCCTTTTTTCAATGTCAGTGGCTTTGCTACCAAGAATATAGGTCTTCTGTGGATCTGAATATAACTGCTGAGTCCTATAAAAAAGATAATCTTGCACTAAGAACCTGAAGATGGATATTCTGAACATAATTGGGAGTTGTCTGCATTATAAGACTTACCTGAGATTTGTCATATTTAAGCCTTTTCCAAACAAACTTGCCATTGTTCGGAACCACACTCATTTCATTATTGGGTGAATAGTAATTTGGATTGGCGAAACTTCTACTCGTTCCGTAAATATGTTTCTTTTTCCGTTTTTTGATTAGTAAGAACCCTGCCAGGACCAGGCATAGTGTCACGATAAAGACCTACAGAAAATACAGTATAAAATTTTCTTGAAAACATCCACAAACTAAAGCAGTCTGCGTAGTAATTTACTTAATATGTATTTATTGTGGAATCTAGACATTGGCCAAGTGATATTTTAATATATAAAAAGAGATCTAAAATATAAAGAGAGAAAATTTGAGCGTTACTGTGCATATGAAATATATTAAACAAACCATTAAGTGCTATCAACATTTCTGTGTTACTGTGTGTTGAAAATATATTGTTTTGATAGTGACTTAAATTTACGATGATCTGCTATATTCCTAATATGAATGTCCAATGCATTATAATATTCAGCGGCGTAAGAGCGCTAAAACGTGGGTGTGAGATGACTTAGTATGGATAATGTGCTTGTATACCTAGAATTCATATCATTAATGCTTATTCTAAATGTTAACTTGTTCCATAAACGTATTGGTGAATGAGTGATTATAATAAACTTTGCAAATGACAAAAATAACTATTTTAAGAGGTTATTAATTTTGAGTCGTCGTAAATCGTTGTTTGGGACAACTACATGGTCATATTTCCCAGGATTACTTGTTAGGAGAATATTTGATCTAAGCATAACGATAATATGTTAGGATCCCATATGAAATTTTGGAAATAATTAACGATTCTTATAATCACTTTTTTGTTTTAAAACTGCGGAAGTGTCTGTTTGTATACATGGTGTATATTTGAAAACTTCCCACCAAGGATTCATCGAAAACCACTGATCTAAAGAAAAAACACCGAGACACGTCAAAAGATTTGTCAAGGTGGATAACTTTTTCACCAAAAAATACTACACCCTCTGCCTCCAAGGGTCATCCCCTTTAAAATTTTAAACGACAAGGAGTATCGACTAATAGCTTGTTTGAAAAGTCTTTTAAAGTCCTTTATTTTGACGTTTGATTTTTAAAATCGGTCGATTCGTTTTCAAGAAAATTAGAGAAATCTTTATTTATCTTAATTTGTTCAGATCGAAAACAAAAACACACGAAAATATCACTTTTTATTTCAATAAGTGCTCAAAATATTGCTCGTTAGGGTTTGCCAAATCTAGAATTCGTTTATGATTTAAAACGGAAACTACCAACATAAATAGCAATTCAGAAGATTAGACGTGGCAACAACCAAATAATAACCCGATTTTTTCCGCATTCTTTGCATCAACACATATCCTGGGTGAACTGTATTTATAGTTATTTGCTGCTAAGGGAAAGAAAGAATTTAATTTGCTGTCAGTTACCTTTGTGACATTCTTGGGATAGTAAAAATTAATTTATTGATTCAGATTTTACTTCCAAATGGTTTACACACTAGCCGAAAGAGTGGAAATGATTCTAATTTACGGTGCCCAGAATCAGTGTGCTCGGCACGTTTAACGCCAGATATCGCGGAAGATAACTTCGCATAGGTATGTTTTGGACCTTGTTACTAAATTTACTCAACCTGGATCTGTTGTAAATAAAAAAGTGTTCATCGGAGAGTTTTGGATTAAGCCCCTCAAGTTGAAGTTTTGGGTCATTTTGGAATACATCCAAATACTTCATTACGCAAAAGTGTTGCTATTTCATTATACACAGTTACTAAACTCCATAAATTTCATCAATTCAAAATGAAAATATTGCAAGAGTTAACCGAAGATGATTTCGATAGGAGAGTTGAGGTTTGTGAACAAATGACTGCAGCGATTAATAATAATACCATTCATATAAAGAATATCTGCTTCAGTGGTGAATGCACATTTTATCTAAATGGACTTGTTAATAAGCATAACTCTAGGTATTGGAGGAATGAAAATCCTCATGGTTTTGTAGAAGGGCATACCCAATACCCCCAAAAAAATAATGTATGGCATAATAATGGAAATTTGAATGGAGGCATTTATTTGGATATGTTGTAAAATACGATCAATCCGCTTATCACTAAAACCAAGTCAAAGAGGATGGAAACCCTGTACGTGATGAGGCTGCAATATATTTTCAGCAAGACGGCGCTCCTCCTCACTATGCTCTTCCGGTTCGGCAATGGCTAGACGACGAGTCTCCAGATAAATGGATAGGGCAAAGAGTGCCTATAGAATAGCCTACATCTCATGATTTCACGCCATTAGCCTTTTTTAATGGAACCTATGGAAATCCATTGTGTTTACTCCCCAACCTGAAAGTTTGGATGAGCTTCGTCAACGCATCATCGAAAGCTGCCATGATATCCCACAACATGTTTTTGAAAATGTCCGTCAGGAATTTGAACATCGCCTATATGATTGTTTGACCAATTACAGGTAAGATTTTGAACACTTATTGAAATAAAAAGCGATATTTTCGTGAGTTTTTGTTTTCTATCTGAACAAATTAAGACAAATAAGGTTTTTATAATATTCTTGAAAACGAATCGACTGATTTTAAAAAATGATAAAAGATAAAAGACTTTGAAAGACCTTTCAAACGCGCTCTTATTCGATATCCTTGTCTTTTAAAATTTTCAATGAGATAACCCTGGGAGGCAGAGGGTGAAAAGAGGTGAAGTAGTTTTTGATTAATAAGTTGTCCCTTTTGGCGTGTCTGGGTGTTTCTTCTTTTAATCAGTGGGTCTCGATAAATCCATGGTGGGAAGTTTTCAAATGAACACCCTGTATAACAGTTTCAACATAAAATAGGATGTTTTTATGACGCTGTTAACATGCGTGCGAAAACTTAGGTTTTCGTTTATGAATAGGCTCAAATGTGTGTTTGCATAAATCATTGAATTTGACTTTACTAACTGCTTTCGGTGCACGATCCCCTCAACGATGGCGAAGTCGCATCGTTTCGTTAGAGCTCGTTAGTACGACGTAGATCTAGAGTGGAGGACATCAGCGGTGACACGGTGTAATGAACGGCGCGACGAACGATATGGATTCTGTAGTTGTTTGCTGTGTATGTGTGGTGTAACAAATATTATTGTTAAATAAATTCTATAAAACCTTACTCACCATTGGCACAAGCATCATAACGTAAAACGTGTTAGAATGTTGAGCTGACAATCTTTCGTCCTCATCCCCAGGACTTATAGCGTCACACATATTTTCGTCCTGACAGTCTATTGGTTCTTCTTCTGTATCACATTTATAGTTACCACCTGTGGGACATTGCAGTGGTACCGCCTCTTTAGGTTCTACAATAAATAATAATGAACAGAAGTAGAGAAAATAGACCTGCGAATGTTCAGAAGGCAATTTTATCTTGATTGGGCGCAAAGTGAAAAAAAATGGCGTCTAGTAGGTAGGCTCTGCAATTCCCTCGTAGCGCTGTCATCATTTCATAAAGGATTATGATATGATAAATGATTAAATGGATCAAGTAATCCCAGCAAAACCATACAGTTATTCCGTAATCCCACCCATTTGATAACGCTGCGATCTAGAAACTTCTTCCCTACCCTTACTGAAAGATTAACCGCCAGTCGCAGCATGGGTTTTGTGGGCATCGGGGTTCGTAGCGCATGGCAAGTGCGACACGTCAGATTACTATTTCTACAAGTTGTAAGAACGGGGAAATCTATGATGTCTGATATACACTGAAAACCAAATACCACTGATGTCGAAATGAGTATGAGACAGAAGTGCGAGGAGCGTGCAATACGTGTGTTAGAAAGAAATAGAAGCAACTCGTTGCCTAGCAATTCGAGTGACGAGTCCTCGGACGCCATCGGCGCACTCTTTCTAACATACATATTGGACTCGCGCTTCTCTCTGGTACACATTACGATGTCAGCCAAGTTTGAACCTCACCGTATGTACTAATAGGTACGTAGAATTGGCATGGCTAGAAGCGAATGTACGTATAACCGACAAAAAATTGAGATATGCTCCCCTCCACCTCTACAACCCCAACCCTCAAATTTTAACCCCACCAACATTTTTTCCGAAAATGGTCATGATCCTCTAAGATGTCAAAAAAAACGAAGAGCATTATGTGAGTGATATTGAAAAAAATTACAGAAAGACCTACTTTGATCACAGTGATCACAACACTTTTGTTTTACTTGAACTTTTATTAGAACCTTTGTAAAAAAAAGAGTGGTTGCCAAGTTTTCGGGATGTTCGGGCATTTCAATATAGGCAAATTTGACGATGAGTTCGCGGGTAGAACCATGCCTATACCCTTCTTCGGGTATACATTGATAACTTTACAAATGTTTACGTCTCATCCTATAGTAGTTCGGACGTGATGCTTTAGGCTAGTAATGTATATTTACATACTCACCAGTCTTACAGTTCTTTGCCCCTGTATCTGGACACCCGCAAGTATAGTTCTTAAGTGTGAACAAGCACAGATGCGTACACCCTCCATTGTTCACAGCGCATGGGTTCCATCCGAGTTGTCGCTCAGCTGTGACCATCGTAATGCCCATTGCAGCATCTAGCTGTGGCCTTATGACCGTTGCGTCTCTACCTGTTGATTTTTCGGCTCGCATCACCGATTTTTGGATCCAGTCAGTCCAGTAGATGTAGTCTTCGTGCTGAAAAGAACAAAAATAGTGGTATAATGTGTATATAAACAGCTTAATTACATTCTTACATCACTTATTTCAACATGATAATACCGCTTGTCTAAATTTGTTGTAATCTTGAGGCAAGTGGAGTTTCAAAGCGGATCGCAGTCGAATAAAAATGACCTCTGCTAAGACACTGTAAAGTAACGAGATCTCCCAAAATAAGAGTTTGTATATATGCACGTGAATTTGCCACTAAAAACTAGATGCGTATTCTGGGTATAATCCACGTATGTCAATATATTCCTTCCTATTTAAATAGTATCGCATAGTACACAATCATTGAACAAGCAACATGACTCAGTATATGTAACATATAAAACTTATCCTGCGGTTGACACGCGGTTCAATCTCCATATTTTGCTGGCCGCCAACTGAAACCATAGGTATAGCAGTGGGAGCTCACTAAATTTTCGTCCATCCCGCGCTCGTAACACGTAACTTAAAAAGTGGCATTATATCGATTTTTTATTATACTATGTAGATGTTCCTAAAAACAATCATTTGATGCTCATTTGTAGTAGGCGCAGAAAGAACTAGCGGCACACTAGCGCCTACTTAGTGTACAAGTTGACATTTTGCCGACATTTTTGACATTATACAGGGTGTAAACGTTATGGTAGTCATTATTGAAATGGGTAATAGGGGGGGGGGGTCAAAACAAGTCAAAAAGTTCATATGACCTATGGTCCAAAAGTCAATAGATTTTTGTCTAAATGGCTTTATAGTTTACAACTTTAAGTGCTTTTTATCGACCACAATCACCACAATCTTACTAATTTTTATAATCTAATCTAAAACGTTTTTAAATTGGATAATTAAGAAATAAATAGCATTAAGTTTTTCTAAGTTAAGCCAAAATTTGTGGTCAGTAAGTGAGTGAGTTTCATTAAATTAAATATTTAAAACACACATGACAACAGCCGTCGGTCATTCATCACTCTTATCGAACCGGCAATCGATCGCAAACGGTAACAGTGGTTAGTTATTGTTCGCGTACAGCGTCGTGTTTATTTACAATGTTCTCGAATTAAGAGTTCGCCGACATGTTGTTAGTTTACGGTGAAGCTCGTCAGAATTCAAATCCTACAGCTCAAATTTATCGCAACAGATTTCGCCAATGTGTACACCCAACAGGAGGACATTTGTGCAAGTGTATCAAAGACTTCGAGATACAGGAAGTGTTCAGCCCACTAATATTCGCACTCGTGAAAGACAGGTTACTGTAGAGCAGGAAGAACAAATTTTAAATATCGTGGAAATCATTGCAGATATCAGCACTCGAGAATTGGGCCGCCGCGTAGGACTATCCATTGAATCCTACGGAAAAATTTGCTTTAGCCCTACCATGTACGAGTGCGGGCCTTGTTACCAGAAGACTATCCTCGCAGACTAACATTCTATTCTGTCAGTGGTTTTTGCACAAAAACATTGAAAATCCGGATTTTTTAAAAACATTCTAGCGATGGACGAATTAAATTTTACGCGAGACAGGATATTAAATTTACATAATACTTACACGTGCGTCCAAGAAAATCCTCATACCAATCTTGAAGGTCATTTCCAACAACGTTTTAAAATAAATATTTGGGCGGGTATTCTTGACGATCAGGCCCTTTCGAGTTACCCCCAAAGTTGTCAGGAGAAGGATACCTTAGCTTTCTAGCCAATAACCTACCAGAACTTTTGGAACAGACCTTAGACAACATGCCATTACAACGGAGACAGAATTTGTGGTTTCTTCATGACGGGGCTCCAACACACATTTTTAGAGGCATCATTCAGTATTTGAAATGAATATTATTCAAATCGCTGGATCATGATCCTCGAAAATGGCCAGCAAGATCTCCTGACCTCAATCCGAAGGATTTCTGGTATTGGGAAAAACTTAAAGGGATGCTTTATGGGGCTGGTCTAATAACAACTGAAGCACAACTACGCGAAAAAAAATTTAATGCGACTGAACTAATAAATGGACAACTTCGAGGACCTAGAGTAAGAAGAAACTGGGTTCGTCGTAATGAAGCTTGTGTGGAAAGTGGTGGGACGACATTTTGAACACCTTCTTTAAATACAAAAAAAGTGCAGGGTGAGTTTTAAAACGAAAAACAATGTATGTATCAAAATTGTGTTCCCTATTTACAAGTGGATTTTTTAACACGTTGAATAAACTTTCACACACCAGGTGAAGCGCTGAGACAGTTAGTGGTAAGTCCGTCTTTTTTAATTGTTTGCATTTTATGAGTACATTATCAAATAATGAAATAATACCTAAGAGCCAAAAATAACAAACTCCATCTTTATTTACACTGCGTTCCGTCGTAATTTGCGTCTGGCATTGCAGCGTTGTCAGATTTTATTTTAATTTAAAGTCGCTTTTCTCTAAAAAAATGCCGTTTTGACCCCCATGTTATATGAAACTTTTTGCTTCTTTTAACCCCCTTTATCACCCATTTAAATAATGACTATAATAACGTTTACACCCTGAATTATAGGATGTTTACACAATAAATCTTTTTTCAGAGTAGATTATATTGTCATTTTCATCTTAAATTGAATCACTCAATTCAAAAACCACTTAATTCTTACTTATTTCAACATTCTTTTTTTGCTGAAATATATTGAATGCGTCTTAGTTCGTATAATGAAGGGTTGAACTGCATTTGCCGCAAAACCTCAATAAAATGAGACAATAAGTAGTGCTAAAATAAGATATCAAAGAAAGGGCCCCTCTATTTAAGATGAACAGTTGACCTCCACCATATTTTGAAATTCCTGTACAACATATATTACTTTCACCATACTTTGAAATGTGCTAATTCGTATGTTGATCAATTCAAGAAACATTTAAATATGTTTACTTGGATAACCACTCATACCGAATCTTGTTGTCAAATGACAGAGCAAATACGATAATGTGAATGGATAAACATTCGGGGTATCAGGGGGTGATTTGAATGGATATATTTACTAACAAAAATATTAATTTCGTGAGAATTTCAGCCGAGCTGTATATTCGATACGAAATAGTTTTTCGAAAATCATCAAAATGCAAAACAACCTTAGAATAATACAAGAATTTTTAAGTCAATTTATGCGTCCTGTTTAGGAAATACCAACAACATATTAAGTGCGATCAGCGAACGTAAAGCAGTTCAGCAACGCAACACTTTTTTGCTGAATAGCAGAAGCTTTCTCATGTTAACAGCACTTTTCACTTGGTTGTCATATTTGATTGTTTGTTGCTTATTGTTCATATAATTCCACAAGTACTGTTATTTAGCATAAAAACGTCGCACTATTCAAACGGTTTGCAACCATCAAATTTACTTTGCTAAACGAATTGTCAGAAAAGAGTCACTAAACTCTAGGTATCATATTGTTGAAAACCTACCTGGGTTAACGAAAATGGATGCGTAGCCTGGATGCTCAACATAATCCTGTTATTTCCATGTAAATCGGATGTTTCTATTTTCTCTGCATTCAACTTTGAGTCAACCCAATAGATTCTCCTACCCACGTAATCAATAGTTAAGCCGATAGGGAAATCAATGCCTTTTTCCACCAGTACTCTTCTGGAAGAACCATCGAGAAATGATCTTTCTATTTTCGGTACACCCCAATCAGTCCAGAAAAGAAATCCCTTTTTGGGGAAAACTGCAATTGATCTTGGATCATGAAGGTTGTCTCTGACTAAGACTGTACGGCTAGTGCCATCTAGTCTTGCTACTTCAATCACTTTGTTGCCTGCAAGGTAGAATAAGAATGAATCATTACAGTTTCTGGAAGCAGGATAAGCACAAATCTCCATTACTTTAAAAGCTGAAGTTATTTAAATTTCCTGATGTTTCCAAAAAAACTTACACAGCACGACACAAGATTCCTGAATGGTCGTGTTTTTAAATGTAGAAAAAAGTAAGTTCACCTCGTTTTAAGGTAGGTTTTAACGGCATTTTATAAAAGACTTCTGGAGACAGGTGCATGAGTTCTTACTTAAACATATTCCAAGCATCCTTACACAAAATTTCAGTCTATAATAGTACGTCACATACCCAGGGTGAGAAGTGGGTTATTATTGGTCGAACACTTTTTTTCCACTATTAACACTATATTCAGTTTTATTAAATTTAGATATCTTTATTTATTAGCTGTATGTTTACATTTACAAATCCTCTGCCATGTCTAGTTGGCTGCTGTCACAAGCTCAAATAATCATATTCAGGCTTCTTGGACTAGTTCATTTATCATTTTCAAGAAGAGTAATGTGATAACACTGATTGGCCGTGTGTTCTTACTGTTTTTCAGCACTTTCCCGAATCCGGATTTCAGAGATATCAAGATGTTTCGCTACATAAGGACCGTGCGGTCTATCAATTGCAATTTTTTTGTCCACAGAAAAAAAACTCATTTACACTCTTTTAGACAAGTGGTATTTTTTAGTTCTTTTTTAAGATTTTGTTTCTAAAGTCAATCATTTATGTTTTATTGATTGCAACAGATATCTATTATCATTTCTTAACCTTATTTCTAACGAAAAACACGTTCTTCAGTACTATTTAGTATTATACTGACCAGTATTTGTCCAGTAGATGTTATCCGCTATCCAATCCACAGCAATTCCGTCGGCTGAATTGAGATTCTTATCCAAAATGGTTTGGACATCAGATATGTTGTACATAGAAACGCTTTGTATGACGTTACGTTCGATATCAGTGTAGAAGATCAGTTTCTTCTCCCAGTGAAAGTCTACGTCGATGGCATTGCGAATTTGTTCTACAGGCAATGTGACGTCCCATTCGTCACCAGTGTCCAGGCTTATCTGACTTAAAACATACCTGGAAAGATTAGAATTACATAGAAAGACATTTTTGCTGTAATTGGCCTGAGGATAAACATGGTAGTGTACTGCGGCTGCAAACGAAATTACCCACAACAGGATTACAGGCAGATATATAAATCTGCTCTGCACGGATGGGATACTGGTTCTCAAGTGTCACAATATCACTACGAGAACAATACCAGTTTGTTTTACTTCCGAGAGTCGTCCGACCAATGTCCCGGTAGCAGTGCAGCCACTTGATCTTATTGTACCTTGCTCCTCTCATTTACAATACCTAATTCAGCAACCTAGTACTCTGTACCAGTTGGTACAGTTTCCCTGCCTGTACTGTTCTAAGCTCCCTTGGTTTTAGGTTTGGTTTTCTGATGTTGTCTTGTGATCCAACGCCTCGCACTCACATAAGATATATGTTAGGCTGATTCTGTCCCTTTTCCGTATTATCTGTCGTTGAGCCCTATTTTGCGCAGGTGTTCTTTCAGGCCATGATGTCCCGTTAGGTCTGTAACTACACGGAGTTGATTTCTACTCATTGAGTACAGTTCCGAGGCCGCATTTGGACATGGTCCCAAGATAAATTCTTTCTCATGCCTGCATCCATTAAAGTGCCAGTATTCCTTGTGCTGATTTCTTACCCATTCTTTGACTTGGCTCTTTATTGTGCTTTTTGCACCCCAAGGCAAATTCTGAGTCTGTGAAGCGTGTGGATGATCCTTTCCTTGCGAGCCTGGCACCCACATCAAGTTACTTTGTTGTGTTTCTCCAGTGTGTTCCGTTTTTGTTGGGATCCTCAAATCACTTGTCACTCTAGGACTTCTTAACCCTTTGAGTGATGCCTGAGTGACAGTGTATATGGCGATACTTTTATTATTGCAGGCTTGCTTATTACTCTTGCGCAAGTGGTGTATTATGCCCAGCATTACACCTATTCCCAAATATACCTGCACAAGTTCTCTACACAGTTTGACCCATCTGTGTACCAGGTAATTTCGCTTTGAAGGTTGTGCCTTTGGTGGTCCATTTTGGTTTAATAGTTCCTTTTGAACACAAATCTGGGAACTATGTGGTCTATCAAGTTGGCCCTTTTTCCAGTTATAAACTCCTAAAAATGACCACCTTCAATGGTTTAAAAATTGGTTAACAATAATTATATTGAGATACCAAAGTATCTTAATTGAAGTTATAACCTTCCCCTAGAAGATTCCGGGGAGTATATTTGGCTTAGATTGTTTTAAAACAATTTTCAACCTTGGTTGGTACGGTAACAAGTGGCGAACTTTTAATTTTCGTAGACTGTACAAGCGGCCCAACGGTGTCTAAGAACTGTGACCTTGGTTGGTTACCCTTGTTCCAATATGGGATACATGAAACATAATCAAAAAGAAATTTGGAAACGTTTTTCCTATGAAGATTATGTTTTAATGCTTACATATTGAATCATCTTACCCAAGCGTAACACCTACCTTGTAGCTATGAGAAGAAACGTCTGAGGAATAGGTTCGCAATGGTTCACATTCAGCTTCGATTTCCTCAACCCTGTAGGGCAGGCGCATGAATACGACGTCGGATTCCTTAAGCAAAGGTGGGAACATCCTCCATTGTTACTACCACACACATTTTCACCCTTGGTCCCCATCTGTACTGCCCTGACTTCCATCAACCCTTCCAGGTTGTCTTTCAGTATCACCCTGTCTGCCCCCGTGACTTTGTCTGCCCTATGCAGAGCCCTGGTCTGCCAGTCTGTCCAGTAGATGTGGCTCTTGACTACCACCAGGCCGTAGGGATGTGGTACGTTGGATATGATCAGGTTGCGGTTTTTGCCATCCAGGTCGCTGGATTCTATGGTGTTGAGTTTGCAGTCGTTCCAGTAGATGCGTTGTTCCAGGTGATCTATGGTTAAGCCGTTCGGCCATGCTATCTTGGTGCCGATAAGAACTTTCCTGGAAATACGACAGTTTTTGTCAATTAGGCTTCAGCGCCTCCACTTCCACATTTTTTTTTTCAGAATTTAGTGCCTTGATGGCTGATTGCTTAATCGGTCTGATGAGTTATTTAGTCACGACAACAAAAACTGTCCATGTCATATTTTTATAAAAAAACAAAGTGCGATAGTGGGCATGTCCGCAATAAAGAAACAGGAGCAGAAATAGAAGGATTGGTAACCCAATCGACGTACGCTTCTTCTTATTGGATTTATCAGGCCCAAACGTGTATCCAAAACACCGAAGTGAAAACGTATGTTTATCATATCTGGATACGGGTGCAACGTGGAGGAAAACAAAGATGGAAAGGAAAATACAACTAGAAGCTACCAACAAGAGCCAGCAGGAACATTTGTGGCTTTGGTCATCAACCAACGTCGGCACAAAGAAAGACAATATATTTTTATAAATGCATGCGTCTTTGACCGAATATCTTACCTACTGGTACCATCCATATGCGCCATTTCGATCTTTCCATTCTTGCCCCAATCTGACCAAAATAGCAAACCATATCTGTAATAGATAGTTATAGCTCTTGGATTGTCCAGATCCCTATTAAACAACACTTTTCTGTTTTTTCCATTTAATTCAGCTACCTCCAGGCTGTTTCGCTCACCATCTGTCCAGTATACCTACAAGCAAAAACCGCTCCTAAGATACTGTTCTTTACAAAAGCGACCAGATGGCAAATCGGGTTCAGACCTAAAGCAAGCAACTGCTAAACAACTGGCGCTGTCGTTTTGTTGCTGTGAAAAAGTTACTATACCAAATTAATTTTCCAGTTGCAGTGGATGGAAGCAATATCAGGTTTAAGGTACTATTCCTGACAGGTCAGAGCCGTATTCGATGCTTATGCGAATGATGTCGGTGTTTACGAATCGACGCTTGCCCAAATTCTGAGTGAATGAGTGCCAAACAAGAGTATTCAAAACTAAATTAGTATGTTGCTGAAAATATATGAAATTGGTGGCTCTAATTTTCGAATGTAGAACAATGTAGCTTCAGTATTTAAAATACCATCTGATCATTTATACAGAGAACCCCTGAATTTGAAATTTTATACATTATCAACAACATGCCAATTAAGTCTTAAATTCTTTTATTTGGTGCTCGCCTTCCTAAGTGCATGTTCGAGGTGGCGGTTTAGCAGTGTTGATTAAGCGCGGTATACACGTATAGAAGCACTAACGCAGAGATGCATAGCATCGAAGCAGCCTCTGTGGTGGTCAATATGGCGGGAGGTGTCACGCTGAAGATCACCTCCGTGTATGTCAGATGTGATGCCAGGCTACAAGAGACGGATCTGGAGGTCCTTTTGGACTAAACGGGCCTGCTGATTGTGGCAGGGGACTTCAACTGCAAACATCGAGCATAGGTTCAAATTCACTAATGGGATTTAATTATACAATTGTACAACCATGTGATTAGAAATGGGTACCTTATAAATGGCACTGAATAGCCAATACATCATCCATCCAACCATCTTCAGACACCAGATGTCATTAACTTAGCGATATCTATAAACTGTGAATACAGTATTTCTTCTCGAATCGTGTATGATATCTCTAGTGGTCCTGTACCTGTTGTCTTAAATGTAAACAATGAGCAAACTTCTGAGGAGGAAGCTCCTCCAAGGCAACGTATTGGTTGGGAGTTATACAAGTTGTTCCTTAGAGTTTTTCCTAATATACCGATCATAGATGACGTAGCTGGAATAGAAGTCGCTCAAGCTGAGTGGACAAGTTTCATTCAAACAGCTCTACAACGTGCAATAGTACTTCCTGTACAACGACATGGCAGACCTTCTTTGCATGCGGATATTAGTCAGAAAATCTCTAACAAAAGAGCCGCCATTAAGCAGGCAAAAAGGACTTGTCATCCTGATGACATCTGAGGGCTACAAATGTTGTCCATGAAGTGAGAAAAGCACACCACGAATCCCGTAACGGACAAAGGAGATACTTTCTGGCGGGAATGCTTGATTCAAGTATTACTCTCTGGAGGGTCGCAAAGTCACTCAAACACGGAAAGCGAGAACAACTCCCGCACATCCACGGTCTTCAAGGCATAGTCTTCAGAAAGAAGTATAAGGTCGAGGTTTTCGCTGATGCCATGGAAAAACAGTTCTCACCCAGCCATGATCTGGATAATTTACGAGGAACAACACATCTTAAGATCCGTCTGAGATATTTTAGGGCTAACGGCGTTAGCGGAGGCACTGAATCCTCTTCATATGGCTCTTCTTCAGAAGATTCGACTTAAGCTTCACATGAGACATTAGCGGAACCTTCCGAGGTTCCACATTGCACACCAATGGAGCTCCTAAGTCATATTAAAGACCTCAAGGCACGTAAAGCACCTGGTGAGGATCAAATCACTAACAAGGCGTTAAATCTGCTCTCGCCTTAGGCTCTGACATATTTGGTGACATTAATCAATGTGATGCTCAGAATCCAGTACTCCCCTGCGGGGTGGAAGACGGCTGAGGTCATCATGATTCCAAAGAAAGTGGATTCGATATTTTATCAGGATTACCGTCCCACTAGTCTGTTGTCAGCTCCTTTTAAGCTCACCGAAAAGATGATTTATCGTAACCTTGCTATTTTTTCCTCAACTCACAATGTGATTACTGACGTTCAATCCGTCTTTCGATCCAAGCATAGTACTGAGCTACAAGCAGTCAGGCTGGTGGAACACGTGACCAGAGGATTCACCCTCAGCATGAGTACTGGCATCTTGCTTTTGGATGTTGCCTTGGACAAAGTGTGGCACGCGGGCCTCCGCTATGAACTAATCCAAAAGGGTTTTCCTTTTTGGCTTCCAAAATTACTGAAATCCATCCATGAAGGAAGAAAGTTTCGAATCAAAATTAACAATGTTTTGTCAACAATACGGCCAGTATGGGCCGGTGTTTCTCAGGGCTCGGTCCTAGGATCAATCCTTTACTCGCTTTTTATCCCCGACATCCCTTGCCCCAGCAACTGTAAAGTCTACCTCTCCGCTGACGTCATTGCACTTGTCGTCTAGTCGTGCACTGGTGATCTCTTTCACAATGGGCTGCAGAGTGCGGTGGGTGAAGTACTAGAGTGGGCAGAACGGTGGCTGATTGAAATTAATTATTCAAAAATCCAGGCTTTTTATTGTATCAAAAACTGTCGTGGCCCCCCAGCCGAGGTTTCGGTGGAAGGAAATAGTCCATGGACAAATTCTACCCAGTATATTAGTGTCACTCTTGATAAAGGTATGACGTGGCAGAAACATACAGCAGCGATGAAAACAAAATTCCAAATTGCGTTTCAGCAACGATACCCTTTGTTATGTAGACCCTCCAAATTGAGTTTGATAAATAAAGTTCGACTATATAAAATGATTACTTATGCATGTGCGGCTGGTGTTTTCTTGCCAAGGCACACATGCAAGATCTTCAAAGCAGATCCTCACGAACAATTTGCAACGATTCATGGTATGTCTCAAATGAGTGATGTTGACATTCCTTACTTGAGGGATTATGTCAAGCAGCGACGTTATAGTCAAGTGGAATCGCACAGCGATGCGTGCCTCAGTGGACTAACTCAGTGGAGCAAGCTCGTAAACATTCAAGACCACGGCTCGCATTGTGATAAAAAATTAGCGCGACCTTTTAGTAAACCCAAAATTATACTCTAACAAAACCTGAATCAAAATTTGTTTTTAGTTCATCTCAAAATTAATCCGTGTACCAAGTCAAAAGCCTAGGTGTTTTTTCTTAAACTAATACACTTCTGTTTTTCTTTGCTCTTCTCCTTTTTTTTTCTCTTCCCCTTTTCTTTTTCCTTGACATTGTCTGGTTTTTGGACAACCAGGACTGACAGATTCGACTAACGCACATTAGGCAGTAACTAATGGGCAAACAAATAACGAATTGTAATTTTATTGAAATAACAATGATTTTTTGAGGATATGATCAGTACGTTAGCTTGAGTTTCACAGTGGCATCCACAGACGACATCGTTCACCAACTCGTGGTTAGCTCCGTTATTCTGTGTCTTTAGTTTTACTATCACGAAAAGCTTAACTCGCTACAACTACGACACGTCTGACCGTTCGAATCAAGATGACTTAGTCCTATAGAATTCCGACGCATTAATTTTGTAACTGCTTACTGTAAAAGAGCACGCACCTTTCTACCGATCGAATCTACAGCAATACCATCAGGAGCTTCCATCTCGAACATCAAAATCACATCCCTGGATTTCGCATCAGATGTAGCTCTGGAGATTGTATCCTCCTCAGTATCGCTCCAATAGATCTCACCGGTTTTGGTATCCACGTCTAGTGATGTAGCTTTCTTCAACGAGGTCAATGGTAGTACTACATCAGCCAAATAAGGTACGTCCAAGGAGATGAATCTGATGTCGGTTCGATGGGCGAAGATGATGAAATTTTTGGGAAGAGATCGACATGTCTTTCCATCATCCTGTAAATAACAGTTTTTTACTTTTAATACTGATACAATGGCGGCCATACTTATTCTTAGGCTTAGGTTTCTTTACAATTAGCTGGATGGGAGTTGTATCTGTGAACTGAAAGTGAAAGTACAAAATAATGCATTTTTGTGCTTCTGCGTAATATTATTCGAAAACGTTATTGAGTCCGCAAAAAATGTAATGATAGGTAAGATGCAAAACAATTTCTTATATAAAATATGAGGAGAAAGCATGAAGACGTCAAGAAACAAGGATCTTTCCTGAATTACTGGTCTATGATAAAAAATTACTACATTAGATTTATATTATCTAGATTTTTTGTAGTCCTTATCTATCAATTCAATGTACCTACTGTGTTTAATGGGCATCTTCCTTTCGTGGAATATCAATTTATTGACAGTTTTTTTGTAATCAATGTGAGTATTTAAAAAACGAGAGAAACAGAAACAAATAACGTCATTCTAAATTCCATATGGCGATTGCAGCAAAATCTATCGAAATTTAGTAATACAAATAAAGTAACAAGTTTTATGGAGTCCTTTCAATGAAATATACTAAGTGACATATAAATCCGAACACCCAGTTTAAATGGTTTTATTTTAATAAAATTTTGTATAAGTACTTAATGAAGCATAATAAGTAAATGATAAAACATTTCAAAGTGATTGCACTGCTTTAAAGCCCTTTGACCTTTAATAATGTGTGGATGCACCCTGATGTGCTACGCATTCTCCAACGCGCCTAGGCATGCTTCTGATCAGGTGGTCAATGTCCTCCTGTGGTATCTCATTCCAGGCAACCACCAACTCCTCTCGAAGTGCTTCTAGAGTCTGAGGAGGACGTTGCAAATTGAGCAATCTCCTACCCATCATATCCCACACGTGCTCAATTGGGGATAAGTCGCGAGATCTTGGTGGCCATGGTAACAATGTGACATCATTATGTTGAAAGAAGTCTATTGTGACTCTTGCAACATGTGGTCGGGCATTATCTTGTTGGAAAGTTGGATCTGCCAGGGTGTCAAGATAGGGTAAAAGATGGGGTTCTAGAACTTCGTTGATATAACGCTGCGCGATTATGTTACCTCTGATGAAGATTAAAGGTGACCTGGAACCATAAGCTATAGCACCCCAAACCATAACTAGAACAGTGTGATGAACATGTCTTTCAACAAAAAACTGTGGATTCCTCCTTTCACCACGTCGCCTTCTAACCCTTACACCGACGTAATCGCCTTGAGTGGTGCAGACAACGGTCACTCTGGGATCAGGAATGGAACAGTATTGTCTTTAGTGACGAGTGTCGATTTTGTTTAGGCATGCACGATGGTCGTGCCAGGGTTAGAAGGCGACGTGGTGAAAGGAGGAATCCACAGCTTTTTGTTGAAAGACATGTTCATCACACTGTTGGAGTTATGGTTTGGGGTGCTATAGCTTATGGTTCCAGGTCACCTTTAATCTCCATCAGAGGTAACATGAACGCGCAGCGTTATATCCACGAAGTTCTAGAACCCCATCTTTTACCCTATCTTGACACCCTGGCAGATCCAACTTTCCAACAAGATAATGCCCGACCACATGTTGCAAGAGTCACAATAGACTTCTTTCAACATAATGATGTCACATTGTTACCATGGCCACCAAGATCTCCCGACTTATCCCCAATTGAGCACCTGTGGGATATGATGGGTAGGAGATTGCTCAATTTGCAACGTCCTCCTCAGACTCTAGAAGCACTTCGAGAGGAGTTGGTGGTTGCCTGGAATGAGATACCACAGGAGGACATTGACCACCTGATCAGAAGCATGCCTAGGCGCGTTGGAGAATGCGTAGCACATCAGGGTGCATCCACACATTATTAAAGGTCAAAGGGCTTTAAAGCAGTGCAATCATTTTGAAATTTTTATCATTTACTTATTATGTTTCATTAAGTACTTATACAAAATTTTATTAAAATAAAACCATTTAAACTGGGTGTTCGGATTTATATGTCACTTAGTATATATGGAAATTATATAGAAATTACCAAACTAGTTATTTTTGTTATACCAAAGCAGCCGTGCAGGCAGAAGCCTAAATGCCGAGACACCGCGACTGCTATGATGATCCAAAAGAAATTTTATTATTCCGATATTTGAACTGTCTAAGGTTAGTAGAACTGTGAAAAGCTTCCTCTTGTAGACTGTTCCACGATCTCGACACCCTCGGGACAAAGGAGCGGTCGTATCGGCCAGTTCTGGATGTACGTTCAACACCATTGAGATTGGAGGCCGAAGTCAGGAGGGTCTGTCTGGCAGGCATATGGTGCGGCGGCATCCTGGAGGAGAGCTCTGAGGAGCAAAGCCCGTTGGTGTAGTGGTAGAAGAGAGCTAGATCGCCGACGGCTTGCCGGTTGCGAGAGGGTCCCGAGACTGTCTGTTAGAGAAGCGTCATAGATCAGTCGGACAGCCCTCCTCTGGACAGCATCGAGCATAAATAATGTAGTCGGAGCGGCAGCACCCCCAAACGTGTGAGCGATACTCGAGGCTAGGCCTTATCTGGACCCTGTATAGAGTGAGAAGGTCATGCGAAGAGAAGTACTTCTTAGCCCTAAACAAATAGCCTAGCTTTTCCCAGCAACTGCCGCTATTGACGAGACGTGTGTTCGTGCCCGATTAGGTCCTCGGTGATCTGGACTCCGACTAGACGAAATGAATGGCTCTTTGGGAGAGCTCGGCCATCCATCGAAACCGGATGAGCACTAGGATGCTTTTTGTTCCTCAAGGTACAGTACTGTGTTTTGGAAGCATTAAACTGTACAAGATTGTTGCGTCCCCAAGCAGTGATAACCTCAAGGTCTCTCGTCAGAGATGAAGTCGTCGCTAGTCTTCTTTTTCCCAGCTCAGCGGCAGAGATCGGCTTGTCGCTCTGAATTCCTGCATGTAGAGCGCTGTCATCGGCAAAGCTGTGGATTGGGTTTATCGTACAGGAAAGGAGGTCTTTTATATGTAAGAGAAACAGGGTCGCCCCTGGGAAACACACGCGTTGACGTGTGATGAAGGCAAACATGCCGACATTTATAAGACACCCTGGGAAAATCTAGCGGGTGATACTGCCTCGGTCGACTGGTTCTTGTCTACCACCTTCTTTTTGCATGTTAATGATATTAAATAGACCTAAAGTGGCCAGTTGGCGGACTTGTACCGCCATATGGCAATCGGTACTGAGGTATTCCTTAGCGCGTGTACAAACGCTTGAACGGGAAGAAGTTGTCTACCGGATACAACAACTTTCGGAACAAGCATTTGCCACGGCCCCGCTCAGTAGCGGGCATCATGAATACTAAAAAGTAAAAATTAAATAAAATAAAGATACATTTTCAAGAACAGCTGTCATTTAGCTGTAAATAGGGTGAACTAAGAATGTAGTTTTTTGTATTGGAAATAAATGAACGATAGTGAAGCTCCTTCATCTCAAGTTTTCAAGTAGAAGCGTGTTACGTTTTGACAGCAGGATGAAAAAGGGATGTAACACGCTTTTATTTGAACATATGAGATGAAGGAGCTTCATTATTGTTTAAATATTTCCAATCGAAAGAAAATATTTTTGAATGTTCAGTTCAATTCATTAATAGCTTGTTTTTATTTTTGTTATTGTTATTATCATAGATAGAGTTGTACGCAACATATTTTATAAGACCTTACTGACCTCTAGCCTGATGCCTGTTGGACAAGCGCAGGACTGACTTTTCGGCCTCAGCAGACACAAATGACTGCACCCTCCGTTATTTTCCATGCAAGAGTGTTTGAAAGTTTTTCTGTTCCTGTGGAATATCCGGACGTCCATCAAATCGTTCATGTTACTAGAAATAATTGTTCTATTCTTTCCGGTCGCCTTGTGTGCTTTCTCTATGGTGTGCGATTCCCAGTCGGTCCAATAGACATGATTGCCAAAAACGTCCAGTCCAAATGGGTGAGGCATGCTGTTTCCACCTATATTAAAATGGAATGGTAAGTAGTGAAAAATGATAGGTAAGACTAAAACTGATATCAATTTATCTGCTATGCAAATTAAAAACCCCCGACATTCGAGTGAATTTCGTGTCGATACTTCTTATTGGCAGAATTAAATACCTACCCTATAGATATGACTTTCGATTAATAGTATGCACTCAAATCTGCATCACCCGTTTGAGAGATTTTGATTCGGCAGTTGAAAATAGAGAGAAGTCGAAAAGCGAAGTTTGCGCCATTTCTATTTTTTTCGTTTTTAGCCTTATTCTCAGCCCCCTCTGGACCTGCTGTCAAAAACTAAAAAACTTTTTCGTCCTTGCATAGCAGTAATCCTGTGTGAAAATTTCACCTAACTCTGACTGGTGCTTTGCAAATTATACACGGGGCAAGAATTAGCGGACAGACCGACATACCGGTGGAAATGAAAAACATACTATCGCATTTTTTTGCGATTACAGTACTTCCTTGCTAGTAGACATCAGGAGTAGTACAAATAGTCCATATCAATCTCGGCAGATATTGAAAAATAATTACAAACACCTCAGAACAATATGAGTACGAATATGAAATCTTAGAATACGAGTATATTGTGTCTACAATGTACCATCTAAGGGATATACTCGTACAATGTGTTTGGTCACGACATACCGATATTTGAGGGCGATATTTTTCAGCTATTTTTATCAAATCCACCCCCTACAATGTCATACCTCATTCCCCTTGAAATGGATCCACACCGCGCGTACGAAATTAGGGCTGACACGGATATGGTCTGCCGCTCAACAAGACGCATTGTTTTAAGAACAACAATGTGCATAACCAATAAAGGAGGACATTTTTAATAGTTTCTGTAACATTAAACATGTCCAAACCCTCTATAAGAAATATTGATTTGTCATTTTTACGAATAAAAAGTTTGAAAACAATTTGCATTTCATTACACCCATTTTGACCAATGTTAGATAGCATTTACTGCTTAACGTAGAATACTTAAGATAACAAAAAGCTGTGGAATTAGCACAAAAAAGTGGAGAAATGCACAAAATAATCAATTTTCTTCCATATTTTTTTCTGTTTTTGTCTGTTTTTAAGTATGTTTGACGGTTAGTACCCATGTCCAATTACGCCTACGTTTCTATTTTCATATTCTATAATCAAATTCAAGCGGATAACCAAATGGAAATGGTATTTACCATTTTGGGTTGGTATTTACCAATCCGTTCAAGCGAGTGTAGTTATCAGTTTGGTTATAAGATCCGTGACGTCACGAATCAGCTGTTATATGTCATAGTTATCACCGCAAAATTGTGGTATTTACCCAACTCAAGAGTAGTTTTATATTTCTGGTTATTATTTGAAATGTGACAAGTTAGAATTTTGCCGGGTATTGGATATTGTTATTGTACTTCAGCTTCATTTTTGAGAAAAATGATACAGGCTGACTTCAGTTTTACCATAAAGTGGAGCACCTTATTAGTTATACTCATTACGGTTGTTGGGGACACTTTAAATGGAGTTCCTATGCTTAACAAAGTATCCTGTGTAGCCATATACCACAAGAATATTAAAATATGGCCATATAAACTCTAGATGATATCCACCTGTATACGGTTTTGCCAATTTCTTTTTTCATCATTTCTGCTGAATCAATAAATGTTTTCTTTGTCATGCGGAAAAATTTAGAGAATTGAAAGTTATCATAGCTACAAAGCCATGGTTCCATCATTAAAAAAAAAAATGGTAAAAAACATTTCTCCCATGAATATTATGAAAGGTTTCTTATTTAAACTTTCCATATACAGTTGTAGACGAAAAAGCACCGATTATTAAGTGATAATAAAAATAATCAGAGATTATATACGCGCTTTTCTAAAATAAACAACTTGCAACAAAACCGCGGTTAAAACCAACGCGTTCAAGCGATTCGTGTAACTGACGTCATCAACCCGTGTGTCACCTTGAACCATATTATAACCGCGGCACATAACACAGAAATTTTGGTTATTCGCTTGGATTTGATTTATGTAATTTGACATTTGATTGAATATAGTTTTGTAGACACATACAGGTGTGAATGCGGCTTAAATAAAAAAATGGCGTCAAGTAAGTTGACTCTGTACTTCCCACGCAACGCTGTCATCACTTCGTAAAGGATTATGTTTGGCATAAGTTAGTCCTTCTAATAATAAAAGTTATCTATGAACATGTATAGCATTTAATGACCTCCCCTGACAGGAATTCCTGCATACCCACATGATCGTTGTGATGACCAATCCCTTGTAATTAACCATACACCGTGCACATAGCAGAGGGCAATGCGAAAGCGATATCCAACTGTGTCATACGACCATCCACGATGACGCTTGTCCATCGGGAGACCACATCGCACTTATCTACACCCGACTGTTGGATATATTTCTAAGTTTTAAGGGTGAATGTACGGGGACATGTATGATGAGTGAAATATGCCTGCGTAGAATTACTGAGGTTGGAAGCGTATAAACATAGCAACGTGAAAAATTGAGATATACCCTCCCCACCCCCTGAAAGCCCTAACCTCGAACTTTTAAGCCCTACAAAAGTTTTTCCCTAAATGAAGTTTGGGCAATTTTTATATTTTTTTCTCATTTTTGGCCTTTTTATTCCCCGCCACTGGACCGATTTTCAAAAGCTTTTGCGACCTTGGTACAGTAATAACATTGTTTAAAAATTTCATCGAAATCATAGAGGTTATAAGATTAGTGGTCAGACCGGCATAGCGACGGCAATGAGTGACATACAAAACATACAATCCTTCCCCGCCAGTAGACATGGTAAGTAAAATATGAATTTAATTATATAGAATAAGCACGTGTCAATGTTATGAAATGATAAGAAAATAAATGTTAATAAACACAATACTGGAAATTGAGAAACGCATATCAATACAGGTTGCAACATTTTTTTAAGTGTTTGATCTATCCATCTTTTGATTTCGACGGAAACTACCGAAGTAGTCCAAACAAATATAAAGATGAAGTTTGGGTTTCTACTGAATTGTTTCTCGTATCACCGGCCACGAACGCACTATTATCCAAAAGTACTGATTTATGGTGTCATATTCATTCGATACTTATTTACTCATGCTGTTTGTTCTCTTTATACATTGAGCGAATAAATATAATATTCCTTTTTATATAAATTGGCGAGTAGTTGTAGAAAATCGCCAGCAGGCAGATCGATGAAAATGAGAGACATGTATTAACTTCTTCATGCAAACGAATTAAAATTGTACCTAGTAAATGCGAACCTTCACTCACCTAATAATACTTTCCTACTGGACCCATCCATGTTAGCATACTCAATCGTTCTCAGGCCCCCATCCGTCCAATAGATCTTGCTCGTGGAATGATCAACAGCCAAACCATTGGGCCAAGTCAAATTCACGCTGACGATCACCTGCCTGTTGCTACCATCCATGTTGGACCTTTCTATCTTCGGCACTTCCCCCCATTCGGACCAAAACATCAAACCAGCTTGAGGATCGGTCGCGATGTCTCTGGGCTTTTGAAGCTCCTCCCAGACTAAGAGGCATCGCATTGAACCGTCGGTGTTTGCTACTTCGATGGTGTGAGATTCGGAATCCGTCCAGTACAACTTATCTGTTGCCCAGTCTAAGGCTATGCCTGCTGGTGAAACTGGAAAAAGTTATTCTGATATATTTAGATATTCTATCGCTCAAAACAGATACATGTGATGTTTCAAGAGAAGTGTTTACTATTGTATTAAGGTAAACGATCGACTGAGTTAGGATAGGAGGCAGACACCTGGCAGCTTCGTCAGCTCTGAGAAGCAAAGTCCGTTGGCATACCGGAAGAAGAGAGCCAGATTTTTTAATGTTCTGGCGGACACAAAACATCACCGGATGTCGATTAATAATTAATATTTCATGTTAAATTCGAACGTAATTACTTACTTAAATTTGTGTGGACCAAAATTTTATGATCTGATCCATTCCAAAATGCTTTGTTTATGGAACTTCTATCCACATCTGTCCAATAGATAGTGTCTGTTTTTGAGTCCCATGCTATAGCTACGGCAGACTTTACTCCGCTTATTGGTATCACCTAAAAATATGTCTATGATACAACAATATTAAAAAAAGGCGTTAAGTATCATCAAAAATGGGTAACCAATCCGCAGTATATGCGAAACAGTGTGGAACGGTTAGGGTTGTCATCCGTCCGCCTTTTTTTGGTCCCGTCCGGACAAATTCTTATGTGTACGACCCGTCCTGCTTTTTAGTACACACGATATTGCATATTTTAAATAACTATTTTGATTTTGATACTATAAAAATTGTCTGTCATGTTAATTTTGAACCTATCCTAAGATATGGAATAATTTTTACGGTCAAAGCATTCATATAAATCGACCTTTTATGGTCCAAAAGAGAGCTCTGAGATGTATGCTTTAAATGTCGCAAAGAGAATTATGCCGTTGAAAATTTAGTTCTAATAATAGTTTAACTGTAACTGCCATGTATTTACAAGAAGCCTTACTATTCGTATTCAATAATCAACCTTTGTTTGAAAAGAATCTACCACGGGGTAACCATAGAATTAGAAATTTCAATTTTATACAGGGTGTCCCGAAAAAAGTGTGCAATATTCTACCAGCGGTTTCTAGAGCTTAAAATAGGAAGAAAAGTTTATATAAACATAGGTCGACAAACGTCCCCTAAGGGCGCTACGGTCTTTTAAAGGGGCTCCCCTGAAAATGGTTTTTCCTTAATATTTCCGAAACGTGTTGAGATAAAGACATAAAATTTGGTATTCTAGCCTAGTTTTTTATGCTGGATTTAAAAATATTAACAATTTTAGACAGTTTTGTTTGGAAGCGTATGTAACAGGGACAGACTCAGGTTATTTTAGCCCCAAAATTTTTGTGTGATTCTATTTTTGAAATTCAATTTTAGATTTTGAAAATTTAGGGTTTTTTACATAAAAAAGGTACTCTTAATAAATATCGACAAATTGTGCCATTTTTAACAAAATCAAACTAAAAAATGTGTCACATGATAGGAGATGTACTGCGATTTTAAATGAATTGTTAATTATACATAGTTAGCCATGTTAAGCTGACATTGTTAGCAGTGTAAAATTACTAGATTAAAATCAAAATTTTTATTAAATCGATTTAAAATGCCAGGATTTACAGACAGACTGACATGCATTTTGTGTACGGGTTTCGCAATGGCAGTTCATTGGCAGCGGTAAGAGAATATCAAAGAAGATTTCCCAATCGCATAGTACCTTTAGGCAGCAGCGGTGGCCGCAGTAGTAGACTCTTCGGTCTCCTGATCAGTCGCCGTGCGCTGTGCGGGTTCGAGTCCCGTCCCACGAGAAATTTTTCTCTTGGCTATGGATGTTGTGATTGTCCGTAGGTGGTAGACGGTCTCTGACTGTCGAACGTGGAGGTACCATCCGGTGGATCTCGTAGGCGGAGCCAGAATGTGTGCATGTTGCATTCACACGTGTTCCCTCGCCAGAGTCCGTGAGGAGTTTCCCCTTTCCCCTGTATCCCCCTATAGCCCCACGGTACCCAATGGGTGTTTAGGCCTTAGGCCTTCGTGGTAGTTGGAGTATAAAAAAACCTGGACGTCGAATGTTTACTGATATTCACCGGAATTTGTCAAATCATGGAAGTTTTCAGCGCATGCAGGGCTCATATATATATGTTTGAAAATAATCCGCAAATAAGCATACGAAATGTTTCAGAAAATATGGATATACCTTGATCAATAGTAAGAAAAATTTATGAATACCTATTCGATAGTTATCCTAAAAATAATAATTTTAGATAGGAAGAATGACAAGAATGCAAGGATTACATCCTTATCATTTTAAACGGGTGCAGCATTTAACGGAGGCAGATTTTTTACCACGAATCGAGTTTTGCCAGCGGATATTAGCAAATGAAAACACTATTCCTAGAATATTATGGTCGGATGAGTCAATATTTACTAGGAATGGTGCTTTTAATTTCCATAACTTGCATCACTGGTCAGATGAAAATCCAAAAGTTGTTCGCCGTACAAATTTCCAACATGGATTTTCATTAAACTTACGGGCAGGAGTAATTGTTGATCAAGTAATTGGGCCTATTGTACTTCCCAATCGTCTTAATTCAGAGGTGTATCTGAACGTTCTTCAGAATGAGCTCATGGATATAATACCATTGGATGTGCGCCAGCAGTTTCAAGAAAATATGTTTTTTCAACATGATGGCGCCCCTGCACATTTTGGACGCGATGTTCGAAATTGGTTGAATGTCAATTTTCCAGACAGGTGGTTAGGCCGAGGAGGTCCTATAGCATGGCCGCCACGTTCACCTGACCTAAATCCATTGGATTTCTATTTTTGAGGGTCATTAAAAGACCCAGTTTACTCGACTGAAGTAAATACTCAAGAAGATTTACTTCAATGAATCCATCAGGCTGCAAATGAAATAAGAAGAAAGAGGTTTCCCACTTTTCGGGCTACGCAATCATTAGTTCGTTGAGCGAGACTCGGTATCCAACAAAATAGGAATTTATTTGAACACTTATTGTAGAGCTAGTTTTAAGTATATCCAACTGTATGTCTTCTTTTTTAAACAAATTTCAATTTCGTTCGGAGAAAAAATTTATTTCTTTTGTTTTTGCCTAAATGTTAGCTATGTTGCAATAGAAATATGTATTTATGTAATATTTACCAATTATTAAATTAGTTTTTTCGTTGCCATGGTTAATTATTCAACAATTCATTTAAATTCGCAGTACATTTCTTATCATGTGACAAATTCTTTAGTTTGATTTTAATCAGAAATGGTACAATTTATCGATATTCAATAAGAGTACCTTTTTATGTAGAAAACCCTAAATTTTCAACTTCTAAAATTGAATTTCAAAAATAGAATGACAGAACAATTTTGGGGCTAAAATAAGCTGAGTCCGTCCCTGTCACATACGCTTCCAAACAAAACTGTCTAAAATTGTTAATATTTTTAAATCCAGCATAAAAAATTAGGCTAGAATACCAAATGTTATGTCTTTATCTCAACACGTTTCGGAAATATTAAGAAAAACCATCTTCAGGGGAGCCCCTTTAAAAGACCGTAGCGCCCTTAGGGGACGTTTTTCGACCTATATTCATATAAACTTTGCTTCCTATTTTAAGCTCTAGAAACCGCTGGTAGAATATTGCACACTTTTTTCGGGACACCCTGTATATACAATACATAGTCTCACTTTAACAGAAAGTAATGAACGACCAAGGTGCGACGGTGTTCGTACCGCGTACTGTACATAACATTTTTTCTATTATGGTAGCTATGTCAATTTCAAAACTCTTATGTTCCGTCAAGAGCGGATTCAGGGTCATGACAATCAAGATCGACCATCCAAAGCCACCCTCTCCCCAGTGACCACCAGTGCGCCCCCTCTGAAGACAGTCTAAGTCCGCCACTGTGACTAGACGCCCCTCTCCCTTGACTCTAAGGCTGGATGTGCCTCAGCTTTAAGAAAGTTATTTTTGGCTATGACTACAGCGCTGACTCCAGCTTTTGTACTTTAGGAGATAGCAACCCTAAGCAAGGCAGGACTTCATCAGTGGCACGCTAACACTTGATAAACCTCCTGAAAATTTATTGAAGCCCATAATAACCCTACTTATATTTCCTCTTATTTGTAGAAGTTGTGTGGCACGCATACCTTTTATTGGGTGCGTTTGTGAGACGAAGTCACTTAGCATTGGTACATTCTTTTTTATGCTGATTCAGCTGCGAAGACATGCCTAAATTCAGAGCCACCGCTAGTGCTATAAGGAGCTCAAAAACACCTTGTTAATATGATTTTTGACCTGCTCCAGATTAGTAGAATTGAAGAAAATTCTGGCACCCTGGGAACAAAGTAATGGTTGTACCAGCTAGTTCTGTTTGTACAAAGACAGAGCTAGAGTGGGAGGAAGAGGCCTAGCGGGTCTATCTGACAGGCTCAACGCGCCGCGGATCATGGAGGAGAGCTCTAAGGAGTAAAGACCGTTGGCATAGCTGAGAGCCAAATCACTGACCTCCCGTCGGGTGTGAAAGGGTGCCGAGGCCGTCCCTTAGACAACTGTCATAAATCGGTCGGAAAGCCTCCTTTGATTATGGACAGTGTAATCGAGGAGAGCATCCCAAACATCTGGCAGAACTCGAGGCTCAGTTTTATCCTAGACTTGTACATCTTAAGAAGGTTATGTGGTGAAAAGTGCTTTTCAGTCCTAGGCAAATAATCCAACGATGTCCCAGCAGCTTTCGCGGTTGACGAAATGTGTTTATGCCAACTCTCCAGCTCAGCAGCAGAGATCTGCTTGGCACTATGAATGCGTGTGCGTAAAGTGCTGTCAGCAGCACACCTGTGGATCGGATTGCTCATACAGGAGAAGAGTTCGTTGATATAATTATAATAAACCGATTCCTGGAGAACACCCACGTTCACATTTTGGGATGAAGAGGAGAACCGGTCAATTAATAGGGATATCTTGCGGTTGGAGAGGAACTCACCAGCAAAACGTCTCTGAGAGGCCATACGACGGAAGTTTGTAAAAGTTTACCTTTTCCATAAAGTGTCTCCAAGGAATTACAAACCCGATAATTAATCGAATTATGCTATAATTTTAAAACTTCTAATTCATTCCTTACCATTTCATACTGATTTGGAGCATTACCATCCAAATACTTAATCCTCAGGTCTTTCTTTCTTGCAAATAATAGGAATTTGTCTGGTTTCTGACAGGTTTTCTTGTCGGATTTAAGTTTCTGTCCTAAGTCACATACGCAAGCATAACTTTTTCTGTTGGGCAGACATAAGTGCGCACATCCTCCATTATTATCACCACAACGGTTTTTGTATTTTGGCTGCCGTTGTGGGTGATAGCTGTAATGACATCAATTCTTTAATGTCAATGAGATATTGTTTAGGGATTTTCTGAAGTCTTGATCTGAATTGGAGACGATGGCGACGCTAATGTTCCCTAAACACTTTGTAAACGATGAAAGGAGAATGTCAAGCATATTTTCTACTTGAATACTGAAATATAAGTCTCAAATAATGAAGTTTAAATGCTTCTAGAATAATGTTGAACTATATAATATCCAAAATGAGTCAGTTCGACAAGACGAGCCGATTACATGATGTTACCTGTGTATATCCATAGGAAAGTGTAGTTGAGAATGAACTGGTTTCAAACCAGCTCCAGTGATCTTGTTGGCTGTAGATATCGATTTGGTATGCCAGTCTGTCCAAAAAAGAGCATCTTCAAAGATTGTAATGGCAAAAGGATGAGGCAGTCCCTTGCTTACTACTTTTCTTCTGTGGGACCCATCAAACATTGCCGTTTCAATAACGTTATGTTTAGCGTCTGCCCAGTAGATCTGGTTCATTGTGTAGTCGATGGTCAAACCTGAAAGATAATATAATAGCTAATTTTTTCTCATTTTATTTCTAGTTAAAAATCCTTGGAGCAGGGGGTTTATGTAACATTTGGGGTGAGTTGCATGAACAGAAAATAATGTCATTTGACTCTGTTGCTACGCTGTCATCAGTTTGTAAAGGATTATGTTATGCACAAAAGTAGGCACATACATGTCTAACAAAAAATTAAATGATCCACTTCCTCCCCTTGAGAAGCGCACATGATCGTTGCGATGACCAATCCTGCGTGAATGGCGATATTGGCCTTTACCTAGCACAGTGCACGCAGGCTACAGTGTCCCTACTGTGGGAGATATTTTTAAAGGTAAATATACGGAGACATTTATAATGAGTGAAATATGCCTAATATGTGCATAGAATTATTGAGTTTAGAAGCGTATGCATAAACCAACGTCAAAAAAGTACACCGTTCCCCAACCCCTGCAGCCCCTAACCTTCAATGTTTAACCCCAACAAACATGTTTGAGAACATGATCAGGATCATCCGAAACGTCGAAAAACGATGGTTGGGCAATTTTTTTTTTTTCGTTTTTGGCCGGTTATAAGATTATCGGACAGACCGATAGATAGACCGACGAAAAGAGTAATATGGCTTTTCGTGATGTCCATGTCATATAACATATAGAGAATTTGTATTTTCGTGTCGTATACATTCAAAAGTCATAAACATTACATTATTTATTACAAGGGATGATTTACCAAAAATCATCTGGGCGAAACTTGCATTTCTTCCAAAGAGGCCAAGAAATGAAATAGCTTTTCAATAAGGTCGTCTATGTACTTCTTTCACCTAGGATGAATACTCTCCACAGTAACCCTATAAACAAAATGCATCCCAGACCTTTTTAAGTATTTTACTCTGAACTCTTCACATGTTGGAATCGAGCAGCGACCCGTGCATCATCCTTTGTCAAATCTTAAGTGGAATACTAGGGATTAAGAAGTCTCAATTTTGTTTGGCTTATTATAAAGTAATCAACCGCGATCTACAATATCGACATACCATTTGGCCAGAAGACGGATTCCATAATGATACTCTTTCTATTAGACCCATCCATCTCAGCTTTCTCAATCTTTGGATTGGGCCCATAGTCTGTCCAAAATACCAAGGCCTCGCCAGGATGTACAGCAATGGCTCTAGGTTTATCTACTTCGCTTGCGGCTATAATTGAGCGACGTCTGCCATCTAGGGTGGCCACTTCAATTCTCCTGGTGCCGGAATCTGTCCAAAAGATCAAATCGTGGATCCAGTCTAAAGCGATACCGCCGGGTGATTCCAAGCCGGATCTAACAATAGCTAGAAGACAGCAAGAACATAGTTTATAATATGGATATACGACCCCCTTCCCTCTTCAGTTGGCCCAACTATTTAAATCTTAGTTTTTGTTCTTATCAAACACATAATAAAAATGTAGCAGGGTGTTATAGGTTTAAAATATTAACAATGAATATTTTGATAATATATAGTAGAAAACACTCCCTAATCAAATTTGCAGCATAAAAATAACACATGTTGCAATTACAGCATATCAACCTATTTTCATTTCAATGCAA
This sequence comes from Acanthoscelides obtectus, assembly GCA_963669975.1. NCBI lineage: Eukaryota > Metazoa > Arthropoda > Insecta > Coleoptera > Chrysomelidae > Acanthoscelides > Acanthoscelides obtectus. Next base: position 49,396,332 of record CAVLJG010000008.1, read on the forward strand.
AATAAGTCTATAAAGCATATGTGGCTGTGAAAAATAAAAGCCATGACAATTGTTTTTATTAATCACAGCTGTCAGAATACGTTTAAAATAGTTTTGGGTAGTTAAGGTTTTCAAAATGGGTAGAAGAAAGGTTATTAGTGAGAAAATTCGGTTACTGATAATTAAATTTTTTAATTCTGGGAAATCAAACTCAGAAATTGCAACTTTGTTAGACTTATCGCGGTACAGTGTGAGAAATATTGTTAGAAGATATAACGTAACTGGTTCAGTTAATATTAAGCCACGATATGTGAAAAAAAGTAATATCACAAATGCCGACCGAAGAGCATTAAGAAGAATAATCGTGAAAAACAGGCGTGCCAATTATTTACAATTAAGTGCTCTGTGGAGTGACGCTGTTGGAAGGAGAATTTCGAGGTCTACAACTCATAGAGAGGCCCACAAACTGAGATTTGGCACTTGCAAGGTAAGTTTTCTTATAAAGAAAAGTGAAGTAAAAACCCTAAAGTTGCACAACTTGTTTATAGGCCAAATAAAAGCCACTATTAACTCCAGTGCAAAAGAAAAATCGGCTTAGATCGGCTAAAGAACATAGACAATGGACACCTCAACAATGGTGTGCAATACAATGAAGTGATGAGGCCCGATTCGAAGTTTGTGTTGATGACAGTCGCAGTAGAGTTATTCGCAAAAAAATGAAGCATTCCATGTTGACTGTCTGAAGAGAAAAGTGAAATTTCCAGCATCCATTATAGTCTGGGGCAGTATGTCATCAAAAGGAGTAGGAAAACTTCATTTTATTGATGGAAATGTGGACACAAACATAAATTTGGCAATTTTAGAAGAATCTCTTTTACCAGTGTTGTTTTTCACCAATTTTTTGCCAAAACTTGGTTAACACTATGCCCCAAAAAATTTCAGCCGTAATAAAAAATAAAGGTGATGTTACCCAATGGTAATCTTTCAATTGTTGCTTTGTTAACTTCGCGCATTTATTCGCACATTTTTTATTTGTTCAGATTTTCTATTAGTTATAGGTCTAAGTGATTTCAAATATATATTTTTACGACTAGAGTGTATCTAAAATGTTTTTGAGAAAATAAATTGTTTTAGAAGTAAATAGTTTCGTCATGTTTAGTTTATAAAGGTATATTTTGGTACAAATCTTGAAGTGGGCCAACTGAAGTGGGAAGGGGCTCGTACATACAAAATAATATTATAGGTGATAGCCATATGTTTGCAATTCCTGTGGTTTTTATTATCATGCAAGATTAGCAATCGTCTTGAAGCTTTTCACTCAGGGGCGAGGCTTACTATGCAATCCCAGGACGTCTTATTTATGAAATATATTTTCCTATTATGATGTTGGTGTGTTGTATGTAACTACAAAAATGCACAGTTTTGGAAAAAAATGTGTTCTACCTGTTATATTAGTTCCATTGATATATGCACGCCAGATAGTATCCTGCGATACATCAGTCCAAACTATAAAGCCCTTCTCGTAGTGGTAATCCAAAGAGATGGCGTTATGAAGACCTTTTATTATTGAGATGTATTTGGTATTGCTTAAGGAAACCTGTAATAATAACAGATTTGAAATTTTTACAGAAAACTTTCCGATGTGTACAACATAATATGATATAAACTACCCGTATGCAGTGATGCACGTATACAAGCAACTTGTAACTAGTATGACTATCACACTTCTAAATTGTGAAAGTATCTACATCTCTCTCTCTCTCTCTTTCTCTCTCTCTCTCCATAAATATCTAATCTATCCTATCAATCCTCCCCCCCCCGTAAAAAATAACTTTCTAGAGGCGTAACTGGTAAATATCAAAGAAGTATATGGAAGAGATGAACGTTTGTGTGATACTTCATTTTCGATTTACTTAGATAATCGATAAGACCATTTATCAGCCCTCGTCGTTTCATACAGACTGACTGAACTTGTTATAAATAGTACACATTTCGAGAAAGACAGACTTACCTGTCTGATATCAACTCTGTTGGCGAATAAAAGAGTTGGTGGTGCACCCAAAGCTTTACAGGTTCTCATATCCGGCCTCAGAACATAGCCCGTCATACAACCACACTTGAAGCTTCCTATGGTATTATTGCATGTTTGTGAGCAGACTGGATCGGTGGCGAAAAGACATTCATTGATATCCTCACAACTGAAATGAAAAGACCAAGGCGTCATGTAAGACAAAGCTTAAGCAATGATTAATGTAGTATTTGAGAGGACTAAAGCATGAATCACACTATCCCAGGAAAAACAGCTCGCAATAATGTTGTGAATGTATTTTATTGAGATATAATTTCATTGGTACTTTAAAGTGAAAAACCTTAAGGGGTATTTATTATAAAAAACACGAGAGTAGAAGAGAAAAACTGATGAGTCACAACTGAAAAGCTAGAGAACCTCCATTCAATTTTTCATTAAACCACACCCTTGCTGAGTGAGCTATGTCTCAATTGACATCTCGTTACCATGCATTACTGCGTGTCTAACTGTTCAGGTACCAATGCTAATAAAATCTGGGATGCGTTAAAGCCTTCCTACACAACAAAACGAGTGCAGACGTTATCTTACATTTACTACTTATTGCCTTGATTACCGCCTATAAGTATCTGAGCAGATACGCGTGATTCCAAAACTTGCCTGTATCCATTCTTTGCCAACTGGTACCCATTGAAACAGGAGCATCCCTTCTTCCCATCAGCAGTGGTGATACACAGTTGTTCACACTTGGTGTCCCGTTCGCACTCTCTGCTTTTGGGACAGTTATGTTCATCCTCGCCTTTTGGACAATCTTTTTGCCCATCGCACCTGTACTTTTTGTTGATACAGAATTCTATCGCCGTATTATTGCCATACCCGCTGCAGGGGAATTTGGAAGCGTCGCATTCTATCTCGCACTTGGCTTCGTCTTCACCGTTGGGACAGTCTTCATTGCCATCACATCGCCAGGTTTTCTGGATAAGAGAAATAATGTTTAATCTACGAAGATTGATCCCCATGCTCCAACAGTGACTCCCTTGCAATTAACATAGATGTTAAATATTACGAGTATGTATGACTACTGAGAAGCACTCCTCTACCACACATAACCTGTTGTTCAATTGAATTTTGTTTCTTGGTAAATGTTCCAATTTTAGAAATATTATTAAATTACTGGGGCCACAATTGACAAACGCTTTGGGTAATTAACCAACTCAAAGCCTGCTTGTTGTATCATGTGTATCAAAGCAATGCAAAAGGTACGGCTAGGAGCATTATATTCATAAGGCAAAACTCTACTTCTTAACTTCTTCCAAAGTTTCTCCTTTAAAAGTGTGACATGACAAGAAGATCTGTGTATTTTCTGAGAAACTGTTTGACAGTTTATATAATACAAGCGCTTTTGGAATAAATATCAAGATGCTAACATCTGGAAGTGGTCCGAGCCACCATCAAGTTTACAGCGTTTCGACGAACATTTTATACTGAAAACGGGGGAAACGCCACATAGAGGCACATAAAAATGAACAAGAATGGTGCTAGTAAAAAGTCAAATCATCAGATGGTAAATAGGCAAGCTACATTACATATTTTTCTCGAATCGCTACCAATCGATATATGAATATTTACTCTTATTAACGGTTTCCGTACTCAGCTCCAATCTCAGCAAATTCTTAATAAGATGAACTTTAAGTTATTATCGTTTTGTTGATAAAACTAACTAACAAATTTAATTGTGGTCGTCTTAGCTAATTAACTAATAAATATAAATAAACGGCTAATTACGTCTCACTAACTAAAGGCAACTACGACCAATTTTGACACAAAAGTAACTAGCAGTTTTATCATTGAGTTTGCTCAATATGTTTTTGCAATTCTACACGTCCGACTTGTAACACGATATCATGCACTATGACTATATCAGAAGAAAAGGCATACCATTCACTATAATATTTTGATGAAATTCATAATCTTTTTTTGGAAACATTTTATAACGGCTCTTTGTTCAAAGGGGTTCATTTCTTTTATAATCTTTGCCACGCATCAACAAAGGAGTCAGAGACGGAACATAGCGATCAATCTATACAATAATCTTAAATTAATGACTTAAATTTTGCAATATGTATAAAAGAGGAAATGAGATTTGAATACATAATAGAGATACTCAAGATTATAATTAATCTTGCTGTATTCCGAGATTACTAGAAATGGGGCAAACACTCAAAGGCTTATTCTATTTTGTCCATTGACGATTCTTGAACCTATAGGGCGAGCTTATCGAGAAATAATACTTTTTATCAATGGAAAATGACATTTGAACCCTCTTAGTCTCCAAACATAGTTTGAAATTATTTGTCCTTCCAGGTAGAATGGATGTCAAAATATCCATGTCAGTTGAATATTCAAATACACAGAGGTCATTCTTCATCGACTTTCATTCAGCAACTTCAGTGTGGTTGCTTGTAAGTCTTTAACATGAATATATCGAGATCATTGTGATTGACGAGAGGGATCTGACTTACACACTGCTCAATCTTATCTAGGTTATTTTTGCGGCGCCTTCCAGGATTATTAATTTGCACAACTGCAGGGAAAAATCGGATAACGAACCAAGATCACCTGTAGGTAGTTATTTCGAAGATTTTTCATGGACATGTTATTTTTCCTTAGGAAAACTTATATTTTCGAAAATTTGGCTCGCCTTGTACCTCCGAAACAAAATGGTTAATTAAAAATCGGTAAAGATCAAATTGTTATTAGATTTGAAGAATTGCTTCTTAAACTTTTGCCATATAAATTCAAGAAACATCGTGTATACGTCATTGTCTGTGTGTGAAATGCAACTGTCTAAAGAAAGTCCACTTTAGCTTAAAATGTTGAGGTCTTTGTTTTTAGGATAGTACATTGTTCAAGTAGAAAAAAACGAAAAATGATTACCAAAATACAAGCCCCATTATTGCAAGTAAATTCATCAGGTGCACATGTTTTTGTAACGTTGTAATCACAGTTTGCTTCATCTTCATTATCTTCGCAGTCCTGTTGCTTATCACATCGATACCTCTCGGGAATGCAGTTTCCTCTGTTACACCTGAAACAGTGTATTATAAATTGAAACGGAAATTTAAATAAGAATAGTCAAATAGAATGGCGTGCATCATTTATTCGAGATAGTTTAATGGCTTATACGACCATTGGCGAGAAAACGGCAGATGCACCACACGCAAGCTTTACTCACCACCTCTGAATCTTTACTTTGCTCAATTAAACATTTGTCCAACAATATCTATGTTCAGAATTTTCTGCGACTGGTTTGCAATGAGTTATTTCCCTACCTTGAATGAATGAATGAATAACGAGATTAGAGGCATACCGGCCACCATGAGGAGCCGGCGCATAGGCCAGATATATGGGTCCTTATGCAAGCCTACATTCACTAAGCCCCAAGCTCCGCCCTCTTAGCAAAGTTGAGTCTAGCCCTAAGTCCTAGCTTTTTAATATTCTGGAGGTCCAAAGTGTTATACCCCAATATAGTCTGCTTGTAGTAGCTGTGAGCCTCACAGAGACATAAAACATGGCCGAGGATTCTTGGTCTACCCCACAGCGTTCATACATGGGATCCTCAGTCACCTCCATCACATTTAGGTGGCCGCTCAACATATTATGGCCAGGCAACAGTCCCACCAACAACCTTAGGACCATCTTTAACACTGCGCCCTTCAATGAGCTCCCTTGCCTAACGGAGATTTCTTAAGATGCTTCCCCATATCTGAGAGTTTTGTCTAGCAATTCACTTCTCCATTTTCATCCTGACTCTTTGTGCGGGCACCTCTAGGGCTAGCTCAGTACCAACAACCTTGCTCGCTGATCCTACTTCCGCAAGAGCGTCCGCCATATCATTACCCTTTATCCCAGCGTGGCTCGCTACCCACGATAATGATACCGGATGCCTCGCTGCTAGACAATCCTTGCCCAGCAGGCCAGGAGCCTCCCTTTGCAGCTCACCTACGATAAAAGTGTGACCCTTGATTCCAGAGTCGACTACTCTCGCCTCTCCGTGGACCGCTTGATCCAACGGTGGGACATCCAGCAGAGCCTCGATTGAACTATTTTCCTACCAAACATATATTTGATCACCAGAACTGTTCTTACTTGAATTCTCCTTGAACGCAGCTTCCAGGTATTTTAGGACAATCATCTTCATCACTCCAATCTTCACAGTCGTCATCTCCATCGCATTTGAATTCCTCTTTAATGCATTTATGAGAAGCACATTGAAACTCATTGTTCTCACAAGTGGGTGGTATTATTTCTGAAATATTGGATATAAAATTAAGTAACAAAAAAATTGAGCCAGTGATATCACAATTATGCATTTTGCCAAATGACTGACTGAGTATGCTATTACGAGTAGTAGCTCTATACTCGTACAATGAAAGGTCAACATTTAAATATACAGGGTGTTTAAAATTCGACCCTCACCATTGGGATCTCGGGAACTGTCAGAGTTACGGAGCCGCTTGAATGAGGGTAAATTAACAAATTGCCGCTTAGAAAGTTTCGAAATTCGAAGTACGGGGAGAGACGGAAAAACCGAATTTTTTCAAAATCATTTTAATTTGTTCTTGACTTTATTTGGAATGGGTTTTGAAAATAAATTGCACATTAACCACTTTTAGTCCTCTACAAGTTGGCATAATTAGAATTTCAATATGACGTTTCGTCTCTTGTCCTCCAGCATCAACTTTATTTTTTCTTATGGATCCTATATTGGATTTTTGCACATATGAACAGTTTTTGATTAAAAAATGTCAAATACGTCAAAAATTGATGTTGCCAAACATTGGCTTTCCAGAAAAGCAGAATTTCCTAGGTAGGTTTTGAAATCATAAGACAATCATTTATTTCGTATACCCGATTTATCCCAAAACCACTTTTATTTTTCCTGACGTCATTTGAGATGGGATTTCAGAATAAATTACATGTTATCGTTTTTATTTATTTTCCTCTACAAGATGGCGTACCTACTCAAATTTTCTATTCAAAATTCCTTCTTTCGACTTCCATCACCAACTTTTTTTTTCATATGCAGCTCTAAATTCAGGGACGTATTTCCTTAATTGGCCATGGATTTGTTTTAGGATGAACATAAAAAAGCATGGTGGAACACCCAAAATGAAAATTTTATTGATGATAATAGCGACAATAATCATGAATAAGCAGAGGTAAATCATAGCAGATGTTCAAAATGTTGTCCGTTATGTTCTTCTCTCTACCTTGTTCACTGCACATTTATTTTTCTTCTTCTTAGTATTCCAAACTCTGTTGCTACGTTCACTTTGGGGTCTGGCCTGTTAGTCGAATTAAATGAAATATGAGCCTACCTAGAGGCTGTTTTTCTGGAATAACTAAAGTTTGGTAGTTTTTGGAATCAGAATTAAAAATTGTATTCATCTGAGCAAAAATCCAATGTAACGTCTATAAGAAAAAACAAAGTGTTATTCCTAATTTCTCACCAACATTTCAGAACCAACAACAAATCTAGCGATATCGCATTTTCACTTAAACATTGAATCACGACTTTCTGTTGCTTATCCTAAACCCTATACAAAAATTTATTCAGATAAAATCATTTCTATCAGTTTTTTTCTCTGATACTAAATATGAAATATCATTTCCCATACTACTGGAGAAAAAAAGAAATAAAGTACCAAATAGGATGAACGCTTACTCAACCGTCCTTTAAAATTGTATAAACATTCACATAAAATATTGTTCAAGTTCATTTTCAATATTAAAACGGTAGAAAGACGCAATATATATTAATGTTGCATAAATAATATATTAGATCTTAATTTTAAATTCTTTAAAGGTGTATCACATACCGCAATCAATTTCATCTGACCCATCCGTGCAGTCAATATGGCGATCGCATTTCCAGCTCAGCGAGATACAGCTAGTATCAGTGCATTCAAATTCATTCTCGTTGCATCTGTAAATATAAAAAATATTTCATAACTTTGGTAATATAAATAATTGAAGACAAATGCATACCCAAACGTTGTACAGTTCTCGTCAGAAAGATCTTTACAATCGTTGTCATTATCACACAGCCATTGTTTCGGAATGCAAAGCCCGTTCGTGCACCTGAATTCGTTTTCTGTACAGTTGGATTTAAAATCTGTAAAAGTAACAATTAATTGTATTATAAATATTGCACCCTGTGAGAACTCCGCTCAACTGAATATCAAAGCATAGGCTAAAAAGCCCACTTTCGTTACACAGGGTGTTTCAGTTTATTGTTGCATAACTTTAAGATTCGATAGAACTTTTAAAATTAATGCATAAAGTCTATATAAACATGGGTCGAAAAATGCGTGGCTTCCGAAATACAGGGTGTTTAAATTTACTTTCTAAAATAGTTTTTTTTAAATATTTCGAACAATATTTTATGTATAACAGTGAAAATTGGTATACAAGGGTATTTTGGTACGACAAAACGATACATGGGCATACTAGCATACTGTAGCCGCTAGAGGGCGCTCTCTACTGTACCTGTAGTGTATTAAAATGACCGAAAAATTTTTCTTGGTGCATTTTTTTGCTTTTTGAATAAAAAAACTGATTCTTCGCACTTTTCAACATAAAATAGCTCTCATGTGAATTTTCGTTATAGTTAGCCGTTTTTGAGATATTTCGATTTTTAAGGTTCGGCGCATTTTTAATTATTTATGATAAAATAACATAAAAAAGTCAGTATCTCGATAATTTTTACAAGTAGGCTCTGCCTGCAAATATTTTTGAAATTGAAAGCAGAATCAGGTTAAACGTCAATTAGTTGACAGTTAGTTTTGTTGTCTGTTGAAACCTGAAACGTTTTTTTGCAATTGAAAGTTTTATAAAAATCCCATTTTTATTCTCCAATCAAGAGTTAGCGGATATTCATTTTGTGTATGGCTTTGTAAATGGAAACGCAGCAGAAGCAGCCAGAGAATACGCACGAAGATTTCCAAACAGACGACATCGAACTCGCTCAGTATTTGTAAGAGTGCATCGCCAAATAATTGAAAATGGTTTTGGAAATCTCCAAAGGAATCAAAACATAAATGTTCGTCAGCGCAGATTTACCCGTATGATTCTGCGTGAGTTTGATAGAGATCCGACCACAAGTTTTAGGAGAGTTTCTGGTGCCTTGGGAATTTCAGCAAGCCATGTTCACCGTGTTCAGTGGATTCTTGATAGAACTGATAATAATATGGAGTTTTTAAGTAACGTTTTATGGACCGATGAGTCATGCTTCACTAGACGTGGAGTGGTAAATTTTCATAATCAACATATTTGGTCGCATGAAAATCCGCATGCAGTTCGGGAAAGAAATTTTCAGCATGAATTTAGTGAGAACGTGTGGATTGGTATCTACCATAATCGACTATTTGGACCCTACCTTTTGCCTGCAAGGTTTAATGCTGCGACCTTCTTGGAATTTTTAAAGGCTGAACATGCAAATATGTGGGATGATGTTATGTTAGATTTAAGAAGATTGGCCTGGTTCCAGCTTGATGGTTGTCCAGCTCATTATTCGAGAATAGTTAGAAACTGGCTGGACGAAAGTTATCCAGAAAGATGGATCGGCCGTGGAGAACCAGTCGCCTGGCCTCCACGATCCCCTGACCTAAATCCATTAGATTTATTTGTGTGGGGATTTCTAAAATAAAAAGCGTCCAGTAACCACAAGAGATAATAGCTAATAGACAGAATCAGGAATGTATGTGATGAAATACGACGTTATTTGAGTAATGCTATACCACGTTCGATCATTCGTAGATGTGAATTGTGTATTGAACCATTGGGTTTACATTTCGAGCAACTACTTTAGATTTTGTATGTTTGTCCTAACTATCCAATAGCATTTTAGTTGTAAATAATTAATTTAATTTGTTAAAAATAATATTGGAAAATTAAACAAATTAATATTCTGTTTTTTGTGTTTATTTGGAGTTAGGAAATATTGCTGTGTTTAAAAACAATATCTAAACGATGATCTTAATTACTTGTAATGCCCAAATCAAAATTGTAAAAAAATATTATTTTCCCATAAATAATTAAAAATGCATCCAACCTTAAACATCGAAATATCTCAAAAACGGCTAACTATAACGAAAACTCACTGGAGAGCTTTTTTATGCAGAAAAGTGCGAAGAATCAGTTTTTTTATTCAAAAAGCAAAAAAATGCACTAAGAAAAAAATTTCGGTCATTTTAATACACTACAGGTACAGTAGAGAGCGCCCTCTATCGGCTACAGTAAAACTATGCAAAGGGTTCGTTTTGTCCTACCAAAAAACCTTTATATACCCATTTTCACTGTTATACATCAAATATTGTTAGAAATATTTAAAAAAAAACTGTTTTAAAAAGTAAATTTAAACACCCTGCATTTCGGAAGCCACGAATTTTTCGACCCATGTTTATATCGACTTTATGTATTAATTTTAAAATTTCTATCGAATCTTAAAGTTATGCAACAATAAACTGAAACACCCTGTATACAACTCCTCTAGGCATTTAAATAAATAAGTGCATGAGAATAATACTAAATAAAGATAAATATACTCCAATTAGGCAAATGCTTAGCAAATTAAAATGGCTCAATGTAAAAATTTTTATCAAATATCTTGTAATGATATTCATTTATAAAGTAAAAAATAATATATTTCAAGTCTAATTTAACATCATCAAATGTTGACCATCATTTACATAATAGCAGAAATAAAGATGACTTCCATTTAATGACCAAAAAGTATAACATATGCTACAAATCTGTATTCCATCAAGGGTTGATTGAATATAATAAATTATTCTCAGAGATAAAAGACCAGAAAACTTTGACAAAATTTAAAGTAAAATTGAGAAATCACTTGTTAAATCTACAATTATAGGTTGCCTAGCATTTACATCATACACCATATGGCTTGAATTTACTAGTTCTAAGTTGTTTACAATTATTCTGTTTATGTAGCCAAATGTGTTAAATAAATCTTTCTACTACTACTACTTAAGTTTATTGGATCCGAGATTAAGCCTTTTTTAAAATGTGTAATCAAATGGATAGTGCTATCTTCTACTTTCTCTTCTGTATACTCCCCTTTTTTGTATTTTGCTTTTTTTATAGTTATTTTTGTGAATACGTACTGCAATTTGTTTCATCAGATAAATCTCCACAGTCATCGTCTCCGTCGCAAAGCCAATCCTTGGAAATACATTTTATTGTCCTTGGACACATAACATAGTTTTTGGACTCGTCGCAATCTATAGTATGTTGCTCTAGATCTGTACAGTCTAATTCATCTTCGTTATCACCACAGTCGTTTTTACCATCACATCTAAAAAGGGACATTTATTTTATTATTCTCTGGAAGCAAACATTTGGAGCAACCTGGTCAAGTTTTCTGAAGATATGTTGAGGGCGCCGACAGAAACTTGCTAAAATCGTTTTTTTTTTTAACATCAAACCATCCACGTTTGAAAAATATTCTTTAAATCAATCTTGTGTAACAAAAATAGATTTCAATAACTCTTAAATAAGTTTAACTACCCTGACTACGTCCAAAATATTATGCATGGACAAGAGAAACAACTGAGATCCGAGATTTGATCTTTGGAGTATACCTAAGTGGTGTTTGAATTCTAGTGTATTGTTTACACGCTTACACGTGGTGTAGGCGATGTTTAAGATTAACATCGAATGCGGTATATAATTAATCTAGTTAAAAATCCTGGATTATTATGTAGTTCAGTGGCATACTATTTCTTACCTCTCTTCTCTTTTTATACAAATACATCTTACATCGCACAGCCATTCATCAGTTTTGCACCTTTTTTCACAGTCTGATTCCGCCGCTATATGGATATTTTCTTCCAATTCATCATTTTCTGGCCTAACAGGAATCCTGAAAACAATGATTTGATGAAGAGAAAAAAAGGTATTGCAAGGCGCTTTAGAAAATGTTGTTGTTCCATCGCAAGTTTGGAAGACTAACCTACATTACCTATACTTAGAAACGTAAGCCATACCTTTCATCGTCGTAATCATTAATTCGACTAAGTGGATACCGGCCTAGGAAAGGTGGTTCTACATAGTCTACTGGTGGTAGTCCTTTACCTATCAGAAACCCCAAATCCAGGGGGTACTTTCCTATGGCCACTGTGTGCCTTGAACGACCCTTTAAAAATTAAAATAAACATAAAACATATTCTACGAGTGGTATCAATATACATTTTGATGCAATGTATATCAACAAACGTTAATTCAATAGTTTAAGTAACTATTAATTGTATTAAAGATACTACATGTATATACCTATATAAGGTAATTCAACAAATTTTGAGTTACAAAGCTTTTATGTTGACTATACCAGTGTAAAGTTAGTAGTGAATCAACAGAAGTCATGAGATATTTGCAATTTTGTGAAATTTCGAAAAAAACGGGATAATGAACTTTCAATCGCAATTACAACTAAACCATTAGATTTAGGGCTGTGATTTTTTCTGAGATGAGCCAGATATTTAGTTTTAGCAATGGTTATGTCACTATTTAACAGAGCTCATGAGAAATCAACGCAAACAATCTTAAATTCATTTTTTTGTGAAAAATCTATTCCATCCCTCAACTTTGGAGGACGGTAAAAAAAATGAGGTTGTATTTCATTATTCATTTTATTGGAAAAACTATATCATTCCATGTAAAATAAATCCTGAAAATGTCTGCTTGCTACGATGAGTGTATCATGCCACATTCGTTGTTTTGATGCGATAAACGTAAGAAACGGGATAGAATCCTTACCACAAGTACAGAACCTACTGTGTTTAGCAGCTCTCGAAGGTGGGTATCTACATATACATGTAAACAAGAAATTATATTTTACGAGCTACAGTCCAAACGACTTGATGGAGAATGACATATGACGTACTGTTAGATTCGTCCTAGCCAAATCAGCTTAATGAGCATGGGCATTAAACTCGGCATTCCAGGTGCGGGAGAGTTTAGTCTTCGGTCCAACCGAAATTACTAAGTTAGGTAAGTCCAGCGCTGACTTTGTATTTAACGTTTGGCATCTGAATAGAATCATGTCATATTCTCCGCGAGATTATGCAGAAATGCATTACTATTATGGTGCTGCGCTAGGAAATGCTCGAGCAGCTGCTCGCATGTATCGGGAGTATGGAGCTAGGAGCGCCGAGCATACGCCAAGAAGAAGTAGAAGATATGATAGAAGTAGCTGAGAGAGATCCCCTATAAGCACCAGAGCCATTGCCCGAAACACACTTCAGCGCACACAAAACTACGCTCAGAGAACATCCATCCTTACCATGTACAAAAATTACAACAACTGCTTCCAAGCGACTATGCACAACGGGTTGAATTTTGTGAGAATATATTGAGAAGGTGCGAAGAGGATGAAACTTATGGACAGATAACTTTAACCGAAATGAAATATTCAACATGCACAATTTCCATTCATGGAGCGTGGAAAATCCACACACTATTCGCCGACACAGCTTTCAACGTCAGTTCGGCGTTAATTTATGGGCTGGAGTACTCAGCAAAAAATTAACTGGACCATATGAATTGCCCGCCAGGTTGAATGGTCAGTCACATCTTGCTTTTCAACAAAGCAGTTTGCATGATCTGCTAGACGATATACCTTTGGACGTTCGACGCCGCAGGTATTTTCAATGCTATGGTGCCCCATGGCACTTTGCACGGGATGTACGGCATTACTTAGACAGTGCCTTTCCTGGGCGTTGGATAGGTAGAGATGGACACATAAGATGGCCTACAAGGTCACCCGATTTAAGTCCTCTAGATTTTTTTAGAGGGGATAATCTATACATCTGAATATAAAAATGTTAACAAACTGCGCTAGAAAATTGATTAAGTAACAGTAAAAATTATGGAAAATATGGAAAACGCAAATTCATTTCAAAGACGAAAGGACAATTTTATTAGAAGGTATCGCTTGTGCATAGAAAATAATGGAGGCCATTTCGACCATGTTCTTTAAAAGTTAGTTAAATTAAATTATCTGCCACACTTGTCGGTAAATCGCCATAAAGAGCTGCTATACACAGTGTACTTATGGTAAGGATTCTATTGCGTTTCTTGCATTTATCGCATCAAAACAACGAATGTGGCATGATACACTCATCGTAGCAAGCTGAAATTCTCAGGGTTTATTTTACATGGATTGAAATAGTTTTTACAGTAAAATGAATAATGAAATACAACCTCAATTTTCTTTATCGTCCTCCAAAGTATAGGGATGGAAGAGATTTTTCACAAAAAAATGAATTTAAGATTGTTTGCGGTGATTTCTCATGAGCTCTTTGAAAAGTGACATAACCATTAATGCTAAAATAAACCGTTTAGCTCATCTCAGAAAAAAATCACAACCTTAAACCTAACGGTTTAGTTGTAATTGCGATTGAAAGTTCATTATATTGTTTTTTTTTTCGAAATTTCACAAAATTGCAGATATCTCCTGGACTATAAAATTTCGGACCACACATATAGGGGTTCATTCGATAGGTTTTGAGGCCCTCTATCACGTGACTTCCGTTGATCTACTACTAACTTTACACCCTGTATAGAGTGTGAATAATATGATCCTTAATTCTCTTTCGTGAAAGTTCTTACATTTGCCGTTTTCGCATTGTCAAACTATTGGCTCTCACCTGTTCTGTTCCATATACACCACCACGACTTAAAGGCCTCTCATTTTTTGGGAAACCTTGCATTGCGTTTGGCTGGAAATGAGCTGTAAGCAGTAGTTTTATGTACTCGCTTATTTTAATTATGAATACTTGTAATAAACTTTGATGCAGATGAGATAAAATTAATTTTAATGGTCTTACCGAAAAACCTTCCCAGCTCCTCCTTGGTCATGACCAATGGTGGCCCTTGGCCATAAAAGGGTGGAGACTCGGGAACGGCACCATAAGGTGGAGGTTGTTCTGTTGAGCCTCTAGGTGAGGTATGTCGACCTGTTGATGAAAAAACAAGCAATGTTTTACTAAATCTATGTTATTCTTTAAGACTATATCTAAGAGAAGGCCCGATCATTGGGATCCCATCTTTACAGGTTGATATAGGTATGATTAGCTTGCTTTATATTTTCAGATTTGAAAAGATAATACAAGAGATTTGTCATGTATACAGGGTATACCTCAATGACATGCTAATGTTCCAGGATATGATTTCTCAGATAATTTTATGAAGAAAATTTTATTTAAACATATGTTTGCAATGGTTTGAATTTTTTACAACAGGGTATGGAGGAGTAGCCTTTTTAATTTTTCTTATATTTGAAAGTACTCTACTCTTATATTTATTATATGTTATAATTTCAGCATATTATGAGAGGATGTAACGTGACATACGAGTATTTTGGAATAGAAAGCTGTTCTATTGCATCACCAGGGGTGTCCCTACAAACATCTCTTGTGATATCTTTTACATTAGAATTGTTAGGCCACTGATAATGTTTCAATGTTATGAGATAACTGATGAAACAGACAACTAAAACATAGTTATTTTCTACTTTGCCACAAGTATTTTGAATTCCAGTTCGTCGATTCCACCACTAAATTTGAGGTTTATTATTGTCCAGTCAATGTGTATGTGGCGGGACTCTGGACATCATACGGAATGTCGGGACACTCCTGACGAATCCCGACATAAAAACTTCTCTTATATATCTTATAAAGTCATTTGTGAAACCATATCCTGCAGTATCAAGGAATACCCTCCATAATTCAATGTATGTGAGTGATTCGGCCTATTCATCGGATATATTTTCTTGAAGGTAGTTGTCGAAAGGGCATTGTAATCGAGTGATGGGAAGAAAATTACGTATTTGGTGGAAAATTATATTTATTCAACTCAAACCAAAAAGTTGTTTAGCTCACCAGTGGCATAGACGGCTGGTCGTTGATTGGCTGGTCGCAGCTGCCCAGATCCGAACATCTGTCGAGCTGCTCCCCTATGAGCTGGAGGGCCGCTACCATCACTAGTAGTGTTGGCTATTGACGAGAAGACTGAAGAGCCTGATGAACTTGCTGAACCACATACCCCTGGAACAACAGAAATATTGCAGTCTTATTGAAAAATAATATCATTTTTATCATTTACATTCTTTCATTCATGAAGTGATTATACTATCTGATAGCCAGTCGGAGACGATACGATGTTTTGATAAGATCAAGCTTTCTGTTTGTTTTAATGAGACAAATTTGGGGATATGTATTTGTAATAATTGTTTAATATTTTTTACGAAAATTTGAGTTGAGGAAAGATTTAGTCAAACCATTCTAAAAACTGGGACAGTTTTCTACAACCAAACAGTGAATGGCAGTAATGTTTTACATGAAGGATGCTCAGTTCATAAGTAATACTTTTTTAATACTTAGTCGAAAGGGTGATAGTGCCTATACCATAATTCACATGTTTTTCGAAGCGTTCTAAATACCTACTATACTTTATGGACTCCTGACTAGACTATTATCCACTATTCCTCGAATACCGAACAGAGGAAACGGATTATTTGGTTAGAAATGTATGTTTTTAAATTTGCTTTACTGGTACTGTAAAATACAATTTTAAACGGATCAGACAATATTAAAAAAAGCAGTGCGCAAACCTCGATTTTACATTATAATGATGAAGTCTATCTCTATATGCAACTTTCAACTGAAGACATGTTTATGGTTCACAAACTTTTTACGCACTACAATGTCTCGATAACACTTTGAGATCATTTTTATTTGTTACCTTATCGAACAACAATTGGATCAAATAGTTTCTTGTCGCCTTGACTACAGAGGCTGTTATCAAATCGTATGATCATATTCAGTTATCAGAGATTCATCTGCCCCAGATTTCGCAGACTAAAGAGAATACTGAAAGTGTGGCAACATCTGCTGCCTCGGTGACCGACTTGAATGGATCCATTCATAAGGATGGCGCAGGGTGTGAGGAGGTCATCCACAAGGTGTTTCTTACGACTGTGATTTTGTTTCAACTTCTTTTTGAAATGTACGCTGCAAATAGTGACTTGCTGAATGAAATTATTATGACTGCAATTACATATTGTCGTCTAGTATTTTCAGATTTGAGGCATATATTTTCTTCACCGCTCCACTGATATCCCTTGATTAGAGGTAAACTTGAAACTATACAAATGTCGTCACTACTTCCCACGCCTTCGAAATAACTTCTAGTACAATTTTCCATGTAGTCCAATGCCATCAAAGGGACGTAGGTTTGCTCAGAAACATTAGCTGGCTTTTTCATAAAAAAGAAAATTCTTCAGATTGCAGCTATGAGCGTATCCTACACGGTAGCCTCTTTTCTATGGAGCTCTGGTGTAAAACTAATTGTCAGAAACTGATTATAACAGCTCTTGATACGTACTTATTCTACTATACAATGTATACTAAGTGACACATAAATCCGAACACCCAGTTTAAATGGTTTTATTTTAATAAAAGTTGGTGAATGTATTTATCTTACTGTAAATAACAAGTGAAAACATTTTCAGCCTTATCAGTTGGACATTGCGGTTTTTATACTGCTTTTTTTTAATTCACTAATGCTCTAAAAATGAATATTTCAGCCACAGTAAAGAATCAACGTTGGCTGATTTTGGTTCTTGACATCCTTTACGATCGGTTACGATGCCTAGAGTACGGAGACCTGTACCATTTCGTCAACTTAGTGAGTTTGATAGGGGCCGTATAGTGGGACTTCGGGAAGCTGGACTTTCTTTTCGGGCAATTGCAGTTAGAGTGCAAAGAAGTGTAGACACTGTGGTTAGGTGTTGTCAGGCATGGTTTCGAGAAGGCCTTACGCAAAGAGCAAGGGGCACTGGACGCCGCCGTAGAACAACAGACCGTGAAGATCGCCGCCTAAGATTATTTGCCTTAAGGGACCTATTGGCATTCGAAGTGTTTACCGACGAATGAGAAGTTTTGGCTTGTTTTCATACCGGCCACACTGGGTCCTCCCTTTAACTCGAGAACACCAACGTAATCGCCTTGAGGGGTGCAGACAACGGTAACTCTGGGATCAGGAGTGGAACAGTATTGTCTTTAGTGACGAGTCTCGATTTTGTTTAGGCATGCACGATGGTCGTGCCAGGGTTAGAAGGCGACATGGTGAAAGGAGGAATCCACAGTGTTTTGTTGAAAGACATGTTCATCACACTGTTGGAGTTATGGTTTGGGGTGCTATAGCTTATGGTTCCAGGTCACCTTTAATCTTCATCAGAGGTAACATGAACGCGCAGAGTTATATCCACGAAGATCTAGAACCCCATCTTTTACCCTATCTTGACACCCTGGCAGATCCAACTTTCCAACAAGATAATGCCCGACCACATATTGCAAGAGTCACAATAGACTTCTTTCAACATAATGATGTCACATTGTTACCATGGCCACCAATATCTCCCGACTTATCTCCAACTGAGCACGTGTGGGATATGATGGGTAGGAGATTGCTCAATTTGCAACGTCCTCCTCAGACTCTAGAAGCACTTCGAGAGGAGTTGGTGGTTGCCTGAAATGAGATACCACAGGAGGACATTGACCACCTGATCAGAAGCATGCCTAGGCGCGTTGGAGAATACGTAGCACATCAGGGTGCATCCACACATTATTAAAGGTCAAAGGGCTTTAAAGCAGTGCAATCATTTTGAAATTTTTATCATTTACTTATTATGCTTCATTAGGTACTTATACAAAATTTTATTAAAATAAAACCATTTAAACTGCGTGTTCGGATTTATATGTCACTTAGTATATATAATATTACCTCAGTAAATCAACTAACGTCGTTAAATTAATAATGCTCGTAAACAGGGTGCTAATTACGTACGTACTATAAATTCAACAGACGATTCTTTGAGTAATTTTTAGATAAAAAGTTCATATAAACATAGGTCCGCAGATTCTTTGTTCTCAAGATACAGGGTGTCAAAATTTCTTGAATATCCTTTACCTAGACCACACAAGGAAAATTGAGAAATATTCCGTAGTTTAGTAAAATTCATTAGCTTAGATGTTAATGTAATATAATTTAATTTAGTGTTTATTTGTTGTTGTTACATAATTAGTAATAGAAAATTATAAAAAAAAATAATTTCCAAAAGAAACGTTTCCCGATATCCCTTGTGTGGCCAAGGGATATGCTGTTTAGCGGTCTTTTTTCTCGAAAACTAAGCAAGATACGAAAAAAATTCAAGAGATAGAGAAGTTGTATTTCTATTTGCTTAATCCAAAGAACAAACATTTTTTTTAATTTTAACACCCTTTTTAGTCTACCGGCTTTACATTTTTTTCTGTTATATGGATCGGATAATCCGTTGATTCAGCTTAAATCTTGTTTTTGAAATCTCCATACGATCGTTTGGCGTGGAGATATCTGACTTGGAATGAAAAAGTATCCTTTTGAAACAGTGATTGCACAGAGAATGTAAGGATAATTCCGAAAACTGTAATAAGTCTTAAAAATGTTTCAATTGTTCTTTTCAAAATTGAAGATGTTACAGAAGATATCTAATAGTGGCAACAAAGGAAAAAAAATGATTTTTCCATTTTCAACCAGATTACATGATGATACACACATTTTTATTTCTTTCAAATTTTGACCAATCGGTCCAGAGAAACTGTACAATAGATCAATCTGCCGACGTGCAGGGTTATTACATTGAGGTATAAAAAACTAAAAACATTACCCTTCTCATTAGCAGTTCCCAAAATGCGGTAGATTTTCCAAAACACTAAGTAAACAGAAAAAATTCGCAAAGATTGCAATCAAATGTTATTGGAGCTTTGTTCCAGTGATCGGAAATCCTTATATTCTCTATGGTCTATGCGATCACTGATTACCGAGATATCAGTGGTCGAATGATCGTATCGAGATTTTAAAAAAATAATATTAAAGCTGAATAAACGGGTTATCCGATCCATATGATGACAAAACAGAAAACATTTTTTCAAGGCCGTGCACTAAAAAGAAGGAGTATAAAATTTTGCAAAACATTTTTCTAACTATATCTGTTAGAATTGCATGAGAACTGTTGTTCCTAAAAATTTTCGGCTAAAACACCTGAAATCTATAATCTTATAGCTTCAAAATGGTTTTTTAAGGTCTGGATACGACCATTTTTCACTAAAATACAGCCTGCAAAAGATCACCGAAAAATTTGCACTTTTTTCTTTCTCCCTCAATTTTTTGAGGCTTACACATTTTTTTTATTCCATAAATTGTTTTTTGCTCCGGTCAAAGTGATTTGAGGGTTTGAGGTATATTCTGAACAAAAAGGAGTTTTATAACTTTTTTCTAAACTTAATAGTTAACGACACACAAGCGATCTACTATGTTAAATCGAGCATACTATGCTATTTTCGACCCCGAAAAGCAATATGAAAAAACAAAAATGTTGATGTTGCCAAAGTTCCTAAATATTCTTCAAACATTCATTAACAAAATCCCGACGCATTTCAAGGGGTATGATCACTGTGAACCTTTGTTTTTTACTTGTTAAGAAGAGCGCGCTCAGTGCTTAGTCTACGTGTAGACAATTTGTCTACATCTATTCATGTAAACAATTTAAGCAAAGTAGACAATTTAAATAATCTAGGTATCGAAGGTTATTAACATCAAATCAACTTGCATAAGAGGTATTCCTAGGCCTAACTATTTATTGCGTCGCAATTACTATCTTCATTATTCGAATCAAGTGGAGGCGCTCACTTAAAATACCGTGCAAACTCATTCCATTTCAATAAAAACGTGAAAAAGATTAACTTCAAAAGAATGTATAGTTTTTTGTAATTGAATTTTTACTTCTAATTTTTATTTGCTGCGCGCAATTTTACTACTTTGAAAGGTTGTAAATCATTTTTTGAGTCCTTTTGTACGTACTACTTATTTGATTACTGATTAGGCATGCATTACCATAAAGCCCAATCACGTTTATTTTTTCTTATTATCTTGACAAACAAAAATGTTATAATGATGTGAATCTTCTACCAAAGTTTTAAAAGACAGCCAATTCTTAAATGTAGTGATTGTTAAGGTAACCCAAATTTTGTGGTCATTATTGGTAGTCTAAGTTAGAAATTTTTAAACAAACAAGCCGTTTTCAATTTTGGTGTGGAGATGTGGCTTTCTAAGACCATGTAGCTTGAGAGAAAAACATCAGCTATTGTTACTCTTCCAATTCAAGATCACATTCAATATGGTCGAAAGCTAGAACATTAACAGGGCATCCTAGCTAACCCTCTGCATGCACCTCCCAGACTGCACTAGGTCGCACCTCACAACTTGGCAACGCCGCGTGCACGATGCGCGCGTTTCTCATCGATCCCAGTAGGCCGCGGCGGGTAGAGAGTGGGCGTAGTACGCGCCGTCGCCGCGTACGCACGTCGCGGCGCTGCGATGCGTGCAGTCGAGATACCGATCGATCGATGCTGTACGGAGCAGCGGCGACAGGAATGAGGGATGCGTTTTGCATCTGTGGGATTAGGTCAAGTACTGATAACGTCCAAGGAACCGTAAAGACAGTCAAAGAGATGGTCTTGAATCTCCCACATTTTGAAATATATTAAACTAGTCCTGAAACTGATCAGAAAGTTCAACAGCATTCCAAATTGGAATTGCCATAGTCCGGTTATTGTAATAAGCTTCGAAATAAGTTAACCTTTAAAAACATCAGTTTTTCGAAGAATCATCACATAATACACCATGTGATTCACTATTCTTAAATAAGTTAAGTACTCTTAGATATAGCACACTACAATCATCGTGTTGTATGATCTGAAGAACCGACGAATAGATACCTTTATTTTATATTCTATATTAGGTTTAGATACACAATAGAACATGTCGTAAAATTATATAAATAATCTGTATGATATAAATAAAACGTATAGAACATAAATAAAAATCAATATAAATATAACAATACATAGGTGTTCAATTTCATCTTTATGTAGGCTGCACATTCCATATACTCAGTTATGTTATAAAATGCATTGGAAATTAATGGTTTTTCAACTTGATTCGTAAATCGAAAATAATTACTGATTTGCAGTATTTTATACGGTAGTTTATTTTATAATTTGATGCACTTATAGTAGGGTGATTTTTTTAATTTCATTGTGGTATGTGTATGGATGATTTGTAAATTGTGATTTGTAGTATTGTAATTATGATGAGCATTTGGGAACAGGCTATTATATTTCTTAACGTAAGCTACACATTTAAAAATGTAAATACAATGTAAAGTAAAAATTTCTCGTGATTTAAAAGTTTCACTGCAGGAGTCAAGTGGCTTCATTCCAAAAATTAATCTAACGATTCTTTTTTGGGCAACAAATACTCTATCAATACCCGTTCATAAGGGCTGTTTCATATAGGACATCTTTCAGTAGTAAAATGGCAAAATATGTACTTAAATTCGTACATTCATGAAAATTTAGTTTACAATCGTAACACACGTACAAGTAATTTATAAAAAACCGATAGTATACATATCATACATAAACAGGTCTATGTCAATTATTGTATATTCGATAGAAATTTATAACAACAGTTTTATAAAAACTTAAAATTAACCGATTTTTTGACATCAATCAGAGAATTCATCGAATAGACTTTTAATTTTTTAATTAAGGAGATTGACACTTTTGCAGATATAGTTGTACTGCTATCATCTGCAAACATGGTTATGTGTCCCCGAAGATATGACTGGGCAAATCTCTGACGGATAAATTGAACACTAGTGGCCCCAGTCCAGATCCCTCAGGTACATCATGATCAACAGGATATATATCGGATGTTGTATTTCCAAGTTTAACATTCACGTTTCAGTTTTCCATATAAGAGATGAAATTGAAAAAGATGCCTCTAATACCCACAGTACTTATTTTTTGCTTAAGTATGTTTTTGCTGCGTATAGCGTCGAATGCCTTAGACAAATCTAAAAGTAAATATACCAGATATTCGCCATCGTCGAGCATGCTATAAACAAATTCGGTTTCCATAGATTTCTCAATGTTGCCATACATTTAGGATATGAGATTTTTTAGCAAAATCGTATACTTAGTCTGTGACATATGACCTTTCCTAGTAGCATAGTTATGCTGCTCCAGAATAAAATTTGACGATGGTTGTCAACGGTATCACGTTGCTCCCTTTAAACTTAACACTGTATTATACTTTGCAAAAATAAGTGACCCCACACCTGACACCAAATTTCATTAAGACGTGATTGTGGTTTCACCCCGTCTTCAGACAGTGTCAATAAGTAGCAATATAGGTGAGCAATAAAAATCTGAATATTCTCGCATACAATAGAGTGCACTCGAAAACGTATCTTTCAAATGTGCTCTGACAGGTAGCCTCTTTATTGAATTTTGGTGACGATTCAAACACGAAATACGACTTAATCAGGAGAGATACATACATACATTTGATAGTCAACTAAAAGATTTGCGCAACGTTTATGGCACTCACTATAAGGAAACCCCGATAAAAGCACTATTCTATTATAATATGCTGTGAAAAAGATTCGGAATTATTATAACAAACAAAAGCATATATTTTTGTCCTGGTGACACTGCACAAGTTAAACGTAAGAGAATGTTAGGTAGTACGAGTATATATAAAAGGAATCTAACTGTAAAATTTACATTGTCGGCTTTTCTAAATATAGAAACCAAAAAATACTCCGGTACTTTCTAAAAACAACATATTTTAGGTGCAACAATTATCTTAAATATATTCAAACATGAAAATCTCCAATAAAAGTAATGTAACTGAAGATGTTCTTTTGTAGAATGTGTGTACGAGTACAATATGAATTGTTCCACCAGGCCTGTGAAGCCGCTAAGTAAATGTGAGTTTTGGAAACAGACTCATTTTGAATATTATAACGGTTCTTCTACTTTTTATTAAAATTGTAGACATGTAGCTTTCAAAATAGAGAATATTTTTTCCATTGCGTAAAAACTGTAGAAATGCAGCTTTCTAAATGGAGAACAAGGAACTGCTGTTAATTGAACTTAGTTCAAATTGGTGAATGTGAACTTTGAAATTGTCTCCTCTAGTAAGTATCTAACCAACATAGTGGATAGTGTTAGGAAATATTCAGTAGAACAGTTTGCTAATAGATAAGGTACATGTGCTTTCAATGTTGGATGTTTGAAAGTATCTCACCATAATATGTTTATTGGCATTATCACTGTGATGCACGTGCAAACATTGATGTAGCGACGAAGAACCCTTAAGCTATACATGTTTTATTTTTTTTTATTCTCAATGCCAGACGCGCACTTGAGATTTTCAGTAGCACGGCTGAAAAATCGTGATCGCAGAAAAATGTTCTTACAATTCTTAGGGCTCGCAGTTGCGATGAATTAGTCGTAACTACATTTAGTACCATTATGGATTTTACTCAAACCGTTTATGTAGTTGCGTTGATATTAAGAAATAAAGCCAAAACATGACGTAAAAGGCAAAACGGATAGTATACGAGTTGAGGATGAATTATACGAGTCTCCCATTCAAAGCTGTCATCCGACTGGAACACGGGCTAAGGGCTCTGACACGCCAAGCTGCTGATCCATTAACAACCAGCCACTCCTCACACCGTGAGGTAAGCAACTACATAGTTGGTTCGCAAATCGCAACCGAGGATGGCCGCTTTCAACATTCTTCCGGCATGTGTGGTCTTAAAATTCGAGATTATTTTGCATCCCCAGAAGGGCCAAGACCATGGTAATAAGATAAAATTTGAATTGTACCGTTTTAAAACACCTGAGAATAATAAAGAAAATAAACAGCATGGAATTACATTTCTTTTATTTTCCAGATGCAGATAATTCCATCCATTTGCGTATTACATTCATACAAACTTGGCCCCACAGTTTTTGCTTCAAATTCCGGCCACTATACTCTTTCAGTTGCTTGTTGTAAAGAGCAGGTCTTTTTTTCACCTCAGTAATTATTCTTTCTGTGTTCAAGACACTATCTGGATGGTCATCCCTGGTGGACAATTCGTCGCTGGTGCGTTAATTCGTGTCCATGTGACTTATCTTGATTTGCGCGTCGCTTCCCGAATAGAACTGGTTGCATCTTTTTAGCCGCGGCGATTATTTAGTCGCGTATGTGCGCAATTGTACTAAAAAACTGTGTGTTTCATTTTTGCGAAAATCACATGTGGCTTTACACGTTAGACTCGCCAAATTTTCAGAGTCATGTTATCAATATACAAATTGCGTGCACATTCACCAACTTACAAAATACGAAGTAAGACACCTCGACACCTCACACATAATGTGATTTATTTTGATGAGATTTGCTAAACGAAAGCATGCCTGAAAAGGAGATTAAAGTAACTGGATGATCTATAGAAAATGCGTGAGTTGCAAGTATGACAAGTACTGTAACTAGCAGACAGAACCATTATAATGAAGTTCAGATAAAATTCAGGGAAATAAATTCAATTCTGATTGAAACACTCGTCGATGAGAAATAGCTTTAAGTCATTAAATCAGATTGATTTTTTTTAAGCAGCGTCAAGTTGCCAAATATTGCAATAGTCCCCCAAACATGAGTTTTATATGTCTGTCAGGGGAAGTTGTTCTCGCATGTTGATTTGGAATGTTGCCTTCGAGATACCTAAAATATCGCACGAAACTCATGAAATACTTCTTCATGCTTCAAAATCTCGCCAAGCCACGAGCATGCGACGATTAATGATGAGTTCAAGATCTTTTTTTCCTTCATTTGAATTGTTCAAAGAATTTGGAATTTTTGTAATGTGCTCATATGTTGTTGAAAGTTCTTAGACAGCTTTTATGCCATGGTTTCAAAAATATTAATATGTTGTCTCGTATCCACATCTATTCCAGTTTAGAACAATTCAGAAAAAGAGCGGAGCAAATTTACTTATTATTACGCTTCATGCTCATGCTTCATTCGCCTTCATGCAATGGACACAAAATGTATTTGTTTATACAGATCAGTCGCAATATTTTGTTCAGAATAATTGCGTTGAGGGGTGGCCCATCCAAAGGATCTTCCTAGTGCTAGCCAAACTGGAAATTCAATATACCGCATATAAGATTATATATGCCCATATGAAACTTGGGCCATTATAAAATGATTATATTTTGTAAACGTGTGATTAGTCTAGTGGACAGAGAGTTTGGCCACGCCTAGCATGAGCCTCCCGTGAAGGTCGAGAAGTAAAAATCATGAGATTACCATAAATTTTAAATTCATGTTGCAGACTAATAAATAATTTAAGAAAATATGACCGTATAAGCGGTTCTTTAAGAGACTTGGGATGGTTGAAGATGAGAGAGCTACATGAGCTACACTTATTAAATTGTACTCATATGCTCTTGCTTACTTCGATTTCCTCGTTTTTAAAGAACAAGCTGTTCCCTCGAAATTTTATTCACTCAATAGACGTACGGTTTACCGAGACACGCACAATGCCTCTTCACAAAACCTTATAATTTCATAAGTGCTTCACATACAACGTGATAGCACTTTTTATTGTACTTCAGGCATTAAAATGACTAAATAACAATGACTTCGGAAAACAAATTATTCAATTTATTTTATAAAAGTACCCACCTGCACAGTTTGACTATATACTATTAGCATACTTAGGTATATTACTTTTACATATTCATAATCGTTATTTTTTTTATTTTCAAGGGTTAAGTAGCAGGATAAAAGACGTTGATTATTATTATTATTACTATTAACTGTAAAACAGAAAAACATTCATTGAGAATAATAGAAAACAAATATACTTGAAAATACTGTTTTCCAACATTATTTCCAATACGTGGACAAACAATAATAGTATTGCTAAAACGAATATTTTTGTCTAACAGCAACTACTAGGCAAAGTTAGCTTATATTTTAAAGATACCACATGTCTAAATAAGGAATGGGGGACTCAATTTCAAACCACCAACAATAAAAAACCTAGTCGTGTCTCAGATAACAACCGTCTTGCTCTTACTATATTTTCGAAGCATCTCACAGCTCACATTGGATTTGTCAAACAATACTAAAATATTAACAAATTATCTCCATTCCATACTATTTAATCACATTTTTTACAAAATCAGAATTAGCTGACAAAAGTGACAGCACAGTGACAAACGTCCCAGTTTTATATATCGGCAATATGTCACACCGATACCCAAAGCAGTTCAAATACACCAATACCCTGAATCGTTCGACATTTCCATGTTCAAATCTCGAATGCCAGACTTGAGAACACCGCCTGATTCATGTTGTTTGCAATTTTTAGAGGTTTAGCAGTTAGCTGATTTCTCTTCTCAACTTTTCATTAGTAGCTACATTGGAATTTAAGTGCGCATCTAAGAACAATCTGAAAGGGAACTTAGCTAATCGTTGAAATAATAGATTTACATGGATTCAGTAATATATAGTACGTATTGATGTGATATCTAATATGATGGACTGAACTAAATCGAATAGCAAAGTGTGTGCACTTTCACCACTTTTTAAAAGAAGTACCATGCATTCGATGGAAGATATGCAATGTATAATATGTAAACGAACGAAAATTAATCAGATGTTACATATAACAACGTCTGCAGCTCTAGAAGTCTAGTTCTTGTATGGTACATCCTCAACCACCAATGTCTAGAATCTCGAAAATGGATCGTCTAAACTAAATTGTGCCCTACTTGTATGGATGTAAATCGGTAATTGCCGCGTTTTTTCTATTAATTTAGTCATGATATGTATTTCTTAACCTTAATAATGGAAACCTTTAAATGCGTGATTCTGTTTACAACATATAACAAGAAGAAGACCAACAGCTCGGCATCTTATACGATTGCCCAAAATTGCAGAATTTCCATCCGTTAACATGGATATTTCGTGACTAATGGGACCCCTTTCCATTCCATAGGGCAACACCAACACCAGTTCTATCGACGAGTTTAGCTTTCAGTTCAGTTTTAAATGCATATTATGTTATTCGCTTTATTCACGTCATTGTGAACAAAACCTTCTATAACTGAGTCTCCGATCTACTCATGATATACAAACATAAAAATCATTGAAGTAGCTTTTGCTTTTAGGCTTTTGACTAAAAGATGGGATGACCGTGAAGTGATATATTTTTAACGTTGATATTTGATGCAATACCTTTCACAAAAAATAAAGTTTTGCATTGCTTAAGGACCGATTTCCGATTTTTGAAGTAAGACTACTACAATGTGGGACCATGACTATCACTTATATATGATTATCATGACTAAGTTTTATTTTTTTTCGATTTCCAACATCGTAGAGAGTATATCACTACACCTTCAACAATCAGGAAGCTGTGCGACAAGTTGGGCAGAGTACCTGACCTATGATACGGAAGACATATGCAAACTCACCGCACACTAGACTGATTCCATAGGCCAGCAACAACAATCTGATACCCCCAAGGGACGAGCTACCTCGTTGGATATTCACCATGTCCCAGCTGTTGATGGCATGAAAGTGGAGCCCCGGGGGCTCCGAACCCTTCAGACTCTTCTCTTATACCCGGGCATTGTCACGGGAAGGGCCACGCTGTCAAAATATTGCGACGCAATCGAGGCAACGGACGAACAACTGAACCCGAAAGTTGTGAAAATTGCTTTGGGGGTGTCTTTTATGAACGGCTTGGAGGGTGTGATGAGCTTGGGGTGTTTTTGCTCACAAATTGGCGTGTAACACACGGAGTACTGGCACACGGGCGGGGGTAGTCGCTTCGAACTGAGATGAAATTGCCTCCTACGTTCGACGGAGTGTTGCTATCTCTCTTTAGAGATCTATGCAGGGGTGGATTTAGATTCTAGTTTCTACCCACTCAATATCCCTAACCCCCAATTTGCAACCCCTTCAAATTTTTTTTCGATAATGATCAGAGATTTATGCAACCTCGAAAAACGAAGTTTGGGCTATTTTCAATTTTTTTTTTATATGTTTACCCGTAGATCTGCTGCCACTGAACAGATTTTCAAAATCTACAAAGGTTTTCCGTCCTTGGCATAGTAGTAACCCTGAGTTAGAATGTTATCCAAAACTGAGCAGTGCTTCCCAAGTTATAGACGGGTCAACGATTTGCGGCAGACCAACATACAAACAGACCGAGGGCGGCTCAAAAGAGTGACATGGTTTTTCGAAGAGTACTTGTCACATAACATCGAAAAACATATTTTTGTCGCGATTACAATAATTCCTTACCAGTAGGCGTGGCAAGTAAAAATGAGGATAAGTAGATTGACTCTATACTCTAACTTCTGGTACAATTTTCCATGTAGTGCAATGACTTTAAAAAGAACCAATAATGCACTATTTGGGCTTTTCATGAAAAAGCATTTCCTTAAGTAATCAACAAAATCTCGCTTGTAAAAGAGAGAGACGGAAACATACGAATTTTCCCAAAATAGTTTCAATTTAAAAAAAAATAAAAGTGATTTTGCTGTGCGAAATAAATTACTGATAATTCCAAACGCTACATAGGAATATTTGCTTTTTGAAATAACCTTGACAATGTCAATGTATAACGTATTGGAATCATGATTAAGAACTCTATAAAATCCAATATGGCATTTATAAAGTTAATGCTGAAGGACAAGAGATGAAACGTCATGTTGAAATACTAGTTATGCTTTCTCATAGAGGAGAAAAAGTGTCAATGTGAATGTGCAATTTATTTTGAAATCCCGCTAGAAGGTCCGGGAAAAATTAAGACTATTTCGGTAAAATTGGGTTTTTCCGTCTCTCTCCGGAGGTATTTTGAATTTCGAAACTTTCTAAGCAGCATTTTGTTGATTACCTAAATACGCAACTTTGCCCACTCATTAGCAACTTCGTTTCTCTTACAGGTTCCGTGATCCCATTGATGAGGATCGAATTTGAAACACCATGTATAATATTACGTCACAAGATCAAATAACTCCATTGAATTACACTCCAAGCATAATACTCATATATACAGGGTGACTTTGAAGTTGAGTCATTAATTTTCAGATAATGATTGTAGAAGGAAGATAAACCAAAATATGTGTGTAACAATAAAAAAAAAATAAAAAAAAACGTTTACCTTGTTTTATAAAGTATACTCCCGACAAGTATTTCAGTGCGGACCTGTATTTGATCGTGAGGTCTTGGAGCACCGGCATGCTCTCCCCTGTGAGGTCTTAAGTCACCTGATTCACGAGCCCGTTAATTAACAAAGGTACGAGGGGTTGGTTGCACTCGATTGGGAAACCGATCCGCATAAATATGTTCCATTTTTTATTTCGTTTGAGCCACGCAGCAAACACCACTATTCACTCACGCGTTACCGACTGACACATTGACTGAATAAAAACATCGTGATCAGCGTTTCAAATTCTTTCGCTTTTTTGTTTCCGATGCGATGAACCGATAAGGCGGATTATATCCGTTGTTGCCAAACACGAGCACATAATATTATTATTGAGACAAGGCGGTACTCAAACTTCTAAAGGGCTATAACTTTGTTACTTTAATTTTACCACAAAAATGTTAAAGGAAAAAAAACATTTCTTTTGATCAGATCTGCTCACTGTTAAAATAAATGACTCAACTTCGAAGTCACCCTGTATATATATATATATATATATAATATCGCGTCACTCGGATCGAATGCCAAACATACATTATCCACACAAATAACCCCGGGGCGCATGGTATGTTCGACTGATAGGCGATCCGTTTGCTGAATATATAAGTTTTAAAGGCAAATGAATGGGCAAATTTATGAGGTGTAGAATATCTCCAATAGGTCTGTAGAATTACCGGAGCTAAAAGTGTCTTAATATAAAAAAATGAGATATACCCCCCACATCTTACAACTTCATATCTTGTCCTTTTTCTCTGCCGCCATTGGACCGATTTTAAAAATCTACAAATCTTTTCCGTTCTTGACATTGTAGTAACCTTGTGTGGAAATGTCGTTCAACCAGAGCAGCACTTTCCAAGTTGTAGGTGGTCCAAGGATTAGTGGACAGACAGACAGACCGAGAGACTAGGGAAGAATGCACCGCATTGGTTCTAGCTACGTTTAAGTGAAAGTATTTTAAATTCGATCTCGCTTTAGCATAAGGTACATGAATAAAGATCTTACTGAGTAAATATTTACAATATGTCGCATTATTAAGTAGTTTATATAAAAAGTTTATATACAAGCCGAATAGTTTCTGCGCTTTTCCAAATTACAGAGGTTATATCTGCTAAGTAATACATCATGCCCGAAGCCAACTTCTGGATACGTACCATCTTCCTTGTACCGCATGTGAATATCTTCCATTTTATTAGAATGAACTCCTTAGACGGAATACCGGATTATAGCATATTATTCCATTTTGGATCAAACAAATGAGTTATACAACAAGATCATGGTATTCGCACTAATAAAATCTCTACAATTACTGATTACGAGACACAAACTAAACATGATGCTTTCGTCCGTCCGGTCAAAAGACAACCAACCATGGACTGCTGTTGGCTGCTTCTTACTCATCAGCATGGTCTAGGCTTGGTCTCTCGTCTAACAAAAACATCGCAACTATTCTCTATCCCGGAGGTACGGTCTATCGAAATAAGGCAGCGCATCTATCACCAGAATCGGCCAATACAGAGAGCTCATAACTGCTATTTTTTGGAACTGCCATGTAATGGTCACATGCTGATTGGACTATTTACTGCGAATTAAGGCCTTTACAGTTTCCAAAAAGTGGCGCTTTGTGCTGACTTATTTTGATGAAGGCAAAACTTTTATAAGCTTTGCTAACAACAAATGTGAGTTTGAATATCAGTGCTATATATGAATCTGATTGACGTTTGCGTCTTATAACAATAATGTAGCATTTATCAATATTAAGGATACGGTGGATTGTGACGGTGACATCATTTATTCAAATTTTCAAGTCATATGCATAGAGAAGACAGCTACTGTGTACCCCCTAACGACGTCATCAAAAAAAATTTGAAAAGCAAGGTGCCAAGGGTAGGCCCTTGAGGTATGGCGCAAGAAGGTATAATCTGAGTAGGAAATTTTCCATCCCACTGTTGAGATCCCCCGGAGCGCGATGCCGGACCTGTGTTAAGGGTGCGCATTCGCCCTCTGCTTCCAACACCTACACGAAAATCAGAAATATTGTAGTCGGGGTGAATTTTTTGCCGCCGTATACGACGTTACGTAATAGCCACAGCTGTGTGATATTGAGAGAGACTATTTTAAATATAGACCTTACAAAGGTCAAAGGAGATGTAATTTATGTATAACTGTTATACATAGGTAAATACATACAAGCGCTGAGCACATCACATAGCTTTGAAAACAGAAACGGGTATATCGACAATTCTGTTAATAGATGGAAGAGTGACATAGGCACTGTTGATCAGTTTTTTGGATAATGTTATGATCATGTTCTGTGACTTTGCTGGATTTTTGAAACCTGATCGCATCTGATCTGAACTGAATTCAACTGTTTTTAAGACATCATGAAACAGTCAATTCATTTTTTGAATACCAAGAAAAAAATAGGCATTTCGTGAGCCTATCGGTCTGCCAGCCCCTTTATCCATCACAGTGTTTGTCATAGTGGAACAATAACAATCTATTCACTATCTATTGAAGTTTGAAAACGCAAAAAGCGTCTTTGTTTTTCATTTTTAAAATCACTTTTGAGGGTAAAGACTAAAGTCTCATAGATCAATATATATATATATACGAGCCCCTTCCCACTTCAGTTGGCCCACTTCAGGATTTGTACCAAAATATGCCTTTATAAACTAAACATGACGAAACTATTTACTTCTAAAACAATGTATTTTCTCAAAAACATTTTAGATACACTCTAGTCGTAAAAAATACATATTTGAAATCACCTAGACCTATAACTAATAGAACATCTGAACAAATAAATAATGTGCGAATAAATCCGCGAAGTTAACAAAGCAACAATTGAAAGATTACCATTGGGTAACATCACCTTTATTTTTTATTACGGCTGAAATTCTTTAGGGCAAGTTTTGGCAAAAATTTGGTGTGAAACAATCCCATATTTCTTGAAGCTTTTGTCTCAGTTCGGTGATTGTACGAGCAGGATGTTGTCGTAGAACCTTTTTCATCTCGTGCCACAAAGTTTCAATAGGTGACAGATCTAGACTGCTATAAACTTATTTCAGAAGTGGTACATTATTTTCTTCCATCCAATTTATAGCCTTTTATGAGGTATGGCACGCTGCACCATCTTGCTGAAACACAAAATCTTGGCCGGATGTCAAACATTCTTCCATCACTGGTAAAAGCGATTCTTCTAAAATTGCCAAGTATTTGTTTGTATCCATATTTCCATCAATAAAATGAAGTTTTCCTACTCCCTTTGATGATATACTGCCCCAGACCATAATGGATGCTGGAAGTTACTTTATCTCTTCAGACAGTCAACATGGAATATTTCATTTTTTTTGCGAATAACTCTACTGCGACTGTCACCAACACAAACTTCGAATCGGGCCTCATCACTCCATTGTATTGCACACCATTGTTGAGGTGTCCGTTGTCTATGTTATTTTGCAGTGGAGTTAATAGTGGCTTTTTTTTGGCCTATAAACAAGTTGTGCAACTTTAGGGTTTTTCTATAAGAAAACTTACCTTGCATGTGCTAAATCCCAGTTTGTGGGCCTCTCTATGAGTTCTAGACCTCGAAATTCTCTTTCGAACAGCGTCACTCCACAGAGCACTTAATTGTAAATAATTGGCACGCCTGTTTTTCCCGATTATTCTTCTTAATGCTCTTCGCTTTCACATATCGTGGCTTAATATTAATTGAACCAGTTACGTTATATCTTTTAACAATATTTCTCACACTGTACCGGGATAAGTCTAACAAAGTTGCAATTTCTGAGTTTGATTTCCCAGAATTAAAAAATTTAATTATCAGTAACCGAATTTTCTCACTAATAACCTTTCCTCTACCTTTTGAAAACCTTAACTACCCAAAACTATTTTAAATGTATTCTGACAGCTGTGATTAATAAAAACAGTTATCATGGCTTTTATTTTTCACAGCCACCTATGCGTTCTAGACTTATTTTGCATTGAAATGGAAATAGGTTGATATGCTGTAATTGCAACATGTGTAATTTTTATGCTGCAAATTTGATTAGGGAGTGATAAAGTTGTCTTCTACTATATATTACCAAAATATTCATTGTTAATATTTTAAACCTATAACACCCTGCTACATTTTTATTATTTGTGTTTGATAAGAAAAAAAATAAGATTTCAATAGTTGGGCCAACTGAAGTGTGGGAAGGGGCTCATATATATATATATATATATATATTGTATTTTTCCATGTAAAAGTGTTTTGAAAAATGGGAAGACTTGCTGTGATAATGAAAGTTGTTTGAAAGTAATATCAATGTCCATACTCAATCGTTGTATACGCTGTTAGACCAACAGATTAGAGGGAACAAAAACAATTCAGAAGATTTTCAGCTACACTGGAATTTCAGCAATAAATCTTCTAAGGGAAAACAAATCCTGACAGAAGAGGTTAGCAACCTGAAATCGATCTAACATTTCTCTCTATTTGGCGGTGATAAAAAAACAGAGAGAGTTCCTATCTACGCACATAGCACACATTGAAGTCATTCGCGATTTACTGTTGTGTCAGGCAATTGTGCTTTTCAGCAAGTGATTCTGAATATTGTAAATATGGACATCATGAAAAAAATGGCGTCAAGTAAGTTGCCTCGGCACTTCACACGCATCAAGATCATCATCTCATAAAGTGTTAACTTCAGCATAAGTTAAACCCTCTGAGAAAACAGTTAGTTACGACCATGTACAACCGAGAAATTAAACGGATCAAATCAGTTGAACAGACCCATACAATCAGTCGATAGACATCCTTTCCCTGCCCTACCTTTAGTACTGTCTATCTGCCAACGTTGCCCATACCTGACCGCACGACGGGTCTTTATCATTTGAAGGCAAATGCGTGTAAGAAATATGTCTCATGGGTTCGTAGAATTACTGGGGTTGGGAGCGTATAAATATACATACTAACATAAAAACTTTGAGATATACTCTGCCCCACCTCTTATAACCCCCAATTTTAACCCGTACAAGAAATTTTTTTGAACATAGGGGCCAGGAGCCTCTGATACAAGAAAACAAATTTTGAGTGACTCGTATTTATTCCGTGGTTTTAGTTCTTCCCCGCCACAGTACCGATGTTCATAAACCTTGTCATGCTTGGCATTGTGACCATGTGTGAAAATTCCATCGAAATCTGACCGGTACTTTCCAAGTTATAGATGGACAATGATTAGCGGGCAGACATACAGGCAGATAAACCGACAGAAAATTGGTGACACGGTTTTTCGTCATGTACATGTCATATAATATCCAAAAGACATATGTTATTTTCGAACTTCTGCGATTACAATACTTCCTCGCTCAGTGTCTTACAAAGTAAAAGTATATACTCACAGAGTAAGACATGTCCATACACAACACAATCAACATTTTGAAAAATACACGACAAAACTCCAGCGAGGAATCTTAATATTTGCTGAGCACTAATTGAAAAAAAAGACGAGTGATGTCTCCTTTATGCTCTCTCAGATGGAACTACTATACGAAAATCCATATAAATCCATAATTCATTTTTTAAAGTAATTTGAGATTAATTGGTTTATTTAAGGTCTAAGACAACTTTCGAGGATAAGCATTTTTGATAGCTAGTCAGGATTTCCGACGGCTACTAAGTGATATAAAAAAAAGAACACCTATTAATAATGATTTTATTTTCTAGGTATATGTTTGTTTAAGTTAGGACAACAAAGGATCAGCTTTTCAACCATACCGATAAAGTGGTTTTTGTGATATCGTCTGTTCTTACAAAAGAAGTAAGCAAGCAATAATTTTTGTAGCTACAATTTTCGGTTGATCACCGCACAATACGTTGTGAAGAGCTGCTTTAATCTGTTCATCGTCCGTAGAGTAAGAAGACGAATAAATTGTCAACAGATTAGCCAGTATGATAGGGGACGAATAGTGGGCTTGTGTGAGGCTGGTTGGTCCTTTAGAGAAATAGCCACTAAATACGGAGGTAGCTTGTTGTCGGACTGTACAAGAACAGTTAGAGGTACAGGGCGTGCCAGAAGAACAGCCGTTCACCAAGATCGCGGCTTTTGGCTCTACGAGACCGCTTCTCGTCCAATGTCAATTGCGGACCAATAATTTTGACTTAATTCATACCGTACTTAGTTTGCCCTTCTAGGCACCGAAGTAATCGGCTGGCTTGGTGCAGAGAACGGCTGAACTCAACCTCGAATGGAATACCATTGTCCTGGCTATTGGTTATACAAGCATGTCACCTTTGATGTTCATCAGAGGCAACATATATCCGTTGTGCGTTATGTCCAGGAAGATAATGCGCGAGCACATATAGCCTTCGTTGATCCATTTAGAGGACAATCAAGAAGATCTGTTGCCTTGGCTCATAGATCTTCCAATCTTGTACCCACTGAATGTACCTCAAGACATCGCAGAGGTCCAAGAAATTATTAATTTTTACATTTTTTCAATGGTTCGATTTTTCTGGAAGTTTGATCAATAAGTTACCTAACCCTAAGAGACATGTATACAAAAAATTGTTATAAAGAACTCATTATTGCTGGGTGTTCTTTTTTCTATATCTCATCTCTCTACACACCTACTTCTAGGTTTTCCATTTTCTAAAAACCTAACTAACCTAAACCTACTTGTTGTTCCTGAGTATCGGCTGCAACGTTAATCAATAGGGAAAGTACTTGAAACTAGAATGCGCTTCTCAAATACATCTCATTTTATTCAAATCAAACAAGATTACGTTTTTTAAACCAATGGGTTACGATTTCCAAAAATATCATCTTCGTCCATAAAAAATGATATTGCGTTCCTGACAATCTCTATGCATTGCTTGCAATCAAAATTGTGTCTATATGTGTGTCCTAAAGTTTGAATGCGGGACATTATCAAGCTCGTTCAAGAATATTCAAAAAACGAGGTGATGCGATGCAAATCGTACCTTATTTATAAATAGCCCCTAAGTTGTAGAATGTTTATTCAACATATCTTCGTAACAAGTTGATATATTTTTGTTTTTCAAAGATCGATTCAATCATATTTGAAAGGCAAATATATTTTATAATGACATGCTTTTGGAATAATCGAAGAACTATCGAGATATAGTAGGGTTTTTAAAATCAGCAATTTGCGAAAATTGTAAAATGATCCATCTTGGTGGAGCTAAAACAAATTTCGAACAAACGACCTTGATTTCGATCACTTGAGCTTTTAGATAAGAACTTATGAATGCTCTGCATTCAGACTGACGACATATATATGTTCACGTAACCTTAGTGGCTGCTTCTAGACTATTGATTTGTGCAATGTCTTTCAAAAAATATTTAAAAAAGACAATTTCTAGTGCCGTCCTTTAGGGCGTGTAGATCCGTAGGGAAGCCTCGTAGGACATTTTCTATAAGATCTTGTGGCATTGTTTATTACGTACTTTATGCATTCGAGAAACTGTCATTTTATTCCGGAACATCCTGTGTATTGCGGTTACTTCTGTCATAATTATTATGAATAACTATGGCTACTGGAAGAGGGTAAAGGTGCTTGAGCTGGAGAATCTAAGTCAAACGCACTAGCTAACTTTTTTTATTAAACAAACACATATAATATTTTTGTACATTGCTTTTAATAACATTTGGCTTTCGTGTGAGCATTTGTGAACTAAAATCCTATGCTTAGTGATACAGGGTCTACATTCACATTATTTTAAAATAAAATTGGTCGAAACTTTTCAAATACCCTGTAAATATGGAAAGACTGGAAACACTTGAATTTATAAATACATTTATACATACGTAAATATTATATCATGTTAGAAGACAATTACTTTCAGAGTTCTAGGAAAAGTATCTGTAAAATGGATAGTATTTTATGATGAACTTGACTAATCACCTTTCAGATGAATGCTAATATTTTTTGAAATGATAAACGACAAAAATAAATCATGTCCCTTCATTATATTTCTACTGACCAACAAATATAAACATTTCAATAATGTTACCAAATTGATATTGCGTTAATAGAGAACTGGAGAAATGATGAATATTCTAATATTTCAAATAAAATTTATAACGTTAATAACAACAATTGGATATTAAAGGGCTTTGGCAATGGCAAAAGATGCATACGTAAACGGTTACGTTAATATTATTTTTTATCACCCGTGAGTCATCGACTTAAATATCAATTAAGGTTCACGTTAACGTTTATGTGCGTAATATCTGTGATCGCCAAAATCCTATATTATCACTATAAATGTATTTACAATGAAAACACAGGCCCACAAAATAAAAAAGTGTATGTGCTTGTGGTCCGACAATGTTTTTCCCATGTACTTTTTCGTCCTAAATACTAATCTGTCAAAATTGTGGGATGGTAGACAAATTTTAGAGAAAACGATACACAGGTCCACAAAAAATCAAAAATGGTGTCTTCTGGGTGTCGCACTATATTTTTCGATCTATTTTTTTCCCTCTACACACGAATCTGAAGTCAAAATTGGGGCGATATAGACAAATATGAAAGTAATGGCCTTTCACAGAAGCTTCGCAGATGGGATCCGTGTTAACTCCGACACTGACACACCTTTCGTGTACGATCAATCCACAGCTTTACTGATGACAGCACTCTACATGCAGGAATTCAGAGTGACAAGCTGAATGTTATCACTGCTTGACGATGAAACAGTCTGGTACATTTTAACGCTGCTAAAACATAGTACCGTACTTTGAATAAGAAATAGCGTGTTAGCGGTCATTCGGGTTCTATGGATGACCGAGTTCTATCAAAGAGCCTTTCATTTCGGCTGGTCGGTGTCCAGATCACCGAGGACTTGATCTGGCACGAATACATTTCGTCCACAGCGGCAACTACTGTGGAAAAACATAGGCTATTTGTTTAGGGCTAGGAAGTACTTTTGTCCGCATAACATCCTCACTCTGTACAAAGTCCAGATAAGACCTAGCCTCGAGTACTTCTCAAATGTCTGGGGTGCTGCCGCCCGACTACATTTACATTTACTGTTACACTAACGTTCATTGCTCCTCAGAGCTCTCTGCTATGAGCTTGACTTCGGCCTCCTATTCTAACCGTGTCAAATTATGAACATCCAGAACTGAACGACCGCCCCTTTGTTCCTAGGCTATCGAGACTGTGGAACAATCTACCTGAAGAGGTATTTCTCTGTTATACTGACCTTTGGCTATACTGAAATCAGATTAACGTTCCTTTAAGCTCTTCATCGTAGCCGCGGTGCCCTGGCATTTAGGCTCCATTCATCATAAATGCCATAATGTGTGATCTTAATGCCTGAATTACTCTTTTATTTGTCCTCCGACCCCTAATTTTAACTAAAAAGGTACATGGGAGAAAAAGAGTGGGGCCCCAAGCACATACTACTTTTTCATTTTGTGGGCATCTGTAATTACAAAATTGATACACCGTTTAGTAGAACACTGTGGATACGAAGAACTTAAGGAGTCATTTCAGGCAGATTTTGCCTCTGAATAGAATTGTAAGCCTTACTTAAATAATGCATCTCACTAACAAGCAACTAAAACGATCATATGATATTTATAACTTCGCATTTGCATAGTGCGGAGAATCACATCAGAGCTCAATATAACAAACAACCCCTTGGATAAATTACCATATATTATAATTTTAGTGTAACTTAAATACATAGCCATTTAATTCGTAGATAATGATCATGAGTGTTGCATTATTTTTTGCTGGATGAGATTCTCTTAACATCAATTGGTTTTCTTATTCAAACGTATATCCATAATCTACGGGACCACACAACCAGTTACAAATGCAGACGTTAGTCAATCTACAGGATCCTGAACTGCAGAATTACTGAGTAGAATCGATTTTATTAGATAATATAGCCCAATATAGACTATTCGATTGCATATAGCCATTTTAACCAAAATGTATCTCAAAAATGGTGAAAGTGCAACCCTCTGCAACAATTTTCTTCTTCAAGAACTTATCACAAAACTACTTTTCTTGACGGATTAATATCGTCAAATTACCTGTATATACTATCTACGTATTGCTTATTAATGAACTATATGTCGATAATGGTCAAAGTACGATCTGTTGATAATTCCGCGACACTGATCTACTGATCATCCTCATCATTCTGCAACAATTTACTCCTACAAGAAGCTTTCTTTAGCATTAATATAGCTCAAATGTTACATCTAAACGATGCGATGCGTCGGTGAGTTTCCATTATTATTATACATATATTTACAATAATCACTCGAGGAAGTAAAACAGCCAATAACCTAGGTTGAATAAAAAGAACGCCACAGGAAAGACTATCCTAGAGTATTTGTCAATAATGTTAACGTCCTTGATTTTGGGCATAGAGGCCTTCAGGACCAATGCTCCTTTCTTGATTGCATGTAAGACCTTGGTTTTGTGTATGGAATTTGCTGAAAAGAAAATAGAAATTATTGTAAGATTTACACGCTAAAAAAAGTATGCTTTGTGGTTAGGGGAAGAAAATACCATTTCCCACTCTACACATGTATACTCAAGTCAAAATAAAAATCAGTTTGTCAAAAATTTCTATAAATCTGAAAATTGGTACAGAACTTGAATAATATATTAAAACTCATCATATGTGTATATCCTTGTAGCGGAATCTTGTTTCATTTGGATTTAAATGTCAAAAATATCACGCTTTGTCATATTTTCCAGAAAGGGAAAGGGGTACTTAAATAATACCTCATACAAGAATTGCAGAAAAAAAAATTGTCTTTAAACTTGTTTCAGGACTTTTATTCCTTGAGTCACCATTTACAAGACTTAGTGATCTGTGAACTTTAAGATTCCTTTCTGCCCTTATACGGCACATACAACTTATTCTAAAATACATACATATTACTTATACAGGGTGTGTCAAAAAAAATTCATATTTTTCATTCCATATAACTTCCTGATAACTTTTCATATGATTTCATATTATCAAGAAGAAACGTAATTCTATTTATTTTTGTAACCAGATCACCTCAAAAAGAGAAGAGTATAAAATTATTAGTAATGACTTGAGTATTTCATTTGTTATGCTGTGAGTCTTTAGCAAATTTTGTTAAAAGGCTTTTTAGATTAATGAAAAAATTGAAAATGAAAATGACGTATCAACTTTTATTATAAAAATTCTGTGATTACCTTTGTTTCCTCTGTATCTGAGTCCAGGTGTCATCCTACAATTGTAAGCATACCCCGTAGTTCTTGATATGCGAAAGCTAGGAGGGAATTTTGATAAGTCTACTTCACAAGCATTATTACCAGTTTTGCTAGAGTTATTGCGGTTCCTTATTGATGCTATGGGGCTCATACGAACGTCTTGCAATTCTATTATATCCTCGCTGGCCATATAGGTTTCTTGCTGATCCGTGTTAGGCTTGGACCCTGAAAAAAAAAGACATGTTTTCAAATACTGTATGTAGTTCTTGGGTGCAACTTAAAATGGGTTCGTTGCACAAATTTCAATATTATGTTTATTGGAACGAATAAACTCTTTCTTATACTGAAGCAGCCGCGCAGGCAGAAGCCGCAATGCCAGGGCTCCGCGGCTGCTATGAGGAACTCTTGTGAATCCGATTTTTTAACTGCCCAAGGACTGGGAAAAGTATCCTCATGTATATATTATACAGTGATTTTCTTTAATGTCCCCGCCCCCTTTGATTTTTTGGACGCATCAATTCCAAAAATTAAAACTTGAGGTAATGAAATTGATGCGTGGATAACATATTTTAGAGGAAAATTGACAGACGAAAATGTCAAGATGGCCGCTGGGCTTATATGAAAACGGGGGTCTTGTGGCACATCATTTTGAAGCTGACGAGTAGTTAATTTTTTGTGGATATTGAGTATGAGTTTCCCGGAAGACGTGAGGATTGATGTCCCTCCATTAACGACAATTTTGTCTATGCATAGAAAAAATGTACATTCATCACTAAAACAAATATTTTGGATATAGCTGATGTACCATTTGAATTTTGTATGGGTGATATTTATTCTTTTTCAAAAGTCTCCATACAGTAGGAGGACAAACCTCACATACATTCGCGATGGCGATACACATACGATCGCGATTGGCGATTTACTATAATCTCACCAATTATTTGAACTTCCGGGATGGTCGGATGACCTGGGGGCTTTTTGTTGTTTACACTACCAGTAGCTGTAAATTTATATACAAGTTCCCTTACATATTTTCTACAGATAGGACGATTCCGGAAAGGATCATTAAAAATTCTTCCGGTCTCGTGAAAGTTACGCGTCGCACCATAGATAAAAATCGCTTCGATTTTTTCTTCCAATGGACGAGAATTGACCATTTTAAAAATAGTTCAAACAGTATCTAGCACTAAAACCGAAAACGAAATAAGAATATTTTAATGATGTTTGTTTTCGTACTGATACTCTTGTCACTGTCAACAAAAAATAACAAAACAAGTTTTTATCGCTGTTGCTGTAGATACGGCAGGGAATTACAATTATTTGTAGAGATATGCATGTTAGTGGGTTTGTATTCAAGTAATTATTAAATGTACCACCATTTTGTAGTAGGTAAAGGTATTGACCTTATATGAAGGTAGAAGAGATGTATTCGTGCCAGATCAAGTCCTCGGTGATCTGGACTCCGACGAGCCAGAATGAACGGCTTTTTGGTAGAACTCAGACATCCATTGAAACCGGGTGAGCGCTTGGACGCTTTTTGTTAGTCAAGGTACAGTATTCTCTTTTGGAAGCAGTAAACTCTACAAGGTGGTTACTTCAACATATATATTCATATTGATGTCATACACATAATGTATGCCGCATAAGAGCAGAAGAGTACCGGAGAGTCCACAGTTCACTAAATCTCCTAAACGAAATGGAAGTTCTAGTACTAATAGATAACTGTATTCTCTACAACTTTTGTATAAGGTATTTTTGTGGTATCTCTTTTCCTTTTAGAGAAATATGACAAAAATGACATTTTTGACATTTCAACCTAAATAAAAC
This sequence comes from Acanthoscelides obtectus, assembly GCA_963669975.1. Taxonomy (NCBI): domain Eukaryota; kingdom Metazoa; phylum Arthropoda; class Insecta; order Coleoptera; family Chrysomelidae; genus Acanthoscelides; species Acanthoscelides obtectus. The sequence goes on from CAVLJG010000008.1 coordinate 49,439,636, forward strand.
AAGGTTCCGCACCTGGCATATATGAGGAGTTTTGATATACTTGTATCATTCATAATGGTGCATTGAAGGTCTGTATCAATTTTCTGCTCTGCATCTGTGCATACCATTCTATAAGCGCAAATGACGCGCAGTACGACCTTCCCCTGACTTCTGACCATTAGCTGCCTAATATGTATTTTTCCCAAAAGCCTTGCTATAGATAGGGTCTCCATATAGCATAACCACGTTTGCCGCCCCAGCCAAGAATTTATGCCTATCACTACCGGGGCCTCCTTCAGATGGCATAAGCCGAATCAGGGAGGGTTATAGCATGACTGTGTCATATGGTGAGGCTCACGTCGATGCTTTTGATATCTCGCAAGCGTTCGATCAACTGAGCACGATGCCCTCTCATGTGCACTGACTTCCTCTCTGACCGCAAGATATCCGTCGTAATTGAAGGGTTCTCCTCCTCATCTCACAACGTCAAAGCAGTGTTCCCCAGGCATCGGTCTCGGCTCGAACGACCTCCTTTCCTGTACGGTCATCCAATCCACAGCTTTGCTGATGACAGCACTCTACATACAGGAATTCAGAGTAACAAGCCGATCTCTGCCGGTACACTAGAAAACGGACTAGCAGCGACTTTGTCCCTGACGAGAGATCTGGAGGTTATCACTGCTTGGGGACACAATAACCTTGTACAGTTCAATGCTTCAAAAACAGTACTGTACCTTAACGAACAAGAAGCGTCCTAGCGCTCATCCGATTTCGATAGATCCTACAAAACAGCCATTCATTTCGGCTAGTCCAAGTCCGATCAGGAGGACTTGGTCTTGACATTTTGTCAACAGCGTTAGGTGCTGGGATCTTAACCGTGTCATACTATGTACATCCAGAACTGGCCGATACGACCGCTCCTTTGTCGCTAGAGGATCGAAATCGTGGAAAAATCGAATCTTCTCTGTTATACTAACCTTTGGCAGTTTTGAATTCACAAGTATCTTCAAGCTCTTCATGGCAGCAGCGGAGTCCTGGTAGTTAGACTTTATCCATCATAAATGCTAAAATGTGTGGCCTTAATGCCTGAATTACTTTTTATTTGTCCACCCCGGCAAGGCTATCCGACGGATCGATGACTCTTCTCTAATGGACAGCTTCGGGACCCTTCTACCGCTAAGCCAATGGGCTTTGGCCTCATAGGCCTCTCCCATGAGGCCGCCGCGCGATGTAGGTACCAAACAGACTCGTCCGACTCCGGCCTCCCATCTTGACCGTGTCAAGCTCCATACATCCAGAACTGGCCGATTCGACCGTTCCTTTGTTTCTAGGGTATCGTGATTGTGGAACAATCTACATGAGAAGGCTTTTCCCATTTCTACTAACCTTACACACTTCAAAAATCGGATTCACAAAGCTTATTTAAGCTACTCATAGCAACAGCGGTGGCCTGACATTCAAGCTTCTGCCTGCCTTAGATAGCTGTTAAAAATGTTCAATTGGACTCACCAGCTTTAATTTCTTCAGGTGCTTTACCCTTCTTGCTTTTCTTCTTCGCTCGAGCTCCCCAGTACGTGTAGTTAACAGCTGCGTATTCTAAAAGTGCGGCAAACACAAAAACGAAACACATGACTAAATAAATATCTATTGCTTTAACGTAACTAATTCTTGGTAAAGAACTTCTCACTCCGGTACTGATGGTGGTCATGGTTAGAACGGTTGTTATACCTGAAAAAGGAAAGGTACTTAAGTCGATTAACAGCACGATAATACTATTGGTTATTTGATTTTCTGAGCGTTCCTTAGGGCCTTTGCCCATTAGTCACTGTCCAATGTACGTTGGTCGAATATGTCAGTCCTGGAGAAGAACAAACAAGAAAGAATTGTTTCAGTTCAAGAGGAAACACCTAGACTTTTATGTTTGTTACATGGATCCTTTTTGATGTGTATCAAGAACAAATTTAAACTAAAGTCTTTGCTAGAGTATAATTTTTGGTATTCTGAAAGTTCATGATAAATTTTTTTGTCACAGTACGACCCATGGCCTTGAATGTTTACAAAATTGTTCTACTGAGTCACGTAACAGAGGGTTGCTGTGCTTACTATAACTTAAGTAAGGAATGTCAAGGTCTCTGTGCAGTGTCTCATAGCATGAGCACTTCAAATTGTTCGCAAGCTCCTGTGCTATTTAATAATGCATGAAGGTAAAGGTACTGCCTGAACAAGGATTACCGGTAATGCATTCTAAATCTTTTGGCATCTGTTATACAAAACCACATTAAGTCTTCCGTCCCTCCTACCAGTATTGTCTCCGCATGCGCCTCAAGATACAAGTGCTCGACCAATAATCGCTTACTTCTCAACCTAGGTGTGTAAGGTACTATTTTAGTAAAGCAATCAGATTTTCATACATCGACAATGGAGACTTGTCGACAGATCGGCAAATTCGTACCTATGACGTCATCGGTATGACACCGTGGACGACGGCCATAAAAGTGGAATACTTTCAAATTAAATATAAAAATAAATAGTGTTTCAGCAACAGAAAATTCAGTTTCCTGCATTCGTTAACTTAGCCTGTGTATCGATATGCTCATAATGGAGAATTTGCATGTAATTCACATATTAGTTATTAATTTTCGTTAATTGTTATAGAAAGTTACCTTAAACGTTATTTTGTACTGATGCGCTATAAAATTACTAATTAATATTAAAATAGGAAAATACGCGAAAAATTGAAGATGTCGAAACGCAACGGTGTTGGCATGCCGTCACGGTATCGGCAAGTGAGCAGTTATCCTTTGCTGCTGTCATTGATTGTCAACCTATCAGTTTGATCAGTCCCAAAGAATACTGAAAACGCGGAGTTGTGACGTAACTGGGAAACGCGCAAAAAATGCGGAATTGAAATCAACGTCATTGAACTTTTAAATGTCTATTTAAAAAATACATGCCATGAATGAGTAATCTAGAGAAAATACAAATACAAAAAGGCATGCATATTCCCCATTACATACGAAAATTCAACGACTTATAAAGCCGAGAGATCCATCGATTTGTTTTCATTGCCTTGTCCTAATTTCGTTAGATCTAAGCGTGCTTCGGCTTAATTATCGAGTTTAAATTCAGTATCCACTTACAGATGTGACGCCTTAAGAGGAATAAATTCAAATTAACGAGGAATCAGAAACTATCCAATTATCGCAATTAGTCAAGTCCAGAATTGAGCATCTTCCAGAAGTGGTGCTTGTTCATACGTGAAACTGTGATCTAATTAAGAAAAGAACTTATTTAATCGAAACTGCTATTCGTAGCAGAAAATCGTGACAAAGTAGAGTTATTTTGGATCCCGACACCCTTCCATATCTGTTCCCTGAGTTATTCAAGTAAAGTGAAATTTCGAGGCATGATGCGTTTACAGTTCAATTCAATAACTTTCATATAACAATTTTCTGACGGTTAAGCTAGAACGTGCAGTGACCACGCCACGTCTTATCCACAACAAAGGAAACCGGTGGCTGATTCTAACTAAATTTCGACAGTTGAAAATATATTTTGTTTATTTGTCAAAAGTGCCAATTGCTCTTGAAGAAGCTCACCGTTGGCACCGAACCGTCGCACAATAAAACACTGGGGACTACCAGCATGAAAGCCACAGGATGAGTTTCAGATGCCATACAAATTAGCAATCACAATAGATACACAATTTTGGAATGCCAAATAGCGTTAATTCAAACAAAAAAGAGCACCATGACCGTAGCTTATTAAGCTGTATTCAGTAGTTTAACTTCTGAAGTTTTAGAAAATTTTAGACAAAGGAAAAACTCTGTGTTACACTCCATTACACTTAGTTCGCCTGCATCAATGATCTTACAAACCCAAATGTGACTTTGATGAAATCTTTTGGCCCGGTATATTCGAAACAGAGTTTTGATCAAGAATAAAGAGCAAAATATTTTTAAATTATTGTCCCATGTATATTTTATGACTCAAAAGATGTATTATTTTTGCCCAGATAGATGTTTGGTCAGTCACGTATTAGATTACAGGTTAAAAAAATGTATGGTAAATAAGACTACGAAACAGAGTGGAGCAACTAATAAAAGTCCCATTTTAAAATATTGATTATCAAGCTATGCTAAAACGCTTTAGTGGTACTTTTTAACTAAGTACTGCTTATTATAGTAGTACTGTAGTGATTCATCGTTGCGGACGAAGCTGTCTGTAGATTAAGTAGTGGCAACACTGGAGGAGGGGCCGGGGCTGAGAGGGAGACAGGGGAACATCTGATCCGCCTTCAGTACAAGTTTGAACTTGCTCGAGTCATTTGGTTGCCGTTAAGGTGTGAAACAGTTTTTCCTATTGTGTTCTAAAAATGAGTGACATCAATTTCGGGCAACGGTATGCTATCAGGTTTTACTTCAGACTTGAGCACAGTGCAACGAAAACTATTGTAAAACTTCAGCAGACCCACGGACACACCACGGTTCATCAGATTTTGGCCAGTGACCTGAGGATGGGAAAAAACTGCACAAGAATTGTTGCAAAAAACCTTTCACATGACCACAAGGACACCAGGAAGGAAAGGCGACATTTGGATTCAATTGAAAATGACCCCTATTTTCTGGAACGTGTCACTACTGGTGACAAGTTTTGGGTGTTTGAGTACGACCCAGAAACTAAAGGCCCCAAAAGGCAATAAAGACAACCACGGAATCGTCCAAAAAGAGTTTATACCACAAGGCCACATGGTCAAACAACACTTTTACCGGGAGATTCTTAAAACACTTAAAAAGGGTAATTCGTGTGAGACCAAACATCAAGAACTGGGTGTTGTATCACGATAATGCTCATTGTCACACAACAAGGTCAATAAACACGTTTTTGACCTGACTTGAGTCCTTGTGTCTTTTTTATCTTCCTAAAGGTTGAAAAATCACCTCCAGGGAACTTATTTTGAGACAGTCGAAAACATTCAAACGGCTATAACCAACCTGCTGAAGGCTACTTCAGTATCGGAGTCCCAACTCTGCTATAAGGAGTGGAAGAACCGTCTCCAGCGCTGTGTGGCTTCAGAAGGAAGTTATTTTGAGCGTGACAATATAAAATTATAATTATATTCGAATAAAAAGATTAAACAAAACCAGTCTTTCTGCTTAATTTACAGACCTCGTAAAAATAAACCTTATACAATATAGCATTATTTTGAAAATGTTCTTACCAAGGGCCACTCGTGCACTGGTAGCTTCATGATTAATCCAGAATGACACCCAACTCAGCATAACTATCAGTATACTAGGTAAATAAGTCTGGAAGACAAAGTAGCCAATGTTTCTTTGTAATTTGAACGACAGCGAAAGTCTTTGATAGATTCCGGTAGCAAGACGTTCTTTCCTATCATTGGTCTCCCAGCCGATAATGGTGAATTGAGGTAATTCTGCTTCTTCGACACCTCTCACTGGTGTGGATTTCCAATACATCACTACGTCCATTACTGTGTAGCCATCTAGAAGTTAAAAATGGTCAATAAACAGGGTACTTTACAGCTAATACGTTGAAATATGTAGCATGCTTATGTCAAGAAGCCACGTGTAAAGCGCTATTATGATGCAAATGACGCCCTTTTATAAGGCAGCATGGATTAAGACCATATCTCGTTAAGTTCATCGTTTGATTGCTCTCTCAATGAGCAGGATCATATATGATCTGGCATCTCGAAAACGTTAAGAGCTAGGAAGTCGGTTGAATAAGGGCAAAGTTGCGCATTCAGGTATCATTGACAATGCAAAACAACAGATTTAAAAAAAAACGTACTCGGCCTTGATGACAGTTTGTGACTTATTTATTCGATTACAGCACCAAGTAATGATCGCTTCAGTTTTTGAGAACAGTGTTTGCAAAAACATTTGAAAAATTTACCGCTTTATTAACTACATATAACAAGGGTTATTTAATATTATATATATAACATCAAATTTAAAATCTAGCATGTCCATTAAGGCATGGAGTTCATTCATATATCTATGAATGTTCCGTATGTTAGTGTGAAAGTTGTTTAATCCTGAATCAATATTATTAAAGAAACGTAATTTTGTTATCGTGTAAATTGTCCAAAATATGCGTTTTAGTTATTTCAGGTCTTCTGTAATGTATCTACTCATAAATTTCCTTAGTCCAAAGTCCTTAGGAACTTAGAATAAACATTTATGTGTAGGGCAGTGATGCATATCATAGTTTCTGTCGTATTTTTATATGAATAAACGCCGTTGCAGCAAATGGAATTGGTAGATTTGTTGCATGAAGTAACATCATGTTCTCCACATTTGAAGCATACTTTATGACTAATGCATTTCTTACCAGAATGATTAAACTTGAAGAAATTTGTACACTGAGTTACCTCATTATTAGGATATACTGATAAATTTTGAAAACCAATTAAAATTTATCCTCCATTACTATCAAATATTTGTCCGAATAGTTTACCGGACACCTCTGCGTAAACTAAGTTCATCTTTTTGTGAGGAAGGAATCTGAAATAGGTGAATTTTAAATTTTCTTTTGTTATAAAGCGGTTTTGCCGAATAATATCTTCTTCTATTTCACGTTCATGAAGTTTTTCTTTAGAGTGGTAGCCAACAATACTTATTTTAGGATTAAACATTTTCGGTTCGGATAATGTATAATATGTTGATGGTACATTCTTCCTAATTTCATCTTTCAGCTTCTTATGGTAGAGGTCTTTTAAATATAATTAAATACCACCATTTTTAGAGTTCTTAACAGTTTCAATTCATTCTTAGTTCTGTAGTTAGACTGGTGTTGTTCGGGGGTAATGATGTTTTTTAAGTGTTTTTTCTTTACTCTTTGAAGGTAAATTCATAACGGCTTGAGCATATATGGCATTTTTGTGTGTGGATGTTCCTTATACTTTCTCAATTCTCCTAAGGTGTTTTTCAAGTGGTGTTACTATACAGTGACTATAGCTATATGTTATCGAGAAGTAGAAACTCTATTCACCTATGCAAAAATCTAATATGGTGCCCATAACAAAAACAAAGTTGATGATTGAGGACAAGATACGAAACGTCGTATTGAAATTCTAATTACGCCTCCATGTAGATGAGAAAAAGAGACCATGTTGTGTGTAGTTTATTCAGAAAGCTTACCTAAGACAGTCAGAAAAAAAATCGTTTCACGAAAGAGAGATTTTTTTTGTCTATTTCCGGAAAGAGTCTGGGTTACGAAACTTTAGAAGTACCATTTTCTCGGTTGCCTAATTTCTCACCGACCTCCTATCTGTTACCGTTTCCAGGATCCCAATGGTAAGAATCGAATTTGAAACAATCAGTATATAACACGCAGATAGACATAGTCAATATCGAAAAGTATTATATAAAGGCGTGACGTTGTACTCTATTTTCATAGTAACTACTTGACGCTCCATAAGGTTGGTAGATTGTGGCGTTTACGTTTCAATTGATTGACCGATTTCATGTTATGATTATAGACCAAAAGGCTATTGATAACAAAATGCTGTTGACGGTAGTGAACTTCTAAAGTTTGGGAGTGCAGGCTCTTTTTTATACCGCAGGCAGAAGCCTAAATGCCAGGGCACCGCGCCTGCTATGAGAACCCCAAACGTGTGAGCAATACTCGAGGCTAGGCCTTATCTAGGCCTTGTATAGAGTGAGGCGGTCTTGGGGAGAAAGGTACTTCTTAGCCCTAAACTAATAGCCTAGCTTTCTCTCACCAGCTGCCGCGAGATGTGTTCGTGCATATCAAGTCGTCGGTGATCTGGACTCCGACCAGCCGAAATGAACGGCTCTTTTTCAGAACTCGGTCATTCATCGAAACCGGATGAGCACTAGGTTGCTTTTTGTTAGTCAAGGTCTCTCGTCAGAGAGGAAGTCGCCGCTAGTATTCTTTTTTCCTGCTCACCGGCACAGTCACTCTGAATTCCTGCATTTAGAGTGCTGTCATCAGTAATAAAGCTATGGATTGGGTTGATTGTATAGAACAGAGGAGAACCCGTCAATTACGAGGGATATGTTGAGGTCAGCAAAGCTTTTCTGGGAGGCCATAGGAGGAAAGTTTGCATTAGAAAGCAGCGTGCCACAGCTAATTGAATGCTTTTGTGGCATAAAGAGCCGCGACATCAGCCTCACCATAAGACTAGATGAGTTTACTCCACAATTGCGTGACATAAACTAGAAGGTTCCCTATGGATCGCTGGTGCGGGAAACCATCCGTGACTTTCAAGGTCGTCTAGAAGCTCGCAATTTATGCACCTCTCCATCACCTTACTTATAATAGGAAGCAGAGCTATAGGCCTGTAGTTGTAAGGGACAGTCTCAGAGACTATGTTTGGGATGAGTTGGAAATGAACAAATTTTTCAGTTTTCTGGGAAGGTGGCAGATTCGTAAGATGTCTAGAAGGGACGCGAAAGAACAGGAGCAAGCTCCGCTGCACACCTCTTCAATACAACGGAAGGAATCAAGTCCAAACCAGAAGCTTTGTTGATGTGAAGCGACAAGAGCACCCGTTTTACGGTCTTATGCCTGACTGTTACTTTCCGCATAGTGTAGGGAACCCTTTGAATCGACGGCACTCGGGCCTTGGGGAGGTCGTCTATTCCTGTGAGTCGGTTACAATCATTCACACGTAAGTGGTGGAAGGCTACTCTGTATCTACTCTCTCACTCTTATATCGTGCTGGTCTTTGACATTACGAACCGCTTCGTTATATTTGTTTCTGTACTCGACGTCAGCTTCTCTGTTCTCTGCAGTGGGTTTTTTTAAGAAGGTTCTGTGTGCCTTGATCTTCTGCTGGCGAACAGTGTCGCACGATTTGTTGAACCAGTCGTTGAACCCTGGTTTAGGCACTTTCTCTCTATGAGGGATGTATTCCTTCATCCCAACGTGGATAATTTCGGTTATCTATGAACAGACAACCGACGCATTCGCGTCTGTGAAATATATGTCCAAGGAAGGGTGGAGAAGAAGTCTCTGTGCCTCTCCCAGCCGGCATGACCGTAATGCCAAATTTTTCGGCCTGGGAGAGAGTTTTCTGTCAGAGTGAGATCTGACCGAAACCTAACCTCTACAACACCGTGGTCTCAGTTACCCAGGGGAGACAGTAGATAGCGAACACTGCAACTGCACGACCTGCTGCATCGGTCTTGTTTGAGCCCAGCCCAATCTCTTTATGGGCATTGAAATCACCGAGCAGAACTACCTCTGAAGCGGGATGATTGATGTTCAGAAAGTCGATCTTTACAGCGAGGTATTCAAGTAGGTCGTCCAAGGTAGTGCGATAAAGGCAGCGAATAAATTTGGTGGATGTGTTAGAGTTGAGGCCAAGCCACAGAATGTCCTAAAATGGGGTTATTTTTTATTCATATCAGAACGTTGATTATGTTAGCGGTAAGCAGAAGTTGATTTTGGAGTTCAAAAGCTTTGAAAATATTAACTCGCACTAACTTCAAATTCACGGATTAACAGTTTTGAAAATCTGATACTATTTTGTGTAAGCCAATGGCTTTACTGCAAAAGATATTTTGCACCTAGTTTAGTTTCGGTACCCGGATCAAATGTAAAATTTTTTGTTGGACGTTTCCTAATATTTTTTCCATTCGTCGATGGAGAATTTATGGAAAAATCTGAAATAAAATTCTGTGAAAAAGTGTCGCTACCAAAAACTGTTTTCCGTTACCAACATTTGAAAGAGTTGACATACTAAATGATATTTATACATTGTTTACGAAAATAATTACACTCACAGCTTTCTATTTCCACGGTGCAATTCTGCGAATCCAAGGGATAGTAATGGAGATCCATCATGCAGGCTAATGTGGTTGTAAATCGCATCCCGTATGTGATTGCTCCATCTCCGCTTAGGCGAACTAGCTTGTTCCTTTCTGTGACGTCATGCAAGAAACTGGAGAAAGAATAGGGAATAGAATTATGTCTACTGGCTAAGTGGATGGTAATTGTTGGAGTTCACCATCACGTGCATATTTCATGATAATTTGGAACTTACTTTACGGTGGTTACTTTAACTTAGAAGGATTATTTTAGCTAATTTGTCGTTTCAAATTCAAACTTAATCAAATTATAGTATAAACTCACATAAATTACTTCGTTTGGAAGACAATGAAGAAAGAACATGGCATATAGCATGTTCAAAATATTTGTAGCTGCATGTTTTGAATAATTTGATTTTACTTATACGACGGTGGCATTTTTCAAGTACAACATACACAGAGAACCAAATTTGTCTGAAGACTTGAGTGCAATGTGTACGAGAGAGAAGTGTGTATAGACACATATGTTAGAAAGAGATAGAAACCGGCTAGATAGCGAAGCTCATTACTGCATTGGCTAGCGATGCTGACGCGGCAGTTTGCCGCGTTGCCAATATGTTACACCATTTGCTTGAATTAAGATGCATGTTGGAAATATGCGTTAGTTTATTCTCTATGACCAAATAATGGTTTTTATTTTTAGTGTACACATTTTTGGATTGTGGATTGGGTCGCATCTGTTTAGGATCGATTTCAGATCGGTATTACTGGCGCCCATTTAAGGTCGACATGGAAGGTCCAGTTCGCCACAAATTTTGCAACATTGCATCACTGGTTCGCATGGCAATACCGCATCTAGTACATTCCAAGGCAAGGTTTCCACCTCCATGATCTTGGATGACGATTTTGGTCAGTACTCATCTAGCGCTATTTGGGAAGTGTGAACCTGCTTCGAAATGGTTTTTACCTACCTACACGCAGGCAGTGATAATTTGTATTGCGTAATGGTATTTGTTACATTTTCTGACTGCTCGGTGTCGCAAAATGTAACAATGACTCAGGATGTGTGGATCGGCTGAAATCAAAGATAATTCTAAAATAAATTAAAACACTAAGTTGCATCAGAATTGAAATAAATGATTCTAATCAAAATGAAAACAAAATATTAAATTAAATGTTCGAACAGACCTCCTTCCTGAGCTTGACATAACCTAACCTATTGTAGAAGCCTTTGCGAACATTTTCTGGTGTAACATATTGGCAACGCGGCAGATTGCATGACATTCTGCGTCACCATTGCTAGGCAATATGGTTATGACCTTCGCTCATCAGCCGGATTCTATCTCTTTCTAACATGTGTTGATACACACTTCGCGCGCTTCTCCCTTGTACACAATGAACTCAAGCCGTCAGACAAATTTGGTTTTCCCTGTATATGGTTTCATTTAGCGACCAGACAAGCATGGGGGATAGTCAGCATGGAAACCATATGATAAGTTTCAAATATGCCATTAGTAATCAGAGTGTTCATTATGAATTATACATAATATATAACTAACATAAGAACCAATAGCGTCAAGTAGATTGACTCTATACTTTCCACGTTTTTGAAACAATTCAACTCCTAGTATAACTTTCTATGTAGTTCAATGACATCAAAGAGACGTAGGGTTTTGTCAGAACCATTAGTGTACTATTTGGACTATTGTACACGGTAGCTTTCTTCTCAAATTAACTGAAAAATGATTATCTATCTAAGCTAGCTGAAAAATGGGGAGATTTTAAGAATCCAAGGAATTATGCTGCAATTTCGCAACCATGTAAGGCCTGAGTGAAAAGCTCTATACAATACAAACATTTTGAATGGCATTATAAGTAATTTTGAATTAACTAGAAACAAATAATTTAATAGGAGTCCAATTATATCTTAGAATACCTATTTTTGCTCATAACATTTTTTATTTGCTTTGTTCTTACTTCTTACAATGTCAATAACAGTATAGCGGGAGGCGAAAACACTCTTCGATAATTTTGTAACAGTACTTTATTTTACTTCTGAATTAATTTTTTCCTTCGTTTTAGATAGTGGTTAGTGGTACCGGTAGTCTGGTTCTGTAATCCGCGTGAAACCATTTGACGATTCCGATTGAACCTCAAAACATTTAAAGACTTCTAAATGTGAAACTAGCTAGTTAAAATATGATAGTTTTTTGAAGCTGAAAGGTTGCTGGAATTCTTAGTTTTTTGTGAATTGTCTTTGGATTAAATTGCAAAAGATGTATAGTTCTGTAATCGGCACTTTTCAGTTTTAAATTAACGTATTTGGGTAGATAGCAGAACAAAAGTATGTCCTTTCATAATCGGTTTTTCTTCAATTTTGCAGAGAATAATAGACAAAATTCGTGATGGATAAAGCCTCGATAGGTAGTCTCATAGAGCTGTCGATGAAAATTACCTAAAGGTCTCCATGAAAGTGACACTGTATAAAAATATACATTACCTGTTTTTGTCATTAGCAAAAAAGGTATCCGGAACCCATATCTTTTCACCAAAGTCCCCGGAAAGCGTGAGAATTTCCTCAGAGTTACTAAACGCCAGTCGCTCATCTTTCCAATATTGGTTCAGATACAGCGTGATAGTGTAGTCCTGAAAAAAAAAGGTTAAGTGAACTAAGCGAAAGCTTCTTGTAAGATAGAACATACAGGGTGCGGCAGAGAGGATGGACGGTTTTAAAAAAATCATAAAATAGTTAATTTTTACTCGAAAACAAATTTATTGATGGAATCAGGTTCACAAGGAAATAGCATTTGAGACAGTCAAATGTGGAAAATCACATCAGGCATGTGGTGGCCGAAATCGTTGATGCAGTGCTGGAGGCGTTCTTGGAAGTTCGCGTAGACTCTCCACAACATCGCTCTCTCAACTTGGGCGACATCCACGCGAATTTCGCCCTTCAATTCGTCCAGAGTTCGGGGCTTGTGGCTTATGAAAGTGGGCTTCGTCACTCATAAACAAAATGAGGTTCTCATTTTGATCGATGAGTGCTTCCATCTCACGTGCGAAGTTCATTCGTTGTGCATAATCTCCGGGCTGTAACTGTTGCACAATGGCCAATTTGTAGGGGTGAAAGCGGAGATCCATATGCAAAATTCGCTTTACCGAACGATCACTAAGGCGAAGTGCAGCAGCATGTTTCCGGGCAGATCGAGTCGGACTGCGAAGAAAGACCTGTCGAACGCGTTCAACATTTTCAGGAGTTCGAACTGTTCGCGGCGCTCCTCTTGGTCTTCTGTTGATCAATTCACCACGCCTGCGAAGTGATTCAACCCAACGAAGGATGGTGTTTCGAGAGGGAACAGCTCTATTCCGATGAAAGTTGAAGTGGCGACGAAACTCACGCTGTACGACGATGACTGACTCATTATTTCCGACGAAACAATCATAGGCGAAAACGCAGTGCTCCACCGTCCAAGGCTCCATAACCACAACTGGTAAAATAATGCTAGGATCTCACGAGTCAAACGGTACCCTTCCCACCTCTCTCTTAGACGGAGGCGGAGAGTACTACCCATCCCAAAAACGACCGTCCTCCTTGCCGCACCCTGTATTATATTGTATTATATTGTTTTTGCTATGAATATAGCGAATCTAGAACATTTGTCAGTAACATATTCTTATTATTTTCAGGCGTCTGGATAAAATCGCATAGGATCAGGCTTTTTCAGTGCTAGACAGGTCCGGTGTTTGTTGTTGTTTGAGGTCACGTCACAGGCGACGCATTTATTGTTGAGGAATTCTCTTCTGTTGAGTATAGAGAATAACTCAATAATTTTATGAGTTGATTAGAAAAGTCTGAAGTCTACATTTTTTTGAGAAGATCCAACCTAACAGGAAAATAAAATCAAACGGCTCAAGTTATATTCATATGCATAACTTTATTGAATGATCACTGGATATTGTAACAGTCACTACTTGCTCAGTTTGGAATAATTAATCGAGCTGAAAAGCAAATTTCCACATTCTCCTTAAATTTTCTGTTACTGACCTGTGAATTATGCTTTAGTTGCATTATTTTGATTGGGGAAGCTTAGGGTCACTTGGAATAATCGCGAAATAATAATGGAAACAGACGAAGCAATGAGTCACTGCTAAACAAATGGTAAGTAAGGTGACTCTGTACTTCCCACGCAACGCTGTTATCAGTTTGTAAAGGATTCTGTTCGGCTCAAGTTAGCCCTTGTGAGAAATACCTAGCAAAACATTAATTGACCTTCCTCCTCCAATTAAGAGAAATTCCTGCTGGTACACATGATCATTGCTATGACTTATCCCACGTAGATGACGATATTGACTTTCACATCGTAGAGCCCACAGTAGCACCGAAGTGACTGCCGACTACGACGCACAACCTGTAGCAAATAGTTAAAAGGGCATTTGTCAATTTCTTTGACTTATATAAGATCAACTTGACGCTCTTTACCAAGGAGGCTAGATGAATTTGATCATAGCCTCAATTTTGATTGTGATTTTAATGGTTTTTCTTCCACATATCTACTTTTTAGTCAGTTTTACTGAATTGTTGTTGTAGCCGTCCTCACCAAAAATTTAAAAAGTTCACGTATGCTCTTTTAACTATTTTTCACAGTATTATTCTTCCTGTAAGGATGAAAAGTGAAAGGACTATATCTCTCAAATTGATTTTTATCTATTATACATATCTCACTAACTATCGGCTAGCGGAAAAGAAAGAACTTCTTCGTAATGTAGGTAATTCTGTCATCATGTGGTCGACAAACATAATAAATCATAAAATAAGTTTTTTCGCTATGGTTGAGCTTTTTTTAGGTTTTTCGGATCATTCTTACCAGAAAATTGTCCTTTGTAAGTGGTCTTTCGAATTGACCATGTTCGAGATATAAGCAATTTAATGCCTGAAAAAGCCAAAAGAGTGAGCATTTTCAACGTTTAAAAGAACGTTAAAGATCATAATTTTTGAGATTACAGGTGTCTGAATTCGAGCTAAAGCCTATAAGATTCTGTTAGGCTTAGGTTATCTTAAAGTAATTTTTAATCTTGCTTGGTAGGCTAACAAATAGCGAACTTTTGATTTTCGCAGACTGTTCATCTATATTTTAAACGTCCTTTAGCAATGTATTATGAGAAGCAGTAAAAGCGGTATTTTACACAAAATATACAGCTGTTCATGTGTAATCACGAGCATACTTTTGGATATAATTTTTTACGCTTGCAAAGATTAAAATTCATTTTGATTTATGTCGAACAACGCAATGGAAATGCCTCGTTTTTCATGCTCCAACATTTTAGCTTTTTGTTAATATAAAAGATTTGATTTACGCTGACCAGATTAAATTTTTAGTATATCTATAGCAACATAGAAGTAATACATAAAAATAATAAATATTTTGCAACGCGTACATCGCGAGTATTCAAAAAGGTACTCCTAGTAGTAGTAGTAGTAGTAGTATACGTTTATTTTTTAATAAATACAAATGCTAACTTAAGTACAATGATAAACGTAAAATAAAACATAATATCTGATTTTCACAAAATAATCTTAAGTTAACATGTCACAAGTCACAGCAAAATTAAAATGTCTTGTAAAGCCCATTGAAACCAAAATAGTTGGTTGTGCAGACTTTTTTTTGATATAATTTTGATAATAAATTTTGCTTAGTAGCAGGATTTTACAGAACAAGCACATTGTAAGTATGGAAGGTAAGGAGCAGTAGCACTTATATGTATAATAAAGTTTATTCCACTAACTACAGAAATATGGAGGGTGAGGAGGAGTAATACTAGCGTAGTACGATTTCTAGTAGATAATTTCTACAAAATTTCTTGTCTCTTATCTACCAATTGAAAAAATATATTTTTTAAATAAAGATTTTGTCAAAGACAATGAGTTTATTTCATCAACATACCTACAGTACACGTATGCCAAACAATTATAAATTTTACATGATAGGTAGGTGTGGCATCGCAAGCTTACATTTCTTTGAAAAGTTTTTATTTTGAAGTTTTCATTTTGTTTATATCTAGTGCTATAAGCATGGCTAGTTTTATTGAAGTTGTGTTTGTGTTTGTATATGAATTGAATTAATTCATGCAAAAACAGTTGCCTTAGGTCAAACACTTCAGTCTCTGAAAATAATTTATAAGGATAAGTAATTTTTTGCCAAATATTACTTTCAACAATCCTTTTCGCAGTATATCCGCAAATGACAATATGCGGTACTTCCCCAACTCAAAATAGCTTATCGTAGACGTGATTCAACTAATGAATAATACAACATTTTCAGGTGCATGTAGTCTATGAGATGTTTTAAGTATTTAAAGCAATATAATAGTTGTCGTAAGGTATTTGTAATGTTAGCTATATGAACATCCCATCTCAAGTGGCGATCAATGGTGACACCTAAGTACGAGTATTTATAGGTTTTCACAGATGTTAAAGATATACTTTGATTTATTAAAAGTTGTTCATACTGAGTTAGATAACGTACTGTATTAGAAAAGGGCATACACTTTTTTTTCATATCTCACGGTTAAAAGTTTATGAGGAAAATAATCGAAAATAGTTCCTAGATTCCGCTCTGCTTTAATTTTTACATTTTCCCAAGCGTTATCATCATACAGGACTACAGTAACCTGAGGTAAACCGTAATCAACTGTCTTTTCATTACTGAATATGTCACTAATCTTCACTACTTGTTTTCGATTTGAGAGATAGCTTGTAAACAACTGTAAAGGTCCGCCTCGTACTCCTACATCCTCCAAGGTCTCCAACATCTGCTGGTGATTCACAGTGTCGAAGGTCTTGGCAAGATCCAAGAATACGCACAGTACCGGCGTACTCAATTCTAATATTTTTCTAATCTCTTCTGTTAACTTAGCAATTGCATCTTTTGTTGATATTCCCTCTCGAAAACCGAATTGCTTATCTGAAAGACATTTGTCCAAAAATTTAAGTAGCCTATTTTTCAATGTTTTCTCAAATATTTTAGCTATAATTATAATGACAGATATTGGTCTATAGTTATTTATATTTTTTACATCACGTTTTTTATGGACAGGTGTAACTAAAGCTACTTTGAACCCTTCTGGGACTTGATTAGAAATGTAAATCCGGTTGATTAAGTGACATAGCGGCATTGAAATAATGTCAGCAGTATATTTAAATACTTCGGACTTCAAGTTGTCAAAACCGGGCGATTTATCATTTTTTAATGTGTTAATGATTGAGGTTACTTCAGTTACATCTACCGCCTCTAAGAAAAATGTACTTTGATTTATTTTCTTTTGCGGTCTATTTTTGTTTGGCCTCACAATGCGTTCAGCATAGTATTTGAAAATATTTACAAAGAAATCGTTAAACTCATTCGCAATTGTTATTGGCGAATCACATAATTTATTTTCATCAACTATTTCCTTAACTGCACATTTAGAACTGCCTTTACAGAGTTTATTAATTACGTTCCACAATTTCTTAGGAGTATCTTTGTTTTTATTTATTTGTTACTTGTAAAAATTGTATTTAGCATTTCGTATGAGTTTTTCCAATTTTTTCTTATATTCCAAATATCTTATCCTCACCTCTTCATTTTCTGGCTGCATCAAGTACTCAGAATGTAGACGATTTTTTTCATTAACAGAATTTGCAATACATACCTCATGTGATCCAAGGCTTTCGCTTGATCTCGCCCCTATTCAATTTTTTTGTGGTTGTATTTTTATCAGTTAAAGATCTTAATATGTCACTCAGCTGGCTAGCCAAAATGTTAACATTATTTTCAGAGTAATAATTGGTCTAATTATATTTATCTAGGTCTTCTCTTAGGCCATTATATGATACATTGAATTGCTCTAACAGAAGTATTCACATGATGTTCTACCATCTATTGGTATCCCTAGGATTGTGGCTTTATGATCAGATATGTGATTTTCCAGTTATAAACATAACTTATACTGTAATGCCATAAAAACGATGAACCTTTAACCATTCGAATTTTCATTTCTTCTAAAATGTGTAGCAGTTATGAAAACCAAAGATAGAAATGTGGAGATCTTACGGTGTTGCCATTTATCGACGAGCGTCGAATCTAGAACTTCGAGAACTAACCTGGACCAGGAGTCAAATATTCTAGAGGGGGTATAAAGGTAGTCGTGTCCAGGCAATGGCACAAGAGGGTTCAGAAAGGAGTGAGGCAGCCAGTGTTGCCAAACCTACCGACTTTTCTGTAGTTCTACCGAAATGAGACGTGATTTACCGAAAACGTTCTCAATCTCTACGATTTTTTAAAATAATAAATATATTTCAAGATTTTCCATCTAAAAAGGGCTGGAAGTAAAAATAAAGATAGAAAAATGCATTCCATGTAGTGTATGTAGTTTTATGCCCCATATCAGTTCTACATACGCGTGCACTTAGGCAGTCGGGCACACGAGAGCCGTAGATTTCGGTTTCCTGCAATTATGTACGCACATCCCTTACTCTGCTTCCCCTGCTGGTACAGGTACATACTGATAGATGACCGCCATTATCGCATCAAAGCTCGTCTATTTTTAGTAAAATATTAAATTAGAATGTCAGGTGATGAAGCTTCATGTTCAGATATAAAACAGAAAAATATTCACAATCCTATGAACAAGAATTGTAAAAGGATTTTCCAGGATGGTTTCAAAGGAGTTTGAAGAGCGACCAGTATGCTCATTGTACACGTTGTAACAGATTTTTTTTCAGGCAAAAGTGCACCCAAAAAAACCTGATTTGTGTGTGTACTCGCAATACAAATCCACCGCTGCTCTTGCGACGCCCATGATTTTTTTTTCTCCTCCCGACATCGTCCTAGAATCTACCGAATTGCTACGACACTATCTACCGATTTCGTCTTTCTCGGCTTGGCAACACTGCAGGCAATGTTTATATAAATTAGCGTCTTAAAGAGTAATAAATCAGTTTATTTATTAAATACATATTTTCATTATAATCAGATTTAACGGTTTTTTACGAGTTGTAATTTTTCATGCTAATAACGTGAACAGAAACACTTACCATGTTTACCTCAGATATAGCATCAAAACTTGCAATGGTCAAGTCCATTCCAACATGAAGTGGTTCACCTGTAAAGAGTTAGTACATTTATCCCTGACATTGTGAAAATGCCACAAAGGAACATTTACTATAAGAATAGGAAACATACAATGGACGACATTTCACTTAATCAGACATTCAGCGAGTTTCGTATGTTTATATATGTTTGTAAATATCTGATGAAAGATAGTTGAGCTTTATTAGAAACAATACAATAGTTCCCCAAGTATTCAACTTAATCAATAATTTTGTTTATACTCCAACTACCACGAAGGCCTAAGGCCTAAGCACCCATTGGGTACCGTGTCAGTTATGTCTACTACTTCTAATACTAATGTCTCTTCCAAAGGTACGAACTTCAGCATGTTAGGATTCTGGTGTATATCTACCAATATTCTTACAAAAAAATTGTATAATGTATTCTGGCAATAAGAATGCAGTCTGGCATGGAAAAGTAATCGGATATGAGGGAAATTGGATTCAATTGGATGCGAACTTACCTCCAAAATTGGGTCTCAAGCGTATGTCGTAACCTTCTAGCAGTTTTGAT
Organism: Acanthoscelides obtectus; assembly: GCA_963669975.1. Classification (NCBI taxonomy): domain Eukaryota; kingdom Metazoa; phylum Arthropoda; class Insecta; order Coleoptera; family Chrysomelidae; genus Acanthoscelides; species Acanthoscelides obtectus. The sequence continues at coordinate 49,459,080 of CAVLJG010000008.1, forward strand.
ATTGTCTGTGTTACGTTTTCCAGTCTGTCTGAGACGAGGCTTCTTTCAGCGCTATATCGGGATAAAGGATAACATACTCAACAATGAAAAATAAAACAATTTGTAGATAGTATTTAGGTTGTTTAACCAGCGTTTCAAATCTAAATTTGACTATCAAACCAAAACTTATGTTTGAACATACACAAATAACAGACATCTATATCACCATATTCTTAAATAAAGCTTTTGTTCCAATCATTCTTAGTGTTACATCTCCAACTTGGTAGAAATATACTAAATGACATAGAAAATGCCACACCGGCTAGGAGGGCTGTAATGTTGAGCATACTTTTAGGTCTACTGATAAATAGGAAGTGATTGAAATTTTAACTCGAAATTTCGCAAAATATCTCAACTTAATGTTAATAATGTGTTGAAGCTCCTCTGTTCGCTACACATTCGTTGAGTCCTCGCGGCATTGATTGGATTAGGTGATTGATGTCTTCTTCATGTACTATATCTCAGGCCATCTGAATTTGGTTTCGTAGAACTGACTTCCATTCCATATTCCATTCAAGTCCCTCCCTACTCCATACCAATCGTTGCCGACGATGCTGTGGGGCCAGAGGTAGTACAAGCTGATCAAACTCGGAAAGTTGAGTGAAATTAGCGCGTCTGTGAACTCTAAGCATGATCATGCAATGTAACAACAATAAAACAAATGGAACCAATACAGAAAAGTCACTGAATTTTAAGTAAACATGTTCGTATTGTTCGGATCCCGTTATCCTATAATAAGGTTTTAACAATATTCAATAAATAATTCTGGGTGTTTCTTTTTATATGTCACTTAGTACACGACTGCACAAGTAGGGATTCACTACCTGATTTTCAAGATACTTGACTTGAGCTTGACTTCATTTCAAGTATCAGCAATCTGATACCAAGTCAAGTAGTTTTAACGTTTGTCTGTCAAGTACTTGAAAATTCAAGTAGTCTTAGTATTTGATGATTTCTGTAATATAAATACGAGTAGATTATGAACACACAACGGAAAGACCTTCTTTGCCACAAGTTTCAGAGAAAACAATACATACTGAACAAAATAATTTGATCAATTTGTCAACCTTTTGGTTCAATGATTTTTTATTCAGTCCTCATATAATTCTCGAAAAAAGTTGAAACTTCGTTGTTTCGCAACATTTTTTTACTATAAATAATTTTGTTTACCTTTCTGTAAATATTGACACTTATCAAAGCTCATGTGGTGTTAGTGAAATCCTCATGGATCGACCACCAATGGTACAAGACACATGTCTCCAGTTTATGCATCGATAAAACGAAATTACAGGGCTATTTTTCAATAGATTATATATCCCGTGGGAACTATTGGTTTTTAATGAGACATCGAAGCAGTTATAGTAGGTATATTTAATCCTAACTGAAGCAGCGGGATAGTCTTCATTTTTCACGTAATTAAAATTGTCACCGACGCGGCGCGGCTGCTCTGCTGTACAATTTATTAATATATTTGATACCCTTTTGTTGGCATCATTATTTTCGGTTCAGAGCTGCTATACCGAAATAAATTATCAGACTGTGATATAAGTATACTAATTGACATATAAATCCGAACACCCAGTTTAAATGGTTTTATTTTAATAAAAGTTGGTGAATGTATTTATCTTACTGTAAATAACAAGTGAAACAATTTTCAGCCTTATCAGTTCTACATTCCGGTTTTTATACTGCTTTTTTTTAATTGACTAACGCTCTAAAAATGATTATTTCAGCCGCAGTAAAGAATCAACGTTGGCGGATTTTGGTTCTTGACATCCTTTACGGCCGGTTACGATGCCTAGAGTACGGAGACCTGTACGATTTCGTCAACTTAGTGAGTTTGATAGGGGCCGTATAGTGGGACTTCGGGAAGCTGGACTTCCTTTTCGGGCAATTGCAGTTAGAGTGCAAAGAAGTGTAGACACTGTGGTTAGGTGTTGCCAGGCATGGCTTCGAGAAGGCCGTACGCAAAGAGCAAGGGGCACTGGACGCCGCCGTAGAACAACAGACCGTGAAGATCGCCGCCTAAGATTATTGGCCTTAAGGGACCGTTTCTCCACTACCAGGTCCATTGCAAATGAATGGTTTGCAAAACACGGAAGACCTATTGGCATGCGAAGTGTTTACCGACGAATGAGAAGTTTTGGCTTGTTTTAATACCGGCCACACTGGGTCCTCCCTTTAACTCGAGAACACCGACGTAATCGCCTTGAGTGGTGCAGACAACGGTCACTCTGGGATCAGGTCGTGCCAGGGTTAGAAGGCAACGTGGTGAAAGGAGGAATCCACAGTTTTTTGTTGAAAGACATGCTCATCACACTGTTGGAGTTATGGTTTGGGGTGCTATAGCTTATGGTTCCAGGTCACCGTTAATCTTCATCAGAGGTAACATGAACGCGCAGCGTTATATCCACGAAGTTCTAGAACCCCATCTTTTACCCTATCTTGACACCCTGGCAGATCCAACTTTCCAACAAGATAATGCCCGACCACATGTTGCAAGAGTCACAATAGACTCCTTTAAACATAATGATGTCACATTGTTACCATGGCCACCAATATCTCCCGACTTATCTCCAACTGAGCACGTGTGGGATATGATGGGTAGGAGATTGCTCTCTACTCTAGAAGCACTTCGAGAGGAGTTGGTGGTTGCCTGGAATGAGATACCACAGGAGGACATTGACCACCTGATCAGAAGCATGCCTAGGCGCGTTGGAGAATGCGTAGCATATCAGGGTGCATCCACACATTATTAAAGGTCAAACGGCTTTAAAGCAGTGCAATCATTTTGAAATTTTTATCATTTACTTATTATGCTTCATTAAGTACTTATACAAAATTTTATTAAAATAAAACCATTTAAACTGGGTGTCCGGATTTGTATGTCACTTAGTATATATCTCAATACATGGTCTTGTTAATACATTGTGCCTCATGCGTTATACAAATTACTTAACTCTTGCCGGTAGCAAAGTCGATCGTTTTACTGAATTATTCGCTAGTTTCCTTCAACTATCAGAGTATGTCAAATAGTCATCCATACAAATTAATAATATGGTATGATCTAGCCTTGTTACAAGCAGCTCTGATGTAGTCTGCTATACATAAATGTATGTAATATTAGAAATTCCTTGTTGGATAAGTAAACAGTGATGCACTTGACCTTCCGTAGACGATCGCTTATCTGGCGGCGACTCAAAATTGCAGTGGAAAATTGCCTGAATGTAGCTTCTGGTTTACTTATTCTGTGACCATACTCCATTTTTGGCAGAGCAACTAAGAGAACAACTCAGGCTATTTGGCTATATCAACGCTAATTGATTTCTACCAACGGTATATATCATTCAACACATCAACCTGAAGTATCAATTCACTTGGATTGAAATGAACCTAATCATCTCATCTACTACTCTGCCTTAATGCCTAGTCTGCACTTTGTACAGACTCCGAGATTATTATTTCCGAAACAAGTAGAACGAAATTTGCGTACGCGTGGAAGACTATACATAAATTAAGGATACAAAAGAATCTCTTGCAGCAAATCAAAAGCTCGCTACCAGCAGACTCCGCTGAATAAAACATTCGACTGATAAGTACGTGGTTTCGCATACACCTTTCCGATTCATATAGCGTAGCTGAGATTTCTGATTTAGGATTCATTGTGTACGGAATCTTTCTAGTGAACTTAAAAGTTTCCAATATTGAAAGCAAACGTAGTACATAAATTAAATAATCTAAACCGTTTTTTGTTGGGATTATACGAGTACAGTGTGCTAGATAATGACTGGTCGTAACTACAAGGGTGCATTCCTGAATCAAATTTAAGTAGAAAAGTTCATATAATCATATGTAGGTACTTGTTTTCAAGATACAGGATGTCAAAATTTGAAAACATTTTTAGTTTTTCTATAGTCTCAAAGACTCCTGTGAAGACGTTGTCGAATTTTAGCAGACTAGTCAAGTGCAGTAAGACGCTAAGTTAGTACTAACTAGAAGATAATCATGAATACCAGAGGCCTCTCGGGGGGCAGGCTCACGAATAATATTGACAAAAAATGTACGCCACTGCATTCTTAATATATATATATATATATATATATATATATATATATATATATATATATATATACAATGTGTTTGGTCACGATATACCGATATTTGGGGGGATATTTTTCAGCTATTTTTATCGACAAATCCACCTCCCTACAATGTCCTACCTCATCCCCCTTGAAATGGCAGCCATTTAATTTTTACGTTACGATTACGGTAGTGCATGTATGAAAATTGTAATAACTGAGTACGTAAGTGTCACAGAATGATAGATTTGGTGTCATTTGAACGACGACATGTTGTCATAGCGATTATTGAAAAACTTGTTTTGATACTAACCGTCAAACAAACTTAAAAACAGACAAAAACAGAAAAAAATATGGAAGAAAATTGATTATTTTGTGCATTTCCGCACACCATTTAAAAAATAGTCTGTGAAGTTGTACTTTTTTTGTGCTAATTCTACAGTATTCTACGTTAAGCAATAAATGCTATCTAACATGGGTCAAAAAGGGTGTAATAAAATGCAAATTGTTTTCAAACTCTCTATACATAAAAATGACAAATCAATGTTTCTTATAGAGAGCTTGGACATGTTTAATGTTACAGAAGCTGTTCAAAATGTCATCCATTATTGGTTATGCACATTGTTGTTCTTAAAAAAATGTGTCGTGTTGAGCGGCCTTGTTTTTGAAAATAGACCGCATTTTTGTAACTGCTAATGAGAAGGCTAATGTTTTCAGGTTTTCTTATATCTCAGTATACCCCTAATAAACCTGCACGTTGGCTTATCGGTCCATTGTACGATTTCTATGAACCGATTGGTCAAAGTTTAAAAATTCAGTCGGATCTTATTCATTTCGGTCTAACGGAACACAGTTTATCTTCTAAATCCGCCTTTGGTTAGTATTTTTGTTCTTTGGAATACTACATGGATAAAAGAATAACATTTTTCACAAAAATATAACCTGCCGAAAATCACTGGCAAATCGGATTTGTTTCTTGCTCCCTTAATTTTTTTGTGGTGTACTCGTATTTATGTTTTTATAAACGTTACGGCCTAACATTTAGTAACACCCTGAATATACAAGTATATGGTATTTAAACCTCTGGAAGCACTTCTCCCTTATCCTGCAATATTGATTGAGAGCATACTGGACCTCCATATAACTGTTGAAAGTTTGACATTTTTCGAGACGATTAGTATGTTAAGTAGTAGTAACAGGGGCGGATGGGGCCGGCACCGGGCAATTGCCCGGTGCGCCGGTTGCTTTGGCGCCGTTGCGGCGCCGTAAAGAATATATTAAAATAGAAATTTTAATATTCATTTAGTTTACTAAACAAAATGGCCGTGTTTTTTAAGGGATCATATCAACGAATGGATGTTTGGTATAAAATAAATATAGATGATGCAAAGAAGAGAAAATTACAGACCATTGGTGAAACCCGTTGGTGGGCAAAAGAATCAGCTCTCACAAAAATATTTGGCACCCACGGCTCTTCAAGAAATGCATTGTTTATCAAACTTTTATCTGCCTTAGAATCTGTCGAATCTACTTCAACCATAAATCCCGATGTTCGTGCTATGGCTAAAAATTACCGATAATCTTTACACAATTATCAGATTATTCTAACTGCTAGTGTGTTTCTTAAGATTTTTCCTATAACAGGGCCGTTATCTAGATATTTGCAAACAACAACAACAGCATGTCAGAAACAGCCCTGAAACAATTAAAAGATTTTCAACGAAATTTTCCTGACATTCAGAAAACGGCCGATAGTTTTGTGGCGTGGGCGCTAGATAAAATAAATAAAACTGACCCAGAAAATAGTGACATTAATATTGGAATCGATTTACCAGAAGTACCGACAAGACGAGTTAGAAAAGTACCAGGAGAAGAGTCTTCTGATGGAAGATCAGGGATTAAAAATGACAGATACAAAATAGAGACATTTAACGTCATTCTTGATACAGTCAATGGAAAACCACTTTCAAAAATATGTTGAGATATGTAAGGATTTTAGTATCTTGGATTCCAAGAATTTTGGTGATATAAAAGAAAACATACCCAAAGATGGTTTAAAGACCTTGTCCAAAAACTTTTATTAATCTATTCAAATGTAACTCTTGATGGTCTGCATAATGAATTGGGAAATTTTACCTATATCAAACTGGGTCTCCTTAAAATTAAATATATAGATTTTACAACGGAGGATGATGCAACTGAAGAATCGAAGAAAGTCCTAGGAGGCAATGAGGAAAATAGTACTCAGTGCTAAAGCTGTGAAAATTGTGCTTTGTGTTGTTATTTTAAATATTTAAGTACAATATGTACCAGGAAGTATATCCCACGCTTGCTTTATCCTATAAATACTTACTAACATTAACAATCTCACAAGTAGCCTGTGTAAGCTAAAATGTATTAAAAACCGACTATGAAGTACAGTATCACAGTCGCGTTTGGAAGCATTTATGATAATGAACTGCGAAAAAGAAATTTAAAATAGGGCATCTAAGCACAATTTTTTCAAAAAAATTGTTATATTAACTTTGTACATTTGCCCTTTTTTGTAAATTTTATATTGTTTATGAAATACTTACTTAAGTGTGCTTATATAATTTTTCATTTTTCTTCAATACCTGCGCGTTCGTTCATTTGTTTCGTTTGTTAATTTAGTGTGCAATGTGTAAAATATTTTATTTTTTTCATTACTCATCTGTTAATCGTGTTAAAAATTGTAAAATAATCTGTTAACATACTTTATAATATTTATATGTATACCTATAAAAATGTATTTTTCAATTTTATTCTGTTTTAACTCATCTGCCTATCCTAATAAATTATCCTAAGGCGCCGATTCGACGCCGCAGTCAGTTACTGTCTGCGCTGACCCGATCTATCTCATCCGCCCCTGGTGGTTAATAGTACTCGTATATTAAGTACAGTAACGCCGACCTAGCAGGTTAATATTTATCAAATTTTTGAGATGATGAAGATAGATTGAGCTTTTCATAATCGAATTTAGTTCTTGGATGGCAAAATAAAGAAAACAATTGACGGGCAATTACGATGCTGATCGATTGTAGTTAAAAAAGTTAAATAACACTACCTACGCCACTACATTCTTTCTCCTCAACAAGCCACAATTTTAATTCGACGAGTCTTTGCTGGCGCACTATTAACTGTATTTTTACTCATGGATGGCACACTTGAATTTTGTACAACAAATCAGAATGTTTAGTTACGATTTCAACCGTGTTATATGGTGTGCCATACACCAGAAATGTAAAGCTATGATTATTTATACGGCAATTTCTGTCAGAAAGGGTCTTGCTCGTCTTAGTGAAAACGATTCTTTATTGTTATTACTTATTCCAAATTGCTGTCTCAAACTTCCATGAAAGTTTCAGCATTGAAATGCACAGTTTATTTTTGATTCATGTTTCCTGCTTACTTTCGATTCACCTTTCTGGTAAGTAGTCTTTTCTACCTTGCAATGCACCCTAAATCTCATTAAAATGTCAAGCTTTTTAGTACACTTTTAACTGCTGAAAAAGTATAATAAAAAATAAAAGCAATATCTAACGACCTCCTGTCACCGTTGCAGTACTTAGCATACTAAAAATCGTCTTTAAAAAATATCCAGCTTTGAAACATAACCGTCACCCAGAGTGAGCATGCAAATGTTTCCATTAAACCTTCCAATGTGTAAGCAGATATTGTGTTGTCGTCAAGGAAACTTCAGGAGTAGAAATAAGATTCTTGAACTCTACTCTACAAATGACAGATAGCTTTATAGGGCTTTATAGGGTTACAAACCCTCCCGATTTGAGCGAACATAGCTCGGTTTATTACTAGGCCTACCATCCGAAGATCAGTCGATAAAAACATCCGCATTTCAAGGAAATTGTTCGCTTTCTCCCACTTCCTAAAACTTTATTACCGTGCATTTAGTCTTATTCGTGATAATGAATCCTTTTAATCCACAACGTTCCACCACTCCGATAACAAATTGACATTAACCTAAAGTTCCACAGAATCCCCCAATTATTGTTATGTATGTTATCCGTTGTTCCATCATAGTTTATTTTTTGTGAAATGGAAAATTTGAGCATACATATAAAGAATTATGAAGACCAAAAAATCTGAGAAAAACCACATGTTTTGTGGGAAATTTAAACAACAAATCTGGAAATACGAAAGAGAAACGGTCAGTGCAAAGGGTTATTTATATTATATATTTCTGCTGGCAAACGTTTTTTAAACAGTTAGATAAACAATAATACATTTGATTTTCTGTTAAAAAATCCTGCATTAACATTTTCAGTGGAATTCTCTTAGTCTTATATCTCGGAACCCGAAAAACCTTGATAGACTTTTTTGATTTTTATGGAAACGCGTTTATTATTCTAAAAAGAGTAAAAGTTTATAATATACCAGCTAATAGATTTGATTAACCTGAACAAAAAAACTCATGTCAACTTATGTATTTTACTAAGAAGCATAGCAGGTTTATTTCTTCTAATATTGATATTTTAAATTTTTCTTAAATTACTTGATTAATTTGTATCAGACCTGTGAATCAACGGTGAGAATATAATCTTTATTGCTTATAACATTGATTAACGTATTCTACCTGAAACTAGCTAACATACGTATATATTTTCGCATCCAAAAAATTAGCCGAGATGAAATGAGATACCGTAGCGTCATTTCTCAGCTATAATTCCCTCTCCGCTTTAATTCGAAATCTTCCTTGAAAATATTGATGTTCAATAGATGAGACACTAACTTTTTTAAAGTAGGCTCCTAGTTAGTGAGAAAAGAAGAAGGACAGCTGTGCCGAATTTTCACAGATGACGTTACGCTATCTCATTTCTTCCTCGGATTTTTTTTTGAGGCGGGAATATAGTATTAGGTTGGCTATCGTCAGGTAGAATACGTTAATCAATTATTTTATCCAACTGATACACACTAGGTGCAGCTCTATCACATTTGAACCGAGTACTTCGAATTTCAATTAAGCAATTCATTGGCTTCTTTGTGGGTATGGTCAAGGAGCTTTAAGATAGAAAAATGTTTCCACTCGGGTACTGAAAAACATTTTCAGGGTAGCTATTAAAATCAACCAAATGTGGAAATCATAGAAATAAAGCAGGATTCATGAAAAAAGAATAGAACTCACAGATTTTGATCCATATGAACTCAAATACATTCCAGTATTTGTATAGTAAATATTAATTTTTTATATTCCAACTACTACGAATGTCTAAGGACTAAACACCCATGGGGTTCCGTGGGGCTATAGGAGGGTGGTACTTCCGCGTTAAACAGTCAGAGAATGTCTACCACGGATAATCACAACATCTATAGCCAACAGGAAAATTCTCTTGGCACGGGATTCGAACCCGCGCAGCGCACGGCGACTGATTAGTAGACCCATAATGTCTATCACTACGCCACCACTGCTGCCTGTATCCAATATCTGTGAGTTTTTCCGATTTCCTCGTCTCCTGATGATATTTAGGACAATCCTACATTTTTGCCTAATTCTGGAAGATGCATTTTTTGGCGGCTTTCTTTAGATAATAACTCTGTAGTTACTAGTTCATAAGCAGCAGAATTTAAAAGGGATTCAAAATACCAGTATTATCAAAAATGAATTTGAATACCCTGTATTTCAATGACGACATTGAACTTTTCTGTTTAATTAAATGATATCTACCAGCTTAAAAATTAAAAACAATAAAAAATCAGTAAGGCTTTTAATAAAGGGTTCCGAGGATTTCATGTTTTTACGTCTAATAATAGACCTTGATTACTTATCTTTTGTATTTAAAGAATTCTAACTTATATTAGCGCAAAAAACAAATAGTAGAAAATGTAACTGTGAAATTGTGAACATCTGGAATCTTCTAAAAAAAAATATTTTTTTTGAAAAGTCCGCAACCGCACCACTGGCGAGCCATATTAATATTCGATGAAATGGTGAATGTAACTACCTACTATCTTAATACCTCTATTTCATCTTCAAACAACATTAACTTTTGCAATTGCTTTTTGGGGACCCCAAAGTTCAGACTTTCAAAAATCACCAATAGTATAGAAACTGATTCGCTCCACTTCCCTTAGTAGTTATCGGATCATGACGATTTGAATACCCAGAGCTTAGCAGAGTTTGCTGCTCTTTCACCATAATTTTAGCGCAATCTTGCAGGAAACAGCATTGTGTACCAAGCTTTTTGTTCACTATTTTGTATGCTTTTCGTAATTTTTGACTATGTTTGAGACTCAAATAAGAAAAATCAAAAGTTAACATATAGTTTCATACTAAACTGGTCACTGAAATCGTAAATGGTGTGTGTTATTATTGTACATAGACCTACTTTATCAAAAAAATTGGTTGAAATGTCGGAGTTTTACAGAAACTTAGTATATATACAGGGTGGCCCATCCATGTGTGGACGGAATATTACTCATAAACAAATACATTGTGGGAAAATCTATTTATGAGATGTTATACATGACATTTGAGGGCACATTTCTAAAATATTGGCCATTATACAGGGTGTCCCAATTTCGACCTATTTTTCAAATAGAATGCCTCAAATTTTAATGCATATTTGGATAAACCAATTCAAAAGATGAAAATTGATGTAACATACTATGAGGATTTGGTAATTAGCTACTGAGATATAAGGTGTTTTGTCTAGAAAAACCTCCCACTTCGGCAACCCCTCAGTCCGCCATTTTGAAATTTGGAGTGCTGAATTTTATGTCAAAGAAAACTTAAACACCTCAGCCTTTATCTCATTTGTTACTTTTTCGAATTTTAATTTTTGCCCATACGGGGTGATCAAAAACGTAAATTGTAGTTTTTCTCAAAAATTTCAAATGCATCACCCTATATATTTGTACCAGTCTGGATTCACTTTTTTATAATCTTTTTTTTACACTAGACACATAAGGGTTTTGACGGCTATTTTTTCAGTTATTAGCACGGCTTAATTCCCTAAAATATCGCATCATCCGTGGAAACAAATAAATTGTTGATTAGTTACAAACTGTCAAAATAAGCTTTGTGAGAATATTAATAAAAACGTATTTGAAAATGAATTTTTCTAAAGAAGAAATCGTGAATATGGACGATGCCCAAAGAAATAGTTTCCTAGCATCTCGCATTTATAAGCAATGGTACCCTAGTATGTGACATTCAAGGCCGGAAACATTTTCCACACTACCAGAATGTTTTGAATCAAGTGGAGCAGTGTGCATAAGTAATCCAAGTGTCACCTATGAGGCGAATCAGTTGGAAGTTCTATTAAAGTAGCAGGAAAATCCCCATTTAGGTGCATGCCAAATTGGAGCAGAAACTTATATATGCAGAACTTCTGTCAAATCTGTACTCTTAGTGGCAATATGGAACTAGCCCATGATTTGTCTTTTGTTTCCATGGATGATGTGATTTTTTCCTTAATTTTGGTGTGTTGTTCTTTTAAAAGCTTAATAACTCAAAATCTAGTGTTTTTATCTGAATCAAACCTGAAAGCAAAAAAAAGCTTCGCGTTTTTGACCACCCTGTACGAGCAAACACGAAAATTCAAAAAAGTAACAAATGAGATAAAAGCTGAGGTGTGTAAGTTTTTTTTTTTGATACAAAATTCAGCTCTCCAAATTTCAAAATGACGGATTGAGGGGTTGCCGAAGTGGACGGTTCTTCTGGACAAAACACCTTACATCTCAGTAGCTAATTACCAAAACCCCAAGTATCTTATGTCAATCTTCATCTTTTGAATTGGTTTATCCAAATATGCAATTAAATTTGAGGCATTCTATTTGAAAAATCACAACTTTGATATGTAGGTCGAGATTGGGACACCCTGTATAATGGCCAATATTTTAGAAATGTGCCCTAAAATGTCATGTATAACATGATATAAATAGATTCACCCAATATGTATTTGGTTTATGAGTAATGTTCCGTCCACACATGGATGGGCTACCCTGTATCTACAGGGTGTCCAATAAGTATCACGACAAACTCAAGGAGAAGGTAGGCTTTGGACTGACTTCGCAAATAACAAAAACTTGCCTTGATAAAAATGTCACCGTTTTAGAGATATTGATTTTTTTCTTAAATTCTTAAAAAACAAACATTTTCATCTGTGGTCTTCAGCTGCATGTACAAATAAGCTTACGCTGTGTTCATTTATTCTATAAAATACTTCTAGATAATTGCTTTATCATATACAAATGCAATGTAATTAAAAGATATTAAGGAACTATGATCAAATACGGACTATTTTAGGATTTATAACCTTCTGATATTTTTTCCTCAACTTTGACCATCTGTGGTGAAACAAAAATGTACTGTACTACATATATAACTGCATTATATTGAATAAAAGGATTGTTTATTGAATACAGATTTCAGAAAGGCACCATACGTACTATTTGGAATAGAAAAAAGTGATAACTGTTTTTGAAAGTGACTGACACACACTACAATATAATTATTGGATTCAAATTAAAGTTGCACTGGTTACCGATCAATGACATGCTAAATAGTACAAAGATATATTATTATTACCTGCTGTTGGTATGATTTTAAGAAAGTTGAGGAAACAATATCAGAAGGTTATAAATCCCAAAACAGTCTTTATTTTATCATGGTTTCTTAATATCTTTTGACTACATTGCATTTGTATATGATAAGGCAACTATCTAGAAGTATTTTATAGAAAAAATAAACAAAGTATAACCTCATTTGTACATGCAGCTAAAGGCCACAGGTGAAAAGGTTCGTTTTTTTTTAATTTAAGAAGAAATGCAATATCTTAAAAACGGTGACACTTTTATATACGTGCGTTTTTGTTATTTGGGAGGTCAGTTCAAAGCCTACCTTCTCCTTAAGTTTGTCGTGGTACTTATTGTATATATGCCGATACTGTCTTAATTTTTTCTATACTAACAAACTTAGGTAAAAGGTTTATAACATATTATGATGTTTACTTATTTAATTACTTTCATGTTATAATTCTGTTATTTGTGAATAAGTCAATATCGTTATAAATAATTCCTTTTGCTGTGAAAGAATAATTTTGAAAATACTATTTGTTTAACTTAAAATATAATATAACATGCTGTTTTTAGTTTATTTATATAATTATTTTTATGGAATGTAATTAGTAAATGTAATTATATAGTTACTAAATGGAATTATCTGATGTTGAAAATATTTACTTTTAATACGCTATTCATGTGTGCTTCAATACTAATTAATTATATTAAAATAAAACTCTACGTCAGTATTCATCATATAGTCAGAAATAATAATATAAATAGACTATGGATACTTCGAAAACAAAGCAGTAAATTTGTTGCGGCAGAGTATTAAAGCAGTAAATCACATGTTACTGTTTTATGATATACGACAATTAAAAACGGAAGGTCATTTATTTTAGGTCTTGACAACAACTATGATCTGAAATCACATTTAAACGAGTGTATATAAACTCGTAGCTATGCAATATTCGCTCACTTTGTTGTGTCGTAATGATACTAATAATATTTAATGAGAAAACATCCAAAATCTTGAACTCGATTTTCTCAGATTGTTTTACCTAAGAACGGCAGTATATGCAAAAGAAGTTTATTCATACTCTAACAGCTAATTTACATAATAACTCTTCAACTTTGATGCTTCCACCATAGCGTGGATTTGACCAGCAGAAAAACTTGTTTACCTACAAACTGACGGCAGCAGAAAAGGCAAGCAGATACCCACAAGGATGTAGATCATCTCTGAGGGCACTATTTCTCACATCACTAGCACCGCAAAACAAAAATCCTTTCACCTGGTATGTTTTCGTACACATTATCTGCGAGAAATAGAGGTCCGTTTGACATGTTTTCTATCGATTTCTTAAAAAGTTTCTATGAAAGACATCGGAGTGATATAAATAGAGCCCGAAGAGCGATGTACCACACTACATTTCAGGTTTGCCTACCGCGGCATTGTGCCAGGGCGCAAGTGCAAAATTTCGTTCATCCCCTTCTGTGTGGGGATGCTGCGGAAGGTTCGATACATCGTTGAGAGGGGAAGTTATTAAAGTTTTGGCAAGTATCGCAACAAATAATGGTAATAGAGTTTACAACATTGGCATAGAGACATAGGTTAGGTGGATTACAACTAGTTCTTATGAGGTTGTCATATTGTGTTGTAGTTTAAAACACGCAAAAAGAATTTTTTCTACCAGGTTTACGCTATTATTTTTTACAGTATGTCATTTTCAACATAAAATAATAAATTTATTAAGGTATATGATTTCAGTTGTTATAGTATATTGATGTCTTGTTACGCGCTTGCAGAAAAAATGCTCTTCCTAACTCTTGTGGAAATTGTCATTTCCGCTCTCGATTGCCGGTCGAACGACGTGGAACAGAATGACTTTCCTCACTTGTTAGGAAAATAACTATTAGTTGCTTACAAAAATAATACACATCTATGAAATTCAAATATTGTGATTTAATTGTAGAAGTTTTTTCAAATTAGTAACATAGAACAGAAAATAAACATAATTGAACTAACCGCGGCAGACTCATTCTTTAATTTTAAATTTTCACAGGCTCAGTATTTCGGAAGTTCTTTTTCAAGAATACAACTTATTTAGGATGCCTAGCAATGATTTTGAGTAAATTAAAACAGAAAAATCTGTAGCTTCTGCTATGCAGTGGTTGGATACAGATTACAGATCACAAATTACAGATTACAGAAAAGAGGCTGGCTAACTAGCTTTAACGCCACGATATCCCATATGGGTCTATTGTAATCTCCATATAGACTCTAAAGCACTGTGTCCAGCCTTGATCCTTTAACTAGACTTTGTAGCTTTGACACAGATTTCTGTTGTTGGATTTGCGATTCCTAATATCTGAAACCGTAGCCCTGCCAGGCGTTTGCAGTGGCCTTTTCTGACAGACCTAACTGCCTCATACGTCGGTTTAGACTACAGCGGTGTGTTAGGAAACCCACTGTTACCCTTATGGCATCTCTATCACACCCGAATAGGTCCTCTGTAAATGCAGGTTTTCGTTCTTTGTTGAACACTTTTGCCTACCTTTGGCCCGACTGTGTCTTTCACCATTCTACGGACGTTTTCTTGGTCCAATTTCTTATAGATTGTTTGATGCGTGCTCTCGTCATGCTAAAGAAATGTTCTGGGACCTATATGGCGATTGAGCGTACCCTGTTGGGCTAGCTCCTCTGTCTTCTCATTTCTTTTGTACCCTTCATGCCCAGGTATCCAGAACAATGTTACCTTTCCCAGCTCTTTGAGAGTATTCACGCAATTCTCTACTAGATTAGATGATATTTTCAATGCACTTAATGCCTCACGGCTGCCTGTCTGTCTGAGCAGATGGCGATCGACTCATTTACAGTTTCAGTCCTTATTATCTCTTTTGCGCACACTTTTATTGATTATTGAAATATTGTTGCCATATTAACTATACTTATATAGATCTCCGTTTTTGGCTTTGTCCCATAAATCCTCGCTTCAACTTCATGTTCAGTTTCCAATCTGTGTACCAGTAGCTTTTGATATGGATTTTATCGAAACTGTTCATTGAGACAGTTGCGTCCGTAGGCTTTACCAATATACATATACACTAACTCACAAAATTAACCGGTCAAACAAAATCTTTATCAAATCAAATTTGAAATAACTTTTTAACCTTAGCATCAATTTCGTTAATTTTTTCGTCAAGTTGTAGCATCATTATCATCATTATAGACTGCCGATCTTGCAAAAAAAAATTAAAATATTTTTTGTTAAAACTAAAACTAAAAGGTGCATTTTGCCCTAAATTTCTGAACACCCGGTGGAAACATTTGATTACTGAATAATATGTCTCGCTCATATGCGAAGTTTAAGCCTAAACTTTTGTCAACAGTTTTTTTTTATTCATGTCAATATCACAATTATTGAAGAATACATGCTGTTTTGAAGAAAATCATGCGAATTATAGCCATAAACAAGAAATTGTTTCAAGCAGGCTTTGCCGGGTAAGAAATTGTTTCAAGTTAGAATTTCTATGGCATGTCAAAAAGACTCCTGTCAAGCAATACTCAATAAAAATGATACCGGAACAAGTAGCGCAAGCTGTAGCTTTACAAGATGATGGTAGTCCTATTCGGTATATCGCAGAATGGTATTCGATGCGATGTAAAGATTTAGAGAAACTGGTTGTTACTCAAGAAGACCTGCTCAGGGAAGACGGAAAGCAACAAACGCAGCTGAAGATCGGTTTCTCAGACTAGAAGCTCTTCGAGAAAGGACAATTCCTGCTACAGCTTTGTTTCGCTCCTAGAGTGCAATTTGGAGGTGGAGGACTAATGTTATAGGGCAGTACTTCTTTGGAATCTCGCACAGATGTGGTATACATTAGGAAGAAGGGTTAGGCAGAACTATGGAGAATTTCAAACTGTGGTTGCGGTGGAACAGGCGCTGGTAAACAAGTTGGAGCAAATACCACAAGACACAATAGTTGGTTTGTTGAGTCTATGCCAGAGAGGATGAGAGCTGTTATTCAAGCTCGGGGAGGAAATACTCGTTTTTGATAACAGTTACTAATTACCAATGATGTTACTGTAATTTTTTAAGTTAGATTGCTTATGGTTATGATTCGCATAGTTTTTTACGAATGTTGTTACTGTAATTTTTTAAATTAAATTGTTTATGGCTATGATTCGCATGATTTTCTTCAAAACAGCGTATATTCTTCAATAATTGATATATTGACATGAATCAAAAAAAGAACTGTTGAGAAAAGTTTAGGCTTAAACTTCTCATACGGAGACACATTATTTAGTAATCTAATGTTTCCATAGGGTGTTCAGAAGTTTAGGGAAAATGCACCTCTTTGTTACACTATAACAACAAACATTTTCAATTTTTTGCAAGATCGGCAGTCGATAATGATGATAATGATGTTAGCTACAACTTGACGAAAAAATTAACGAAATTGATGCAAAGGTTAAGAGGTTATTTCAAATTTAATTTGAACAAAATTTTGTTTGTGTATAAATATATAGAAGTCCTATCAATTGTTATGAATAATTTCTTTACAAATGTATTGACAAAGTTCTTATAACATTATGCACATAATCAAGAGGATATTTATACAAAAACTCCATGCTACTGATAAAAAAATTCGGGTGGGGAAATTGTGTTGGTAATCATTCATACAACTATATGACTGAAGGACAAACAAATTAATCAATGAGATATTTATCCCCTCTTAATATTTTTTCACAAAGCAGAGATGTATTTTCCTTTTTGCGCGTAAGCCTTGCTCTGTTTTGATGAAAGATTTCATACTATGTCACCGCTTACTCTACAGGTTGATTCGAAAAACAGAAATAACAGAAAAAGTGCGATAGACGTGTACTTAAAATGTAGTATGTATGTATCGCAGTTCTTTCCAAAAATGAATTTCTGATGAAAAATTCCTTGTTGGAAAGAACAGATAGGATTCTCAAACTTCAAATGTGTTTCGTATCCAGGATTTTCTTCAAGATTTCAGAGCCGTTAATAAACTAAACCACCCCCTACCGGATGACCCCTATAATTGAGAAGTACAAAAGCACATTTCTGTGGTGTAAAAGTTTATAAGAACTCGCTATATCTTCTACTTTATAACTTTTGCTAGAACCTCGCTCCGCCATTTGTACATGCAACCACAAGTTAAAAAATGTTTTTTTTTCAAAGATTCTATACCCTTCCCGTGAAACAAACCAGAGTCGGATTGTAGCTCAAAGAGTACAATCGACGTTGTGTACAATTTAACCATCCGTATCATAGGTGAATATGTAGTTAACTTAAGAAGTTTGCTAATAAAATTTTCTTGTACGTTATGGATTAAATTTTTAACTCTCCCTAACTTCACTTTAAATTCTATCAGCGATGTTTTTTGTTACTGGATAAATTGTCTCGCCCGTGCCGTCGTGTTTCCGCGCATAGAAGCAATCAAACTTTACCCCTTTTCTTTCCATCGAACAAAATCAGTTCCCCAACTCCTCTGTCAACTCCAAACGCATGTCTCCGCAGCTCCCAACTTACTGGCTGCACATTCGAAAGTTTTAGCGCAGTCGCAATCCACTTGCAATACTATTACACTGTTAAGTTTCCTTCGCGCGGTTTTCTCATTTTCAATCAAGGCGGCATTGAATAAACATTGAAATGACTACAGCATGCATGAACCGTCGATTGTTTCATGTATTGATTTGCTTTCAGAGTCTTTGGTAAGTTTTTATCATTGTTCATGGCATGCAACGAGCGTATAAGTAGAATTTAAAAATGCCTCATATATTGCATGAAGGTGATCTATACAGGGAGGGCCAATAAGTGGCTATAAGTGTCATATTGCTTCTAGACTAACACTGTTTTAAATCTGACACCGTATATCTTAAAAATTTGCGTTAATATACAAGGCGTCGCATTATTAAAGTAAATACCAAAGTTGAGGCCCTAATATTTAACTGTTTTCGAGAAAGTTGATGTAACGTTCATTAGATTCTAAGAGTTTTAGGATATTAGCTATTTAGTATCAGATCGCTTAACTGCGACAACTCTACCATTTTGTTAGATGCCACACTGATATTTGTGGTTTTCGTAAACTTTTTTAAATAAAAGTCGTTTCGTGCACGAAATATATGTAATTTTTGTACTTTCTTGAACAGTACAATTTTGTTTTCTGTTTACCCGCTGTACAGTTGTAATACTTTCGCATCTTACATGAATTTTTTTCAAAAAATTCACGGTGTTATGTTGCACAACAGTATTACTCACTTTATATGTAAAGAAGTTCATTCAAAATTAATTAATTAGTCGTATCACTAACCAAATTAATTTCATTGTTGTCATACCAGTAAAATGTATATGACATGATTCGTTGTAAATTTATTTGAGATTAGATATTAATGTAGAAGAAATTATGAACATATGATTAATTCTTCCACCCCCCTTCTCCCGCCGCCGGATCACCGTCCATAGTCGAGGGGTTTTAGTATGTTTATCTGGACACCTCATTTTTAAGCCAGTCTTTCAGAAAGATCAGTTTTAGAAAGTTAAAAACCTTTTTCCTTTGTGTGACTTTGAGCTAATGTGTGTATTAGTGTTTCCCTAAAAGTTTAGCAATGTTATATAATACGCGAAATATTTTTATTAAAAGTGTATGTGAATATTTCAACGTAGATGAGAGACAATATGTAATTTAATAAATCAGATATGAAAAGCGACAATAAGAGTGTCTAGCTCTAAATAGATATTCCACATTCCTTCCAAAATAACAGCTCCAAAAATAGTATTTTTAGGTGTATAATAATTCAGAATATTAATGCAAGGGATGTACTAGTTGGTCTGACAGCAAATTATTATATATATATATATATATATTATGTTTGGCTTCAGTTTTGTAAGGAATAAATGCAAAACTATCCGGTCTGCAATATTCAATATGCTCCTTTTTCTGTTAATATGTAGATTTGTAACAACACTAAAATTTTCTCACAATTTCCCAGAATTCATAATGTTTTTCGGGTACTTCTGCCTGCTGCTCAAATTGTTGATAGCCTTTTTGAAATTTTGCCTTCAGCTCCTCATTAGTACTAAGCTCGTCTTTTTATTAAAAGACCACATTTGCCACTTCCATTCTATCAAACCGGTTTATATTTCCATCGTGAGAGAATCGTCAAATCCACTTCAATTCAATCGAGTTTATTGTAATAAATTCATTTAGTTCCACACTTTCAAATGGCGAACTATGAACAACGACCATTAATACTGTGAATCAGATTCCTATAAACAACCTGAGTTTTTTAATATTTTAATGACAAATGTGACAAAGTTGTATTTACACATATCGGATATCTTTAACCAGAACATGGAAGCTATTGAGTGAGAAACGAGATCGTACCTTCGTAAATTGTTTATATGACGGGAGCATGTAGGTTGATTTTTTTACAGCCAGCATTTTGTTATTTCGTCTAGACAGGGATCATATACAATGTTGCAGTGAGCTATTTTACTCAATATCAGAGACTCACAACATTGTCTGAGGAAACTAGACCTACTTACATGGTATTTAAAGTCGCATGTCGTTTTGTACCAACTACCTGTTTGGAGCAGCGAATAGAGATAACTAAAAAACAATTTTATCAATTTTTCGTCAGAAAATGCATTTTTGTACATTTCTTCTTTCCTTTCTTTCGTAACTTGTTAACAAATAGTAGTACAGCTCTGAATACTCACATGTATAGAGTTATACGAGTAGTTTTGCAAACATAATTAATACTATTCTAGCATCGACCTATACTGGGGCTGTTATCAAACAGAACTCACAGATTATCCGACTATCAAAGTGTGAAAATATAGTTATTACCAAAAATATATGAATATTGATCTGGTAATGTCTGAGGATAGTATCACTCGAGCAGGAAGACGTCTCTTCACTTCCACTGCACACAAAACAAAAGCAACATCAGCAATTTTGCTGGCACTTCACTGCCAATTCGTTTGGAAAATGGCGATTAAGCTCAGGGGCGGGCAGAAAAGAAACCCTTTGAGGGTGTGGTGTTACTTTCGATTTTATTCAGCTCAAGGGTCCTTCATAAAATAAATGTGCAATCAACGACTAAGGATCAGATGACTGTAAGATGACTGATAAGTTTCATGAAATCCCTCTTGTTTGGCTAGGCATAAGCTTTTTCTTGGAGAAACGAAAAAAAAACGTGCTTTATTTCTTATAGCACGTCAAGGTAGAAAACTGAAATTCAGAGTTATAAAATTGTTTGTCAATATTTAGCGTCTTTGTACTATGAACCGCAAATAACTAAAGAACTAATTATCTAAACGCTATGTGTTACATCTTCTCTTGGAACGATCTTGACTTGACTTGACTTCTACTCATCAGGGTAGGCCGGGGGCCTTTTGCCCAAAAATTACTGAGGTTCTAACTGGCAGAAAAGCGAATCACTTTAACAAAAATTGCAAAGCTAGATCATACGATTATGAAAAGTATATGAAAAAGGCAGTCAATGTAAAGAAATAAATAATAAGTCATAGTTTTAGATGCTCAGATTGTTAAAGGAGATATTTTGTGTTTGTGAATGGATGCTGGACATTTGTCACCGTATATCTTATTAAATGATTTCAGTGTGAAGTTGCACGTTCGTTACTTTTGCTTGCAATTTGCTTAATGAATTGAGACAAGATGGAACGATCTTTTCAAAAGGTAATAAAACAGAACAATCCATTTGAAAAAAATGTCAAAAGCTATCAATTATTTGTCTCATATTTTATTGCAGAGCCTTCCAAAAGTGTAGTGTTATACCATACTCGAGCGTTTTGTTGAGTTATAAGCGATTCAATTTGCAAAAGCGCTCAACTTTGAAATGCTAGACAAATCATATTCTGGGATTATAAAGGACTGATAAGCAACAGCAAACTGATTTCCTATTCTATAAAAAATGTTCCACGATAGCGTACAGCCGCTATTTTTTTAACTTTGCTAACTTCGCCCGTTCAAACTATTCCGGTGAGTTCTTTTCTAAAATAAATTGTTTAATTTGTTTTTTAGATGAATTGTAATTTAGTGATTTTAATGCCTATAAAGTGTATCCGCGTTATATGTGAAGCACTTATGAAAGAATAAGAAGAGTGATTGTGAGTGTCTCAGTAATCTGTATGTCTCTTGAGTGGAAATAACTCGAGAGGTAAACTTTCCCTTAGTAACTAGGGAATAGAAGTAAGCAAGAGCTGATGAGTGTAAGTTAATAGGTGTAACGCATGTAGCTGTCTCACCTTCAACCATCCCAGGTCTCTCAAAAAACCGTTTACATGGTCATATTTTCTCAAATTACTAGTCTCAAACATGAATTTTGGATTTTTTAGTAAACGTGAAAGAGATATTGTATCTAAAAATGGATTGTAAACTATACCTATCACATTTTGGACATGTTTATTGATTCGCATAAGATTTTTTTAGTTTGATAATCGAGAATTACCTTATTTAGATATAATTGACGTAAGATCAGAAAGCAGTTTTAAGTAACTTTGTGTACATCAGATATGATCTTGAGCCACTCATCAAAAAGAATTCCCAAGTTTTGACTGCTTCATTAACTTCGATAGTAGTACCTACTAAACTAACATATAAGTTGCTTTTAACAGGATTTCTAAAAGGTTTAGGCGAAAAAATAATCACTTTTGAATTTGGAGGATTTATTTGGAGGTTATGATTTTTTGCATATTCATTAATCCAGCACTTTGAGTTCGTTGAAAACCCCGACTAGTAAGTTCGATTTTTTAAATTGTGGGTTTCGGTAACTTTCGTGTTCGTGTATATGTTCCAATGCTCATATTTCTGAAAAGACAAAAAAAATTCAATACTTTTTTAGGGGATTTGATATTAACCAGCATCTTTGAACCGGATAGCTAATAAAAATATTCATCACGACTGATTTTTGTTTTGGCTTGCGATCTCGAAACTTCCTACGACTGGACTGTTTCAAAATTTTCCATGCCATCCGGTAATTGTCTGTCCTAAGCGGGGGTAGTTTTCTTCACTTAAATTATTTATACTTGCGTAGTATTTTCCCTTTTTTGACTAAAACGCTAACTATCTAAAGATAAAAAATATTTCTTGCACATCACATTGTTAAAAATCTTAAGCGCCTTTGAATTTTATTCGAAAAAATAATCGTCAGCAGAAACAGTATCACTCATTTTCCTCGCTATTCAACCGAGTTGTTAATCCATCTATATACCAGAAAGTGATCGGATATTGCTGAATATTTTGATAATAAATGGTGATGACCTTGCTCTAAGTATCACAAACAAGATAATACTGTTTCTAAAGTGAAATCAGTTACAATTCTGGAGTTCTCTCATGTAGATTGTAGATGTTCAAACTTGCTAAAACTCTTCCATCATTCGATCGATTACTACTATATTTGTATGAAGTTTCGGAATAAAAATGCAGAGAAGATGAATCAATGCAACGTATACGTCGCCGCCAATAACACGAAGTGGCGTATCTCAGAAATTACGAAAATTGAGTTAAGTCAATTTTAGTAGTTAAAAAAGGTTGCTATTCAATATCACGGAGTGGCATAAGTCAGTTTCTAATACCATCTCATTTTAATAGGAAATTTAATTGCACGATTGAGCTTAACTCAAGTTACGTCAATTTGTAAAATTATAAAATAAACATATCATTTTACAGCGTATAGCTTATGTAAGTTACGCCCGTTCGTAAAATTCTAGTTTTAATTTAATCACCATACGCACTGTGACATATCTATCTTTTCAACTTCACCATCAGCACAAATACAGCTTTTTTAGACTAAAAACACAAAAACTTAATTCCAAAGATAGTCCCCTCGAGGTCAGGAAAAATTACTACGAACAAATATATGGATTTGAAGACGCTATGTGAAGGGATATACCTTTAGTTCGTTTACAAGAATAGCAAAAATCTTTCTCATGAGTAATAGATGAAATACTAATTAATATTTTATTCATCTTCAACAGATATAATTATATCGATATAACTTGAGTGAGTCTTTTGTTTGTGCTGCCATATTGAACTTTTATAGGGAGTTGAATAATTTTAGATACTGAGGATACCTATTTTACCATAATATTCACTGTTCCCCTTTTTGTAACCATTTTGTTTTGTAATAGAACATTTTTTAAATTTCATGTATTTTTATTCTTCATCACTTTAATATAGCACAGACGTAACTAAGTCTTTATTCTATGAATTACGACCGTCCAACTTCACAAAATGACGTATATACTTTTTTTAGAAGTTATAATATTACATTTTTGAAGTGCTTGTAAACACGAGAAGATATACCCACAAATTCAATTATGTAGCTATAATACCTTTTTGTCAGCAACAACTCAAATCTCGTAAAAATATTTAAAACGCTGTCCCGTAAAATTGGAAAAAATGAGTTAGGCCACTTCGTGTTATTGACGACAACGTGCATTCAAAGAAAAACATCTTCTTATGCCGAAATCTGGCAAACAGTAACAAAAAGTTAATTAATCATAAATAAAATAAATAACACTGATCAACAGCCAAAAAATATCCTAAATAAAATCAACAAAATATTACTATTTTTAATGTGCTAAAACCGAAATGAAACTTATTTTTTCAATATTAGTTCAAGTTTTAGAGATACGGTAATTATATGTGTTCCTGCTGTGACAGTGTTAATATACTGTAATTCACAAGAATGCACCTGCTACATTTTTATATTCGGCAAGGAAAGATGATCGGCATGATTGTGTTACGTTATACATACGTGTACATTATATTGTTTTATATTAGCCATTTTTTCCTCAGTTGGCTGACAGCGTTCATGCAAGATGTCTCGAAAGTGTGTAAACAATCCAGATCAGTTTTGTTACGTGTGTGGTGATGTGACTTTTGCGTCTCAGAGACGGTCTATTACTCCACTAATAACAAAGGCATATCAGCTTTATTTCGGTTGTAAACTAGGTGATCAAGACAAGCAGTGGGCACCCCACATCTGCTGTAATACATGTGCTTCAAGTCTGAGGAGCTGGTTAAATGGCGAAAAACGGTCTATGCGCTTTGCTGTCTCAATGGTTTGGAGAGAGCCTACAAATCATATTAATGATTGTTACTTTTGCATGGTACCTTGTGTTGGACAAGCTACAGGTATGTCCAAGAAAAAAAAATTGGTTATTAACTACCCAAACATACCATCTGCGATGAGACCTGTGCCTTACAGTGACGAAAATCCTATTCCAAAACCCCCAGAATCCTACACTTGCGAATCAGAAAACGAATCAGATCATGGCGATCGAGTGATTCGTCAGGAAGAAGATATGCCATCAACGTCAAGAGATCCTGATTTTATACCGAGCACGTCATGCCACCAACCGCACAAAATAACACAGTCAGAATTAAATGATCTTGTAAGAGATTTAGAACTTCCAAAATGTAAGGCACAGTTACTTGGATCAAGACTGCAGCAGTGGAACTTGTTAGAAGACGATGTTTCGGTATGTGTTTTTCGTAAACCATTTTTCAATATGGAGAATAACTTGGTTTTCTGCAGTAACATTAACGGCTTACTGGCGGCTTTAAATATAAACTATAACCCAGAAGAATGGAGATTGTTTATAGACAGTTCAACATTGAGTTTAAAGGCAGTGTTATTGCATATTGGAAATATTTTACCATCTCTTCCTGTAGGGTATGCAGTTCACATGAAAGAATCATATGACAATATGAAGTACCTATTGACATGCATGAAATACGATGAGCACCAATGGCATATTTGTGGCGATTTGAAAGTTGTTGCACTTTTACTTGGGCTGCAGCTAGGCTACACAAAGTTTTGCTGTTTTTTGTGTGAATAGGACAGTCAGGCAAAGGCACTTCATTACACCAGACAAAACTGGCCTGTTCGTCAATTCCTAGAGCCAGGTCAAAAAAATGTACAGCATATGCCATTAGTAGATTCGAAAAAAATTTTATTACCACCACTGCATATCAAGTTGGGCCTAATGAAAAACTTTGTCAAGGCATTAGATAGAGATGGGTCAGCTTTTCAATACCTGCGTCAGAACTTTCCAGGACTAAGTGAGGCAAAGGTTAAAGAAGGTATTTTTGTTGGGCCACAGATTCGAAATATTTTGAAAGATACACAGTTTGAAAACACTTTAACAGGTATTGAAAAAACTGCTTGGAATGATTTCCGTCTTGTGGTCACTAATTTCTTGGGAAATAGAAAAGCTGACAACTATAAAACCCTTGTCAAAAATATGCTGTCATCGTATCAAAAGATGGGCTGTAATATGTCTCTTAAGATACATTTCCTACACTCACACCTGGACTTTTTTCCTGACAATTGCGGAGCCGTAAGTGATGAGCACGGCGAACGTTTTCATCAGGATAATTCAACAATGGAAAAAATGTACCAGGGAAAGTGGAATCCTTCCATGCTTGCAGACTACTGTTGGACTCTTGGTAGAGATGCTCCAGAAACGATCCATAAAAGAACAGCAAAAAGACAGCGCATATAGTGATTCTTATAAGTATATGAATCTTGTTACTTTTTTTAATATATCCTTAAAAATAAAAAGTTTTTTTTCTAAACCGCAACTAATTTTTTTATTTCATTATCATTTTTGGATTCAGCGCCCCAAAATTAACAAAGATGTGCACTTTTCCCACAAGATACAATTAAAAAACTAAAATTTGTTGTCCAGTGTAATTTTGAAAACAGGCTGTTATATTATATGAACTAAAAAGTAAACATATTTTTTCCGATTGGAAGTATTTATTTATTTATTAACCTCATTACATAAAAAAACATTACGTTTATTTGGTAGATTACATTAGCTTACTTATATTTAAAACCTAACAAACCAACATTGGATGGAAAAATTTTTCATGTGCTTAATATGGCTAATGAAAATTTCTATAGTGTAGCTTACAGCGGCTTTGCCAGATCTAAAAATTCTAGTGAATGGTTCATTCATACCATAATGAACGATGTAGAATCGTAAACATTTCTGAATTGGGAAGTCTTCATTCACTAGCATTGAGATTTCCTTGCGGTATTTCAAATAGTCTATATCCAACGTATTCTTTAGTTCTTAAGCATAGTCTCCCTATTTTAATGGCTGCTTATTCTAAAAAATAAATTGTAGTGCTTCAGTGTTAATATCAACAATTATATTTGGCGACCATATCACTGTGTTGTTTTCCAAAATACACCACACCAAAGAGCAGTATTCGAAAAACTTCTACAGAGGGATGTTAAGTAGATCTAAAGGTGTATCCCAATATTTTATATGATTCAAAAGTAATTTCTCTAGTGCGTGTTTCAAAAAACGTTATACCTGAGCCACTAACTGTATTTTCAACTCTGTATTCATGCATAAGAGAATTTGAACTATTGCTGAAGCTAATATGCTAGCATTTATTCAAATTGATGTTGATCTTATTGGTACTACAATACCGAATAAGATTTATGAGTTCGCTTTGTAAGACCAAAAATATCGTGGATATTTTTCACTGTTCTGAACAATTTATCTGCGAAAAGCAAATAACTGCTATTTGATATAGAATCGCCGCATCGTTAATACTTGAATAAGATAAGACTTGGGGTAGACCTGAAAAGACATAGATGGGATCAAATACTGATCAAGCGTATCTGATACATTGTGTTTATCCTGACAGGTAGCCTCTAAACTAGAATAATTGACAGCTTGATGCTTCAAAATGTTCTAATTTAAACGATAATAAAGCTCCTCCATCTCAAGTTTTCAAATAAAACCTTATGGCCCTTCTTTTCCACACTGCTGTGAAAACGTAACACGCCTTTATTTGAAAACTTGAGATGAGGGAGCTTTATTATCGTTTGAATATTTCCAATCGGAAAAAATCATTTTTAAATTTTTAGTTCATTTCAAATTTATCTTTTATTTTATTTATTATACTTTTTCGAACTTATGATGTCAAATAAATAGTTTCATATTAGTTTTACGAAGCTTGAATAAAAGCAAAATGCAGTTTTGTTGTCGAGCTTTGCATTCCTCTAAATGTATGTAGGTATATAATGTAGAACTTCAATTAAACCTCATACCCTATGTCATAAGTCATATCCTGAATAGGCTTTTTTGAATGATATATAACATTTCAAACGAAAGATGTAAATTAAAATCGATTCATCCGCTTGGAAGCTCCAATGTCACAAACAGACATACACACACGCGAAATCAACATAGCTTATAACCTCTTTGTTTGCGTGGGGGGATAAAAATGTAGCAAGCCATCCTGTAGGGAGACCTAATGCCGCAATTTTATCATCAGGTGCGATCCATTCCCCTTTCTGGATTCTAATGGATTTGTTTCCGGTTCAAGCATAAGTCATTCAACGTTACGAATAATTGCTCGCTTCCGTCCAAAGTATCAAATTCTGATGTTTCGGGTCATATCATATTTTCTGCTGGATTACAAACTGAATGAAACACGAAACAACTTACTGTTATGTCTAATAGATAGCCTGCCTCTTGTGCCGTATAACGTGCAATGTTTTATGTTGTTGTGTTTCCACAAATTTACGGAGTATACAGTATAGTAGAAACGCGGAAAATATCAACTTTAATAGAGTTTCATATGATTTGATAGTAACGATGTGCGGTAGAAGAGTAAAAACTTTTTTAGAGATGTGTTTCAAATACATAAAACTATGGTTTCTAAGAAAATGATATTAGTGTTTCACCTTTTCCTATAACTTTATGTAATTTCTGAATGACCAACCTGATAAAATGGCACTGAATCCTAAGAATCATTGTACTTGAAGTACTTCAAAACTGCTCTTCCGAGATTTATAAAGATAGCATCTACCCGAAGGTACCATACACAACTAGGCCATTTAAAGATTACACAGGCTGACAAAATTCTTATCCATAAACTAAAGTATCCGTTTCAGAAGCTTTTTGATGGACTGAATCAAAATCCGCGGTCCGAGATGTCTTTGTGTCGAAGCTTAAGATTAAGGAATCAGTCAGCCTAGGAACATGGACATCGATTTTCCGGAACTGGTGTGCCAGTATGATCACAGACCGACAATTCAGGCACAGGACAACATTTTTTTAGATAGTCAAGCCGCGCTTCAAGCACTTCACTCCACCTACTCAACTGTAAAGGAAGCTCTTAGTAACACAGTAGATGGAAATAAGGTCCATCTCATATGAATACCAAGACCTACAGGTCTGAAAGGAAACGAGACAGATGACGCTTCGGCAAAGAGTGGAGCTAACACACCCTTCATAGAGTCTAAACAAAAATAATCTCTGTGGAGATGGAATGAAAGATCCATCATCACTAGGAGGGATTAACAAGGTTAACCCAAGCTAAGGCAGAAATACCAATCTTAACACAGAAGATAACAAACTAACTGCTGCGGCTGAACAGGAATAGACATAAAGATTTAAAGAGATTCTACACTGTTTATTGGAAATTGCGTGCACAAAAACATAACCTAACCTAATCGTGGTCCAAATCCTTCAATTGACTATAGTTTCCGGAATATTCTACCCTAAAAGTGCAAAAATAGGGTTTTTTATTTATATTCGAGTTTATGTTGCATGACAAATTATTTCCTTGTTTTTAAACCAGACATCATTTCAATGTATACACAGAAATTACGGGGATGCGGGTGTCCTCTACTACGGATATCTAAGCTACTATTTTCTCTTGGCAATAGCGGTGTTGCAGAGAATGCAAAACCAATAAGATCCGGGTCAGGCGTCCGCTTAGGGAATGTGTACGGCTTATTGCACCATCTTCTAATTCATTGAAAAATTCTACTTCACGTTATAAGGCTTAGGTTTCTATATAATCTTTAAAACTCTATTGTGACTCTAATTTCTTAGTAAGTAGATACCTAGTGATCTGACGAGGACAACTTAAGTCTTATCTAGCGAAGCATTAATCCTTGCAGCTATCAGATTCAGTTTTTACAGTAAATTAAGCGTCGAAAAATGCGGCTGCACATGAAGCGCCAGATCCTTAATTATAAATGAAAAGAAATTAATCGAACAACCAATTACCGGAAACGTCAAGTGTCCCTTTGAGCCGCATAAAATGTGAGAAATTTTCGGATGTAATAACAGCACTATGAGCGGATATTACGGACAGTTTTATTGCGCTTTAGAAAATATAGGTCATGTCAGGCTACACAGGCAGATGAAACGAAGTAGGTATGTGCAGTTGAATAGGCCTTCAGTATTTGGCGTTTGGTTACAATTTATAAAATAGCGTAAACATTTAATATGACATATGTATCTAGCTAACACATTTATCAAAATCGATAGCATTATCTCTGATATATAAATTCTATAATATTTATATGAGATTATTAGGAAGAAGGTTTATATTTGTGTCATTATTGAATTTTTCGTAACAAACAAATTAACGGAATTCTTTAGAGATTAGTTATATGCATTAAAATGTTGATGAAAAGAAATTAAGTATAAATATGTTCAAAAAACCGGCAGTATGAGTCTTGCTGAACATATGGCTGGAAAAGTAACAGGATATCTATTCAGTTTTTGTGCTAATAAAGTAATTTTTTAGAAAGCTAATCGATTCCCAGTTTACGCCGTATTCTATCGCTTGGATGGAAACAAATTTCGTTGTTGCCAAGTGTGTTGTGTGTCCGACGATTCATGAACATATTTACTTTCAACTATTTTAGGTGTAAAAATTTTAATTATGAAAGAATTTCGAATACCTACAGGTATGCCAAGCCACGTCAATTTTCATCAAGCTTTGTTTTATTTTATTACTTTTTCAACTGTGGACATTGATATTGCGTCAATTATTAGAGAGCGCAATCCCTCACAACTAAGACAGGCTTATCAGATTTACAAATAAACTGATTATGTGTACCTACCTGGTACAGAAATATACTTGTAGGCTGGCGTAAAATGAACGGTATGGTTTGAATTATTTATCATGCGCTTACATTACGCAACTGGCTGACTTCCTCTCTGGCCGCAGTACTAGAAGTGGTAGTACTAGTAGTGGGGAGGCTGAGCCTGGTCGCTAGGGCACCCTTGACCCTTTTAGCCGATCTGATAGTACCGACACTACTACTCCTTGATATAAACAACGCAACATCCATGGTACGGAATTAACTTCCAAGACGGAGATTTGAATCCGCGAGTACAGCATCCCACAATTTCAACGCGGGTGCTCCCCAGGGATTGGCCTTGGCTCCAACATTGTTCCTTCTGCACATCAACGACTCCTTTCCTGTACGATCAATCCGATCCACAGCTTTGATGATGACAGCAATCTACATGCAGAGTGACAAGCAGATCTTTGCCGGTGAGCTCGGTAAAATAAGACTAGCAGCGACTACCTCTCTGACAAGAGACATGGAGGTATGACTGCCTGGGGAGGCAACAATCTGGTACAGTTTGATGCTTCTAAAACACAGTTACTGTACCTTAGCTAAGAAGAAGGGCCTTAGCGCTCGCCTGGTTCGATGGCCGTGTTCTACTAAAGAGTCTGTCATCGCGGCTGGTCGGAGCGCAGATAAACTAGGACTTGACCTGGCTCGAACACATCTCGTCAATTGCACCAGCTGCTGGAAAAGGTTTTCATTTCTTCAATTTGTATAAGGCCCAGATAAGACTCAGCCTCAATTACTGATCACATGTTTGCCAATTTTTATCCATACTCGATGTTCTGACTGACCGATGACACTTCTCTAACGGAAAGTCTAGAAGACCATTCGCACCGAAGGGATTCGCCAAACTTCGGCCTCTCATCCTAACCGTGTTGAACTTTGTACATCCCTAGGATATCGAGGTTGTGGAACAACCTGCCTGATGATGCTTTTCCCTGTTCTACTAACCTTAGACAGTTCAAGAATCGAAATAATAAAGTTTCTTTAAGCTCCTCGTAACGGCCTGGTATTTAAGCTTCTCCCTTCGTGACTGTTTCGGTATAAAAAAAACCTCACAGGTCCTCGGTAATACTGTTCGTCACATTTACTTCATGAAAGGGAACATTTGACACAATTCTCTGCTTGGCGACCTCCTAAGTGCGATCTTTTTATCCTTAACAACAACGAATGTTTATATGGGTAAAACGACTCACACCATCGCTCTTAAATCACCATTATACTCAAATTAAAATTTAAGACGTGAAAGTGTATCCTTTCTTCTACTTTCCGTCTGGCTTTAGTATAGAAGAAAACAATTCTTTGTGGAGGATATATTTACTTAGTCTTAAAACGTTGTTGTCTCACATTATATAGACGTTTTCACGGTTTTTGGCGGGTCACAGTTGAACTACACGAATTACTTTCATGCATGCATCTCCGTCGCACATATACAGGGTGTTTCAAAACTAAGGGATCAAACTTCTAGGGGTTATTCAGTGTAACAGTAGAAAACATTTGAGTATAGTGACCCATATCCGGCACTATGGCCCTAAGACGCGTTAAAATTTAGGAAGACGATGAATTGCCTAAATAGGATTTAATGCATTTAATTTTTGCCTTTTGTACATGATATCATCACAACAATTGTTCAAAATGTCTTCTTCCAACCTGAATACACCGATATAAGCATCGCACATGATTTCGGCGGACTTGATAAAAAATTTGATACTCGTTTTGGTTGATTTCAAATGCTGCTGTAATTCTTCCAATTAAGTCTTGCTCTATTTCTACTGGAGTTTCGTAAACCAAAGGCTTTACATGTCCCCACAGGAAAAAATTTAGCGACGTTAAATCGGGTGACCTAGGAGGCCAAGAAACCGCTCCACCTCTGGCAATACAACGGTGCCCAAATCGCTGAGCCAAATACTCACGTACTTGTACAGCAACGCCGGCGCTCCATCTTGCTGAAACCACATTTGCTGGCGAACGTTCAATGGAACATTTTCAAGAAGTTCTGGAAGAACTTCCTCCAAGAAACGCTGGTAAATAGCCCTGTTAACCCTTCCGGTAGAGAGTATGGCCCAATCAAATAATCATCAACAATGCCTGCCCATACGTTGACAGACCAACGTTGCTGATGTCTTCTAGGAAAAATTGCAAGGGGATTTTCTTTGTCCCAAAAGGGGCTATCCCTTCTATTAAAAATATCATCTCTTGTAAAAGAGGCTTCATCCGTCCATAAAACATAGGGTGAAAAATTTGGTTGTGCAGCGATTTGATGAAGAAGCCATTGACAAAATGGAACTCTAGGATGATAATCGACTGCAGTCAATCCTTGAACTTTCTGGAAGTGGTAAGGATAAAGTTGTTGTTGTGTAGCAGCCACCAGACAGAAGCGTTACTCGTATTCATATCCTCAGCAATGTGACGTGTGCTACTTGATGGTTCGTCGGCAGCTCGCTGAAAAACCTCTTCTTCAAATTCGACCGTTCTTAAGGTTCGAGCAACACCAGTATCGTGCATGTTGGTTTTAAGCATGCCGCCAATGAATAGCAATAAGCTTTTTCTATCCCGGATGCTGTCGTTCGGGATAACGTTCTTGATACAACCAATTCTTGATTGGTAAAGTTTTCCATTAGCAACAATTAATTTTTGTTAAATTCTTGCAAACTTCACAAATACGATAGCACGACTAAGATGATGTGGTATACAGCTACAAAAAACAATCTCTGTTATCGTTTTCAAAGATAACAACACACAAGCGCCGGATATGGGTCCCTATACTCAAATGTTTTCTATTGTTACTCTGAATAACCTCTACAAGTTTGATCCCATAGTTCTGACACACCCTGTATATGCAAACAGCCTCCATTCGCGAATGTTTGCTTGTGGAAGCTTAGATATATGTTTTTTTTTTGTCTCACCGCCTTCAAAAATTCTTTGTGGGCTTTCCATATTAATACTTGTCACTCTGTTAATATGGCAATTTGCTTGGCATGGTCATGCGGGTTCACCTTTAGCTTTGATATAAAACATAGCAATGCCTGAAGGTACAACTGCAATGTTGACAGCCTATATTAAGTTTGTTGGAGTATTTTGGTAAAGTGACCAATAATGGTATTTATTTACCTCAAAGGAATAATAGGTACATTTCTGACACACAAAACAAATATTTCAAAAACCGACATAAGGACGAACCTTATGGGCGGGTGCAAAAATTAAAAGTGCTTACATACTAACATTATAACAGTTTCAAATTAAATATACTATATAAGCATAACTTTAATGAATGTTATATGTCGTGTTCAGGGTAGGAGTATCGGCTAGTGCAATGTGCAGTTTCTCTCTGCACATGGTACAGCTAGTCAATCTTTTTTCTCATTTCGTATGACCATTGATGACTTAACCGCCAAAAACGCTGGAAAGAACTATACATTATAGCTCGTATTAGAGTGAATTATACATTAAAACGATTTTACTTCGCAACGTACGAGATCTGTAAATTAAATATTGAAACTGGCAACATAGCGTTCAATCTGGCAACACTGGAGGCTCCGGGCTTGGATCCGCCTTCAGTACAAGGTTGAACTCGCTCGTGTCATTTGGTTCTTTATAGCGTTTTTTTCTGTGAAACAGCTTTTTTGGTTGTGTTCTAAAAATGAGTGACATCAATTTCCAGCAAAGGTGTGCTATGAGGTTTTGCTTCAGACTTGGGCACAGTGCAACGGAACCTCTTGCTAAACTGCTGCAGGCCTATGGAGATAGTGTTTTGCCTAGAGCCCAGGTTTTTCGGTGGCTTAAGGCATTTTCAGAAGGGAGAGAGTCGATTGAAGATGAATCACGAAAGGCCTTCATCTTCAAGAACCGATAAAAATATCAACAGAGCCAAAGGTCAAGCGGTCAATCAGCATTTTTATCGGAAGGTTCTTGAAAAACTTCGATAAAAGGGTCATTCGTGTGAGACACAACAACAAAAACAACTGGTTGTTGCATCACGACAGTGCTCCTTGTCAATAAACGGATTTTTGGCCAGTAAAAATATTCCTGTGGCTCCTCAGCCTCCTTATTCGCCTGACTTGAGTTCTTGTGACTATTTTCTCTTCCGGAAGTTGAAAAACCAAAAATCACCTCAAGTGAACTCATTTTGGGAGAGTCGGAAACATTTAAATTGCAGTTACCAACCAGCTGAAGGCTATTCCAGTACCAAAGTTCCAACACTACTTTGAAGAGTGGAAAAACCGTCTCCAGCAGTGGGTGGCTTCAAAAAGCAGTTAATTTGAGAGTGACAATATAAAACTGTAATTATGTTTGAATAAGAAATTAAGAAAATTAGTTCCAACACTTAATTTACAGACCTCGTAAGCCGCACGTGTGGCATAGATGATGGAATGAAAGTAGTCGGGACAAAAAAAATGCGCGATACGTATGGTGGACTTTTCAGTTTGCAAGATACTCCCTAGTTGTTGCAGATATTAAAATAAATGCGTGAGGCGCATGTTGCGTTCCATGTGCTTAACGCTCAGTCTGCAACATATTGCGGCACATATACCCGACCAGATCTGTTTCCATTCTGCACTTTGTACATTTATTATGCATTTTTCTTCAATCATAACTTGTTAGCAAATAATAGCTTTAAAATTGTATGTGTTTATTCTACTTTTATTGAAGAATTGAGCGGGTTTGCTTCTTAGCACTTTCTCTTTTCAGAAAATCTTTGCTTCTCTTGAACTCAATTTGCTGCAAAATAAAGCTTCAAGAAATTCAAAGATTTTTCCAAGAGAAAAAGTGATAATAATAAAAGTAATCACCCGCTCAATTTTACAATAGAAGTGGAATTTTTACATACAAATTACAAATAATATTGTTGTTCTTTATACACATCAATAAATAACCAGATGCGACCTTAAAATGCTAGACTTAACCGCGTGGAAGTAGTGTAAGCTATAGGTCATTCGTTTCGCATTAGTGTGAGGGAGATTGGGTTTGGAGAAGAAAATGTAATATTCAGAGAAATGCAGCAGTTACTTTGGCAATGAACATTTTCAATCCAAGATTTTAATGCAACAATAAATTAATTCTAATGTTTCGCCTTTTTGTATCCTCGAAAAAAAGTAAGGAGTTTACTTGAAAACTTATCTGATCTTAAAACGACTTTGAATGTCATGGTCGGATTAATAGGCTAGGATATACTTGAACTTCAGGAATTGAAAATAAATGTTTCCAATTTGACCTTCAACTGATCTTAATAGTCATAGTTGAGGTTGTGGACATAGTGGAACCAAAATTTTCTTGCTCTTCATATTTTCGGGGGTAAGAATAGGGGTTTCCATTTAAGAAAGCTGTTTCAACACGTCCAAGCTTCACCATGAGATTAATCTTATCAAATCTTCCAACTTTACTCAACATTACTCTTTAGGACACGTATTTTTTCGAGATTTTTGGTCCGTTCCCTACTTTCTGGACACCCACAAATACCCATGAAGAACATGGTCAAGGTCATGGAAAAAACATTTTTTACGTAAACCTCCCCGCTCTTTATATTTCCGGAACGCCCTGTTTATTTTCACGGATAAGACCATGCCTTCCTCGTATTCTGTTCAAATCTACTTGATGTTGGTTCAGTGTACTAAAACTATAATTTTCAATATCACAAAATAAACAAAAATTTAAAACAATCGTTTTGTATTGTTTACTATTAATCAAGCAATACAATGGTGTTTTTTATTAAAAATCGGATTGAGTATTTTAAAGTGTGTGTAATTTATAATTCAAATCATATCGGGATTGATTAATTTTTGCATTGACATCTCAATTTTTAAAAAATTACTTAATTTAATACACCTAATGCATATAAAGGCAATCCGGTTGTTTTCCACATTTTTATGCATTCTGCAAGTATTTGAGATACTTATTTTATGATATATAATTTGAAATGCTCTCAATTTTGGAGTCAATTTTTCAGTTCTAGACACTTTGTATCATCAGTACAGCGCAATAGCTAAAAGCAAAATCTCCTAGCATCGGATAGTGGTTCCACTTCGGAATGTGAGATAATGAGCTGTAAGCTCATAAGAACTATTATTTTGTCATAAAGAAGTCACATATGTTGTAGAGGTCCTATGGTATTGCATGTCTATTCTGTAATCCCCTGATTTTTTTTTAAACTTTACTCTGGATATATCTTTTTTTGAACTACCATTTATGACATGTTAAATGTGTCAACAGCCAAGTAAACGTCAATTTGACATAGACGCCATCTTTGTTTTCTGTCACCGACATGTCATTTTGTTAGTTGAATGTTTACCATTGATCGCTATGGAATCGTATTCGATTGAAGACCTCATTAAAGTTATTCAAGAGCACTACAAAAATGGTGCAAAAATAAAAAACACGTTTCGTGCGCTTCATGAACGTTTCGGTCGCAACAACCGCCCAAACGAAACTACCATCGGTCGTCTAGTGCGTAAATTCGAGGTAACAGGTTCTGTGGCAAATCTGCCAGGCTCTGGCCGGCCAAGGAGCGTTCGCACACCGGAAAATATTGCTGTTGTGAAGGAGAGTGTGAGAGACGATCCGAAACAATCAACAACGCGTCGATCCCAAGAATTAGGCATTTCGAGAACCAGTTTGCTCCACATTCTCCACAAGGATTTGAATGTACACGCCTCAAGATCCAATTGACGCAAGAGCTGCGTCAGGCCGACCATTTTTCGCGCCGAACGTTCTCAGATTGGCTCCTTGAACACCGCCAAATTGATGCCAATTTTTCATCAAAAATCATGTTCAGCGACGAAGCGCATTTCACTTTGAATGGGACGGTAAACAAGCATCTGGGCGAACGAAAATCCCCGTGAGTATCAAGAGCAGCCGATGCATCCTCAAAAAGTGACTGTGTGGTGTGCATTGTGGTCAAAAGGCATCATCGGACCTTACTTTTTCGAAAATGCGGCCGGGGACGCCGTTACCGTCAATTCTGAGCGATATCACGTGATGATAGAGGACTATTTTTTGCCGCAACCTAAAGGAATGGATATGGACGATGTTTATTTCCAACAAGACGGTGCAAAATGCCACACAACCAACGTCAATATCCATCGATTGCAGTCCTTCTTCGGTGATCGCGTGATTTCGCGCAGAGGAAATGTGCCATGGCCACCAAGATCGTGCGATTTGACTCCCTTGGACTTCTTTTTATGGGGATATTTGAAAAGCAAAGTCTACGTCAACAAACCAGCCACCCTCCAAGAACTCAAAAACAACATCATTGCCGAGATAAATGCCATAGAACCGACCATGCTGCAAAATGTCATTGAAAATTTCGACCATCGCGTGGACGTCTGTAAATCCAGTCGTGGTGAACATTTGAGCGATATTAATTTTCATACATAAATGGTATAAATGAACCTTCAAAATAAAGTACTCAACTTGATTTGAATATCAATCTTTCTTGTTTTAATATGCGTTTACTTTCCTGCGTCCGTTTTGGACAACCCCATATATTACGAAAACGGTCGATCTTTAAAAAGTACTTTTCGCTAGCTTCGTGATGAATTTGTCGACATCATCGTCCCACAGAGTGTGGAATTCGGTGGATTATCAATCGTTTTGAGGAAACTGGCTCAGTTGAAGTTCGTAGAACATATCAACATGCCCGTCCGGTACGTACACGTGAATCAGTGGCCGCTGTGAGTGTTCATGAACAGCCATCAACTTCGATAAGTCACCGTTCACAAGAATTAGACATCAGGCCAACAACATTATGGAGGATGATTTTGCATGTTGATCTCCACCTACACCCATACAAGATCCAACTGACTCAACAACTGAAGCCAGCGGACCATCAGCAACCGCGTATTTTTGTTAATTGGATGCTTGAAAAAGGAGAGGAATTTTCGGCTAAAATCATCTTTTCAGACGAGGCCCATTTTTACCTCAGTGGCCACATACATAAGCAAAACTGTAGGATTTGTTGTTCGGAAAATCCGCACGAGATCCATGAACAACCTCTACATGATCAAAAAGTAACTGTTTGGTGCTGATTATGGGCTAGTGGCATCATTGACCCGTTCTTTTTCGAGGATGAAGAAGAAAAAGCCGTTACGGTCACCGCCGAACGTTATCGGTATTGGTATAATAACGTATTTTTTTGGACGAAATTGGAAGGTATTGATGTAGACGACCTTTGCCAAACAATCCTGTTATTGGCCGATAAATTTCCAGATCGCATTATTTCGAGAAATTCCGACCTGAATTGGCCTCCAAGATCGTGCGACTTAACTATTTTCTCTGAGGATTTTTGAAAAGTAAAGTGTACGCGACTGCCCCACGCACGATTCAAGATCTTAAGCGCAACATTCGCCCCGAAATTACGTGGACCCGCTAATACTGCAAAAAGTCATCGAAAATTTTGATGTTCGGATGATGGTATGTCAACGGAGCCATGGTGGACATATGTGCGAAGCTATATTCCATACATAAATGGCAAAGACCGACCTACAATTTTAAATAAAGAGTTCGGTTTCTCACTCATAAAAAGTGGGTTTCTTTTAGATTAAAAAAGAAGGAACGGATGGAACAGCATATACTTCTATGGAACCTCTACCATACATATAAGTTTGTTGGTGGCACAACCCTTTGTTTGGATTCTGCAAACTTTTTTCAATTTCGGTAGTCAATCGTTATAGGCACAGAATCAACTTGTAGTCTCCTGATTTTTCGTGTAAAATTATAAAGATGCTGTATTGTTTAACCGGAATTACAGTAGACCTTGA
Organism: Acanthoscelides obtectus; assembly: GCA_963669975.1. Classification (NCBI taxonomy): domain Eukaryota; kingdom Metazoa; phylum Arthropoda; class Insecta; order Coleoptera; family Chrysomelidae; genus Acanthoscelides; species Acanthoscelides obtectus. The sequence continues at coordinate 49,498,460 of CAVLJG010000008.1, forward strand.
ATTATGCTGTGGTTGACTAAGCGCTGCACGCTCTCCGTCCTGTATCTCAAAAACGATTAGTTGTTTGAAAAAATGTTTAAAACTAAAGTTGCAGAGAATGCTATTTTCTAGAATGCTCATTATAAATGCAAAGCCTATAGAGAGCGATATCTTTGAAAAAACAGATTTTTCTGACCTTTGACCTTTTATATTTTAAGAAGCGGACACGAGATTGCATGGGACTCTTAAAACAACCTTTGAAAATGCAAAATTAATCTCTCACTCCGAGGATGACCCTTTTTATGGCTTATATAATTGGACTATAAAACCAGATTGAACTTAAGAACAAACTTGGCTTTTCAAATTTGTAAAATGTTTTTTCAGTTCTTTCCGCAAGGCTAAATATATTTAATACAATAGATGCCTAGTGAACTACACTCCTTGAAATGAACATGTTTGCGTTTCGTCTTTATAACCAAGAACGCAAATAAACAAAAATCAAACAAATGTTCGCTTGAAAAACTGAGCGCAGGAAGGCGACAAAACGACGATCTCCACCTACCAATGGTTTGCGAAAGTTGATGAGGATGAAGATCAACTTTGGCAAGCCATTGGTGGAAATCGTCAGATTTTTCTCCTGAGTCCACACAAAACCATACTAGAAACACATAATAGCGGCTTCAAATACCATTTTTGTTGACATTGACACCATTCAGCATAAATGTATCTTTCATTAATCTCCAATGTTTTCGTCTTGGTCTAACCATCTTATCTCTCGTAGTATTGATTTTTACGCGTTCTTCTCCATCAATTTTGATAGACCGTACAAGTTAAATATCTCAAACACACTAAACTTGTCTCAATGCAGAAATATCAAAATATGGTGAATGTGGCATGTTCTTAGAATGATCCGGATTGCGCTCCCGCCACTTTTTGAACATCTTCCGCCATAATCTGCTAGGCAAAACAATTGAATTCAATCTGTCGCACTTTTATTTATTTTCATGTGTTGTGTTCAAGCATGAGTACAAACTAGAAATTGGACATATGGAAAATATTAACGAATTCGGACGTGGTATGCGGAGCAAATATGCGATTTACTCTGATCCAAAATGTCGTAGTCAGTAGTCAGGATGCAAGAGCAAACTATAAGCCGATCAGGCTAAAGCCGCGAGCGAGTCTCAAAGTTGTTATCACTTTGCATTAAATTGATATTTTCTTTGCGGAAACATATAAAGGTGCCTGGGTTGCATACAGTTACAGAGTTTCAGACAACTGCAGAAAAAGATGAAGGTTTCTGTGGATTGTAAAAAGCAGTTTTAGCGAAACCAAAGCAGATCACTTTTTGTCAATGATGACATAGGATAGTTATCAGCGTTGGAAAAGTTCATGTACCTCAACTTTAGTCCGCCTGAACAGTTGTGACATAGTCTTGGTTTTTTTCATGTCAGTTGTCTATCGAGTGCTGACAAAGTTACATACCTAACACAACATTAAATAATGCGAAACATTGGAGACAAGCCAGGATTTATGATGAATTTTGAAAGCTGATACTTCAGCTTTGAGTCTTATTGACTTTAATTTTGAATCTAAGAGCTTCTAAGAAAGGGCTTTTCTTTCGCGTTTACTCCTTTTAAACCACGAGATTTCGATAAGGAACCTCAATGCGTCCCAAAAAATCTATTGTATCAAATTAATTAAATCACTTCTAAATCTTTTTATTGAATCAATATAGCCGCAATTAGATAACAGTAGTAGTTACCATGTACTATTCAACTAGGTATTTGCTTTTAGCCACGAATCTCGTCGGATCACATACAATATAGATAGCTATTTAGAAAAACCGAATGGCATTTCGAATATTTTGTCATTGCTGTTGTTTAATGTAGACCATTTTTGAATATTTTAATCATTCAATATTATGGAATAAGCTCGAACTGTTCATATGTTCCGTTAATAAATAATCATTCGCGTTTCCATGCCTTATATAATGTGTCACTGCCTTAACAATAATCAACTAATTTACACCACATAGTATTTTTGCATTGCTATACGAGAATAGACCCAATACAATTGGCTAGTTGTGTTTTCATTCCAAAGAAAAGAATGTACACCGATGTAATGGTTTGTCATTTTGATATCCATTAGTAAACACTGTCATAGACTTCTAAAATATTAGAATTCGTTAGAGGATACGAATATATCTACGATACGCCTCCATCGTTTTTGAAAATAATCTTTCCTACTATCTAGCAACTCCTCAGCATGGTCTAGGCTTGGTCTCGGGTAGGGCAACGAGCGAAGCAACTATCCTCTATCCAGCTTACAGTTTTCACTCCCTCTGTGGTCGTTTCCGGTAATAGATGGCACTTTGTGCTGTTTTATTTCGATAGGCCTTACACTTTGGATAGAGGATGGTTGCTCAGCTTTTTTTTGCCCTACCTGAAACCATGCTGAGGTAGTTGCCATATAGCACAAAACAGATATCCATTGTTGACCGTGTATGGTCTGCTATAGCACCAGAAACGACGGCGTCTAGCGTCCATAGTGGTGACCCAGCTGACAATGCAAACTGGGATACAGTTTCAACAGACAGCTTGCAGTTTTCAGTTTCGCTGAGCTCGATTTTGGTAATAGATGGAACTTTGTGCTGTCTTGTTTGGATAGTTTATATCTGTTACGATAACACAATTGGGTGCTTGCACATATGTAGTGATTTGTAACATGTCATTTCTTTTGCAGCTTTCCTATTTTATGCGAAAAACCTAATCTAAAGTACACCGGCATAGGCCTAGAGGATAATCTTTTGAAGCAAAATGTCACAATCAAACATATTGTTATGGACTTTTCTGGTTTTCATCAAGAAATCAAAGGAAGAAATTTTACTAGGCTGACTAGATCACCTGTGAAGGATGGAGTTAGTAAAAATATTACGATGGTGCTGGAAAATCTATTGAAAAATTATGAGAGTTCTCAATTGCCGACACATGGTAAGGGTAAGTATGTACTAGAAATTATAGCAGCAAAATACATCGATCCAAAGCTTGTGCTACGAATTGACAAATGTTTAAATGTTGAAAAATTAAAACTCTCATCTTTTTTGTTTTAGCGATTCAAATTAATCAAGTTTCTCTGACTCCATTATAAAACGGTTCTTACCTAAAAAAGGCCCTCGTAAATTCCACCATCTCTTATAAAATCTATTTTGATCGTCTGCGGGAGTGTCACCGATGGTGCCTATGCAAATGTATGGGGTTGTTTGTATGTGTTGCTGGGAGTACGAACGGAAGGGATTCTAATGTTCTCTGTGATTTACGGGAAGAATCCGAAGACTCTAAGACTGAACTATGTCCTTTAAGAACGGAAAAGGAAAAACGCTGCGCTGGCTTGCGTGGGGCACGACCTTGCCATAGGTATCCATTAGTCAGTAGCGGTGCAACAATGAACATAGAAGTAAATACGCCAGGCGCTCAAAACCATTTTTTTTAATTGATCTAAAAAAATGCCTCCGCTATTTTATGTAGAATGAATAAGGGACACCATAAACTTTATTTGAGAATACGAGTATAACCATTGAAAAATTTACAGTTTCAGAAATGAGATATTGTGTTTTTTGGATGCTATATGACATGTTTATCACTAAAAACCGGCGAAAAACGAAAACACTAAAAATCGCTCAACCGTCCTTTTCAGAATACTGTTTAGAGCGGCTTAATGTGGAGTGTTAGGGGGTTGGTGTTTGGTGCTTATGATAAACTCAAAAACTACTCAACTACCTCACCAGTAAATAGAGGGATTCATAACGATGGTTAAGGGTTATAGTTTTGTGTCAATTAACTAAAACATGACAGAATGGTTTTCGCTGGGTCTTAAAATTGCCTCTATAAATAACTCATTAATTGGCGTACGTAAAACGTAAAACGTAAAACGTATTTAATGCTACATAAAATAAATTGCCATATGTACTTATCATGATTCATAAAAAAGTCCGCGACGCTTTATATTCTTAACATGATACTCAACTCACAATAACGGAATAACATACAAATTAGACAACAACGTGTAAATAAACACTCAATTATATACAGCAAACTACATGCAATTCGTTAGTTGTCATGCGGTTACAGTGTTTATTACACGGTTGATCTTGGTTAGATCACTAAATCCCCCTCAGGGATCATCTTTTTTTAGTTTTTGACATACGAAATCTAAACATAATGTGTTTACGATAAATCCAGCAGCCTCAATGATAAATACAAAATATATGTGTATATCTATTTTTTTTTTGATATTGGTACGAGTGACCACCCTGTAACAAATATCCTAAACCACATTCACTGATGAGTATGCATAATAAGCATGTTGCATTTCTATCAGCTGAAGTTTGGATACTATAAATTATAAAAGCTATCATGTTTTGATGTCTATTCTTAGTCTCCCATCAAGAAAAATAGCTCAATATTTGAGCAAGAGAATATTCGTTCTGCATGTATATATTTTTATCGTACATAGTCGGTCCGGTAATATTAAATTATTTGTCTGATACTATGTCGCAAATGAAAAAAAGGGGTAGCAAAGTGAAAACCCGATAAGAGCACATCGATATCTATAAGAGACATACATTTTCCAAAACAAAAGAGTTCCAGTCACCTAATAATTGGACTTACGATATGCCAGATATGTCACTTGTAATGGGCGTCCATTAATTACGTGAAGCGTTCAGGGGTTGGAGAATAAGGGGTCGAGTCACACAATACTATTTGAAGGAGGGCTGAGGGGTCTCTACAAATATCACGTTATTTTTTTCCCGCAATAACCTGTGTATAATTGCGAAAAATTAGTTTAAATTATATTAAAGTAAACCATGCTTCTTGAATAAAATGTGGCAATATCCGACTCAATAATATTTGTCGTGGTTATCACGCAGCAAAGGAGCAACACTTTATTAATTTTAGTGTAAAATTAAGGGCTTAAGTATCTTATTGTTCAATTTTGTCACTGTGATTTTAGACTACGATCTAAGCCATGTTAACTAGGTTTGAATAAAAGTAATGGAGAAAATTATGTATATTTTTTTAATAAATTCAGTGCATTTTTGCTAAAAATAGAAATTTTTAACACCAGGCGACGAGGTAGTGCCACATTTCGCGACACCTCGCCAGGAGTGGACGGGGGAGAGAAAGGAAGCAGTCGAAACGTCTTCCGTAATTGAAAGACGCTTTCTAACGAGAAAGTAGAAATGCCCATTCTCCTTTGTTATGCCACTGTGCAGAAATCAAATTATTCCGATACAGCAGCTGCAGCTGGTTGATATATGAGTGGTAGACGTATAGGCATACCGTGACTCCATGTAATACCTTGCTCTTCCAGAGCTGAAAGTTGTTGCATATGCATAATACAGCGACCGCTCATAGTCTGCTCTAATACTGCTTCATCAATGTGATACACGCTACACTGCGACTAGGAATATCCCGATTTTATTAGAATTATCCCAGAGTATCTGTAGAAGATGGCATATGAAATAGTACATTATTTTGTTATTGATTTAAAGCAGTGGTCGCCAACCCGTCGATCGCGAGCTACCGGTAGCTCGCAAAGGCAATTCTAGTGACTCACAACATATTTTAAAAAGGTGTAAAAATCATAGAAGCTTCCGTAAATTTTGTAAATACTGCGGTGAACGATCTGTTCGAGAACGATCTCGATGACTTTGAACGGAATATATACGCAAGGCGCGGCGATAGTGCGCTCAGTTTAAAACTGTACGGCATAAAGTCCAGTGGTTGGGTGAGAGTTTCCTGCAATCAAGAACATTATAAGCAGTAGTAAGAAGATGAAGACATACCATTTCCATTCGGAATGAGAAGAACAATATTTCTTTACAGTTGTTAAAGGTAAAAATGTATGTTTGTTATGTAATACATCTTTTTCCGTTGCTAAAAAAGAGAATGTCGAGAAGCACTATAAAACTGTATATTCGAATTTTGAAAAATCATTCCCATTACGTACTGCAACCAGAACGGAAAAACTGAAACAAAAAATAAGTTAATTGGATAACAATGTTTTTGAAATAAATCGACAAAAGTAAGGCTGCAGCTGAAGCATGATACCGGGTGTCTCAGTTAATTACACAAAAGAAGAAGCCTTATGAAGACGGGGAAATGATAAAACAGGCATTTTTAGAAGCTGTAGATTCATTATTTGCCAGCTTTATAAATAAAGACGAGATGTGTCTGCTATAAAGTCTATGCAACTTTCTGCTAATACAGTGATGAGACGAGTAGAAGTAATGAGCAACGATATGGTTTTACAGTTACGAAATGACTTCGATAACTGTGTTTGTTTTTCACTGCAGCTGGATGAATCCACAGATGTCGTTGACACCTCTCAGATGGCAGTGTTCGTCAGGATCGTTTTTAATGATTTTACGATTAAAGAAGATCTTTTGAAGTTTATACCACTAAAAGGGCAGACTACTTGGCAGGACTTGTTTTCTTCTTTTAAAAATATTATTTCTTCTGCGAACATTTCGATATCGAAAATGGTAGGCTTGACAACCGATGGCGCTCCAGCTATGATGGGTCGTGATAAGCGTCTCGTGGGGTTATATCGTAAAGATGAAAGTCTTCCGCAATTTCTCTGTTACCACTGCATTATCCGTCAGCAAGCATTATGTGGACATTTTCTAAAACTAAACAACGTTATGAAATTGGTTGTAAAAATTGTGAACAAGATTAGAGCTCAAGCGTTGCAAAGAAGATTATTCAAAACCTGGGCGGATGAAATTGACTGTCAATACGGGAAACTACTTCTTCACTCTGAAGTCCGATGGTTAAGTAGGGGACAAGTCCTGAAACGTTTTAATGATATCATATCTGCCATAGTTCAATTTTTCAAACAACGTGATGAACCGATTCCGGAACGGGAAAATTCAATCTGGCTTAGAGATTTTTATTTTCTTGTGGATATTACAGAGAAATTAAATGAACCTGATTTGCAGCTTCAGGGGATAGACAAAGAAATAGCAGAAATGATTTCTGATATAAAAGCGTTTATCAAAAAGCTTGAGTTTTGGGAACAAAACCTAATCGATGGCGATACCAGGTATTTTCCTGTTCTTTCAGAAAAGGTATCTCAAAGTCCGTTAGATCCATATGACAGTAAATATCATGTAGAAATAGTCTCTAACTTGAAGGATTACTTCAAAAATCCTTTCAAAGATTTCAACGAAATTGTTATAGTGGCGCAATTTGTTGTTTCAGCCTTCATGGGAATTGATATCCAACAATTTGCAATTTCTTTAACGCAGAATTTTAGCGAAGACATCGCTTCGACAGAATTGCGTTTCAAAATGATTTAGCTTTAAAATCATTAGTCTCAAACACAAAATTTATCTGGCTTTCAGTAAGTGAAGATAAATATTCAGTTTTATCTCGTGTTGCCTTGAAAGTGAAAGCATTATTTATTTCAACCTATTTGTGTGCGTATTCTTTTTGAAATATGAAGTTTATTAAAAAGAAATACCGTAATCGACTTACAGATGAACATTTGTATAATTGTATTCGAATGGCGGTATCAAATTATACTCCAAACATTAAAAAAAATGTCAGTGAGTCTGAGTGTCAGGTGTCTCATTGAATACGCATTTTTTATCATTCTTTTGTTTAAAATAGTGCGTTGCTTTTTTATTTTTAGTTGCCTTTATTAAGTCGTATGTGACATGCCATTGTAGCTAATGAAAAATTTTGTTTATTTTTCAAACACCTACGATTGGTAGGAATGGATGTAGTTATGTAATATGTATTACTTATTAGTTTATTTGAGTTTATTAGTATGTATTAGTATTAGTAAAATAAACACATGTATATCGCATACAACTGTGTATAATTTCATTTAAGTTGGCTTACATTGCTTACGACTAGGTAGCTCACTGTTTATTCCAAAATTATCAAAGTAGCTCAATACACTGAAAAGGTTGGCGGCCACTGATTTAAAGGAATATGAAAAATGGTAAAAAATGCATTCTATAAGCGTAGAACTTTTACTTTGTTGTGTTAATTTCAAACTATACTAGGGTATCGAAAAGGAAATACATCGCACGACATCTCCTTGAACACGGCAGGACACGCTTGCACCGACTTAGTCAATTCAAGTGCACGCTGCGCCAAGGGCCAATAAAAACTTTAATCTAACTAAGCTAAGCTAGAGTTTACCTTAATCAACTTTAATTTTGAATCTAAAAGTTCTTAGGAAATGTACTCTTGCGTTATAAATAGTAATTTTGCGATCTCATTTTAGTGCCCCGAGACTCGAGAAGCTCAGTACGCAGAAAAAAGGAATATGATATGATGAATATCAAATTGAATAAAATTCTTCTAAATCTTTTTAAGTAAAAATGATATAACAGCAGAAATTCCCATATTATGCTGAACTAGCTATTTGCTTTTAGCCAAGAATCTTCTCAGATCACGACACCTATTCAGAAAAACCCCGTAGAATTCATGCAACGGTGTCCCACTATTTCCAATATCAGGTAATCAGACATTGTCGCTGTCTGATGGAGAGAATGTTTCGTATTATTCACTTTCCGAAATCGCGAATTAAGCAAAATTTTTCATATGCATATAAACGTTCACTTTCGTTTCTTTACTCTAGTTTATTTATCCCTGTTTATTAACAATAACTGAGCGATTTAGTAAACACTTTTGATTCATTTGTCTTCCATTGCCTAGTAAAGTGACAACGTTGTATCAACCAAATAGTAATACTTACCAGAGGAAAAATCTACCTAGTCTGAATTCGTAGATCGGGACAACGACAAGATTCATTGCAGACCTACTTAAATAGCACTGACTTTCTACAAAGATTAAAGCTGTACCCCTACCAAAAGTGAATAGATGCGCTGCGCTATTTGTCTAATCATACCCCTGGTCTGCGAAATAATTGTAAAGGCTGGTTTTATTGCTGCAAGTTGTTCAAGAGGTTATTCAAAACATGGACGCATAAAATGATTACACCTATTTTTGTGGGAAAACTTTTTATTCGACAACAAAGAAGGAAAAAACGGGTTTTTTGGGATTCAATCGAAAAAAAGGAACGAAAGAAAAACTCTTCATATAAGATTTTTAGGTATTTATAAGACCTATAAAATGAGACCACACGTAAATGATCCGACTAATAGCAAAAAAGTTATGGCCGAAAACCGAGGCAAACTGCAGGTTTTGGCACTTGTTGGTAATGCGACGATGGTTTCTCGCAGATAGTTGAAATTCTTCAAATTCATAGGATTCGAACTTTTAAATGACCACAACAAAATTGGAGTATATCTATTTGCTTATCCCAAACTACCCGTTTTCCGGCCATCACTACTAGTTTATTGAGCAATATACAGGGTTAGTTTAAAGGGAATTTTATAGCAAAATACACTAGTTTACCTTGTCGATATGAATTGCAAACCATTCCGGAAGATAACTGTTATTTTTATGCAAAAAAGGATGGGTTACGTTTTTTCTTCTAAACATATTCAAACATTTCGTATTTGTGAGGGATTCGTAACAAAAAACGATAGACACATCCGCTTTGTTTTAAAATGTGTAAATTAAAGTATGTTTTTCGAATATCGTAGCGCCTTTGTTCAATTATTGCTCACAAGTACGAAATGTTTGAATTTGTTTAGAAGAAAAAACGTAACCTTTGTTTTTCTCATAAAAATAACATGTATCTTTCGGATTGGTTTGTGATTCATATCGGCAAGGTAAACACGTGTATTTTGCTATAAAATGCTCTTTAAACAAACACTGTATATTCCTCAATAAACTAGTAGTTATGGCCGGAAAACAGGTGTTTTGGGATAAACAATTGGAAATTCTCAAAAAACTACTTGACGAATATACTCCAATTTTGTTGCTATCATTTAGGAGAATGAATCCTACAGATTTAAAGAATTGCAAGTAGTTGCGTGAAATTATCGTCGCATAACCAAGTGCCAAAACCTGCATTTTGCCTGGTTTTTGGGCCATAACATTTTTGCTACTAGTCGGATCATTTCACGAATGGGCTCATTTTGTAGGTCTCATAAATACCTAAAAATCTTATATGAAAAGTTTTTCGTTCCTGTCAACACTTTCGATTGAATCCCAAAAAACAGGTTTTCTAATTCTTTGTTGTCAAATGAAAAGTTTTCCTACAAAAATTAGTGTACCCATTTTTTGCGTTAATGTTTTAAATACCCCCTTGAACAACTTGCACCAATAAAACCAGAGAAGCCGGAAAAATTTCTAATACATAACATATTTTGTTAATCGGCAAATGAAATATAAATAATGGCAAGCCCCTAGGACGATGTTAGTTATTTCATCGGTCGAGAGTCGCATACACTGCAGAACTAATCATTCCTCCTAAATAAGCTAATCTCTTATAAGAAACGAATAATACGAATATAGGGCATGGAGTGTGGAGCAGCCGAGGAGCTCAATCCATAAAATAATGGACCTTAAAAATCAACGTTGAGCTTGAAGCGATTTGTATATCATGCATGTACTTATTGATGTATTCAATACGTTGATGAAATATTCAGCATACACTCACCTTCATTGTCAAATTGTTGTTTGAATGCTGTATTTTATTTTATTAAGTTTATTGCCCTAATAACGGTTTTTTATATGTCTTGCAATAAACATCGTTATTATTATAAGGGACCGTGAAGCAGGCTATATGTGATGTCCTATTTGGCAATATTACTAGGACTTTCCATCTTCTGTGCACGTTTGACCTCCAGTTTTCGGTGCATTTCGAACTGCATTTCATTATGACAAACCGTACTCGAAAAGGATATATCTAATCTCTTAACGGAAATTAACGTGTGCTTCTATGGTTATACATCTTATACTCGTAGATCATATAACAGAGAACAACATAGAAATTTTTCATGCATATTCGTTTTCTGATGTTTCATTCAACTTGTAAAAACGATGAAATATTTCCAATTACAAGAACCTAACAACCATGGTAATGTTTCAGCTAAATCTTGAAATTAGTTGCCAGACATATTCAGTTTGAAGTAATGCTCCTACGTTTCTGAAACTAGAGCATGATCAAAAAGTTTCAAAATTTTATATAGCGAGGAAGTCAATAGTATATTTTTCTAGAATTTAGATGAATCATAATTGTAGAAACATGCTTCATAATGGTTATTTAAGGAATGTGAATATTATTATAAAATGTTTTTATCCATTTCCATCATAAATTTGTTCACCTGACAGTTCTGCCGCTGAATACTTTATGGGACACAGCTGACACCTTTCATCAATATAAGTTCCAACGCACTTGCTGCATCATATGATTAGACAGGATTTGTTTTATGTTTGCACATACGCGATATGTATGCTATAAATTGGGTGCCGGCCGTCTCTGATATGAGATCAATAGAAGTACGAGTAGTAAATCAATCGTCGGTTTTGCGGAGTAATTTGTATAACATAAGACGTCATTCGAATACAGGCAGCTCGCTGAATGCGGCATATCAAGGTGCGAGATGAACGGTCTTCCAACAAGGATGTAATGTATTGATGTTAAAAGCTGTGTGAAGGTTGGTTCTAATATAACATCTACTTTTTAGTTAGGTAATGAAAGGAAGTACTACTTCCAATAATCAATAGCTACTCAAACGAAGGATGTCTGACTGATTGATGACTCTTCTCTGACGGACAGTCTCAGGACCCTTTCGCACCGACGAGCCATGACGGTCTAACTCGCTTCTGCCACCATGTCAACGGGCTTTGTTCCTAAGACTTCTCCTCCATGATGCTGCCGCGCTATGAGCCTCCAAGGCGTATCCGCCTGACATCGGTGTCCCATCCTAACCGTGTTGAACTTCGTACATCCACAACTGGCCGATATGACCGCTCCTCTGTCCGAAAGGCTTAGAGATTTTGAAACAATCTGTCTGCTTTTCCCAGTTTTAGGCTTAACCTTAGGCTTGAATATTGATCTAATTTTTTACATAATTGCCAGTCCATTCGATCCATTTTTGTAGACGCTGTGCCAGTTTTGGTACTCCCATATATAGGTTGCCACCAAGTTCTTGTGGAGGCATTGGAGCTCATCTTCCACGTCGCAGCCAATCTACCTGCAGAAAATTTCTGACAAAAGAGCTGCAATGAGGCAAGCAAAAAAGTCTTGTCGTCCTGATGACAGTCGCAGAGCGACAAATCTTTTTCATGGAGTAAGAAATGCTTTTCATGGATTCCGCAATGAGCAATGGAGCAACATTCTGGCAGGAATTCTTGACTTAAGTATTTCTCTCTGGAAAGTTGCTTCGGGTGGTCTCATAGACTTTAGGACAGGGGAAAAGATCGAGGTTTTCGCTGATGCTATGAAAAGACAGCTCTCTCCCAACTTTGAACATGATAATGAAAACGTGAGATTCGTCAGGAGGTGTTTTAGTCAATGGTACTGACACTCCCTTAGTGATTTTTCCTCAAAGGAGTCTTCGTCGGAATATTCCTCAATTGACATAGCATATCAGCGGAATCTCCCGAGATCCCGCATTGCACACCAGCAGAGCTTTAAGACCATATTTAAGATATCAATGAACACAAAGCACCTGGAGAGGATCAAATCACTAATAAGACGCTGCCGTCGAAGAAATCCTCAACTTATCAAGTGACAATAATCAATATGATGCTAAGGACACATTACTTCCCAGCGGCGTGAAAGACCGCTGATGTTATAATGATTGAAGGTGGGTTCAATATTTTCCCAGGATTACAGTCCCACTAGTTTAGGTCACCTTGTAAGCCTCTCGTCAGCCATAATGTGATTCCTGACGTGCAATTTGGCTTTCGGTCTAAGCATAGTATGGAGTAACTGGCGGTCAGGCTTGTGAAGAGAATGTCCAGGAGCTTCATCCTTAACAAGGTGTGGCATAAAGGCCACCTCTATAAATTTATCTAAAAGGCCTTCCTCTTCTGACCCATGAAAAGTCTCAAATCCTTCTTTGAGGTCAGAAAATTTCAGATCAAAATTGATAACGTTCTCTCGGCAACACGACCCATCGGAGCCGGAGTCCCTAAGGGTTCGAGTTTTGGACCAAGCCTCTATTTACTTTTTATTCGTTCGGCTATATAAGAGCGTTATTAGACCAGCTATCACTTACGCATCTGCAACTTGGTGTTTTCTGGCCTAAATGCATTTGTGTAATCTGCAGGTCTTTAAACTCAGGGATCATGTGGTAGCCAGTTGGTGTCAAGTTTGAACTATACAGTGACTGATGGGTGATCTAATCTCCTATCCATATCTTGGAGAACGAAACAATGCCAAAATACCCCTCAAATTGACGTACTTCTTTTGCTTTGCTCCCCCTAATTCCTTCCTTTCTTTTTTCTTGTTTTCTTTCTCCCTGACTCTGGTATCTGGGTAACTAGACCTGACAAACATACTAACTTACAATACTTAAGCCTGGAGCAAAGGCCTTTCGGACCGCTATGACAGACAACAACGAATAGAAGGAGGTCGTAGCCAAAACTGAATCGCCTTGCCACATAGAGATTCAGTTCTGAATGTAAGAAGTCTAACAGTGCTACGATGGGTGTCAGAAACGTGGCATGTCAGTCTGGCAGGATCAACGCGCGGCGACATCATAGAGACTTTGAGGCGATGAAAGAGAACCATATCGCTGACGGCCGGAGATGTGAACGGGTCCGATGCACGTCGGAGTAGTGTGATGGATCAGTTGGATAGTCCTTTTCTGAACAGCATCTAATAAGGACAGAGAGTTGTGGCGGCAGCACCCCAAACATGTGAGTAGTGCTCGAGGCTAGGTTTATCCGTACATGCTGTGGCCACCAGGTGAAAAGTTCCGGCTATACAGTGACTAGCTAATCTTCCATCCAGATTGCTACAGAAGAGAGGCAGTTTAACGGGCAACGTGAGGGCGTGCGGTGTCGTGGAGAATGCTTTCACCCTCGCTCAACATTGCTCTTCGTCGGATCTAAATAGTGCGTTTGAGGTTTGATACGCAGTACCTACTACGAAACATATGAACACGCATCTGTTCCAACGCTTTTAAGGAGGAGTTAAGTATTTCTTTCTGAAGGTACTGAAACCGAATCAAACCAAGAGAGAGTATTTTGAATAAGCCCGTAACAGTATCTTTCTCTTGTCGAAGAATCCTACAGGGCTTGCAAAGCCGAAATAAGTAAGTCGTCCAAAGAGGAGATCAAATTAGCCCAGTAGTGGAAGTTTTCAACCACTACTGCCATGCGCAAATTGTTCTCTCACTCTAGAGTTCAAACATGGCAAACGCAGAAAAAGTGGCGGCTTTTGAGCCATCACGCATAAAGATTCAGTTGGAGCGCTATTACATGCACATAAAAAAATAAATCTATTATGATTGATCCATATAGCTCTTGTCATTATCGGTGATAGATTCACCAACATTACTTTCGAAATAGTAGTGCCATTAGAACTGTCGACTGTCGACCACTTTTTGTGGATGCATTGCTACCCGAAGTCATAAAGCTATGAAAACGACTAGCAATTGATATCCAAACAGTAAATTCTGCCGGATGTATGCGTTGAAATTGGATATCTTCGATTCGTAATACTGTGCGAAGCTTCGACGGTCATTTGTTATCTTATAACACGTATACATGTCCCTCCCAAATCACAAAATCAGAATTACCTAATACCCCACACACATTTTGATTTATTCTATTTCAACAATTATTTGTCCTTGAAGTCCTGTTACTGCTGTGCTCTTCAGCTAAAACGAGTTGTTTCCACTTATAATATCTGCCGTCCTCAGTAACTCGTGTTGCTGCCTTCTTCAAATGGCACGTGCGCTACATTTATCGAGTAACCATGGCAACACCACATTGGATGATTATCTTTTCATTGTCAGAAATATTTAGTTTCAAAGTTTCTAAATTGTGTTCTTATAATTATGAACATCTGAGCGCTATATTATTACTAGTTATCCCCAAGCATGTGACGTTGGCACATGCCATTTGAAAGGCTCTAAAATTAATGCGTAGTATCACCTGCGGTGGAGACACCCGAACGCCTAAATTCTCCGTATGGTATATACTACTGTTCAAAAGCTTCCGGACACGTGGTGGTGGATACTTAAAATTGAAAAAATGGCGTCATGTAAGTTGACTGCACTTCCCACGCATCGCTGTTATCAGCTCATAAAGGATATGTTAGGCACAAGTTAGACCCTCTAAGACATAAGTTAGCTACAAACATATAAAATAGAGAGATTAAATGGATCAAGTTAGTCAAACAGGTCCATACAATTAGTATATAGACATATTTTCCCGGTGGTTCCGTTAGAGTGGCTTTGATGCCCGAATATTAAAACTGATCAATTTGATTAACCATTAATTTTCCTGTGCCTCTTACCAGTAATAATTATTACTAGAGGGACTCCATTGACGTCCTTTATATAATCTTAATGTGGCACGTCCCTTTTTAGATTTTTCTTCAACTGCCTGTTTGAAACAGTATTCTAAATAATTGCATCTGATGATTTCATGGTGTGTATAGAGATGACTAAAAAACTATGCTTTTAATTTTTGCACACTTAATTGTAATTTTTTTCTTCAATCGGAACTTGCGAACAAAATAAGTACAGCTCTGAAATTGTGTGTAAATATTCCTATTTTATGGAAGAATGCAACAAGTGATTACTTTTGTTCTTATCACTTTTCCTTTTCGAAAAAATCTTAAAGATTTTTCGAAGAGATAAATTGATAAGAATTAAGGTAATCACTTGTTTCATTCATCCATAATAGTGGAATATTCACACGCAATTTCAGAGCTGTACTAATATTTGTTAAGAAGTTAAGATCGAAGAAAAAATCCTCAATAAAGTACACAAAAAATGCATTTTACTACAAAACAAAATTAAAAACGATATTTTCCAGTTATCTCTATGCACATCATGAAGTAATCACATGAAAAGGATTTAGAATATTGTTGCAAACAGTTAGTTGGAAAAAAGTGAAAAAAGAGACGTGCGGCCTTAACGAATAATTAATAATATCATGAGGAACTCGCGCACATGTTCTGCTTTAAACACAAAACACTACACAAGTTCATACGGCTTAGTCCTCTTCAATGATCGGACGGCATTTTAGTTGTCCATCAGCTAAAGAGCTTCTGCATTGGGATGTTGGTACAGCCTTTCTTCGTACCTGGCCTCTACTTTCTTGATCTCGTCGTTATCCAGAGGGATATTCAAATCGCGATGAATGTCCCTATTAAGAACATAGCAACAGGGCATGTACCATGTTCCTCAGAACTTGATTTTGGAATCTTTGGATAATGTCGATATTGGAACTCTTGGACCAGCTCCATAGCTGACAACCACAAAGCCACACTGGCTTAGGATCTGATTTTAGACCATGATGTTGTTAAGGGGCGTTGGCATTGAGGATTTTCCCGAATAATCAGTAGTATTGCCTGTAACAAAATTCAGTCCTTCCCTCTTTTCTTGACGTGGTGCTTTCACTTGCTTGGTGTCAAGGGTCTACCTTAATATTGGCATTTGTCTCCAATGGTATGACTGAGATGTTAACGCCTATTCGAGGACTTGTCAATCTTCAATTTTTAAAGCAAATGTGAATTGATTTCAATTCGTTCAATGATTTTCCATCTATGGGTCCATGTCACTAAATTGTTGATAGCAGTCTGTACTTTACTAATAGTACTTAATAGATATTTGTCAGTTGCGATCAATGCTATATCATCTGCATATATTGCAACTGTTTCATCGATCATAGCAGGAATATCTGACATATGTATACAGAAGATAGAGTACAGGACCTAGAACACTCCCTTGAGGTACCCCAACATAGATATCCAGAAGATCATAATACTCATCTAATTATCTCGAAGTATTGTCTTGGAAGTAGAACGCTTATTTAAGTTCTTCATGCCAATCTTTTGCCCTATGTCTGGGAATTTTATTGAAATCTGAGCCGTACATTTCAAGTTATAGACAGGTCAAGGATTAGCGGACATACCGACATACAAACAAACAGACCGTCAGTCCAACGTAAATGAGTGGCATCATTTTTTTGTAGTGGTAGTGGCTTGTAGTGGTTTTCGTGGGAATACTTATTAGGACAGGATATGAGGAACACTCATTATAACTGAGTGAAATTTCCTCAAATACCAACAGCAGTATCAGTCTTTAAAAAAAACGCCAACAGAACTCGGAAGTAACGTAAAAGCTTAAAAAGTCTCTTCTCAAAGAGCTCGTCCAGAACCAGAACAACACGGTCATTGTAAAAGTGATGACCGTTATTATTTGAGATGTATTTCACCCTAAGGTGTAATATAATCCATGTTTGCCTGATATTTTTTGCAGTATTACCCAGCTGCTATGACTTTTTTCAATGCTAAGTACCAATCAATATGTGCCCGGAAACTTTTGAACGGAAGTGAATACTTTTTCGGACTTCGGTATCTGTAAAGGAGGCGTCGGTCAGGGATAACAACAGCTAGATGCAAGAAACCTTGGTTTAAATGAATCTTGTCAAGATTCAGTTATAAGACAGACGAAAAACTCTTGCCAAAGCAGAAAACAGAGCTGATGAACACGTTACGAGTAAAAGAGAAGCAAACAGACATTCAAATTCAGGAAAAGAAGTTACCTTAAGAAGAAAATCGAAGATATAGCCGAACAATATGTACAATGGAAAATAAGGAGTTTCTATGAAGAACTGAGAAAAAAGCGGAGCGGACATAAAAGAACTCGTGTGTAGACAATGGGAGAAACGATATAACAGAGAGATAAAATTTACTGGAAAGATGGAAAGAATATATCCAGGAACTGTTGAATGTCGGCGATCCGGATGAAGAAACTAACGAACTACAAAATAGGGATTTACACCCACCATTTGAGGAAGAAGTCAGAAATGCTAAAATAAGTAAAAAAGAAGAAAAGATCCAGTGCCAGACGGCTTGTCAGCGGAGCTAATAAAGGATGCGGGAACTTCCATGGTTAATTAATTCATAAGCTATTTGTAGAAAATTTCCCGATTGCAAATGAAATAAATAATTATAACCCATTTTAGGCGATAAGTTTTTCAAATACCAAGTATCCACTTCTAAGGATGTACCAAATGTTATTCACAGTGCAAATTAAGAATCATGACCCACCGTAGGTCCTGCTATTCCAGTTTCTTTCATGTTCGGTGAGCGTGAAGTGATTTCTAATTTACATGTTCCGCTATAAAACAGAATCGATCCTCTACTAATTAACTCATACTTTATACACCATTTCGAATATATTTTCCGTTCTGTGATATATTTTTAAATTCTCTCGGTTTAGTATCTACATATACCTTTCTGAGATATCAGCTACTGCAATTACGTTCCACCATGAGTAAATACTTGAGAATAGTGTATATAAAAAGTAATAGTTTAGATTTTCTAATAAGGATGGGTAGATGTTGGTATGGAGGATTTTTTTTCATTTGAATTGTTATAATGAATGCCATTATGTAGAGCGTTCATGTGTTCGCCATGACTAAGCACGGATCTACGAGCCCCTTCCCACTTCAGTTGGCCCACTTCAAGATTTGTACCAAAATATGCCTTTATAAAGTAACATGACGAAACTATTTACTTCTAAAACAATTTATTTTCTCAAAAACATTTTAGATACCCTCTAGTTGTAAAAAATACATATTTGAAATCACTCACCTATAACTAATAGGATATATGAACAAATAAACAATGTGCGAATAAATTCGCGAAATTAACAAAGCAACAATTGAAAGACTACCATTGGGTAACATCACCTTTATTTTTTATTACGGCTGAAATTCTTTGGGGCATAGTGTTAACCAAGTTTTGGCAAAAATTTGGTGTAAAACAATCCCATATTTCTTGAAGCTTTTGTCTCAGTTCGGTGATTGTACGAGCAGGATGTTGTCGTAGAACCTTTTTCATCTCATGCCACAAAGTTTCAATAGGTGACAGATCTGGACTGCTAGAAACCCATTTCAAAAGTCGATCATTATTTTCTTCCATCCATTTTATAGCCTTTTTTGAGGTATGGCACGTTACACCATCTTGATGAAACACAAAATCTTGGCCAGATGTCAAACATTCTTCCATCACTGGTAAAAGCGATTTTTCTAAAATTGCCAAATATTTGTTTGTATCCACATTTCCATCAATAAAATGAAGTTTTCCTACTCCTTTTGATGACATACTGCCACAGACCATAATGGATGCTGGAAATTTCACTTTTCTCTTCAGACAGTGAACACAGAATGCTTCATTTTTTTTGTGAATAACTCTACTGCGACTGTCACCAACACAAACTTCGAATCGGGCCTCATCACTCCATTGTATTGCACACCATTGTCTATGTTCTTTAGCCCATCTAAGCCGATTTTTCTTTTGCAGTGGAGTTAATAGTGGCTTTTCTTTGGCCTATAAACAAGTTGTGCAACTTTAGGATTTTTACTTCACTTTTTTTTATAAGAAACTTACCTTGCAAGTGCTAAATCGCAGTTTGTGGGCCTCTCTATGAGTTGTGGACCTCGAAATTCTCCTTCCAACAGCGTCACTCCACAGAGCACTTAATTGTAAATAATTGGCACGCCTGTTTTTCACGATTATTCCTCTTAATGCTCTTCGGTCGGCATTTGTGATATTACTTTTTTTCACATATCGTGGCTTAATATTAACTGAACCAGTTACGTTATATCTTCTAACAATATTTCTCACACTGTACCGCGATAAGTCTAACAAAGTTGCAATTTCTGAGTTTGATTTCCCAGAATTAAAAAATTTAATTATCAGTAACCAAATTTTCTCACTAATAACCTTTCCTCTACCCATTTTGAAAACCTTAACTACTCAAAACTATTTTAAACGTATTCTGACAGCTGTGATTAATAAAAACAATTGTCATGGCTTTTATTTTTCACAGCCACCTATGCGTTATATTGCATTGAAATGAAAATAGGTTGATATGCTGTAATTGCAACATGTGTTACTATTATGCTGCAAATTTGATTAGAGAGTGATATATTTGGTGTTTTCTACTATATATTATGAAAATATTCATTGTTAATATTTTAAACCAATAAAACTCTGCTACATTTTTATTATTTGTGTTTGATAAGAAAAAAACTAAGATTTCAATAGTTGGGCCAACTGGGGCTCTTAGATGGTGCAACTTTCAATGGCTGCTGAATGGATTCGGCTGAATTTGAGTAAGTTTGGGAGCTCATGGTTTAATGTAGTAGATTGTGGCTTATATACATATTACCTATGACTTCAGAAAGCCCCGCAATGAAAATGAGGTGAAATTGCACGATTCGCGTTCATTCAGAATATCCGTTATGTCGCAATCACTGAATTGTTGGAACCACATATCCATGTCATTCAGTTTGAGACAAAAAAAAATCTATTTTTAATCTACATTGCTGCTCATTAACGGGCTATTATCGAAAAAGTACGGACCATTAGAGAGTTTTCAATACAACAAAGATAACAAATCATTAAACTTTCCGTTACGTTAAATAGCAGATAACTAATGTCGACGAAAAAATATAGTCATTTGCTTCTTATAACGGATTTATCCCAGGATCACTTTTGTTTTTTCCTTACTTTACTTAAGATTGGATTTCAAAATAAATTGCATGTTGTCATATTCTACTCTACAAGATGGCCTAGTCAAATTTTCAATTCGACATTTCTCCTTTCGCCTTCCATAACCAACTTTGTTTTTTCATATGGACGCTATATTGTAATTTTGTACATTTAAATGGACCTTTCAGTCCTAAATTCAATGATGTATTTCCTTAGTTGGCCATGAATTTATTGTTTGATGAAAATTATAAGGAAATAAAGAGGTATGGTGAAAGCTGAACACAAAATCAAAATTTTATTGATTGCAATAACAATAAGTAGAAGTAAATTATAATATCAAAATGTTGTCCGGTATTTTGTAGACAAAGCCTGACTTTTCTCTGTGCATTGTTCACTGCTCGATTTATTTCTCTTGTTCTCAGTTTTCCAAGCTCTGTTGCTATGTTCAATCTGAGGTCTCGGCTGGTAGACGAAGCAAATGAATTTTGATAATTTCAAGAACAACTCCTAAGAGCTTCTGATTTTCTGACATACCTATTATACGTTTTTGAAAAAATTCAATGTTGCGTCCATAAGATAAAATAAAGTTGATACTGGAGAACAAGAGGCGAAACGTCATATTGAAATTCTAATTATGTCATCTTGTAGAGAAACATACGTGGCAATTTTAAGATGCAATCTGTTTTTGAATCTCACCTCAAAGAAATTCAGGAAAAAATTAAAGTGATTTTGGAATAAATCTAGTAGGTGAAATACATGACTATTTGATAATTTCAAGGCCTACCTGTGAAACTCTGCTTTTTGGAAATAAGTCAGTCTTGGCAATGTCAATGCATGACATATACATTTTTGGAATCATAATTAAAAACTCTATTCATCTGTGCAAAAATCAAATATGGCGTCCATAAGAAAAAATAAAGTTGATGCTGGAGGACGAAATGTCACTTTTTAACATACGTAATACCCGTACAGTACTTTCTAAGCGGCATTTTGTTGATTACCAAAATTCGCTCTCATTTGAGCGACTGTATAACAAAAAATTAGGAAAATTCAATTTATTTAGAACACTGTCTATTTCTTCATCTATTTTTATCTGTGATCTAAACTCATATAACTATTACATTCATAAGGAAGATACCTTACGAAATAAGCTCTCCCCTATTCTCCGTAACTAATGATGCTTTCTTATTTTGACAACGG
The DNA here is from genome assembly GCA_963669975.1 of Acanthoscelides obtectus. NCBI lineage: Eukaryota > Metazoa > Arthropoda > Insecta > Coleoptera > Chrysomelidae > Acanthoscelides > Acanthoscelides obtectus. Next base: position 49,520,261 of record CAVLJG010000008.1, read on the forward strand.
ATAGGGGAGAATTGTCTCGCTAGTGCCCAAAATCGAAATACGGAACATCATAACGAAGCTGCAAAACAAGGGCACTAAGAACTCTCTATTATTGGCCAGCTCAAAATCCTCCTCAAATAATTATTATGATGCATTGTCGCCTAGCTACGGCACGAGTTCTACGTATCTTAAAAAGTGACATTTTGTCGGTTTTTTCTACATTTCGTAGTTTTTTTTTAAATTTCGTAGGTTTTTCTACAAGATGTTACCTTAGCACAAGCTGTTGTACACTTGTGAAGTTGTTTTGTAGCTGCACATGTTGCTTGAACGTCAGCAAGCAAACGTATTTTCACACTAAAAACTACCTAGTCTGCAAGATACGTTATCTAGGTTTTTTACATAACAGCTGTGCCGATATCCTCAGTCAACCTAACCCCAACCAATGCTCAAACTCAGCCTAATGTTAATGCTTACGCATACGGATATAGTAGTATGTACATTCACAGGCTTATTCATTTCCAGCAATTTTGGCGTCCCCTCATAGCTGGGACATATGAGGCTTCTCTTCCCTCACACCTGTTACGACTCTGATTGACAATATTGCAAAAAGCATCAGGCTATTTCCGTTCTGGCCAATTGTCCTCATGTTATTTTCCATAACAAGGAATTTGATTCACGTCATGTTTAGCAAGTGAGACTGCAATCTTTTTGTGCGTATGTGCAGAGAAAATAGGTTAATGCGGATGTATCGAGCTGAAACTCCATGTTTGAATGAAGATAATTCAGCTTCGCTTATGTGAATGCTTTAACTTAAAGCATACAAGAGACTGCACCTTTCATTCCATGTGTTCTATTATTTTTGAACAGTTCAGGCATTGAATGAAAAACTATCTTTTCACACAATTACAATTTCTGCTCTGCTTCGGCGGGATATTGACATTGTTTGTCAATGGTCAGACTGTTGGCTTCTACACTTGAGCCTATTAAAGTGTTGTCTCTTACAATTTGGTAACCGGTTTCTAGTCACACTGATCTTGGCGTTGTAGTCAACGATCGTTTATCTTGGTCAGAGAATATACACTACGTTACAACCGGAGCCAATAATCTTCTATATATATATATATATATATATGTATATCATTTACAAAGCGCGATTCTCAAAGTTATTGACCCGGTATGGAAAACTGTGCTTGTGCGCGACAGAAATCTCTTTCAAGCAGTACAGCGTCGTTCAATACGAATCCCATGAGGCGATCCCATAGTTACCTTTAGAATACTTCATGGATTGGAAGCAACCTGAGGCACCTATACCAGCTGTCGCGCAGCAATCTCCTCATTTACAGCTTTAAATTTCAAAAGGTGCCGTTTAGAACGACAGCGGTTTCTCCCCAATCGTGAATTCAACACTCTGAACAATTTACCAGAAGATGTGGTTAACGCCAAGTCAATCAATAACTTCAAAGCGTATTATGATAGGTGGAACAGTAAACAAACTTTATAGTTTATAGTTCTGAACGTTTTGCTTTTATTTTATGTATTATACGTTACTTATGCGAAGACTACAATTTTTTTATTTACATGAGCTTATAGTATAGTACTCTAGTTTGTCATAATGAAGACTTTTTTACAGACACTCCAACAGTAGTCCAAACCAACATCTTGATAAGAAGTATGGGTCCTGTGTCAGAACTGGATATGGTAATATCACCAAAGTAGGTTTGGCATACCTTTTAGATCATTGTTTTTTTTTTCAGGAGTATTCTATGGACTGCTATTTCCGCCAATACTGGAGGGATCAAAGATTGTCTTTTATGGGGCCAATAAAATCACTGTCACTGTCCATAAAGATGTTAGAGAGAATATGGAGACCTGACACTTATTTTTACAATGGGAAAAATTCCTACGTACATACCATTACTGTCCCCAACAAGCTTCTCAGGATAAGTCAAGATGGAGACATACTCTATTCAATGAGGTAAAGCTTGACAGATACGATTAGTAAGTTGATTTTAAAAGGACGTAAAGATCCCTAAAATTCCAAATGGAATATATCATGATCAACACTTTGATGAAGGTGGTTATCTGAGATAGTAGTCCTGTATCTTTTCTCTACTTTGATCACCATCCAAACTCCATTGTAATATTTTTTTAATGTGTGTTCCTTTATTAGGTTAACAATAAAAGCAAAGTGTCCGATGGAGTTGCGAAGCTTTCCTATGGACAGGCAGTCGTGTCCCTTGATATTTGGAAGCTGTAAGTATTAAATAAGTCATCAAATATATGGCCTATACTAAAAGCAACACTTTAGATGTTTCTAAGAATGTCGCTCTTTCTTAGATTAAACCATTTATTATACGATTAGTTAGTAAAGTAATTGAAGAGATTTTGATGGTACGAGTTTTGAACTAGTTAAGGGAAATAATAAGGTTGCAGTAGGTTGTTTTACATTCCCCATATTGAAGAAAAGAAAGAGGACGCCTGATGAGTCCGTCTAGTAGACCTAAAGGATGTCACAAAAGTCGCGCAAGATTTAGATCAAAAGGAAACAGTTCTTTTGCAGATTGTAATCATTATATTGAATCGTAAAGTACACAAGATAGGGTAATGTATCGAACAGCATATCAGATAATGCCCTCCTCGGCTTTTCCGATACATATACACACTTTTTGTTGAAATGTGTTGCGTTGGAGCAGCGCCGAATTTCCACTGTCAATACATATAAGTGTCTATTGGCTTACTCGCATAGACCTTTAACTCTAATCTCATAGAAAGAAATCCAATGGTATCAAATGACATTGTCATGGGCCAATTCTGATCACCGGAATGAAAGGGAGCTTTAACTAGTAAGTGTAACATGCAGTAATTGAGCTTTATGGCATATGGAACGTCTTGTTGAAACCGCATGTCACCCACGTCAATATTATCCAATTAAGCAGGAAGCAACGTAAGAGATATTCGTCTATTGCAAAAATGGCATCAAGTACGTTGACTTCAATTACAATTTTCCTTGGCATAAAAAAGGCGTAAGCTTTATCATAGACATTGGTGCAATATTTGATCTTTTCAAGTTTCCTCAGATTGCAGCAATGAGGATGTCCGTACACGGTAGCCTCATTTATTTGGAGCTTTGGTATAAAACTGTTAGGCAACAATGTTTGATAACTGATACGTACTTACATAATATATGAGTACTATATAATATTACCTCCCGAAATCAAGTAACCTCATTAAATTACACTTCAAGTATAATGTTCGTATATACAGGGTGTTCCATAATTATTGCGACAAAATGATAGGGGTTGTAGAGGGCATAAAAATATGCAATTTTGCCTTATAAACCCCTGTTCGTAAATATGCCGTTTGAGCACTACCGCTAATTTTACCTTAAGAGAAACAAAAAATTCAACAGCTGCAAAATGTTCGTCTAGCACATTTCATGGTCTCGCCGATTTGTAAAAAAAGCCTGCTGTGTTTACATTTTTGTTATCGTAAATTCTCCACACCGATTCATTTAATTTATCTGAGTGGTGCGTCAAACTAGAGGCCAATCCGCGTACAAGCGTGCGTGCTATTGCACATGAAATGGGAGCGTCTCAAACTACTGCTTGGCGGGTTCTCCATGACCAGCAACTACACCCATACCACCTTTTAAAAGTCCAAGCCATGGGTCCAGAAAACTATCTGCCGCGTCGACGTTTTTGTCGTTGGTGGCTGCAGCAGGAGTTGAGGCAACCAAACTTTGGTCGCTACGTTTTGTTCACTAACGAGTCCTGTTTCACAAAGGAAGGTTATTTTAATAGCCGTAACAGTCACATTTGGGATGAAGAAAACCCTCATGCCATAGCCATCCATAGAGACCAACATAGTTTTCAATTAACATCTGGTGCGGCATTGTGGACGAGCATATCATCGGGCCATATTTGCTTCCACCACGTTTGGATGGGCATGCTTATGGTCGATTCTTACAGCATGTGCTACCGGAACTATTAGAAAATGTGCCACTGAACATAAGAGCCAACACGTGGTTTCAACACTATGGCGCTCCAGCCCACTTTTCTTTACAAGTGCTGCAGTATTTGGACGACAAATAGGTGGATCGGCCGAGGTGGCCCTGTGCCTTGGCCTGCGCGGTGTCACCCGACCTGACCCCACTGGATTATTTTCTCTGGGGCCATCTGAAAGCTTTAGTGTACGAAACTACTGTTCCCAACCAACAAGAGCTACTGGGAAGAGTGATGGCCGCGTCCGCACATGTTCAGGACAAACCGGGGGTATGCCACAGAGTTCGCCGATCATTGAACAATCGTGCACAGCTGTGTATTGAGCAAGGTGGAGGACACTTTGAGCAATTACTGTAGGTAAGCTGTTTCAAGAAACTGATCTTTTTTTTTGCTGCATCCCAAACGGCATATTTCCGAACAGGGGTTTATAAGGCAAAATTGTTCATTTTGATGCCCTCTACAACCCCTATCATTTTGTCGCAATAATTATGGAACACCCTGTATAGATAATACCTCGCCCAGCTCCTATGTACACAGCGCGTTGCCGGACGCCGGTCGGCTACCTGCTTCTATGTCCCTCGGATACAGTGCCAAAGATGCAACATTTGAAATTTCCTGGCGCGCGGCAAGTGCGGCTGATAGGTACGTGATTGGTGGGCTGAAGATAGAAGTTTTAAGGGCAAATGTTAGGAGAAATCTACCACGTGTGCGATATGTCTAATAGGTGCATAGAATTACTGGGGTTGGAAGTGTGTATTAATATACTAACATCAAAAATTTGCGACACATCCCCACCTACCACCACCTTACAACTCCCTACCGCAATTTTTTATCATTAAAAAACTGTTCAAAAATGATCATGATCATCTGAAACGTCAAAAAACTAAGTCTGAGCGATTTCAATTTTTATCGTTTTTGGTATTTCTCTCCACCGCCACTGCACCGATTTTCAAAAACTACAAAATAAAGAAAATTTCTAAAGTTTCTATACTTCAAATCTGAAGGAGTTTACCCTGAGCAAGGCATTAGCAATATGGAACTATGTGAGCGTTTTGAAATTCATAGTTTAGAATACAGAAGGAAAGTTTCATCTGCCATATTCCTTTTTAAACTGCTAAATAGCATTATTGACTCCCCCAGTCATTTTGACACAGATTAATTTTAATGTTCCTTCGTTCTCTTCACGCAACTATGTAACTTTTAAGCTATCAAGGGCTAGGACCAATGTGTTAGTCAAATCTCCTACATATGTTATGTGTAAACATCTAAATTGTATTAGCTGTCATTGTGATATATTTACTTGTTCGCTTAACTCAGTAGTTAGAATGGCTTATTTGTATTTGAAATAACTTTTTTTAACACCACTGAATATTATTTAATTGTGCTTATGTAATTGCCCTATAAATGGGGTAACTGTTGGACAATAAACGCTATTATTATTATTATTATTATTATTATTATTATTATTATTATTAAAACGTTTTCTTCCTTGGCACAGTAGTAACCTTGTGTAAAAATTTCATCCAAATACTATCAGACACACCGACGCAAATGAGTGGCATGGTTTTTCGTGATGTTTGTCATATAACATCGAAAAACATATCTCATTTTAGAAAATTTTCGCGGTTACAATACCTACTCCCGCACCAATAGGCGCAGGATGTAAAAGAAATCCAACGCTGCTTCAAGGGCATCCCGACAGGTAATTCCAGGAGGGGGCCAAAAAGGTATCAAGTCTCTTTAGAGAAAAAAATATGATATTTAAAAAATGTAATGTAAACAACCGAAAGTAATCAACTTTCATTAAACTATAAAAAATAAACGTTGGTCATCAATTGTAAAAATATAAACTTATAAGCAGAAATGAACTAAAATCAATGTGAAAATAATAATTTAGTTTTCTACGAACAAAAAAGCTTTTGGATATAAGCATATGTTCAACAATAAAAAGGTCCGAAAAACATAATAAATGTACATTGGGCGTATTGATGTATTAAATCTGCTATAAATAGACTAAATTTAGTTTTATCGTGATTGGATATGTCAATAGATTTATTACCAGGGGTTAGTCAATTGAACGCATCGCGAAATTTTTCTAACAACGTGTATAACAAAATAGGAAATAAAGTTTTGGATTTACTCTGCTAAATACCCATACAAACAGTTTTTGCAACACAAACGTATTTATTCAACAATTTTTATATCGTTTTTCTACCAAAAGGTCTTTCCACTTGTAAATTCCCGCACAGGCGCTCGATCAACAAGTTTCAGTGTTTAAAGTGGTTATCGAAAATTTTAACAAACGAATGCGTATGTATCAGCAAAGCTGAGGAAGCAATTTACGTGATGTGCCATTCCATACAGAACTACATCCTGTATGACTCAATAAAGAGATAAGAATCTGAAGACAATAACTTGATGATTCAGGAGACTCATTAGAACGCGCCTGTCAAGGAAGTGTCGCCAAACATGGAGGTATCACCTCCCCAGAAATGTGAGCAATAGTAGTTGACGGGACGGAACGAATGTTTTCTGGCAAAGCTTACCCACCCATTGAAATTGAATGTGCAGGGCAATGATAGCTTTCGCGTGTGTCGTCTCTGAGGAAGTCGTTACGAGCCTTTTCTGCAATTTTGCCCATTTCATAATCATGATCGGAAAAGAGGATCACCGAATGCCTGCCAAGCTTCTTTTCTGGGAGGACATAGTACAGAAATGTGCGCAGTAGACTAGAATGTCCAGGTCACAGGTGATTGAATTTTTTTGTAATATCAAGAGCAACGGCTGAACCTCTATAAACAATATATATGTTCTGGTATCCATGCTATCCTCACTCTATTCTCATTGCCTTTATTATCAAAAGAGCCTCTATGCTTCAGATGCCTTGCAAACGGATTCAATCGCTTTCATAATAGCCTGAACTATGCTCTGTAGAAATCTGTACATCACCCTATACATATAACACTTGCGAACCAACATCCAACACATATCAGAAACGCCCGAGTTTGAGCGTTGTATATGTCGCGGATTCCATCTTTGAGGCGTGGGAATAGTTAACGCTTACCGCAAACAACGCACGTTCCAGATGCCTACACTTCAAAGGACTTGGTCTACCAATGGCAGAACAAGGCGAGCGTCAATTTTGTGCCAGGGATGACTCTATCTCAGTTCGATCTCATCAGTTCGCCGTACAGGAATTTCACTTTGACCAGGAGAGAAGGTACGGATCATTTAGTTTTCAATCGTTTAATAAATCAAAGTAGATTGACTGTAACCTTTGTCGTATTCTGGTTTTATCATATAGGATGTTTAGAAGTAGCGTGAAACTAGACAGACGGTTAAAAATCCAGGACTGGACTCGATATTTTTCACTCCTTCTACTTTTTTTTATCAAAATCAACATATTTTCAGCTGAATGCTGAAATGTTTAACTATGTATACAATGCAGTGCAAAATAGATTGATTACGTTTATTATCGGTTTTTGTTAAAAATCATTTATTTTTAGCAGTCTATGTGACACAAAACTCAAAAATTCATGGGTTATGAACGAAATAGAACTAAAATCGTTTTGGTTACGCAAAATTTTAGGGTTGTTTAAGTTTTGTATCTCCTTGTATTCTATCAAGTGAACGCACTGCAAGTTATACTCTGAATTTATTATTATTTCCCATGAAAAAGAGCAATACACGATATCAATAAAAGGGAGAATTAATTTTATGTGCCATATTTGTTTTTTTTTCTGTATTTTTTAATATTTAATTCTACCATCTGATGTCACACAACATGAGTCGTGCTTTCAAGGGAAGCGGGATTTGGTATGAAAATGAACTAAATTTGGCTCTCCAAACCAAATCAAGATTATTATGAAGATGTATAAAAAACTAATAGACAGGTACAGACTCAGTATTTTCAGCATAGTTACGTTTACGTGCACTCACGACCAACCCGACGTTCTTCAAACTTCTGAAATGCAATTTCAGTTCATGACAATTCGAGCGAAGATAATTTTTTTTGAAGAAGGATGAATTATATGTGTGGTAACACGATTTAGGCATAAACCTGCATTATAATAAGCTGATATCTAGAAGCAATATCCATTATAGGGACATTCGATTCACTGAACCACTCACAACGCCCCTCCACAGGACATCATTCTTCTGTAAATGCTTCACCTACAACGCAATTATTATTTACAATGCTCTACCTCGATCCACAAAATTGCTATCATATGATGAATTTAAGAGACATATATGAAGAAATTTATTTTGAATAGAAGTATATAAATTAGTTGATAAAATTTATCTGTCACCTCACACAAAAATATTTCCAATATAGCATTCCTTTGCTTTGTATGACTGTTACAATTTTATACTAAATCATGAAATATTGAATAGCCTTCACTTATACAGGGTGACTTTGAAGTTGAGTCATTAATTTTCAGATAATGATTGTATAGAAGGAAGATAAACCAAAATATGTGTGTAAAAATAAAAAAAAATAAAAAATTTTTTTTACCTTGTTTTATAAAGTATCCTCCCAACAAGTATTTCAGTGCGGACCTGTATTTGATCGTGAGGTGCCCTGTGAGGTCTTAAGTCACCTGATTCACGAGCCCGTTGTACTACATTAACAAAGGCACGAGGGGTTGGTTGCACTCGATTGGGAAACCGATCCGCATAAACATGTGCCATTTTTTATTTCGTTTGAGCCACGCAACAGACACTATTCACACGCGACTGACACTGAATGTATGTATAACTGAACTGAATGAAATAAAAACGTCGTTCCAAATTCTTTCGCTTTTTTGTTTCCCATGCGATGAACCGATAAGGTGGATTATATCCGTTGTTGCCAAACACGAGTACATGATATTATTATTGAGACAGGGCGGTACTCAAACTTCCAAAGGGCTATAACTTTGTTACTTTAATTTTACCAGAAAAATGGTAAAGGAAAAAAACATTTCTTTTGATCAGATCTACTCACTGTTAAAATAAATGACTCAACTTCGAAGTCACCCTGTATATGTTATATACCATATTTTTTATACACCTACATTTTTAAACTTCTAACTTATCAAAGGTAATTATGTTTTTTGTGTTGTTTTTTCAGTTTTTCTTTTTTTTGGTTAAGTGGAAGAGTACCATTATGCTAAACTCCGCCCCCTAAACAAAGACGATTTATTATTATTATTATTATTATTATTATTATTATTATTATTATTATTATTTGATCATTTAAATTTATGTTTTACATATTCGTAGGCAACTTTTACCTCGACAGGGTAACATAATCCCTTATCAACTGATCAGCTTGGCATGGGAAATACAGAGTCAATCTACTTGACGCCATTTTTTCAGGTGAGTTCTCTGTTCTCCAAGTCTCCTTCAACCTTCAACGACACACTGGTTATTTTCTCATCCAAGTATACGTTCCGTGCATCCTCATCGTTGTTCTTTCGTGGGTTTCATTCTGGATCCACAGAGAGGCAACCAGTGACAGAGTTGGACTGGGAATAACCACTGTACTTACACTTTCTACGATCAGTTTAGATTCTAGAACAGATTTACCCAAGGTTCGATATGCAACTGCGTTGGATTGGTTTTTGTTGATGAGTTTCTTCTATTGCATCGCTACGCTGTTGGAATTCGCAGGTGAGTTACTTAAGGTATAAATCCAATAAGTTGCAGGTATAAGATGTTGCACATTGGAACATACCTACGCTCTTATGTTGCATACTACGAGGGTGAGTCCCTTTGCGCTGCCTCTGACAACCCTGCTGATGCTTATTTGATGAATGTTGCTGGATCAACCCTCTTGGCCTAAATGCCAGGGCACCGCGGCTGATATGACGAACTTAAAGAAACTTTGATAATCCGATTTTTGAACTGCCTAAGTTTAGTAGAACTGGGAAAAGCCTCCTTAGGTATAGATTTTTGCACAATCGCAATATCCTAGGGATAAAGTACCGGCGGTATCGGCCAGTTCTACATGTACGAAGTTCGACACGGTAAGGATGGGAGGCCTAAATCAGGCGGGTCTGTCTGACAGGAACATCACGCGGCGGCATCATGGAGGTGAGCTCTGAGGAGCAATGCCTGTTGACATAGCTAGAAGAGAGCTAGGGCGCCGATGGCCCGTCGGTGCGAAAAGGTCCCGAGACTGTCCATTGCAGAAAACTCATCGATTGAATAATGTAGTCGAGGCTGCAGCACCTCAAATATGTGAACATGTCTTATCTGGGCCTTGTACTAGGTGCTAGGTGCAGAAAAAGATATCTAGACTTCGACCAGCTGAAATGAAGGGCTCTTTGTTAGAATTTGGCCAGAAAGGAAGTCAGCCACTCATCCGCAAAGCTTCAGTGGGAAACCATAGGATGGAAGTTTGCATAAGAGGGCAGCATGCCACAGATGATCGAACGCTTTCAACATATCAAGAGCAACGACATTAGAATTACATATGACTGGATGAGTGTCCTCCACAGTTGCGTGACGTAAGCTAGAGGACTCCCGTGGATCGCTAGTGCCTGAAACAATACTGCTTGTCGCTAGTCGTTCAAAGTACATCAGAAGCTCCTGGTTTAAGCACCTCTCCATCACCTTGTAACAGAAAGCAAAGCTATAGGCCTGTAGCTGTAACATTTTATGGAGCAAAGTTGACATGGAAACTTATCTAGCTTTATATGTAAAATGCTTTTTTACCACTTCTCGAAGAAAGTTAGAACTATTGGTCGCAATTGCCTATGCAAAATTAAGGTTTCTCGGCAATTTAGCAAAAACTAAATACGAATTAGTCTTGTGCTGCTTGACAGAGCGTTGTCATAGTCGGTAGCTGTGCGAAAATTTCTGCTACCTAGTCTAAAATTATAGAAGATTTGGACGTTAATCACCAACATCGTCAGATTTGGCTTTTTTCCGCTGCCCCTGACGGGGGTGCAGTCGGTTCGACTAGGACAATGGAATTCCTTATCATCAGAGCAATCCAGTAAATAAAAACCGACATTGTGAAATTTAAGAAAGAATTGACATTCTTGCGAGATTTGATTTTTTCTAGTACGCATCTATTCTATAGTCGCCTCAACCGTCACTGAGTAAGACGTCAATAAATCTATTGTCGTTTTTGGCGCCCCCCATACGGAGTACAATCAATTCCACTGAATCCCTCTAAATCGTATAAGTACTATACGCATGCATTATATCAGGTAACCAAATGAGTTCGTGGGGTTTTTAGTAGAAAAATAAAAATTTTCATGGAGAAACAATAAGACAATATTTATTCGTCGAAGTAATTAACATCACATTCAATGACCTTTTGCCAACGTGGAACCAATTTTTGTATGCCGGTATTGTAGAACTCAATGGATTTGGAGTAAAAAAAATGGCGGACTGCATTTATTACACCATCTCGAGTTGTGAACTGTCGGTGCCTCATACAGTTGTCAAGAGACAAAAAAGGTGATCACTGGGCGAAATGTCGGGAGAATATGGCGGGTGCGGTAACGTTTCCCAGCCGAGTTCACTTTTACGGTTTGAGGCTGTTTCTGGGTAAGTGTTGTTTGTACTCTTGAAGCTGCTCACAATACAAGTTAGCAGCGATGGCTGGACCCCTTTCCAAAAACTCATAATGGGCAACTCCAGCTGCTGTCCACCAAAAACACAACAAAACCTTGTTTGGGTGCAAGGAAGCCTTGGGCGTTTGTGGTACCGAATCAGTAGGAGACCACCAACGATACGAACGCTTAGAATTCCAATACAAAATCCATTTTTCGTCGCAGGTTAATAAACGATTAAGAAATGGTTCATTAGCGTTGCGTGAAATGTTTGCTGAACAAAATGGTAAGACGACTTAATTTGTTATCATTTGTCAGTTCATGTGGGTCCCATTTGCTTAATTTCCACGTCTTTCCTAGCTTATGAAGACGCAAACGAATAGTTTCAGGACTCACTCTGAACATTTCTACAAGTTGTTGGCACGTTGTCCTGGAATTTGTGTCCACAACCTGTCGAAGATCCTCGTTGTTCATGATTTTTGGTCTCCCTGAGCGCGGTTCATCGCTCAAACTCTCCCGAAGACAATTTTTTGAACCACTTCTGTGCTGTTCGATCACTAACGACATCATCTCCGAATGCGGTACATATTCTTCGCGCCGCCGCTGCAGCTTTTCTACCAAGTTTGTACCCATATAGTAAACAACTTCGAATTACTGTTTTATTGGTCGCCATTTTCAATTATTAAAACTAGGTATGTAACAATTTTCAGCAACTTTTTATGTGTGTGAGAAAGGAAGGATTCATACTAAAGTGACAACAGGGAACAAACAATCGCTATCGATCAACAACATCCATGACAATGTGCGATATACAGCAACCACAGGAACTTATTTGGTTACCTGATAGATAGGGTGACCATATATGTACTTTTTTTCGTAGGACAGTACTTTTTTTCAAACTCTGTACTACGATCCTTTAAAAGTTTATCAAGTACACCTAAATGTACTATTTATATAAACGCACGTTACAGAAAACAAAATTGGTGACTGGAATTTAAGAAATATTTCTTCTGAAGATCAATGGCTCGAAGCTTTCCAAACAGAAAATGCATTGAAAAATGTAATTTTTTTTGTGTGTCTGGGACCAGTGCGTCAATTGAGAGGTTATTCTCAAATATTAATAACTATTGGAGTTCTGAAAAATCATAGTTGAAGATATATCTACTCTGGAAGCCACTATGCAAGTCTGCACAAACTTTAATGATACTTGCATTGAAATGTTTCATTTTCTAAAGGGTAAACCACAAATTTTAAAGTCAATTCATAGTTCTCAAAAGTACGACTGGTACCAAAATGAAGATCCAAATGGTCAAGCTAGCTCGTCAAAGGAAAATTATTATTTAAGTATTTACGTATACATATTTTTTATATTATAATAAAACATAAATACCTTTATTTTGTTTGATTAAAATTGTGTTGGATTCAGAAAAAAATTGCTCTAAGTATGAGTGGTGATTTTGCTCAGAAGAGTAATTTTTTTTGTTTAAAAATTATGGTCACCCTAATTATAGATGAACGTCGACCGCTGTTTTGTAGTTTTGGATGAATTAACTGCCATATTTTAGGTGTCCACTATTTTACAAAAGTAGGAAGCGGAGAAATTCCTGTTGATGAAGATGACTGGGATGACTGCAACGCTACTGAGGAAGAAACAAAAGATGTGGCAGATTTTGTAGATGGGAGCACAAAAACTGACAACACTAAAAGACGCAGAAGTTCCCTCATTTGCCCTATATACAATGTAAGTACTTTCTGATTTTGTATGCTACGATTTAGTAATGAGTAATTAATAATGAGAATTGAGTCTTACGATACAACCTTGTTAAACAATCCTTGTGTGTTGTGCTGCGTTTTTGTGATAAAACAACTAAACTGGTAGATAGTTGCTTTGCAACATGGAAAATTTTATCCAAATTCAAATCTCGATATTTTCGGAACGGAAAGAGATATTGAGTTGCGGTATTCAAAGCAACAGTCCACCACTTTATTAAAGACAAGTGCTAAAACAAAAGAGGGTAACATAACGTATCGCACGTTAGCAGTGACAAGCAATGAGTTACGCTATACTCATCCATATCGGTACCTGACTATAGGATTGTTTTTTTTTGTTGTTTTAGAACAGTACAATACTATATGAAAGCAGGAAAACTTCTCTTACGTCAAACCCTCAAGTGCCATCGACCTCTACAGTTAGAGTTACAATGGATAGAATGACACAAACTGAAACTAAGTTGCCAAAATGGAAGCTTTTCTTGTACTGTCTGAAAGGGGATGATAAATTCAGGAAGCAAAGGGAAAGAGAAGCTGCAGTTGCCAGCGGACTGGGAAAAGGTAAAGTCACAGATTACATACAAAATTAGTAACTAAAAGTATTTGCACATTATATAATGTATCATAGTAGCAGCACGACACATATCAGAGGATCAACCGCGTTCTGCACTTTGTGTATGTAATCGACTCAGTGCTTCAAAAATCTAAAGCTGTGATCTTCAATGCTTAAAAATTTAGTTGAAAATCTATACTTATGAGGTTGCCAAATGTCTAAATGAAAGTTCATAGCTTCCCCTACGAGGAGTTTATTTTAAAACGATTTCTAATTTTGTTTGTTAAGCCAAAATTGGCAAACTTTTGATTTTCGCACGCTGTACTTTAGACGTTAAACTAGATCATAATTGAAAATGCTTTCAGATATGGAATCTCGATCTCTACATGAATCTGCCATAAATGGTGGCTGGAAGTTGAATTTTCCTACTAGACCTCCAAAATGACCTCTAATGTCATTATCTAACTCATTTGAAATCATTGATTAATTGCTTTTTTGATACAACCTTTTTTCGAAAAAAAAATGCGCGGGTACCGATTATTCGAATATTTTAGATATATCTGTTTGAATAACAATATATTCATTATTTTAATCGCATTGGTGCCTAGCCTGACTGACCTTAAGTGACCCTTCCTACTCACTTGAAGTCTGGATCTGCCCTTAAAAATGGTTAATTTTGTATATTGTCCTTGCGCTGCAATTAGTTAAAACAGCGATAAATACTGTCCTATTTTGAATGCAGAATAATCAGCAAAGCAGGATAGGCTTTTAAGTCCAACTAGCTAGTTTGAAGCGTAGTTGCAAGAAGACAGTAGTGTGAGAATAAATGATTCTTATAGTAGGCATGTTTTGAAGAGCGAAAAAAACACACCACTCGTTGCCCATGAAAAGGGTACCCTATTAAGAATATTCTACTTCTCAAGCGGAGGCCAGGGGGGACATATGCCTCCCCCTCTCCCTCCTCCACAATAAAGATCAAGAAAGAGAACCAAAAAAAGGGTGTTCATGTGAAAACTTCCCACCACGGATTTATCAAAAACCACTGATTAAAGGAAAAAATGCCGAGATACGTCAAAAGATTTGTCAAGGGGACAACTTTTTAACCAAAAACTACTTCACCCCCTTTCACCCTCTTCTCCCCAGGGTCATCCACTTGAAAATTTTAAATGACAAGGGGTATCGAGTAATAGCTTGTTTAATTTGTTTATCTTTCCTAGTCCTTTATTTTGACGTTTGATTTTTTTAAATCAGTCGAATCGTTTAAGAGAAAATTAAAAAAATCTGTATCTTAATTTGTTCAGATAGAAAACAAACACACACGAAAATATCACTTCTTATTTCAATAAGTGTTCAAAATGTTGTCCGTTAGGGTTTGCGAAATCTATATTTCGTTTATAATTTAAAACGGAAACTACCAACATAAACAGCCATTCGAACGATTGGACGTGGCAGCAACCAAATAACAACACGAACTTTTTCTGCATTCTCTTTATCAACACAGATATCCTGGGCGAACTGTATTTATTGTTGTACCTGTTTAGTTATTTGTTGCTAACGGAAAGAAAGAATTTAATTTGCTGTCAGTTACCTTTATGACAATCTTCGGATAGTGAAAATTAATTTATTGATTCAGATTTTACTTACAAAATTATTTACACACTAGCCGAAAGAATGAAAATGGTTCTAATTTATGGTGCCCAAATTCAATGTGCTCGGCAAAGTGCCATCACATTTAAGTCCAGGCATCCGGGAAAGATAGCATAGGTATGTTTTGGACCTTGCTACTAAATTTACTCACACTGGATCTGTTGCAAATAAAAAAAACGTGATCATCGGAAAGTTTTAGATGAAGCCGCTCAAGTTGAAGTTTTGGGTCATTTTGAAATAAATCCTAATACTTCATTACGCAAAATTGTTGCTGCGAATGGCATTTCATTAGGCTCTGTACACACAGTTCCTAAACTCCATAAATTTCATCGATTAAAAATGAAGATATTGAAAGATTTAACCGAAGATGATTTCTATAGGCGATTAATGATAATAATACCATTTATGTAAAGAATATCTGCATCAGTGACGAATGCACATTTTATCTAAATGGATTTGTTAATAAGCATAACTGCAGGTATAGGAGCAATGAAAATCCTGATACTCTTGTAGAAGGGCATACCCAGTACCCCCAAAAAAATAATGTATGGGCAGGCATTTTAGGAAACAAATTGATTTTGGGCCATTGCTTATTAATTCAAATTAAAATGGAGACATTTATTTGGATGTGTTGGAAAATGCCATCAATCCTATAATCACTGAAACCATTGAAAACCAAATCGAAGAGGATAGAAACCCTACACTTGATGAGGCTGAAATATATTTCCAGAAAGACGGCGCTCCTCGTCACTATGTTCTTCCGGTTCGGCAATGACTAGACGACGAGTTTCCAGATAAATGGATAGGGCGAAGAGGTCCTATAGAATGGCCTGCTAGATCTCCTGATTTGACGGCATTAGACTTTTTTGGCCTCTTGAAATCTATTGTGTTTACTCCCCAACCTGAAACTTTGGATGAACTTCGTCAACGCATCATCGAAAGCTGCCATGATATCCCACATGTTTTTGAAAATGTCCGTCGGGAATTTGAACATCACCTATATCATTGTTTGGGCAATAACGGGCAACATTTTGAACACTTATTGAAATAAAAAGTGATATTTTCCTGTGTTTTTGTTTTCTAACTGAACAAATTAAGATATAGATTTTTGTAATTTTCTTGTAAACGAATCGACCGATTTTAAAAAAATCAAACGTCAAAATAAAGGACTTCGAAAGACTTCAAACGAGCTATTACTCGATACCCCTTGTAATTTGACTTTTTAAGGGGATGACCCTGGGGGCAAAGGGTGATAGGGGCTGAAGTAGTTTTTGGTTAAAAAGTTCTCCCCCTTGACAAATCTTTTGACGTGTCTCGGCGTTTTTTCTTTAAATCAGTGGTGAGAAGTTTTCAAATGAACACCCTATATGTCTATCTCACTCGTGGATTTGTACTGCGTTGTCATGCTCAGAACGAGATGTCAACATATTCATGACGCGATCCTAGCATGACACGGAATTAATGGACAAAGGCATTAATGTCTAAAAAGCAGGAAATAAACCTGCTCTAAATCCTGAGAATTACTTGTATGGAAAATATGATGAATGTTTCTTTATTTTCAGGAAACCAACATGGTCACATGAGACACATTAATAGTGTATCGCTAATAGACAGGACAGCTAGAGTAGTTTTTCCTGCATCCTTTGGATTTTTCAATTTGTTCTACTGGATGGCATACTTCATGTTGCAGGACAACTTCAAGTGGGGAGACACAAAATTGAGTTCGAGAAGTCATTGACCTTCGTTAATGTGTGCTTCCTCTTTTCATTTTTCCCTTCAATAACATCCTAGAGAAAATACTATGTAGTCAAGAAGTGTAATTTATGCAATTTCACAACGAACTTCATCACTTCAATGCCTTAGTTCCAAATTGAATAAAAATCCCAGAAGACGACGTCAAGCCGGAAACGGGGGACACACCAAATCATAATAGTTACCAGAAAAATATAACAAAAATCTACACCCTGTGAACATTTTGTAGTTTCATTACTACGAATTTCAATTTTTTTCTTAGACCGAGTGACGGACAGTGTCGTTCTACGTAGTGAAAGCAAGATATATAGTAACGCCACTTTTGTAATTCATGAATGCATTTATAAAATTCACAATAAATCTTCAAACCGCCGTCCTTCAGCAGCAATGCAAGCTTGGCATCTTAAAAATGATCAGACGCATCAAGATATTCTCCAACTGAACGGGCATAGTGCGCCGGGCATCCGTCTTGCTGGTACCGCATGTCTCTTAGTGCTGCTTAGTGGCACATCTTCCAATGAATTTAGTTAATCATTTTGTAAAAAGTCTAAATAAAAATCTCCATTCAAGAATTCTGGCAACTCAAAGGGTACAATGATTTGTCAATTTAGAATCCCGGTCAACATGTTTACTTTAAAACGATACTGTGAGCTATCTTTACTCATCAAATGTGAATTTTCTACATACCAATCGTGTAAGATGTGTAGATTCATAAAACCATTTTTTTTTAAATGTCGACTCATCAGTCCATAAAATTTTCTCTAAAAATCGCGGATCTGTCCAGTGTATCTGTAACATTGTTTGACAAAACTCAACTCTTGGAAGATAGTCCCGAGGTTTTAGAGATTTTACTCGCTGTACGTGGTATGGGTGGTGCTCGTTCTTTCGTAATATTTGGTGGGCTATTCTTTTTGGCACTCCCGTGCTTGCTTCTATTTGACGGACTGAAGTACTCGGGTCTCCTTCCACTACTTGTAGTACGCTGTCCTCGTAAGGAAAGCCTGGTTGCAGCACTAGCATTGCATTTACATTCCCCATAAACGAGGTGCATGTTGGCGTATTTATGTACGATGTACACAGACATGTAGCACTTCACAATCATGAATTAATAAAACTGGCGTTACTGTCTGTCTTGTTGTCACTACGTAGAATGACACTGTCCGTCACTCCGTCTAAGAAAAAAATGAAATTCGTAGTCCTGGGAACCAAAAGTATGCAACTTAGATTTTTTTATATTTATCTGATGACTATTATACTCGTAATAACTTTACGGCTTGAAGTCGACTTCTGGGCACCCTGTGGTTAATTGGCACGCAGATTGATTCTTCCACACTACAGGCTGTAAAAGTCAGACGTGATAACAGATTTACATTAAAATCTGGACTTTACTAATGTAAATCTAATGTACATTAATTTGTGAGTAACCTGCCATTTTAGTCAAAAGTAGTTCAGGATGGGACGAAATACTTCACTTTGCTGTATGTGTTTCAAAACAAACCTGACCCAAAAAGGTTAATATTTATAAAAAAGACGCTAGATTCATTGAATGCAGGCCGGTTTTCAGAAGACAAAAATGTCGAAAGTCTCGAAAACTGTGAGACTTCCTGAAACATAGTTTTGCGATATAGTAGGTCATGAAGTATTTTCAGTTGCAGGATTATTCTTCATTTTCTAAACAGCCTGTATATTCAGTTGCAGATGTAGAAAGGAAGGTTGCCTCTCCTCTGCCCATATGACTCGATAAATATTTGTATGTTATGTAATTATTTAGTTTTTTAGAAGAACGTAATTGTAGCAATCATGCTAAATAAATCTTAAACAATCAAACAAAATCATAAGAAATCTATATCATGTATATATATATATACATATATATATCTTGAGACGTGGTCATTGTCGTCTAGACCAGTTAGGTGAAAAATTAAAGCTTCCGCCTTTTGTTGGGTACTTCGACAAAATTTAAGCAAAGAGGACTATATACTTTTTTTAATTCTCTCTAGCTTTCAATGGACTTTGCCATCATCATCAGGAGCTGCAATTACAATTATAACAGCAGCAACAAAAGTGTAAAACGAATTTAAATTGAATCAACTTACAGTAGTATGTGAGGATGTTGCTAATTGTTGTTTTCGTATAGGATGAGGGAAACGTCCAGTAACATGGTGAGAGCTGGATACATGGTACAATGGTTAAAATTATATAAAATATGACAAGACAAGATAAAGACAGATTAAAAATTATTTAGAAAACATTAGAGCATTACGTCGTGAAGCCACTTGATGATTGCACAAAATGGTGGTCATGCAATAATGAGTGAGATGAACCTTTGACAGAAGGCCGAAGGTTGTCAATGTCTGTGTTGAAAGATGGAACGAATTGTGGGCGTGTGCCAAAATGTTGCCAAATCACTTCAGATGATGTGATTTTCAGAATGTTATGTAAGAAATTGTTAAACCGACCAAATTTCGACTTTTCACAACCATAAATACTTATAATCTGTGTTTTCGCCGATTCCACCAACAAATTTCATTCCACTCAAAATCTAATAATTCTCTTCTCACGATTTATTAATAATTGTTAATTTAAAATTCCCATTAATTAAAATATAGTTTATTCAACTGAATCTGGTCGGTTTAACAATTTCTTACATAACATTCTGAAAATCACATCATCTGAAGTGATTTGGCAACATTTTGGCACACGCTCACAATTCGTTCCATCTTTCAACACAGACATTGACAACCTTCGGCCTTCTGTCAAAGGTTCATCTCACTCATTATTCCATGACCACCATTTTGTGCAATCATCAAGTGGCTTCACGACGTAATGCTCTAATGTTTTCTAAATAATTTTTAATCTGTCTTTAACTTGTCTTGTCATATTTTATATAATTTTAACCATTGTACCATGTATCCAGCTCTCACCATGTTACTGGTCGTTTCCCTCATCCTATACGAAAACAACAATTAGCAACATCCTCACATACTACTGTAAGTTGATTCAATTTAAATTCATTTTACACTTTTTTTGCTACTGTTATCATTGTAATTGCAGCTCCTGATGATGATGGCAAAGTCCATTGAAAGCTAGAGAGAATTAAAAAAAGTATAAAGAGTCCTCTTTGCTTAAATTTTGTCGAAGTACCCAACAAAAGGCGGAAGCTTTAATTTTTCACCTATATGTATATATATATATATATATACAGGGTGGCCCATCCATGTGTGGACGGAATATTACTCATAAACAAATACATTTTGGGAAAATCTATTTATGGCATGGTATACATGACATTAGAGGGCACATTCCTAAAATATTGGCTATTATACAGGGCGTCCCAATTTTGACCTACATATCAAAGTTGTGATTTTTCAAATAGAATGTCTCATTTTTTATTGCATATTTCGATAAACCAATTCAAAAAAAGAAAACTGATATATCATACTATGGGGTTTTGGTAATTAGCTACTGAGATGTAAGGTGTTTTGTCCAGAAACACCGTCCACTTCGGCAACCCCTCAATTCACCATTTTGAAATTTGGAGTGCTGAATTTTGAATAAAAAAAACTTACACACCTCAGCTTTTATCTTATGTGTTACTTTTTCGAATTTTCATTTTTGCTCATACAGGGTGGTCTAAAACGCGAATTGCACTTTTTCTCAAAAAATTCAAATGCAATGTACATTTTTTGTGTGTGTCTGGATTCAATTTTTGATAAGCTTATTTTTGGTATAAGGTTTGATCAAGACAAAATCACTAGATTTTGAGTTATTAAGCTTTTAATAGAACAAAATACCAAAATTAAGGAAAAAAATCACATCATCCATGGAAAGAAAAGACAAACAGTGGGCTAGTTCCATATTGCTACTAAGAGTACAGATTTGACGTAAAAACTAATCACAATCAGAATAATGTAATGGAGAAAAACATCTATAACAACAACATAAACAAACAACTATCACTACTCAAGCCTAATCTACAAAAACTGCTCGAAAATATCCACCATGTTGAATACACAGCCGAGGTCTTTGGGTAAATGACCGTTGCACATCCCTCAGCATGTAATAATAATAATAATAATAATAATAATGTTTATTGGAGTATTATGTTCAGAAAAGCATCCTTAGGGAGACCGGGGCTGGTAGCCGCACGGGTTGGTAGCCGCACTGGCTTTTTCCCCAAAACTATAAATATGGCGACAATGCCGCGTATCGTGTTTTAAAGCTTAAGTCGCGCCCGAACTTTGTGGAAGGTTTCAGTCTGATCAGTGCAATAGAAGTGAGTGCACGCCGTCAAGTGTTATTTTGATGCTCGTAAGTGAATTTATTTTTTCTATTGTTTTTATTATAACTTTTGATGTAAAAGTAAGAATATAAAACCAAGTAGACCGTCCGAATTCTACGGAAATCTATTTTTTAGTAACATATTTTTAATAACCACTTTAGTTACCAGACAAAAAATAAACGCAAAAGTATTTTAAAAAACGCTTTGGGGTCGGTCGCCGCATTTGTTGAGGGGCAGGTTGCCGCATGCGGCAACCATCCCCACTTTGGATTTTAAATCATATTGTTGCGACGCAAAAATGTATTTATTTATATATACGTAATTTTAACGATAAGCTTAGCATGAATAATTTAACTTCTAACATAATCATAGCGAATGACCACCTGTATCCGATGTAAACTATAGAAGTTACTCGTATTCCACGTAAATAGAAAAATAACAAGGGTAAAACAAAAGTAAATCCCCGTATTACTGTGATGACGAGCAACTTCCTGTTTACCGCTTTTCATCCTTATTAGCTATCTCTATCTGGAAATCTCCCTTTCAACTTTTACGCTCATTATCCCTACCTTAGCTTCACATTTGCATCTAACTGGACCTAACCTGTATCCACTTTTCACTTTCACGCCTACTCTCGACTTATTCCCTTTAGCTCCACCCTTATGACGTCCTATCTATACCTTAGCATTTAAACCTTTCTTAACACTCCTACTCTTCCCTAATCAACCAATAGAATAGCATTGGATAATATTAAACACATAGCTGCATGCGAAAAATATTGTATACGTCGACAGCATGACAGATTCGTCTCAACTTACGAACGAGTAACACATAACTGTTATCTCCAACCACTTGTAACTCTTTATCGTATTACGCCATAAATTAAAATAAATCAATATATGTAAAAAATAAAGTCTTTGTAGATCAATTTGTACAAAGAAGAGTGAGTATACATAATAATAAATATATATTTCACTCCTACACTCAACACATATAATTTGGAAAAACATATTTAAAAACGTTTTATTATCTTCATAGAATATGAGAAACCGTAAAAGAACCACTGAAAGGGGTAAGACACCAGCACACATTATGCTAAGGGCTGCAAGAGAGGTCAAATTAAATAATAAATCCATTAGAGGAGCAGGAACCGATTACGATATCCCTGAAAGAACCCTGAGACGATTTCTGCAGAAAGTCACGGATGAAGAGCTTTATGGCACTAATGAACTACCTACAACAGCAGTCGGCTATATAAAAAAAAGACAGGTAAAAAAATATAATTACTTATTGGGCACTTTAGTAAACAGTGTGCTTGTGAATTATTTAATACATTTTCTTCATTTTCAGGTTTTCTCCGACGACCAAGAGAAACAATTAGAGGAATATATATTAAAGGCTGCCGATGTATACTTTGGCTTATCACCAAAACAGATAAGAACTTTTGCTTATGAATGGGCTGTCTCACTAAAAATTAAATTTCCCGATTCCTGGAATACAAATAAATGCGCCGGACAAGATTGGTTTACCTATTTTATTAAAAGTCTGTCTATATGTACGCCGGAAGCCACAAGTTTGGCACGAGCATCAGGATTCAATAAGCACAGTGTAGGAAATTTTTTTAAAAATCTGAAAACAGTTCTGCATAGGCTACAAATTGGTCATCAGGATATCTACAATATGGATGAAACTGGAATTACGACCGTTCAAAAACCTGACAGAATTGTAGCAAGAAGGGGCTTTAAACAAGTAGGTCGAATCACGTCTCAAGAAAGAGGCACATTAGTGACTCTCGCGATAGCTGTAAACGCCATTGGTAATAGCATTCCGCCCTATTTTATTTTTCCACGCGTTAACTTTAGAGAGCACATGCTCTCTGGTGCCCCACCTGGAAGCGCTGGCGCAGCTAACCAGTCTGGATGGATGAAAAAGGAGCATTTTCTGCACTGGTGTCAACATTTTGTTAAGCACACTGGTTGCTCCAAAGAAAGGCCGGTACTTCTGTTTTTAGACAACCATGACTCCCATTTATCAATTGATTCTTTGGACTATCTTAAAGAGAATGGAGTGACGGTGTTGTCCTTTCCGCCACACTGCTCTCACAAGCTACAGCCGCTGGACAGATCAGTGTATGGGCCCTTAAAAAAATATGTAAATACAGCATGCGATGGTTGGATAACCAGTCATCCAGGGTCTAGTATGACCATCTACGATGACCCTAAAATTGTGGCCGTCGCTTTGCCAAGCGCAATAACACCAAAGAACATAACAGCAGGGTTTAAAGTGTCACGAGTTTATCCATTCAATGAATGTGTCTTTTCTGAAGACGAATTTCTCCCCTCTTATGCTACTGACCGCCCACTTATTGAGCAAGCAAAAGATGATGAAATTGACAGGAAACCTAATAATAGCCCTAAACCTAAAATATCTCAGGATACTAGTCCCCAACCAGGAACATCTCGGGATTATTCTGAAATTCTTAACGCTGATAGCTCAATGCCAAAAACTTCTGAGATAAACCCACCGCTCGAAGAAAAAACTCCGGAAAAGCAAATAATTAAAAATATTAACATATTAGCCAAAGAAGATACCGAGTTGAACACCCAAAAAAAAAACAGTCAGTCCATTTGAGCTAAAGCCCCTGCCAAAAGCTCCACCAAGAAAAAATGAGAATAAAGGAACTCGAAAAAGGCGTCACACCGAGATTTTGACAGATACGCCAATAAAAGAGGCACTCAGAGATGAACAAACAAAAAAAGTTCCAATAAGAAAAGAGCTTAAAAATAACAAAGAAAACAAAAAACAAAATAAAAAGAAGAAAAATGTAAATAAAAAACAATTGGCTGAAGAATCGAGCGATGAAGATGAGTGTCTATGCGCTTACTGCCTTGATACTTTTACAAACAGTCGTCCGGGTGAGGAATGGATTAGATGTTTTTCATGCAGTGGGTGGGCACACAAAGAATGTGTGGGAGAAGATAACGCTCCTTTTTATTGTATTAATTGTATGAGTGAGTAGAGAAGTGTTTGTAACTTAAAATGTTAATATTTTTTATTTTAAGTCTTTGTGACCTAAGTTCATTAAAGAGTTAGTTACCTAATTTTCTTATAAGTTTAACACTTAACGATAACTTTGACTGTTTTTTTAGTTTTACTTTTTATTACCTGAGTTCATTAGTTAAATTTTCTAATAATTTTAGGTTTAAAAAAATGTACCTATTTGATTAAAAAAAATAAAAACATTTTTCTTGTCAAAATTTAATATTAGAAAATAAAAAATCACACATTCTTTATTTTTTTACAATCATTTTTGTATGCGGCAACCTACTCCATGTGGTGCGTCAACCAACCCCGTTAGAGGGGTAGGTTGCCGCACTCTGCTTTACTGAAGGAAATATTTTATGTTGCAAATATATAGGACTTTTCACGGCAACAATGGGTTTTAAAAAATATTAATTATAGTAGCCGTCATAAAATAAATTCAAAAAAGTGCGGCTACCAGCCCCGGTCTCCCCTAATTCTTTCCTTCATATTTTCCGGGGTAGATAACGGATATCTATTAACCTCTTGCTTAACGTATTCCCAAAGAAAGAAGTCCATCGGTGTCATATCTGGTGATCTAGGAGGCCAAGATATAGGCCCATCACAACCGATCCAACGATTTTTACTCCAGGTGTCCAAATAGTTACGCACACGATTATGATAATGCGCAGGTGAGCCGTCATGTTGGAAATACATATGCATCCGAGTTTGCAGGTTGAAATCCTCCAAAAACAAAGGCAAATGTTCGATCAAAAAATTCCAGTATTCTGTATCGGTTAATTTGTGGTCGAAAAAGAAAGACGCGATAACTTGTCTGCCAATAACTCCTCCCCAAACATTCAAGCTCCATTTATTCTGGAAATCTATTTGCCTAACCCAGTAAGGGTTTTCCGTCGCATAATAGTGCATGTTATGCCTGTTGACAACACATATGCTGTTCTTAAGGACGAAGGCCTTCATGCAAGCATAGGTGATATGCATGGTACCTATGCTTGGGAATAATCCTTTGGACAGAAGTTCTGCATATATCAGTTTCTGCTCCAATTTGCCGTGCACAATGGGGATTGCAACTTTAATAGAACCTCCAACTGATTCGCCTCGTTGATGACACTTGGATTACTTACACATTTTTTACTATATTCCACTGCTAAACTTGATTCAAAACGTTCTCGTAGTGTGGATAATGTTTCCGACCTTGAATGTCGCATATTAGCGTACGGTTGCTTATAAATGCGAGATGCTAAGAAACTATTTCTTTGGGCTTCGCCCAAAACGAACACCATATTCACCATTTCTTCTTTAGAAAAATTTGTATTATACTGCTTACAAAGCTAATTTTGACAGTTTGTAACTAATCAACAATTTATTTGTTCCCAAGGATAATGCGATATTTGAGGGAATTAAGCCGTTCCATAAAAGACGTGCTAATAACCGAAAAAATTGCCGTAAAAACCCTTATGTGTCTAGTATAAAAAAAAGCTTATAAAAAATTGAATCCAAACTTGCACAAATATACAGGGTGATGCAATTGAAATTTTTGAGAAAAACTACAATTTGAGTTTTTGATCACCCTGTATGAGCAAAAATTAAAATTAGAAAAAGTAACAAATAGGATAAAAGCTGAGGTATGTAAGTTTTTTTTTATACAAAATTCAGCACCCCAAATTTCAAAATGGCGGACTGAGGGGTTGCCGAAATGGGGGGTTTTTCTAGACAAATTTTCTTCTTTTGAATTGGTTTATCCAAATATGCAATAAAATTTGAGGCATTCCATTTGAAAAATCATAACTTTGATATGTAGGTCGAAATTGGGACACCCTGTATAGTGGCCAAAATTTTAGAAATGTGCCCTCAAATGTCATGTATAACATCCCATAAATAGATTTTCCCAAAATGTATTTGTTTATGAGTAATATTCCGTCCACACATGGATGGGCCACCCTGTATATATGAAGAGTGAAGTTTGTTTGTGGTGGTGGTTTTACTATGAAAGTGATTTATGTTATACACTTTTAGCATCAGTTGTAAATGCCTCGAAGTTAAAGAAATAAAATGCGCGTTCTTTCGTAGTACTATTTTTTTTTCAGTAATAATCGATATTTATTTATTTTTATTTATTCATATCATGCAAAATAATATTTGTCTTTTAGTGCCTGTATGGAAAGTATGCCAGTAATGATAGTATAAATAAGGTTTTAATGATTAAAACACTATAAGCCGAAAAAATTTAATGTTTTCTTATTTATAAATCAAACAATCTAATAAAATGGCAAATAATTTTTGGCACATGTCAAATATAAAAACGTTATAACAAAAATCATTAGAAATATGCGAAAATACATTGTAAAGAGACATAAAAATGTAATGAAATGTAATGTAAATGTATAATTTTATTCTAACAAACGAGTGTAAATAACCAACTATAAAAGTAATGTTTCACTTTTACCTTAATCAATAAGTAATAACCAATATATTAACTTTGTCTCAAAGCCTTTCAGTAACATTCTAAATATCTATCTCAGTTTAAGTGTATTTGGTGGAGGTACCTAAAATCTACTCAGCCTTTTTAGTGAACTCAAATATATGGACACAGTACTATTACAAACGATAAATAGTAAAATAGTTGCTTTTTAATGTAAAAATGAAATGTTTAGAGTAGTCTAAGCATGAAAACATACCTATATCCGAAATCATAAATATATTTACATAAAACTAGGCAAGATAGAACAAAGAATCATATAGGCCCAGATCACTTCACAATCTACCAAATAAACCCATGTTTGGTGTTTGCAATCATGTCACATTTCGTTAATACACTACATTTGCCAACCCACAGCCTGTCGCAAATGCTTTGATTTCGTTCAGGTTTTCGTTAGATCAACGATGATGTGGCATATTGATGCTAGATTTTATGATAACCTCATTACCACGGAAATGTCTTGAGGGTTTTTAAATATGTAGTCGCCTTTTCCAAGTACCCTGTAATCTGTAAGTATGCTCGACCCACAAGACCTATCTAGGTGTTCAACTTAATACTGGCAACAATACACTTCACCATTGCCAAATGGTATTTGTTGATCGAAATTCGAGTCAAAATTATGCCAAAAAACCTTATCTTCGAACTGAAATTCAACACATCTATGGCAGTTTTGGCGGTAGGCAAACCCAATTAACTTCCAAACGTTAATATGAGTAGCATTTGAGCCATGGGTTCAAAAAAGTAGTCAACGGGCCTAATACAATATGCCACAAGCTGATCAAAGTATCATGATACCAATACAACAATATTATAATGTATAATTTTCTTATCAAATATTTAGTTTCATGACATGCAATGACAACATTCTTTGTTGCACCTTTCACTATAAGAATGGTTTCATAAATAAATTGTTGGCTGGAATTTAAAATCCCTTAGATACTATAATTTTAAAATTAGTCAATAAATATAGTATAAATAGTGCGGAATAATACCTATAAACTAATTTGTCATTCTCCTTCTTTGGCTCATTTCAACAGAAAAATCATCAACATCAACCACAGAAAACCTACATTATTAAGGTGTATTATATTTAACCTGTTCAAAGTAATTAAGTCATATCCTCTATGGCATAAAATACACAGCTTTTCACCTAACCCAAATGATGAGTGTATCGTCTTATTGTCTGCCAAAACACTTTAACGCATTAAGAAATCTGCATAAGGAGGACGCAGCCATGGTCACAGCTTTCATGTTCAGGAAAATGTTCGTGTCTCGGGGCAGCTGCACGCTTTAGCACTTAAACATCGCTTCTGGGCGCAAATACCCTTGTGACAATTGAAGAGCGGGACTGGGATACATCTAAGGGAGGCGCACGTCTCACGGGAAGGTAATTTTTACATCAAGACAGCAATATTCAAGTGGCACACTTTGTCGACACTGAAAACTTGTTACAGTCACAATAGACCAAGTGACAACGAAATTTGTGTAAGAAGCTATATTTTCTTCCTAAAATGGCTAATATAGTGTGTTAACAATTCCAAACTTTAAAACTCTTTCGCCTTATGGATCAGAGTGAGGCGGCGCTACACAAAAAATACGTCATTTTAGTCGGAGGTCTGAACCCCAACTCGAACTTTTCTGTACTAATATTTGCTAGCTTGTAGCATTTGCTGTTTAGATTTACAGGATCTTTTTAAAAGAAAGTGGAGGCCCATAACCCGTTTTTGGCTTTTACAAAAAAAATGACCAACCACATATCAAAGCTCTAAGAAGATTAGACATTTTGGGGACCATTTAGCATGAATTTGCAATATTATTTTTTAGTTTGTAGCCTCCGCCATCTTGACACACAAGATTTTATTCAAAACAGGGAGTATGGATTAAAATTTAGTTCAGCTAGTAATCAATGCCCTATATTTACCCATCTAGTATTGCATTATTGTAGGCATAAATAAACAATTAGCTAGTAAATGTAATATAATACTATACATTCAATAATACGAATTATATTGAATAACATTTAAATTTGTGCAAGTGTCACATTTGTTAAATACTATTGCAAAATCAAAATATCAAAAGCCGTGACAAGAGGGCTGCCTATTGGGAATCAATAATTCTAACCAGTTCTAGCTGTGGATAATGGGATGGATTTATAGAACAAATTACAACAACTCTCTCAAAATATCTATACAACAAATGATACAAACTAACAAATAGTAGTAGTTGATATTGGAATAGGTCAGAATAAGTTAATTCAAAAAGAAACAAAAAAGAGAAAAATGTCTGGCATAAATGGCCAGCCAAAAAATGCAATAGAACCACCTGCTTGAAGGTATACCTCAACAAATTATGCTACAAATAGTGATGTTCAAATTTGCAAAAGCAGCATCATATTTCAAGGACAAACCTCTCATATGATTTATGTGAAAATGAAGTATTTTTTAATCGTTCGTACAGAGTCCTTGTAATAATCTAGTATTTTTCATCAGAAATAGATTCTCCAAACTTTTGAAAAATGTAACATTTTATAACATGGTTTTTATTGATATTTCCACAATCTCTCAGTCTTACAAGGTTTCGATGTCTCCATGACAACGTTTATATACGAGTTTTACTACCGACTTCAAAAATACGGCTCCTGGTCAAATCATTGCTTTTTATTATAGAATTCAGTAAAGGCAATTAAAAGAGCATTATTATGACAGTAACTAAAAATCTAAACTAAAATATTATTTTATTTGGAAATTTGGAAACAAAGCAGGTCTGCCATTTGGATTTAAACTAGTAATCATAGGAGTTCGAAATAAGATGTCATGTGATACCTACTTCAACAGCTATTAGTAGCCCTTACAAACTCCATCAATATATTTCATAGGCTTCGAAAATAGTGTAAGCAGAATAAACCTATACATATTCCACTCAATAAAATTTCTAAGATCTTCCTTCAAACGCACACAAAAATGAGTCAATGTGTGGAGTCAATTTCATATATTCGCCTAAATACACTAACTTTTATTTCCATTCCATTTTAAAAATTTTAACAGGCATATGAAACAGACAAAAGATATGCGATGCCTTCCCAAGAATTTCTAAAAAATTATTTGGTAATTCCCCTGAGTGTACTTCAAAAATGAGGTGGTCTGGTGACTTAATTCATATGAACTGCATCCATGAATAGTTTCAAAATTATCATTCCAACACAGCCAATAAATTTGCGCCATTATGTAAAATGTCAGACAGCACTTGGAATAATCATTTGCATTTTGTAACACCCCCTATGTAATTATTAGTTATAAATTGATGAATGCCGTTCAATAGAAGCGATATATATCATGATACCATTAAATATACTGCTAGATATCAATAATTATGTAATCTCCCATATTTCTCTAGCCAATCGAAACCACATATTGAAAGAATATTCTTTGTCGTAAACATTTTACAACGGTTACATTTTTCAGTAGAATGACCTTGACAATATATTTTGTTTATATGTAACGCTTTGTTTGTTTTTTCTTTTTATTTTCATATTCCTATACAGTTTTACTACAATAGTGTGAAAGGTCCCGTATCATGCTGAGATTGCGCGAAGCCATCATTCGAAATTTAAAGATGGCACCACGCAAAAACAGCATAGGCCAGGACCGAATGGGAGTAGACATTACCGGTTCCCAAAAACGAACGTCCAGCCCTCCAAAACGGCAAGCGAGCATGAGGTTATTTGACATTTTTTAAATGTTCCAGATATGTCGTCCATCGTCCCGAAGACGCCAAAAGTTTTTTTAGGGCCAATTTAAAATTTGGACCTTTCACTCTATTGTCGTAACACACTTTATAGGAATATGAAAATGAAAAGAAAAAATAGACGAAGTGTCACCTGGAAGACATAAATAAAATATATTGTCAGAGTCATTGTTTTGAAGAAGGTCACCATTTACAATAAAGAAGATTTTGTTGACACATTGCATACTTTCGATTGGCCAGAGAAATATGGGGAATTATCAACATGAAATCCACTTTATAAGTTTCAGATGTTACATCAATAATTATAGTGCTAATAAATATTATATTAATAACAATATTTAATAATTCTGATCCAAAGATTTGTGAATATTTCACAGATTTTACTAGAAGTGAATTTATAAATTTCTGTGAATAAATCAGATTATATCTATTGTGTATACTAATATTTATTTCATAAAATCACTTGGACCACCCCGAAAAAATAAAATGTGATTCGTGAAAAGGATCACCTTTATTGTTTGAGCACCAATAAATTTAAACCCCCGTCTTTTACAGCGAATTTTCGCTAAAAATTAAATATATACTTACTGATAAAACTACAATTAAATTCATAATTATGTAGTACTGTCAATTTCTCTCTCGTAAAGGCGACTCCAATCTACTAGAGTTCAGCAGCCTGTTTGGACTGCTAACATTTTCTTTATTCCCTTCCAATAACTTCGATTTACGTGATGATTTTGGTTCAGCATTTTCCTTTCCAACCTTTTGAATAACCTGTAAAATAGGGAAAATATTTTATTCATCCTTAAAAATATATTCTACAGAAACTGTGGTGGAAGACTGGAGAAGAAGTACAGATGAGAAAGAATGTACTGTAACAGTATTTTTAGATTTAAAAAGGGCATTTGAGACTATTGATAGGGAAAAATTGTTAATGAAACTGAATCACTAAGGTTTCCAAAGACCAGTATATTATGTCAAGCATTTAAAATATATCAGTAGGGGCCGAAACCGGAGTAAATTAAGCCTGTTACTATTCATTATTCTTATAAATGATATCTCTAACATTCTAGAATAGGTACTTCAAAATTAATATATTTGCAGATGATACATGAATATATATATATATATATATATAACACATATACATTTTAACACTGCTTCAAAACTGTTAAATAGTGATATAAAAAAAATATGAATTGGTTAAATGTTATTCAACTCAAATTAAATACTGATAAAACAAAATGTATTTCAATAAGGAAACATTTAGGTGGCAATACAATTAATGATGAAAAAATTGGAGTCGAATTATTTAAATATCTGAGTATATACCTATGTGGATAGAAGCTACTCTTTCAAGAGAACTACGACTATATTATTTCAAAAATATCAAAAAAGATAAATTTCTCTATAGAATTTCCAATAAGCTCAGCATGTAATATTGTAAAAAAAATGCATAACACCTTAATTCTTCGCCAGGCTTTATACTGTTCAACTATTTTTGTTTACTAAATTGAATAAAAGTATTATACTCGTTCAGTGTTCGATTTGAAAAATGTTTAATGTGAAATTTTAAAATCTCTTTATGAATACCTAAAATGCATAGTGATAAGAATGTAAAATTACAGAAAATTGACCCAAAAAATGTGTCAAGGAATAATTATACAAAATTGACGTTCTAGCATTAATAAAAAATAAATCTTCAACAAACAAAAAAAAGGCCAGAGCTGAGCATAAAAAAGATTTATAATTATTCTAAATGTTGGAGTTTCACAAAAATGTCATCAACAATATTTTAAAATACTTGAAAAGATCGGAGAATTTAGCAACTGAAATAATCTATCCAATTTTAATATTAAGTGATGACAACAAAATTAACCTGAATTTAAAAATACTGAGTCACAATACTTGCAGGATAATGAACAATTTTGAAACCTCCCTGTTTACTAAATAGAGCAACAAATACAGGTACATATATGAGCTTTTCTGATGCATGTTGTACTCTCCTAAAGTCACTCACCTTATTGCATTCTACTTCTTTCTCCAAATTCTGGTATTTATTCAAAAGCCTGTCATATGCTTTCTTCTGCTTCTGGTACTTGTTTTCCCACTGTCGCTGCTCTTCTCCCTCGTTCGCCAAATTTCCGATCTTGCTTTTTATCTTCATATTTTCCATTTCCAGCTCTTCAAACCTTTGCGCCAACTCATCGTATTTTCCCGACATCTCAATATATTTCTTGTGGATATTTCCTGAGTCATTTAATTCTCGTTCATACTCTTTAATTTTATTTTCGTAGTATTCAGTGTAGTTCACGTTGGAACTGAGTTTCTCTTCATATGCATGTAATTTATTACTCAGCACTTTAATTTCTGAATCTTTCTTCTCCAACTGTTGCTGCATTTCGGCAATAATGTCTTCAAATTTATCCTTCATCAATGACCAATCCATTTCTCTCATATGATAATCGTCCAATTCATTTTGATATTGATCTATCTCAAACTCATACTGAGTATTGAACATTTCCAGAGCATCTAGCTCTAACTTAACTTTGTTAATCAGATCAAATGCGTCTTTAAGTTGATTCATGATTTCTTCTTTCAACTGCTTCTCTTTCTTGTATTTCTCATGATACATCATCCCTTCTTTTTTATACTGATCCAGTTTCTTAAAAAGTTCGTTACTGAGTTGAGATATTTCACTATAGTTTAACCTGATGGCAGAGTCAAATTGTAACTCGAGCTCATCATTGGAAGATTGGCGCTCTTTCAAATCAGACTCCAGTTTGATATACCTGTCCTCATAGTACAAAATTTTGCTTTCACACTGTACAAGCTCTTGTTTGAGCTGCTCTACATCTCTATCAGAGTGTATGAGGCGTTCTTTGAGAACGTTTATAGTGGTTTGTGAATTTTTAATCGTATACTCGTACGTTGCCTTGTCTTTGTTTAGTTTAGAAATTTCAGCATTTTTATTTTCCAGTTTCTCATGCCAGCTTACTTTTATATCATTCAACTCTTGGACAATTTTACTGTTTTCAGCTTGGAGCTCTTTGTTCTGGCTCACAGTCTTGTTATATTCTGATACAATTTTGTGGTACTTATGTTGCATTGCCTTGTGTTCTTCATTGATCTTTTCTAATTCTAGTTTTACGTTGTTTTTCTCAACCTCGCTCTGAATTATATTGTACTCGCTAATAGCTTGGCATTCCTTCAAAATTGCATCAGATTGTGCCTGTTGCGTTTGGAGCTTGTTCCGCCATTCCACTATGATTTGCTCCATTTCTCCTTTCAGTTGTTTTTCAGTCTGATAATTGGCTTCTTTCAAATGTTGCTCAATCTGCCAAAACGGTGACACAAATTGTAAATAAAAAATAGAACTTTGATTAAGGTGATAAGTACATAAAAAGTTGATAAAAACGACAGTTCAAAATTTGCATGATTAAGTTCAAAACTAGTAAATTTGTAAGTGAAAAACTAAGGTACAGCATATCAGGATCTTGAAGACCTTTCATTCAGGCACTTTTGGTGAGTATAAAAATAATAAACAATACATTTTAACGCCCAAATACGACCAATTTTTTGAGTATCCATTGTTTCGGGTCGTGAGCTATAGCTGAAACTACTAAGGAATATTTTGTACAGGAGATTGAAGAAATTTAAACAAAAATTTAGGAGTAATAGATTGATTCTCAGATTTTATAAAAATCCTACCGATATGTTGGTTTTTATTCTGGATGAAGATTTTTTGCATCACTGTTGTCGCTTTTTACAGCGCGACTCCTTAGTTGTTTTTAAACCAAACAGCTCTTATAAATATAGGTCTTAAAATGTTCTATTACCAATACAGGGTCTTGGCAAATTCTATATCACTGATGAGACTGAATGAGGACAAAACGTGAATACTTCAAAAATGCTCTGTTGAGATGAGATTACTCTTCTAATACACATATAATTTTCAATGTTAATCTTCACCAACCTGATCATATTTTAAAACTAGGAAGAGATATAACGTTTCTCGAAAAGGACTAATCTGGCAAAAATGTCCCAACAGGCGAATCATACAAAATTCAATATAAAAATGCAACAGTTGTTCAAAGAGTCAGAGGTGTATGGAATCATTTTCTTTGTTTCTAAAGTGATCAAAATCAATTATGACTTCAACACCCTGTATCTTAATAAGACAAATCATCAATATTTACCTCCTTAATTTTTCTCGTCGACTCTTCATGCAACAACCTTTTCTCCTCTGCAAATTTTTCTTGCAATACCTTAATTTCCCTTCTCATTTCCTCTTCAACTTCCCTAATCCTATCTTCGGTGTCCTCCCTTTCTTTTTGCAATTCTGTCATCGCTTTCAGCATCTCAAATTCCAGGTCTTGAATCTCCCTTTGATGTTCTTGCCGCATAGCATCAATTTCTTGTTGGCTCTTCTTTTGAGTTTCAGCATATTTAGCTTCAAGTTCATGAAGAGCTTTTTCTTTCTTCAACAACTCTGACGCTTTTTCATCTTGAAATGTGTGGATGAGTTCGTGTATTTCTTTTTTATGAGAATGTTCCTTCTCTTCATATTTTTGTTTAAATTGTGCAATTTCAGCATGCAACTCATTGATTTCTCTTTCTAGAGCACCCACATCAATTACTTGTGGATTCTTTTTTTGAGCTTCAGCATATTTAACTTCAAGTTTTATAAGAGCTTCTTCTTTTTTTGATAATTCTGTTGTTAATTCATCTTGAACCCTCTGAATGAGCTCTAATTCTGTTTTATGTAAATTTTTAATGTCTTCACATTGTTGTTTCAAATGATCAATTTCAGTAAGTAACTCATCCTTTTCTCTTGCAAGATTACCTAACTTAATTTCATTTTCTTTAATAACATTTTCAAGATCCAGGTGATGTCTTATCTTCAACTCATTTACACTTTCTTCTAATGATTTTTTATCAGCTTCTATTTGGACTTTTTCTTTCTTTAACTGGTTTATGTTGTCTTTCAGTTCATCAATCTGTTCAGATAGCTCTTTGATAAAAGTATCTTTGTTATTGCATTCGACAATTTTTTCTTTGAGAGCTTCTATTTGAGCAATTGATTCAGGTTCTGGTCGCTTTGGAGTTTTTGGTTGGATTCTGTTGTAGAACTTCTTACATTTAGCTGCCAGTGGCTGTAAAATAAACAGAAAAAACACATTCGTTTTACGATACTGAATAAAATGGCAACCTTTGTAATGCATATGGGACTGCTACTGAAGGGAGCTGCTAAACATCGATTTTTCTTAAATAACTTTTAAACAACATTATAAGATTTAATGAAATTTTTACAGCCTAGTAACCAATTATATATCGCCAGGGATGGACTAGCTCTTAACACAATTTGGAAAAATTTTAACACCATATATAAGTAGGTATGGCTCAAAAACGCTATTTAGGGTAGATCTGATTTCCGTGAACGAGTTGTTTTTAAGAAAAGGCTTGGTTAAATCCTATAATTTTGATTCCCACTATAGGCAAATCCACAAGAAACTTAACCTTGATTAAATTTGTAATAGCAGCACCCTAATGGTAGAATGCATTTTTTTCTCAATTTTTTGACAGTTGTGTAGTTAGTGACACAAAATTTAAAGTCAATTGAAATTGTCAACTGACAAAATATCACTGCTGTTCTTGTTACATATGCAAGAGACATTCAAAATTCGCGAAAAAGAAATTAATCTTAACATGCTCTTTCAATATTTTGTGTATCAAATTGGAGTAGTCACTGACTAGATCATCATACTAATCAAAATCCAATAGTCGGACAACCATGTGACTACTGGAATGGCCTTGTTGTAGTTAATCTATCTTTTCCTATCTAACCATACAGACTATCATGGCATTAACACGTTGCACGCATGGCGGTCCCATGGGACCGCTTGACAACGGGCCCATCACGCCATGGCGATCGGTATGGACCGCTTTGTATTTAATTTATTTCCATGGTAACTCCACCCAGATATCCATATTGAAATTCATTTGAGCATTAGATATGGACCGCTGTGCTTTGTATGGATTATACCAATATGCCAAGTGTTTGGTGTATTTTTATTTTAAATAGTTATTCAATTTTTTTTATTCACATTACTTATTTTGTACTAAATCTACACAACAACTTTGACAAAAACAAACAAGGTTCCAGTGAAAATGCATATACATAAAATAAGTTATGATATAGGGATACAAAATATAAGATAATTCAATTTATTTATGACTTGTTCCAAAACAGTCAAGGCTAAAGTGGGGATTTCCTTTACAACTGTCACAATATGTAGTAACTTCTGGAATTTTATTTTTGGTATTTCACCCATAATTTTTTTATTATAACATTCTTTACAATACCATCTGACTTCATGTGATCTTCCTTCTTTTTTTCAGTACATGTCGTTCCCTTCTTGTGACAGCTTTTGACATAGATGGTAGATTAGACACATTATATTATTTATTGGCAACAGCACTTTGGCCAGATGGACATTTTTATAATATTTTGCTTGGCGCTTAACATGTTAAACAAACCAAAAGATAACTAAAGCTGCCGCCAGTAAATACACAATGAAAGATAACAAATAATGTAGATTATGGCCAGTGATATTATGTCTGACTACCAGAGTAAATGAAATTTCATAGCATCCCAATAACCAACCACTACCATTCTCCTGCCATTTTTTTACAAGACTATGATATAAAATTTAACATTTTCTTTTCATTCGAGAATAGACACCAAGAAAAAATATAAGAATAACTGGTATTTATTAGGTGAGGCATTGGCTATACTTCCACTTAACCCTCCTAGGGATGCTGGTTAAAGAAGTCAAACCTGTGAGAAATATTGGGAAATTGCCTAAAACATGTAAATGGTATGGTAGTCTAAAGTGGATAGGGCAGGATGAGAGTAAATGATAAAATTAGTTTCTTGTTAATTTTTATGTAGTTGGTATGTATTTTTGATACATACATATTAAAAGGATGATATGACTGTGTTTGATTATTGTTTCTCAAAGATTTGAAACTTCTACTGTACCTACACTATCACAATTTTTTAAATACAGTTCTGTCTAAGCTAGCCAATCAAATGTTGTGCTACACTTGGCAACTAGCTGGCCCACTACTATAGCACCTTCTGTCCAAGTACTGGCAAAATAGCAGCTTTTTGGTTATTTTTTTTTTATTACAGTAATGTATTTGTTGTAGGAAAAAGTTAACAACATAAATGACTACCTCCAAAAACATTAGTATAGTTATCTTTAACACAAAATTCATAATTACACTTTGAATTCCATTTTTGTCTAAACTGTCCAGCACATTCACTCTATGTACTGGAAGCTGTCCAATAACATAAGATTGGTATTCAATATCTTGAAGCATTTTGTAGCAAAACTTGTTGCTCACAGATATATAGAAGACAGGTAGAAGATATATAAAAATAATAATGAAATAATATTTGAGACATGGCTCCAAAGGTCCGAAAAATAGTCACTGATAATTCAATTGCAGACAAATTGTTTAAAACGTGCCATGAACAATGAAAATGATACTTACAGTTTTCATAATAGGGACACTTCTTGCAGAAAATCCATCTGATTTCACTGAATTTTTATCACCATCATTGTTAGTTACCACAGTATATTTTGCAACTTTATTTTTGGTTTCTAATTTCAACTTCCTTTCTACATTGTACGATGTAGGACTTGGTGCTTGTGCTACTAATAAATATTAATGTTATGGTTTTTATATTACAATTGGAAAAAAATCACTTACTCCTTATATCATTGAACCTTTGTATTTTTGCCTTTCCAAAAGACATACTCAACCACCTACAAAGCCTAATTGAGGTAATATCAATTGCACCACACGCTTACTTATTCCGTTTTTAAATTTGTACAAAGAAATAAATTCTTTGATTTAACTCTTGCACACATTCACTCAGCATTCGACACTCGGCGCCCGTTAAAAACCGTTATGCAAGGCGCCAAAACGGTGTAATGTCATAAGTGTAAACGTCACTTTTGGATTGGCCAATAGAAAAGTGAATGCCTCAGGAATTTTTCGTATTTATGGGAACTATATTGACCCCTAACGTCGATATCAGGAATGTTCTTGTGTTTATAGTCCAGGAAAATACGTACAGTAGCAAGATATGTGCCATTGTATTAAATTAAATTTTCATAATCCGCAATGGTTTTGCGTAAGAATTCCCTACTCGCATATTACGCCAGAATGGATTGTGGCTTTGCCTTCTTCTCTTGGACTATTACTAGTTTACAAAAAAATAACAGGGATAAGAGACCCGTCCTTGATTTGGAGATTCGCTCATAGATGGCTCGACATTCTGCCACACGTTCCGCTTATATATAGACAGAATCACGAAAGATGACTATACGTCATACCATAAAATGTACTGAAGTAATCAATAGACGTACGTCGATGATAAAATCACGATGTCAGGAATAATAACAAATTTATACTATGATTTGGGAAGTCAGGTTATTTCACTGAATATTTTTGTTTTCATTTTATTTCATGGTTTTGAGTTATAATAATCTTAGTGCAGAGTTTTTGTTTTGAAAAAAACAGTTTATGATTAGAATACCTTAAGACAGAAACACCAAAAACCAAAGTATTATTCGAAAACAACCTAACCTGCTTTAACATAACCGAACTATTCATCTTTCAAATATGATCGATTATGCAACATGAAAACATCAATCAAATCCAAGCGAATAACCAAAATTTCTGTTATGTGCCGCGGTTATAATATGGTTCAAGATGACACACGGGTTGATGACGTCAGTTACACGAATCGCTTGAACGCGTTGGTTTTAGCGGTTTTGTTGCAAGTTGTTTATTTTAGAAAAGCGCGTATATAATCTCCGATTATTTTTATTATCACTTAATAATCGGTGCTTTTTCGTCTACAACTGTACGTAGTCGTGCCATAAGTTCTGTCCCATGATAATCTCATGATAAAAATGAAACAAGATAAGATATATTTATATGAAAGATATTATTTATTCGACAACATTTTTAGAATTCATAATCAAACAGTTTTATTCAAAATGTCCCCCCTTGGCCTTCACACACTGCTTCAATCTCGCGGGCCACTCATCTATCACTGCACGCACAGCTTCCAAAGGAATAGCTGCCGCTGATCGGATCAAATCCGCTTTCAGGGACTCGATATTACGGTGGGCTTTGGAGCAGGCCAACTGCTCTAGCAGGTCCCACAACTTGTAGTCTAAAGGATTGAGGTCCGGACTCCCTGAGGGCCAATCTTCCGCAGCAATGAACTCTGGCACATTGCTTTCCAGCCAGCGCTGCGTACTCTTAGCCTTGTGAGCGGGGGCGGAATCCTGCTGGTAGACCCAGTGTTGGTTGGCAAACAATGTACCACTTAAAGGCTTGACGATAGGATCCAGTATGTCGCTCTGATAGTTTGCCGCTTTTGTTTTCACGCCCTGTTTACAGAAATGGAGCTGAGTGACCCCTTCGTAGGACACCCCCCACCAAACCATGACTGACGCAGGGTGGTGGCCTCTCTCAACTCTCGGAATGATCTCCGAAGCTTCCTGTGAACTCCTTGCATACACTTTGTCATTTTGTCGGTTGAATTTTTCTTCTATGGTGAAGATTTTCTCATCCGTGAACAAAATCTTTCGGATTCCCCCAGCTGCGTACCTCTCCAAGAGCTTCTTGGATCTTGTCGCCCTGATGTGTCGCAAGGTGGCCGTAAGTCGCTGGCCCGTACGTCTCCGGTAAGCCCCTAGCCCTAGGTCTTGTTTAATGATGCGCGACATCGTCCGGACAGGAATCTTCATTTCCCTGGATAGGATCTTCTGCTTCCGGAGTGGATTCCTTTGAATCCTGGCTTTTACGGCTTTGATGGCTGCTGGAGTCCTTACTTGACGAGGTCTTCCGCTTCTTGGCCTGTCATCAACAGAGGACGTCTCATTGTACCGCTGAATGGTCCTAGACACAAATTTACGCGATATTTGAAGGCCGCGTAAGAGTTCAAAAATCTGACTAGCACTGTGATTACACTTATGTAAAGCTATCACTGCAATACGGTTCTCTGCCTTGCCCCACTCCATCGTTATGCTTCGAGAGATCAATACAAACTGAGGTATATGTAATTACCCGAAAAGCGCTTAATCAACTGACACCACAATATAAACAATCGGACAAGTATTAACAGGTCTACACTTGTTTGAAAACGAGGGACAGAACTTATGGCATGACTATGTATATGGAAAGTTTAAATAAGAAACCTTTCATAATATTCATGGGAGAAATGTTTTTTTCAGATTTTTTTTTAATGATGGAACCATGGCTTTGTAGCTATGATAACTTTCAATTCTCTAAATTTTTCCGCATGTCAAAGAAAACATTTATTGATTCAGCAGAAATGATGAAAAAAGAAATGAGCAAAACCATATACAGGTGGATATCATCTAGTGAGTTTATATGGCCATATTTTAATATTCTTGTGGTATATGGCTACACAGGATACTTTGTTAAGCATAGGAACTACATTTAAAGTGTCCCCAACAACCGTAATGAGTATAACTAATAAGGTGCTCCACTTTATGGTAAAACTGAAGTCAGCCTGTATCATTTTTCTCAAAAATGAAGCTGAAGTACAATAACAATATCCAATACCCGGCAAAATTCTAACTTGTCACATTTCAAATAATAACCAGAAATATAAAACTACTCTTGAGTTGGGTAAATACCACAATTTTGCGGTGATAACTATGACATATAACAGCTGATTCGTGACGTCACGGATCTTATAACCAAACTGATAACTACACTCGCTTGAACGGATTGGTAAATACCAACCCAAAATGGTAAATACCATTTCCATTTGGTTATCCGCTTGAATTTGATTACTGACTGTACTACCAAACCTCTGGGACATGGGTTGGCGGAGGGACTACAATGTCTACCTCTCACGTCACTCCGTCGCACAATAATCAAATCCAAGCGAATAACCAAAATTTCTGTGTTATGTGCCGCGGTTATAATATGGTTCAAAATGACACACGGGTTGATGACGTCAGTTACACGCATCGCTTGAATGCGTTGGTTTTAACCGCGGTTTTGTTGCAAGTTGTTTATTTTAGAAAAGCGCATATATAATCTCTGATTATTTTTATTATCACTTAATAATCGGTGCTTTTTCGTCTACAACTGTATATGGAAAGTTTATATAAGAAACCTTTCATAATATTCATGGGAGAAATGTTTTTTCAGATTTTTTTTTTAATGATGAAACCATGGCTTTGCAGCTATGATAACTTTCAATTCTCTAAATTTTTCCGCATGTCAAAGAAAACATTTATTGATTCAGCAGAAATGATGAAAAAAGAAATTAGCAAAACCGTATACAGGTGGATATCATCTAGTGAGTTTATATGACCATATTTTAATATTATTGTGGTATATGGCTACACAGGATACTTTGTTAAGCATAGGAACTACATTTAAAGTGTCCCCAACAACCGTAATGAGTATAACTAATAAGATGCTCCACTTTATGGTAAAACTGAAGTCAGCCTGTATCAATTTTCTCAAACATGAAGCTGAAGTACAATAATAATATCCAATACCCGGCAAAATTCTAACTTGTCACATTTCAAATAATAACCAGAAATATAAAACTACTCTTGAGTTGGGTAAATACCACAATTTTGCGGTGATAACTATGACATATAACAGCTGATTCATGACGTCACGGATCTTATAACCAAACTGATAACTACACTCGCTTGAATGGATTGGTGAATATCAAGCCAAAATGGTAAATACCATTTCCATTTGGTTATCCGCTTGAATTTGATTAATCACTTCTCCTCAGCCAGCTCCCACAGCCGACGTGTCATCAAGCTAATCTTCGTCAAGGGCGCGTAACGTCTTTTGTTTTGCGTGATGCGGCGAGGTGGCATACGCTGAACTACAAATTCATTTCTCTAGGTATTAGAATCCGAGGAACGACTGTCGTAAGATCGTTCGACTATTCCGAGAGGAAGAAGTGCCCGATCACACTTTTCATCTTCCTTCGGAACGGTTCGAGTAATTCCCGTTAACTTTTCGGATACTGAGATTAAGGAAGAACTTCAGCAGAGGGGATATCGCCCTCTTCATACAGGGTGTGGAGAGAGGATGGACGATTTTAAAAAAATCATAAAATAGTTAATTTTTACTCGAAAACAAATTTATTGATGGAATCAGGTTCATAAGGAAATAGCATTTGAGGCAGTCAAGTGCGGAAAATCACATCAGGCATGTGGTGGCCGAAATCTCTTATATAAATGAAGACTTGAAGCTTGTCTCAAAATGGTTAGCATCTAACAGACTAAAATTAAATGCAAGTAAAACGAAAGCCTTG
The DNA here is from genome assembly GCA_963669975.1 of Acanthoscelides obtectus. Classification (NCBI taxonomy): domain Eukaryota; kingdom Metazoa; phylum Arthropoda; class Insecta; order Coleoptera; family Chrysomelidae; genus Acanthoscelides; species Acanthoscelides obtectus. Next base: position 49,563,472 of record CAVLJG010000008.1, read on the forward strand.
TTAATTGGAAAAAAACAATGTACAAATGTTCAACTGAATATTGATGGTGAAGATATTGAATTCGTAGAAAATTTTAAATACCTGGGAGTTTTTGTTGACTCCCGATTAATTTTTGATATTCATTATGAAAAAGTTATAAATAAGATTAGTAGTAAAGTGGGATATTTATCGAGAGTTTCTGGATGTCTGAGTTCATATAGCAGAAAAATTATCTATAATACCATCATTCTTCCAAATTTCTTGTACTGTTCGACTATTCTATATTTAGCAAATAATTCCATTTTTGAAAGACTGCAAATTTTACAAAATAAGTGCATGAGAATAATACTAAATAAAGATAAATATACTCCAATTAGGCAAATGCTTAGCAAATTAAAATGGCTCAATGTAAAAAAATTTATCAAATATCTTGTAATGATATTCATTTATAAAGTAAAAAATAATATATTTCCATCAAGTCTAACTAATTTAACATCATCAAATGTCGACCATCATTTAAATAATACCAGAAATAAAGATGACTTCCATTTAATGACCAAAAAGTATAACATATGCTACAAATCTGTATTCCATCAAGGGTTGATTGAATATAATAAATTATACTCGGAGATAAAAGACCAGAAAACTTTGACAAAATTTAAAGTAAAATTGAGAAATCACTTGTTAAATCTACAATTATAGGTTGCCCAGCATTTACATCATACACCATATGGCTTGAATTTACTAGTTCTAAGTTGTTTACAATTGTTCTGTTTATGTAGCCAAATGTGCTAAATAAATCTTTCTACTACTACTACTAGTGCTGGAGGCGTTCTTGGAAGTTCGCGTAGACTCTCTCCAACATCGCTCTCTCAACTTGGGCGACTTCCACGCGAATTTCGCCCTTCAATTCGTCCAGAGTTCGGGGCTTGTTCGCGTATACTCTAGCCTTGAGGTGTCCCCATAAGACAAAATGAGGTTCTCATTTTGATCGATCAGTGCTTCCATCTCACGTGCGAAGTTCATTCATTGTGCATAATCTCCGGGCTGTAACTGTTGCACAATGGCCAATTTATAGGGGTGAAAGCGGAGATCCATATGCAAAATTCGCCTTACCGAACGATCACTAAGGCGAAGTGCAGCAGCATGTTTCCGGGCAGATCGAGTCGGACTGCGAAGAAAGACCTGTCGAACGCGTTCAACATTTTCAGGAGTTCGAACTGTTCGCGGCGCTCCTCTTGGTCTTCTGTTGATCAGTTAACCACGCCTGCGAAGTGATTCAACCCAACGAAGGATGGTGTTTCGAGAGGGAACAGCTCTATTCCGATGAATGTTGAAGTGGCGACGAAACTCACGCTGTACGACGATGACTGACTCATTATTTCGGACGAAACAATCATTTTCGAAAACGCGGTGCTCCACCGTCCAAGGCTCCATAACGACAACTGGTAAAATAATGCTAGGATCTCACGAGTCAAACGGCACCCTCCCCACCTCTCTCGTAGACGGAGGCGGAGAGTACTACCCATCCCAAAAACGTCCGTCCTCTCTGCCGCACCCTGTATTATATTTATTCGTGTGAGCCACAGTGGCGGCGCGCTCATGCCTTTGGTGGTTGTGATTCTGCTCAAGAGTGAAAACTCCCAGCAAGTATTCAACGAACATGAACTGCTGGGACTGGCCATTTGAGTTGAAGTTCAGAAGAACTCCCAAGACTCATTGGGCAGTACCACCGCTGCCAAATGTACGGGCATGCGCAGTCATACTGCACTGCACCACCCAAATACCTGAAATATGCAAACGACCACATGACGCATTTGTGGCCCCTCACAGGACAGGAAGAGCGCCGGTGTGCGAACTGTGGAGAATGTCATCCCGCAAGCAGCCCGACTTGCAAGTTCACTCCAAGGAGGGATTTGCAAGTTATAGCACAAAGGCGCAACCTGTCATACGCGCATGCAGCTAGGTAAGCAACAACTTTGTCTGCCCCTCTGCCCAGTCTCCTTTGAACGCGCAAAATGTGGACCTGGCAACCGTGCTAAGGTCCTTACAACAAATAATAAGTTCACTGATTAGCGCTACTCAAGCGTTGCAGGCGATCTTTCCTGTAAATGGCTAGATACAATATAAGACATCCTGTATTTCTCAAAATTCTTTTTTGGAATTGTTTGGACCTAAGGGACATTCCCAAGAAACGGGTACTTCATCAAGCTATTTTGGATGACGGTATAGATGTGGCCCTGCTGCAGGAAACGTTGTTTTAATCCGGGAGATCTTATTGCTCACCCGAATTATGATGTTATACGTGCTGACAGATTGAATGATCGAGATGGTGCTGATTAAACGCGGTACTGACTATTATAGAAGCACGAATGCAGAGATGCATAACATCGAACCAGCTTCTGTGATCAATATGGCGGGAGTTGCCCCATTGAAGATCACATCAGTGCATGTCAGGTGTGGTGCCAGGCTACAAGAGGCGGATCTGGAAGTCCTTATGGACTACTCGGGTCCGCTCATTGTGTCAGGGACACCAACTGCCAACATCATCGAGCATAGAATTCCAGGTTGAATTCCACGAGTGGAATTCGACTGTACAGCCATGTGATACTAAATGTAGAGAGTACTGAGCAGCCGACACACGACTCATTCAATCATATTCAGGCACCAGTCATTGACTTCGCGATATTTAAAAACTGTAAATACATAACCTCCTCGCGATTCTGGTATGATATCTCTAGTGATCATCTATCTGTTGTCTTGGAGGTGGGCAATGAGCAGACTTCTGGGAGCAAGCTCCTCCAAGGAAACGCATTGATTGGGAGCTATGCAAGTTGTTCTTAGAGTTTCCTAATATCTCGGTCATAGATGAGACTGGAATAGATGCCGCTCAAACAGAGTTGACAAATTTTATTCAAACAGCTCTACAGCGTGCAGCTGTGTTGCATGTACAAAGAAACGGCAGACCTTTTTTGCCTGCGGACAAAAAATCTCTGACAAAAGAGCCGCTATTAAGCAGACATAATGATGACATTCGTCGGGCTACGAATCTTGTCCATGAAGTGAGAAACGCGCTCCATGCATTCCGCAATGAGCAATGGAGCGAATTTCTGGCGGTAATGCTTGATTCAAGTATTTTTCTCTGGAGGGTAGCAAAGTCACTCAGAAACGGAAAGCGAGAACAACTCCCGCACATCCACGGTCCTGAAGGCATAGTCTTCAGAACAAAGGAAAAGGTCGAGGTTTCCGCTGGCACCTATGATTTTGATAATAACCTCCACGAGGTAAGATGCGTCAGGAGATATTTTAGAGCCAACGGCGTTAGCGGAGGCACACTGAACCCTCTTCAAATGACTTCTTCAGAAGATTCATCTGAGGCTTCGCATGACACATTAGCGGAACCCTCCAAGGTTACACATTGCACTCCAGCGGACCTCCTAGGTGTTATTAAAGACCTCAAGGTGCGTAGCGCTCCTGGGGAGGATCTAATCACCAACAAAGCGTTGAAGCTGCTCTCGCCGAAAGCTCTGGCATATTTGGTGACAATAATCAATGCGATGCTCAGAATCCAGCAACTTCCTGCCGGGTGCAAGACTACTGAGCTCATCATGATTCCAAAGAAGGTGGGTTCGATATTTCCTCAGGATTACCGTCTCATTAGTCTGCTGTGAGCTCCTTCCTTGAAGGAAGTTTCGGATAAAAATTGACAATGTTTTCTAAACAACACGACCAGTACGGACCGGTGTTCCTCAGGGCTCGGTCAATCCTTTACTCGCTTTTTATCTATCACTACGTCACCCTTGATACAGGCATGACCTGTCAGAAACATACAACAGCATTGAAAACAAAATTCCAAATTGCGTTTAGGCAACTATATCCTTTGTTATATAGATCCTTCAAATTGAGTTTGATAAACAAAATTCGACTGTATAAAATGATTACTATTAGACTATCCATTACTTATGCATGTGAGGCTTAGTGTTTTCTTACCAAGCCATATATGCAAAGTCTTCAAGTACTGCAAAGCAGAACTTTACAAAACAATTTGCAACACTCCATGGTATGTATCAAACGAGATAATACACAGAGACCTTGACATTCCTCACTTGATGGATCATATCAAGCTTCAGGCGCAGCGATGTTATAGTCAAGCGGAATCGCACAGCAACCCTCTGTTACGTGCCTCAGTGGACTACACAATAGAGCAAGTAAGCATTCAAGGCTCCGACTCGCACTATGATCAAAACTTTTAGTAAATCCAAAATTACACTCTAACAAAACCTGAATAAGAATTTGTTTTTAGTTTACCCCAAAATTAATCCGTGTACCATATCAAAAAGCTAGTACAATTCTGTTTTTCTTTGCTCTTCTCATGTTTCCTTGTCTTTCCCTTTCTCTTTTTCCTCGACATTGTATGGTTTCTGGGCAACCAGGACAGACAGATTCGACTAACGGACATTAGACAATGGCAAATGTCCTACGGACCGCCCAGAAAAACAAATGACAAATAGTAAGTTGCTGCAGTCGAGCTCTTTCTATCTTTTGGAAAAATACGTGTTATATTTTCAGTAACTAAGATTCCATGTAGCTCCTAAAGTATTGTCCCCACTGTAGAAATGTGTATGACATAATTTGTTATTAATGTAGATAGTACATATATTATTAATAGTTATGAGATACATGCAAAAACCTGAATATAGAGGCACATTATTTTGCCTGATTTCCTTTTTTATCAGGTTATTTGAGAATAATTCAAAATAATTATGTATGTTATGTTTATTCTATATGGCACTAATGCAGGTACAAAACAAATGATACATAACCAAACAACTATGCATGACGCCAACCTAACTTCAATCTCCTATGTAAATGTTTCATAACGTCTTCCATCTCGGGCCTCTCGGCCAAATTTAAATCTTCCTTCTTGTCAAAAATGTGACTGTACAGCTCCTTGGCATAAACCTTTTTCCAATTAGGTTTGTAAGTCTGTGGATCAAATTTCACCCACTCCGTGTAACGATAAGCGTTTGTTCTGATTGAATATCCCATTATCTTGATATCTTTTAAATGAGGCTTGTCGCTGTTTGGGTGTAGGGTGGGCTGCACACCTGGCCTTGGGTATTGTGTAAACACAGCCGACTTCTGACGAGCAACCTAGAAACAAAATCATTTATGGCGTTTTTCAGTCAAACTAAATTAAATATCTTGGCAATTTAATAATAATAATTAACGTCTTTTATTTGTAATATTCTTACAGGAGGCGAGATTTAGATTACATATCTATTCTACCATCTAACCCCCTTAACAATACGAGATGTAAAAAAAAAAGAATTTGTTGAAAATTAATAGGCACCTGTATACAATATCGAATAATCCAAGTAAATACATAAGGAAAATATGAGGACAATATGTGTTGCAACCGATTTCGCTGCTGATCAAGAAGAACTTCTTTCACTTTTTTCTTGAATTTGGATTGGTTTCTTTTAAACTGCGGTCTAAAAATTATATGATTTGATCGCATTGTAAATGTATGAATTCTGAAATAGATACGTGCTGTGGCGTGGAATTGAAAAAGTCTCTCTATATCTAATATTAATACGATGCATATTCCCTCTACTTATGAATTTGTTTACTAAATATGACGGTGTTTTTTAATAAAGACCCTTACGAGTCAGATTTACGAGCTGGTACTTATACATTTTATCAATTTTCATCCATTTTAGTTCATTAATGGCATTCGATATATGATCATATTTTCTGAGATCATTTACAAGCCTGCAACATGTATTCATAATACTTTGAATACGATTTCTTGTTATAATATCTAAATAGGGATAGTAAACTACTAAGCAATACGATATCTTTGAAAATACGAAATATTCACACAATTGCTTTCTCGCAGATTTATGTAATATAGCCTTATTTGCAAATAAAACTCTGAGAATAGCGTAGCACTGAGTAATTAGATAATTCACGTGTGCAACAAATTTTAAGTCATCATCCATTATAATACCTAGGTTTCTCGAATGATCCACAGGAATTAATATATTACCTTTTAAATGTATGTCTATGTCCTTTTTTAATGTATTCTTTTTTGTTCTATTTGCGTATACTAACATATTTGTCTTCAAAGGGTTCAAACGAAGATTATGACTACTACTGAACTTTTCAATTTGGGCAAGATCTTGATTAATTTTATTATTTGCCGTTTCCAAGTCATTGCTCCTAAATGAATGGAAAATTTGAGTATCATCTGCAAAAAATTGTTTGCTGCATGATTTTACCTCTGTTTCTGAATCTGAGATATATAATGAAAATAATAGCGGTCCTAAGACTGATCCCTGTGGTACACCAGAACAATTTTTTTGTTCCGTAGAGTACTGTTGATTTAGACGAACTTTGTGATACCGATTTTCAAGGTAGGTTTGAATAAACGAAAGAGGTTTTTCAGAAAATCCATAGTAACTGCATTTAGATACAAGAAGTGAGTGATTAATGGTGTCAAATGCTTTAGTAAAGTCAAGAAGTATGAGAGCTACTGCTTTTTGGTTATCAAGTGCCATTGTTATATTGTCTGTTAAATCACAGAGTGCCGAAGCTGTATTATGACCTTGTCGAAATCCAGATTGTTTAGATGGAATAATTTTGTTACAATATAAGTAGGCGCAGAGCTGCTCGTAAACAACGCGTTCCAATACTTTAGAAAAAATTGGCAGTAGACTGATCGGTCTCAGTTGACCATAGTTAGTGGGATCAAAACACTTAGGTAGCGGAATAACTATAGCGCGGTTCCACTGATTGGGAAAATATCCCCTCTCTAAACAGCAGTTTATAATATGCGTTAAGTACACATCAATTTCAGGTATACATAGTAGTATCATATGCAAAGTTATTTCATCTGTACCACTAGAATTTGATTTTATTTTATGTATAATTTTAACAACAGTGTCAATAGTCACTTTATTAAATTGAAATTTAATTTTGAGTTATTTTTATTAGCTCGGTAATATGCAATTTTATCAGCACAAGCCAAATCACTATTCTCGAAAATTGAAATGAATGCCTCATTTATTTTATACGGATCTGACAAGGTCACGGGAATTGTAGAATCTTTCTGAGATTGTACTTTGAAAGTCTTTTTAAATAAATAATCTCTTTTTCCTCTTCGCACGAGCGTTAATGAACGATTTCTGAAATATGTATACTGTTGCCAAGAGGAGGCTGTACGATCACGTTTGAACTTTGACAAAGCTCCAGCCCTCTGTTTGAATACAAGTTTAATATTATCATCCAACCAAGGAGCTGGAGCTTTGTTTACACGCACTACCTTTTTTGGACAGTGAACATTAAATAAACATAAAATACTATCTGTTAAAAAGTTAATTTTATCTTCAATGTCATCTATCGATATAATATGCCACCATGGAAAACTCTTGAGATCTTGTTCAAACGCTATTTCATTTAAACTATGGAAATCCCTGAATGTCACAAATTTCTGTTGATTTTTAGGAAGTGCAATACGTATATCACAGAAAGTTAAATAGTGATCAGTAATCATATCAGCATTAATAGTGCCACTCCTAAGACAACTTTCAGACTTGCTCAAATAAATAGGATCTAAGAGAGTGAGTGTCGATTCAGTTATCCTAGTCGGTTCAGATATCACCTGTTTCAGATTATAAGAATCAAGGCATTTAGTCAAGTTGTTACAAACTAAAAGCAAATTAACATTGATATCCCCTGCAAGAATGATATCATCATATTCAGCTAATATGGCAGGCAACATGTCATCAAAGGTATTACCGGCTTCTGTAACAGAGCTATGTGGGGGCCGATAGAATATACCAATAGCAATTTTTTGTTTTGGAAGCTGCACCTTCAACCATATACGAGTATATTCAAGACTTGGGCCTTGCCCAAATGAAATTATGGAAGAGTTGTAGTGGTTGTTTACAAAGACTGCAACCCCACCACCTCGCCCATCTCTATCACAGCGATAGCAGTTGTATCCATTCATTCTTATATGGTCATTAGATATATCTTTTGATAGCCACGTTTCCGATATTCCAACAATATCAAGGTTGTTGTTTTGAACCCGTATATTAAATTCATGAAATCCTGATAAAACTGATCTGCAGTTTATATGACCAAATTTTAAAACCTTGAATTTATCACTATTCATCTTCAATTCTAGATTTCAAGTATGTAACATGTTTTTTATAAGTTGGACAATCTAAGTCTTTAAAAGAATGACTAGTATTAAATTGAGTGTTGAATTTAGAATTGTGATTCATACAGTTTGAACAATTCTTAAAAGCAGATTTACAATTTTTTTCCAAATGATCTCCAGCACATAAAGGACATGATACTTTAGAATGTATGCAATTTTTTTCCATGTGGCCAAAACCTGAACATTTATAGCAGCGTATAATTCGTACATAATCCCGCACAGGACATCTTTGCCAACCCATGTATATATGACCTCTATCTAGCAACGTTTTTCTAAATTTTGGGCTAACCTCAATGACAACATTTAAAGTAGATTCAGAACATCTGAAAGTGGTTACAGTTTTTATATCATCACTACTGAAAATACCAAATTCATTCTGGGACAAGATCTTCTCGATTAATCCCTACACAAAATCTGAGGGATTAATCGAGAAAATCTTGTCCCAGAATGAATTTTGTATTTTCAGTAGTGATGATATAAAAACTGTAACCACTTTCAGATGTTAGGGTTATCATTATCAATGTTTTTGTTAACATAATTTAGAATCATCTTTTGGATTCAAGTCAGCGGCAGAGAAATAATTATCTTATCCCGTCCCTGCTCGACGATCACTCAAATCAACTAAAAGTTATCTGACATGTGAAGTTGCCACACGTTACGGTCAGACTTCCACCGTTCCGATATACAGGGTGGCCGATATGTAACTGACTGGTTTGTATCTTGAAGATTTGTGAAATGAAATAAAATACGTCCATTTATTGCATCTTAATCTTTTATTGAAACTTAGAAATTGTGTATGAAAAATAATATCGGACAAATGTCCGCCTATAGAAGCCGCGCAAACCTGAGTCCTCTTGATTACATTTTCCATCACTTTATGGTAGGTTTCGGGAGGAATAGTTTCAATCGCTTCCGTGATATCGTCCTGCAGCAGCTCTGCGGTATTTGGTTTGTTGGCAAAAACGCTATTTTTCAAAAATCCCCATAAAAAAGGTCAGGAGCCGTTAAATCCGGTGACCTTGGTGGCTAGTTGACATCACCAAATCGAGAAATTACACGTCTCGGAAATATTGTTCGCAAAGATTCATTGTTTCCCTAGCTATGTCACAAGTTGCTCCGGCTTGCTGGAACCACATGTTTTCCAGGTTAAACTGTTGGATTTGAGAAGCCAGAAAGTTTTGCACTACAACACGGTAGCGCTCGCCAGATACGACAATTCTGCTAATTAACAAATCCTGCAACTGTATTGTCGGCGACTTTCATGGTCACTAGGTTGTAGTTCTTGGGCTAACTGAATTTTGTATGGCCGAAAATGTATTTTTTTAAAATAGTGCATAATGACGTGCGACGAATACCCAGTTCTTGAGAACGATGTCTGCTAGACGTCTCAGGGCGCTTCACTACACTTTCACGTACTCTCTCAATATTTTCCGGAGTACGAACAGTTTGAACACGGCCCGACATGGCAAGTCTTTAACTTCACCTGTTTGTTCAAATTTCTGCACCAATTGACGAATGGTGTTGACACTGGGCACATTATTTTGACCGGAATCTTGGCATAGCTTCCGAATCGACTAAGTATTCAAGTAAAACGTTTCAACAATACGGACGCGTTATGGGATCGTGTAGCGCACTATGATGAATTGGACACATGTGCTTTAGACAACTACCTGTGCAACCACTTCGACGCTATCTACTGAAATGTGTGTATCAAAAATGGCGCCCAATTTAAATCAGTCAGTTATATCTTGGACACCTTTTATAATATTTAACGATTTTTAAGTATAAATGCGAGTGCAAAACGAATAAGAAATGCCTTTATTTTGTACAACATTTAGATAGAACATACAAAACAAAAGAATACATGTCACATTTCAATGTGTTATGTATTCTTGAAAATGGTTTTATGTTTAATCTGGCAACGGTGTATCGAACGACAATCATGGATTGCTGCAATTGACGTTATTCCGTGCTCCCACCATTTGTACCCGGTGCCCCCCTATCGTTGCATCAACTTCCACGTACTGAATATTCCCAAAACTATATAAAACTAGGCTGTTTTGAAAACAGTTTCAGGTTAATGTGAATTTAATTCTCTAGTATGTTGTGTATAGTACCATGTGTATTACCTGTAGTATTACACAGCTCATAAGGTGTAAAAATGCCAACATTGGTGTAGTGTTCCCACTCCAAACGTCATGTAAACTGACAAAGTGAGGGACTGGGGTCCCAGTAATAGAACGTCTCTCATCGCTAGAAGAGCAACACCGAGCCAGTGTTAAAATGTATACCCTATGGTGCTCTGTCTGTGTAATACTACTGGTAAAACATAGTATATGATTTTTTTAAGAAGCCAAAACTGATTATACATTATAAATTACAGACGTCATCGTCACGTCCAGTAAGTGACATATTATCGACGTCAACTGCAGATTTCTCGACATTTCATGACCAGTTTATAATGTCATTTTCATGTTCTGGTGCTATCTAGGCACTTGATTGTCGCTTTTAGTCACTAGTCGCTGCCTTTCCCTGACCTGCTAGCCAATCGGAGCGCGCGAATTTGACAAATGGCATTTGAATACACTTTAGCGACTTTTCGCTCATACAAATTATTCACACTCACTATGAAAGAGTCAAAACCAAAGTTGAAACACTATGAGAAAGTATTAAGAAACACAAATACTTTGCCTCCTATTGGTTAATATACCATTTTATATATTATCTTTCTCGGTGTAAGTGCGACGGTGACAGATTTTATGCATGAGCGCTATGCGACTAGCCTCGTGTTTCGGTCTCAGAGGCTTGGACGCAGTAGCTCTTTCCTGTCGCTTTCTCCACGAGGAAAGGCACCTTAACAGGGGCTCACCGGCGAACACCACCTGTACCAACGAATTCAAGGTAGAAGGAGCCAGGCAAAGGTTTGTTTGTCTCCTATTTCTCATAGTCTGTAGTGGGGATCAAAGTGCACTTGACATAAGCTAATTTTTTGACAGTTGTCATTAAATGAGTATATATCTAACCTTTCCCATCTTTTTGCATGCCATATATGGAGCCAAGCTTCTTCCTTCTGTACAAGCGATCTCATCAACGAGCTTAGAACAAATCGGCAAAGATTCCGCAACCTGTGTGAGATCCACCAGTGTTGGGAATAGATCTACAAGTTCTACTAACGCGTCTGATATGATTTCGCCTGTCGATAAGCCTGGTACGTGGATAATCAATGGGACTTTGGTGGCCTCATCATAGTTGCTGAACTTTGAAAACTCGCCGTGTTCTCCCCTAGACCAGCCTGTAAAATAGAAAAGAGATATCGTTATACACAGAATTTTCGAGTCATCAAACTAAAAATAATCAGACCAAGGTAGCTTCATGATTATCATCCACAAACTGGAAAACAATATCAGCAATAGCTATAATTATGGAACATGACGTGTTTCTAATTTGGTTTTGCGATTGAAAAACAGTTTTACTCAGTAATTATCATAAACGATCATACAAAAAAGTTGTCGGGAAGACGATTTATAACCATACGGACTGGACTATAACTTGTGATTCACCGGACGGTGTCCGTTTACTGTCTTCCTTCCGCCATCTCTGCGTATATTTATTCCCCTATCGACGATTCGAGAAATACTCCAGCGTTTATTTCCAAGCCGAGTCGAGAATATTAATGGAAGTGGTCTAGATGGCAGTAGATTCATCTCGATGACACCGAACACTCTTGAACGTGAACTCGATCGCTCTCGATGCACGGTCGCATGATTTGTTGCCTAAGCGTCGACGTTCCCCGAACCGTAGCGAATCTTCTGGTCGATGTGCTCAAAATTATATACCGCTACCGACATATCGGCCTATCAGCCGTTCGTCTGTTTATTTGCGTCATCGGGTTTGTTGCGATTGGGCCACAAGCGCGTCTATGCAAATCATAATATTTGCTTGAACGGCGTTGGTTGCATTAGATTTAGTACTGTACAAAAATGTCAAACATAAGGAAAAGTAGCGTTCTTTATAAATATTTTGATAGAGTTTCCGATCGGCGGACTAACGACTAATATATACTTCACGAGAGATGTTCTGGCAGACATATAAACATTCTGCAGGTGAAGGGACATCTGGGTATTCCCAAAGAAAATGGGAACATGAATCAGTAAATACACTATATCAATGCGAACACCAATCTACCGGTGATTGTAAGATTTGACAATCCTGTCCAGTGGTGGAATGATAATAAATTACGATTTGCCAAACTTTTCCCACTAGTTGCCGTACATTTGTCGGCACCAGCTGGAAGTGTAGCGAGTGAACAAGTTCTTTCTAAGACAGGCAACATTTATGATGCCAGACGAAGCAGGTTAACACCTGAGAGGGCAGAAACTTTATTAATCCTACACCACAATCTGCTTAAGTTAATTTTTAACTATTAAATATTTTAATTTACATAGCTCTTGAAGCTTCAGTCTGCTATAGTATTTTTCATCTTTAGTATTGCATTTACTCATTTTTCACCGTTTCCCAAGCATATTTTTCAAGATTTCGTGATTAACACTTTTTTATAGATATCTGTTTTTAGCCCCCTAATCCAGCACTGTCACGAAATCCGTTCTGACGTGTCCTGTCCATAAAGTACCCCTCTGCTAAATTTCATGATCATAGATCAAATAGTTTTCGAGGTATATTTCTATAAACTTAAGTCTTCCCTATAGTCCAACTTCCTTCCAGCCCATCTTAAAGAAATGATTTTTGGAATTTTTTATTTTAGACAAAACATACTCTTACTTGTAGGCTAGCCTTTCTTTGTAGGTACCCATTTACATTATATCAAAGAATCAAATATACTAAACTAATATTTATAACTCTAGTTTACGGCTCCCCATATTTAAGTCCTTTTAAGTTTTATTTTCACAATGAAAGGTACGTCGCTCTCTAATGTTCCAATCTACATCTATGCTAAATTTCATCAAAATCGGGACAGCTGTTTTGGCGTGAAAACGGCGCATACTTGTACATACATACAAACAAACACACTTTCGCATTAATAATCAAGATGCAGTAAATGTACAAACTTATCTTACTGATTTAACTCGGACCAGCGACAGAATGCTTCCTCATGTCATGGATACGAGTCGACCACTGACTTCAGGGGTCAGCTTTGCCACCTCTCAGACTGTTGTTACGGTTACGAGAACACAAAACTTAGGTATGACAAGTGAGGTTAAAGGGTAAATGGCGTCCTCTTTATCCCTTCTAAGAGAATTACTGCGATATCCTACTCAGCAACATGACTGTGACGATGTAAAGTTGTATATAAATTTTCAAATACACCAACATGGGGTTGGGCACCTCCTTGGTGGATATGTTAAATTCAAACGCGGAGACACCAGTTAGATGTCTTGGAGGATTTTCGAGTCTTTTGCTTGCGGCTGGTGGAAGTACATTTCTATAATAATCACAATGCTTCCCTAGTTAGCACATTTGTATCATGGTATAGATCTGGATACCATTAATCTAACTCAGAGATTCTCACACTTATTTCGGGAGGAAAAAATTCGATAAAATCCGACTCGAGCCCTTATTTCTTTTACTGCCCACTTTGAGAATAAAGCATTCCCCAAAATTCTTTAAGAAGTCCGACTATTGATTATTGAAGAACGGGTGGTGATTAGCGGCGTTGATTTGCTGGATGAGTGCTGCTTCTGATAACAAATGCCCTCATAACAACTGAACAGCTGGAGGTAGTATCAACAACTGAACATTGTTGAGCAGAATGGGGGTTTAAACAAGATGTTTTCGTCCGTCCGTCCGATCAAGAAAAAATACCATGCTGATGAGTAGCTAAGAAGTACGAAACAGCTGCCCATGGTTGGCTGTCTTCTTTTCTTGGTCGGACGGACGAAAGCATCTTGTTCGACCTGTTCAATGGGAAGTAGGCCACTTCTACATTCAGCCAAAATCATCAGCCATCCAGCGGCACGGCTATAAAACGGTAACTGAGATTCATCACAGTTCAAACTAAGGGCCCTATTTCACCGGGACACCATGGCGGCGCAACCAGTCGCACAACCGTGCTGTCTTGAAGCTACCAAACCCGAGACACCGACTACGGCCACAGTATCAAAATGAACGTCGAAGAGTTAGCACTGTCGCTGTATATACGAAGGAAAAGAAAGTTAAAAAGTAAAAGAAAACAGTGGTGGATTCATCCTTACTTAGCCGATCGTCCTAAGAAAGGACAATTTATCAACATTTACGAAGATCTGAGAAGATATCCAGATAAGTTTTTTAACTATGTCAGAATGTCCATGAGGTCCTTTGACGAGTTATTGACTCTGTGCAGATATGATTTATTGAAACAAGATACAATATTAAGAAAGTCTGTCAGTCCCGAAGAAAAGTTATTTGTAACATTAAGGTAAGTTAAAACAAATAATGAACTTTTTTAGTAGGTAAGTTTTATTAAAGAATGTAACTGAACAAACAATTCACGAACATTTTTTTGGAGTTAGTTACTACAATTTTGAATGTTAAACAGTTCCATATATGGTTCCGAGTCCAGTGAATCAGGTGTATCACTTGGAGAACTTGTATACATTATTGTATTCATAGAATTATATCCAGGACTATTTGTAATAGTTTCAGTCGGATAATTCGTGGTGCGCGGTTACGTCGAAGAACCAGGATGATAGTTGCCTTGACTAACCAGTCTACCACCTGAATTAGCTTGTTAACCCTTTCCAGCCCAGCGACTCCAATTGGAATATACGTAGTCATGCCATAAGTTCTGTCCCTCGTTTTCAAACAAGTGTAGACCTGTTAATACTTGTCCGATTGTTTACATTGTGGTGTCAGTTGATTAAGCGCTTTTCGGGTAATTACATATACCTCAGTTTGTATTGATCTCTCGAAGCATAACGATGGAGTGGGGCAAGGCAGAGAACCGTATTGCAGTGATAGCTTTACATAAGTGTAATCACAGTGCTAGTCAGATTTTTGAACTCTTACGCGGCCTTCAAATATCGCGTAAATTTGTGTCTAGGACCATTCAGCGGTACAATGAGACGTCCTCTGTTGATGACAGGCCAAGAAGCGGAAGACCTCGTCAAGTAAGGACTCCAGCAGCCATCAAAGCCGTAAAAGCCAGGATTCAAAGGAATCCACTCCGGAAGCAGAAGATCCTATCCAGGGAAATGAAGATTCCTGTCCGGACGATGTCGCGCATCATTAAACAAGACCTAGGGCTAGGGGCTTACCGGAGACGTACGGGCCAGCGACTTACGGCCACCTTGCGACACATCAGGGCGACAAGATCCAAGAAGCTCTTGGAGAGGTACGCAGCTGGGGGATTCCGAAAGATTTTGTTCACGGATGAGAAAATCTTCACCATAGAAGAAAAATTCAACCGACAAAATGACAAAGTGTATGCAAGGAGTTCACAGGAAGCTTCGGAGATCATTCCGAGAGTTGAGAGAGGCCACCACCCTGCGTCAGTCATGGTTTGGTGGGGGGTGTCCTACGAAGGGGTCACTCAGCTCCATTTCTGTAAACAGGGCGTGAAAACAAAAGCGGCAAACTATCAGAGCGACATACTGGATCCTATCGTCAAGCCTTTAAGTGGTACATTGTTTGCCAACCAACACTGGGTCTACCAGCAGGATTCCGCCCCCGCTCACAAGGCTAAGAGTACGCAGCGCTGGCTGGAAAGCAATGTGCCAGAGTTCATTGCTGCGGAAGATTGGCCCTCAGGGAGTCCGGACCTCAATCCTTTAGACTACAAGTTGTGGGACCTGCTAGAGCAGTTGGCCTGCTCCAAAGCCCACCGTAATATCGAGTCCCTGAAAGCGGATTTGATCCGATCAGCGGCAGCTATTCCTTTGGAAGCTGTGCGTGCAGTGATAGATGAGTGGCCCGCGAGATTGAAGCAGTGTGTGAAGGCCAAGGGGGGACATTTTGAATAAAACTGTTTGATTATGAATTCTAAAAATGTTGTCGAATAAATAATATCTTTCATATAAATATATCTTATCTTGTTTCATTTTTATCATGAGATTATCATGGGACAGAACTTATGGCACGACTACGTATTGCCTAAAGCCACGACAGAAAACTTAAAATAAATAGAAATAGAAATCCCAGGCAATATATTATAGCCAATAGATCACAGATGGCGACACGCATACCAGTTTGTGAAATATCGATTGACATTTCGATTTTTAGGTTAATTCAAAGTTTACAGTATTGTGTGTAATAATTATTGTTTGTTCTTGAATAAAATCAAGGTAAGTTTATATTTTATGTGTTTAATATTAATACAAATAGCATTATTAGGTCATTAGTAATACAAAATGAGGTTTTTATTGAAATCATAGTAAAATTGTTGAAACTATGTACTTGAATGTTATGATGCCAAATGGAATCAGTGTTCCTAACGCCACTTTAATAATGATTCCAATTGGCGTCAGTGGGCCACTGTAATCTACTATTTTCATATTTTGAATATTTCAGATGCCGACCGTAGGTCGGTGCGTAGGACTTACGGAAGAGGAAGAAAAACACTTGCTGATGTTGCTACAAGGGGACGAGTCGATTTGGATTGTGTAACCGACAACGATGAAGATGATTTCGATCAAGAAACGTTCCTTCGATTACAAGAGGAATATGATCCTTATCCTCCAGAACCTTCTCCAGAAGAACTAGTGTTATCTAATTCTAACTTAGAAGTGGACACAGATAAACTATCTGATGAAAATGGACATGAACCTAACAGACAAATGCAACAAGACTTTGACCCTGAAGACGATTTACCTATTATTACGTTTCGGAACCAGCACCCAACGCCTGCTGTACAAATTGCTCCAAAGTGGAAAAAAGCAGATCTTCCTTTCGTAAATTCTGAATGTAAAGTAATATTTACTAACGAAAAGGAAAATGATTCAACTCCGCTGTCATATTTCAAGCTATTTTTTGATGACAATTTAATTCAACATATTACTGATCAAACAAATTTGTATTCTACACAACAAACGGGGGCATGTATCAACACCACATTCACAGAAATCTCTCAATTCCTTGGAATAAATATTATGTCTGGTATAGTCAGGATGCCTAGCTATCGAATGTATTGGGCACAAGAAACTCGTTATTCACCTATAGCTGATACTATGTCGAGAGACAGATTTGATAAACTAAGAACTCAAATCCATTGCAATGACAATACAAATATGTTGACCCATGATCACCCAGATTATGACAAACTTTTTAAAATACGACCTGTCATAGATGCCCTAAAATTAAATATGTCCAAAATTGAGCAAGAAGAATACAATTCGGTAGACGAAATCATGGTGCCGTTCAAGGGAAGGAGTTCCCTCAAACAGTTTATTCGGAATAAACCGCATAAATGGGGAATAAAGATATTTGCTAGAGCTGGAATCAGCGGTATTATCTATGATTTTGAAATATACAGGGGAAAAGGGACCGTGAAAGAGACTAATCTTGGAATCAGTGGTGACATTGTCATTAGACTTGTAGAGACATTACCCAGAAACATAAATTATAAAGTTTTTACAGATAATTGGTTCACGTCTTATAAATTATTCTGTGAACTTAAAAAGCTGGGAATATTTGCATCTGGAACCGTAAGGATTGCCAGACTGCCTGGATGTCAAATGAAAAGTGATGCGGAGTTGAAAAAAGAAGGACGTGGTTCGTTTGATTTTTGCACAGAGAAGAATGAAAATATATTTGCCGTCAAATGGTTTGACAATAAAACAGTGCATGTCGTCTCAACTTATATAGGCCTGCAGCCTATAGAAAATGTCAAAAGATGGTCTTCATCAGAGAAAAAGTTCATTGATCTCCCTCAACCGTATGCTATCCAAATATACAACAAATACATGGGTGGCGTTGATTTAAATGACATGCTCGTCTCCTTGTACCGAATCAAAATAGGTGTTAGACGTTATTATTTACGAATAATTTACCATCT
The DNA here is from genome assembly GCA_963669975.1 of Acanthoscelides obtectus. Lineage (NCBI taxonomy): Eukaryota > Metazoa > Arthropoda > Insecta > Coleoptera > Chrysomelidae > Acanthoscelides > Acanthoscelides obtectus. Next base: position 49,581,666 of record CAVLJG010000008.1, read on the forward strand.
AATAGATATTTGCATCGTCAACGCATGGCTCTTGTACAGGAGGGACTGTTCAGCAAGAGGAATCAAAAAATATAAACGACTGGTCACTTTCAGAGCTGAAGTTGCACATGCAATGTTGCAACAGAATGCACCATTACGGCGAAGAGGACGCCCGTCGGATGCAGAAGTTGAACAGCCTCCACGAAAACGACCTGTTGTGCCCAGACCGATAGATGATGTGAGATTTGATGGATTTTCTCACTGGCCAGAACACATAGAACCAAAGCAGAGATGTAGGAATTGCATCAAATCGTATGCGAGAATTTCTTGAATGAAATGCAACATGCCTCTATGTTTGTCAACGGAAAAAAATTGTTTTATTAAATTCCATAATCAGTAATTTTAAATGTTTACTACTCTTACTACTCTTTTGTTATAACTAAAATTAAATCTAAAATAAACCATTATCAATTTACATTTTTCTTATCTTACGCCCACTGATTCCAAATGGAGTCATCATTTTTTCTCCTAAAAAAAATTGTTTTCAGAAAAAAACATTTTTACCGTAATTTTTAGACCATAATTACACACAAAAAGACAAAATTTTTTTTTTTTTTTTGGTAAAAAAAAATTGGGCTTGAAAGGGTTAAGTATGCCGAAATGAACGATCAGCATAATCAAACGTCCTGTAACCAGAATAATCTGACGTAGTATCTTCTCTGATGTCTCACGTTGTCTCTGCTCAATAGAATTATTTAGAGCTCGTACAAAGGGATCATCATCTTCAGCCAATTGCCGTTTACGTTTGATGGTAGCTTTTTCTTTAGGACGCTCACGTACTTCAGTGCTCTCCAAATTTTCTCCTTCGTCATCTTCTTTTTCTCTGATAGCTACTACTTTTTGTAGAAACTGCAACTGCTTAAAGTATATGTATTCGCTTTTGCGGTTAGTGGCTCAAGAACCAGACTTTAAATTTTTTTGTCTTTTGACTTCCCGAGCATAGCATGATCTTATACTTTTCCACCTTTTTTGCAACACCAAACCTGAAAAGAAATGATTAGTAGTTAGTATTTCTCTGAATTTAACTTATGGTGTGTTTTTTCTTGGGATTTATTTTAGTACCAATCAATTATTTATTAATAAAAAAACATATATTTATATATTATATAAAACATATATTTCTCTGAATTACAGGTACTTCGCTAGTGGATGTACAATGAGGGAATTGCATTACAATTATCGTCTAGGATAAACAACTTTAAGCACAATAATTAGAGAAGTGTGTGCCGTGATTTGGGATAAGTTGCAAACATGATTATCACTTCCAGCCTCTGCAAGTGACTGGATCAAAACAGCAGATGGTTTCGAAAAGCATGCGAACTTTCCACACTGCCTGGGTAGTATCGATGGGAAGCACATTAGACTGATTCAACCTGCTGATTCTGGTTCATTTATATTATAACTATAAACACTTTTTTTCCATAGTGCTGCTTGCTGTATGTGACGCTAATTATAATTTTATGTACATAGACGTAGGTGCCTATGGGAAAAGTAGTGATTCAGCAATACTCCAAGAAACTGACTTTTATAAGAAGCTCATGAGCCATACTTTAAATATTCCAGAGCAACTTCAAATTTCGGAAAATTGCTCAACGCTTTTTCCTTACGTATTTGTAGGCGACGAAGCATTCGGGTTGAGCACAAATGTCATGCGCCCATTTGGAGGAAACAACCTCAGCGTCGACAAAAAAATTTTCAACTACAGACTGTCGAGAGCGCGGCGTTACATCGAGTGCACTTTTGGAATTTTAACGAACAAATGGAGAATTTTCAACAGACCATTGAATGTCCACACCGAATTAGCAAAATCAATTGTGAGAACATGTTGTGTCTTGCATAATTTTGTGCGTGCTAGAGATGGGTATTCATATGATGATACTCTGACAGTAACCGGTTTTGAAACTATAACACAGCGAAATTTTACTAGAGGAGGACGTGCTGCTACCACAACTCGAGATAACTTCATGAATTATTTTGTAAATGAAAACCCACTTTCATGCAGCGGCGGTTCGTGGACTATGATACAGGGGGTTCACAAGTGGTATAAAATAATTTTTTTGCCACCACCAAAATTTTTATGTAATGCGTTCTAGAAGGCAATAAGAGTACTAAAACAAGCATCAAGGACACGTTTTTTGTTATTTTTTTTATTATACACAAGAAAATACATTTATAAAAAATACAATTTTTTTAATGAGTACAGTGTTTAAACGTAAAGTCCATTCTCCTGATTTTATTTGCAGAAAATTTATCAATAACTAACATGTTAAAGTTTGGAATACCCGCTATACATTTTTTCTCGATAGATAGCATTACTAGCGCTGACAGTCTTTCTTCATTCATAGAACTTCGCAAAAATGTTTTTATTCTCTTCAATGTCGAAAAGCATCTTTCACTTTCGGTCGTAGTCATTGGTATGGTAACAATTATTTGTAAAAGTGTAAAGGTGGCAGAAAATATGCTCTGAAGATTATTTTCTATAAAAAACTGTAACAAACTAATGGCACCAGTCATATTCCTGAAGTCAGGTCGCCGGTAAATTAATTCCAATTCAGTCTGGAGACGAACTTCATCTAAAAACGAATATGCTTCTACTACAGTTTCCAAATATTGCAATGGAAAATGCTTTTCAAATTGTGGAAATTTATCAGAAGAAAGAAGAATAGCTGCATTTAAATGTTTTGTAAAAGAAAATCTATCTGTTACATGTGTAATTATGGTATCACAAACTTCCTTGGCTGCAACAGCTCTGCAAATATGCTGGTCTTCATTTGCACGACGCTTTTTAGTTTGAGTAGTAGTGGTATCTTCAGAAATCTCAGTTTCAATCGTTTCCAAGCAGTCTCTATCTTTTTGGATGCAGTTTTCAAAACACTTTATGGCAGTCTGAATTTGCACTGGGTCAGTCACTGTTTTTTGTAACTGATTATATAAAATATCAGCATGTGGCAATATTCGATGAAATACAGTTAGCCAGAACACAAACTTAGAATCTTGTAGCATACGGCCAATACCAGCGACTTGATTGATGGTAACAGTTTGTTTTGAAGTAGCTTCTATTTTTTCCATGCATTCTATTAACAATTCGCGATATTCATATACTGTATTTATAGATCTGCTTTTAAAGTTCCATCTTGTAACAGAAGACCTAGGAACTCTTGCACCAACAATGTCATCCAAAACTGCAACTCGTTGTGGAGAATGAGAAAAAAAAGTTGAAATATCGCTTAAATTTGAAAAAAATACCAGTACTTCTTGATTTTGGCTTGTAGCTTGCAATAAAATCAAATTTAGCTTGTGGGCATAACAATGAACGAAATAAGCATAAATATAATCACGTTGAATAAGAGCTTGAACACCTCCACGACGTCCACTCATTACACTAGCGCCGTCATAACTTTGAGCTATCAGTTTCTCTGGTTTATCTAGCACTTGTATTAAATTAGTTCTCACACATTCTGAGAGACTAACTGCATCGTGGTCAGGGGGGGTAACAAAATTCCAAAAACGTTCAACTGGCCTTCCATCTGGTAGAATGTACCTAAATACTGTAGTCATTTGATAACAATTAGCTACATCCGTTGTTTCGTCAGCCATAACAGCAACAAATTCAGCTTCCAAAATTTCTTTTCTTATATTTTCCTGAGCCACTTGTAACATGCAATCTAACAATTCGTTTTGAATGATTTTTGATACCCCTTTGAATACTGTCGATTTTTCAAAATGATCTTTAAGTGCTATATCTAATTCGGCAGTGAAATTTATTAAACCTCTAAAAATACCAGGATTTGATGAACCATCTTTTTCGTCGTGACCGCGGAGGGCTAATTCAAAAGCTCCGCAAAATTTCATGCAATCAATAATTTTTGAAAGCACATACCTATTCTTTCTAACTTGTTCATTTTGCTGTTGAATACTGCGCCTATATGCACTGTCCAACTGCTGCCGTATATCTACTTTTCCAAAAGCTGCATTTCCAGTTGCGCATTGATATGGACTTGAGTGTTTTCATGTTTCTAAATTTTTTGAGCTAAATGTCCCAAGGTGGCTATTCCATTTTTTGTCCAGGCAGGCTCTGCAACCCCGTGACCAAACAACAAACAGGAAAAACAAAACAAACGGTTTGTTGTGCTGCATCCACAAATCCAGTTATTCTTTTCATATATTTCCATTTTAAACTTTCTAATAAAGTTTCTAGATTTACCCTTTGTGGTCTGAGTTAAGTTAATTTCTGGTGTAGGTCTTCCCGCATTTTTTATTTCAATTTTTTGCTCCAAACTCAATGAACTGAAGTTATGTTTCAAATATTCCACAGTGAAACCATTCATTTTAACTCAATATTTTATTAAAACACTGCTACGAACATAAAAATTCGAACACACCTCCGATTACTGTATAAAATGCACGCGCAACGGACAATGGCGCACTCCAGAAGTGTGCGCCTTCTCCAACTAAAATTGCCATAACCCCGCTATACCCCGCAACCAGAACAGCAGGGTGAGAAACACACTAATCCCGCGTACATGATCGCATATGCGACTATTCGTCGTCATCCGCCGTCACCCGTCGGCGGCAGTCGGACCGGGCCAGACCGAATCACAAGTCGGAATCGCCCGAATCAGGCAGCGCAGCGGTATGAGTGGTGACTCACCAGTGGAGAGCTACTACATAGATCTTTGATTTTATACGATTAAATATCAGGGAGGCTCAGACTTTATTTGAGAAATTATTAAATGGATGTTATACATATTTATTATTATTTATTTTGGGGGTGCACGTGCTCATGTGCTCCTACAGTGGAACCGCCACTGCTTTCATGGCAAAATAATTGTATTAATTAATAAAAATATAATATTCCTTACTTACCTAAGTCTTTTTTTTGTTCAACTGTTTGTCCCTCTCCTCCATATAAATCTACAATTTCTTCCCAACATTTCTTCTTCAAATCTCTATTAGAGTAATCGGCTGAGGAACTATCCCAAATTGATGGTCTATTTTGAATATCAATAATAAATTTTTCAGTATCGAAATTATCCATCATGCAGGTTTGCAAACTAAAAAGCAAATGAGTTGACATATTCAGAATTATCGCGTCGTTAGCAGCGCGACTGGCGGCCGAATGAGTGAAACACCATAGAGCCCAATACGAAGTAGTGGTGGTGCGACCAGCTTGGCGGAGCTGCCAGTAATCTTTCGAGCACACGTAGTGTTGGTCGCTCCGCCAAACTGGTTGCGCAACCAAGCGGACACCAGGTGAGATACTCTCCATAGAGCTCTATATGTTTTGTTGGTAGCGACGACCGGTTGCGCCGCCATGGTGTCCCGGTGAAATAGGGCCCTAATAGCAGCGGTGCGCGATCCACAATTGTTCGATTCTGGTGCGATAGATGGCGCTTCGCGCTATCAAATGCCCCAGATTATATCATGCTGAATGGGGGTCGTCTGCATCAGTGCTTCTGAGACCGAATGTCCCTGTGAGAACTGACAAGCAGAGAACAAATATTATCCATTGTATTGCTCTCCAATCAATTCATTACCCCCCATTTTACGAGTATCCATCACGCTTTGACGTCTACTGAGGTGAGGTAAGAGCTGATCAGCAAGTGACATTTTTGTGTTAGACTGCAATGTTGACAATAATTGTAGTATTTTGTTTTTAGTATGCGAATTAACTTTTCTAAGTTAAAGAGCTGTTAGCAAGTACAAAATGAATCTGTAGTGTACAAATAAACAAAACACAATATGGCTCCGACTACCTGACGTTGTCGGATCCGTCAAAATTATGTGTCCTGTGCCGATATGGGGAATTTTGAGATATTACTAGACAATCAGCTGCCATTCTACCGTGATGGATACTCGTGAAATAGGGTATCCGCCAACGCCAGATAGACAGAGCCAAATTTTGTTTTGTTTTCTTGTACGCTACAGATTCAGTTTGTACTTGTTAACAGCTCTTTTATTTAGAAAATTTCATTTGCATAAAAAAAAAGAAAACGCCACAAACAAGTTTTACTAGATTTATACCTGATTCATTATTGCCAATGTTGCAGACTAACACAAAAATGCCGCTTGCTGATCACCTGTTCACCTCAGTAGACGTCGAAAGCATGATGGATATGTACTCGTGAAATAGAGCATATAGTGTTTCCATTTCATAATACTTACCTTAATCATATCATCAACAGTTGTAGAATGTTCATTTCTATTGAAAAATACCATATCATCTCAAAATAAATGGTTGGATATGGCATTTTTAAGCATGGAAGTATGTTCATACTACCAAAATCATCATTTTAATGTAAGAAAACATCTAAACACCATTGTGTATAAGAAACCAAATAATGATCAAAACTCACCATGATCTGCAGTGAGTATCACAATCGTGTTTGGATCCACATGCACTAACAGTTGTCCAATCAAATCATCAACATAGGTAGTAGCAGCATTATATGCCTGGATTATTTTTCTTGACATGTGATCAGGCATCGGTCCAAAAGGAAAAGACACATTGAGTAACTCAATGTCATGTCTGAGTCTAATGTCTGTCCACGGATTCCAGGCTACTAGAGGTAATGAGGATGGTCTATCTTTGTTTGTTGGTAGAGATACATTTTTGATTGGGTGATAATCTAGAAAGGAGAACATAAAATTGGTAAGCAGTATATTCAGCATGTGAGCAATGACAAGAAAATCATCGATAATGTAGTGCTAAAAGTGTGAACAATTCAACTGTCAAGAGATTTGAATGTATGACTCTAATATTCAATATTGGTGTGTCTGCCATTTATGTCATGGTAATGTAAGCAGACATGCTACTCTTAGTTCAAAAAGAAATTACTTTTATAGTTTAAATAGACTTGATAAGTTACCTAAATATTTAAATGGAAACTTGAATGGCACATGAGGTTTATGAAACCCAACAGCCAAAAAATATGGTTTGGTAGCATTTCTTCTATATTCCAAGTACCTTACTGCTTCATTCAAAGACTCGATGTCTGGCAAAGTGCCATCAGGTTGTGATTCAATTATCACAGGGCATATGAGATTCTTCACTAAGCTTCCATTTTGGTCCACACATACTGGAGAATTCATAAACTGTTCGGTTTTTGGATGAAATGTAGGTGTGCTCCAACTGTATGGATAATCATCAGTGAAATTTGAGGACTTCCCAGGGTGAAAAACTTTTCCTATTGAGTAGGTGTGATAACCGTTTTCTCTGAAATATTGTGGGATAGTGGTGAAGTTTCCTACAGTTGATCTCCAGTAACTGTAGAAGTCATACAGATGTAGTGAATTAGGTCTCCTACTGGTCAGTAAGGAGTTTCTGCTTGGAGCACATAGTGCTTGCTGAAAATATCAAGATGCCTACTTAAGGATATAATTTTAAGCAAATCCCAAAATGTTCCAATACACTTTTGTGCTTTCACTGGGATGGAGATCTACTTACCTGTGCAAATACATTCCGGAAAACAAATGATTTCTCAGACAATCTATCAATATTTGGTGTATATGCATTTCTATCACCAAAACATCTAAGCGATGGTTTTAAATCATCCACAATAATTAGCAAAACGTTGGGTTTTGCACAATTCCCAAGTTCTAATTTTACCAATAACAAAAATATAACTACCGTTATCGGTGGCATGCTTACAAATTATTTGTACTGCACGAGTTTTATCTAACATTTTATGAATGTTGTCAAAGACGGGTTAACGTGTTATGATAAATGTGCTGCTAAGAAAAATGGGGGAAATTCATGAAAATCCGCCAGGAATGAGCCACTAAGGAGCCAGTCACCCGACTGCGAACTGTATAAGTCGGTCAAATTAAGTAATCCTGTTCTGAATTCAACACAAGAATAAATGACAGGGTTTTAGTTTAAAGATAAATTTTACATTTTCCGGATCTCTTAGTTCAAAAGAGGCTACCAGGTCACGTAATCAATTCATAATCTGTTGTTTCATTTCATACATGTATTGAAAAAAATGTAATTTTTTTGGATGATGAAACTCTTTAAGAACCCAACTGTTCATCATGTGATATCACATAAAATACAAAATGTTTTATTTTATCAAAGCGTCCCCTTCCGTACAGTATATTTTTCAACCAAAAAATCTATAATCTGAGACACTAAAGAAAAAGAAACCGAAAATATAAACTACTAAAATCATTTCTCTATCTACAATTCCTGGGCTATGATGGTGCTGCTACCAAAGGAGGGGGAGATTGTTTTGTTTTTGTCCTTGCCAGAGTTCGCTATTCGACCAGCTGATTTGTGTCTGTCGTTGAGAGTTGTGTTGTGTAGTTGGTCAACAAAGATATAAATTTCCATTTTATAAGCTCCTACAATTTACCCACAACATAATTAGTTAATAATATAGTGCCGTGATCGACTTTCCTAGGCGATCAGGTACTAATCGTGTATATTTTGATCAGTATTGCAATTCAAAATATGACGTCAGTCTGTGGTCTTTATGGATGAAATGACGCAGTAGCAGAATAAAATAAAAATAACAAAAAATGGTAATAGGTGGTTGAAAATCAGGTAAGCTCCGCTTATGTCGATATTTGAGATTTTCGTAGAATGTAAATTGTGAAATGGTTCAACGATTGCAATGTCGTATTGTCGTGTCCTTCGAAACACGTAACTTCTACCTTCTACCCACACCCTTTGTTGCTTTGTTTGCCTTTGCATCTCGAGCCTCGGGCATTCTTTTCCGATGCTATTGTCCTTCGTTCTTGAGTAGGTAGTTTTCGAATTTTGGCGTTGAAAATAAGGATGAATTTTACTTTTGATTGTGTATGTAGTTGACAAAAAAACAAAACAGGATCATGTTACAATCATAGTTGCCTTGTTCCAAACAAAAATAGAAATCTGTGTTTATGCAATATGTTTGTAAATAAACAGGTTGAATAAATTATAACTGGAGTTGCTTTTTAGCAAAGAATATAAATTTGTATGAATTTCAACATTATTCTGGAGTAATTGTATGTCTTTTTTTACTTAATACTTTTTCTATTCATTCCTAATAATCAGTAGAATATAAAAACTCTACCTGGCATTTTTTTAAAAGAAATGTTATCATGAAAAACTTGTCCATAAGTAAAACCTATTGTGAGACAGAGATTCTAGAAAGAGGAGGAGTGGCTTCACCTCAATATCTTTACCTGAGAGTGAACAAGAGGTCCCTGATTTTCCAGGTTGGCCATTTAAATAAAGAGGTAGTATGTTTTGTTCTAGCACATAATTATAAATGAAATGTAATGCTTCTTAGATAAAAACAGTGATTCTTTTAAACACAAAGCAATTTTTTAAAACAGGTAACAAACATTAAATACTATCAAGAATTATACTTACAGTAAGTGTAGAAAGTATTCGTACACTTGGATTTCTAAGCGAAAGACTGCAATGTCTCTCTAATTATTGTTGCTAGACATCTGCAAAAAAATAGACATCTACATCAAAGTATTCTTTATTCAATCTGGTCAATCATTCGAAAACAAAACAAAATAGTCTCTAAAGGAAATAACAACTCACAAAAATCTACCAAGAAGGCGAAAAAAAAGTATTCGTACACATGTGATTTTTCGTCATAAATTGTCAGTCTTGATACATGATACATGAACATCACAACAATTTAGTACTTGGTTGGGTACCCCTTTTCTTTCAAAACACTCTCATACCGTTTTGGCACGGAGTCTATCAGCTTAGACGTCAGTGAAGGGGGTATGCAGTTCCACTCGGTCAGTAAAGCAGTTTCAGATCCCCTCTGTTAGAGATCTGCCAATTTTCCCTTATTTTTGTCTCTAGTTAACTCCATAAATGTTCTATGGGGTTCAAGTCCGGTGATTGGGTGGGGTATTTAGCTGCTTGGGGGTGTTGTACAGCAGCCACATCTTCTTATTTGTTGCGGTATGTTTTGGGTCGTTGTCTTGCTGAAAGATATAGTCATTTCCTAAACCCATTTTAATCGCACTTTCTTTCAAATTTTGCTTCAATGGCTCTATATACTTCTTGTGGTCCATGATGCCATCGATGAAAGCTAAATTACCCACCCCAGAAGCACTCATGCAACCCCACACTAAAACAGATCCACCACCGTGTTTTACAGTGGCACACAAATTCTCGGGAGAAAGATCTGTATTTTTCTTGCGCCACACTTTTTTGTTACCATCTGAACCAAAAATGTTATATTTACTCTCATCTGAGTAAATAGTCTTATTTCTGAACTCTGCAGTGTCATTTAGGTGCCCCTTGCAGAAGGCGATACGCTTGGCTCTGTTGACTTTGCTTACCCACGGCTTCTTCCGGGGCGTGCACCCGCGATACCCCTCGCTCCTCAACATGTTGCGCACTGTCGCGATGGACACCTTGGTCCCCCTCTGTGACAGGTCAGCTACAATCTTCGGCGCACTCACTTTTGGGTTCTTTTTGATTGTCCGTACAATCACTCTCTTGTCCTGCTCGCTCAAAACTTTGGGTCGTCCACTCCTGGCCTTGTTTACCAACGTTTTGGTTTCACAGTACCGATCAATTACTGTTTGTACAGTCGACCGGGGTTGTCCCACTAACTTTGATATAGCACCTATCGACTTGCACTGGTTATGGAGCCTTAAAATTAACTTTCGCTCCTCTAAACACGTTTCTTTGCCTTTGCGGCCCATGTTTACAGCACAGAATCTGAAACTGAGCAACCTAGGGAGTAGTATCGTCTACCGAATGATAAGCGAGGTCGCCATGCGTTCGGATAGTGCGGCTGACTAGCGAGTTTTTCGGCATTATTACTACTGTACGAATACTTTTTGTGCGCCCACCAGGCACATTCTTGTGACTTTTTATTATTTTTAGAGTCTATTCTGTTTTGTTTTTGGATTCCATCGATAAAAGTGAATCAAGCAGAATCTAATGTACATATATATTTTCTTTCGGATGTCTAACACCAATAAATTAGGCGGGATATGGTATTTTTCGTTATGGAAACCAGGTGTACGAATACTTTTTACACTCACTGTATATTTTAGTTTGTTATTCATTAGGTATTTGAATTTTATATATGTGTCAAAACTAAATTTCTACAACCTGACTTGGTGGGTCATATCTCAGATTCGGCACAATTTTTTTCCCTAGAGAGCGCCTATGGAGGCATGAGGCTGCGTGAAATTTCACGGTCCTAGGTTGAACAGTTGAATCTACAGACTCACTCAAAGTTTGAAGGTTCAGCAAAAATGTGAATTTTAACATATTGACATTATTGATTTTCTTGTTTCTTTTGTCTTCAGAATGCATTAGACCCCATAATACAAGCCCCTTCCCACTTCAGTTGGCCCAACTATTGAAATCTTAGCTTTTTTCTTATCAACACATAAAAATGTAGCAGGATGTTATAGATTTAAAATATTAACAATGAATATTTTGATAATATATACTAAAAAATACCAACTTTATCACTCCCTAATCAAATTTGCAGCGTAAAAATAACACGTGTTGCAATTACAGCATATCAACCTATTTTCATTTCAATGCAAAATAAGTCTATAACGCATAGGTGGCTGTGAAAAATAAAAGCCATGACAATTGTTTTTATTAATCACAGCTGTCAGAATACGTTTAAAATAGTTTTGGGTAGTTAAGGTATTCAAAATAGGTAGAGGAAAGGTTATTCGTGAGAAAATTCCGTTACTGATAATTAAATTTTTTAATTCTGGGGAATCAAACTCAGAAATTGCAACTTTGCTAGACTTACCGCGGTACAGTGCGAGAAATATTGTTAGAAGATATAACGTAGCTGGTTCAGTTAATATTAAGCCACGATATGTGAAAAAAGTAGTATCACAAATGCCGACCGAAGAGCATTAAGAAGAATAATCGGGAGAAACAGGCGTGACAATTATTTACAATTAAGTGCTCTGTGGAGTGACGCTGTTGGAAGGAGAATTTCGAAGTCCACAACTCGTAGAGAGGCCCACACTTGCAGGGTAAGTTTTCTTATAAAAAAAAGTGAAGTAAAAACCCTAAAGTTGCACAACTTGTTTATAGGCGAAAGAAAAGCCACTATTAACTCCACTGCACAAGAAAAGTCGGCTTAGATGGGCTAAAGAACATAGACAATGGACACCTCAACAACGGTGAGCAATACAATGGAGTGATGAGGCCCGATTCGAAGTTTGTGTTGGTGACAGTCGCAGTAGAGTTACTCCCAAAAAAATGAAGCATTCCATGTTGACTGTCTGAAGAGAAAAGTGAAATTTCCAGCATCCATTAAGGTCTGGTGCAGTATGTCATCAAAAGGAGTAGGAAAACTTCATTTTATCGATGGAAATGTGGATACAAACAAATATTTGGCAATTTTAGAAGAATCGCTTTTACCAGTGATGGAAGAATGTTTGACATCCGGCCAATATTTTGTGTTTCAACAAGATGGTGCAGCATGCCAAACCTCAAAAAAGGCTATAAAATGGATGGAAGAAAATAATGTACCACTTTTGAAATGGGTTTCTAGCAGTCCAGATCTGTCACCTATTGAAACTTTGTGGCACGAGATGAAAAGAAATATGGGATTCTTTTACACCAAATTTTTGCCGAAACTTGGTTAACACTAAGTCCCAAAGAATTTCAGCCATAATAAAAAATAAAGGTGATGCTACCCCATGGTAATCTTTCAATTGTTTATTATAGTGTATATAGTTTATATAATAAGTGATTTTTTGGTTTTCTTACTGATATATTAGGCTGATAATATTTGATGCCTTCCAAAATGAAAAATGTTCAAAATTAATTTTTTTCGAAAAAGAGGTGGTCCAGCCTAATGCCCTAAATAAACAAAATTGTGTACTTTTGCTTTTGGATTGGTTGGATAGTCCTTTAGATCCAATTTTCGAGATTTATCGCAAAGATTGGCCATTTTCATAATTCTTGAGGGTGGATCATTGGGCTCAAATTTGTTTTCTGAAAAATTCGATCAGAGTTTCAAAGTTCGAAAAAATTGTTAATTTTAGCCTTTCTGGCAACATTGCAAATTGCTGTAATTGGGAGGTATTTAGGCTTTGCAATGTATAACCACTTCGAAGTGAATTTGCCTGAAGAATTCACAAATGACCTTCAAACTGCAATCTGATAATTCAGTAAAAAGTATTTTTTTTTGAAATTTCTCAATAGTTTTTTTCCTTGATTTTAATTGGCTTCTGCAGCTTTTAAGAAATATTTGCAAAAAACAATAGTTCAGTATACAGTGTGCCCAAGATGCGGAACAGGATTTCAGAATTGGTTAGAGCTACAATGTTGGATAAATTAGGAGAAAGTTGCGTAATGTAAATAACTTTTACATGCAGTCTGAGTTATTTAAAGGAAAATGTAATTTCGAAAATTTGCAAAATTATACTTTTTCCCAATTGACTCAAAATCAGAAAAAGGCAGCAAAATTTTGTACACTGTGGGAAGTTACTTACATTACGCAACTTTTTTCACGTTTAACATTGTGGCTTCAATGGCTGTTGAGATTGTAATGCTCACCTTGATCTATTAGTTTTTTTGTGAATATCCCTTAAAAACTGGTTTAGCAATGAAAGTTAAGCAATATGTTGATGTATTTGTGAGGTGGTTAATCTCTATAATCAGATCAATCTCCAATAACATTCATATACCTCCTCTAGCTACATGAAAATGATATATTTGTAGCAAATATATCAAAAATTGTTTCTAAATGCGTTCTCGACCAATTTATGAGGCTCAAAAACAAAATTCAATTCATACAGAGCGATAGGTTGATCCCTGTGATATTAATTTTACGGATATTTTGTTTTGAAAAATTCACATTTTTTCTGAAAATTGAACTTTTGAACACGTCCCCAGAGCGAACGTTCGACCTAGAAAACTGAGCACGATATGAGTTATGATCCGCCTCCAGTATCACGAAAATGGCCAGTTTATGTCCAAAATATGGATAATTGGATCGAAAGGCCTATCCGACCAATTTAAAGGTCTCGAATTCTATTTATTTGGGGGATAGGCTGTTCCATCTCCTTTACGAAAATTTTTTGTACATTTTTCGTATCTAAGGCATTCGAATTATCAGCCCAACAACAGATACAACCCTTCGACTTAGAAGGCTGAAGTTTTACAGGGCTATGGCTTTATCTATAACTAAATACATAAGTAGTCCAGCAGTAGTAATGCTGACTAGCCATTTGTAAGTTTGACCATGGATTCTACAGATGGGACAGCTGCTGTCCCTCCCTTTGATCTTCCTATCCCCAAATGTTCCACACGTTTTCTACCTAACTGCATGGGCGTCTGGAGAAATTTTTCCGAGGGATGGTTACATATCATTAGTCTGACATCACGAATTATCATTACACTATGGAATCAAGAATGTTATTTGCCCACATACATTTGCAAAATGCTCTACAAGAATGAATATTCCACGAATATCTCCTAAATGTCACAGTAACAGTTGATAAATATATAAATAAATCCAAAGGCATAGTACTCAACTTGGCGTTGGTAGAACCTGATTTTTGCCAGGATGTATCCTGTATGGTTTGCCAGCATTTTTCACCCCAACAGCGTACTGCAACATAGCAGAAATCTTATAGTTAAATGGGTTCTGGAATTTTCAATGCTTTAAAAGAAGATATCCAAAAAGCCTCGACAATAAGTAGTTTCAAAATTCAGTTGAAATCATTTCTAACAGATAAGTGTTTTTTTAGCATGGAAGAGTTCTTTGCTTGTTAGCCCTGGTGTTTAATCTGTATTTTTTTGTTTCAACTGTATGACTTTTACGATAATTTCCTTTTTATACCTTTGACTTGTTATAGTCTGTGGCTATTTAACTAGGAATGAATGTATTATTTGTTTACTGGTTTAGTGTTGCAAACTGCCGAATCTGATCCCTGCCTACTGCTATGCAACATAAAAGTGCTGCTCTACATAACCAGGAATAACGGATTTTGATCTCAATAACCTATGAAGGAAGTGTTGGGCTAATTGATACTGAAATCATCTATGAAAGAGTATTATAACATTTAATAGATGAATCATAGTTGTCATTTAATGATAAGTGACCAGCTATTTTAATTTAAACATATACTAAGAGACTTTTCTCTCTTAAGTATTGTTGATCTGAGATAAGGAGTCATTCATATGGCAGAACTGCAACACACAGATGTGAATGATAGAAATATCATTAATTTTTAATTTACATTATAAAGTTATATTGCGGAACATTAAGCTGTTATCTTTATCACTAAACTTTTAATTAACTATTTACCCAATATATATTTTTTTAATCTAGCTATGTTTACATTTTTACATACACACATCTTCATGTATCTTCTTACTAGATAATAAATATGATTATTTGTTTATTTGTCAAAAGGTGGAATGACTTGATAAACTGATATGTCGTATTCCTAGAAAGCAATTGTCAATATACTTTATCAAAATATTAAACAAGAATCGGTGAGAATGACCATTTTGGTGACCCTAAATATTACAGGCAGTTGTCACTTAAGTTTAATTTTCGTAGATTTAAATTTAACTTATCTCTACTTGTGATGTAACAACAGTGTTTTAGCTTATAAGCTAAAGATATTGGTTTGAGATAGGTCTGCGTGAGTGCACTACTATAGGTGTGGACACCTCCATGGTATGAGTCAAGGTATAAGTGCCTGAGCAAAATATTCTGTCATAAGAACAACTTTTGAAAATTTTGCATTAATGAAAACGACGCCATACCCTTATACTATATTTCAAAAACATGTTGATTTGAAACCCAGCCTCTCGTTAATAAATAACCGAAACTTCTGTATTAGATCTATTATTGAAAATGAAAACCTTATGTTCTAATTTCCGATAGAGATGAGTGTATGAATCGCACTTTGAAAACATCAAAAATATACTGGAAATAACTTGAAAAACATACATTCAGACTGTGGGCTTTAGTGATTCTAAAGGGTTTTGCACCATTACACAGTGGGCCACATAATCGACAAAAGGGCCATAAATCAATATTTATAAAAGCATTAGTATTATCCTCAGAATTTGCTGGTACAGAGAAGTTAACAAGGCATGCTTTCCCGGAATTTCGAGCCCTTGAAACGTCATTGGGTCTATTATCTACCTGATGCTAAACACATGCTTTCTTATAACTGTCCTTACAGATACAGGCCCATAGGCGCCCGCAGAAACTTTTCTCAGAGGGGCCGATGATCGGCAAGACATAACTTTTTGTAAAAGTGTACTTGCCTGCAAACCTCATTGAAGATCGGGGGGTAGCAAATTTTCCCTAAATATGCAAACTTTAAGGCCCAGCCGTGGCCCCGCTGGACCCCCTGCGGGCGCCCATGTACAAGCCTTCGTTGTGTTAGGAACAATTTGCTAGATCAAGCTTTCAAACAATTTTTATAATATATGTTAGCATCAACATTCTCTTATCACATACTAGAATGTGAGGCGCCTTCAAGTGCGTTTTAAAGATATTTTGATTTTGTTCAATTGTGTCATGTTCATGACTCTTTATTCGGAAATCATTACTGCTGATTTTATCAAATTATTTCAGTTATAAAGTCTGCTAATTTCTTGTCGAGAGATTTTATTCGATTTAACAGAAAAATGAACTTAGACTTTTAGTTGTGACGGTTCTGACTATTATTTTTAGTTTTGTCTTGTGAATTATTCTATTTACATTTATAGTGGTATTTATATTTTTCGATTGAAATGGCGACAAAAAGACAACTCTTTGACGTCTTAAAAAAGTTGCCTTGTGGGACATTACAAAATCGAAGGTGATGAACATGCCAAATTGAAACACGGAAATTCAAATTTGTGTAGCTCGTTGTATCGAAGGCTTGATCATTTCGGAAGAAAACCGGGTAGACTTTTGGAGAGACATAGATAATGGTTAGATGTTCAAATTGTTTTTGAAACTTAACAAGGCCGTCTTGCGATTGAATTTTCTGCGAGATGTGAAAGAAAAAAACGGCCCAAGGCTGCATAACTGTCATCAATATTCGAAATAGAGGACCTTACTTTGGCTGCAAGAAGAAGACTAAAGACTGAAGGAAAAAATTTTTGACGACTCTGTCCATAGCCAGTAAAATGAGGAAAGCTTGGCAAAGGATTCCGAAGACAAAAGAAATAATTCCTCTCACCCCAGACGAAGCTTTTTCAGTAATGATTGAATCATAAGATACCAAACACTCGTATCCTGGTCATCGACGGACAGCAAAAGCACATTTTTCCGATATCTATCCCTCCTATCATGTGCTGCCGCCCCTGAAAAGAAGGGAGCATTGTAACAATCAACTGCCGAAATATTATTACAAGATCTCTCACATCACACAGTAAAACGTCTACTAGAATTGCAAAAGCCAGTTTTTCTTTCATTGTCAAGTGATGTTCTGAAGAATTTAAAATTGTTGCTCAAATATGAAAGTTACGCCTCCATAGGTCATTCACAATACTATACAAATTTCCGTCGAGGAGGATCTTAATAATGCCGATTTATTTCTCACATCCATAAAGATAAAATTGTAGACCTATATGCTTTGAATTTAAAAAAGAAATGTAAGTACTGGCAGTACAGAAGTTGCGGTTTCACATATTTGTGTAATCCCTATGATAGACGGTAAAGTGTGTAATGCTCTAATGGAAAAAGCTTCGACACAAACATGTTATATATGCAGAGCAACTCACAAAAACGTGAATAATATCGAAAAGGCATTGAAGAAACCAGATATCTAAGAAAACTTGATCAGATATTTGGAATGTTTTCTGCATATTTCGTATAGATTGGAACTCAAATTTTGTCAAATTCGAGGAACGATTTTAAAAGAGAAGGTAGTGGAAGAAGTAATGATAGACAGAGATGTTATCACGCGAAACTATATGTCACCAAATATCCGTAGAACTATATGCCCGCTAGCGTGCGGGGGAATAAAAATAATATATTTCCCAAGGAATTGAGATTATTTTTTAAACTTAGAATAACTTGTTTTTTGAGCCAGGATTGCGCATGAATGTAAAACAATACGCACATTCGCTAACACTTCGCCATTTGGGGATTCACATACCCGTGCAAAATGGCGATGATGAAGTCTATACCAGTCCATTTACGTCCAGACAAAACAGAACATGCCCAAAAGCGAGATTGTACACGTCCATATTTTCCTCAATTGTCTTGGAATAATCTAACAAAATACATGATTATTTTTATAGAAATAAGTGCGCAGACTTTTCACAATTCTTTATTCGCTGGAAGTACTTGAATCATCGTCCGAATGGTTAATATTAGTATTATTACAAGTTCAATTTGAATATCTATCATATTGTCCCACATCTTTGTTTCGATTGTCTCTTGAACGTAATGGATGCAATCTTTCCAATGGTTTGCCGTCACTCTGTTGACACCTTCATAAAACAATTTTTCGCGTCTGAAAATTTGAATGTTCTATTGTTTGAAGCCACATAGTTGTTTTTATATTTGCTCAAATCATTTCAATGGGATTTAATTCGCAGTGATAAGAGGATAGCCTTAAAATGGTCTTATTTTGCTTTTTAGTCATTTCGCCAATAACATTAAGATTATATTTATATTTGTGCTGCCTGACTAGATGGATAAGTTCTTCTTTGACCATATTTTCATTGAAATTGATGACTTTTGATAGGAGCCATTGCTGAATTTCTGCCTTTCTTGTGGACAATTTGTTCTAGTTTTCTAGCGTGGTATATACAGCATTATCAAGTACAATGACGGTATTTGGGAGCTTCGGGAGCATTTCTTCAAACCATCGTTCAAATGAACTCCCGACCATTTCTTCATGGTAGTTGGTCGTTTTCTTTGACTCAAATGCCCATAGGGCAGTGGGCACAAAGCCATCTTCAATTCCAATGTGACAGCTAACAAATCGTTTTTCTTATCCTGGAAATAATTATTTCATATAGTATTCAAGAAAACTAATAATACAAGCATAGTATGTGACAGGTATTGGTTCCAAATCTACCAGATATAGCTAAGTTTAGTGTAGCTAAGTTTTCAGAGTGGGCTCATAGATTCAGTCTACTTGACATCATTTTTACAACACAAATGACGAATTGGTTAGATTTATTAGTAGTCAGCCCATACTTTAGGTTTTGTATGTCCTGCACTTATACAGGTTTCATCTAAGTAATAAATCTTCCTGCCCTGGTCGCGGTATTTCTTTATTGATTTTAAATAATTTCTTCCCCATAAAATAATCTCTTGGCTGTCCATCCATCAGTCCATGAAATTTTCTTTAAAAATCGCGTATCTCTCCGGTGTCTCTGTAACAGTTTTTGACAAAACTCAACTCTTGGAAGATAATCCCAGGGTTGTAGAAATTTTACTCGCTGTACGTGGTACGGGTGGTGCTCGTTCTTTCGTAATATCCGGTGGCCTGTACTCTTGGGCACTCCCGTACTTGCTTCTGTTTGATGTACTGAAGTACTCGGATCTACTTCGACTGCTTGTAGTACGACGTCCTCGTAAGGCAAGTAAATTCGTCCTTCGCCATATGCTTAATTTCGGAATCGTCCCTCAGAGAGTAAACGGTGCACATTCACAAAAACTCGGTGATCGGGATGACGAGCAGCATTCGGGTACCTCTCAGATACAATCTTGAATTAATAAAAGTGGCGTTACTATCTGTCGTGATGTCACTACATAGAATGTACGTCACTCCGTCTAAGAAAAAAATGAAATTTGTAGTAATGGGATCTAAGCAATCATCACAGTGTGTAGAATGTTCCGATTGTTTTTAACGCCTATAATTTGAAAAGTACACGACTTAGATTTTTCATATCTCTGATAACTATTATGACTTGGCTTATACCCCGTTTCCGACTTGACGTCGACTTCTATGTCTATGGCCACTTTAGCTACTTATTCGTCTGTCCCTCTTCCTGGTATGGGAACTAACCAACTCCACCCCCTTTCCCTTAAATCTGTTCCTATGTTTTAATCCCTAACTTTGTCCACATTTCTTCGTTTGATATTGTTCTTGGCTAAAATATTCGTAAAGTCCTGTGTAGGCATCTATTGATCAAAACTTCGAGATTTGTGTTCATTGGCTTTCATATTCGCCCATATAGTAGGACCGACTCTTGCTGCTGAACAATCGCATTTTTGTTCTGTTTGAGTATACTGACGATTTCCAAACTTTGTGCTGAGCCTTTAGTAGCCGTTGCTGAATATTTTGTTCTGTCTGTCCGGTACTGTTAACGATGTTGCTTAGATGTTCGAAGGCGTCAACAACGCTAAACAGCGTATAGCAAACATATTTTTCCTAACTCCATTTTCTTTGTAGGACTAGAGTAAAATAGAAGAAAATGTCTGGGTCGCCAAGCCCATCGCGCCGCAGCGTCACGGACAGCGGTGGAGCTGCCGGGCTTCAGCCTCGAACCGTGGCTCCACAACAGGTTACTGACCCCACGATTTTGGAGAGTGTAGCAGGGTTCATCAATGAAGTGGTGCCCACTGGGTCGGCAGGAAATGTGACCCCAAGAGATACTAGAGATCAGGTATGCCAGCATTAGGATTTTTGCTTAGCCGGAGTTTTTTCATACCCGAGTGGTATGTTTTTAAATACCCGAGTATTTTTAATTGTAGATAAAACTTCATATTTTCCATCAGTTAGGTCCTTTCAAATTTTATACATCTTACAATGCGGTACTAGTGATCCATTAAATACTTTTATTTACCAATTCTGCGTAGAGCGTGAGTGTTCGTATTCTTAAGTTGTTCTCTATGGGTAATTGTAAAGGCGAAACGTGGTCGGCTGGTCACTGGTCGGTGATTGTTACTATCCAGAATCTACTGCCACGTGGCAACGAGTTTTGGAAACAAAATTACAAATGTTCGGCTCATCAGCTGAGGTGCGTTGGTAAATCAATCAGTAAGATAATACAGTTCCCAGTAACGGAATGTGGATTGACAAATAAAATATTTGTATTATCCTGGAATCTTGTGTAACTTTGTTTTTAGAATGCCTTCAAGCTCTTCCGTAAAAGTCACTTGTTTAAAAAAATCCTTCTGTAGCAGGTACAATATAAAAAAATAAACGTCACGTTGCTTGTACCTTGTATTACCACAATTTGAACCAACCTATTACATTTTCACGAAATATTTACGGTCGTTATTCACCGGTAGCCTGTTTGTACTGAAAAAGTTATATTCTGAAGATGATGAGCACGAACAGACCAGGAAGTATCTGCTTCAAGAATAATTGCATGTTGCCAGGCTACAAAATAGCGTCAAAAATGTTTGGAATAAGTTTTGGAATTTGTTTCTAATATTTTTTTCGCAGCGAATGTTTTTCTAGATTTTTAGGGCAATTCTCGATAAAAAAGATCCTGATGAACTTTTCTCTAAGGCGCCAGTAGTTTATTACGCTGAAAACTGAAATGGGTACCCCAGTTTTTCGTCTAGTATTACCCGGGTCCGAAAACTCTAGGATACCCGGGCATTCCCGACCCGGATAGCCAGGATATTAAGGCATAATACAAAATAACGTTGTTTCTGTGACATGATTTTTCCGAATTATATCATAAGCTCATATTTGCTATATTGTAGGAATACCTATTTTTATGTTTTGCTCTTAATTTATTTAATTAATAATCACAGATTCAATGGGTCCGCTTTGAACAGATGGAACCAGATGAGGATGAAAAATTAGTATCAGGTTATGAGTATGATAAGATTGCTGCAGTGTCCGTAGTTCTCGTGGTGGGATATACATCAGGCGTACAGGTAAAATATTTTAGCGGTTCCAGAAAAATGTTCTTTGACATTAAGCATATTTTTGCGGTTGACACTTCCACCCATACAGAGTTTTTGTCGGATTATTGAATTAACGTTCTTTCTTCCTTCTAAAATTAAACTAAATGTTGCCACGATATATCTGGTCATTTTATTCTGAAACCTAAGCACTGTGTTATTTTACTTTATGGCTTAAATACCATTCTAAAGATTTTATCTAAGTAATTTGATCCCGAAATTTCGATTCGGGAATACTCTGTACCTCCAAAACAGGTTTATTTTTTATTGTTGCTATTATTCTATTCGTAGGTTTGGGCAATTCCACCAAATGGCGAGGCAATAGAGATAATGTCATGGAAACACGGCACAGTGAAGGTGCTGAAATTTCTTCCAAATCCCTATATACCCGCGGGTGACTACAAAAAGGATACCTTCAAATCCAAGCGCCCTCTAGTTGCAGTGTGTGATAGTTCCTCAACTAATCCACCATTTAGTACCTTGAATTTCATTTCTGTGAAAACCGGAGAACAGGTAAGCCATTCAAAAGATGGGTCCCTAGTTAACCTAAGGGTGAGCTCGCAGAGTCCGAGGTCAAGAAAAATTTCAACTGACAATTCTTACTTGCTACTAAACTAAATCGTGTAATCTTCTGCATAGGGAAATAAAACCGGAAGTAATTCGTTTTGCATTACTGTGAAGGAGATTGGTTTCGAGAAAAGAAATGCATCATTCAAAATAATGCAATAAACATTTTTATGCAATAATTTAATAAATTAATTTCAATGTTTCGATTTTTTACATCCTTGACAATAGTAAGAAGTTTCTTTGACAATTTATCTGATCTTATGAGCTTGAAAATAGGGTCAGGTTCATTGACAACGATATACTTGAAGTTATAATTGACATTTTAAGAAATAAAAATAGTTGTTTCCCGGTAAAAATTCATCTCCAAATGCCCTTGATGGTCTTGGACAAAATGCTTAGTTACTTGATCATTTTATTTGCGGCGGCAAAAATAGTGGTTCATATTCAGGGTTCAGGGTCACGTTCAAGGTCACAATGTGAAGATGTATGTTCAGTATCAAAAGCTTTAACTTTCCTAAGCTCACTAATACCCTACGAACCCCACTTTAAGCAAAGTTTTTTTGAGTGAATATTGGAAATCGCAGGTATACATTTTATGTAAACAAGTTTTTTCTGACACAGTACCATCGCTAAGGGTATCTAAAACTTCTCAGTTTTTTTCAACAAATTGGACTAGGTTAGAAGGAGCCAAACCTATATGTTTACATTGCATTGTTTGTCGTCAAAATTGTGTAGTTTTATTGTATACTTTTGGGCTCATTTCTCTACCATTGCCTACCAAAGTGACAAACGTACATTTTTTTTCCGAAAGGTATTCAAGTAGCCATTCTTACTGGCTGCACTCACGTTTAGCAGGGCTCAGTTATTGGTAATAAATAGGAATAAATTAAATAACGTAATAAAACGAAAGTAAATATTTATGGTATAACATATGAACATTTCTATTTATTTCCTGATTCTGAAGTATGAAAAATTATCTTCATCAAGCTGCAGCAGTAGCAGAATACCTGAATATTGGAGATAGAGACACCTTGCTTGAATTTTACTCGATCTTTCTAAATAGTTTTTGTGATCAGAGCAGATTCTTTACTAAAAACAAATAACTAGTTGAGGTCAATATAGAAATTACTGATACTTTGTATTGTCACTATATTTATTCAGTTGAAAGACTTGGAAGTAATTTAATTGATTTGATATTCATATTTTTTTTGAGCCTACTGAGCTTCCTCACTAGAATCTCGTGGGTATAAAACGTAAAATTACTATTTAAAACATGAAAGTAAAAACCTTTCCTAAGAACTCAGATTCAAAATTGGAGTAGATAAGATTTAAAGTTAAAGTTTCAGTTGGACGTTTTCTGTATCCACCAAAAAATTTGGTTTGTCCCCAATACTCATTTTTCCATGTTGCTGTTAGGTATACAGTCCCGTTAACAAACCTTAGATCACATTACAATTGTCCAGGTAAAATGCCGATAGATTATCCTATTTAAACGGCTTTTTGCATTCCATAGAAACCTTCATTTTCGACAATCGACAGTATGGACCACGCACGTTTATGTTTTCGCAGAAAAATACGAATTTCATTTGGAAGGTCAACAACTGTTAAACTGGCGGCTTAATCCGTATCAACTTGTGTGAATCTTGGAGACAAACGAATCATGGAATTGCTCCTTCTACTTAGTCTGAATTCTTTGTTGGTATTTTCCTATTGGCTGTTTATTAAAATGATCAATCATTTTTTAGGAGAAAGTCATAAAATTTAAAAATGCCATCATAGACGTGCTAGCCAACAAGCGTTCAGTTATAGTAACATTTCAAGAGAAGATAGCTGTATTCGATGCTTTCACCTTAGAAGATCGACTGACTGTCACAACCTGCTACTTGAGTCCAGGGTTGAATCCAAACCCTGTTGCTATTGGACCCAGATGGATGGCTTATGCAGAAAAAAAGCTGAATTCCTCTAAAAGAAGTAGTGGTGGAAGCGAAGGCGAGGGAGTCCAGGTAGACTTGTCTTTCCATATTTTCAAAATTCAACATTAATGCTTATACATTTTCTATTGCTCATAGTTAGATACAAAACTGGTTTACATTAACTAAACCCTAGTCATAGTAGGAATGTGTAACAATCTATAATACGTTCATATTTTAGAACTTTTAAATAAGTCCAAGTTATTTTTAGGACAGGTTGACTAGCTAAAATTCGGGGTGATGGAATTTATGCATCAATACTAACTTTTACCATCTTTTTAAATGGAATGGTAAGTCAGGTGACACCTCATTTTTGAAGTTCCTTATCAGTATACTCTAGAGTATAAAGTACCAGGCACAAAATATATGGAATTTCACCACCAGTCAAATGTTTCAGTGGGCGCAACGCCCAGAAATGCTTTCTGTTGACATTAAGGCTGTTAAAGTTTAGTGCCTTAGCCACTGTAGGTAAGGCTGCCTGCACTACTTTACGAAATCTGACTCCCCCATATTGTAAACTTAACAATCATGTGAACATATACAAAATATACAGGGAAACCTAACGAAAAGTGAAAGTAGTTCTTTACCCATTCTTCTCATTTTTTTCGAGATCCCAGACCTGTGGTCATCCTGATGTATAGCCGATTCCTTTCGTAGACCCATTTCTATTTCATATTCTTGACAAACAAAAAATAATTAAACACTAATTCTCATATAAAATAACATTAGACTCGGTAAATCATTACAGTTATAGACAAATAAATTGTTCGCATGTCATTACAAATGTTTATTCTTTCAGAGCTACACAGCAACAGTGTTACATGCTGCGAAGTCCTTTAGTAGAGGACTTAGAGAACTAGGAGAGAGCTTTGCTAGCAGTCTGACTGGAAATGCCACATTCAAACCAGGCACATCCCCAAACAGCCCCCAGGCTGGCGGCATTGCAGATGATATTCAAAAAGGTGTTGTTACTGTCTTGGACATTGAGGTAACTACTTTTTTCCTGTACTTGCAAATTCTGTTATATTGGATGTGTTTGTTATATACGAGTAGATAGATAGATAAATATGTCTGAAGAATACAATAATTCTTAATGACAAAGCTAAATTGAATGTAAACTATAACATAATTCTACATGTGGATCTTAAGTAAGTGAATTTTAGAACTGACACATAGTATAATATGGTTTAGAAAGTTTCTAGTTCACGGCGGAATATCTTCAAATTGTTAATTCTTTTTATAGCATCAGCAATTATAAATTATAGTCTTTCACAAGTTTTGATTTAGGTACTACCAATTTAAGATCTTGTTTTCGTCTAATATCGTAACATATTTGATGTTTCAAATTTATATTTATTTTTAAAAATGACAATGATACATCGGTCATTATTTTAAGATTTAGAAATAAAGGTCTGCATGTAGCTGCAGGATTGCTTTCAGTTATATAATCTAATTTATTATCATTGCTCAGTCTCAAAAATGTGATGGCGTCTGTTTTGTGTATCAGTTATTTATTTAAGTTTATAAAATCAGGGGAGCATTTAAATGTCATAAATTTTGTCTTATCAACATTGAAAGTTAAGTAATTGTCATACCATTTTTTGATTGATTGTATATCACTGATACATTTTTGTTTTGATTTTATTTATATCTGTATTGCCAAAGAATTGTGGTATCGTCAGCAAAAACTATGAATAAGCCATTTTCGTTTAAGTTAATTAAATCATTGATATAGACTAAAAATAGTATCGGACCAAATACTGAACCTTGAGGTTATATTCCGTTTATTTCAAATATAACGTCTTGATAATCTTATAATGATTATTTAAATATGGTTTAAAGCAACTGAAGGGAAGTACCAGTTCAACCATATTTGTGTATATTTTTTAATAGTATATAATATACATACATACACAGTCAAATGATTTGGAAAAATCGCAAAAAGAGCAATTGAAATTTGAGTATAACTGTTGGAGTAATGTGAAAATAGAGTACGTATTTTTTGTTTTTGAAATCACTTATTAATTTTTTGTTCTTAGAAAGTCTCTTCATCTAATTTGAACTATTTTTTCTGCTATAATAGTGATTAAACTTATGGGTCTATAATTTTCTAGTATATTTTATAAATAGGAATAACTATTGACGTTTTTAAAACCTGTGTATTAAGAGAAACATTTATGTTTTGTGAGCATATCAAGAGCATCGACAGAAAGATTAGCTATAACATTTAGAGAAATTTCAACAATACCTAATTTTTTTTATTTATTGATCTTACATTTATTGCAGCTCATAAATGTCCATAGAATAAAGTAAACATTTATGACATATATTTATATGACTTAGATTTGTGAACGGATTATCAGTATTTTGTATAGTATTTCTTTTTGCTATTGCGCAAAAATAATTATTTAGTACGTCAGGATTTGTAGGTGATATGTTGGTGGAAGTACGAGGTTTACCTCTTCAATTCATTTACGACTTTTTTAATGAGTCATTTTTGCTGCAATGATAACTTGCTTATACACCTTAGGAAAAACCATTGTTATACATGGGAAATCATTTCTTGGCAACAGCGCATCGGCTCGTCTACTTTCATCGCTATTCGTACATATTTCCTACCGTTAACCGCAGACCTGTATCACGAATGAGAATAATAGGCAGATACGCTGTGTTGCCAATTTGAGTAGAGCTTCCCGAATTGTGGGGAATTTAGAGTTAAGTGTTGATTCGTTCAAGCTTTTAATCAGCATGGCCTAGACGTTAGAACTTCATAAAGATAACATTGAAGCTGAATGCTGCTGGAGTATAGTGTTTCGAATATTCAAAGCGGAGCGGGACACTATACTCGTTCAATGGGTCATCAAGCCACAGTCTTTTCAACAAAGAAATTATTTTACGAAAATGCGTTATATTTTTACGATTTTGTCGTCATCAAATCTCTGTTTCTCAAAATGTACGTCTATTGTAGAATTTTCAGCAAACTAAGCAAGAAACGTGATCTAGTATTTACTCAACATTACGGATTTCTCGAAATACATTAAAAAATGTAGATGCAGATACCTAACTGCCGCAAGCTCTTTAAATATAACACCTTAAACCAGGGTTACCAGGTGCTCAGTCACGTTGATTGTCATGTTGTACTGCGCAAGTCAGCAAACAATCTGGCGTAATAAACGTTAGGAATCATCAGGTATTGCCAGATTCCCGAATACCGGGCACCATAGTAACCGTTATAGTTGTCCTTCAAAGTTGTCAAATCGCCCCTATGGCGCAAATTCGCCACACTAGGCAACTGTGCTATAAACAAACCCTGTTTATCACTACTATTTGATAGTCATATGGTAGTTGTAGCCCTATCTAGCGGTCCATGATTTCTCTCAATACTGTTGTATCTCTACTGGCAACAAGAATAGGGATTACAAAATCATTTATACAACAATATACAAACATGAAAAATATGATTTGAACCATGAAACATTAATACAATTTTAATAGTTTGAACTTTTTTCATTTTTGGAATACTCTTATGTGGAATCCGCAGCTATTTTTCCCGAAATTTGGGTAGACTTAGATTTCTTAGAAATATGACATATTGGTATCGGCAACTCTGCGAATGGGAGAAACAAATCGCATTTGTTGAGCGCATCCGTCTAAGCGGTAGGCGCCAACGCCCGTTCTGCCATCCCTCTCTTTTATCACTCTTCTACTTTACCCCGTTGTCCGTCACACTCCGACGCTGCCACATAGGATCCTACAATCGAGTGTCTTTCACGCACCTACATACTTTTGTATATTTCCATCTCTCTTCCTCATCATAATGTATAATAATGTTTTTTCCCAAGGTGTATATATTCTATGTTACGTCATACAATAGTTATTGAAAAATTCATTTTTTATAAATTTCTTTATATACTGTAAGGATCTCCCAATTTCGAGATGATATTTTCATTGCTTTTGTGATCCACGGGTTTTTACTCCTAGTTTAAACTTTTTGGTACGGGAGGTTTTCAAGAAAAATATTCACAAATGCTAAAAGTGATCGTAACTAAGGAAGTAATGATTCCAGTTTATTACTGAAAAGTCTGGTATATTTACAACTTTTTTGTTTTTTGGAATTAATTATATAGCTAAATTTTTATATGAACGTTCCTTGCAGTGTCCTTCATATGTGCCTCAGGATAAATCAAATCTAGCTGCCGATCCGATAATAGCCCATTTCACCGCCACCACTGAGGCGATAGTCTACTTGAAGTTTGATTCCAGCGGCATGTTGCTGTTTGCAGCTGACAAACGGGGACATGATTTTCATGTGTTTCGAATCCAGTCGCATCCTGCTGGGCCTATTTTAGCTGCGGTTCATCATCTTTACGTTTTGCATCGCGGTGATACATCTGCTAGAGTACAGGTAAATCATAATGTAGTTAGAATGAATTTCAAGCTTCTTGCACAAGATTGATTGATGATCAAATTACCTTCAATTTTACTGACATTTTAAACGTTATTCGTGTCAGTCTGTGGTAGATTATATTCCTACTGCACAAATTATATAAACGAGACTGGCGTTAAGAGGAAGCTGTATATATAACTGACAATTTGAGGTTAGACAAATTTTAATTGCAGGCATATATTTTTGTTTTGTTACTAAACTGAATCGTGTAATATTCCGCGTGTGACCCTAAAAGTTGAAGCTATGGGGCGATGACATACATGTTTTGAGAATAACTTCTGTTTTCATAGTTATAAATTACAGTTTTCACGGGTGCTCTCCGCCGTAGCACTTTATATACGAGGTCCTCCTTTGCAGTACACGTTTGAACTCGCTCGAGTTATTTGGTTGTCTGTAGCGATTTTTTTTTGTGAAACAGTTTTTTCTATTGTATGCAACGGTGTGCTATCAGGTTTTGCTTCAGACTTTGGCACAGTGCAATGGAAACTCTTGATAAACTTCAGCAGGCATACGGGGATAATGTTTTGTCAAGAGCCCAGGTCTTTTGGTAGTTTAAGGTATTTTCGGAAGAGAGTCGATTGCAGATGAACCACGAAGTAGAGGGCCTTCATCTTTAGAAACCGATAAAAATATCGACAGAATCTGGGATCTTGTGCGTTATGATCATCGGTTGACAGTCAGAATGATCGGAAAAGAGTTAGATTTGACTCGCACCACCGTTTATCAGATGAAGAACAACAGGATGTTGCATCACACACAGCAATGTCAATTAGCGAGTTTTTGGCAAGTGGTTCCTCAGCCTCCCTATTCTCCTGACTTGAGTCCTTGTGACTTTTTTCTCTTCCCGAAGTTGAAAAATCATCTCAAGTGTAACTAATTTTGGGATAGTTGAAAACATACAAACGGCTGTAACTGAACAGCTGAAGGCTATTGCAGTATCGGAGTTTCAGCACTGCTATGAAGAGTGGAAGAAACGTCACCAGTGTTGTGTGGCTTCAGAAGGAAGTTATTTTGAGGGTGACAATATAAAAAAATAATATTTGTATAAAAAAATTAAAAAAAACAACGCCCATCATTTAATTTACAGACCTCGTATGCCGTGGCCATATCGTAGAATTGACAAGTTCATGAATTGATCGAAAATCCAGGATATGTTACGAACTCATTTATTGTTTGTTCATTAACAATAAACCCGTTTGGTTAAAACTAGTAACTTTAGGAAATTAAACATTCTTGAATTAAATAAATATACTTGTGTTACACCCAGAAAAAATAATTTCTTCAACTTGATTTTTTGGCAATGAGATTGAGAATCGAATGATAACATTCTCACGAAATTTTATTGACAAGTTTTAAGAAAAAACTTAATAATTTGTTGGGCGACCCCGCAGCTGAATACACTCCTGTATACCTCTACTTCATGGATTAGCTGAGGCAGAGTCTGTGGCGGATTGTGCAAAGTGGATAGTCTCCTCCCCATCATATCCCACACATATTCCATGGTATTTAGATCAGATTAACGGGGTGGCCACGGCAAAACGTTAACGCCTGCTTTTTGAAGAAAGTCCATAGTACGACGAGCAATAAGTGACATGCGTCGTCTTGCTGAAAAATGACATGTGGACGGCCCTCTACGTACGTCAGTAAAGTGGTTTGTAGGATATCATCAACATAACGCGCAGCAGTCATATTGTCTTGAACAAAGAGAAGGGATGATCGGTTACCATAGGCAATAGCTGCCCAAACGATTACTCCAACAGTCCTGTGTGCATGCCTCTCAACAGCAAATCCAATATCACGCCGATCTCCACGGCGGCGTCTTAGCGTTCTACGACCTTCGTGCGTACCTAGACAGAATCGCGATTCGTCGCTAAAGATGACATTATGCCATTCTGCCTCCCAATGTTGCCGTTCTCTGCTCCAGTTCAAACGTTGACGACAGTAGTCCGCAGTCAGAGGAAGCACTAACCGTGGACGGTATGAAAAAGTACAAAGGTTCGAATGCGACAATAGAGTGTACGCATAGTAACAGGTCTACCTTGTTCTCCAAACCATTCGTCAGCGATCTGACGCGTAGTAGCAAAGCAATCCCGTAGGGCTAGTTGTCTGAAGCGTCTATCTTGACGCTTTGTGGTACGCCTCGGTAGACCAGTTGACGTTCTTCCTGTTCCTCAACCTTATTCTATCCATACACACACGACATACACGCATTACCGTCATTGCAGTACAGTTAACACGGCGGCCAATTTCGCAATAGGACAAACCAACATCTCTATAGGCAATAGTTCTACTCCTGTCAAAGTCGCTAACATGGTGATAATTTGGACGTGTTCGAACTCGAGGCATTTTGCTATGCTTAACACTAGTAAATGAGAGGGCAATAACAAACAAAATCTGCACTACTCAGCTCTGAGAAACTGCTTTCTTCACAAAAACTAAGGGATAACATTTTAACAAAGATAAAACGTTGACATTGTTCCCACAGTATGCTTTAAATATAGTCATTATGTTGCCAAAACACAAGTTAGAGAAATTATTTTTACTGGCGACGCGACGTCATAACTTGCCTGGGAGGGAGGGCTCTTATGAAATATTTGTAGCAAATCAACGATCAACATAACAAATTCAGTATTTTGGTAAGGTTTTTTCTTTCTTTCAGGATGTGTGTTTTTCTCCTGATTCCCGCTGGGTAGTAGTGTCGACCATGCGCGGCACTTCTCACGTGTTCCCCATAACTACTTATGGCGGTAATGTGGGTGTCAGAACACATTGCTCACCCCACGTCGTCAACAAAATGTCTAGATTTCATAGATCTGCAGGTAAATATGGAAACTTATATCTCTCAATCCTACAGACCACCGAGATGTGCAGAATCAATTTGATCTTAAATGTGGTACCTCTACAAACATGTCTCAGTTGAAACTATGTCTGAATTTTAGTTGCCCAATTCGCATATAGGTTAGAAAAGATTTTTAACGTGTTACTAGCTTTTTGTCACAATTTTATATGTCTGGATTTTTTTTGGCACATGTTTCTGTTAAACTTAAACGAAATGTATCATTCGGTTCCTGAACACATCTACTAAGACGGATATTTTGCGGCCAGACAGAGGGGATGACAGCTACCCATCTGCAACGCTTCCCCGCGGCATCCCAGAGAAGCCTTGCAAGGAGGTGTTTGTAACTCACTTGTTGATGTAATACCCCAGTAATGGAATGTAGATTGAGAGATTCAAATTTTACTCTGGAATACTAACTAATAACAACTTTATTTTTATAACGCCAAAATTATTACAGAATCATGTAATGACACCTGATGACAGCCAACTAAAGTCCAGTTATGTTTACGCTTACCATTTTTTATTATAAGAAACGCTATGGATACGAGCCCATTTATTGCGAAAAATATATATTTTGTCAATTTTGAGCACTTTTTGGTGACTAAATAAAGTAAACAAACAATGGACCATGAGGGTGACAAGTCACGACACGCTTATACCCAAGGTTTTGAGCACGGAACAAAAGAGCACTTTTAACGTTCTACCAGGATTACTTTGTTCCATTTCAAAATAATGAAACCAATCTTCTTCACACTAATGCGAAACGAATGACATATACTTTACACTGAGGACGCGGAGTCGCGGGTTTACTAAAGTTTTAGATAAAAGCTAATCTAAATGTTTGATTTTACCCGATAGTAGATCAAATTTTGTATGTATCTTGGGTATAATAAGCGACTATGCCTCTTGGTGTGCTGGAGCCCGCAGCGCTCCGCTCTCGTTTGCTCTAGATACATACATAATTATTTTCCAGGTTTGACTGCGGATGGAAGATCGAACAGCCCTGTGTCTTGTTTTGAAGCACCATCTACCTCACATTATCCATATCCCAATCCTCGATTTCCTTCTTACCCTCACCCTACCGTGATAAATCCCCTAGCTCAAATTAGACAACCTCTCTTCGTACAAAATGTAGTCAACGTGCAACAGAGGCCGCAAGGCAGACAACGACTATCTTCTTCTTCAGAAGAAAACATAGCTTTAAAGGTAGGTGTGGTTAGTTTTGGATGTTATTATGAGAATGGGCCCGTTTATTTTTTTTTTGTGTTTCTTACATTATTCAATCAGTATTTATTCATTATTGTTTATACCTTGTATCGATAATTTTGGAAAAATCCAAAACTTATTTTTACGTGGCGGGAAATCGTTTAAATTTGCTGAAGGCATTATTATCTTTATTGTAACTTCTGAAATTTATCATGTGGTTTTCATGTCCATAATCCCCCATGTTCGTATAGTTAATGAAACCACATATACAGTAGCAGACAAAAGTTTGGAAACATACTTGGTAATTTTTAAAAAGTGCGCTAATTTTTTATGCTTTATTATTAACAACTATTTTTTTCTCATATGGTTTGCTTACAGTCTTGAGGATAGAAATGACAATTTGTGTTTGCTGTGGTACTACAGACTAGCGTTAAAATACCTTCATATTATTTTATGACCAAAAATGAGACGACTAAAGTATGGAAACATATTTATCATTACAAAATTAAATACAATAACTCTACAAAAAGATTTAAAAAATACTGTTTAGCTAATATTTGGTAGCATAACCTTTAGCATTCAACACTGCATGACATCTGCTGCTCATAGAAGACACCAATTTTTTACAGATGTCTGTTGGGATATTTTGTCAAATATTTTTTACATAATCAAATAAATCGTTCCTATTTTTTAAAAGTTTTTCTTGTCAGTTGTCTTTTAACATGCTCCCAGAGATGTTTAGGTCTGGGGATGGCCGTGTAACAACATTAACATTTTTTAGTCTCGCTGTGTTTGTAGCCCAGTCATTGCGTTGAAAGATATGATAACCTTAGATATGACCACCAACCTTACTAGCGTCATCTTTTTCTGGCTTTTCAGATTATTCCCTATTCATCAAACCACATATGACTCGTTACTCACAGTACATAATGACAAACACACTAGTTTTATATTCTCCATTATACACATGGCTTTGGTGTCGTA
The DNA here is from genome assembly GCA_963669975.1 of Acanthoscelides obtectus. NCBI lineage: Eukaryota > Metazoa > Arthropoda > Insecta > Coleoptera > Chrysomelidae > Acanthoscelides > Acanthoscelides obtectus. The sequence goes on from CAVLJG010000008.1 coordinate 49,615,509, forward strand.
ATAGTCTAAGATCTGGCCGCTTGAACCTGCAGGTATCTGTTTTTTTATATAACTTGATTTTTTTGAATGGTAAATAATGAAATAGATTACAGCAGGGTTGCCTGGCACAACTTTGCCGTAACTAACTGCAATTGAATAGTGCATAGTATCTAAAATAGTTCATCATAAAATTGTGTACTTGGAAAATATTTTTTTCTCTTCAGGGTGCTAGAGTATTGAGTTTTTCGTTAAAAAAATTTATTATGCCCTATTTTATCCCTATACACTTAATTTTTCAGTTTTTCAGATAGTTTATACAGGGTAGTCAAGAAGCGAAGCTATTTTTTTATTTTAAAATGGAACACCCTGTATAATTTCACAAGCTTTTTTGTGATATACGGTTTATGAGGGTTTGAATGACTGGTGCTTGAGTTACTAAAAACGTAGGGACACCTTTTGACTTTTCGACTATATTGTAGGTTTAATTTATAATGAAAATACGCCAAATCTCACGATTTGCCGTTACAAAACTAAATGCTATTTTTCAATTTTAAATGTATTGTAATATTGTTCATTCGCCTTGACATCTGATCTACAAACAGGTTAGCTGTAACCCAAAAACCGGTCGTACAAAACCCCAACAGCCTTATGTCAAAAGAATGTTTCTGGAAAGGAGAATCAAGGAATGTTTCTGGAAAGGAGAATCGAGGAATGTGAAAATGAACATTGCACTTAAAATTTTTGAGAAATCGTTCATCACCCTGTAAAACTGTTCAAAAAACTGAAAAAGGAACTGGGTAGGAACAAAATATGGCTTTTTTTTTAACGAAAAATTCAGTACTTTAGCTATAATAGTTGCGAGGTGTAAAAGCTCAGTGTTTTACTCGATATAATTGTCAAATATCTCAACTATTTGGAAATAGAACCAAATTGCTTCGCGTGAAAGGGTGTAACCAAATCTCTAATAAAAATGTAATGATTTCCATTTAAAAAAGTGCATGTTTGGATCACCGCATAATTATGAATCACCCTGTAGATATGAAAATTATTTTTTAAGTAAAGAGCAAACTGTTGGCTACAATTTATGTAATTAACTTTTTTAGATACTATGCGCAATACCAGAGTTATCGACCGAGCCCACACTAACACTAAAAACTCACCCTGTATTTAATTACATTCACAAATCTCGCTCCCCTCCGCTAAAATGCAATATGATCTATCGTTTCTACCCAAAACCGGAAAACATCTCAAGTGGTTACGAAACAAATACGTTTGGTGTAAATACTTCTGATTACAGTCCTGAGTTTCACCAAATTCATTATTGACTTCAATACAAAGAGATGTCACTTGCTGATCAGCTATTCAGCCCAATAGACGTCAAAACGTATTTAAGTAACATTGCAGCACTAAAAATGATAAATAATGACCTACCACAAAAATTTGAAAACGGAAATGGATATTCCTTTTATTCAAAGAAAACGGGCCCATTATTTCAAAGTAATATCATTTTTCTGAACTCACGTATGTCTAACTCTATAGAAAGAATGTTCATATGGTATCTTCTCATCAGTGCATACTAATTCCATCGCATATATGAATTTAGAGGTAAGAATGGGGTGATTTTACGAAATATCAATATTTTTTTCAAAAAGTGTATGTTATGTGTTCAAACGCAAAACTTCGCCCCAAAGGTGTGACGTAATAAGTTCTAACATGACGTAATAAGTTTTATCTATGACTGGCCGGTGAAATGTATTGTAAGAATAAATCTCCGCTTTTGAGCTTATAGGACGGTAGAGTAACTTAAGCGCGCGCTATTTTTAAATTGAAATTGACCTACGTCCATCGACCACGAGAACTGCTCACATTTATTTGTTGCTAGCCAACTGCTTAAACTACCGGCACACGTTGATACTGTGCAGTTGATTTATTTAGCTTAATGTTTACTTAAAAGCTTGACTCGCCCTATAGCCGGTCGTGGATAAAATTTGTATGTTCTTGGGTTTAATTAGCGTATATGTCATTGTCCTTAGAATATGACGCGACTACAGTCATGGAAGTTGGGCTACTGGCAGATAGGAAAATAATCTTTATTCTCTAACGTTGTCAGTTGGACACGAAATGTATGGTCACGTTCACGTCACGTTGTATCGACATTCTGAATAAAAATCAAATCCTATTTTTTGACAACATACGTTTCCTGGCCCACTATCTGCGAGTGTCACCGGCTGGACATATGAAGATCTCTGTTTTATGTTTATAGATTGTGATTGTGATCGAATAATAAAATTTGCAGTTCATCTTTCACAGGATAAGTCGTGACGCGTTTCGCTTAAATTTGAATGTCAGACGATGCTTTTCATATAAAAGCAGAACGCGTTATTTCTGTGTTTTAATGTGGAACTTGTACAGAAAATTGCACTATTTGATCACATGGTCTGTTCTACATCAATTTTTCTTTTGAATTTCGTCAGTGTACGTGTGCCTTTGTGACCTACAAACTGAGTACCTACTTTTTTAAAGTATCCTACTAAGATCACTTATTTTTCATTCATTATCTGCAGATATATAATGGCGGAACATTGGAATCAACCCCCGTATAAAGAATAAATCATATTTTATTGTGTTGTGTCGTTCAAATGCATATTTGGGTACTAACCATTTAAATTATTCCCTTCCTAAACTAACCGACTGAAATATACGGCAGTTATCATGGCATGCCGTTGGAGGAGGGCTCTCAGAGGACAATAGTGGAGTAGTTCACTCGCCGCGCATCTCGACGGGATGTTGAGTGCCCACGCACTCATTTTTCTCATTTTCACTTTTCAGATGTTCGGCGTGTACGTTTTTATTCACTCACGCGCAAAAAGAAGGAAAATGGATTCGAGGAGAAAATAGGATAGGTAACTGGAGCAATACGTATTTCTGCTTGTTGTTATATGTACATTCATCTCGGGTCTCATCAAGCCAACAAACCGAAATTCGTATTGCTTGGGTTATTTTCTGATCGTATCTACTTTTCTTCTTTTAGCGGATTTAGCCCATTATTTTTTCTATTTGTTATACTTTCTTATATACCACTTTCTTCTAAGAACAATTTCAACAACAATCTTGGCGACTTAGGCTAAGCACATAGTGGAACGGAGAGCAAAGCAGCGATGAGAGCGGCGAGCAAAGCAGCGAAATTAAGTTACGTTTTTTAAATCTGAACGCACATAGTGAGGCTAACGTCGGAGATGCGATAAGCGCTGTTATAGTCGAGCAAAGCAGAGCGTTCAAACAAGTTTGTTTTCTTTGCTGTAATCGCTTATAGTATACATTGAAAAATGAACACCGAAGAACTAATAACTAGTATTTTTATGAAATAAGCTCTCTGGGATCAAAAGGACCCTCAACACCATAATCGATTTATATTAGATAAGTTGTGGGATGCGGTGGCCAAAGAAATGAACTCTACAAGTAAGTGCGTATAACAAACATTTATTCAGTTTTACAGCGATAATATACATAGTTATTTGGCTTCTCAAATTTTATTTTGACATAAAAACATTTTGTGAGTTTCCCTAACAAAATTCGCAGTATCAGTTGATCTGTTATTTTGTCGGGATCCGTCTGCTGTTTCAGAATGTGGCATTACTATTTCATTTTTAATATCTAATCCTTCCTTGTCGATTATAATATTATGTAATAGGCAAATACATTTAATAATTTTATCAGCCCACTCCGGAGAGATTTCTATAGGTTTCCAGAGAATGCGAAATTTAGCATTGATGATGCCAAATGCACATTCTACCGTCCTCCTTGTTCTTGAAAGCCGCATATTAAAATACTCTCTATCAACATCCAAATTTCTTCTGTTGTAAGGTTTAAGCAGATTTCTCAATAATGGATATGCTTCATCCCCAATAAACACATAAGGAGCTACAACTGCGCTTGAAGGTAAAACACTATCTAGGGGAACGTTCAGACGTCCAGTATCTAACAAATGAAACAAGGAAGCAGAACGGAAAGTACCCCCATCACTCTGCTTTCCGTATCCCCCAACGTCAATTGTAACCAACTTACAGTTTGCGTCAGCGACTGCTTGAAGTACAATGGAGAAATAATTCTTATAATTATAGTACATACTTCCCGAGTGATGAGGACATTTTATTCGAATGTGCTTCCCGTCGATAGCTCCTAGACAGTTAGGGAAATTCCATTTATCATAGAATTCTTTGGCAATTTGTGTAAACTGTTGTTCGGTGGGAATTTTCATATGTACAGGCTGTAATGATTCCCACATTACTACCACTGTTTCTCGAACAATTGAGGAAACTGTTGAAGCTCCTACTCGATAGGTGAATCCCAGGCTTTTAAATGAGGAGCCTGTGGCTAAATATCTGGAAAGAGAGAAAATAGTCGTTCAACTTAATTATCTTTTGTGACAAAATATATAGTTGTTTTTTTATTGTAGTGACGCTACCAACGCAAATTTTATGCATTAAGTAGCTAAAGTGTCATACTACGATTGTACAGAATTTTGACTTCCACTTCGTTCCAGGACAAAAGTGTAAACAAAATTTGGCTGTGTTAATTCCATTGATAGAGAATAAAGAAGCACTGTACATTAATGCTTAAATATTTTATTTTAGGAAATGTTGTGAGAGGCAAGTGGAAAACGCTTCGGGACAATTTTCGTAAAGAGATGAAAAAAATACCGGCGAAACGGTCTGGAGACGGGGCTGCTCAATCAACTGTTTCATCTTGGCAATATTTCGACAGCCTGTGTGTTTTTGAGAGATCAGTTTACTGTACGATCCAGTGGTGGTAATTTACCTAATGAAATGGCCGATACCATTTTGAATGAAGATACTGAGACTGAAGTTGATGATTACGAAAAATCTGTAAATGAAAGCCAGTTACCTTTAGAAAACGAAAATATATCGGCCACGACCCCCGGCGCGACTCTCACTAAGCCTAGCAAAGTGAGAAAACAACAAAACGATAAAGATATCGGCACGGCCCTTGTTAGAATTGAGGAAACTAAATTAAAAATGTTACAAAATCAGCAAGTAAGAACCGTCGATGAAGATTCAAACTTTTTTGATAGCTTACTTCCTCATGTTAGAACACTTCCACCGCGCAAAAAAATGCTATTGAGAATGACAATGCAGGAGCTGGTCTACAATTTCGTTTACGGAGCTGAATCAAATCCTTCGCAAAATCAGTACCAAAACTCTTCAGAAGTTTTATGCAGCACACCATAGGAGCCTATGGCCTACCATGTTACGGAGTTGCAAACTGTATCCCAGGAATATTCAAATCCCACCTCTGTTGCCTCCTATCTAAGCAATTTTTCCGATGAAACTCTTCACTAGCTTTACAGTATTTACTAATTATATAAGTTTGAATATTTGGTGTACCTACTTACCTCAAAGTAATCGTAAGACGTTCTGTAGGACTTATAGGATTTAAATTAAAATTTGTCCAGTTCTTTAATAGCTTATTTTCTATTCTCCCCAAAATGTAGTCAAATGTTGCAATACTCATTCGGAAATAAGCATGGAACTTTGCTGGATGTTCTCGCAACTCACTGTATAGGTGGTGAAATTCACCAAGTGTATGCCTACTACGGTTTATCTCATGTACACTACAGCTTCTGGGCTTTTTCTTATTAGTAAATACCATATTTTTAAGCAAGAATTTTCAATTAACAATTCCATCTCGTTGAAAGACACTCGCTTATAAACTCGTCAGTATATGCCACCTTCACTTTCATCAACTCGCTGTTCCGTTTACTCGTTGCTCGCCGCACTCGGCGCTGCTTTGCTCTCCGCTCCACTATGTGCTTAGCCTAACTCCTGATGATGATGGCATACACCATGGGGAGCTTGAGTTTTAAGTTAAAAGAGATTAACTTCAAGTTCAAGGATATTTTCTCCTAACGGTTAAGGCAATTAACTATGAATACTATATATATAATATTTAATATTTATATTTATTTGATAATATAATGAGTCCCGCTAGACGCTCAGGTACCCTAAAGTGTTTCAATAAATTGAAGAATAGAATCAATATTATTTTGATGTACCGAGACAACTGGAAGCTCTCCCCTCCGCTCTTTATTTTTTTTCGTATCAATAACATAGCTAGAGAAAAACTTACAAACTACTCATTGTTTACTTGTTTTTTAACAATTTTTCCTTCTAACTTACTTATTTTTTCCCTGATGGCTCCCGTTACTATTATCACCACGCGGCTGAACTGGAGGCCGTCAATTTCGCTATCAAATAAGATGATATCTCATCATCCCAACTAAGTGAGCCATGATAATGCACTTGAATCGCGAGGTACACGGTGACGTGAACTACTCTCGATATTAATATAGTTCTTTAAACTTATACTGTGGTTATCTAACTGATCCATTTCCATGTTTCACTGCCGGTTAAATGAAACTCCATCGCTGGGTGGTCTTGGACATCGCCGGGTTTGAGCGGTGCCACCCGGTCTCGTCGGGATTTGGGACCGCTCATACTATTGTTGGAACCCAAGACAAATGAACTGTTACCTAGACGACAAATACACAAAGAAACGACGTTGCCGATTAAATGTATTAATATTTTGAAATGAGCGTAATTTTTAATATGTATGTGTTTCATTTAACGCACATCATAACATGGAAATACTTCAGTAATTTTGCCCTTGGGCAATACGTGTTCTTTTCAGAAGTAATACTTTAATAAACATTGTTTTGCTTGTCTAGGTGGCCAGTTGTTTCGCCCCACCTAGAGCCTGGATTGACAACCAACCCCGAGAAACTACCATGAATAAACCTGCAAGACCTATGCAGTCGTTATTCATAATATCTAGTCATGGAATGCTGATTCAGTACGACCTGGAACCTCACCAAGCTTCCAATGTTCCCAAAGAAAAAGTGTGTAGTGAAACGCCAATTGAGTTGACAGTTTGTGCAAAGGCTCAGTGGGTTCTGCAAAGGTAAGATCTCAAAATCACTACCTATCTACAACTTTATGTGTTGGATAATGGTTGTTGCCCACTATACCGTATGATACCAAGATCACATTAGGAGTGTATGCAACATGGCATGAAGCAGCTGATCAACTGCGTTGTAAAATAGTATATCAAAAGAACCAGATTTCCAAAAAATCAACAAAAAAATCTTGTCTCCCCTTTTCATATGATTTATGTCTTTCTACCGATTTTTGCGGATCACAGTAAAGCTCGCTTTCCTATCTCATGCATATATATTATATATATCTTTGTGTGTGAACAGTTCAAGCTCACACTATTCACAGATAGTGAATGAACGGCCCTTTCTTACCTGTGCAAGAGCGAGTGCAGCTGTGATCAGCTTGGCAAGGTGCAATTTCCCATAGTTGAAAAAGTTAAGCTCTTATCTGCCATTATAGTTGATTATACTCGAGTCATTTTGCACGTCATTTCAGAAGCGATGTTGGGGCTTGTCAGTTGTCAGCTTTCGGATCTAAATTTAAAAGACTAAAAATGTTATAGGTACATATTTAATTGAAATTTTACAATTATGTAGCATGCAATGGACCTCTGGTAATTCAGTGTCTAAATAGAGATTGTTTTATTCTCATAAGTTATATTTCCGTTCTTTCCTTCCGTTTTCCCTCAATTTGTTTATCAAGCACTCTGTTGTGATGAATGTAACCATGGGTTATGATCAGCTGCTGCCAGCTAGTGCTGCGTGAGGTATAACTTAGCTAAGTTGCCCATTATCGCTTGTTATCGACTGAATCCGCTGACAACTAGCACAGTTCGACATAACCTACTCCACATAAGTTACCTCTGTCATTCTAAAGGCTTTCGAAATGTTCAAAGAAGCCCCATTTAGATGACATATAGTAGACTAGGATAAGCTAAAATTCACGAAGCGCTGTCGCAAAATCGGTAAACAGACCTACGAGGTCTGTAAATCAAGTGATGAGACTGATTTTTTCATTTATATATAATTATAGTTTTATATTGTCACCCTCAAAACAACTTACACTCCTCATAGTAGTGCGGGAACTCCGATACTGGAATAGCGTTCAGCTGGTCGGTTATACCCGTTTGAATGTTTTCAACTGCCCCAAAATGAGTTAGTTCCCTTGGGTGATCAAATTTAATACTTTCCCAATCATCGTGACTGTCAACCGATGATCTGAACTCACAAGACTCCGGATCTGGATTCCGAAAATGCCTTGAACCACTGAAAAACCTGGGCTCTTGTCAAAACACTATCTCCGTAGGCCTACTTTCCGTTTCACTGTGCCCAAGTCTGAAGCAAAACTTGATAGCACACCGTTGCTCGAAATTGATGTGACTCATTTTTAGAACACAAACTTGTACTGAAGGCGGATGACATGTTCCCCTGACTCTACTCAAAGCTTGGCGCCTCCAGTGTTGCCAGATCGAACGCTACGTTGGTACTCTCACTACTTGATTTTCAGACCTCGTATATGTACCGCGTTGCCGTCCGTCGTGTACAGAGCGTTCCGTCACCAGCAAAATTAAGCTGCGTTTATGGCACGACGATACTGTGGTAATACGGTATGGTGAGCAAACACTGCATTCTGAAAACGATTATACAGGGTTACTGGTAATTCACTGTATTCCTTCCAAGGCGTGATAGGGGACCTAAAATGCAACTTTCACACTATACTTGTATGGGCGAAAGTCAGTAGCTTAAGAAATTTTTCTATATTTATTTTTGAACAATCACCCATTACTGGACATATATAATAAACATAAACAAACTATGTGAGAGATGCGAAAGGAGTCAATTAACTTGACTTTCACAGTTTATGCTTGCCGAATCTTCTACGTCTTTGGGGCTATTGACCAGCTACACATACACGTAAAACGGGCACCGATAAAGCTTTAGGGAATGCATCATACTGGAGCAATTTCTTAGCGTATACCAAATGTGCCCAAACAACTGGGGTCCTTGTACCTCAAATGTCGTAAAATGAGAAGTTAGAAAGCGGATGCACACTTACAATTGCAATTAAGAGGTCAATATTTGCCGAGGATGAAAAAAATCTATACAATATAAATATAATATGTACATTAATTATTTTGTATCGTAGGTTAGCAATGAAGAAAATATATTTATATGTTAGTTTTTTATAAATTACATCATGTTTATACCGTATTCAATAGCCACTCGTATAAATCTATTTTCAATCATGATATCCGGTTTTTTCCAATATATTTTGGTAAGTTATGAAATAATTGTGTACCTAAGTATATAGAAGATTTCAACATTATTTCTTTTTTTTTGGTGTTACAATAATGATTTGTTTATTTTTATTTCTAGTATTATATTAATAATTTTTATGAATGGCCCAAAGTTTGTTTTTATGGAATTCTAGTATAACATTATACCAAAATAATTTTTTTATATCTAAAAGTTTTGATTCTATAAACAGCGATTGGGAGGGATATATTCACGATAAAATTTAGCTTTTTCTTTTTTTGTAATTTTGATTAATTGTGGAGCTTGGTAAATGGTTCAAAAAAGTAATTCAAAACCCTAAAAGGAGCATGGCCTAATGAGAGCTCGTAAGAGAATTCCCATAATCTTGTGACCGAACGTAGATATGAAAATAATGTAAGAACAACTTTTGTCTTAATAACCGTTTTATGTAATACGAGTATTTACAGTACCGTAATAAAAAAAGCAAAAATCAAATAGATTTTGAACAATATCCAGTTCCTGTATGGTATCATCCGGAACTTTTCGTAATATATACGATATATACGAGACGTGGTCATTGTCGTCTAAACCAGTTAGGTGAAAAATAACGCATGGTTGTGGTTATTTGTCGCCTTGAAAATTCGAGGTCTTCTAGCCATTTTATACTACAATGTGTAGGTTGGCTCTTGTTGTGGACTTCGTGTGTCTTTTTCTTCCTCTCCATCTTCGTTGCCTCAGCCGTATCCGGATGTATGGGCATGTGTATCTACTTTGGCAGTTGCATATGTGCATTCATTTCGGGCCTGATGAAGCCAACCAGCAGAAATACGTATCGCTCGGGTTACCTATCCTATTTTCTGCTCGAATCCACTTTTTCCAGATTTTGCCCATTATTTTCCTATTTTTGTTGTATACCTTTCTCCGAATGATAATTTTCTCTTTGTAGATCCTTTGGGCTTGAAGCACCACAGCAAGTGGCTATAACCGGCCTATATAATATATATATATATATATATTTCCCCCAAAATTGCAGTTCGATAATTTTTAATGTGTTCGGGTGTATTGATATATAGTGTTAACACCTAACGATGGTTTCCGTCGTTATCAATAAACCCAATGTGTCCATCTGTTTGGTTTTATATTTGTAACAAGTGCTCTCATCCACGCTTTCGTTTTGAAACACCATTTTGCTGCAACCTCAGCGACGAGTAAGTTGTCTGATAATTTAAACCCTTCCCGTATTGGTTGCTAGCTTCATATTTGTGTTTTCAGCTCCTGAAGATGGCTCCAAAGTGAAGCCGAAAGCTCGAGATTACCGTTAAAAGAGTTTACTAAAGCCTAAAAAAACTTTGCCAATTTCCCAATTAACAATTTATTGTATATATATAGAATTTTTGTTAGGTCAAATTTGTTCATTTACTGAGCTAAGAGTGGTTGCGCTTTATATTCCCCGTAAGGAATACATCAAATTACTAGTAATCTCGTATACTAAAAGCAAGAACATAACTTAAAAATTCTAAAATCTGTTTAAGGTTCCCTGGCTCTGTAGACCAGCCTCTACCAATATCCCCAGAATACTTCAACTATTTTAGTCGTGATGTAAGCTCTACTAAGAAGAACAGGCCAGACGTGGATGAATGGCTATCTCAGGTTGAAATCGTTACACATGCTGGTCCTCATAGAAGGCTTTGGATGGGTCCTCAGTTCACTTTCAAGACCTACACTACTAGCGGGTAAGTTACTTTTTAGATCCCTTCGTCGTCGCCTGTGAAAATGGCCGCTGAAGCACTAGTACCACATTTCCATACGGAAGGGAGGTGCTATTGGCTACCTGGCAAAAAGTGGGCATGTGAAAAATACCAAAAACAAGTGTCCAGCGGGTTTTCAAATCTATGGTGTTGCTCATCTTACCGTATCTCGCTGACCATTTGGCAACCCAGCATACTGATATTAGATACAAGCCATACCAACAAGTTTTTTACTTGTAAAAATTTTGTTCATAAATGATCAGGTTCCTCTGAAACGTCAAAAAATGAGGTTTGAGCGATTTTTATTTTTTTTGTTTTTTGCCTTTTCCACCGTCGCCACTGGACCGATTTTGAAAAACTACAAAGCTTTTGCGTCCATAGCATAGTAGTAACAGTAGTATGAGTATTATCTAATATATGTCACCCATATAACTCTCTCACCTTGAACCAGACCAAGTCTCTCAAAGAACCGCTTATATGGTCATATTTTATCAAATTATTCATTATTCTGCTACATGAATTTTGAATTGTTTGTAAATGCAAAAGAGAAATTGTATCTTTAAATGCATTGTAAATTATATCATAGTAAGCAATTTTGGACTTAATTAATGATTTGCATAAGATTCTTTCAAATTGATAGAGGAGAATTTACTTATTCAGGCATAACTGACGTAATATCGGAAAGCAGCTTTTAGTAACTTTGTTTACAAGAGGTATGAACTTGAGACACTCATGAAAAAGAATTCCCAATTTTTTGGCTGCTTGATTAACTCTGATAGTAGCTCCATCTAAACTAACATTAAAGTTGTTTTTAACATGATTTCTAAAAGGCTTAGGTGAAAAAATAATCACTTGATTTCGTAGAATTTAGTTTTGAATCTTGCTAATATAGAAGTGGTTATAAATTTGAGAATCATCACCAAAAAATCGGACACTACAATGTGTAACAAATATGTGCAAGTCAGAGATATACAGGGTGTCCGCAAAGTTGGGGTTTTCCTTTACACGACGTGTAGATCTTGAAAACATAAGCAATTTTTCTTAGTACCATATACACCAATGTCTTAAGGGAACCGAGATAAAGGGCTCTGCAACATCAAAAATATCTGATACCGTCCTGTAGCCGCGACATCCCCGAGTGGTACTAGGACACTAGCTCAACCCGACTACAGAACTGGGTCGGGGTCAGTGTGTCAGGTCAGTATGCAACCTTCAACCGACGGTAACGGTCACGCGTGTAGAGGTAATCGCGTAGACGAGAATCCCTCAACAAGCACTAGAGACGTGGCTAGCGAAGTGCAAGTGTCAAAAACTAAAGTGTGGCAAACGCTGCGTGAAGAGGGGCTGTATCCGTTTCACGTCCAACGTGTACAAGCCCTTCAACCTGACAATTTTCCAGCAAGAGTGTGGTTTTGTGAGTGGTTGTTGCATCAACATGACAATAATCTGGACTTTTTGAAGTGCATATTGGTGACAAACGAATCTACGTTCACGCGTAATGGGGTGAATAACTTTCGCAACACTCATGTTTGGTCAGTAGAAGATCCGCACGCTGTCCCTCGGGAAACTTTTCATCAAACATTTTCGGTGAATGTTTGGGCTGGCATGGTGAACGGTATGCTCATTGGACCATTTATTCTCCCAAATCGATTGGACGGGATGCAATACCTAGACTTTTTACGCAACATTTTGCCTTCCTTGTTTGTCTGCGTCTGCTCGGTAGCGCATCGGCTGATTTCATTTTCTGTTGGAGAGGTATGATTTCGGGCAGAGACGTACTTAGCCCTTCTCGTCAACTGGAGAGTGAGTACTTTTTCCTTTATTTTTTTTTACTTGGACGCCCTCGTTTCACTACACATTACCTTTGTTATTTCAAGGGTAGTTGTTTCTGAAAAGGAAAACCCCATCTTCGCGGACACCCTGTATAAATTAAGGAAATAGTGGCCCGAGTACAGAACCTTGGGTACTCCAGATGAAATGGCACACTTAGGCGACTCTCTCATATTAATAGTAACTCATTGAGAGGGATTCGCTAAAAAACCAGTCATCATAGTAGACGAATCGGAACCATGAAATTTACATGATTTGGAGTATCAAATGCCTTAGTAAAATCAGGAATTGCTAGTGTTATTGCACATGTAGGATACTAATTTGTCTTAAATCAGCATTTGATGTGGGATAACTGTTTTTTGCAAGAGGTAATACTAGTGCTTCTTTCCATCATATAGTCCGTTCATTAGACAATGATTTATAATATGGAGGACGTGGCTCGATTATGACTAGCAACACATTATTTATCGAGTAAGCAGCAGATGTATTTTATCTCCATTTTGCCAGATTGTCCGTTGCATTTTCCTTCATGTAGAACTACAATACCAGCGTTCCATCAGTCATCGTACAGTCGAGCTGCATAGTACTTACATAGATTGTGCAGTCTGCGAAAATCCAAAAATCTCCAATTTTGGCCTAATAAACAAACTTAAAAATCGCTTCAAAATAAACTAATCTAAAAATACATTTCATAGTAGAGCAGGCTTGTAACTTTAATTTAGATATTCGTCCACGTAAAAAATCATAATTTTCAACCAAATATCTGAGCATTGAATATACCCAATTTTGGGGATTTTCGGACATTGAATCGCTATTAACTAGAAAACAGTCAACTTTAGAGAAAAGTTACTGGAGGCCTGAATGATCCAAAATACCTGAAAAATACCGCCCGGGCAAAAAATTGTAATTTATTGCTGGTGATCACTTTTATTCTTATCTCATTTTCTCTTCAAAAAATCTTTGATATTCGTAAAACCTCATGTTGCAGCAGATTGAGTTTTCAAGAAAAGAAAAGAATTTTTGAAGAAAGAAACTGATAAGAAAACAAGTGATCACCTGCTTCATTCTTCCATGAAAGTGGAATATTCACATACAACTTTAGAGCTGTACTATTATTTGTTAACAAGTTACGATTGCAGAAAAAAATGCATAAACAATGCCAAAAAAATACATAAAAGAAAGTGATAACATTGTTTTTCGGTCATATCTATACATACCATGGAACAATCAGACGAGTATTGAGAATACTCCTCCAGGTAGGCTGTTGAAAAAATACGCTTCAAAATTCGGTTAAACATCGTAATTTTTTTAGATCACCAGGTATCTAAATTAAAACTAAAACGTTGCCCGCATAGTATTTTAAGATCAGTTTTTTTTAAAACGATGTTCAAGCTATGCCAAAATTGACGAGCTTTTAATTTTCACAGACTTTACAAAGTACAAGTTTTTCCTTTGGTGGCAGCGGTTGATGTCATCTGAGAGACAAAGCAATTTTAAGCGATCTACCAGTCATAACCGGTCGTGCTTGGTTTTAATCTTTTAATTTTAAGTGACGCGGTTTGTAACATCTGTCAAATGATTACGTCATGAACTGGCACTTCATGACATCACTGTAACTGATACTTGAGACCAATAACACAGGTGGTGGTTTGCATATAACATAACCCTTTCTCATTATGTTGTGCCTTTTGTGTTTGTTTTGTGTCTTCTGTGACTTATAATTTTCCGTAAAAAGTTATCATCGAAAAAAAAAACAATATCAGATGGCATAGAACTACTGTGTTTCCTTCGAGTCATGCATTGTTTCTTGTACAGAATTTAAAAAGTAATAAGGTGCATTGTTGATCCCTTAAAATTGCTTTATGATAATCCACAAACAGGTTATTTTGATTGAATCATCTTTTCCAGCTCGCCAGCGGCAATGGCTGAAGCTAAACCACTGGACTTGACTCCATCAAGTGCAATCAATGTACCAGTATCCAAATCCAATGCTATTACGATAGAAGCTGGATCAGCAAATAGCTCTGAACAATTGTTTTTAGACGCATTTCGTAAGAACTATATACAATCGAGTGGTGGGGAAAATCAACTAAAGGAGGAATTGGCTGACGCCATGCTAGAATCACCAGGGATCAGAGAGACTGGTAAGTTTGTTTTTGCTTTATTCATGTGGTTGTTGAGAGTAGCTAATGCAATATTTTACTGTAATAAATTATAGTTTAAAAAACAAAAAAAAAACAATACTTCAATAGCAATTCGAGTTTGTGTTACTGCAATAGAAAGATCAACAATGATATCTGACTAATTCAGTTGGAATAAGATGAATATAAAAGTTGAGAAAAAAAGCGTGGGGTACTTGGTATTAAATGTTAGAATCATTTTTTTCTTACTATTTATAAAATTGGAGTTATTATGAAAATATAGTTTGTTGCACCCCACTGATTTTCTACTGTAATTGAATTTTTTGTTAACATCGTATTTTTATGTTGTCCAAATGAATTAGTCATACTAGATTGTTGGACTTTCCATTGCAGAAACACAAACTATCCCATACTTGAAAATTATTTTATTTTACACTTTTGTTTCTACTTTTTAGATCAATTTGCTATTTCAAAGCATTTTTTTAGTTTTACTCTTTACTTTAAATTAGTCTCGAAACGACAACGACAGTACTTATAATCAAGAGCTTCGATGTTCATTATATTTTATTCCATTTTTTGATTTCGAAATTTTAAATTCTTTTTCAAAATTTCCTAAAATTATTTTCCAAATTTTCCAATTATTGAAATACATCAGATTCGATTGTTTTCCAAGACCGATATATTGTCATCGGCACTTGTGCAAATTTTCAAGTTAATCAGACATCTTAGAATTGGTGAAATTTGGGTTGAAAGATTCCGTTACGTTAAGTTTAAGCCAATTAAAGCGTGTTAGAAATGTTATCGTTCGGGTTTGCTAATTTTGTGAACATTTAAAAGAGACGTTGAAAAATCCAATAATGGATGGTTGAGGTTGAAATGGAATTTGGTGAATATGGATATAGTATATTATATAATTAAATTGTACTTTTAAAAAAGTGGAATATGTGGCGACTCTGCGTCCAAGATGATAAATTAACCCCTTCTCGATGCATTGCATTTTAGAGGACTTTCTACATTTTTTCCCACACATTTAATGCCTCTCAGATAACTACGAGCCCCTTCCCACTTCAGTTGGCCCCCTTCAAGATTTGTACCAAAATATGCCTTTATAAACTAAACATGGCGAAACTATATACTTCTAAAACAATTTATTTTCTCAAAAACATTTTAGATACACTCTAGTCGTAAAAAATACATATTTGAAGTCACTTACACCTATAACTAATAGAACATCTGAACAAATAAACAATGTGCGAATAAATGCGCGAAGTTAACAAAGCAACAATTGAAAGATTACCATTGTGTAACATCACCTTTATTTTTTATTACGGCTGAAATTCTTTGGGGCATAGTGTTAACCAAGTTTTGGCAAAAATTTGGTGTAAAAGAATCCCATCATAAGCTTTTGTCTCAGTTCGGTGATTGTACGAGCAGGATGTTGTCGTAGAACTTTTTCATCTCGTGCCACAAAGTTTCAATAGGTGACAGATCTGGACTGCTAGAAACCCATTTCAAAAGTGGTACATTATTTTCTTCCATCCATTTTATAGCCTTTTTTGAGGTATGGCACGCTCCACCATCTTGCTGAAACACAAAATCTTGGCCGGATGTCAAACATTCTTCCATCACTGGTAAAAGCGACTCTTCTAAAATTGCCAAATATTTGTTTGTATCCACATTTCCATCAATAAAATGAAGTTTTCCTACTCCTTTTGATGACATACTGCCCCAGACCATAATGGATGCTGGAAATTTCACTTTTCTCTTCAGACAGTCAACATGGAATGCTTCATTTTTTTTGAGAGAAACTCTACTGCGACTGTCACCAACACAAACTTCGAATCGGGCCTCATCACTCCATTGTATTGCATACCATTGTTGAGGTGTCCATTGTCTATGTCCATCTAAGCCGATTTTTCTTTTGCAGTGGAGTTAATAGTGGCTTTTATTTGGCCTATAAACAAGTTGTGCAATTTTAGGGTTTTTACTTCACATTTTTCTATGAGAAAACTTACCTTGTAAGTGCTAAATCCCAGTTTGTGGGCCTCTCTATGAGTTGTGGACCTCGAAATTCTCCTTCCAACAGCGTCACTCCACAGAGCACTTAATTGTAAATAATTGGCACGCCTGTTTTTCACGATTATTATTCTTAATGCTCTTCGGTCGGCATTTGTGATATTACTTTTTTCACATATCGTGGCTTAATATTAACTGAACCAGTTACGTTATATCTTCTAACAATATTTCTCGCACTGTACCGCGGTAAGTCTAGCAAAGTTGCAATTTTCGAGTTTGATTTCCCAGAATTAAAAAAAATAATTATCAGTAACCGAATTTTCTCGCTAATAATCTTTCCTCTACCCATTTTGAAAACCTTAACTACCCAAAACTATTTTAAACGTTTTCTGGCAGCTGTGATTAATAAAAACAATTGTCATGGCTTTTATTTTTCACAGCCACCTATGCGTTATAGACTTATTTTGCATTGAAATGAAAATAGCTTGATATGCTGTAATTGCAACATGTGTTATTTTTATGCTGCAAATTTGATTAGGGAGTGATAAAGTTGGTGTTTTCTACTATATATTATCAAAACATTCATTGGTAATATTTTAAACCTATAACACCCTGCTACATTTTTATTATTTGTGTTTGATAAGAAAAAAACTAAGATTTCAATAGTTGGGCCAACTGAAGTGGGAAGGGGCTCGTACAAACTACATTTTGTAGGTATTTCACTCTTAATGTTAGTGACTAATATTCGTGAATGAAGAGTTTTTAGTCTTACTGATTCGATCAACTGTACCACGTATGGGTTGGTTTAATGTGTAGTAATAAAATTTTAACAATTGACTATCGAAGTCTATTGACATTAAACATAAGAATATCCCATGTCTATCTTCATGTGTCGAATTTCTTTGTAAGTTATAGTTGCGGCAAGTCAAACAGACTAATGAAATGTGGTTGAGGAATAGTTTAATTGTATCCTTTTTCTACATTTGATATTTTGGCTATTTCAACATCCCTAGCACTGATGTTTAATGAACACATTCATATTACAAACATTTTATGATTTTCTATAGACTAAATTGTCGTGCTAAAACACCTTACATTGTGTGAATAAAACTGGTTATGATTAAACGGATTTGAATGTGGTTAAGAAACAGCCCATGGCAGGCTTACTGACAGAAATATGTTTTTCTTTTTGTGGATATTATATGCACCTAATAATCTGCTGTCGTTACTTAAAATCATGTACCATCCATGTGAAACTAACTTGTCCTAAACTGTTATTGCAAACTGCAACGCCTTAAGATTTTACGTGCGTTATTTTTGGCACCTGGAACAAAGCTTTAATCCGTCGTCGTAAGTATACTTAATACAAGTTCTCACAATAAAATTTTAAAAACATCATGGATTGTAGAATGGGCTTTATGATGATAGAAGAACAACATTTAGTAGATAAACAGAATATAAGAATAGTAATAGGAATGATGAAATTCAAATGTAAAAAAATAAACAAGTTTAAACAAAATGTATGTATAGTACTTTGTTATCATACCATTTGCATCAATTATGGCTTGCAGTCATCGTGACATAGAATTACAGAGTTATTTCTGGTACGTTTAGTGGGATTGATATTCGGGGATTGGGCTATTCTGCAGGAACATCATTGTCATTATCAAATGTTCATCTGATCCGCATTTTTTCAGCACTGCTGTTTAAGTTATTGCGCAAAATATCAGCATACTTGTTTCCATTCATAATGGCTTCGCTCAAACTTAGCTTTCCAACATCATTCCACGACATGCAGTCCCATACTAAAACGTTTCCGCCACCATGTTTTACTATTAGGCAAATATGTCTCATTAGGTGTTCTCCATACAGGAAGAAAATCTTGTAGATTTGAGTAAGATCAACATAAGATATTTTACCTGAATATATCCAACCATGTAGAGTATTTCGGCATCCAAAAAATTACTCTTTTTTTATATCGAAACAGCCGCGCAGGCAGAAGCCTAAATGCCGGAACACCGCGGCTGCTATGATGACCCCAAAGAAATTTTATTAATACGATTTTTCAAATGTCTAAGGTTAATAGAACTGGGAAAAGCTTCCTCTTGTAGATTGTTCCACAATCTCGACACCCTTGGGACAAAGGAGCGGTCGTATCGGCCGGTTCTGGATGTACGAAGTTCGACACGGTTAGGATGGGACGCCAGAGTCAAGCGAGTCTGTCTGGCAGGCACATCGCGCGGCGGCATCATGGAACAGAGCTCTGAGAAGCAAAGCCCGTTTATGTAACGGTAGAAAAGAGCTAGCTCGCCGACAGCCCGCCGGTGCGAAAGAGTCCCGAGACTGTCTGTTAGAGAAGAGTCATTGATCAGTCGGACCGCCCTCCTCTGGACAGCATCGAGCATGGACAATGTAGTCGGGGCGGCAGCACCCCAAATGTGTGAGCAATACTTGAGGCTAGGCCTTATCTGGGCCTTGTATAGAATGAGAAGGTCGTGCGGAGAAAAGTACTTTTAGCCCTAAATAAATAGCCCAGCGTTTTCCCAGCGACTGCAGCTATTGACGAGATGTGTTCGTGCTAGATTAGGTCCTCGGTGATCTGGACTCCGACCAGCCGAAATGAATGACTCTTTGGCAGAACTCGACCATCCATCGAAACCGGGTGAGCGCAGGGACGCGTTTTGGAAGCATTGAACTGTACAAGATTGTTGCGTCCCCAAGCAGTGATAGCCTACAGGTCTCTTGTCAGAGAGGAAGTCATCGCTAGTCTTCTTTTTCCAACTCGGCGGCAGAGATCAGCTTGTCACTCTGAATTCTTGCATGTAGAGTGCTGTCATCAGCGAAGCTGTGGATTAGGTTGATCGTGCAGGACTAGGAGGTCGTTGATTTGTAAGAGAAACGGTGTCGGAGCCAAGACCAGTTACGACGGATATCTTGCGGCCAGAGATAAAGTCAGCCACTCATCTGCAAAGCTTTTCTGGGAGGCCATAGGATGGAAGTTTGCTTAAGAGGGCAGCGTGCCACAGCTAATCGACCGCTTTCATGATGTCAAGAGCAACGACATGAGCCTCACCAAAGACTGGATGAGTTTACTTCACAATTGAGTGACGTAAGCTAGGAGGTCCCCTGTGGATCGTTGGTGCCGGAAACCATACTGCCTGTCGCTAATCAACGTAGCCCAGAAGCTCGCGATTTATGCACCTCTCCATCACCTTACTTAAAACAGAAAGCAGAGCTATAGGCCTGTAGTTGTAAGGGTCGGTCTTAGATCCCTTTTTTGGGATGGGTTGGACATGAGCAAATTTACAGTTTTCTGGGAAGGTACCGGATTCATAAGATATCTGGAAGAGACGCGAAGGAACTGGAGCAAGCTCCGGTGCACACCTCTTTAGTACAATAGCAGGAATCAAGTCCGGACCAGAAGCTTTGTTGATGTCGAGCGACAAGAGCACTCGTCTTACGGTCTTATGCCTGAATGTTACCTCCCGCATAGTGTATAGAATCCCTTGAAATGACGCGTTGGGGGGGGGGGGGGACGTCCATGATGGAGTTGGCAGCAAAGATCTTGGCTAGCACCTCCGCATTGGCCTTTGAGTTGAATACAATAGTTCCATCCTGACATGTAAGTGGTGGAAGGCTACTGTGTGAGAAGTTCTTTACAATCTGCTTGGCCAGCGTCCAGAAAGACCGACTGCCATTGCGCTGCGACATTACCCTGTGCCTAACTTTTATATCGTGCTGGTTTTTGGCATTGCAAACCGCTGCTTTATATCTGTTTCTGGACTCAACGCCCGCTGGTCTCTACAGTGGGGTTTTGTAAGAAGGTTCTGTGTGCCTTGATCTTCTGCTGGCGAGCAGCGCCACACGATTTGTTAAACCAGCCGTTGGACCCTGGTCTAGGCACTTTCACTGTGTGAGAGATGTATTCCTCCATTCCGACGTGGATAATTTCGGTTATCGAAGAACAGACAGACTCGAGATTAAATGAGATACTTTGGCGCCATCTTTTCGAATGTGTCACAGTTTCCACAGTTTCTTCCATTTGCAATAATTAGAAATGTACTTTGAAAAGGTTAATGTATCATAGTAGATTTCTTGTTATTGTGGAGAGGAGAAACATAGCTATGACAGCTCTCACAGATGATGCTATGATATATCATTTCATCTCGGATAATTTTTTGAACGTGGTAGTAGTATTTATTTTGCCAAAGATACATGAAATGTATACAGGGTGTCCGCAAAGTTGGGGTTTTCATAGTAAGCAATTTTGGACGTAATTAATGATTTGCATAAGATTCTTTCAAATTGATAGACGAGAATTTACTTATTCAGGCATAACTGACGTAATATCGGAAAGCAGCTTTTAGTAACTTTGTTTACAAGAGGTATGAACTTGAGAGACTCATGAAAAAGAATTCCCAATTTTTTGGCTGCTTGATTAACTCTGATAGTAGCTCCATCTAAATTAACATTAAAGTTGTTTTTAACATGATTTCTACAAGGCTTAGGTGAAAAAATAATCACTTGATTTCGTAGAATTTAGTTTTGAATCTTGCTAATATAGAAGTGGTTATAAATTTGAGAATCATCACCAAAAAATTGAACACTTCAATGTGTAACAAATATGTGCAAGTCAGAGATATACAGGGTGTCCGCAAAGTTGGGGTTTTCCTTTACACGACGTGTAGATCTTGAAAACATAAGCAACTTTTCTTAGTACCATATACACCAATGTCTTAAGGGAACCGAGATAAAGGGCTCTGCAACATCAAAAATATCTTAATACCGTCCTGTAGCCGCGACTCACGATATCTCCAACTGGTACCGGCTACTAGCTCAACCCGACGACAGAACTGGGTCGGGGGTCGGGGTCAGTGTGTCAGGTCAGTATGCAACCTTCAACCGATGGTTACGGTCACGCGTGTAGAGGTAATCGATTGCGTTTCAAAAAACAACAAGCACTAGAGACATGGCTAGAGAAGTGCAAGTATCAAAAATTAAAATGTGACAAACGCTGCGTGAAGAGAGGCTGTATCCGTTTCACCTCCAACGTGTACAAGCCCTTCAACCTGACGATTTTCCAGCAAGAGTGCGGTTTTGTGAGTGGTTGTTGCGTCAACATGACAATAATCCGGACTTTTTGAAGTGCATATTGGTGACAGACGAATCTACGTTCACGCGTAATGGGGTAAATAACTTTCGCAAAACACTCATGTTTGGTCAGTAGAAAATCCGCACGCTGTCCGTCGGGCACATTTTCAACAAACATTTTCGGTGAATGTTTGGGCTGGCATGGTGAACGGTAGGCTCATTGGACCATTTATTCTCCCAAATCGATTGGACGGGATGCAGTACCTAGACTGTTTACGTCTGCTCGGTAGCGCATCAGCTAATTTCATGTTCTGTTGGAGCGGTATGATTTCGGGCAGAGACGTACTTAGCCCTTCTCGTCAACTGGAGAGTGAGTACTTTTTCCTTTATTTTTTTTTTACTTGGTCGCCCTCGCTTCACCACACATTACCTTTGTTATTTCAAGGGTAGTTGTTTCTGAAAAGGAAAACCCCAACTTTGCGGACACCCTGTATAAACATATCAAAGGGTTCATAAAGAAAGTATAAATAACTAGTAATAGTTGATATAATGTTGACAGACAAAAAGTAAACACACGCACGTAATAAATAAAAGTCTAAAAATGTATATAGCACAACAGATAAATAATATATCACAAGTTTAAGCACATATTAATTAAATAAAAATAAAAAAAAACACGCGATAGTCGAAAAATTAGACGGCATTTATCTCGTCTATCATAAATTCTGCACAGGTGTAGAGACCTAGAACAGGTTTTTTAACACTACCTTGCTTGTAATTGACCTGATATGTAATGGTTGCTTATTATACATTTTTATGCAGTTGTATAACGGGTAACCTTTGAATTTGGAAGCCTTATGTGGTGGAATTCGTAGAAGGTCGCGATGCCCAGTGTTTCGATTGTGTTGAGCAAAATGACACTCAAACTCTTCCCAGTCAGGTTTTACAAACATGATATAGTGAAGTATGTAAACACAGGTTTACCGTTGACAAGCCGTTCTTAATGAAAATAGGCTTGCAGGTATCCATGGGGTTCAAATTGAACATAAGGCTGATAAGTCGCTTTTGTACAATAAAAGCTCTTGAGCTTTGAGTACTATGCCGCCAGCTAAGTGTGTTGAAGAAAATATGCGGGGGCATAATAGGCGCTGTTTAGGTTGCTACACACGTAATCGACTTGCTTATTCCATGTTAGAGATGAATCTTAGCAACAACTAAAATATTTTATCTCTTAAAGTAGACTAATTTGTGTGGCTAATAACGGAAAAAATTTATATTATCTTTGTGGAGATGCTGGAAAGAAACAATTTTTGAATTGTTCATGAAGCCTATTTCTGCAACACCAGGCATTCATCGCATTTACAACTTTTATAACTTTAGGTTGTAATGTTTCCATTGAATGAGCCTATATTATTACAGCTGTACCATCAGCAAATATTGATTCGCAGCTATTAAAAATGCTGTCAGGCAGTTCATTACTGTAACAATAAAACAGTATAGGCCCTAAAATTGATCCTTGGGGGCACCAAGTTTTACATTATAACTATTCGAGCTTCTTGGCTTTAATACATGGTGGATCATAAAAAAAATCGGGTGCTCACTCTCGGTATAAGTTGCGTCAACCTCTGATTTATCCGTACATTCGAAATAACCGAAAGGTTGTGAACCTTTCTCCAAATATATTCATAAATTAAGAACTGAAAAACTTTGGAAAATATTGGGATAATAGAATTTGGCATGCAGTTGGATATACAATTAGAATCATCTCTATTTTTGAAAATATTACTATTTTGCTTCCTAAAGACGTTGAAAATATCATGGTTGGCAATGCTAAGTTGAACATAAAGTCTATAGAAATAAGACAGTACAAAAAAAATTCGCAGTCACCTGATTATCATCAATTGAGTAATTGTTGTATTTCTTATTTCTAAAACTTCGTGAAATAATTGCTATCGGTAAAAGACAAAACTGTTTTGAATATACATGAATAAGTTTTTGGACATTAATAATTAAGATCATTTTTGTAAGATTTTGAAATCTGTGATCTGATCTTTGAATCAGTGCTGGTCGTCCAATTTTTTACAGTTCCTCAGATATCTATCTTTATATTTTATATTTCTTTTGATCTCCAACGAAATCAGCACGTCTGAAATTAAAAGAAAGTTTTGAGCTGTTACAGCGACTACCAGGCTTAACAAACGTTTGCATGGTTATGCTCAGTGGTGGATGATGGACATCGACAGCTTAAGTTTGACAAGCAATTGCGATATGGAGTTTCTAACATTATTAAATTTGATTATGATTTTAAGTAGCGTCCGCAGCACAGTAGCTTTCTTCACACACTTCCTGCATGCCAAATAGCGTGCATGTACAGTCTTGCAAATAGAAAATGTCACTTGATTCTGTCGATATTTTTTTCACTTCAGACTGAGATATGGTTGCGATAACTCTCGATTTTTTCCTAATGGGGGAATGCGATTATACTTTGTTGTGCGGTCTTAGAAATTTACAACTTTTTATAACTGTTTTCTGTGTTCATGAATCTCTAAATTTTGAGTATCTAAAATAAAAAATACAGCTGTATTCAAGGTTTTTTTATTCGATTCAAGATGGCAAACAATGTGACTATACAGAATCAGTGTTATGAAAACATTATTTGGTTAGAGCATTCCATGAGTAAAACAGGAAGTGACATTTTCAATATTCCAAGGCTGCCGGCTTACCTCGCACAAAACACGAACAACCTGTATAGAAAAAATCAAAGTAACCTGCCATTGGCTCTTTCTGTCCAGGTGGCCGTTGCGTGATCGTGCAAATGAAACCGGCCGTTGCCAAAGTGGTGAATCCTTTGGGCACGGTCGTGAACGTGCACACTGAACATGACAGCGACCAGGAAGCTGCCGCGACCGAAGAAATTGTCATCCACGAGAACTGCGACGAGACGCTGTTCAGACCTGTGGTCACTCCAATAACTACAGCATGTCGCGAGATGAACAGACGGTATGCTGACGAGATCATGACCAAGAGCTTGCAGCCACACACCGAAGTAGCGGTGAGTCTCTTGAA
Organism: Acanthoscelides obtectus; assembly: GCA_963669975.1. NCBI lineage: Eukaryota > Metazoa > Arthropoda > Insecta > Coleoptera > Chrysomelidae > Acanthoscelides > Acanthoscelides obtectus. Next base: position 49,640,588 of record CAVLJG010000008.1, read on the forward strand.
AAAAGAGAAGCCATTATCAAAAACTACAAAGACTAAGCGGAAAGAAGTTGTTAAGGAGAAAGAAAGTACTAGCAAACGGCCTGAGGAGAAGCCCAATACTAGTTGGAAGAGCCCAGAGGTGATGAAGCCATCACCTGAGATGCCAGAACCAGTACCTGTTGCGAAATTTATTCAGAAAAGCCCAGATGTAATGAGACCAAGGGTAGAACCACATATGCCAGAACCACCAATAGAATTTCCCAAAAGAGTAGAAATACCTTCTATTGACACTGAGGATTTCTTCTCATTGGAAACAAAAGCTGAAAAGTTTGAGGACGCGAAGGATTGTAGTGAGGAGAAAAATTGTTTGAACAAAGAAAAGAAAAAAACGAAAATCAAGAAGAGGCAAGAAGAAATGGTTACAGTAGTACCAGATCCGATAATTGATGATAAACCTATACTAAAACTACAGAGAAAGCCTAAAAGTAAACTGGGCGTGAAAATCATAAATATCAATAATGAAAACAACAAGAAAACTGAGGATGTGGTAGACGTGGTAGTTACAACTCCCCAAAGCAAACTTTGGGGCGGCATAACAAGTTATAAACCTACCACAACTACTGACACTAATGAAACAATTAGGAAAAAAACTCAGGAAGATGTCGTGGATATGGTTGTGGCAGCACCACAACGAATGTTATGGAGTTCCATTGCTGCCTCAAAGTCGGCAGACAATGAGACAAACATAAAAGAAAACACTGAGATAGCTCCTTCAAAGAAATCTTGGAATACTATAGCTGCTCCAAAATGTGAAACTGGAGGATCCCTGCTGGACAGTGATAATAAAGAAAATGATCTCGATTTGGACTTGCCCAAAATCGAGTTTGTGGACAAGTTCATGTATCTTCCTACCGAGTGCATTAAAGAAGACTTGATTGATATCAACACTCCCATGGAAGAAAAAGTCCAGGATTCTGAAATTTTAGTTATCTCTGAATGCGCTAACCTTATAAAAATATATAAGTCTTCAGATGATGAAAAAGTTGAAAGTAGTGGGTCTAATGAAACCCCAGAGAGTGATGACTCGTGGAAGGCATGCAAAGTTGTATCCACCGACGTGATTCCTTCTGAATTAGCTCCCACCATTTCTAGAGCGGCTAGGAGGAAAAAGCGAAAGAAATAAGTGGAAGAGGTCAATCTAGGTCATTATTTTGGAGTGAATGAGTTGAGGGAACTTTGATTGCTGCAATAAATAAGATATCTCTCCATCAGTTTAAGTGTCTAGATGATAATTTGTATGTATTACAAGGCAGATAATTCATCAGAGTCAAATATTGCAGTGATAGAGGTTATAATTCCCGAACCTTAACCGCTTAGTTTAGCATCTACAAAATTAAATTTGAAACAATATATTATATTAAAAAATGTAATTTTTATATACTTTCACTAACTTAGTCGTATTTCATTCGGCTTAGCTTTTACTTTATCAAACTAAAGTAACGTTAATTGCAAAATGCGATTTGTAATTATTTACAATTGGATGTATTCTATACAGGGTGAGTTTTTAGTGTGGGCTCGGTCGATAACTCCGTTATTACGCATTGTATATGAAAAAATTAAATACAAAAATTGTAGCCTCTCGGCTTGGAAAATATTTGTATTTCTACAGTGCGAGTCAAAATTACGTGGCGATTCAAACATTTTTTTTAATGGAAAGCTCTACGTTCATTGCAGATTTCAAACAAAGCAACTACATATAGCATGCCATATAGGGTTTTATTGTCAGGTTGTTGAGATATTGGACAAACTATCAAAAATAAACTCTCAACTTTGATAACTCGCACCTCCGCAACTGTCATAGCTAGAGAACTGGATTTTTCGTTAAAAAATTGTATACTCTCATCGTTCCTTTCACCCCTACTTATTTTTTCATTATTAGTTTTTTTTAGTTTAGTCAAGATAATCAAGAACGCAATGATTTTCCTTTCCATGAACTTTTTTCTGATATAAGGTTTATGGGGGTTTGTATGACTAGTTTTTGACTTTGCTAAAAACATAGGGACACCTTTTGACTTTTCGACTTTATTGCATAAGGCTAAGTACGAGTAGACTAATTTAAAAAGAAAATTTGCCAATCTTAACTGCCGTTACCATCTAAATGCTATTTTTTAGTTTGGAAGGAATTGTAATATTGACTTACAAAGAGGTTAGCTGTAACCCAAAAACCGGTCGTACAAAACCCCAAAAGCCTCATATCAATAGAAGCTTGTGAAACGTGAATCAAGGAATGTGAAAATGCACAGGATGTTCCATTTAAAGATTGTTCGATCACCCTGTATAAACTGAAAAAGTAGGTGCATAGGAACAAAACATGGTATCATATATTAAATTGCTTCATTTGAAAGCGTGTATGTAAATCTGTAATCAAATGTAAGCTTTCCATGTAAAAAAGTGCATGTTAGGGTCACCGCACAGTTATGAATCACCCTCTAGAGATAAAAATATTTTAAAAGCAAGTTGCATACGGTTGGCTATAATTTTTATAAATAACCTTTTTAGATACTATGCGCAATAACAGAGTTATCGACTGAGTCCTCACTAAAAACTCACTCTGTATATCGTTTTATGTTTAACTGCTTTTTGAACAAAAATAGTTTGCCTTAGAATTCAATTACTTGATGCCAATCTGTGTATTTTTTCTCTATCTTAATTTTATATCCAAACCAAAAATTGTTATTCTACATGTGTATGTTCAGTATTCATCAGATCTGCAACTATGTAATGTTTAGTTTTGGATCTGCAAAGTTCCCTACACAGGTTTTATTATTTTATTAATCTAGAGTAAACTTGTAAATATACAATAAAGGTCAGTTTCATGAGTTGTAAGAAAGGTGGTTGGAATTATAGATTGTAGGCTTAAAAAGACTTTAATGCTTTTTCTAATGACCCAATCCTGTCTCAACATAAAAAGGTGAGCAAACAATTAAAAAACATGTAATCAATCGTAAAAAAAGTAGAAACTCAGAAAATGAGACAGGTTCAAGTTTTAAATATTTGAGTTCTGTACTGGCCTGACAGATATATTCTTACATTTCTGTATGGTTCTTTTGTACAATTTAAAAATGGATTTTATCTATTTATCGATCGAATTGATTGAAATAAACTAATTTTCACATTTTATAAAAAATGATGTACTGGTGTTGGCATATACACATATTTTGAAGCAATCTTTGTTTTAGTTCTGTTGACTGAACCAGTTATTAATGTAGTTTATCTCCTATACTCACTATTTTTATAAAACTAAGAATTATTTCATAACTCTCACAGGTATTGCAGAATAGCATGCTATAAAATGTAACAGAGTACCAGGAACAAAACATATGGAATTTGACAACTGGTCAATTTAAAAAAAATCATATAATGACAGATTATCATGTGCTGAACTCACGTTCTAATGGGCCCAAAACTCAGAAATGGATATACAGGATGTTGAAGTTTGGTGCTGTAGCAGCTGTGGGTATTTATGCCTGCACCGTTTTACGAAAACTATCTCGTCTTCAATGTACTCAAAGAAATTAACGATATAATAAAAATCACCTGGACTCAAACAATATTTAGGGTGTCTAACGAAAATGGTAAGTGTTTTAATGGAACACCCGCTATTATATTAGATATTTGGACAGACCTTTCGAAAACAAGAAGATACACAGTAGGTTTGTGTGTCATTTGTTTAGATATTATTTTTGAAGGCTTTGATTTCAGCCATTCTGGGTAGGTTTTTACTGAATTTGGGAAGAGGATGAAAAAGAACGCCAATTTTATCACGGTGCTGCAAAATGCAAAACGTTGTTTATAAAATTTAAATGGAATATTCCGTATATTTTTACACCTTCAGATTTGCGTTTTTATAGGTATCTTCTGGTAATCATTTTAATACTTGTTTATTAAAACGGTTATCTGATTATACTTGAGAAAATACAGGGTGGCCGATATGTAACTGACTGGTTTGTATCTTAAATATTTATGAACTAAAATAAAATACGTCCATTTTTTTCAACTTAATCTTTTATTGAAAAATAATATCAGACAAACGTCCGCCTCTAGAAGCCTCGTAAACCTGAACCCTCGTGGTTACATTTTCCATCACTTTTTGGTAGGTTTCGGAAGGAATATTTTCAACCGCGTCTCTACAGTATTTGGTTTGTTGGCATAAACCCTATTTTTCCATAAAAAAGTCAGGAGCCGTTAAATCCGGTGACCTTGGTGGCCAGTTGACAACATCACCAAATCGAGAAATTAAACGTACCGGAAATATTGTTCGCAGAAGATTCATCGTTTCCATAGCCGTGTGACAAGTTGCTCCGTCCTGCTGGAACCACTTATAAAGTTTTGCACCATATCACGGTAGCGCTCGCCAGTGACAGTAAGAGCAGCGTCTTCAAAGAAGTAAGGTTCATCGACACCTCCATACCAAACACCGCACCAAACTGTGACTCGACGCGAATTTAGTGGTCGTTGATGGATGACACGAGGCCTCTCTAATACCCAGAAGGATGTCTGGTAGATGTCTCAGGGCGCTCCACTACACTTTCACGAACTTTCTCGATATTTTCTGGAGTATGAACAGTTCGAACACGGCCCGACCTTGGCTTTGTTCAAATTTCCTCACCAACTGACGAATGGTATTGACATTGGGCACATTATTCCGACCTAAACTTTATCGTAGCTTCCGAATCGTTGCAACAATCGACTCATTATTTAAGTAAAACGTTTTAACAATACGGACGCATTGTGTGATAGTTTAGCGCTACAGATGAATTGGACACGTGCTTTAAACAACTACTACGGCGCCACCTACTGAAATGCGTGTATCAAAAATGGTGAGCAGTTTAAATCAGTCAGTTATATATTGTCCACCCTGTATAGAGCGTTCTTTTATTAAACGACTTTCCCTTTTCGTTGGGACGCCTGTATATATTGTATGTATTTACGTGAATTTTATTATATCGTCAAGTCTACAAGACCAGTTAGTTTTAGTAAAATTTGCTTATCTATGTGGGCTAAGGCACCAAACTTTAACACCCTTTATCTCAAATAGAAAGCATTTCTGCTGGGCTTTAGGCCCATTGTAACGTGCGATCAGTGCAACATGATCTATTAATATAAGAATTTTCACTAAAAGTGACTGGTAGCCAATTTTCAAATTATTTGTGCATGGTACTTACTTGCTGCCCGCCACAGTCTTGTCTAAAATAACTACATGGATTTAATTCATATGTTTTCAAGTGACCAAAAAGCCGACAACTTGCGTAATAAGATTTTGAAAGAGCATAAATAACCATAGTAATAATTTAGGTAAGATATTTAGTTTTATTTGTGCACATTTATTTTTAAGTCCTGTATATAGTTTTTATTTAAGCTTCCGACCGAACCTCAAAACACGGTTGGCTTGTCAAAATGTTAGTACTTTCGACAATGCTATGTATATGCCTTTATGCGCCTGAATGGCGGCGAAATAATGTCGAATATAGTTGAATGCTGGTTGAAAAGCTAGTGAAGGTGAAAGTGAGTCAAATATAATTGAATGATTAATTTTACCTTGTGGAAGATATCTGTTAATGTCTGTGTAGTTTGTTTTTTGTTTTGCTGAAATGTACCTTTTATATATTCTTGTGAGTTTTTACGTAGTTTCAGAAAGTTAGATGGAAAAATGACACACTTCAAATATTTTTTTTTTTTGTAAATTTAGAGATTGATTCTGTCGTTTACAAAAAATCAAAGTTGAACTTTGAACACCATTAAGTGAGCCTTTCCTGTTTAACATCCAGCTTTCAAAAATATTCATATATATTCATATTCATTTTCAATAATATTTGAACTCAATGTATTTTTTCAGTATCTGAATCCATTAAGCTGTATATTTATATGAATATTATTGTGTGTTCTGCATCATGAGTATTTGCTGGCAAATACATTTCCAAATTTATGTCATGCATTGCTTATTGTAATTTTGAGTGTAATTTATTTGTGTTCTTGAATATTAAATCCATCTATATTGACATTGATATTTTTACATTGTGACTGAAGCTACATTATTAGAACCTAAAATGATGATGAGTGAAAATTTACATGGCAAGCTATGTATGTCAGAAGGTATGCTTTGAGTTTAGCTCAATTTTGTATTCTGGGTGCCTAATTTCTTATGATTTATATTGTAGCAAGTACCAACTAAGATAATTCAAAACTAAATTGAAATATATGAAACTAGTGACTTCAGCTGCTCTTTATACCTGGTGTTTCTAATTCGACACTTACTCATTGGGATCTCGGAAACGGTATGAAATACGGAGTCGATTAAATGGGAGTAAGGTGGCGCATTTACGTAATTCCAAAAAGTGTACTCCAAAAGCTTAGCAATCTAGATTATTTTCGGATGTAGTTGACAGAAACCGAATTTTCTCAAAACCGTTTAATATTTACCTGCCTTTATGTGAGATGAGATTTTAAAATAAAAATCACATTAATATCGCAATTTTTTCTCCTCTACCAGGTGCCATGATTAGAATTTCAAAATGACGTTATGTCTCTTGTCCCCAATTATCAACTTTATTTTTTCTTAGAGGCGCCATATGGCTTTTTTGTACAGGTGAATAGAGTTTTTAGTTATGATTCCAAAAATGCATAATATGTAATACACTGGTATTGCCAATCCTTAGTAAGAAAAAATGAAGTTGATGATTAAGGAAAGAAGACGAAGCGTCATATTGAACTTCTAATCATTCCATCTTGTAAACGAGAAAAAGTGGCAATGCTAATGTAATATTTTATTTTGAAACCCCATCTGAAATAAAGCCAGCAAAAAATTGAGACGATTATGGGAAAATTCGTTTTTTGTTTGTTTTGTAACGAGCTTAATCTCGTTGTTCGGCTGACTGAGGCAACGTAGATCTCTTGAAAATGCTAATTCCCGTTGGGCGGCAGCCTTCTTTTTAAAGTGCGGAGACAGCAGTTTTTTCTTCACGAACTTCTGTGAAGAGGACCTACTTATGTTCTCTCAATTTTTACTTCTCAGAGGTGCTTCTTAAATGAAACGAGGATGAAGTTTCCACGGCAACTTATTGAACCAAACTTTTAGTCTTCGTACAATGTACAGATCTTGTTACGACTAGATTTGTTAACTATTGTCTTAGCGGTTGTATGCGGAAGGTATGGTTGGTTAACAGGTAGCCCCAGATTTGTGCCAGAGCTATTACTAAAACCGAGCAACACGTTAGCAAGCAGCAGTGAGAGATTAGGCAGTGAGTAGGTAGCGTGCGACAAAAATGATAGTAACGTGAATCGCAAAAGCGGTGCGATTTGGCCCACGACGTCAGTGATTTCTGCAGTGCGGTGCAGACGGAGTTATGTGATCAGGCGTACGCTAATGTGAAGAGCAAAATAGAGAATCACCCCTAAAACAATGCAGTATCTTTACACAGCTAGAGTAAATTTGTAGTATTCCAGCATTGCCCCCGATCGTCGTTCTCCGAACAGGTGATTGTATCTAAAGCCTTGTCAAGAGTACGGTACGGTTTTGCACTCTACAGAGATGAACTACATGCTTTAAACGGTACTTTCCCAATGGATAGATGCAGGGTGTTATTAACGATTCGGTGAAATGGAGTAACGGCCCTTCGTTTACTCACCAGAAAACGCACCGGTTGGAATTGTAAAAAAAATAATAGTTGAAAACAACGAACAGAATTTTGGATAACTAAAATGATTCCCTAGGATCAAAACTCGGATATTCTATTACATTCGGTTACTTAGGTTATTTAGCTAAGTGCGAAAAGTCACAATTTTTGAAACACAACTTGTAAAATAAAATGCGGTACCTGATCACACGTCATTCCAAGTTTCTCTTACCTCGGTGTCTATTTTAGCTTCTGCTTGTGCAACGGGGTACTGTCCACTGGGACGGCCGATACCAGAGTGAGTTTTTTGAGCTATTATAGTCCATATTTACACTCGGGGTACTGACGTCACCCAGCCATTCGATTAAGCGCGTACTGTTTTAAGAAATTTTATGTTTTCGAGAACTTTCTAGTAACAATGAATGTTTTCGTATCGAAAACCCCCTCAATTTTTGTTTTCCTAGATCCTAAATTTTCAGGCGAAATTTTGAATACATTCTAGATGCTATGTATAGGATATTATGAACCACAGGGTTGTTCTACCCTCTAGTAGCACTCACATTCTAGATGCTATGTATAGAATATTACAACCTTGCCACAGGGTTGTTCTACCCTCCAGTACTACTCACACACCTAAAAATTTGCATGTCATTCTTCTGTGCAACCTTTGCTACTCTGTCTGGCACATCGCAATCAAGGAAAACATTCCCATTGCCAGAAATAAAGAAACTGCTTGTAATCGGTGGCTGTGAATCTCGAAAAGGACTCGGCTACTGAGGTCGTAAAATCTTCGAGCTACCTGAAACAGCGTTTCCCCCAACTGGGGTAAAACATCCAACAGTTCATTCATGTCCACAGTTCCTAAGTTTTGGTAAAAGCAATTTTAAGTCTTCAGTTCTCGGTCAGTTTTCCTAATCTCCACCGCTGTCCTGGGTGTCGGATTCTATGATTACCGGTATCGCACCTCCTTTGGTTAAAATCCACGAGGGGCCACACGTCCAGGGCTTCAACTTACACAGACCCCAGAATCCAACACACTAAGATGGAATGTGTTTCCGAATTACCAGCAATCCACGTCTCTTCACTGAATGCCGGTTACTATGACTCTTTTGGGGCCACGTGTCTAGAGGTTTAACAGCATCGGATTAAGAGACCAACACAATAAGACGGAACGTGACACAATTGACTAGGTTTTCGGTTGGTGCACTGGGAGTCTTTTGGACGCCGCAGCTCCTTCGGTTATAATCCACGAAGGGCCACGCGCTCAGAGGTTTAGCTATATAAAATACAAAAGACCAACACACAAGGATGGAATTGAGAATCACTAGTTTTTTTTTCTTTTTCTTATATTCCGACTACCACGAAGGCCTAAGCCGTAAACACCCATGGGATACAGGCGAAAGGGAGAACGCCACACATTCTGTCCCCGCCTACGAGATCCGCCGGGTGGTACCTCTGCGTTCGACAGTCACAGACAGTCTACCACCTATGGACAATCACAACATCCATAGCCAAGAGAAACATTTCTCTTGGGATGGGATTCGAACCCGCTCAGCGCACGGCACGACCGAAGAGTCTAGTACTGCGGCCACCGCTACTGCCTAGTTGTTACCATATGTAAGATCTAAATATTGGTCGATTTAATGAATCGAATTTATTATCTGAAATAGAGGCTCCAGATGTGTCTACAGAGAATCAATAATAATTAAGATTGCGGTGTCTAACGGTTCCTTACACCAATGAGAGTGTACGCTAATTCGAAGCGATTTGGCCCTCAACGACAGTGATTTCTGCGATGCGGTGCAGACGGAGTATGTTATGTGACCAGGCGTTCCCTAATTTCCGGCACAAACAAAACGGTTCGGTTGCCCTAGCCCTGATTATGGCTAAACACTCCCAGCTCGTTATGTATCAGTAAGCTTGGTCTATAGGTCTGTTGTTATTATCTGAAAGTAGAGGCACCAGACGGGTCTAAAATGTACGCTAATGCGAAGAGCAAAATAGTGGATTATCCCTAAAATAATGCAGTATTTTTACACAGCTAGAGTTAATTTGTACTATTCCAGCATTACCCCCGATCCGAAAAGGTGATTGAACCCAGAGCCCTGTCAACGGTACGGTGCGATTTTGCGGTACAGAATGATGAATTTATAGCCCGACGAACAAAGTTTTAGATAACTTAAATGGTTCCCTAGATATCACAATATCTAAACTCAAATATTCTAACACTTTTGGATACATAGGTTATTTGGTCAAGTCCGAAAATAACTTCTTCTCGGCAGTATTTGTCGAACAAAATCTATCACAATTTTTGAATCACAAGAGCTCCTCTTACCATGGTTTCGGAATCTGCGCCATTTTATACTACAATGTGTAGGTTGGCTCTTGTTGTGGACTTCCTCTCCATCTTTCTTTCCTCAGGTTACACCCGTATCCGGATGTATGGGCATGTGTAGTTGCATATGTGCATTCATTTCGGGCCTGATGAAGCCAACCAGCAGAAATACGTATCGCTCGGGTTACCTATCCTATTTTCTGCTCGAATCCACTTTTTGCGGATTTTGTCCATTATTTTCCTATTTTTGTTATATACCTTTCTCCGCATGATAATTTTCTCTTTGTAGATCCTTTGGGCTTGAAATACCACAGCAAGTGGCTATAACCGGCCGTGTGGTTGTGGTTATTTGTCGCCTTGAAAATTCGAGGTCTTCTAGCCATTTTATACTACAATGTGTAGGTTGGCTCTTGTTGTGGACTTCGTGTGACTTTTTTCCTCTCCATCTTTGTTTCCTCAGGTTACACCCGTATCCGGATGTATGGGCATGTGTCTCTACTTTTGTAGTTGCATATGTGCATTCGTTTCGGGCCTGATGAAGCCAACCAGCAGAAATACGTATCGCTCGGGTTACCTATCCTATTTTCTGCTCGAATCCACTTTTTGCAGATTTTGTCCATTATTTTCCTATTTTTGTTATATACCTTTCTCCGCATGATAATTTTCTCTTTGTATACATATATATATATATATATATATATATATATATACCGTTTTCTCAGTTATCCAAATGCTCAAATTTGCCTCCATTCAATCATCTTCGCTCATCTTACCATTACCGAGATCCCAATGGTGAGGGTCGAATTGAAACACCGGGTATGAACTTAGTAAAACTACGTAGCCTCAGTATTAATATAAATATCATCTGATCGTTCAAGTCCTGAAGTCGTCCATTTTATACATTTTCAGCAACATACTGACTTAGTTTTTGAATTCTCTTTGCTGAAGTACGGCACCCTTATTGTTTTTCTTGTTATTACTTGACATGCTTCATGCATAAGACTGTATTCTATCTAGACTATAGATTCACTTTGTATCAAGACAATTGGGCATATTTAGGAATGAAGCTCTCTGAAATTGCTGTGCTAGTTTCCGCACATTTTTGTTTGTTTTATTGTTAATTCAGGCAATCTAGCGAAAATCAAATGAAATTCCGTGGAAGATTGTAAGTTGACACAATATTTGGTAAAAATGTGTAAAAAGGGTTACTGTTCAAGAATATGGGTCGAGCCAGAAAAAAAAATGTTCTACCACTACTACTATTTACGTTGATCACTTTCAAAGCGATACAATAACTTGATGAAAAAGATATAACATGATTTTTAACACAATTTTTCACAAATATAAAAATTGAAGGGGATTATTTTTTTGTGGTACTACCCATATTGTCGTAAAGTTACTCTTTTAATACCACATTTTCAGAAAATAATCTGTCCACTTAAAATTTCCCCCAACGATTTTACTATATTTCTTAGTCTATGTTCCCATTTTAACTAAAGAATTCAATCTGAAAAATGGTAAATACTAGCAATATGAAATATATCATTGTAGTGATATCTCATCAAGGTAAATAATGAACGTTTTATATTACAAAATTTGTCTTCACATACTTTCACTCTAGATACCTGTAGTGTCAAATCAAATAATTTGCAATACATATTATTTATGCTCATAAGTTCAATGCGTAAAATATGTACCCATGGATGTTTTCTAGAATTGTGTTTATACCTGTGTAATCATGGACTTTTTGACAAAGGTTTACACACATAAATGTAGACAACGTTCCAATATTTATACATAATTAGAACAATTGATAACAATAAAAAGTCTCTGAAAACTGAGTTTTGATTTACTTGTATATAATGCGCACTATTTTTAATGGTTTACTATTTTGCAATTGATTTAAAGCAGTGAAGAAAACTATTCGTACGACTTTGGGCATCCGGTGACACGATTTCTTTGTTCGTAATCTTGTTTGAGCCTAGGAGATCAATAATATTCTGATTCGACAGCTATCAAAGTATTGAATACCTGTAAACCCAAAACGGTGCTCCAGGGCAGGATGGTTGATCCTGAACCAGCTTTAGATGTGTCCGTGCAATGATTAGCCTATCTGGACAGCTCAAGCCACCGTATGCAAAGTAAATTATTGAAATGTATGACTTATAACTAATGTATCAATCTCTAGATAGAAGTCACCCTACATTATGTGCATGCTGCTGGGTACAAAAGTGCTTGGCCCACATTTTCTGTCATTGCGAGTGTTTTAGGTATCATAGACTTGTGATACTTTGATCCAATGCCTTATAACTCATTAGATCCCTGAGATGATAATGAGAGGAACCTAATGTCAAACATAACTTTGTTGCATACGGGGGATTCCAAAATCGGCACCCACCATTGGGTTCTCTGAAACGGTAAGAGATACAAGCTCAGGCTAAAAGAGGGTAAATTGAAGCATTTATGTTTTTTGCTTTATTCTGGTTAAATACTGTTACAACCATTTAGTCGCAAGTATGTAGGTTGCATTGTGATATTGTACATAACATGATACGGATTGATATTATTAAACTGCTTAGGACAGTAGTCTTCCTATAATTGGTCTTAACTCATCGAATGAAGTCACTTTTCATATTGTTAGAGTCTAGTAATAAACAAACAGTATAATTTCTGGAATCTGATTGAAATATCTGACAGTATATTAGCCATATCTAAACCGATACACACGTCGTTCAGATAAATAAACCTACATCTAAGGTCTCATGTACGGAGGTTCGTTATTTATAGTCGATAAATGGACATATACAAAAACATAACCCAAACTTTAATTGGCAACGTAATAGAATAAACGTGTGATAAGCTGCCATGTTCAAGTTCAACTGTGAAAATATTAGTTTTTCAAACAACTTAAGTTCAGGAATGTATGACATATATTTTTGGAATCATGATTGAAATCTCTGTTCACCTCTGTAAATGTCCAATATGCACTCTATGAGGAAAAATAAAGCTGACAATTGAAGACAATTATGCCGTCTTGTAGAGGAGAAAAAGTGACAATGTTAGTTTGCCATTTATTATGAAATTCCGCTTCAAATAAGGTCAGGAAGAAATAAAAGCGGTTTTGGGAAAATTCTCGGAAGTACCCTGAATCTCAAAACCTAATCACTTAAATGCGCAACTTTACCACCATTTTAACCGACCACATACCTCTTACACTTACCGAGATTCCAGTGGCGATGGCCCAATTTGTAAGGCGCAACAGGGCTCGCCGGCGCCTCTCGATCGTCGAAAGCCCTCATTTTTTTAGGAATTGGCATCAGACGCAAGTCTTTTTGCCATAATGATCTATGAATCTAAAATTATATTCTGCGTCCAGTCTCTGCAAAAATCTAATAATGCACGGTAGACCTCTCTATTTTCAGATGCTATTAATGTATTAATATTCAGTGGAAGTTGATGGCCCGTCTAGATTACGAGTGATATAAGCTTATCTGTAGCAGTCTTATATGTACTGCATGACAGAAACAGATGATTAAGTGCGACCCCTCACAGAGGGGTGGCTCTTAATCTTATTTTGTGAAGGTGTGCTGGGAAATTTCCATGGTTGACTTTAAATCTGGATAAAGTAGCAGAGTACTTTTTTTGATGTTAAAATTGAGAATGTGCGGTATACAGTATACGTCAGGGAAGAGTTTTATGTAGCAAATAGTAGTAGCTATTACTTCGTTGTTGAAATTACATTTGTCTGTGTTTTTTCTCTAGCTCCTGAAACAATGGCTGTTTTTGCTTCCATGTCGGCATTTTCATTTTATTGTATGCCCACACGCCCTTTTACCCAAATAAAGATAAAATGAGTACCTACTAAAAATTGCTCCCGAATGAGAATAAGAATTTTTCAAATGACGTGCTCTTTGTAGTAAGTTTTGTTAGAACATATTATAGTATCTAAAAAGGATTATGAATCTGTAAAGACTGCAACATTTCTTAAATTATTGTTAATTAATACAAATCTCTTTCGATAGCTACTGCATCCGCGGCATAAATGCTACATGCATCAGGAGGCCGAAATTGTTCAATTACATTATAGATTTACAAATGCGCTACCTACGCCTTCTAATTTTTTTGAAATATCGCAATAGACTGATGTTTCAATGTTTAATCTATCCAATATTGAGGAAACCACTCTTCCTCATTCATTCACAAATAGAAAATTTCGGTATCAGAATGCTTTCAAAAAATAAAATACTGCATCCTAACTGATCGAGCAATTAATGATTTAGGAGTAACCTCTTAAGAATGTGGTGGAACATTATTCTATGTACATTTTAGGAGGAGGCGAACGGTCAGTCTGCACGTGTCGAGATTATCGTCCTCGAGATTTAGGAAATCTCAGTCCAACGAGCAGCTGTGGCTCTATAAGTAGAGCCTCTCCGGTTCTCTCCTATGGTGAACCTTTCGCACATTTCCCAGAGGATTCCAATGGTTCTTTTGTAGATTAGAGATTACCACAGACTTTGTCTTGAAATCTGGAGAGGTATGTAATCAAGTGGAGGTCGTCTCTTGCAAGTTTTTTTATTGTCATGGTTTATGGAAATATATGTTTATAGTGATTTAATAATAATAGCTGTGCTCAGCGCTATTTTGGATGCGTCCAACCACAATCGGTCGCTTATAATCCATATAAAAGCAGTATTCGAACATTCAAAAAAAATACTTCAATGGTTGAAGCAAATATGGCGGTAAAATTTACTTCCAGCTATAGTGCCTTAAATAGTCTGATTTTTATTTAGCGTTACCCTTTCTTGATACAAAAAAGTGCCAAGTAAATAATAGATATGCTTATGTAAAGATATAATCAAAAACCTCAAAGGCTATGTGATCAAATAATGTTCAGTCATGACAGTCTAAAAGACCATACATAGGTAGACCCTTCCAAGTTTTTGTCAAATTCCTCGTATAAAATATCATGAAATAACTACTTTTTCTATTACATACTTAGACCATACTTGGACGAAAGCTTCTATTACTTTCACCTCATCTTTCGCATGAGAATTGAAGACACTTTATAAGTCTGTCTATTTCATTTATTTCAGAGTTCTGGAATGTTTTGATCACCTTACCTTCGAAAAAGTCTAAATTTAACGTCAGTTAAAATATTGATACTTGTTACCATAAATGTTGAGTTATGTATGTTTCCATAGACCACGAAAATGTAAAAATATAAGTATAGTATTGTTCATGTTTATAAGAAACGGTAAAGATTGTGATAAATGTTGAAATGGTTGAGAGTTGATATCCCTCTAATTATCTACAAAAAAAAAATATTTTTCCACGCGTTATGTCGGACAAATCAAAAATATTTTTGCTACCTTTGTTTTTTGATAGACGAGGTAAGGTCGGTAAGGTCAGTTTCAATGCTGAAAAGAAACCTTATTTAAAAAATATAATTAGCAAGTTTTTGCATCGTCACCGTAATGATTTCCTTGTTCAGTTTTCATAGCTTTTTGTTTTATTTGCTAAAATATGTTATATATTATCTTTACATTGATTCTGTAGCAAATATTTTCACCTTGCACCTTCTTGGAGCATTTTTTATTTTGAATGGTGGTCATTTTTTGTTTCTTATGTGTAAATGTAGTCCTTTCAAAGTTGAGTGGTTTTGTCCATTGAATCGCTTATAAGTCGACAACGTTAAAATTTTTCTAAACGTAACGTCCCATATCTTATTGCACATTCGTATAAACCTTGCAAGAAAAGATTTGTGTAACGTTTCGATGACTGGATGTTGGGTTATAAGTGAATCAATGTACAAAAACGCTTAACTTTAACAGTCTGCTAGTCCGCCATTCGTCAATTTCATAAGCGAATTTCGGTTTGCTAACTTGATCCAGGGCTTAATGAAAATCACTGTATAACAGGCTGGAAATATTAGGTTTGTGTTTTTCAGTATATCTAAATGCGTTTGAAACATCGTCAAATAATTTTCAATTCATATTCAAATTACATCTCCAACGCACTTTAAAAAAATATTTAGGAAAGCAACATAGAATTTGATTTTGCAATGAAGTGGAACGAAAGTAATGTATGATATCGTAATCTGTTAATAAACAGTGCCTAATAAGTTTAGACTTGACAGAACTATGAAGTATGGTCTACTAATACACTTTATTTGCTGTGATAGAAAATGTTTAACGCTTATTTGATTTATTGAAAAAATACTATTACTGCCTCATCCGCACATATTCAAATAAATAATATATCAAGTAGGCAGTTTTCGGTTATTGCAATACGTCATATGTTAATGCATTCCATTCAATAGCCTAAGAAACAGTTATTGGTGAACTTTTGCTTAATGCATTTTATATCATCGTTTTAAAATCTGAATTGGCATATGGTCTCCAACTTATTGCGGTATCATTTATTCCACTGCTTTTTTCTGCTTGTTCTTAGTTCTATTTTTTATATGCATAATCATTTTTGGATATTGCGAATATTCTTATGTAACTGATTCATTTTTTAACGTAAATTAATTTTAGTTCTGATTATATGGGTCTTCCAAAATCCATAAAATATCTGCATCGCCTAGGACGTTGTTAAAAAATGTGTGTCTATTATCTGTTTGATAGGTGTTTATAGATATTAGTGTCATAATATTCCCCATTCGTAGTACTGCATCTCTTCAGACAACATTGACACTTTTCTTGGGAAAAGTAAAGACTGTGGTTTACTGATTTAATGTTATTTTTAGAATTAGATTCACTATTGTCATCTGATTGGCCGACTTAAGGTTCTATAACCTAACACCGAAAACTAAAATGGTTTAGAATGTCTGCTCTGTAGGCTGTTTCCTTTTGTCAGAGGACTCTTTGAGAATCATAATTATAATGTTTTTTCAGATGTTCCATCAAATATGCAAAATTACGTTACTACAACTGATGTAGTTCGACTAAGTTTTTATATAAAGAGTACTATTAAAAGTGTTGCAGCATTGTCACCAGATTCAAAAACATCATGGTTTTGAAATAGAAATTCATAAATAACCAATTAAATCTAGAAGAACAGAATGATGTCTTAAGGGACGATATGTGAACATTTGTACTTATGTATTATAATACAAAACGCGGATATTCGGATACACATATGCATGCTTGTTGTAAAATAAAAAAAAATCCTAACATCTCATGCTGGCATGTATTTGCATACATTAATTTGCATTTCAAAATATATCATTTGTTCCAATATTTTATGTTCTATGTTCTATGTGTAAAACAATGATTGGGAACTAAGGCAGAACATGATCGGTTAAAACCGTAAGATGCAGATAAATGAAAAATATTGTGATGAAAAATGATCCACATTTTAGTTGTTTAAATGGGCTTGAATATCATATAGCCTCATATAGTAAATAATTATGATTAATCCAAAATGAGCTACTTCCATTAGTTGGTTTAATGTTAATTTAATTTTTCGAGAATGGGCTCTTCTTAGTTGTAGCTCAAAAAACTGTCTGAAATAACCACTTGACCAATGTTTGTATTTGTAATAAACTGTTTGATGTATTTTATATATTTTCTACTTTTACAGCAAATTCTGTTTATGTTTTTCCCTGAATAATCGTAAAGATACATATCTTGTTCTTTCCAGTGTATTTTTACTAGTCAGGAACTTATTTTTCAAAATGTGATACGATTTTTCAGTATGTGTAATGTATATAATTTCACTTTTTCTACCATAAACAACAAATATTGTACTGAAATTGTTGCAATAGTTTCGAAATAAAATATTGAGTATGACTGTCTTCTATCTATTACCCAACCCTGATAGTGGATGATTTAAGCTGAAGATAAGTCAATGCAAGACATTTCCAGGTGCGGACACAACGGTAAAGAGCAGAGTTACCGCGACTGATGAAAATGAAGCTACTATATGCATTTCTGTAATGTAATATATTTAGATTTGAGCAGTTTTCAATCGAGGTCCAGTTATGGGCTTAATATGCCATCAATAAAGGTTTGCTGATATTTTACTTCTCACGCCTGCTGGCGGAAGAAGTATTGTAATGCGAAAAATTTCGAAAATGAGATGTTTTTCGGATATTATATGACATGTAACATATGTCGCGAAAAACCGTGCCAGTCATGTCCGTCGGTCAGTCTGTGGGTCTCTAATATGTCAGCTAATCCTTGACTCGCTATAAATTGGACAGTACCGAACTTGATGAAATTATCACTCGAGGTAACTATTATGCCAAGGACGAAAAAGCTTTATAATTTTTGAAAATCGACGGTCCAGCGGAGGCGGCGTGAAGGTCGAGAAACAAAGAAAAATCGCTCAAACTTTTTTGACGTTTGAGAGGTTCCTGATCATTTTCAGAAACAATTTCTAGGTGCTTAAAAATGGAAGGTTGTAGTTATAGAGGGTGGGAAAGCGTATATCACATCTATTAGACATTTCACACATACATTTTTCCGTACATTTACGCAAGGAGGCGTTGATCACTGCACTGACGATATGCTGGCCTGGCCAGCGTTGTCGGATGGGTCAGAAGGAAGTCCCCCAAAACAAGCACAAAAATCCCCCAGAATCACAGCTTTTTCAATAAAATCGCCTAAATCACACTACTTAATGGGTAGGGGTGACTTATAACTTCATACAAACAGAAGTTATTTGTGAAACTTGTAAGTTGTCCCCTAGCTGATTAGCTCTTAGGGTCTTACGCAGGAGAATTACACGATTCATCAAAAGATAATTATCAGTTTATAATTTGCTTTTTCATAAGTATTCCTGTGATCGTGGCATTATAGTATTAGTTATGTTTTTTGTGTAGTGGTTGCTCATGAACTCAAAACGATAAGCGCATTCGCCATTTGAGGATTAACGAATCATCATCTAGTTCTTTCTCCGGAAACGTGTGAGACAAGAATAGCTGAATTAACCGGCCGGTTCACATCTTAACTATTTCGTTTTTTTAAAACCGACATAATGTCACTTTTCAAGTTACGTAATACCCCTGCCGTTCACATCTTACTATTCCTTATTTTTTCTGTGTTTTGACTATGGATACAGCTCTATACCATGAGTAAAGAAAAAGCCACAGAAAGATATAATTGTTATTCAGGAGTGTCCAGTTTTGTGTGGTTAAAAATAGAATAAATCACCCCAAAAATACCCAAAGGTATGTTTTGGATCCTGTTACTAAAATTACTCAAACTGGATGTGTTGCAAATAAAAAACGTGATCATCGGAGAGTTTTGGACGAATCCGCTCAAGTTTTGGATCATTTTAGGATAAATCCTAATACTTCATTACGCAAAATTGTTGCTGCGAATGGTATTTCATTAGGCTCTGTACACACAGTTTCTAAACTCCATAAATTTCATCCATTCAAAATGAAAATATTGCAAGAGTTAAATGCAGCGATTAATGATAATACCATTCATGTAAAGAATATCTGATCCGGTGATGAATACACATTTTATCTCAATGGATTTGTCAATAAGCATAACTGCAGGTATTGGAGCAATGAAAATCCTCATCCTTTTGTAGAAGGGCCTACCTACCCAGTACCCCCAAAAAATTAAGCAGGCATTTTAGGAAACAAAGTGATTGGGCTATTGTTTATTAATGGAAATTTGAATGGAGACATTTATTTGGAAATGTTGGAAAATACCATTAATCCGCTTATCAATTAAAACATTGAAAATCAAATCAAAGAGGATGGAAAGCCTATACTTGATGAGGCCGGTTCGGCAATGGCTAGACGACGGGTTTCCAGATAAATGGATATGTCGAAGAGGACCTATGGAATGGTTTGCTAGATCTCCTGATTTGACGCCATTAGACTTTTTTCTATGAGGCGATTCAAAATCTATTGTGTTTACTCCCCAACCTGAAGTTTGGATGAACGCATCATCGAAAGCTGCCATGATATCCCACATGTTTTTGAAAATGTCCGTCTGGAATTTGAACATGGTCTATGTCAATGTTTGGCCAATAACGGGCAATATTTTGAACACTTATTGAAACAAAAATTGATATTTTCGTGATTTTGTTTTCTAAGTGAACAAATTATATAAATAAGGATTTTTCTAATTTTCTTGAAAACGAATCGACCGATTTCGAAAAATTAAACGTCAATATAAAGGACTTCGAAAGACCTTTTAAACAAGCTATTACTCGATATCCCTTGTCATTTAAAATGTTCAAGGTGATGACCCTGGGAGAAGTAGTTTTTGATTAAAAAGTTGCCCCCCTTGACAAATTTTTTGATGTGCCTCGGCGTTTTTTTCTTTTAATCAATGGTTTCGATAAATCCGTGGTGTGAGGTTACTTGCTCAGGAGAAGCTGTAATCCACCTTCAAGGTCTGGGAGCAAGTAAAGCATTGGGTTATTGGTTTTGGCCCTGAAGGAGACTCATGAGAATATTTTAAAAGGGATAGTTAAAAAAATATTTTAGGTGGTCTAACTTCTGGGTTAGTTCCGTTATTTATTGAATATGGTCATTACTTTAACAGTGGCGGCGGACCTACGGTGGACAAACGGAATAAGTAAAAGTCGTCCCATACTCCTGCTCTTTTTGGAATCTTTTTGAGTGGTAGAAAAGTGGGGGTGCTGGGAGGGTATATCTCAATGGTTTGGCGTTAGTATGTTTATTCGCTTCTACCCCGGTAATTGTACCTATGTAACTATTAATCATATTTCACACATGGATTTCCCCGCACATTTGCCCTCAAAATAGAATCATAGACATCTTTCAAGTTTAGTACACCGCAACTGTGATCAGAACGCAATTTTGTCAAATGGGGACTAGTGACTAATTTTACGACATTTTTGAATGATTTGATGCATTTAATTCCTCTGTTACACATGTTCGTAATTACTTTTTTTAGAGCAATAACGTGTGCCGAAAATAATCTAAGTGATGACAGTGTTGCGTGGGAAGTGCAGTCAGCCTACTCAACAGTATTTTTTAGTGAGAGTATAGAAATAATCATCAACAAAAAAGAATTAAAAACTGGTATTAGTTACACAAAATTTTATTCAAAACTAAAATATACAAAAATACATATGCAGTAGGTATATATGCACTATTAATATGAGTTTCCATAGTTATTGAAAGAGATTCATATAGCCAACTTTGCCTAATACTGGAGTTGTATAAAAAATGTCGAGAAAATGTCAAGTAGAAAAATGAGGAATGTTTGATTAAGTAAAAGCAGTAGAAGAATCTTACAACAATCAAAGCGTCGTTTCGCCTAAATAAATATATTTTGGCATCTTTTCGAACATGCAAGTATGCACATTTTTTCTTTGTATACAATAAATAACTCTTAGCAGCAGTTAGTATAAAAAAGTATATTATATCATGGCACTGCACTATTTAATAGTTATAAAAAAAATTATACATTAGATACGTGAAAAACAGCTCTTCTCATAAAACTGTTCTTAGACAGTTACTTGTGTAACTATATATAATTTGTAATATAGTTTTATCAACTTCAAGAAGCTTTTCAAAAGTGACTCTTTGCCATTTTTACGCAACAGATTTAAGTTCATCATCAGACCTAAGCATCATCTAAAATTCATCATGCCTGGTAAGGGCTTCACCAAAATCAGTTGCTTTTGATCCGACAAAGAGGTCATACTTGCTCAGTACTTCCTCTTTGGTCAGTTGTTCATCTGCATCCGAGTCTGCCTCGTAGATCAAATGTCTCGCCTCAGCCTCTGCATGGTCAAAATCGTCTGGAAGAATCCAGTTCTTCACCTGAGAAGATTAAATTACTCTAAGGATTTTTACTACAGAAGCTACTGGTATTTTTACAACATGGAAAAACAAAGAAGATAATTAGGGTACGGTTATGCATTGCATAATATGAACGTTTAGTTTGCTCCAATCTGTAGCTTTGCTGTGACCGTCACAGGTCGCGTAACATTTATTTTATGATGAATCCAGGGTGTTGCTTTATTTTTCAGGTTTTCACAGCTATATCAAATTGAGAGGCTTATACTGCCGTACTTAGCTAAAATAAAAGGCAGTAAAATGTAGAAGTCTGAGAAAATTGAGTTCAAAATTCTGGATTTTTTCGAACTAAATAAATAGTATTATTATTTCAGAACATAAGTAAATGATTATTGCAAAGTTACATGGCATTATAGAGAGTCATTTTTAAAAGTGATTTCAAATCATAATTGTTGTTGGGTCCTAAAATAAATGACAGTCCGTATTTAATTGTTGTAAAAGCAAAAAGTAGTAACTTGTGATTTACTGCTTTTATACTCCGCAAAAATAAGTTTACTACCTTTTTTCGTAGTTCTCATAACATACATATTTATAGTATCTTTTCAAAGGAGAAACGCAGTAATGCAGAGTTTTATTTTCATATAATTTATTCGTATTATACCATGCAAAAACAAATTTCGGGACTTTTTTCGTAGTTTTTCATAATCAATATTATTTTTTCAATGGAAAAACGCAATAGTGCAGAATTTTATTTTATTGAAACAGTACAAAACTTAATATTTTTCATCATTTAATAATTATATAATTCATTTAATAATTACAGTCAACAAAATTAATTACATAGTTACTTATGTTAAGTTAAACGAAGAATATTTTCCAAATTATTTTTTTTCTAGCAAAAGTAATTATTTGTAATAATACATTCTTATTCACAAATAATAGAATTATTGCATAAAAAATAAATAAGTAAACATCATAATGATATATGTATGTATTTTGTTATTAAATCATAAAGATACTTATTGGCATCAAAATTTAAAAGAGGCAGTAAATGAACTTTCGTGCCTTTTACCTAAGTACGGCACTACAGTATTCTCAATGTTAATTCTAGTAATCTCTTGATCTTTTGTAATATATATTTTAAAACTTTGTAATTGTTAACACATAAAACAAAATTGCATCAACTATTTTTTTTCTGCATACCTCTGTTCTTCTATACAACTATTTATACTTCCAAACAAACATAATTCTTTGCTACTAATTTTATAACTTATCACTTACTTTATTCTAATTTGATAATGTATATTTTTCTTTTATGGATTATGGCCCCACCATAGCGATTCGCTGAGTGGTACCTCCACGCTGAAAGATCAAAGACCTACCATCTACGGAGAATTACATCCATAGCCACGAGAATTTCTTGTAACGGGATTCGTACCCGCGCAGCTCACGGCGTATGACTAGTAGACCCAAAGCGTTTACCACTACGCGACCGCACTGCCTGTAAAACTGTTGTATGATTTACCTCTTTATCATCCATGAAGCCATCACCATCTTTGTCTCTATAAATATTGAATTGCTCTTTCTCACTCTTTACCCAATCTGGTTCTTCCTCTCCTTCCTCCATATGGTACATGTCACCTATATATTCTTTCAATGACACCTTGCCTAAAAATGATAGTCCACTCACTCATTTTGAAATAACTATCCAAATCAAAATGTTTATTACTTGCATATATGATAATGATAGAAAATCAAAATGATTCAATGATGATATCAACTGTCACATTCCTTGATCAATTCATAGGTTGAAAAATAAATATAAATTTTGAAGTTGATATTGAAAACTTCGATCCTTAGCACAGTTTGGCCTCGTATTTTTACTATGATATATAAGCATTATGATGCAATACAGAATTATGTACTAATTTGTTTTTATTTACAGTCTATACTGCTACAGAAAGCCACCTTCAACCTTATTTTATACTTCTGCCCTTTAAAATACGAGCTTAATTACTAAAAAAATGGGTAAACTTAACGTCAAATTTAAAATATCGAAACGCAACGGTATTGGCGTTGAGTCACGATAACGGCAAGTGAGCAGCCAATTCTGTGTCGCTGTCATTGATTGTCAACCTATCAGTTTGATCAGTTCCAAATCGTATTGGTTGACGCAGAATGCGCCACTGAGTTATGTAACTACAATGGGTTAGGCCCCTTTTTCCAACATAAATGTCCCTTTAACAGCGGACATGCTGCCATCAGCTACGAGAATTACGCCGCCAAGACAACGTCGGAAAAACAACAAAACAAAAATAGAACTTGACAGCAAATTGACCAAACAAAATAAAGTGATAAACCATGAGTTGTGACGTCACTGTGAAGCGCCCAAAAAATGTAGTGTTTAATCATCCTTATGGCATTGCATTTTAAATATTCAGTTAAAAAAAACAGACATTTCCATGAATGAAATATGTTTACAGTATTATACGTAGTCGTGCCATAAGTTCTGTCCCATGATAATCTCATGATAAAAATGAAACAAGATAAGATATATTTATATGAAAGATATTATTTATTCGACAACATTTTTAGAATTCATAATCAAACAGTTTTATTCAAAATGTCCCCCCTTGGCCTTCACACACTGCTTCAATCTCGCGGGCCACTCATCTATCACTGCACGCACAGCTTCCAAAGGAATAGCTGCCGCTGATCGGATCAAATCCGCTTTCAGGGACTCGATATTACGGTGGGCTTTGGAGCAGGCCAACTGCTCTAGCAGGTCCCACAACTTGTAGTCTAAAGGATTGAGGTCCGGACTCCCTGAGGGCCAATCTTCCGCAGCAATGAACTCTGGCACATTGCTTTCCAGCCAGCGCTGCGTACTCTTAGCCTTGTGAGCGGGGGCGGAATCCTGCTGGTAGACCCAGTGTTGGTTGGCAAACAATGTACCACTTAAAGGCTTGACGATAGGATCCAGTATGTCGCTCTGATAGTTTGCCGCTTTTGTTTTCACGCCCTGTTTACAGAAATGGAGCTGAGTGACCCCTTCGTAGGACACCCCCCACCAAACCATGACTGACGCAGGGTGGTGGCCTCTCTCAACTCTCGGAATGATCTCCGAAGCTTCCTGTGAACTCCTTGCATACACTTTGTCATTTTGTCGGTTGAATTTTTCTTCTATGGTGAAGATTTTCTCATCCGTGAACAAAATCTTTCGGAATCCCCCAGCTGCGTACCTCTCCAAGAGCTTCTTGGATCTTGTCGCCCTGATGTGTCGCAAGGTGGCCGTAAGTCGCTGGCCCGTACGTCTCCGGTAAGCCCCTAGCCCTAGGTCTTGTTTAATGATGCGCGACATCGTCCGGACAGGAATCTTCATTTCCCTGGATAGGATCTTCTGCTTCCGGAGTGGATTCCTTTGAATCCTGGCTTTTACGGCTTTGATGGCTGCTGGAGTCCTTACTTGACGAGGTCTTCCGCTTCTTGGCCTGTCATCAACAGAGGACGTCTCATTGTACCGCTGAATGGTCCTAGACACAAATTTACGCGATATTTGAAGGCCGCGTAAGAGTTCAAAAATCTGACTAGCACTGTGATTACACTTATGTAAAGCTATCACTGCAATACGGTTCTCTGCCTTGCCCCACTCCATCGTTATGCTTCGAGAGATCAATACAAACTGAGGTATATGTAATTACCCGAAAAGCGCTTAATCAACTGACACTACAATGTAAACAATCGGACAAGTATTAACAGGTCTACACTTGTTTGAAAACGAGGGACAGAACTTATGGCATGACTACGTATTAACATAAATAATAGACAGGGAATACAAAAAACATGCATATTCCCTATTCAAAAACAAATGTATACTAGTATTCTATGGTTAAAAAGGTAGATATTAGGTATTGTATAAAGTTTATTTCTTACCGTCCTTATCCTTATCAATATCCTCCATGGTTTCTAAGACAACAATGTCTCTCATATGATCAGTCTCTTCTGGATGCAAAAATCCAGCAAATTCCTCTTTTGTGAGATTGCCATCACCATCTGCATCAGCGACAGCCCATCTGCGTTGGTCCCTTTTCATCATGTTACGATATGAGATGCCTTCGGTATCTTGTTCTACTTCTGATGGATCCATATTGTCCAAGAATCCATAGACCTATACAACAGACATGTGCCTTTCAATATAGCACACCTATCAAAAATCAACACTCGAGAACAAAAATTGTTAGACATATAGCTTTAATGGTCTTTATTGATCACATATGGTGGAACAGGTCAAATTACAGTAATTAAACAGACATGATAAAAATGATAAATAACATATAACAAACATACAATGAAAAAATTGTAAATTATACACATGGGTAAAAATAAAAGAAATGCTTTACTGTAGATCACAATTAATTTCAAATTAATTATAACAAAATAACTGGTTGAGTTAAAAGGAGGAGATATTTCTTACCAATTGCCTGTAGTGGTCCCAGGAAATAGTAAGTTTTTCTTCAGGATTATATTGCTTCCATTGCCTGTCAACATCTTCAGTGATGTATCTCTTTTGGGTATATCTAATCCAGTCTTTAAGTTCTTCTCTCGTAATGAATCCATCCTTGTTTGTGTCAATTTTGTCCACAATTATCCTATAAGGTGTTTTTTATTTATAATGCTCATATCAATTTCTGCAGAATAAGTTGTAGTTCAACACAAGGGTTATCAGATTAAAGGCAGAGGCTTTGTCCTGGAATTCTTTCATATCGAGCAGGGTCTTCTATGCCACAGTTGTCTATACTGTCTATCAGTACATAATGGAGCATCTAAATGAGCAATACAATATCTCCACATAACAGATGACCTAAGCCAAGAAGTGCACTCAAACTTGGTCTGCTACATGCTGCCAGGGTATATTTGCTCATCTCTCAGAGTTGGACTGGCATGACAGCAGGAAAACACTACAATTTGTTTCACTCATGAACACTAATGGAGAGTGGATAAAATCTGAAGAACAAGATTTTACACAACAAAGGTATGCCTATCACTTGATTGCAATGTAGCATTCTCTCACAAAGCAAAATTGTCTCTTGAAAACCTTGAACATGAGTTTCTTCTGAAGAGAGCACAGCCAAGCAGACACCTTTGAAGAAGCTGTAGCTGAGCAGTTGTATCACGGCTGGCCAGGGGTGAGAGGGTGTGCCCTGGCAGCTTGTAGCAGAGTGAATTTTAGTGCACTCAGTAGCACAGGCTGCAGTACATCTGTTATGTGGAGGTATCAAATTATTTTAGCAATATTTGGCTACTACTATGGTAACTACAGCCCAGCGATCATGACTATACTGTAGCATGCTATGTATCTTGGCTATATCATCTGTATTTCTTTATCAGGATTTATCATCAGTAGGATTCTATTCATTTCTCAAACTAATTGCAATATATGAAAATCAGCTGAAAATTTCAAACATCTGTAGCAATACAGCTAGGTCATACTAAACTTGTTGCTGGCTACTCTATTGCAGCTAAATAAATGCAGTAAAAATATTGTCTGTTCAGAAGTTCCATAAGCACTTGTCTATGTCTAATCAGGGCTATTGTGAACACATTTAACATAAAAATTAATTCCAAAACAAAAAAATAATTTTCAGAATTCAGCCTGTGATATATTCAGTAGCTAAATATTATTGGAAAAGGTCATTCAATATAGGTATTTAATGTCTTTTAAACTCCAAATCACAGGCAAGATTTAGAAGTATTGGGAACATGCTTTACACAGTAACATTATAAAAAAAACTAGTATCTGATAACTGGAAAAGTCTTACCCTAGTCTTCTTTTACTTTCTTCAGGGGGTAGTTGATCAAAAGTTTTTGATTCCTCCCCCAAAAAGGCCTCATGGTCATACTCTGGGTTGTGATGCTCATTTTCAAAGTGTTCTTTGCCACTAACTTCTCTATTATACACTCTATCACTGTGAGATTCTTCTTTTGTATGACAAACAACCACATAAATGATGATCAGCAGCAAGACACCTTGTTTAGTTACCATTGTTCTAAAAAGAATCAGAATTTGAAGGTAATTCTAAAGAGAGATGATATCACTGTGTATCTTCCACATCAGCACCATCCTGCTTTAACACATCCCACACAAGAAATCTGATATATCAATTATAAATAAATTGTGCCTAAAGCTCAAGTTACTAACTATGACAATAGCTATAAATGTAACAATGTAAATATTCCTCATACTCTATAATGGAGTAGATGGTATGAATATAACATGAAGAAAAGTAAAAATGTTAACAAAAGGTTACAAACCTGTATGTACCTAAATCAGCAAAATATTTGAAATTTTACACGTTTAACAACAGCTAGGGTCAGTAGTGCATTCCGTACACGTGTACGTTCATATCACTCAAGATTCAGGAAAGCACTGACAGTTTGTCTGGAATACCACTACGGACAATGAATTTTATCCCGGTATTCCTCCCAATTTAAACAAAAATCCAGTAAATTTAACCAGTTCCGTACCGCAAAATTGACTTATCAACACTACCCTAACCTATCCTGAAAACTTGACACTGACAGTGACTTTTGACGTATTTTTTATACGAGGGCTGATAAAATAATACAGAATAGTTATTTATGCGTATAGTGTAAAAAGTCTACCATTTCTGTCAGTATGTGAAAATTACTGCCAGATTTCACTGCAAGAATGTAAGGCACAAATCCTTGGCACTAAATCTTTGATTTTTTTTCTACATTGGTACCATCAAAATTTGCCAATTTTGTTTTCACATAGTTTAGGAATATTACTGAGAAACGGTATCAATGAAACTGTGAATTGAGCATTATGATACAAACTGCAATTGGAACGGGTAAGCAGCCCATTTAGAGCTATGCATCATCCACAAAAAGTCATGACGGTTGAACGGTGGCAATTGTTGGAAATTAGGGAAATATCATAAAAATCGGGAAAATGCGCTTAATTGGTTTTTGTTTGGAATGGTGGCTTGAAATTCGATATAAATCATTGATTTCTCTGACTGATGTGCTGCTAATAATACTCGTAGCTCAACAGCATTTGTGATAATAATAAGTAGCAGAGCATATAAAGTACCGGATTGTCAATTATACTGACTACCTTTATGACTATGGTCATAATTCCGAGTAACTAACTGTTTTGGTCGAAATCTTGCGTTCCGTCTCGCTAATGTTTATTGGCAGTTAAAGTCCCTAGGACAAACCTGAATTTGCATCACGTGTACGTCGGTCAGATGGGCTTGATTCTAAAAAAAGCTCGGTCGTAGTTTGATACTCAAGACATTGACCAAAACCATTGGTCAGTCCCCCATCTGACAAGTCAAGTTTGACTACAGGGCGAACTTTGACTACAGCATACTTCTTCAATGTAATAACCGAACGATACTATACATTTTTTTTTGTGTACTTGGTATCTTGGAGAGAATTTGAAACAGTCTTTGAGCAGTCCTCTTTAAACATTAATAGTACCTTTAAGCGGTAAGTTAACCCCTTATTGCATGATTTTTTTATTTTCAATGGAAAAAATATATGAGGTAGATCAGTCTGCACAAGTTAGATGAAAAATAATTAAAAAAATATTTATTAAGTTTTTATTGAAAAATTTACAAAAAAGGGGTATGTATCATATATGGGACTCTATGCACTAACAACCAGTCTTATGTAGTTACTCGGTGTGAAATCTTAGGTAACAATTTCTATCTTTATTTAGGCAGAGCGGTAGTTGACATTTTACACAATAAATATATGATTGGTATTTGCAGTCTGGATGTTTGCATCGATTTCTTTCATTTTCTCTCCATTCCGGCAAATGATCTATTCCGTCCTTTCTTACTTCAATTTGAGGAATTTCAGCCGCAGGTCCACGTTTAGTCTTTTCCAAATAAGCATGTTCAAGATTGGCGCTAGGTCGTCCACGTTTTCTACTCAATACAGATTTTCCACTGATACATAAAGCATCCGCAATAGCTACCTTAAAATCTGCAAGTGGCATATAAAACTCGTTCTGCGTCCTCCATAAAAGCCAACTATTCACAACGCACATATCTATAAAATGAAAGAAAATGCGGAGATACCATTTCTTGGATCTAATTTTGATGCGATAATAACCAAGCATAGAATCCAATAGGTCTACGCCTCCCATGTATTCATTATATTTTAGGATTGTTTGCGGACATTGCACATCTTTGTAGCATTTCTCGCTTCTAAAAAACCTTTGCCTACTTCCAATTGGTTGCGAGCCGACATAAGATGACAGAGTTGTGACAATTTTGTTGTCATACCAGCAAACAGTACTTAATTTCACATCATCTTTGATAGCAGTTTTTTCTTGCCAAGATCCTCTTCCAAGTTTCTTGAATTCCTTTTCCGATAGCATTTTACAACCTGGAATTCGATTCAAGCGCGCAGTACCAAGAGTAGGAATGCCATTTTTGCTCAAGTAAACCACAAGTGGGACACTGGTGAACCAATTATCGAAAAATATTTTATGGTTCATATGCTTAGGGACTCTTTGGGCAAGTTTTAGCACCACATTACTGCTTGTTCCTAAATCAGGAACATCAACAGGAACTACGTTGCTCTGAGATCCAGCAAAAATGTCGAAGCTGTAACTAAAGCCGGAGATTCCACTCAAAACAAATACTTTATAGCCCCACTTGTGTGGCTTTTTCGGATTGTATTGTTTTATTGTTGATCTGGCTTTAGTTGGAATAATTTGTTCGTCTACCGCAACGTTCTCTTCAACTGGAATTTTATTTAGTCTTTCTTGTAAACTGTCTAGAAAAGGTCTTATTTTGAATAATTTATCATGTCCAGGTGTACCACGAGGTATGAAATTATCGTTATTGTTGAAATGAATAAATCTTTTGATTTCTTCCCACCTGTTACATGTCATAACTGCTGATACCTTATGATGACCTAAATGTGGCGACCAATAGTTTCTAGCTTGGGGTAGTTGTATAATAGACATATATAAACATATGCCAATAAACCGCTCTAATTCATCATCTGTGAGGTTCAAAGGACGGTTTATACGCTTTTGTGAGCAATATAAATTTGATTCGATAGTTATTGCTGATATGA
The DNA here is from genome assembly GCA_963669975.1 of Acanthoscelides obtectus. NCBI lineage: Eukaryota > Metazoa > Arthropoda > Insecta > Coleoptera > Chrysomelidae > Acanthoscelides > Acanthoscelides obtectus. The sequence goes on from CAVLJG010000008.1 coordinate 49,671,435, forward strand.
TTTCCTTAGTCAAGAAGAACTTGAAGAATTGTAATGGCGTTTCTAAGTCAGTAACTTCTGGAGGCATATTCATATTGCCTGTAAATTCTAGATCCTTTGGATCTTTCACGAGATTTCCAGTTCTCCAGGCGCTTGGATTCATCTTCTCTGCAATTTCGTGTAGAGTCATATTTTCACTATCGTCAGATTCTACATCTGTTTCAGAAATGACTGTCTCATCATAATCTCCTTCAGGCTCACTGTTGTCGTCGCTGTCAAATGCTAATATATTATCATTAATTATTGGATTATTTGTGTCTTCATCGTCTGACAAATCGGGATCATCACTTTCATTGTTTTCCGGTACATTCGTAACATATTTACTGCTTCCATAAAATATTTTTGGATCCATCTGGAATCAAGATGACTCTTATCACTCGTTATAATCGCATGATGTCCCATATATGAATCAAAACAATTTTTGTATGTAACCTCTGCAAAAATTGAAATTATTGCCTAAACTTACCTTGAAACGCACAAGTAACAAATAAACTGTGGACAGCTATTTTTTTCTATCACCAAAACCTACGTTTCACCCAACAAAAATGCTTCATAAAATCGGAGATGTCGACTGTACCACGAAAAGTGCGAGTGTAAACTTGCAAACCGCTCCAAGGTCATATTTTTTGTCGGAGGAGCGTCGGCATTATTTTAACGTGGTTATTCCTCGGTCCCAAATATGCGACACTATGCAGTTATTCGCTCTTTAAATTCTAGAGCTTCAAAAAAATATTAATATTGGTATGTATCATATATGACTCAGGATGCAATAAGGGGTTAAAAACTGTTTAATATAAATCGTTTGTGGCGAAATGGTACAAAAAACGGTACTCTCTTCTATCGTATCTATTTTCATCTTGATTGAATTCATCTGTAAGAATAACGAAGGTCATTATCATTAGAAGTAAAATTGAGAAATAGGTAAACAGTTTTTTGCGGGCAAAAAATACCGAAAAACCAACCAAGTGTGCAACTGCATTCCGTTATAGTTCGTTATTGCATGTGATTGATCTAGAAATGTGTCAACACACGTTTGAAGTATTTTGTAACAGATAAACTAACTACAACTTTGTAAACTGATTTTCTAGATTTTCTTGAATTTGAAATCCAATTATACGTACATACCACTGTCTTGTAGTGGTATACATGTATATAAAAAAATAAATAGAAGAATTTAAAATATTTAATGTCGTCAATTTGTGGTTTTAATAGATCGTTTTTACTTCCGAAGCCAATTGGCGAGAAAATACTGTAGTCGCCAAGAATTTAGAAAATAAGATATTTCGTTTTATGGATATTACATATGACATCACGAAAAACCATGTCAATCTTTTGCGTCGATCTGTCGGTCTGTACGGTAATCCCTGACTCCACCTTGGGAAGTACACCGCTAACCATGTATACAATTATGAGGAAAACGTGATCGATTAAAATCAAAATCGATATTATTTAACTTCCCTGCCTTCCCATTCATAGAACTGAATTCTGTAGAGACAGAAGCGCGAGAAGTGTATATCGACACATGTTAGCAAGAGATAGAAGCCAGATGAAGAGCGAAGGTCATCACCACATTGCGAAATGGGGACGCAGAAGGTCATGCAATATGTCGCGTTGTCAATATGTTAATGTTTGCACAGGCTGCTACAATAGGTTATATCGTTAGATGACTGTCAAACCCAAGAAGGGGGTCTGTTTGAACATATAATTTAATAATTTGTTCTCATTTTTATTAGAAGTATTTCAATTTTGATGCGACTTAGTGTTTTAATTTATTTTAGAATCATCTTTGATTTCCTCCGATGGTGATAAAATCAACACATCCTGAGTAAATGTTACATTTTGCGACAGCGCTGCGATCGGAAAATGTTTGACGCAGGTGAGCCATTTCGAAGCAGAACGGCACTCGCCTACCAGCGCGAAACGGGTAGTGACTAAAATCACTCAACTATGATCATGGAGGAGGAAACCTTGCATTGGAATGTACAAGGTGCGGGGTTATCAAACGAACCAATGATGCAATGTTGCAGAATTTATGACCTTTCATTTCGACCTAATATGGAGCGCCATTAGGACCGATCCGGAATCGATCCTAAGCAGATTAGACACAATTCAGAAATGTGTACGCTCAAAATAAAACCATTATTTGAGCCTAAACTAACGCATATTATCAATATGCATCTTAATTCAAGGAACTGGTGGAACATAATGGTATTCGGCAAATTGCCGCGTCAGCGTTGCTAGGCAACGCGGTGACGATCTTCGCTATCCAGACTACTTCTATATCTTTTTAACATACGAGTCTGTACAAACTTCTCTCTCGTTCACATTGAACTCAAGCCGTCAGACAAATTTGGCTCACTGTATGTTTGAAGTCTGTATTCCATCGAAAAGCTAGTTTGAAATCGATAGAGGAATTGTGGCGACAAGTTGACATACAAAAAGCGACATACATATGTCAACAACAAAACATTACGATGTGTTTAACCCACATTTAACCTTACAGTTTTAATTACGACCGAAATCCAATCAAACACAATTGATGAAATTTGTGGTCTGGTGCCATTTATCTCGTCTTACACGGTTACCTCCCAACCGTGAAAGATTATCAATTTGCTTTTATTAATAAATAAAACAGTTAACACAATTTTTTCTCTTTGTATGCACTGCGACCTTAGTACCCGCCATGGTGCCATGGTGTGTTGCTCAATCCTGCAGAAATTCCACATTCGGCGACATTCATATATAAATATATATCCTGAACAAAAACTAATAGTTTATTGGTTTCGGTCGGATCTGAAGTACTGTTCAAGGAAGCTGGGCAGATGTATATACTTGAGTGGTAATAGTTGTTGGATATAGTGAAGAGAAGACAAGGTTAGTTCCAGTATTACCAAGTGACGCGTTGGTGAACATAGAGTTGTGCAGAGAGAATTTTATGTTAGTGATTACATGGAAGATGTGGATCAGTCGACGAAGTTTCTTTCGGAAATAAATAGATATCAAGTTTAACGCCTTCACCATCAGCATAATCTAACGATTTAGCATTTTGTGAACGGAAGAACATCTTCCACGTGAAGATATAATTAACTTGAGAGGTCTAACAGTAAAACGTATAACTAAACTTTGACGAAATACTTTAATAAGAGAACAGTTGGTTTCGGTTTTGATTCAAGCTAAAATAATTATTATCCTATTCAGCACAAAGAGTGAAAAATGAGTATGTTTCCGTCCTATCGAGAGACATGAGTTCTAATGACACGATGTGGGTAAAAAGTAACATTCCTCACATCCTACCAGGAATTTTTCAAACTTGGAGAGCAAAGTTTGCGTGCTCCAAAATACTGTCTTTGGTTACTTACTTTTGAATTCTGACGATCATTATTAGAACATACTGCGCTTGAAGTATGATTAATTGGCACTGAAGAGTCGTTTCAAAGATTTGGAATCGCGGATAATGTAGGTTTTACAGTTAGACTTTCATTTGCCTTGTGACATTCCTTTTTGTATACTGAGAGAAGGGTAGATTGATAGTAATATTTCGCTTAATTTGAAGTTTACGTGTAATCGAAAAGATTTTAATATATGCTTGCTATGAATGTTTGTCCTGGCAGCATTTTTATATGTCTAGTATCCATGAATTCACGTCATTTTCTAGTCACCTAAAGTATTTTCCGGAGGCCATCAAACATTTGCATAAATAAATCACAACCAAACTTACAATGATTCAATGGTCAACATATTTTAAAAGATACTGTAGACCTTAAAAAAGTTTTGAAAATATTAAAAGAAACTCTTTATTGATTTTGTGAAATTATGAAGAAGCCCACTGATTAACGAAATTTAATAGAAAGATGCTAAACATTTTTTTGTATTTATATATGGATAATCAGTAGTGACAAAACTGATGTCAATGGATTTGACTTTATTTTCACATCTACACAATGCAAAACATTGCATTTAAAATAAACCACATGGTGGCTTTAGCTTTTGCGTTGGTGATACATAAGCTTCCAAATGTTATTTGATCCTAATTTTTCAAACCTAAAATCAATATTTCATAGCCTATCACTTTATATAGAGTTGATTGCATTAGAAGAATTAACATGGATTTTTTGAATACCGAGCATGTGGTATGCACAAAATTTGAGATTCGTGACATTCGCAGTATCCTACTTCCTTCCTCGACGACCTTTTACAGATATGATTATTTAAAATGTTGTTAATAACAATAGACTTTACATATTATACCATTTAAATGTCTCTGAAGTGGAACATGTACGTACCTCATACGTTTGGCGCTGTCAGAACAATAAGAGATCAATTTCTTATGTTCATAAATTTTGTTACATTACAATTATAATCTCGTGGTGAAATAATAAATAACTTGATTGTATAGAGTTAATAAAAATGTTTTATAGCTTTCATGAATAGGTAAGCTACTTTCGATATAGTCTCTGATTTTTTCATTTACCTTATGTTAAAAAGAAATTAAATATCTACTTGTTTTGACATTTTAGTGTCCAATGGGAGCCGAAAGTTACAGAACTTCTGTACATATCTACCAAACCAAATTTCAAGAAAAGTAAAAACGTCTAATCCGTCATTAGAATAAAAACTCTTATGCTGTTTTCCTCAACCACGGATTCCACGCCACCGTATATTGGTTTTAAGAAATGCATTTTGTAATAAATACATGATTTTGATAATTTTATTAGAAGCAATCCAAAATAGAAAAATTGTCTGACTTTTTCAATATGTCGCAAGCCCATTCTAAAAGGAAATTCACCTGAATCATTTTTTGTTCTTATTAATTTTCTGACGGATATTCATCTCGCACAATCGGCCAATGACACTCCAATGCACTATTTTTTGAAAGTCTTAATAATCGTCGTTGTGGAATCTGTGTTGTAATATGCAATAACAATATATATGGAACTTCAAGTCCAAAGGATCTACAAAGAGAAAATGATCATGCGGAGAAAGGTATATAACAAAAAGTAGGAAAATAATAGGCAATATCCGCAAAAAGGAGGAAAGTGGATTCGAGCAGAAAATAGGATAGGTTACCGAGCGATATTTTCCTACTTTTTGTTATATACCTTTCTCCGTATGATCATTTTCTCTTTGTAGATCCTTTGGACTTGAAGTATCACAGCAAGTGGCTATAACCGGCCGCGTGGTTGTGGTATCGCCTTGAAAATTCGAGGTCTTCTAGCCATTTTATTCTACAATGTGTAGGTTGGCTCTTGTTGTGGACTTCGTGTGTGATTTTTTTTCCTCTCCATCTTCGTTTCCTTAGGCTACACCCGTATCCGGATTTATGGGCATGTGTATCTACTTTTGTAGTTGCATATGTGCATTCATTTTGGGCCTGATGAAGCCAGCCAGCAGAAATACGTATCGCTCGGCTTACATCCTATTTTCTGCTCGAATCCACTTTCCTCCTTTTTGCGGATTTTGCCCATTATTTTCCTACTTTTTTATATATATATATATATATATACAGGGTGGCCCATCCACGTGTGGACGGAATATTACTCACTAACAAATACAATTTGGGAAAATCTACTTATGGCATGTTATACATGACATTTGAGAGCACATTTCTTAAATATTGACAATTATACAGGGTGTCCCAATTTTGACCTACATATCAAATTTTATTGCATATTTGGATAAACCAATTCAAAAGAAGAAGATTCAGATAAAATCACTAGATTTTGAGTTATTAAGCTTTTAATAGAACAACACACCAAATTTAAATAAAAAAATCACATCATCCAAGGAAACAAAAGTCAAACAGTGGACTAAATCCATATTGCCACTAAAAGTACGGATTTGACGTAAAAACTAATAACAATCAGAACAGTATGAATCAGCTTCAAGCGTAATACAGAAAAACAACTATAACAACAACATAAACAAACGAATATCACTACCCAAGACCTTATCTACAAAAAATGCTCCAAAATATTTCCACCATGTTGAATACACGGCCGTAGTCTTTGGATAAATGACCGTTGCACATCCCTCAGCATGCGTTCGTTCCCTTATGTTCAGAAAAGCATCCTTAATCATTTCCTTCATATTTTCCGGGTTAGATGGTAGATATCTATAAACCTTTTGCTTAACGTAGCCCCATAGAAAGAAGTCCATCGGTGTCATAACTGGAGATCTAGGAGGCCAATATATAGACCCATCACGACCGGTCCAACGATTGTTACTCCAGGTGTTCAAATAGTTACGCACATGCTTATGATAATGCGCATGTGCGCCGTCATGTTGAAAGTAAATATGCATCCGAGTTTGCAGGCTGACATCCTCCAAAAGCAAAGGCAAATGCTCGATCAAAATTGTTTTTGCCTAACCCAGTTAGGGTTTTCCGTCGCATAATAGTGCATGTTATGCCTGTTGACAACACATATGCTGTTAAAAGTTGCCTCATCGCTAAAAAGAACCTTATCCAGGAAAGTAGTGTCTTCACTCACTTTATTTAGCATTATACTACTCTCATTATTCTACTCACATTATTCTACTCACATTATTCTACTCTACTCCATTCGAGCTGCGAAATCCTGAAAACGAAGGCCTTGATGAAAGCATAGGTGATCTGGATGGTACCTATGCTTGTGATAATCCTTTGGACAGAAGTTGTGCATATATCAGTTTATGCTCCAATTTGCCGTGCACTTAAATGGGGATTTTCCTGCAACTTTAATAGAACCTCCAACTGATTCGCCTCATTGGTGACACTTGGATTATTTATACATTTTTGACTATATTCCACTGCCCCAAAAGCTGAGCTGTGTAAGTTTCTTTTTGATACAAAATTCAGCACTCCAAATTTCAAAATGGCGGATCGAGGGGTTGCCGAAGTGGACGGTTTTTCTGGATAAATAACCTTACATCTCAGCTAATTACCAAAACCCCATTGTATGATGTATCAATCTTCTTCTTTTGAATTGGTTTATCCAAATATGCAATAAAATTTCAGGCATTCCATTTGAAAGATCACAACTCTGATATGTAGGTGAAAATTGAGACACCCTGTATAATTGCCAATATTTTAGAAATGTGCCCTCAAATATCATGTATAACATGCCATAAATATAGATTTTCCCCAAATGTATTTGTTTATGAGCAACATTCCGTCTGAATATATATGTACTCGTATATGTACTAAGTGACATATAAATCCGAACACCCAGTTTAAATGGTTTTATTTTAATAAAAGTTGGTGAATGTATTTATCTTACTGTAAATAACAAGTAAAAAAAATTCAGCCTTACCAGTTGGACATTCCGGTTTTTATACTGCTTTTTTTTAATTCACTAACGCTCTAAAAATGAATATTTCAGCCGCAGTAAAGAATCAACGTTGGCGGATTTTGGTTCTTGACATCCTTTACGATCGGTTACGATGCCTAGAGTACGGAGACCTGTACGATTTCGTCAACTTAGTGAGTTTGATAGGGGCCGTATAGTGGGACTTCGGGAAGCTGGACTTTCTTTTCGGGCAATTGGAGTTAGAGTGCAAAGAAGTGTAGACACTGTGGTTAGGTGTTGTCAGGCATGGCTTCGAGAAGGCCGTACGCAAAGAGCAAGGGGCACTGGACGCCGCCGTAGAACAACAGACCGTGAATATCGCCGCCTAAGATTATTGGCCTTAAGGGACCGTTTCTCCACTATCAGCTCCATTGCAAATGAATGGTTTGCAGAACACGGAAGACCTATTGGCATGCGAAGTGTTTACCGACGAATGAGAAGTTTTGGCTTGTTTTCATACCGGCCACACTGGGTCCTCCCTTTAACTCGAGAACACTGACGTAATCGCCTTGAGTGGTGCAGACAACGGTCACTCTGGGATCAGGAATGGAACAGTATTGTCTTTAGTGACGAGTCACGATTTTGTTTAGGCATGCACGATGGTCGTGCCAGGGTTAGAAGGCGACGTGGTGAAAGGAGGAATCCACAGTTTTTTGTTGAAAGACATGTTCATCACACTGTAGGAGTTATGGTTTGGGGTGCTATAGCTTATGGTTCCAGGTCACCTTTAATCTTCATCAGAGGTAACATGAACGCCCAGCGTTATATCCACGAAGTTCTAGAACCCCATCTTTTACCCTATCTTGACACCCTGGCAGATCCAACTTTCCAACAAGATAATGCCCGACCACATGTTGCAAGAGTCACAATAGACTTCTTTCAACATAATGATGTCATATTCTTACCATGGCCACCAAGATCTCCCGACTTATCCCCAATTGAGCACGTATGGGATATGCTGGGTAGGAGATTGCTCAATTTGCAACGTCCTCCTCAGACTCTAGAAGCACTTCGAGAGGAGTTGGTGGTTGCCTGGAATGAGATACCACAGGAGGACATTGACCACCTGATCAGAAGCATGCCTAGGCGCGTTGGAGAATGCGTAGCACATCAGGGTGCATCCACACATTATTAAAGGTCAAAGGGCTTTAAAGCAGTGCAATCATTTTGAAATTTTTATCATTTACTTATTATGCTTCATTAAGTACTTATACAAAATTTTATTAAAATAAAACCATTTAAACTGGGTGTTCGGATTTATATGTCACTTAGTATATATTCATAGTGAAATGTTACTTCCGAAACTACATTCTGTACAACTTTGTCACCGGACCAGCTGTTCGCCTAAGTGTATGGTAAATACAGAATATAAATTCATTTCCAGGTGTTCGCTATGCTAGTAAAGCAACTAGTACTAATTCTAGTATACCTTGCATCAACCAAAGCTAAAACCCATTCAACGACTATGATAGAGAAAAAGAAAGATCTTGAGTCATCTGCTTCTTCGTACTCCTACCATTCCAATCATGGAACGCCTTTCAACATCGCGAAAATTGAACACGAGATGAGTCCAGTTGTTGCAGATATGGCGTAAGTAGTAATAGCATCAGTTGTCAATAGAATGTGCTAAAAATATATTAGAAACTATATTAAACACCCCTATTAGGAACAGATATCACACATTCCAAGAAAGTGCAGTACGTTCTACGAATTTTCGCATAAGATGATTTGGAAAAGTCTTACCAGAGAACACACGTTAATCCAATGGTTGTCTATTAGATAATATCCAAGAAATTCAACTTTGGATATCCCGATTTCCACCGACAACCAAGAATCAGGATATCACAATAAGTACTAATGTTATGTATTTAATATACTTATATATATTTATATATAAGGATATCCACTGAATGTTCGTGAAGTATCCAGTGGTTCATCATATAAACATCTAATGTCTGCTTCAAGTATAACCAGATGATCACACCATAGACACGCGAACCTATCAAATCCAATTTCAAAACGAAGATAGAAGTATAACTGAAAATCCAACAAAGCAAATTAACCATTTAATCATAACAAAATGTATGTATTCATGTAAAGTCAAGGTTCCCTTCCATCATATTCTAAAAGTCTATTCATATACTTCCTGCGTCTCTCTATCACGATAAGTTGTACATGCCCGTTTCTTCTCTCTACAACTACATTTCCTATGATGCGATGTTTTTGGAGGTTGTGATCTTGTAAACACCTTACTAAATTGACACAATAGTGTTCATTAGTCAGATGATTTGGGGTGAATAATTATCACAATACTTATCATTTTTTCACAAAAAGCATCGTAAAAAATGTACCACTTGGAGACACACAGGATGCAAACTATGTTAGATATGCACGAATATGGAATAAAACAAAATGGAAGCCGGTTCTTAACACATGCCAGAAATATTCCTTTTTATTACCTGGTGGAACGTTATCACCACATGACATGATATTGTGTCTTAACATGAGAACCAACGGATATCCCTTAAGTGAATATACTATGGACATCGTTCCGATTGTTCTTAAATCGAATATCCTTAAAACGGCCGTCAGGAGAATATGCTTTTCAGAAAGGGATATGAATAGTATATGCTGAGAACATGCTGTATTAGGATATCTCTTTTAGGATCTAAAATGTGCATTCTAAGAATGTGAATATACCGTTTCATATTTTCTGGGTAGTCTGATTAATTCATACAGTAAATAAAAGAGAAATAACTGTTTATTTGTTATGGTGGCTTGCCATGGTCAACCCACCTTACATATCACTGAAGAAGGGGACCTATGGATGCGTAGCTTTATATGAGCTGAAAATCTTCTACTGCTTTGATACTATCGAACACTAAAGTCTGTCATTTTTGTAGGTATCCAGACGAAACAATGGTAATGGTCGTACAGCAAGCACCTCAAGAGCTGCCTCCTATTACAGCTGGCACTGCAAAGTATCAAGATGTCCAACTGCCTCTCATCCATGCTCCTGGCCTCATTGAAGCTCCTGCCTTAGCAAAAAGATATGTGATCGACAAAGAGAAATTGAAGCCTATGTATCCTTATGCTGAGGGTTACTATAGCTTTTTACATCATGAGTAAGTTATACGTATTAGTTTCTGTATTTTGTAACATTTTTCAGATGTCAAAGAAAAGAACACTGGTCCATTACATTTGGCCATAAACAAGAGACTCTCTTCTCTGTAGAACTAAAGAAAAGTTCAGGGTGTGACAGTATATTCAGTACAGTTTTTCAAAACTTCATTGAAGACACTGTACAGGCGTTATGTTGGCAATTTTTTCCTGGATGTTGGTTTTCAAATCTTGTAATTCTCGAGGATTGGTGTAAGCCCAGTAGTGCATGTTTTGTTTGTTGACGAATCCACGCAAATGAAAATGGGCTTCATCAATAAAAAATAAAAATAGGAACACGAACGACTTCACGAAGACGCTCACACGCGTTCATCCTAGAATTGAAGTTACATTCAGAAAGTTCCTGCTCAATTGCTATCTTGTAAGGTGGGAAAGGAGGATCATCATGAATAATTTCCTCCACACAACAATGGAAAAGTCGCAGAACGCTGTGGTGATCTCGAAAGAAGACAGCAGTTTGTGCTTTTGTGATATCTTATTTCGATAGATTTGAGTATGCTGGACAATATTGTCAAAGGTCAAGTTAACATGTTCAAAATTGTTTCCTAAAACACACTTATTAACCAGTATATCAGACTGTTTATCATTATCGAACTATTGTAATCGCTAACACTTTCTTAACGAACATAACGAGAGTCTCCATGGCTTTAAGAAAACGACATTTTTATTTTTGCGAAAAACAATGGCGTTTTTGCTAAACACTCCATCCTATGGAAATTGGCAAGGGTGCTGGCAGGAATCTTTCTCAGGGCGGGTGATACATCGCATAGCTTATAGTGAAAGTCTACTTGCCCCTAAAACTTTTTGTAGAGCGGGGGTAGCATATTTTCCCAGGGAGGATCGAATCCTAAAAATCTTCAAAATTGTACACAAAATCATGTCAAATATATGCAATTTTAATGTCTAGTCGGATACCCAGGAGGGTACGGCCCTTCTGGCCCTCCCCCTGCGGGCGCCCATGGAAACGAGCAATTTCCGGACTCATGACTGCAGTATATCCCATTATATTTTCGGGTGCTGAATAAACCCTTAAATTATTCTGACAACATTTTGTAATGTCCTGTGAAATTTAATTTTTAGGGCACCTAAAAAATTTGCCATTGCCAAAGGTGGTAAATCGAGGGGCAAAGACACTTCAGAACAGAAAAGGGGTCGTTCACGTAAAAATTTTGTCAAAGAAGAAGGCTCCAGCTATGACGAAGGACATAAAGCAGAACATGGAGAGAAAGCAGATACTGCATACGGCAAAGAGAGAGCTTTTGCTAAGGGCTCAAAGGGAGAACACGGAGATGAAGAACAAAAGTTATATCACGAAGAAAATGGTGAACATAAGAAGAACTATCAAGATGAGGCTGACAGATACGGAGAACATCATGCATATGGAAACCAAAAAAGGGTGGGAAATTTGATGAAAAGAAAGGGCATGACAAAGGGAAAAAAACATCAGGATATCACACAGTATTCATGAAGGACGATTACATAAAGGACCATTCATTCTACGACAGAGCGGATAAGCATGGTAGCTTTGACAGGCATGGAAACTTCAAAGCCAAACATTACAAGGATGCAGGACTATCTAAAAAAGGTAATAAGCATGATAGTGGGTTTAAAGACGCGGAATACGGAGTAAAGGACCAAAAGGACAAAGGTCACTATGAAGATGAAGCTGAAGGTTACAAGAAGGATGGTGGTAAAGAGAAGTACCACAACCAGGAGTCTAAGTATGGGCACAAGGGAGGAAAGAAATTTGGCAAAGAACATGGCTATGAGAAGGGACATCAAGACCATTGATGGTTGTTAGAATATAGATTAATTTATTGTTTGTAAATGTTTATTTTTGTGTATTTTTTAATAAATCTATATTTTTTATCTGCTTCGAGCTTATCATTGCATTAGTTGATTTGATGGTTATTTTCCAATGACTCACTTTTCATCGAGATCCAGCAAAACGCGAATACATAACTGGACTATTATTAGTAGTAGTAGATAATCTTTGATCATTTGACGAAAACAAGGAAAAAATGTGCACAAGAATTACATTTAATGCGAGCCTGTAATCTCTTCATAATGGCTATCCTAACTTAGTAAAATCTTATATTGATCAGCACTATTTAAAGAAAAATACGTTTTATTATGGTTTTAAATACATTGAAACAGATCTTGTCCAATAGTGTTTCCTCTGTAACATAACAAATAATCGGAGGTGGAAAAAAAGCATCGGGAAATGCCACGAACTCTTTTTGTGTGAGAATAATCTTGTGAAATTCAAGACACATGATCAAAAGAATGTTTTGACTTACACAACAGTAAAGCGATTCGCATCAATCCTGTACAACGACCCGCATCACCCTGTACAAGCACATTCGCACCGCCCTGTACAACCAGCCAGGTGACCCCATGGCAATGCGCATGTGGAGGCATACTAGGATTGCTTGAGTGATCAAAATTAATATGTTTGAATCATTATTCCAATTGCTTTATTAATTTTTCTTACAATTAGTATTGCGTTTACATTATCATACAACTATCATTGAATTAGATTATAATAAATAGTATATCAAGTAGTGTCATCATATATTTATACAGTAGGTCCCTTTAGTAATGTTTCGTTACCTATAATTATCTAATGTATTATCATAGTAATACTCAAAAACAAAAAAAATGCTGGAAGCGTATTTTCTTATAGGTGACAAATTCTAAAGGATCAGCGTAAAGAGACATTAAAAAATGAAAAAAAAATATTTGTCACCAGGTGTTTTTGTGTCGATTCAGGAAACTGTGATTATGACCATTCATTAACGTATTTTACGTAAAGAGATCCACTACATTATCGCGTCCCAAAAATTATATGAAATGAGATATCGTAGCTTCATTTATAAGAAGTTATCACAGCTACATTTCTCTCCTCCGGATTGATGAGAAATCTGCTTTGAAGAGGTTAGTGTTTGCATATAGCACATATTTGTCTACATCGTCATCTACTAAGATACTAACCTTTCCAAAGTAAGTTTCTAATTAGCGCGGGGAGGAACGTAGCTGTGACACATTTTCATAGATGGTGCTACGATATCTTACTTCATCCCGGATAATTTTTGGACACGGAAATATAGTATTAAATTTGTTATTTTCGGGTAAAATGATTAATCAATCTTGTGAGGCATATATCGATCAGAAATATAGATTGGCCTTATATACGTCTTTATGGACATCTGGAGTATACCAGAGTTATACGTATAAGATATGAAATGAGAATTGTAATAATTTCTACAGCACTGTGACACCTGAAAGCTACTATAGCCTGTTTATTTTCGAAGAAAAATATTTCATCAAACTCAGATAACTCATTTTGTTGGATATAATATGGAAGTTGTTAATATTTATAGTAGTGAACAAAATATGTGATTATGTGCCTTCGGGGTTGAGCCCGATGTCCAAGAGTCCTGCTTGGATATGTTTGGCCAGAGGCTCCTCGCGTAGTACCTTTGGATGTTTGTAGTCGTTTAGGAAGTGGCATGTTCCTGGAATATGCTGAGGAAAGTCCTTTGGCAGACAGCTTCTATCACGGGCTTCTGTGATGAAACCACCAGCCTGGTCAAGGCGTCTAAAAATAAAAGTTCCATCACAACAGTAGAAATAGTAAAAAAGCTTTAAGATTTACTCGTAAGTTGTAGGACTGACGTTGATCTTGAGAGGTTCACTGCCTGATTCAAACTTGTTGGCGATAGTAACATTATGTCCAAACATACAGTATCGTGGCATTTTCACACCAACGATTCCGGATAGCACTGTACCAGTATGGAGACCTATCCTCATCTGGAAAATTGAAAAAATTTAAAGCTTTCTTATATTTAGCTTCGTTTCACGTTATTCAAGGTACCACATGATATGTGAATGGATACATAATTTATACCTTTATAGGTTTTCCTTGAGGTGTATGATGCGATGAGCACACATCTATCATTTTCAGTGCCATCCAAGCTATCTGTTGAGCATGTGTTTGCGTTTCTTTATGTAGTCCTCCAGCTACGCAGTATGCGTCACCAATAGTTTCAACCTAAATAAATCAGCAACATGATTCTCTTCAAAGAGGCAGCCTTGCTGTCAGATCAAATATAATGTCTCTCTTTACCATTCATCGTCATAAGATGTTTTGATTACTAGTAGCAAGTTTGGGGGAGGGGGGATTATCGGCAAGAGACAACTTTTTGTGATAGTGTACCCGCCGTAAAAAGATTTTGCAGAGCGGAGGGTGGCAAATTTTCTCAGGGGCAGGAGGAGTTGTCAAACCCTAAAAATCTTACAAATCTGCAAATTATAAGGTTCCACCGAATTCTCAGGGTACAACCTCTCCTGGCACCTATCTGCGAGCCCCCATTATCGAGGTTACCATGAACAAATGGATATTTTGACGTATGTTTTAGATGTTATCGCATTCACCATTTTTGGCAAGGAAGCGATGGGTTGTTGAGGGACAGGGCTGTCTTTAGGGTGGAGCGAGTGGAGCGGGCGCTCCAGGCCAAGCGCCGCGCTAACAAATAAGTAAAAAGGTTTGATTGAAAATAATAGAATAATGTACAAATATCATGCCTAAAATATCTGTCTGATTACTCTCACAATATATTGAATTATTGATTAATTACAAAACCCACGAACGAGATAATCGTGACCAAAAGAATGCAAAACATCGTTTGATAGTGGCGGCGGGGTCCGGGGCGATCAACGAATTGGTGTGATAGCTACCCAAACCCCGCGCATGCCAGTGGGTGACTTATGTTTGCCGGCACGCAGTTACTTAAAGCGCTAGTTCAGTTTTTTCAGAAATTTAGAGTTAAAAATTTTGTTACAGCTACATTAGTAGCAAGAGAACTTAGTGAAACTCTGGGTGTAGAGCCAAAGTCCAAAGAAGTCAGACAGATAGAGGAAAGAAGAATGTTTGAGTTCGAGGGAGAAGATAAGGATATGTCAGAATCTGCCGAGCAAAAGTTTAAGCAATATATAAGATTTTCACTTAAGAATACCAAACAAATAATAGTAGTAGTAATAGTAAATGGCGACTTCGTACGAACTTTGTGCTTTGCTTTGCTATGTGCTAAAGCTGATCTTTGCTTTTTTTATCCGTTAGACATCACAATCTTTCTTTATGGTTATGTATGCTCAATGCTCACCTTATATACATCTAGTTGCCCGCAGTAGACATCGAACTCGTTGTACAGATTTTGCAACATGTTGATCACCATCATAGGAGTACATGTTGAGCAGATGGAGGTGAATCCGACAATATCACTGAACAACATTGTCACGTCGTCATGAGTCTTGGCTTCTATCGTTTCACCTTAAAGTACCCCCATTAGTAAGTAATTTCGCATGTGAGATCATAAATGGTTATAGAACTTTGCTTTCCTTAAAGCTTCGTAACAAAGTACAGTGAGAGAAACTTGTTTTTTAACGACAAAAAATAAATCTTTCCTATATTTCGGGCTGTGAACTGATTTATAGTAAAATGTTGCGCGCTACGCTTGAGATTAAGAAAGACCCACTCTAGTACACTTTATGACTGTATCACCGTCCTTCAACACATGGGTCATCTTGAAAAAAGGACTTTACTTTAGGCTTATGAGAGAGTACAGGATCTAGATAGATTGGGGATTAGACACTCATGCTATGGGTCCCGAACTTAGGTTGTGTGCTAGACAAATGGGAAGTACGGAAGGCATGGAGAGGGATATGGCTGTAGGCAGGCCAAAAGGTTCTTAGTGGGCTAACTGTTCTGGTTGTTGAAAAGAGGTATTCTCCCGGACAGATAGTGTAAATATCTGATCATAAAGAGACCGACAGATGGCTAGTTATGCCGGGTTTAGGAGTTAAAGAGTTAAGGAGCCGAAAAAGAGGCCCGAAGGTTGCAAAGTTTTGCCTCATCACTACTAGCACAACGCTACCAGAAATATTGGATTATTCATTTATTATTTAAGCAAAATGACGATACGAGTAGTATATGATGGGTGGACACCCTTACCTAACCATAGTCTTTTGGCTATATCAGGGGGAAATATCAAGTGCAGTAAGCTGACATTCTTCTCTCGTTCTTTGTATACTGCCCTGTTTCCCTCTTCAATAGAACTTTTCAATTTATCCATCCTCCTCCTGAGCCCGTCCTTGTAATAAAAAGATGTTAGATTAATACTAAAAATCAAAATTCATTCTATTGTTTTCAAATCACAAAAAAAATGTGAAGAACATTTACTTGCACGTCAATAACGGTGAAAAGATAAAGACAAAAATATTTTACAAGCCCTAATATTGTCACAATTGTGACTTTAGGATATCTGTTCATGACCTAGCGACCTGGCGCGTGTGAAGCATTACAGGATGATCACTCGTGACAATATACAAACCTAATTTTAGCGGTAGCATACTTATGACAGTAGCTAAAATGTTTAAGTTGATAATTTATTTCCATATTTCGAATACCTGAGCTCGCGCTTGTTCTCCAACGAGAATAACATCCCTTGTAGCGTCATGTAATGGTATATCAGAGATGAAAAGACCACTTCCTGTCAATCCTTCTAGACCGTCTATGAATGGAGAGCCGATAAACATAACACAACCTGATTCAGGGCAGGAAACCATCTGACCTTTTAGTTGCAAACCCTGAAAATTAAAGTGAAGAACGAAACAATAGGATGTTTTCAAGGTTCAAGAAGGGTTCTTTTTAAAATGATAACGGACTTTTCTTCACTGAGCTTTCTCACATGATGCCGCCACATGTTAGCAAAGCCAGAGGCGAACCGGCGTTCCGTGAATCTTGAACTGGCCGGCAGTATCAAAATCGATACCTTGATATTAAGGATTTTTGAAATGTAGTGGTTTTTCGGAGATAATAAAAAACCAAATATGTAGTCTTAGAGTAGCCCAAAGAATATCTATAGAATATTTGTATTTTACCTGGGCGTTAAAGTTCTCAACACCTTTTGGTTTCTTCACCACCAATACAAAAGGAGTATTTGTTCTTTCGACAATGTGCTTGAAAGCCAGCGTTATACTGCTTGGTCTTCTGAATTCAAAGTAGGTTGCAACAGAAGTACCACATTTCATCAAATACCTTCCAAATAGCCTCATGAAACCGCTACCTAGTTGCACCAACTCCAATTTTCTATCTGTAAGAATGTGATATGCTATCCAATCTAGATGTGCGGTTTTCTATCTTTTTTATACTTCAACCAACACGAAGGACTAATGCCTAAATACTCGTAGGAATTGAAATGTGTGAGGCTTCATTATTTTTAACGGTTAGCAAAAATTAATTTGCATGCTAATCAAATACTATAGAATGCGAGATAAAAATTGCATGACCTACCTAGAACAAAGTGCCATGGAAATGCTTTACAGAATGTAACAACGCCCATTTGCAATCTACTCTTTATACATTTTTCTTCACTGGAATTCTGTTTACACAATGTACCAGTTAGTGTTGTTCCTTTTATTAAAAATCTGGAACAACAACATTATTTACAAGATATTTTATCTACAACTCTCAATACTCTCAATACAATCGAATAAGCGATTATCTTGAGTCTATATAGGTTAAAAAGTAAACAAGGGCTCTGCTGACTAATGAAAGTCCGAAGATTTGTGCCAAATCTAATACCTTCTATCGTCTTGTTATCTTCATCGCATAATTTATGTTTTTTGTTTATACTATCGCCCACTTTGTTTAGTATTTATATACATATTTCTTTGTTTGCTATTTTTCAAATCTAAGGAGTTTTATTAATTATTATATTTATTGTGCATAGGTAATTTAGTTGAGAGGGGTTAGATGGTGGATTAGCGTGTGCTAAGCTTCATCCCTCTGGATATACCATGGTTTTGGTGTAAATAGCGACGTTTATTATCATTATTATTGTTCATTTGAAACTTTCGCATTATATAGATATTACTGGGAGATTTTAAGCTTTCGGAGTGAGATGTGGTTCAGAGCTGCTTTCGAGTATACCAAGATCCACATCTTCAAATACGGACAGCACTGACATGCGGGATTATTTTTAATCGCTTTGTCTATAAAAGCATCTAGCACCATTTTTTCAACCTCAGAGGTCAAATTCCATTATACCGTTAGCCACATAGGTATGCTCTCAATTAATATAGACAATCAAGTGGATCTATCTCATCCTTCGTGAGAACTAGTACTTTCGGTAGTATGTTACTTTGAAATTCAAATTAAAGATTTTCTATTGTAGAAAATTTTAAGCCAATTGATGAGAGTTGCGCAAATAAAAATTTCTTAATAGTTTAATTTAGGTAGCACTTACCTGAAATGCTTCTTATCCTGATTACTTTGAGTAACTGAAATTTCTGCTTGCGTACTGTAGAGAATTCTAGCGATTGCTTTCAAACTTCCAACTAGTAATGCTGCTATTGCCGGCCTGTCAGTCATAAAATCCAACTGGATGACCTACAAAAATATTCATATTCTTTCAGGTTTTTTTTTACAACCTACCTCAAATCATGTTTGAATATTGATAGAGATTATGTTTAGTAATATGGCTAAATTCGACTAGCAGAGCAAAACAGAATTTCTTTCCCGCCAGTCCACATTGAAGAGAAAAATTCCCCGTCCATCTGGCAACGTTGCCCCTTCCCATACCGTCACACGGCAACGCCCAACGAACCGCCGCCGCAGTACCAGCGGAATAATCAAGCAGATTGTTACGCCGGGCGCTGAGCGCAGATTGCAGGAGACACGAGCATATCGGCAACATTTCTATATCAATCTAAGTTTCAACGACAAATGTAAGAGCAAACCTTAACCCTATGATGGGTGAAATATGACTAATAAGTAGAAATGTACTATAATATGAAAATATTGAGATATACCCTCCGTCACCCCAAAAATTTTCACTCCTAAAACATTTTTTCAAAAATGATCAGGATCGTCTGAAACGTCAAGAAAAAAGAAGTTAGGACGGTTTTTATTTTTTCAAGTTTAGCCTTTTTCTCCGCCGCTACTGGACCGATTTTCAAAAACTACAAAACTTTTTTGTCCTTGGCATAGTACTGACGCTGTGTAAAAATTTCATTCACATCCGAGCAGATAATATAGACGGGCGAAGGATTAGCGGACAGATGGACAGACTGACAGACCAACAGACGGACAAACCAACACACAGTCTGAGACCGGCGGAAATGAGTGATGTACATGTCATATGACAGGCAGCAGCGGTGGCCGCAGTGGTAGTCGCTTCGTCTCCTGATCAGTCGCCGTGCGCTGCGAGGGTGCGAATCCCGTCCCAAGAGAAATTTTTATCTTTTCTATGGATACTGTGATTCTCCGTAGGTGGTAGACGTTCACTGACTGTCGTACGCAGAGGTACCACCCGGTGGATCTCGTAGGCGGGCCCAGAATGTGTGCATGCTGCATGCACACGTGTTCCCTCGCTAGAGTCCGTGTGGCGTCCCCCCTTTTCCCCTTAAATCCCCCCACGGCACCCCATGGGTGTTTAGACTTAGGCCTTCGTGGTAGCTGGAGTATAAAAAAAATCCCAAAAACTTCTCATTTTCGAAATTTTTCGCGATTGCAATATCTACTCGCCCAGTGGTTTAGGATGTTAAAGCATAATGGGTTCTGCTGCGTTAGGCGTCGTCATACCGTTCTACTCCCCAGATGCTTATCGCGAGGGGTATTTGTCATCAGTTCATGCTGCGGGGAGGCAAATTCGCTAGTTTTAACTTTATGGGATCATTAACCAAAAAATATTCAGTTACCTCATCGTCACAATCTGTACATATAAACGCAGCTTCTGATGGTTCAGCAGGTTCCTCCGTTGCATTTTCTTGGTACTTGAGTACATCATGCACTCCATCTAACGTTGTGAGGAACTCTCTGAGGTCACCACCTAAGCATCTGAATGCCCTCTCCAAGCGGCCAGCAGTACTCAAAAGGTTGGAAATGAGTTCATTGCCAATACGTTCGAAGAATGTATTCACCTCAATCTCTGTGACAAAGAAACAGGTCAAACTTACCCAGTGTAAATTGATTTTGAAGTGTCTACTGATAAATCTGATGTGAAAAATTCATCTAGATTAGAGTACAGGTGTTACCCAAAGTTCTTCCGCAGTACATCTTCAATCATGAGAGTCAAAACTTGGGTGCAAACGTACGTTGCTGGAGGAATACAGAGAAGTAAATCGGAATGAACAACTTCTGCTGCAGACGCCGCAAGTTGTGTCCACCATGTACGGACACAAATTGAAAGTATGCCTATTTTCATCATAATTCATCAATATTGGTGCAGGTTTATACTGTTAACGACAAAGAAATACTAGTAAAAGAATTGTGGACCAACGTCTGAACATATTTGTCACGAGAGCTCTTGTGATACATCAGATCGTGGACTATGACAGTTTAGCATGTTTTATATTTGTATTGTTTGTCATTTCCATTCCTTCATAATAAGCTGATACCTTGCTTAAATATAATTTTATACAATACAGTTATCAGATCTCCGCATTTATTCACTATGTTTCACCATAAGACAGCTTTATTTAACCGATCTAAATAGGTTTAAATATAAATTGAAAGATCACTCTCTGTATGAATAAGTGTATTTTTTAGCTTATGTATGTGTACGTACGTGTATGTGAACATTTGATTTCAAATTTAAATAGTTTCACATAATTTTGTTGTGTTATACGTTTTTGATATTCCGGTCAAGTGGAAGAATAGCTACATAAACTAAGCTTCGCCCTTTTATAAATTATAAATGAAAACAATTAGTGTTATTATATATACCATATTTTGATGTTCTACATGGAAATACACAAAGAGAGAGAAGAGAATTACACAATATTGTGTAAAGTTGTAATCTAGTAAATATACAGCCAAATGGATATGTATTTGTCGTACTCTCGATTTGCAGATACCGTAAGGACTTATCAGTGCATCACGAAGTCTATTTAACACTCATAGGAAAACTAGGAGGACATTTTTTGATCAAGGTACAACAATTTTTCTTGGTTATTAATTCCTTTAGATAGATTAGCTTCAAATCCTGTTCTGGGAAGATTCAAGTGTCCTTATTCTTCACCTATATTATATACAACACACCCACCTTTCTCTAAGCCAATTATTTCGTATAAATCCTCCAAGTAAGCATAATGAGGGCATAGTGATAGATTCTTCGGTAGTTTGTCACTGAAAGAATAAAACGTATATTAGGCGTTACAACTACTCGTATAAGCTTCAGAGTTAGTGTCGGTTGTCAAATCGAGAACAGTATGAGTTCTTTCAGGTATATTTTGGGTATGAGCGTAAAGGAATGATGGTATCTTTTGATAACGAACAGAAGCGTTTGATCCCAAAAAATAAAAAATAGAGAACTACATTTAAACCATATTTTAAAACAATGTTGAGCAGCACTAAAATATTTAAACGGGTAACCAGTTCTGTACATAGTTTAAATCAATTGTAAAGTGTTCTAAGCCGGATTCTCCCCTACACCAAACCACTTTCAGTTGCCTAAAAATGATCCCTATTGCCCGTGACCCAGGTTCTTATACCTAACGTCCAATTTATCTGTAAACGACGCTTCTCTTTTTTTGTCGTTGAGGAATTGAAAATTTTGTATTTTTTATGAGTATATAACCTTGCTTGAGGCGGCTCTGACGCAGTGAGTTTCAAGCCATTTACAAGGGATCAGCTGCTTCGAAAAAGACACTATTTTTAATATATTTGAATCAAATTCATACAGTATGTCCAGAAGACAATTGCCCAGGGTGAAATCGGAACACTTTTTGAAATTTTGTTTTTGCACAAGATGTATGATAGGTTGAAATGCTTATTTTTTTTTGGTGAAGTTAAATAATATGGAGGATATATACTTACAGGCATCTATAAGTGGCAGTATTATTCCTCTCTCGAAGGATAAGAGAATTGAGTGCTTGTTGAATTGCTTCATTCTAAAAGCAGATTGCAAAAACTATTAACGATGTCTTTATTTTTAATATAAAAGAAATTGTGGGGTGTCTGGGGAAAATCTCAGTTTCACCTAAATATCCTGGATTTTTGAATTTTTTATCTGGCGTCGGTAATTTAGGTGATGGCAGCCCTATGTAAGGTCAACTGAAGCATGACAAAGGTGGAAACTGGTTAATAAATATTATGACACAGTCAACAAATGAATAACAAACAAATAACTGCAATGGTTTAATCTCTTCGTATCTACACGGCGTCCTCAAAGTTTTGACTTTCGTTTGCAGGTCAGGCAATAATAAGCATGTTTTTTTAACAATTTATATACCAAAGCTTTAAGATAACCGAGATGTTAGGTGCTACAAAGATAGAAATGAGTCAGTACGTATGTACTAAGACTATGTTGGTCAGTATCCAAACTAGGTGTTGCGTGTTGTCTAGGTTAACTTAGTTTATAAACAAACCGTATTTGAAAATTCGATACTAAAAGAAAGTCCCAACTTTCATGATACCCTGTATAGGTCAAGAACACTGCACTCCTACAAATAAATGTGTAGCTATTTCGAGAAAAACTAGCAGATGTTTTCCGTCGTGGCCCTTTAACTTTGATCACTTCAAATCTCAACATATTACCGAGTAGGTTGTTTTCAGTAACAGTAATATGGATTTTATGCCTCACTTACCGAGGGAGATGTCAAAACCAATATAGCTTCGTTGAGATGTTGCAGATTCAAGGTGCTTTTCTCGTCTTCATCCTCATCGTTCATGATTTGTATGGAGCTCTGCCTCGATGTTAAGCTTCGTTTGCCACCACTGGTGGTGCTTGGAGGGAGCAATGAGGCTCTCCGGAATGGACAAAACGGGGGTGGATTGTCGATCATTTTGCTTGCGTCTTATCTGACTGTACTCTGGAAACTAGAGTAGCAACTTGTTTGATGATTCCTTAATAAATGCCGCAAATATCTTTGTGAAAGCTGTCGAATTTCAGATAAATCACGAAAACCCATGACTCTCATTTTTGCCAGTCTGTATGTTTGTCTGTCAGTTAGTTCGCAGCGGTGTTTGTCCCTGAGTAATCCCAGTAATCGTCAAATTTTGGTTTTGATTTTTGGAGGGTTTTTAATCTGTAGGGTCGGTGGAGGCGATGGCAGTGTCATAGTTAGCAAAATATAAAAGCACCAAACATCGCTTTTATCATTAGGTATATCTTTGGAAAGTAGTCCAGTGGCGGAGTAATTGGGAAAAATAGCTTTTTAACTCAGAAAATACAAGTTTTCAATGTGCAATCGATCGATAGATCCATCAATTTAAACTTATTTACAAAATTTGTCGGTGACTATAAGCTCCTTACCTGGAAAATATGCCGCTCTCTATAGGAGCAACGCATCCATACTTTTTTAAATGGAATACTGTGCATATTATAGTATATCCTGATAGGCCTTTTTAAAGTAAGAAATTAGATTTACCTTCATATCATTGAGTTTCGATTGGTATTTCTGGTGCTCTTGGATGGTCATTTTTAAATAACTTAGCCAAATATAAATATAAAGAGGGGGTTACATTTGATTTTTCTTAAACATAGTACATTCTACATTTATAGACACAGTATAGATGATAGACAAAATTTAAAAAATGTTTAAATATGCACCCATATTGAAGAGAAGCGACTCGAAGGGAATAGCGGCGACATTTGTCATTTGCACGTGTCAGACGTGACACAGCGCTTCCATATATGCGTCGCTTCAATGAGTGGACTCAGCGCAGCGGAAGATATTCACATCCCTCCCCTTCCCCTCCCTACCACTCAATGTATGTGCACCTTTAATAGTATAGCCAGAAGCTAAGAGATTTGACGTTAATTTGCAACTCTACCTGCAGAAGAGACTGCCTTAAGCCTGTGAAAATCAACTGTGTCTTCGAATAAAGTATACTGTAGCTTAAAATCTAATCTAGTTCTTCCCAGGTATTTGAGAACATACCTGAATATACAAGGTATTCCAATGAAGAAGATACATATTTGTGTTATCACATAGTTATGAATCGTAGAGACGGGCACATTTTCCAAGTAAGGAGCATATACCTATATTATTTTCCTATAATCTTTGTAAATAGCTATTTTAGCATTTCTTAGAATAACGGCGTTATCGACCGACTATATACTAAAAACTTACTATGTATTACGCTTTAATACACATTAACCTTTCAAGTGTTCAGCTTCAAAGCAATAACTAAACAATAGGGGATTTGTTCAAGCTTTTGTTTGCGTCTTCTGTATTGAAACCGGATTTTTTTCAAAATCAACTCCAGCAAGTAAATAAGACTTTGTCATATTCTCACGAGCTACGTCTAAATGTATACGTGCCAATTTGAAGATACATGCTGGCCAATATATAACTGACTGATTCAAATTGCGCGCCACTTTTGATACACGCATTTCAGTAGGTGGAGCCGTCGTTGTTGTTTAAAGCACATGTGATATGTGATCAATTCATCATGGAGCGCTACACGATCCCACAACGCGTCCATATTGTTAAAACCTCAGACTAAAAATATATAAATATATTTAATTTATATATAAATATATTTTTAGTCTGAGGTTAAAACGCTTTACTTAAATAATGACTCGATTGTTGCAACGATTTGGAAGCTTCGACAAGATTTCAGTCGAAATAATGTGCCCAGTGTCATCATCATTCGTCAGTTGGTGCGAAAATTTGAACAAATGAAGTTAAAGACTTGCCAAGGTCGGGTTGTTCATACTCCGAAAAATATCGTGAGAGTTGAAAGTGTAGTGGAGCGCCCTGAGACATCCTTCTCAAGAACTGGGTACCTATTCGTCTCACGTCATTATGCCCTATTTTAAAAAGACTTGCATTTGCGATCATACAAAATTCAGTTAACCCAAAAACTACAGCCTAGTGACCATGAAAGTAGCCGACAATACAGTCATGCAATATTGCAGCTTCGATATGAACGGATTTGTTATCTGAGCATTAGAGAACCCTCATGTCATCCATTAACGACCACTAAATCCTCGTCAAGTCACAGTTTGGTGCGGTGTTTGGTATGGAGGTGTCACTGGACCTTACTTCTTTGAAGACGCTGCAGGTAATTCTCTCACTGGCGAACGCTACCGTGACAGGGTACAAAATTTTCTGAGTCCTCAAATCCAACAATTTAACCTGCAAAACATGTGGTTCCAGTAGTATAGAGCAACTTGTCCCACAGCTAGGGAAACGTCTTCTGCGAACAATATTTCCGGGACGTTTAATTTCTCGATTCGGTGGTCAACTGGCTACCAAGGTTACCGTATTCAACGGCTCCTGAGTTTTGTTATGGGGATTTTTGAACAAAACAAATAAGGTAGAGCAGATGAAGAATAATGTTATAGAAATATTCCTCCCGAAACCTACCAAAAAGTGATGAAAAATGTAATCAAGAGGGATCAGGTTTGCGCTGTTTCTAGAGGCGGACATTTGTCTGATATTATTTTTCAAATACAATTTCCAAGTTTCAATAAAATATTAAGATGAAAAAAATGGACGTATTTTGTTTCATTTCAAAAATATATATACAAACCAGTGAGTTACATATCGGCCACCCTGTACGTAAAGTACCATGTAAGATGCAATATACCTACATAATTCGATGTGTGATATTATTTTTGTGATAATTTATTGATACCTGTCTAATTGTCCTGAATAATACGTGATTATTCTAAAATAAAAATTACGAGTATTTTCATATTTGTGCATATTTTTCAGCATTCTGGAATGTCATGTAAATATCAATTATAACCTTTGGTCTGTGAGTAGAAGAGCAGCATGCAGGCCCATGTTTTGAGCATAAATCTACATTTTAAGCATCTATAGATACCTATTAGAAATATTACCTGAGTATCATGAATCCTGTACGCGGAAAATGTGTCCTACATTTCCAACATAAACATCGGAGACAGTAGGCACTAAGACGCACATCCACACCCGCGCCTCTGCAGCACTGATCCTGTGTCCTGTGCTATCCTGCTGTTTTTGCCTTGCGCCTTGCTTCCATGCGTAGAGCCCACGGTTTCGATTTAGTCCGGGACAAACAGTTCAAACGGATCGACTCGGAACATTGGTAGGGTAGCGTCGCTCCGGCCCGAGCATATTTGGTGACCTCAACCAAAATCGTAAAAATGATGGTTTCCATTTAAAGAAAATGACTTTTTGGGTTTTATAAGATCAGTTTCTCATTCTTTTTTTACCATCCTGTCCTATTTGTTATCCAAGTACGGAATCAAATTTACTAAAGTACGCCCCATACAATCTGTTATAAATCGTAAAAAAGGCAACAATACGAGAAAAATTTCATTGGCCTGCATAATTTGAGATATCTGAAAAACGGTTAGACTCAGGCATAGGATGATAATTATATACGGAATCTATTATATAGGGTATCCTATTTGAAATAAGCAAGTTGGTATCTACTTCTGGAACAACCAGAAGGGCCACCATTTTAAAAATATTTGAACGGCATTGCTCCCATTGGTTATACTGTAAGCCATAATTTTACTCAGAGTATTACAGCAACTTTTTGAAGTAATCAATTGATGCAGCTTTACGTGAGATACCCTGTATACAACAATAAGTCGTGTAATCGGAAATGGATCGCGAATGTCTAATAGTTTATCATGTGTTTAACCAGTGCCAACATTCATTTTTGGGCATTTGAGGGACCTCGTTAAGCCGAGGCCCAGGGCACGTGCCTTTGCACCCACAGGATAAAGACTGGACACTTAGTGATTAACATCGTGCATAGTTGTTTGGTTCATTATGCTCTATTCTCATGCACAAAATTTATCCAAAACAGAAGCAACTCTTGATAGAGGATATTTGTGCAGCTTTCATTCATTGTCCTACCCGAGACCAAGCCTACATTATGCTGACGAGTTGCCAAATAGCACGAAACAGCTGTCCATGGTTGGCCGCAATGGATTCAAACTAATAGGTAGAAGGAGCCAGTCAAGGATTTGTTTGTCTCTTAATTCTCATAGTCCGTAGTGAGGATAAAAGTGCACTTGACATAAGTTACTTTTTTGACAGTTCTTACACAAAATGCGTATTTTCATATTTTTTAAACATGCGAGTCTTTGCAGATAATTGTCGTGTTAGACAATTTCAAGACATGGTACTTCGAGTATTTCCTTTTTATATTTTGGTTTTTGCCTGTGCTGTTCAGAAACTGAAGCAATAAAATGCCTTGGAAGAACAAGTAAGAAACATTCAAATATGTCCATACTAATATGAGTCTGCGACTATTGATGCGACGCGTGTTCTTAAAAAAGGAGTATATTATCATTACAATGAAATAACTTACGTATATAATACACGTGAGTTAAATCCGACAAGATCTAGAATTTTTCAATCCTCATGCTAAATGCAAAATTACTATTAGTAGACAAGTAGAGTGAAATTATGAAATGAGCGACATGAAGAGTATATATATAGATATATATAATATATATATATATATATAAAGAGAAAATGATCATGCGGAGAGCGCTATATAACAAAAAATAATGGCAAAATCCGCTAAAGGGGAAAGTGGATTCGAGCCGAAAGTTAACCCGAGCAATACGTATTTCTGCTTGTTGGCTTCATCAGGCCCGATATGAATGGACATATGCAACCACAAAAGTAGATACACATGCCCATACATCCGGATACGGGTGTAACCTGAGAAAATGAAGATGGAGAGGGACAAAAATGACACACGAAGTCGCCAACAAGTAGGTTGGCTTTTGTTGGGACTTGTGTCATTTTTTTCTTTCCATCTTCTTTTTCTCAGGTTACAGAGATTGACACGCACGCTACACGCTCGTCAGAAGCGGGTACTCAGGCCTCGCACTTAGGATGACAGAGCTCCACCCTGAAGGCGGCCTCGAGCTACGCTTACGCTGCAGCCTACCCTATTCAACATAGCTGTTGCTACGCATTCACTACAAGTGATAGTAATTGAGTTCATCCAAAAAGGATTATCTCTGGCAATAACGTATTTATCTCCGACTAAGTGAGAACATCTGTTTTTAGTCGCATCGCTGCTTTGTGGACGCCATGTTTTTGAAGTAATCTCTTATCTCTCTCTAATTTTATTCACCTTGTCTAACTGTCTTCTCCTTATATAACTACTCTTTGGTTTTGATGTGACCTTTCATACATGTACGTTCAGGAAATAAAGCGACCGAAAACTGTTGAAATGATTTATTATCACACAGCGTTCATGCATGATAAAAATACAAAATGACCCGAGAACGCCGTTTGCCATGTGTTAACCATAACAATGTTTATATTGATTATTTCCGTTCAAAGTTCTCTTCGAACACTTCGTGTATCTCTGGAATCATATCCGTCGCAGTCATACTTCTTCCGTATTTCACGAAGGCCTTTGAGTTCAGATCTCTCACCATTCTGCAAGCTGCGTAGCAAGCTACGTTCGGTGCGTAGTCGGCCATGATCGACCAAGCGAGGAAAGTTGAGAGTGAACCAGCTAGGATGTCGCCTTGGCCGCCGCATCTTCTGCCAGACCCTCCACCTTAAACCAAACATGGAAAATACAATATTTTTCAAGAGTATCCATGCGGTAGAATAAAAGCGAATTTATTTTGTAGTTAATAACAACTCTTTTATTTAGAAAATTTCCTTTGCATACAAAAAAACGCTACAAGCAAAATGGCTGCTAATGTGCATGCCAGGTAGGAATAAAATAAGGTAAACAGTTTTTGAATGTATTTTCTCTCCTTTTTAGAAAGGGCAATTAAATAGTCATACAGTTAATTAAAAATGTGTGTCAGTGTACTGATCGGACTGATATGAAGATTCGATTCTCTGAATTCCGTCTGAACATTACTCAGTATTCTATCAGGTTAGAAATTAGGCAAATGTAAGTGAAATGTACAACTATTTTAGCAAGTCATTATGTTTTTGCGAGTTCTGTACATACTTAACCTGTATTTTAATTACATTACATTGAT
Organism: Acanthoscelides obtectus; assembly: GCA_963669975.1. Classification (NCBI taxonomy): domain Eukaryota; kingdom Metazoa; phylum Arthropoda; class Insecta; order Coleoptera; family Chrysomelidae; genus Acanthoscelides; species Acanthoscelides obtectus. The sequence goes on from CAVLJG010000008.1 coordinate 49,700,959, forward strand.
AACGGACAATTAACCAGAGACACATGTCTATATTATTTTTACAGCTGCGCAGCCTGTTCTATTGACTTATCTCGTAACCAATAAATCCCAGATGTACTATAATAATTTTTTAATAAACATTGTTCTATGCGTACTCCGTATATTTTATTATCAAAATTCCCAGTCACTAAAAGTATTTAGATATGTGAACAACAGCTCTGAATACAGCCACCAGACTTATACCCGATTCATTGTTGTTCCGATCAGCTTTTCACTTCGGTAGACGTCAAAACGTAACGGATACTTGTGAAATACATTTATAGTTGATTAGATTCATTCTGTAATATTTACGCTTTGATTTATGAAAATATTCAATAATTTGGTTTATCCCCTGTGCCTGCGTCTTAGGCCCGGTTTTTCAATTGCAGGTTAACAAACTGTGATTTTACAGCTAATCAGAAGTGAACTTTTATAATATGTTTTTCAATGCCTGGTTTGTCCAAAAACCGTAGTTAACTGTAACCAGAAGACCATCTACTGGTTAACTAGTAAGCTGTATAAGGTATACCCTATTTCACGAGTACCCATCACAGTTTGCTTAACTAAATCTACAAAAATACCCACCCGACACTTTAACAGTAGTTCCCCTACTGATAATCTCATCTTCATGATCTTTACACAACAAAGTGACATTGCTTCCCACTTCCATTAAAAATGCAGCTGCCTTCTCTTGTTTCGATCCATCTCCGGGTGTGTCTCCGACCAGTCTGTTGAACTCCATCACATTGGGTGTTAGGACAACAGGGGCTGGATAATTCTTTATTAGGTCGTGTCGTTGTGCTATAAGAAACAGGCCATCTGCGTCGATTACCTGTAATTTATGCAAAATGAAATCGAGGCATCAAGCAGATTTACTTTGAAGTTCATATGCAGTGCCACTGCTTCAAAATTGATATAAGATTTCCCCTCTTTTACCACCTTTTACAACCTCTCAGCTCTCAATTAATAGTCTTCTCTGAACATCTTAAATAACATTGAATAGCTTGGGAAACGTTTGAGCAATTTTTATTTGTCGATTTTTGTTCATAAATCCGACGCCACTGATCCGGTTGAAAGAGCTAGAATGCTTTTCACTATCGCTAGTCATGGCTGCAATTTGGTGCCAAATCTTATTCGAATTACGAGTAATACTTTTAAATATTCTTTCTTGCTATATAGTAGGTGCCTAGCTTTGTTGCAGTTCAGAATACGATTTGGGGGGATTAATGATTGGTTTTCCTTACTAACCAGTGGTTTCTGCTTCTGCCTGCATGTCTCGATGACCTTCGTTATAACTTCAAACGTTTGATCATTCCTTCCAAGCCCTGGCCCAATCACAACCACGTGTAATCGCTCTAACCATGGTTCTATTTTCTTGATTGCTTCAGGATCATTTAGTATTGGTAGTACCATCAACTCTGGGCTGTAAGATTTTATGACAGTGGCAGGCTCTTTGTTGGTAAACAAGTAGACGAGATCCGCACCCACCTTTAAAGAGCTTATTGAGGCAAAGTACGGTGCACCTATGGAGGAACAATGTATTAAATCAATTCGAAAACGGTACCGAAACAAATTCTTTGGTGATTGCAAACAAACTAAATGAATATTTGTGGAAAATATTGTTGATATTGTGGGTACTGCCAATGCTGCACCTGACTATATGAAAATCAGTTTCCAGGGGAAATGTTGCATACACTTTCAAAATTTCATAGCGTATTATTGATTTATCTAAGAAAAAAGTAAACAGTTTAAAATCAAATAACAACCGTGCCGAAATCACTACGAAAAACGTGCTGAAAAACTGTTTCGAAATTTTGGGATATCCTGTATTAAACTGGATCAATTGTTCACTGAGAAGCAGTTCGTTTCCTGAAAATTTGAAATGCTCTACAATAACACCAGTTCCCAAAATAAAAAATCCTAAAAGATGCAGCGATATGAGACCAGTAAATGTGTTACCAGACATTGAAAAATTATTAGAGTTCATAGTGCATGACCAATTAATGCAGTTTATAGAAGAAAACAAAATTTTAGTGGAGGCGAAATCAGGCTTTCGAAAAAAAATTTCCACAGAAACGGCTTTCCAATTGGTAACTGAGAATTGGAGAAGAGCCATAGACTCAGAAGAAGTTGTCATAGCAGTATTTTTGGATTTGAAGAGGGCATTTGAAACGATTGATAGAGATATTTTGTTAGGTAAATTGAAGCCATATGGTATATCAGGAAGTGTTTTAGATTGTTTTAGAAATTATTTGTCTAAAAGGATGCAAGTTGCAAAAGTTAATGACACTATTTCATCAAACATTGAAAATACGTTGGGTGTTCCACAGGGCCGTATCCTGGGACCACTTCTTTTTATTTTATACATAAATGATTTACCTGCCATAGTCAAAAAATGCAAAATTCAGATTTTCGCCGATGACACTATGATTTATATAAGTACTAGAAATATTCAGACTGGTATCTCTTATATAAATGAAGACTTGAAACTTGTCTCAAAATGGTTAGCATCTAACAGACTAAAATTAAATGCAAGTAAAACGAAAGCATTGTTAATCGCAAAAAAACAATGTACAAATGTTCAAACTGAATATTGATGGTGAAGATATTGAATTCGTAGAAGATTTTAAATACCTGGGTTTTTTTTGACTCTCGATTAATTTTTGATATTCATTATGAAAAAGTTATAAATAAGATTAGTAGTAAAGTGGGATATTTATCGAGAGTTTCTGGATGTCGGAGTTCATATAGCAGAAAAATTATCTATAATACCATCATTCTTCCAAATTTTTTGTACTGTTCGACTATTCTATATTCAGCAAATAATTCCATTTTTGAAAGACTGCAAATTTTACAAAATAATACTGAATAATGATAAATATACTCCAATTAGGCAAATACTTAGCAAATTAAAATGGCTCAATGTAAACATTTTTATCAAATATCTTGTAATGATATTCATTTATAAAGTAAAAAATAATATATTTCCACCAAGTCTAACTAATTTAACATCATCAAATGTCGACCATCATTTACATAATACCAGAAATAAAGATGACTTCCATTTAATGACCAAAAAGTTAACATATGCTACAAATCTGTATTCCAACAAGGGTTGATTGAATATAATAAATTATACTCAGAGATAAAAGACCAGAAAACTTTGACAAAATTTAAAGTAAAATTGAGAAATTACTTGTTAAATCTACAATTATATGTAGGTTACCCAGCATTTACATCATACATCAAATGGCTCGAATTTGCTAGTTCTAAGTTGTTTACAATTATTCTGTTTATGTATCCAAATGTGCTAAATAAATCTTTCTACTACTACTACTACTAAATTTGGCTGACATCGTAATGTGTACCAAAGAGAGAAGCGTGCAATATGTATGTTAGAAAGAGTGCGCCGATGTTGCACGCTTCTTGCGCTCTCTCTCATACACGTAAGCGCGTATATGTCTGTATTTATATCAATTTAAGATCATACATAAACATCAACACATTACAGAAGAGCTATTTATGTATCTAGTAGGGCGTAGCCGATGTAAATGACAATCCCAGCGCTTTTTTAAAAAAAGAAAACGTCGCTGAAATGTACTTGATTTAAGAATGAAGTCCCTCTATATGCGTCTACAAAGTATTGCACACAACTTTTTTGGGAGTAATGTGAGACTTTGGATGTGTATAAATTTTTCGCTGCCTAGAAAAGTGATTACTTGGCTACTCGCTGACTGGTAAGCCATATATTTTAAAATTTAAACACTGAGTTTTTAACATGTATTTAGGTTAACGAAAAAGTATACCCTATTTCACGAGTATCCACCACGCTTTGACGTCTACTGAGGTGAACAGCTGATCAGCAAGTGATATTTTTGTGTTAGTCTGCAACGTTGGCAATTATGAATCGGGTATAAATTTAGTACAACTTGTTTGTGGCGTTTTGTTTTTGTATGCAAATGAACTTTTCTAAATAAAATAGCTGTTAACGAGTACAAAATGAATCTGTCGCGTACAAAAAACCAAAACAAAGTGCGGCTCTGACTACCTGCCGTTGACGGATCCGTCAGAATTATGTGTCCTGTGCCGATATAGGGACTTTTGAGATATTACTAGATAATCAGCTGTCATTTTACCGTGATGGATTCTCGTGAAATAGGGTATATTTATGTACATTTATTCACAAATCAGGTAAGTTAGCATTTTTGTATGCCATGTCTCCTCTGGATAGATCTGTAATCATTTTTTTACGCCTTAGGAAACCGTTATACTTCGAGGTGGCAGGTGTCAGATGACGAGTGGTACGCAACTGGCGATGCCGCTTGTATCTGTTATCTGTTTTACAGTAGTTTCAATGTATCCGTTTGCCATCCGATGCCATCCACATCTGCATATTGAGAAAGATACGAGGGCGTTACGGCTGATTTTAGCACCTTTCGGGGACTTTTTGGGGAATATAATTCTCTGGACGATTTATTTGAGGGTAATTAAAACTTTTGGTTATTTTTGGGCATTTCGCCACAAACTCGATCAACACCACTGCACTTCATTGATACGCCCCTGCTTTTTCTAACAATATGAATCAATAACAGAAACAAACTTAATACCTGTAAATTCAATACTCCCGCCAAATACACCAATCCGCCCTGCTTGACCTTTGTGCTTGTCATTGGTTAGACGTGGAGCCAATTGTTTAGTTTTCTCAATAATATCTTCAGTTTTGTTCGACATCGTACACCTATAACAGTAAAATAATCCTGTCCTGATTTTCTTTAAATTATTATGAGAAAATTTTGGGATATTTACGCTAAATTTCGATTTCAACAAAGATATTATGAACATCATAGATGTTAATTACAATGTTGCCATAATATTTCTAATAGTAAAAGTATAGTATCACCTGACAAATAGACATAGTGAGAAAAATAACAGATATTTGACAACCATATTGCTTATGCTAAGTTAACCACTTTAATAAATCGTATAATTTTTATACCAGCACAATTGCCTATTATTCTTGACACAAGCGACAACCGTTTTGCATATCTTCAATGATGTGCTTGAGTGTTTACTTTGCTGATTATGTTTATACGTTTTATTCACAAAATATATACAGGGTTTCAATTAATGCAGTTACCTTGTCTTTTATGAGAAAATATTGCCAAGTATTCCCATTGAAAAGTTCTTATTCTGCACTAATATGTGCCAGTTTGGCAACACAGCAGTAATTGTGGGCAAGTCTAATTCGGGGTACCTTCACCTTAAATGTCGAAATGACAACTGAGAGTAGTTGTTTATTTTTATTGATGTTTTTATTTGATAAAAAGTGAGTCGAACGAATTTGCTAGGTTTTTGTCCAGTTATTGTATAATATGTGTTCTCTTAACAATGAAAAAGGCGAGGTTGAGATCGAACGGCTGCCAGTGAACTCAGAAGAACAAGTTTTCCATGACTGGACGATCAAATACACAAAATCCCACATTCTCCATTCGATATGTTCTTCATCGGAAAAATGCAAGGACCCAGCTTCACGGTGTCTGTTATGTGTGTGAGTTTCCAATTCCTTTACAATTTGGAGTTATCACGTGAACTATTCAAAAGCTCCAAATTTCAGGTATACAAACACTTTGGAACTTCCACACTTACCAGAAATGGTCTTTCCAAACAACAAACTGATACTAAAACATAAATCTGGATATTGGATAGAGTTCAATGCCCTTGATGCATTGAAGAGAGTTTGCAATGGAAAACAGCATCTGAAGGTTGCTTGTGCAGATGAGTGGAAAGAAACAAGGTTTGTGCAGCTTTTGACTGGGTTATTCCCTTTTCAATGAATCTGTTCTTTCTCGTAACTCTAGGGCACCAGAGAACCTGATGGAAAAAATTAAGCCTTTTGACTGGACTTTTAGCACAGATTATCGAGGTACAGAGTCTGATACTGTTATTGTTACACCAACTGAAGAAAGAATAGATATTGAGAAGTTAAAAGAAAAGGAAAAGATATTGTTTTATCAAGAACTAATGTTATATGAAGATGAATTACATGACAATGGTATCTCATCATGTACAGTCAAGATTGTAAGTAATGTTTTTGAATGTTTCCATTTTTAATAATGATATATGCTTATTTTTCAGAGAGTAATGCCAAGTTCTTTCTTTGTACTACTGAGATTTTTCCTGAGAGTAGATGGTGTGATGGTTAGAGTAAATGATACAAGATTATTCCATGAATTTACTAAGGATTATGCTTTGAGAGAATATACTAACAAAGAATGTGGAGTGAAGGAATTGAATCTACCATTACCAATGTTTGGGGACCCTAATTTGTTATCTCCACATATGCCACCCAGGACTTTTATTTGTGAAAAAATCACTTGGCCAGAGAATGGTAGTGCAACTGAAAATGCTAACTGATCTGGTTCTTTTAATTATAAGATAATGAAATTCATACATTTTATAATTTTCACATTTTAGTAACTGTAATTTAAAAAATGCAAAATAAATTATTTTTGTTGTGTATATGATGTTTTATTAACAAAGCTTATGCTAGAATGATCACAAGCTAAAAAGCTTTAGATTCAACATCAATTCTTATTGGATATTTTTTTCATTGCAGCTATAGACTATGGAGATACTAGAATTTAGTTTCAACATTTACAAGTTTGTAAATGATGATCCAGTAAGCACCAATGTGTAATACTGGTTGCCTACCTGCTAATGCTATGTATAGTCAAGAACTTGATAAATTTACAAAATGTCATTGATGTTATAATTTTAGGTTATAGTTAATGCTGAATAACATCGTTTTCAAATAATTTCTTCACGAAATGACTTGTTTGCGGCCATTTACTTGCGACGATATGTACAAATTTAATAACGTGTAAGTATATAATTTTAAAAGACAAGAATGTAAAATTACAGAAAATGGATTGAAGAAAAATATGTAACGGAATCATCATACAAAATTGACATTGTTCCATTAATGCTAAATAAATCTTCAACAACAAATACAATACAAACATATCGTACACATTACTATAATAGTCCTTACTTTGCAGAAATCTAGACCCGCTAACAGAGACCTATGGATTATCCTTTTATATGAAATATTTAGCTCACTGGCCAGAATATTTTCAAGTTGCTGAATCTCCCAGTGGTGACATTATGGGATACAGTAAGCAAAAAATCTATTCTCTCTTGAAATATGAGCTCACAATCGTAGGCAAACCATAGGCCATCTGAGTGAAAATCAGTGCCCAGAGAAACTCATTGAAGTGCTTAAAGAGCAAAAAATGCTTTACTCTCTGTCAAAAGGACATTCTTGACCCTGCCTACTTTTAATATAAGGTTTGAGATATTAGGATCCCAAGTGAGGGCAGTTCGGCTACTACTCCATTTACCCCTGAATGTCTTAGATATTCTATAGTTCAACTACCAGATATACACACGGGTGCATGCATTTTTTTTTGGATTATATTTAAATGTCTTTTATTTCAGTTATGGGTAAAGCAGAGGGTATTGGTGAAAATTGGCATGGCCATGTCACAGCTTTGACTGTGTCTCCAGACTTTAGGAGACTTGGGCTTGCTGCAACTCTTATGAATTATTTGGAAGAAGTTTCTGAGAAGTAAGCCTATTCATTATTGAGTGAAATATAACTAATGCCATATATATCCATTTTTTAGGAAAAGGTGCTATTTTGTAGATTTATTTGTCAGAGTTAGTAACAAGGTTGCCATAAATATGTACAAAAATTTGGGATATATTGTTTATAGGACAGTTTTAGAGTATTATTCAGGAGATCCTGATGAAGATGCTTATGGTAAGTTGTTTTGACTTGGATTTCACAAAATAGGGTATTTTGTGATAGCATTATTATACACTTTTTCAAGGAACTATTCCAGAACCATCTGAACCTACAGCCATTCACAATACAATTCTATTCAATTCAATATGGTTCTGAAATTACAAAAACCAATTGAGCAGAATCAGAACATTTCTGAAACTGTTCTTAGCAGATACTGATTAACATTTAATTTTTTTTCTAGATATGAGAAAGGCATGCTCCAGAGATGTGAATCAGAAATCAGTTATACCACTATCCCATCCTGTACGACCTGAAGATGTTGACTGATGAAGGTAGTTGCCTTTCATGAATGATAAAAGAAAAAAGAATGTGAGGATGAATACTAAGAGGTTTGTGTATTGACAAAAGATTGCATAGTGTCTGTATTGTATCATTTCTCTGTATTATAAGATTGACACTGATAATGTGTTTTATTGGAACCACTATGAAGCAATAACTAATTTATCATATTTTGTCTAGTAGATGGCTGTTTTTACCAAGTTATATTTCGTAGAGCAGTGTGGTTTAAAAGCACATAGCACATTTTACTAATATGTAAATGGAGACAGTCCATTAACATATATTTTTAAGGTTGATGAACTTTGTCACTGTTTTTTGCTCCGGTGTATTGAAAGAGAACTGATTAAAATAGGATTTGATTTCATTCTATATATCTTTAGAATGTACCAACACTTTATGTGAAACTGTCAACGTCTGAGAAAGGTTATCTTCCCTTACATTTTAAAGATTGCAAATGTCACATTTTAAGGACAGAGCAAGGAAAAAATTAAAGTTGCACTAGAACTATTATGTTACAGCTATGAGGACGTTTTACTACTTCTCGTTTTACTACTTTTAACTTTGCTAAGTTTAACTATAGAAAAAAGTAAAACAAAGTGAGTTGAATACACTTTTTGGGATATATTTTGGTATTCCGACAGGATCACCATTTTGGAAAATATGACACTGTCCAAACGTCTGCTATGGCTTCGCACAAATACGCGAATCCAACACTTCCTATTTTCAATGATACTACTATAAGTGGGTTATGTTGACGAGGTCATTGCATCATTTCACCTTCAAGTAACAGTTGCATTCAAAAGCTAGACATTTTTTCAAAGATGTATTTGTAAATTTGAAAGATTTGAGCTTGTATTTTGAGGCCAGACATTTTAATATGATTTAGTTCATGTATTGCTAAGTAAAATAAAAACACTTCAAAACTTATATGCAGTGGTTTATCAGGTTGCTGAATATGAATGTGTGATTAAAATTAGTGTATTACTAAAATGGGGAGACAGTATATCGGAATTAATCACATAATCTATAACACAGTCTTGCAATAATACTATTTTTCTTAAAAACAATTCGTTTTATCCTAAATAAACAAGGATATATTTTGTCCAGATAAATTATGAAGCTTTCCAAAAATATTACTTTTCATCCATTATTTACAAGGTGTAGAAAATTAGCAATATTGAATTAGGGTTGGCCCGTTCCTGTCGAACTAAATGAGTTAATTGTTTTCTATGGAAACCATCATGTTAGGCCTGAACTAGTTATTATATTTAGGGTGACAAAAGCAACACCAACCAAGTGAATTCAAAACTAAACTAGTACTCGTATGTTGCTGATAATGCATAAAATTGGAGATTTCAGAAGTTTTATATAAGATGATGTGATGGTATTTTGAATACTGAAGCTACATTCATCCACTATATTCTGTTACTGAACAGTTAAAGTCAATATCATATATTTTCAGCAACATACTAATTTAGTTTTGGATACTCTTGATTGGTTTTCGTCGTCCTTACTGTCAAAATTTATTAGATTATACGAAGTTTTTCAAAAATTCTATTTAATAAAAACCGATTTATAGTGGAGAATGTTTCTTCTAAACCAAGCGGTATTTTGAAAATCGTCAAATGAGAAAATAGTCTGAGTAATCCTAAGAATTCCCCATATCATTTTCGGCCCATGTCTTGGAAACATTAAAGTCTACACATTAAATTAAAAGTTTAATTTTTCATTGTTTTATAACTTTAAATATCTTAAGTTGACTCTACTTCCCACTCAACGCTGTCATCAGTTTGAAAAGGATTATGTTTGGCACAGGTTAGCCCTTCTGACAAACAAGTTAGATACGAACACGTATAACAAAAAACTGTATGACCTTCCTCCTTCTGCTGAGAGAAATTCCTGCAGGCACACATGATCTTTGCGATGACCAATACCGCGTGGATGGAGATATTGGGCTTCACCGTACACAGTTCACTTCACACAGCCCCACATCAGTGCAGAAGCGATTGTCAACTGTGACGTACGACGCTCCACCATCGGGGGACCACGTCGCACGCATCGACACGCCACTGTTGGAGATACTTTTAATAGCCGCTTTTCACAATCAAATAAATTGGCAGAAAAAATGATGAATTTTTTGAGGGTGACATGTAGCGAAATTACATAATCAAATTTATTCTAGTCAAACATACCACCGCAAATAGTAATTTTCTATGATTCCAACCTCAGTTTGAAAAGGATTATGTTTGGCACAGGTTAGCCCTTCTGACAAAAAAGTTAGATACGAACACGTATAACAAAAAACTGTATGACCTTCCTCCTTCTGCTGAGAGAAATTCCTGCAGGCACACATGATCTTTGCGATGACCAATACCGCGTGGATGGAGATATTGGGCTTCACCGTACACAGTTCACTTCACACAGCCCCACATCAGTGCAGAAGCGATTGTCAACTGTGACGTACGACGCTCCACCATCGGGGGACCACGTCGCACGCATCGACACGCCACTGTTGGAGATACTTTTAATAGCCGCTTTTCACAATCAAATAAATTGGCAGAAAAAATGATGAATTTTTTGAGGGTGACATGTAGCGAAATTACATAATCAAATTTATTCTAGTCAAACATACCACCGCAAATAGTAATTTTCTATGATTCCAACCTCAGGGAAAAAATACCAAAACATAACCTATGTATAATGAACCTAAAAAATTAAGAGGTTTACAAATTGATTGTTTCTGTTGACATATTAGGCAGCAGCGGTGGCCGCAGTAGTAGACTCTTCGGTCTCCTGATCAGTCGCCTTGTGCTGTGCGGGTTCGAATCCCGTTCCAAGAGACATTTTTTTCTTGGCTATGGATGTTGTGATTGTCCGTAGAAGGTAGACGGTCTCTGACTGTCGAACGCGGAGGTACCACCCGGCGGATCTCGTAGGCGGAGCCAGAATGTGTGCATCTTGCATGCACACGTGTTCCCTCGCCAGAGTCCGTGTGGCGTTCCCACTTTCCCCTGTATCCCCCTATAGCCGCACGGTACCCAATGGGTGTTTAGGCCTTCGTGGTAGTTGGAGTATAAAAAAAAATAATAAATCTTAAATCAAAATGGAAACGCCAAGCCAATCTGTAAGCATTATCATTTTAATCACAAAATGTGAACGCGTCAAATAACGAAGGTTAGTAGGTATCTGGGAAAAAGAACCAAAAGTAACTAGAATTCCCCAAAAAATTGACAGAAAGCTAGAATAAGCTCCAATCCGGCAATTTATTCATGAATTTGTTGTGAAGAAAATGACAGCAATTTTCATGTTTACAGAGTCCAACTTCTTCAAGGTCAAAAAATTTTCAATTTATTGGATCGTGTAAAGCGGCTATCAGTTTTAAGGGTAAATGTACGGGGACATGTATAATGAGTGAAATATGCCTATTAAGTGGGTAGAACTTTACTGGGGTATATAAATATACCAACGTAAAAAATTTGAGATTATACCCTCCCCACTCGTCGTAACCCCTAAAGCCCAATTTTTAACGCTTACAACATTTTCTCAGAAAACGATTAGAAGCCTGCGAAACGTCAAAGAACAATGATTGATTGATTTGGCCTGTTTCTTCGCCGCCTCTGGACCAATTTTCAAAATCTACAAAGCTTTTTCGTCCTTGGTATAGTAGTAATAGTGAAAAATTTCATCCAAATCAGAGCCATATTTTCCAAGTTATAGACTGGCCAAGGATTAGCGCACAGACAGAGAGACCGACGGAAATCAGTGACTTGGCTTTTCGTAATGTACATGTCATATAACATCCAAAAAACACTTTCAATCAATCGCATAGACCTACGACTTCAGAATACCCTAAACCAAAATATCTATTGAGGTTTAAATAGCACGATCTTGTTGGGTAATTCACGGCATCCCTGCGAGAGTTGAACCTACCCTCAGTATGTCCTTGCAGAGAATATCTATCGAAGTGTTTGTTGGGTGGCACTTAGCCAGAGGCGTAGATGGCTTCAAAGGTGTGCCATATAAAAATTTGTCGGAGGGCCTTGCCTAATTGTAGCGAATTCCAAATCTAGGGTCACATTCGAGGTAGAGATGCGAAGAAAGAAGCAAAATGCTTGCATTGAATAACATGAATTAATAGTATAAAATATGTATTATTTTCAAGTAACATTCTAAGGAGGAAAGGATTAGCGGAAAGACCACCGAGTTCTAATAGATTAGATATAATATCTAATTTTCGATTTTTTTCTGGATTATAATACCTCCTCCGCCAGTAAGACGCGGGAAGTAAAAGTATTTGAAAGATACATCTTCTGTACCTATTATTTTAAATACTATTCCTGAAAGTATTTTGTATCTGATATTTGAAATAATTCAAAAGGATCTTGTATTTTGTATTCAAGATACCTTGTATGGGGATCTTGTACATCACTGCGACTGCTACTTATGCCGCATCCTATTGTATAAACAATTTATTAGTGACGTCGTTAATAAATTCAATTCTGTTTTATAAAGCCATACCCAGCTATACATTCGAAAACACACACTCGTAATATGACCTCAGAGACATATTATTCACCTTCTGTCAGTCCGGTAGAAGTCGGGAGAGGGAAACCCTCTAATAACATAGGGCTCTGCATCAGAGTGAGAGGGACCCGGAATCAGACGGACCATGAAATTAACGACCACCTTTGCTTAATTTATATATCCGAACGGATTTGATGTCATTCCTGTGTGGTCATGGAGCGAGTAACGTAATAAAACCTGACCGACGAATATTATCACACCTTTCGGCCATGTGTACATTACGTGAAAAATCCATTTTCGGAAGTTGATCACTTTTCACGTCCTAGGTAACGATGTTACATACAGGGTGTCCCAGATGTCGACGATGATCTTTTAGTTCCCATTACTACAAAGTTACATCTTCTTAGACGGAGTGACGGCCAGTGTCTTTCTACGTAGTGACAGCTAGACATATAATAGCGCCATTTTCATTAATTCGTGAACGTATTTATTAAATTCACAATAAATGTTCAGACTGCCTTCATTCAGCAGCAATGTAAGCTTGACATCTCACAAATGATCAGTACGGGTATTACGTACCTTGAAAAGTGACATTATGTCGATTTTTTTGACATTATATTGATTTTTTGTGACATTATGTAGGTTTTTCGATAAGATGTTGACTTAGCTCTTGCTGCTCGACACTTGTAGTGAACTCGTTTTGTAGTTGTACGTGTTGCCTAAACGTCATGATGCTTCGCTTATCAATGTTTGGCTCGGTTCTGATGTAAAATACCCCTTTAACAACTTGCATCAATAAAACCAGAGTTTACAATTATTTTGCAAACCAGGGGTATTTTCGTCTAATATGACTAGACTAATTACTAACTTCCAAAACTATCTAGTAATGATAACCGTGTAGAACTTAATATACCTAGAACTGGTCGATACGGTATCCAGATTGTGGTACAATACAAAAATCGGATTAACAAAGGTTCTTTAAGCCGCTCACGGCTGCCGCGGTGTCCTGGCATTTAGGCTTCTGCCTGCGTGGCTGCTCCGGTGTCGGTGTAAAATAAAGGTTAAAACGTCCATTTATAATATTTCCTAACTTGGATGTCTAGGATCACTCGTCGATAACCCGTGGAAAATAAATAATGTACGATTTCTATGAAAGGCCAGTGTTGAATCACTTGAAAACCTGCGTGTATTGTCTAGGTATCCTCTCACAAGATTACCAACATCTATACACTTTTTCAAAAATCTAAAAATAATTCTACACAATAATCAATAATAGTAGGAAAACCGGTTGCACATTTTTGGATACATCGAGAACTGAGATGATATGATAAAAACTACTAAAATCTTACGTATTTTACTAAAAGCCAAACTTACCAGATTAAATGTTGACAGGCTCAGGTGTTAGGTATCTTGAAAAGTGTCAGCATGTCAGTTTTTGTGACATTATATAGGTGAGGTGACATTTTGTGACATTATGAAGGTTTTTGTACAAAGACTTAGAACTAGCAGTTGTTTACTTGATGTGCACTCATTCCGTAGCTGCACGTGTTGCGTAAACGTCATGACGCTTCAGCTATCAATGTTTGGCTCTGAGGTGATGCTGATGCTTTACAGATGGCATTATTGGAGGTCTAAGCTGTAAGTTGTATACTATAGCTGGAAGGAAATGGCAGTGCATAGGTGCATAGTGAGGATTTGATAATTCCATTGATTTCTTCTCTCAAATACACTTACTTGAGATGTATGCAAAGCTAGAAACAACCAGTTACGTTATATCTTCTAACAATATTTCTCACACTGTACCGCGATAAGTCTAACAAAGTTGCAATTTTTGAGTTTGATTTCCCAGAATTAAAAAATTTAATTATCAGTAACCGAATTTTACTCATTAATAACCCTTCCTCTACTCATTTTGAAAACCTTAACTACCCAAAGCTATTTTCAACGTATTCTGACAGCTATGATTAATAAAAACAATTGTATTGTCATAGCTTTTATTTTTCACAGCCACCTATGCGTTATAGACTTATTTTGCATTGAAATGAAAATAGGTTGATATACTGTAATGTGTTATTTTTATGCAGCAAATTTGATTAGGGAGTGATAAAGTTGGTGTTTTCTACTATATATTATCAAAATATTCATTGTTAATATTTTAAACCTATAACACCCTGCTACATTTTTATTATTTGTGTTTGATAAGAAAAAAACTAAGATTTCAATAGTTGGGCCAACTGAAGTGGGAAGGGGCTCGTAGTTATTTACTATACTGTAACTAGGACAGTTGTTGGAAAAAGGTTTTCAATAAAAAAGAGAAAAGAAAGTATCTTCAAGCAAACTCCTGCTTTATCTGTAATTTTTTCGAACGGCGAAAACATCTTGGACGACTCATTAATTGTCGCATGGCCTTGGCTTTGTGTGATTTTTTTGTATGAAAACTTTCCGTCTTTTGGAAGGGTCTGTTTGAATGTGCAATACACTACAGAGCTTTGGCAGCCTGTCAGTTGACATATATTCATTCATCCATCAAAGGTTGAGGCTTGGTTAGCTTAAACGTTGCAAATTGCCAATCATTTATCATGAAACACTGCAACACAAAACTAGCTACAGCTGAAATGTAACAGATCATCCCATGTTGCGAAAAAACATCCCTCTCACGTTACCCCAGATGAAACATATTTTAGGGGAAAGGACGTTTTTATTCGACAATGCAAGGGCCCTCCCAGTGACAGAAGGTAATTTTCGGATGTGGAGATACAGAAAATTTATTATGCGTGAAAATTACTAAGCGTTTCCCTGATTTTATTGTTCATCTTTATTATATTTTATCGGAGCATTGCATGCACCGTATAGGGATTAGGGATGGATAACGCTATCTTGCAAGATATTGGGGAGAGACTACAAATTGCATAAGAGTTGGATACTAAAGAAACGTGAGTCAGCCTAGCTCATAGAATATTAGGAAACGATTTTTTTTTTCTTCAACTGACCGAAAAAGTATGTGTCGCTATAGTGTTAACCTTGTTTCACTTACTACAAATTACAGTTTTGCAACTCTAAAGTGACAAATAAACGCTTTCAACCGGAACGCTTATATCTTGTCAAAATGCCAGATGTGGTGTATGCCGGTTCCTTATCAATTTTATGTCTGGTCTACTGTTTGTGGGAAACATACGATTAACGATGCTCATCTGTCATCAAATGGATGATTGTTCTTTCAGATGGACTAGATAGTCTAAGACGTTAATTTATCAGTATTCTTGCTGCGACTGGTATTTCATTAAGCTCTGTACACACAGTTACTAAATTCCAAAAATTTCATCCATTCAAAATAAAAATATTGCTTAAGTCAAATGAAGATGATTTCGATAGGCGAGATGAGTTTTGTGAACAACTGACTGCACCGATTGATGATAATACCATTCATGTAAAGAATATCTGCTTCAGTGATGAATGCATATTTTATCTAAATGGATTTGTTAATAAGCATAACTGCAGGTTTTGAAGCAATGAAAATCCTCATGCTTTTGTAGAAGGGCATAACCCAGTAGCCACAAAAAATTGATGTATTCTAGGAAACAAAGTGATTGGGCCATTATTTATTGATGGAAATGTGGATAGACACATTTATTTGGATATGTTGAAAAATACCATCAATCCGCTTATCACTGACGAGTTTCCGGATAAATGGATAGGGCAAAGAGGGCCTACAGAATGGCCTGCCAGATCTCTTGATTTGACGCCACTAGACTTTTTTCTATGGGGCCATTTGAAATCTATTGTGTTTACTCCCCAACCTGAAAGTTTGGATGAACTTCGTCGACGCATCATCGAAAGCTGATATGATATCCCACATGTTTTTGAAAACGTCCGTCTGGAATTAGAACATCGCCTATATCATTGTTAGGCCAATAACGGCAACATTTTGAACACTTATTGGAATGAAAAGTGATGTTTTCGTGTGTTTTTGTTTTCTATCTGAGCTAATTAAGATAAATGAAGATTTTTCTAATTTTCTTGAAAACGAATCGACCGATTTTAAAAATCAAACATCAAAATAAACGACTTCGAAAGACCTTTCAAACAACCTGCCCCTTGTCATGTATAATGTTTAAGGGGATGACCTTGGGGGGCTGAGGGTGAAAGGGGGCGAAGTAGTTTTTGGTTAAAAAGTTGTCCCCCTTGAATAATCGTTTGACGTGTCTTGGCGTTTTTTCTTTTAATGAGTAGTTTGCGATTAATCCGTGGTGGGAAGTTTTCAAATGTATGTACCTATAACGGAATATAGAATGTTGGTGTTTGTTGAGTTATAAGTGGTTCAGTGTATAGAATCCCTTCCATTTGCATACTCTAGGGTTATAATGCCCACAGTGATCCCCATCCCAGTCGCCTACCTGAAAGTTGCATCAGCCACCTTTACGCTAAAATATGGAAACCATTTTTTAACCATTCTATCTTCCCAAATTCTAGTTTGTTAACTTGACCTGTTATTATCGACTGAACGGCATACTAAAAAAAAAATATAGAGTAATGCGCATTAGATTAAGTTGTAATTCGTCGATTGTAATAGATGGGCGACTAGACATTATATTCTTTCAGCCGTGGGTGGTAAGGGCTTCTCGATGGAGATGTAGGTATGTGCCTACTGTTTCTTGCGTCTTAGGTGGCAACGCATTCCAAAATAAGTACCATAATTACTTGACCACGGGTCACGTCTTCGTATTGCTTTTGTTATCGAATTGCATTGAGTTCCATCTTCATTCTTCATTTTCAACTATTCCTATAGTGATGGTATTCAAGCAATTTTCACTACTCGTATTTCGTTGCTAGTACAGTAGGTTAAGATGCTATTTTATTACTATGAGAATATAATGTTGAGGATATGGCTGTTTGATTCCTTCCAGTGCAGTTAGACAAAATAGGAATTTTTTAGTTGCAGTTGATTGTGCGCTGCTTAGGGCTAACTTGGTAGCAGTTGGCTATCCAGTGAAGATGCTGCATGGGAAGGCAGTCTGGCTGTCGCTAGACATCCAACTTTGCTTGACTGCTCCGAGGCATTGGTAAAAATAAGCGTAGTTTTCGTAATTATCTGTTTTTTTTTGAGTAACTGAGCGGTTTTTCTGGAATAGTGATGGTTAAACAATGTCGCATCGTGAGCGTGAAATGCTTTGATTTCAGATAAGAAAAATATAATCCTATTAGCCCCTTGATCATAAGTACTCTTATTTTTGAATGGGTGTTGGTTCATTGGTACCCGCAGGAATTATTCTCAGGGGGCCGAGCATCGGCAAGATATAACTTTTTGTGAAAGTGTACCTACCCAAAGCTTTTTAATGTTGGTGGGCTAGCAATTGTTCTTAGGGGGGAGGCGGTGGTCAAATCCTAAAGATAATCAAAATTGTACACAAAATTATGCTAAATATGCAAATTTCATGTGCAGGTTAACAGTGCTTATACGTATCGCGTTTTTTTTCGTTACGTCAGGATCTTTGTGAAACTTGTATTATTAAAATGTACCATCTATGCTATGCGGTGCATAAACATTTTTGTGCTTTAACAGCGCTTATCAGTCATTTTCAGTACTAAGTTCGATAGAGTAATATTGTACCATTTTATTGGAAAAATTGCAGGTCTGTGCGCCATTATCCTGAGTTTGCTAATGGTTAAAATGTATAAAAAAATAAATAGGTTTGGTTGAATACATATAAGTCTTTAAGTCTTATACCTCTAGAGTCTAGATAATAACAAAAGTAAAGATAGGAAATTCTGAGAATTTGGTTATCCTCAAATATGGCAATCCGTATATGGGAATGTGAGAAAAAATAACGCCCACAGTTAAAATTTAAAAAAAGTAATATTGAAATTGATTTAACACTGTCGAGTGAATTCTCAAGAACCACTTGGAATTAGTTTAGCTAATTTTAATCCAGCTTTATGGTGGAGAGACATATTCCAGACGAGAAGCAGTAATATGAAAAATCAATAACCGAGAAATGAAAAGTCACTAGAAGAATATTCCTTTCTGCCCCATCGGATGCGGACGTTATCTTCGCATTAGAGATTCCATTTCAATAAAAAAGCAGCATCATCTTACATCTTCTGTTTTTCCTTACGCCCTATTATATTTCCTTGTCTGGAAATCATTAATCTTATTACAAAAGTGCAGACAAAATAACGAGATAAAAGATGATGCTCTTCCTGCATTGTACAGAATGCACTTTTTGTTCTACAAAACACGATATAGGATATTTTCTATTATAAGGCTTACAATAGCTAACTGGATTTTCCTGGTAATGGCGCAGTTTTGTCCAGTAACTATGTTAGGATTTGTTCTTACTTTGTTTTTCAACATAAACGTGAAAATATGTTTTGCTAAAGCTATAGAAGTTGGAAAGCTGTTTAATCGTATGGTTTGTCATAAAGGGTGTCCCAATTTACCGTGGACATAGAAGAAGCACGTATTTTTAGACTCAAAATAAGTTTGGATTGGACATGAAGTAAGTAAGCAAAAGTGCTTCGTTTATTCGTTAGAGGGCGCCAAAGTTTTCTTTTGAAAGCACATTTCTTCAGATATTTTTGGAAGTGATAGACCGACATGAATGAAATTTGGAACACATTTGTTTTGCTCTCCCAACGACTATAATTTTTTTTATTTAATAGATCCTTTCATTTACTTCATTTTTTGTTTCTTGTATTAAATAAAATTGTAATATATATATATATATATATATATATATACAGGGTGGCCAAACACGTGACGTCATAAAAAAAAAATTAGATTCTCCACATCGAGAGGAACCCAAATCACCCCCATATATATGGTCCGATTTTGTTTAGTTTAGGAGTTATGATTTTTTTTCGGATTTTTCGAGAATTTTTGAGTTCTGTGTTTATTTTTACCATAACTTCGTTAATAATTGTGATAAATGCCTGCTTTTTTCACGATTATGTAGCTAAGACCTAAGGCTTAACTATCATATAATCATTCAAGTCATGTAACTAATACTACTTATTAATTTTTTTCAAAATCTTCGAACATAACAAAAAAGTAAAAAAGTGCAACAACTTTGAACGTTTATAAAAAATTTAAAAAACATGTTCTTACTATTCGTAAGTATCTTAAAAGCTTCCTTACGGTATCAGCTATTTACCGTAAAAATTTCATCAACCTAGCTTTACTACATGCTACCGTAATTGTGGCTCAAATAGAACCGAACCCAAAATTGGATAACCCTCTGCTCAATAGAAATTGTTAGTTTCGGAAAAAAAATTTGCAAAAACCACAAAAACACGTTTGATTTTTACTGAACAGCAGATTATTATTCATTTATGTTATTTACAAGAGGTTTTCAAAATGTCTGCCTCTAACAGAAATGCACAGTGTACACCTACGTATGAAATTTTGTTTTAAATCTCTAAATGCTTGTGTGTTGTTTTTCAACACATGTGTCGCTTCTTGAATTTTGTTCCTCAATGAATTTTCATTTGCACATTCTTGGGCGAATGTTATGTCTTTAAAATATTCCCAAACAAAAAAATCAATGGGGTTGAGGTCAGGGGAGCGTGGAGGCCATCGTATCGGTCCGTTTCGTCCGATCCATCTGTCTGGGAACCTTTCGTTTAAGTAGTTTCGCACGATCGTTGCGTTGTGGCATGGTGCACCATCATTCCAGGACGAGGAAGCAATGAAGGATATCCTACAGCTGATCCGGATCGCAGAGAAGTAGTACTTGAAGAAATTAGCCGGATTCCCTCAACGAGTACGAGATCTATGGCACAAAACCTTAGAATACCTCGAACATCGATACAAAATATTCTTCATGAAGATGGTTATCATGCCTATCATGTTCAAAGAGTACAAGCGTTGATGCCTTCAGATTACCAGTTAAGAGTGGATTTCTGCGAGACAATGCTGCGAAGACAACGAGAGGATCCCGATTTTTTTGATAAAATTTTATGGACTGACGAGTCACGTTTTGAAAGAACAGGGATATTCAATATCCATAATTTACATACTTGGGCTGTTGAAAACCCCCACCAGTCAAGGCCGTCGACATTTCAACACCGTTTTAGTGTGAACATGTGGTCAGGAATATTCAATATGGAATTTATCGGTCCATTTGAACTGCCGTCAAGGTTGGATTCGGTAGCCTACAAAAGCTTCCTTGAAAATAGCCTACCATTATTGCTGGAAGATTCAAGCCTGGAAGCCAGACGGAACATGGTGTTCCAGAATGATGGTGCACCATGCCACAACGCAACGATCGTGCGAAACTACTTAAACGAAAGGTTCCCAGACAGATGGATCGGACGAAACGGACCGATACGATGGCCTCCACGCTCCCCTGACCTCAACCCCATTGATTTTTTTGTTTGGGGATATTTTAAAGACATAACATTCGCCCAAGAATGTGCAAATGAAAATTCATTGAGGAACAAAATTCAAGAAGCGACACATGTGTTGAAAAACAACACACAAGCATTTAGAGATTTAAAACAAAATTTCATACGTAGGTGTACACTGTGCATTTCTGTTAGAGGCAGACATTTTGAAAACCTCTTGTAAATAACATAAATGAATAATAATCTGCTGTTCAGTAAAAATCAAACGTGTTTTTGTGGTTTTTGCAAAATTTTTTTCCGAAACTAACAATTTCTATTGAGCAGAGGGTTATCCAATTTTGGGTTCGGTTCTATTTGAGCCACAATTACGGTAGCATGTAGTAAAGCTAGGTTGATGAAATTTTTACGGTAAATAGCTGATACCGTAAGGAAGTTTTTAAGATACTTACGAATAGTAAGAACATGTTTTTTCAATTTTCTATAAACGTTCAAAGTTGTTGCACTTTTTTACTTTTTTGTTATGTTCGAAGATTTTGAAAAAAATTAAAAAGTAGTATTAGTTACATGACTTAAATGATTATATGATAGTTAAGCCTTAGGTCTTAGCTACATAATCGGGGAAAAAGCAGGCATTTATCACAATTATTAACGAAGTTATGGTAAAAATAAACACAGAACTCAAAAATTCTCGAAAAATCCGAAAAAAAATCATAACTCCTAAACTAAACAAAATCGGACCATATATATGGGGATGATTTGGGTTCCTCTCGATGTGGAGAATCTAATTTTTTTTTTATGACGTCACGTGTTTGGCCACCCTGTATATATATATATATATATTGTAATACTTGTTTATTTTCGCTAACGACACTTAAATCATCTCGTATTGTTAAGGGAGTTAGGTGGTAGAATAGATACAGTATCTAAATCTCGCCTCCTGTAATACTATTACAAATAAAAAAGACGTTAATTATTATTATTATTATTACTAATATTATTATTATTAAATAATAAGACTCTTGGGAACTTCTTGACGCGGCTCATTTTTTTTCGGCAATTATCCGATGTGGCCTGTTTTTGTAGGAGACAAAAAATGAAGCAAATAAAAAGATTTAAAAAAAATTCAGAGTCGCCAGGAGAAATGCTAAAAAATTCTGCTATAATTTATGTAGGGGCGGGGGTAGTTTTCACCCTTCTCAAACACTTGAGAGTTTTTCATGAAAGTCAAATATTAGAACGTCTAGCAAAACATATGTATTCCAAATTTCATTCAAATCGGGGTATCGGTTTTGAAAATATATTAGAAAATATGTTTCGAAAAGAAAACTTTAACGCCCTCTGACGGACAAACGAAGCACTTTTGCATAGAGGTAAATCATGTTCAATCGACTTATTTTGAGTAAAAAATACGTGCAAGTTATTTGTCCACGGAATATTGGGACACCTTATATAACAGAAACTTCCCTGCCTTGCTACTTGCGCGTGTCTTATACAGGTGGCGCTGGCATCAGCAAGACTGGCCATACTGCCGCCAAAACATGGCGGTCATTGAGACACAGTACTTATGATACTTTTTTCCAATAGCTAGGGGCGTATTGGTTTAATTTATTGTGACCTTTGATAAGATATTTGCTTGTACCAAAACAAAACTCTATATTTCCATCTGCTTTCGAGGAATGTAAGGTGGATAATTGAAGCCGGCAACCCCGCCCATATGGAAGCATTTCCCGACTTTGCTTATATGAGCTCTTCATAGGTTTATCTAACTTCACTCTTCCTGACAAAATTCTGCAACACTTTGTATTGAATTTGTCTGACGGCTTAAGTTCAATGTGTAGGAGAGAGAAGTGTGTAGAAACACATATGTTAGAAAGATATAGAAGCCGGCTGGATAGTGAAGTTGTCTAGCAACGCTGACGCGGCAATCTGCCGCGTTGCCATATGTTAGACCAGTTCCTTGAATTAATATGCGTTACTTTAATCTCGACGCACAAATCATGGTTTCATTTTGAGCGCACACATTTTTGAATTGTGAATTGTGTTGAATCTGTTTAGGATCGATTCCGGATCTGCTCTAACGGTGCTCCATTTTACGTCGAAATGAAAGGTTGGGATCGTTACAAATTCTGCAGCACTGCATCATTGGTTCGCTTGGTAACACCGTATCTCGTACATTCTAAGGCAAAGTTTCCACCTCCATGATCATAGATGAGCGATTTGGTCAGTACCCATCTAGCGCTCATTGAAAATGAAAACAAAATGTTAAAAATTGTTCAAACAGACCTCCTTCTTTGGTATGATAGATACCTAACATAGTGTAGAAGCCTGTGCGAACATGTTGGCAACGCGGCAGATTCCACGGCCTTCTGCGTCAGCCGGCTTCTATCTCTTACTTACATGTGTTAATACACACTTTTCGCGTTTCTCTTTCGTACACATTGAATGTAAGACAAATAAGGTTTTCCCTGTATAACAAATATTCTCTTAAATGGACCTCGGTTAACAGAAATTAAATACAACCCCACACTGTTGATTAATCGATTTCAGCCTTTGCAGCCCAATAATCTGTTTCACTGATGCACCACGAGCTGAACTGTTGTTAATGGAATATTTGCGGGCACCCTGTAGATAATCGTTTTAATAAAGGTACCGTGACTCTTCACTCCACTCCACAATATTCATGCACATGCACACTCGAACAATACTCTGGAGAGAACTGGGAACAAATATGGATTTTATAAACCGTCATCACCATCAGTTAATCTGATTATCTGATCTGCTCACCCTCCGCATTTCGAGTTACAGTCCGCATACAAAGTTTCGGGAATAGCCCAGTTAATTTATGTCAACGAAACATTTGTAGGCAAAATAAGGATAGATAGAGTTCACTCATGCTTAGTTTAACTTAAAATCGCAGAGATAACTCTGCTTATACCCAAACTAGAGTATCCCAGCGGATATTCCCAGAGAGGGTCATGAAAGTGTTCAGCTACCGTTGTAATGCCTGGGAAATATGTGTGACTAATACATGTGCATACTCTTGTTGGAGTCAGAAATTCATTAATAACAGACCATCTTTCACTGATATTAAAGAAAATATTTGGACAAGTCTTAAAATGAGCAGTCTTTGAAATGTCAAAAAACGGATCTTATACAATTTTTTGTCAGGTGCTCCGCCGCCCATGAAACGAATTTCAAAACCTACAAAGCCCTTTTGTCCTTTAGTAGTAGTAGACGTGCCGAAATTCTTCAACAGAGCGGTACTGTACAAGTTATAGAAGGGCTAATGATTAGCAGACAGACAGACTGTTAAACAGACATACCGACAGAAAGAATGGCATGGTTTCTCGTGATGTATATGTCATTTACATTCAAAAAACGTAATACTTTACTTTCGAAATTTTTGCGTGGGAGGCAATAAACAAATTGAAAAGTCATGTTTTCTGGAAGGTTTGGAGGGTACAGTTTCAAAGATACACACATCATCAAAAGTGTTGGACCCCCTGGCGTACTGGGAAACTATAGCTTTCTAATTTCAATTTTTGATATATTTTAAATTGGGGATATTTTTACTATATTTATTTAACAAAACGTTAAATTAATTTCATTAATATGAAAAGAAAAAGAAAGTTGAACAAGTAAGGTACCGAAAATTTTATTTTAAAAAATCAAAATTAAAGAAAAACAATTATTCTAAAGAAAAATAAAACATAATTAATAACCAGTTCGGTGTCCTCTAGATCTTAGCAGTGCGTTAACACGCCTTGGCATTCCTATTATTCGGTGGTTAATGTTTTCTTGGGGTAAATTATTCCACTCTTCATTTACTGCTGCAGCCAGCTCATTTAGGGTTGTAGGTGGATCTATTCTGTACCGTACAGCTCGAGCTATAGTGTCCCAAAATGTTTTCAATGGGGTTCATGTCTGGGCTGTTCGCAGGCCACGGCAATCTCACTATTTGGCCCCTTTCTAGAACCCGCTGGACCCTTCTCGCTCTATGTGGCGTTGCATTATCATCCATAAAAAGTTGTTACCGAATTCATTTCGCAAAGGTTGAATAATGGGTTGTATGACATGTTCTTCATAAATTTCTGCAATCATTGTCCCCTGGATCTGAATTAAAGGACTCCGGTTGTTAAACATTATTCCTCCCCAAAACATTATTGATCCGCCCTGATATGGGACAACTTCTCGGGCGAAATTTAAAAAAAAGCCACTCCTGTTGTTGTCTAGCCCACTGGACACGAGCAGCAATTTGTCTACGAGTAAGACGTGGAACCCTTAAAGGTCTTCTAGGGCGCAAATTTGCCATTCGCAATCTTCTTCTGATGGTAGAAGTGGAAATAACTCTTCGAAATGTATGTTGAATATGCGATCTGATAGCTGTACTTGTTGAAAATCTATTCGTTCGGACAAATAGAGCAATGTAACGATTCTCCCTATTATCTGTTACTCGAGGACGCCCACTGCGTGGCCGATTTTCAACTGAGCCAGTTTCTTGGAATCTTTGAATTGTTCGAATAACCGAACTTCTTGGGATACCCAAATCCAGTGCTATTCGGTGATTTGAAAATCCAGCTTGGAAGAGGGCTACTATTCGTGTTCTATCAAAACCAGAAATTTCAGCTCGCGGTATTTTAAAAGTTACAGTATAAAATTTTATTTTAATACTTTTTGTTCAAACACTACCGTTAAACTGACTTATTTCTATAAAAATCCAACATATTTTATCTCAACGGTTTTTTGCGTTTTTGCTTGCTAAATATATAAAGATTTTTGTTCACAAACAGAATGTAGATAATGTACCTCACGTTTGATGATGTGTGTAGTAGATTTTTCGAATCACATCAGTGCGTTTCCCAAACATGGAGCAAGAATTTAAAGAGTGATGGCTTGAACTATACTAAGACTATTTTGCCCTCTGACGGTTTTCGAAATATCGCTCCGTTTCGGAGACACGGATCCGTAATAACAATAATTGGTGTTGCTACCCAAATATGTGTCACACAGGTCACAAGAGTACTTGTTGAAAATGCATGTCTGCCTTGAGGGGCATTAAGAAGACAAATAAACTCAAAGAACAATAGACTATAACACACACAGACTTACAAACAAAGCGCAAAAGCGAAACACAGTAAAATAAATAAGTGCATTGACACAGCCGCAAATGCCGGAGACTATAATAGATATAAACACACAAGCGGAAAAATGGGATAGAGTAAAATAAACAATAACATGCGGAAACGCGGGACCGACTTATATAGATAAAAAATAAAATAAAATTTATTTGTCAAATATTCGTCAATACAGAAGAATACTGTTTTTTGTTAGATAATCTTTGACTTTCTTGTGGAGAGCATCAATACTCAGCGAATTGACAGGTTTTGGCAACACGTTAAAAAATTTAGCATCATAAAAATTTGCCCCGTTCCTGGTTTTGTCAAGGCGACGGTTGTTAGGACAAATATTATCTCTGTTGCGTGTTTCATAGCTATGAAAATCACTGTGAGTGGAGAATTGCTTTTCACGTACAACAAGCAACTCAAAATATGTAGAGTCAGTACCCCCATTTCATAAATTCAACCTTGCAGGGATCTTTATATTTCAAGCCAGACATGTAACGGATACAACCCCTTTGCATGCCAAAAGCTTTTCGCATAAGTAAAGAGTGTTCCCACATCAAAATTGCATGTCATTTTGGAGTGGAAATATACATGATAACTGGTCAATAACACTTTGTCAGATACAATGTCTTTTAGATTACGAATGAGGTAGATAACTCTGGACAAACCATTCACAAGATTACCAGCATGTACCTTCAAAGTCAGAGTGCAGTCAATATGCACACTTAGCAATTTCACAGACATTGAAGACCCCAACTCATGACTGCGTAAGCTGAAAATTATCGACTTATCAACATTTAGTGATAGCTTATTGGCAGCAAACCAATCACCGTAGTCGGACTTGTATAATGAGCTATACTTGACGAGGTAATTTGAACATAGATCAGAACTACCCAAAGTGGCGTCATATGCACATTAAGCAATAAACTATTGAGTGTCTCGTTCGAGCTATTACGAATATCATTGATTTAAATATAATAAAAACAGTGGTAGTGCAGGAACGGATCTTTGAGGAACTACAGCTTTGGTGTCGGAAGTACAGATATTAAAACGCACTAGTTATTTTCTGTTCGATAAATATGATGATAGAAAGGACGGTGGCTTTATCTGAAATGATCGTGCTGTATAATCCAACGGAATTTTAATACCACAGTAACTAGTTGAGGCCTCATATTATGATTTTGTCCATAGAAAAAACATACAAATTTATTTTCAGATCACTTTACCTAGTGCTTTTAACCAACTTCTAAGAGATTGCGTACGGTGTAAATCTACAGGAGCAGTATTGTAACAAGACTGTTAATCTCAAAACCGATTCATGTTATTGCAATCAAATAAGAATTTTTTCGAACGAGACTTTTCGAAAACATTCCTTCCAGCCACGTTTATACACTGTTTTTATATTTGAAATTATTGGATTAGGGCTATTTCTCTTCTCTTTTCGATATAAATGAAATAATTATTTTCTGTGGACATCATATCTTGAGGCCTCAATTAGTTACAATGCTGTCAAAAGTTCACTAGATTGTATGACCTGTCCAAGGGTTGCTTGGTTTAGCATCTAAAACTACAATTTTTCATCAGAAGGATTACAAAATCAGGCAGGAATGACTGACGAAGTTGTACGCATCGCGGCATCATAACATTAAGTAATTACTTACATTACATTACATTAAGTAGGATTCTGATAATTTGGGAATCCTCAGCACGACATGAATACCGAGCGGTATTACGAAATTTATCAGAGTACAAAATAATCTTAGAATATATAAAATATTGACCACATGGATTTTTGACCCATGTTTTGGAAGTACCCCGTATAATCTTTTCTCCATCCCCTTAAATACGATTCTCCATCCCCTTAAATACGATTGTTTTATTTTTAGTAGTTATTTCTCTAACTAGTCGAGTGCGGAAAAGTCATTTTACTAAAGAGCGCGTAACAAGGAAAACAACAATATATTGTAGCAATTGAAATCATATGCTTTACTAACAAAAATGTAAGCATGATTAAATTTTATTATTACTAATGTTAATAACAGAAGAGAAGTTGCTTTCAATATTTATGGCGGACGACAAATTCCTGGTCCAATATTGTCAGCCTCAGCATTATCAACATCCCTTTCCTGTTGTAGCTGTGTTTGAACCCAAGATATTCAGATTGGGGAGTGTAATTTAAGTTTTGTTTGACATTTTTGCTAATGAGTATCAAATTCAATCAAAATATGACAGCTCTATTCCATTTATGTTGAGAATGACATATTGTAAACAATGTTTAAATTTAACCCCGGCATGGGTATTATGTATCTTGAAAAGTCACTTCGTGCCGTTTTTTTTTTGTGAGATTATGAAGGTGTTGTACACTTGTGTACCCGTTCCGTAGCTGTACGTGTTGCCTAAACGTCATGATGGTTCAGCTATCAATGTTTGTCTCTGATGTAATGTAACATCTGCTTCAGAGATGGCATTATTCTCAAATACATTTACTTGAGATGTATGCAAAGCTAAAAATTAGTTGGGCATCCGCTTTTTCTTATTCAGACTGGAAATTACATATGCAAATTTGTTGAAATTAAAAAGGAGAGCGATAATAAAAGAAAATCCCTGGTTAATGCAGATTACAACTAACAGGTGCTAAGATACGGTACATACAGAAGTATATATGAAGCGCCAAAAAGTTATTACATTTCACACTAATTTTTATTTCCAGTCATTTAAATTTTATAGAAATGTATTTTACGATTTAAAGTAGAAAATACAGATCAGCGCCTAGATGTGAGGCAGTGCGAAAACGTTTTGTATGTGTCATTCCTAATTTTTCTGTGATGTGGCTTAATTACACAGAACGCGGGTGCGGTGCTGATTCCCCGTAATGCTTCTCAAAGTTTTTGAAAACGAAAAAAAAAACAGGTAAAATCGTAATTTATAACTTTGAACATAACTTCAGAAAGGAATACAAATTACCCCTCTGGCGCAGCTCATGGATATATTTCATGAGCAGCATATCCAGTAATCTTTTCTCACATAGCAAATTCACTGATTTTATACACATGTAGACTAATACGCAATCATCCAGATGTGATCTTGCTACTCTGCTACTTAGCCACACATTCTCAGGGTATACTCTACAGACTATCTCGGCATTCTGCAACCAACAAAGCATGATGGGGAACTGACTTGCGCTTGCAGCATGATCATTGAGCGTGTTGTGCCGTTGAGTCATTTCTCCAAAGATGGACGGTCGCAGCGAACATAGCGAGCAAGAGCGGAATGTACTATTTGTACCCTAGAAACTACCTAGGCAGCAAGTTGAAATTTTGTCGTTTTTTAGGTTTTTTTGGTTATTTAGGTTTTAGCTCCGCTGCGCTGGTGACACTTTTACTTTTCGGCGTGCGGAAAATTGACACTTTCTAAACTGAAATGTGTGCGGGAAAGTTGTACTTTCAGCACGCTAGTAGAAATAAATATTCATTTCTAACATAACTGTGCTATTATTGAAACCTCCAAAAAGCTCTTCCAGCAGTGCTGACGATAGACAGCGTAGTATTTATATTGACTTTCTCTGAGAATGGCATAGTATGCATATTTTGGCGTTTAATTGGCCTAATGATTAATGGCCACTGCTGTGTCTGTTTAATTGAATCAATTAGAAACTGTGTGCATGGGAAGAAGCGCTCAGAGGTTAATAACAGAAAATATCGTGATGGTAATAATATAAAGGGTTGTTAGACTCGTTTAAGTGGTAGGTATATTGATTCATTCTTATTTTTACGAGTTCATGAAGCTCAGCTCATAAATGTATACAGAGCGTAGGGTAACGGAGGAATGGGGGATTTTTCTGCAATGTGTATCCTTTCACATTTTCTGTGTAGATAGTCCCTAAACCGTTCAAGTGAATTGAAATGTTGAGGCATACAAGTTCAAGTTTGGCATTGAATATTTCTGGAAAAAAATGGCGTCAAGTAGGAAGACTCCTACGCAAGGTAGTCATCGGTTCATAAAGGACTAAGCTCAGCATCAGTTAAGCCCTCTGAGGAAAAAATATTTACAAACATGTACAGTAGAGAAATTGAATGGATCAAGTCAGTCAAACATGCCCATAGAATTAGTCGATAGACATTTGTTCCCTGCCCTACCGGCAACGTTGCCTCTTCCCATATCGTTAGACGCAGCAACGCCTACTAAAGCACTGCCGCTGTACGAGAAGAAAAATCAAACAATGCTACGCCGGGCGCTGAGCCCAGATAGCAGAAAGAGACACGCATCGAAAACATTTCTGTATCATTCTAAATTTTAAAGACAAATGTACAATGTGTGAAATATGGCCAATAGATGTGTATATGCTAACATCAAAAAATTGAGATATACCCTCCCTCACCCCCCTGCAATCCCCCACCCACTAATTTTTTACCCCTAATTATTTTTTCAAAAATGATCAGTATCCTCTGAAACGTCCAAGAAGGACTTTTGTGCAATTTTTATTGTTTTTGGATACAAAGATTTATCGTCCTTGGTATAGCAGTGACCTTGTGTGAAAATTTCATCCAAATTTGAGCGTCAGGGGACATACAGACATACATATAACATCCAAAAACCATAATACCTTAATATCGAAATTTTTCGCGATTACAATACTTCGTCGCCAGTAGCCGTGGTAAGTAAAAGTATGACTAATAGACAGAAATATTCTGTATAATACGAGTGCGGTCCGATAAGTACTTAGCCTCACCGCCCGATGGCGCCACTGTCGCAAGAGAAATTTTCTAAGGTGTGGTACGTTCTCGTAGACGGCTACTGTCAAAATTTCAGCCGAAACGTACCCGTAGTTTTGTTTTGACTACATTTGGAAGCGGGCAAGACCGCGGATCTTAGAAAAATGGAAAACGAGCAATATCGGTCGGTGATTAGATTGTTGTTTTTGGAGGGAAATTCGCATAGCGAAATCAAAGAGCGCTTGGGTGCTGTGTGCGGTGACCCCCGAAAGCGACCGTCAAAAATTGGTTTGAGTTTAACGTGGTCGCACGTCGGTTTTTGATGAGCCACGCCCAGGTGGCTCGAAAATGGCTACCACGGAGGATAACGTCACAAAGATCCACTATCTCGAATTGGCAGACCGCGCATTGAAGGTGCGCGAGATAGCTGAGACAGTAGGCATCTGGAAAGGCAACATGGATCCACTGGTACAGACCAGAGACAAAGGAACAGTCGCAACAGTGGACTTCACCTACGTACGTGCTCCGAAGAAAGCGAAGACTGCCCTATCGGCCTGAAAGGTGATGGTCACCGGTTTATGGGATTCATAAGGTATGGTCTAGATCGACTACCTGCAGAAGGCCAAAACGGTCATAGGGCTCTACTTTGCCGAATTATTGAGCCGATTCGATGCCGAAGTGCAGAAAAACGGCTCTCACTTCCGCTGTCGCCACGGCCAAATTTGTCGAATTACGCTATGAACTGCTGCTCCATCCACCGTATTCTCCAGATTTGCCCCCGTGCGACTTCTTTTTGTTTTCAAACTTCGAGTCGAATGGTGACGTTATCGCCGCCACTGAGGCGTACTTTCCAGATCACCAGAAAACCTATTTTTCAGCCCGGTTAAATAAGTTGGAGCATCGCTGGAAATCGTGTATCGAGCAAAAAGTTATATTGCTATGTTGCGAAATAAATCTTCATTTTTCCAAAATTTTAGTTTTTCTTTTGTAGGCTAAGTACTTATCGGACCGCCATCGTACGTATAAAAGCCAAACTATTCAGAACGTTACAAAGTTAAATCAGATACCGTACATTCTGCTTATTCAAAGTCCATAATTTCAGTTTGCCAAATCAACAATATTTTATTCCAGTGATATTCATTTTACTCTAAGGCCCAAGGCCACAAGGTTTTTATAGCCGGCGAACAATAAGATGCCAGCGCGTACAAGAGTTGACTTAGATACTATGTATGAAAACTCCTATGTGTTTAGAAGCAGTTTTTGCAGATTGATATAAAAACTCTTTTGAATTTAAAAAATTGGTTTTGCTTCCATTCAAACTGATTTTTAGTAAATCTATACAGAAATACCAGTTTCTTATTATGAACCTGTTGTTCATCAGATGACGGAGCTTATATTTGACTATACAGATATTCAGAAAGCCCCGATGTGTAAAAAATGTTACATAGGCATCTTAACACCGACGATATACAAAGTCCGTTTGCAAGTACAGAGACAATCTACTTGACGATATTTTTTTGCTTAAGTTATACACCACTGGCCATATCTCTTTCTAATTGAATATAAGTCGAGAACAGATTTTCAGTCTCTTTACATTATTGTTATTAATAAACTGTGAAGGTTGGACGATATTTCAATTTTGAACTGAAATACTATATTAAGCCCTAAGAGTTTTTGCACCGAAGAGACGGTTTTTATTGTCTCTTGAAATTTCAAACTGTGTGACCTATGAGGCTTTTGGAGTCATCGATTCAATCCTTTTCTCGTTTTTTCTGGGTAAGTGTTGAAGTGCCGTTATATTTTTTTGAACGATGCTTTGTATTGGAAGGTGAATCTTGATGTGAACCCAAAAGCGAAAATATTATGTTGTCGAGCGCTCTTCTCCTCCAAATGAATACAAAACAAACTTAGCAAGGACCCATATTCCTAAAAGCAATTATCTAACAGCGTTCCTGGAAATATTAATCTTTAAGCAGATTAATATTAATTATATAGTCAGTTCGAGGAAAGAACTTTTCCCGATTATATCCTCATTATACTTCTTCTAGATTTAGAAGTCAGAACGAAACTAATAGTCGCATTTCTGTTGAATATTTCCAGTCGCAGCGATTTTCGGCTTAGGGTTATATATGCATCGCTTAGATATAATCTATTCTAGACCTAACCGGGCCATAGTTTATAAATGGGCTTTTCCACAACGCAAACTTATAATAGCTCCGCTTTCTGTGATTTACGAAATGAGAAGTGTATCAATTGGGCTCTTCTAAAATAAAACAAGTAGTGTCCGACCGAAACTAGTATTTCAGCTGAAACAGAAACCGAAACCGAAATTTCGGTCCAATTTTAGTTTCGGCCGAAACCGAAACCGAAACTTCAAACTGATGAATATGTTGTGGGAGGATGGGAGGTAAGATAGTAGTGTATCTCCAAGAAAGAATCTGTCTTTATCAATTAATATTACAACAATAGCAGTTTATTATTAAAGAAAAAAAAACTATATAATATGAAAAATGATTAGTCTTTATGAAATATTATTAAGACTTAGGCAAAGAAAACTAAATAAATGATGTCTTACCGTTTCCAACATTTTGAAAAAGAAACAGACGTTAAAACAAAAATAAACCACAACCTATTTAGCGTTAGTTTAGACGGAAAACTGGTTTATTTTGGAGATTTCTATAGTACAAGCACTAACAGATCTTCTATTTCATTTTTAGTTTTCATAAATGGATTATATTAGTAGTGATGATATTTTAAACGATGATTTTTGTATCCTTGAACCAATAAGTAGAGGTTTTCTAAAAGAATTATTCAAAGACTGAAAACAACAACTATTTCCAACAAAAACTACCATTTCTTATGAAATTTAGTTTGTACAGTTTTGAATATTCTGCCTGAACTAGAATTCCTAATAAGTTGTGAGTTATCTTCCATCTTGAATTACATAAAAAAGTCCCTAGATTTCTGTGGTCTTAAAAAACTCGACTTCAGTGTTGGTGCAACAGGCCATTAGAACTAGTGATGTGCC
Organism: Acanthoscelides obtectus; assembly: GCA_963669975.1. Taxonomy (NCBI): domain Eukaryota; kingdom Metazoa; phylum Arthropoda; class Insecta; order Coleoptera; family Chrysomelidae; genus Acanthoscelides; species Acanthoscelides obtectus. Next base: position 49,734,853 of record CAVLJG010000008.1, read on the forward strand.
GAGTCGCTGTTTTGATGGATCGAGTCCACTCGAGTCAGTTTATATGGTATTCGAATCATGACTCGATTCCCTGATTCGAGACCAGTACTCGAATTCTATGTTAGGGATTTGAATATTGACTCGAGCCCGGCTGGACTCGAGTCTAGAAATTCGATTCTGAAAATTCTAGTCCAGAACTAGAGTCCGATTTTAGAATAAAAGGGAAAAATGAAAAGGAGTTAACTTCAAACAGCGTATAGGTTAGGTTAAGCATTATGACACAACAATAATAAATCAATAATTTTTAATGAAAGATATTTATAAACATTAAATAAAAACAAAGAGCAAAGGAGTTCTATGGAGAAAACAAAAAAACATAGAACATAATAAAATTTACTCACGACTTAGACTAGATATTATTATTTATTTATTAGTAATTTGAGACAGCTTTAAGGAATCCTATACATCTAAACACTAGACAGATATAGCAAGCATTAAAATCAAACCTTTTTAATTTTACAGAAGTAGGTACACAGACTCAACAGCTCAGAATATAACATTTGGGAAGATATTCAGATCCATCTAAGTAAACTAAACCGTACTCACAATACCGTACATAACTAAATGAATTTATAAAAAATAAAAGGTATAGAGAATAAAAGTTATTTGAAATAACTGTTCAAAAAAAGTATTTGGTAAACCTTCTCGGACTCCAGTCTATTGCGGCGTTGGTTGCATACAGGACCAGCCATAAAGAAAAATCGTTCCGAAGGCACAGAAGTGGCTGGAATACATAAATTCTTCAAAACTACTTTATAAAGGCCGCTGTTGGTGATTTTGCGAAGTATCCAAAATTTCAGTGGATTGGCTTTTCTATCCAAATCGGTAGCTCCACGCCTCTACGTACTGTTTCACCATGATAATTGCTGATATTGTGAGATTTTCCATGCTTGAAATTTTCAATACCGTTTTATATAGATGCTTCCATAAATTCTCGCCAGTCACCTCTGAAGTTATCTGCTGGGAATCTGAAGGTGAAGTTGTAGGTGTTTCGAGACGTGAAGTAGTTGGCAGTAGAGATCCATTTGGAGTATTTGGCACCTGGAATTGAGCTTGAGATTCCTGTGTTTCCAACATCATCAACTCGTCCATAACAAATTGTTGAGCATTATCTGTAGAAGATTAAATATAAATTATTATCAAGAGACATTTTTCCGTAATAACAACACCACCGTCACCTGGGCTCTGTACTGTTTATGGAATTTGCGAATTAAAATAACATACGCCTCCAAACCAGCGACATGTGTAGCCAGTATTCGAAGTCTTCTTCTTCGCTACCTTCCCCGCTAGCAGCTTTATGTGTGGCCGCACAAGTAAACAGTTTGCGAGTACGAGCAAGTTAACCAAACTCGAATACGAGACTCGAGTCAATTGGACTCGCATAAATAGAATCGAGTGCAAATCGATTCTTCATCACTCGAGTACCGGAATCGAGTCCGGCGTACTCGAATCAAAATAAATTGGTATTCGAGTAGGCGAGTTCTAAAGCAGGAATCGAGTCTGACTCAAGTCAAACCGTACTCGGCACATCGCTAATTAGAACGTAATCTAATAATCATAATTGTCTGATAAATGACAATTTTTCAAAATTTTCCTTTGGTCTGAATCAATTTGCCCGAAGGCGCCCGAAAACATACATATGTGGTTTCCGATAGTAGATATCATCTGGGATCTCCTAACTTACCTCACATATTTGCGGACTGAACGACGTTCAGTCATATGGTGAAGGCAACGCGATTGCTTTTAGTACTACAATACAAGGACTTTCGATGAGCTGTGGCATGCTGCTTTCATATTCCAACTTTTGTTTTTTAGTCTTCCAGAAAATCATTACACATATGTAACTGACTTTTCCTTTCAGTCGTCTAATTGATGTTTTCGCTTGTTTAAATTTAATGCTTGAGTGTTCCTTAGGGACAGACTCCGGCTATAATTTCAGCTTTCCTCCTACGAAAAATCTGATTCACAGGTTCGCGCAATTTGGCGTTGAGAAATTTGGTCGGGACTTACTCCCTGGCAGAAGAAGCACAGGGAGTAATTACTTAATTTGGTGCATTTTAATTTGTTTAAGACACTATACTTTTGCCCGTAAAAAGCACCTACATTTAGATCCAAATGCATTGAAATCAGATCATTTTACCTTAGATATTGAAATTAGGTGTTGGAGCATTATGGTCCAGAAATTAACATACTTGTAATAAAAACGCTCTCTAGAAGGTAAACAGATCCTAGAAGCTTATATTTTTTAGTTGTAAGTACACTAAAATTTGAAGACTTTGTAAGTCTAACTTTTTGGTTCACTGGATACCAATAATGACACCCTGTAGATATTTTTTCCAAACGTCACATTTTTTACAGAAATGCAGCTCCAGGAAACAATTTTCAGAAGTTCGTAGTTTGTCCATTTGGAAAATATGCACGTAAATAGATGCGACATGCGCCAAGCTTTTTCTCCACATTTGATGTTTGTACACTCATGATTAGAATTTCTAATACATCCACCGCATTCATCCAGATTTGCCGATGCTTGTCTTACAAAGCTCGTATCGAATTTATAAACTTCCATATGCACAATTTTGTCAACATCTAATTTTAAAAATACTTATGAGCCACTGAATCATAAGGAACGATGATCAAATTAGAATTCTAATAAGGTGTTAGCGAGGATCCGAGTATCCCGTTAATCCCTATTCCTCAAGACAATCAGATTTTTTTCGTATATATAACAGAACTCGGACACGCCCATTACAATTTAAGGATATCTTCTGTGAACCGGAAATCATCAATCTTGATTCATAATCTCTTGAAACGACCCCTTTGACTAGACTTACTGACCCTCACAGGAAAATATCTGTAAGTATATGTATCTCGCTTGCCATTTCTTTTAAATAAAAGAGTGGATAACCTTCGTTCCAAATTGAAACATCGCAACAGTCCCATTGTTCAGTTCCTTATCCCTAGGATTTGCAATAATGCCTCACATAGGGCGTCTCTAATTGCATTCCCATCGATTGTGCACATAAGGCATTCGGAATTCCTCGCCAGTGTCCCAATGTCCCGGGGGCTATAACGTACATGTTCTCAGATTAAGCACAGCTTTTTGCTCATTCTACTCTAAGGCCCCAGTTATGCTTGTACTTCCCACTCGGCAACCTTACTATAGCTTTAGGCCTGTTATGGTAACAGTTTAGGTCTTAGTCACAGTATTGTTATTATACAGGATGTCCTAGAATATAATCTCGCTCTCTCTGAATATTATTGTTTGTTGGTACAGTAGTCGGTGACTTGTCGGTGTCTATCAAAATCAGAATCGGAGGGAAGTTACCTGTTCGTACAGTTTCGTACAGAACCTTCTGGAAGGTCAGAGAGTCTTGAGGACTAAGGTTGCTTCGCAAAAGGAATTTACTGATCGATGACTCTTCTCTAACGGACAGTCTGGGGACACTATCGCACCAGCGGGCCGTCGGCGATCTAGCTCTCTTCTACTGTTACGCCAATGGGCTTTGCTTCTCAGAGCTCTCTTGATGCCGCCGCGCGATGCGCCTGCAAGACAGACCCACCTGACTTCAGCCTTCCATTCTAACCGTGTCGAACTTCGTACATCCAGAACTGGTCGATGCGAGCATAAAGCTATTGATCTAGTAATTTATGTAAACAATGTTTCTAAAAAATGGTTACTTCTCTCACTGCTGTGGTGATGTGGACTGTGTGCCCTGTGCATGGTGAAGGTCAATATCATCATTCACTCGGTATTGGGCATCGCAACGATCATGTGCACCTGCAGCAATTTCTCTCAGGGGAGGAGGAAGGCCATTTAGTTTTTTGTTATACATGTCCGAAGCTAACCTTTTTCTCAGAAGGTTTAACTTGTGCCAAACATAATCCTTTACGAACTGATGATCGCGTACAGAGTCAACTTGCTTGACGTAATTTTTTATGCATTCAAGAGACTAAGTGCTTATTCTGAGATATCCAAAACATTTCAGCTGCAACTACTAAATCATTGAATGAATGCACGATTTTCCGTTTTTTCATCATACAATAAAAGGTTCCATGATCCATGCATTCCCACAATCTTATTAAGAATTTTCTCTAATTTGTTAGATACCATAGAAGGAGTCGGGATGGGCGTACTATGAAAATACTGGTTGTTCTAATATGTCGGCACAAAAATATCATGTCGTCAACTTCTTAAAACAAGTCCAATTTGACTTCGATCATGCAAGACGTAAACCGCGAGCTTACGCACCCTGCGGGCCACATTTATGCTTAAAAGCTGTACATCTTTTTATAAAAGTCATAGCATGCTATACTCGGAAACATAACAGCATAACACGGCATTTATTTGAATTAGGCGGGATGACGAAAAGACGTCGCATTAGCATGGGCGTGCGATGTGTTTCATATAATCTTAACGGGGCTACAATCACGAGCACCATCTGCTGAGGTAACGGGGGGTAAAAAGGAAACGAGGGTAGGCTGGCCCTTGACGGTCGTCGGCGCTACTTTAAAAGAGGAATGGATGACTGCGGCTGCATACCAAGGTAAATTTTTATAATAACAGAGTCGGATTTCGACTAGCGATCTAGAATGAAAATCGTTTCTTATTTTGGTACTCAGCAAGTGATCATTTAGTATTTTTCTCCCCTTGTTACTGTTCGTCGATATTGTGTTGTTGAATTGTTGTTGGTGTGATTGTTCTTAAGTGCCTTTTTTATCAAGGCTGATAATGGACAATAAATGGTCATATGCGACCATTTTTATTACGAATGCAGTGAGTTTAATTCATGATGAGGTCAACAATAGTGTGGAGCAGTCCAACTCTGTAATCGTAAAATACATTGGGGTAAGCGAACACATTTTTCCAGGAGAGGTCATACTATGGAATATGTGCTGCAGCTGTAGTGAGCCACAATATCCAGCGGCCTGTATATGTGGTCTAAATACATTTGCGTTCTAAGCTTAGTCCAACCTCGCTTATCGCTAAGATGGAACAAAGACTCAAACGCAAGAATCTTGAAAAGAAACACTGACCAAAAAAAGCTGAAAAATAACTAACAATTCGGATAGCAATTCCAAAGAAAATGAATAGTTTTATGGCGAATTCAATCAAAAACCTGACATTAACTACATTGATTTGGAGGTTGCTAAGCGAAAATTTTTAGGGAAACTTAAAAAAAAGTGACGACGAGATTTTGCAGATCGAACAAGTCTCCAAATCACAGGACGGTACTTTGTCGCGCCTTCATCGGATGATAAGGTTGACAGCGTCTCGATTTGGTGAAGTTTTTAGAAGAAGGGAGACAACAAGCTGTAAAGTTCTAGTAAACTCCATCATATACCCAACAGAGTTTTCTAGTAAGGCAATAGAAAAGGCAATACAAAAATCATTGGACACCGCAGTTCAGTCTTGTGGTTTGTTTATTGATCGCACACATCCATTTCTGGTAGCATCGCCTCCATCTACCTATTACAGTAGACAAGAAATGTACTTAATCCAGGTATAAGCCTACCTGTTTATTGCTTTGCAAGAACTACCTAACTGTTTCCTCTTATTTTGTCGGCATAAGATATTTTTATGAGCCTCATTCAATTATTACCATGTACCACAAGACCCTTGTAAACATAATTACTGACATGAATAAACGAATTTTAATTTGAGTTCTTGAATTTATTTTAGGAAGTATATCAAATTATTTGAATACATTTTTTCTTAGTCGGAACGCACCGTCACGTCGCTTGGACTGGCAGGACGAAACAGTAGACGAATTTCGCCCAAAAACCGATTTGCACTTCACAGCTTACGTGTCATTTTTTATTATTTCAAAATGAAACTCTTGCAGCGTGCTAAAAACAAAGTCCACAGGGTGCTAACGATCCACTTTTTCGATTTTATCCTCTAGGATCTTTTTAAAATATCAAGAAGTTGAGCACAAATAGAAAGCATTTCAACACACCATAATTCTTGCGCAAAGATAAAATTTTGTAAAAAGCTCTGATAGCACCTTAGGCAATTATGTCCTGCTTATATCCAGAAAAACATCACAAACTGCAGAACACAAGTTGAAGGTAAGATGCAACTTTTAGAATCACTTTCCCCCAACCCCCACTTTTAAGCAGTACAATTTTTTTCTGTCAATGATAAGGAACCCCTGTAACGTCAAAAACGGAGTTTCAGCAATTGTTACTTTTCCTTCTTTGCCTATAGCAACGTTGCCACTGGACTAAAACTACAAAGCTTTGGCATACTAGTAATCTCGTGTGGAAATTTCATAAAAATCCGAGCGGTTATTTCCAAGTTGATGAGTGATACAGTTTTTCATATGACTTAAAAAAACAACATCTCATTTTAGAAATTTTTCGCGATTACAATACTTCCTCGCCAATGACGTGGGAAGTAAAACGGCATTAAAATCGAGGAGTATCAGCGATCGCGATTATGGGTACCTATTTGCAGAAGGACTTATCGACGTGATATTATATGAAATAGGGCCACCAAATTATCTGAATACGTCCTTTCTTAGTCCGTACATTGCGCCGCAACGCTTGGGTTGGCAGCACGAAACGGTAGACAAAATTCGTCCAAAATACGATTTGTAGAGGTTTGCGCGCTTCGAAATTGACGCTTTATTTTTTGATCTTTTTGGATGAAATTTTAACGGAGTGCTGAAAACAAAACCCCACAGGGTGCTATAGAGCCACTTTTTCATTTTTTCGATAGGTTCTTTTTAAAAAAATCGCGAAGTTGAACAGAAAAAGTGCGCAATTCATCCGATCAGCAAACTTGTGCAAAAACAAAATTAAAAAAAGTGCTCCTATAGCACCCTGGGCAATTATCTTCTCAACATACTGTATGAATTTCATTCAAAAATATTGAAAAATGGAGTGTCAGTTTTGAAGCAGCTGAACCCTTGTAAACGGCTAGAAACGCACTGCGTCGGAGCCGCCTTAAATATATAAAAAATTGCAAAATCAAATTTGCAGCTTACAGCTTGAAATTTCAATGTGATTTAGTTCGTGTATTGTAAGGTAGGAATGATAACTGCTACGCGATTACGATGCTGCTAAATGTCTGCCAGGTGAATATTTCCAGGTTTTAAGTGCTACCGCTACTGGCAGGGTACGGGAGCTTACGCTATATAGCAATGTTAATACTAATTAAATATTTTTTTGAGCTTCAGCTTATCGTGCGTCATGCAGGATAGTATTGTAATTTTTTAGTTCTGGATGTATGAAGTTCGACAAGGTTAGGATGGGAGGCCGAAGTCAGGCGGGAGGAAAGCTCCGACGGGTAAAGCCTGTTGACATAGCGGTAGAAGAGAGCTAGATCACCGAAGGCCCGTCGGTAAGAAAGGGGTCCCGAAATTATCCGTTAAAGAAGGGTCATCGATCAATCAGACAGCCTTCCTCTAAATAGCATCGATAATGTAGTCGGGGCGGCAGCGCCCCTAACATATGAGCAGTACTCGAGGCTAGAACGTATCTGGGCCTTGTACATAGTAAGGAGGTTATGTGGAGGAAAGTGCTTTTTAGCCCTATTCTAACATTTTCCGAGCAGCTGCCGCTATTTTATATCCGACCCATGAGTTTCTTCTTCTTTGATACGGTAACACTGATGCACTTATGCAGAGAAACAGTATAGATGCTGTTATAATCATCTCATTATCGGGCTCCATCTTAGTGGGTACTTGCACAGCATTCGTCTTCATATGCGATCGTATTTGGATAGACTTTATATTTCCTTATATCTTCTATAGATGATACTTTGCTCAGATTTCGTTAGTTATTCGATTTGAGACCAATCTTAGACCATTCTGATGATTGCCAAAAAGCATGGAACAGCTTTACAAAATTGGCTCTCCTTTGGTCGGTCGTAAGCAGTATTATTAACAGAGTGTGCGTATCGTATCGATATTGGTATCGATGTGCTATTGTCACGTAAAGATCAACATTTCTATAAACAATGACTCAGACGCTGGCCAAAGCTTGCAAAGCGTCTGTACCCGCCTTAACGCACGTTCTCAGATTAAACACAGCTTTTTGCTCATCCCACTCATGGAATGCTACGTATAAATTGGAAGAGTTTATCCAAACCAACTAAATTACGTTTGTTTTTTTGCGTCTGTAACGATAAATTAGATACTTGAATTAATGTGAGCTGCATTTACTACTGTTTTGCATATACGCCAACGAGAAATATGACACTTGCGTTGCAATGAAATGCTCTAAGGAATATACAAAGTTCATATGAAATGTTTTGTTTGGATATGTTATGGATGCGCCTGAACTCTAGCATCTGTGCATATGTGATATTACAGTGGGAAAATAGTTATAGTTTAATAACAAATGAATATGCTAGACTAAGCAGATTGCAGTCTGGGGTTATTTTTTTTAAGAAAATCGAGGCAAGTAAATACAAATTTGTAAATGCTAATTTGTAGTGAGGTACATTAGTAAACATTTAAAAATGGGTGAATTTACCATGGCTTACCAAATATGACCACACACATCGGCGAAGTTCCGATAGTATTACACAAATACATATGATTTCAAATCCAGGAATAACAACCACATAAGATGAAAAACAATATTGGGCCCAACGAATTCGAATAGATTAGAGTGAGGCAAGCCTATATGCTTACATTGCAATGCTTGTCGCCAAAATTGTGTAGCTTTAGTGCATACTTTTGGCTAATTTGCCTACCAAAGTGACGAGCCAATACATCGGAGTACATTCTCTTCTTTAGAAAAGAACTGCAAGTATATAAATACACTGGGTATGTTTATGTAGTGTAACGCCTTATTATTATTATATGTGTTACGATTTGAATCGCTCAGTTATTGTTAATAAACAGAGATAAATTAAATAAGTCAAAGAAACGAAAGTAAATATTTATTAACGGTGCAGAATAAAACACTCCTGCTTAATTCGTCATTTTGGAGGATGGACAAAACGAAACATTCTCTCCATTAAGTAGCAATACTGCAATACCTGATATTGGAAATGTGGGACACCTAACTGTCAGTGTTTAGGTCCTATTGTAATCACTTCTGCACTTTATGTTATCTAAATGCTCTCCATGTCAGTTGAGCAAACTATAGGCTCCAATTCCCCGAGTTTAGGCCAATTATGTGGCCAAATATTGAGATCAATTCCGTATTCTATTTAAAAAAGTAAGGGTCCATATGAAACGTAACTAATAAAACCATCATACTTCCACACGGCCGATATAATTGCCACAATGGTTAATCCTCTTATCAAGTACTTATCCCTACTTTTTCTTCTTATCTCCATTTACCACACAACGGTGCCACTGTGGTACTCATGTGTTCAGGGGCGTACATACAACTGTATCCTTATAAAGCACAGTATGCCGAAATCAAAAGCTTACCTTTTGTTAGCTTGCCAAGCAAGACAAAAAAACTTTAAAAATACACTAAGCTTCTCTTTGAGGTCCTGTAGAGAATAGTTTGTACTTAAATTTAGACTCTTAGCAACCTCAAAGAAAAAAAATTTAACCGAGTACTGAAGCATTGAAAATGTCCATTATTACGCTTTTTCAAACATTAAATCGCTTATAACTTGAATGTTTATGAGAATTGTGGGAAATTTGTTAAAGAATAATTAAAAGGTTAGAGATAAAAAATAAAAAAGTAAAAATATGATCAGTCCACAAAAGCGATTCGTAATTAATTTTGATTGGAAAATGTTCATCTAAGTTTGTTAAAAAAGGCAAAAAATCTTCAAACATTAATTGTGAGGCTCCTATATAAAGTGACGATATCTTCTAAGTACAATTGCGCCATTTTTTTAACCTTATGACCTTGCAGATTTCCCAGATATTAAACATGACAAGGACTTATTCAATACAATCACAGTATTTTTGTCAAAATTAACGAACAACAATTCTGCAGTTGCTGTTTGTAACTCAGTAAGTAAAGACAATGATTGCGTTGAGCTAACGTTAAGCGGTGCAGCCAGCGTTTTTATGCTGAATAGCTGTAGCTATGAGAGATCGTTTTTACACTTTGACAGCACTTTTTATAGTTTGTTAATTAAACGATCTATTCCGCATAACTACCCTGCACCACTGGACCGCTTCACGTTGGCTGAATCCACTCGTTGACAGAAAAAAGTATCTAACCATTTTGCACATTTCTTGTGGATTAATAAGCTTTACAATTATTTTAATCATAAAAATAGTTATTATTGAATATCTTGATTCCACAGTATCTCCGAAATCAGCGGAACCAAACGATATTTTGAAAATGGTCAAAGAACAAAATACTCTTATAATTGCGTCCAAATAGTTACCTCTGGAATTTTTTACCCATGTTTTGGAAGCATCATTCACCACCTATTCAATGGGAAAGTTTTTATTTTTTTGTGAAAAACTTCACTCTCTATACGGGCTTTGTTGCAGTTGGGCAGAAAAAACCTCGACCAGAGATGGGCGTTTATGCGTATGCATTGACTGTCTAGGTTTCGATGAAGGCAACGTAAACATTGCATACAATTATAGACAGGGCTGGATTATCCATTAAGCAGAGTAGGTAACTGTCTAGGGGCCCCGTGCACGCATCAAGAAAAAACAAGTGGTTTCATCGAACGAACATTTAATGTGAAAATTTGTATCCTTCATCAATGAAAAACAGATACATAGACATAGAGACTCAGACGTCAAACATATAGGGCCGCTTTCCCTTTGTCGCAGGTTAAAAAAATACGGGTAATTCTGTTTCTGTATACAATGATGCATTTTACATGATGTATACAATACCCATCACTTCCTCAACACAAATTTTTACATAGGCCTGGTCTATTAGAGCGAGCACGAAGACTAGATATAGAAGGTTAAGCTCATGTGTGGGGATGAAGCCAAAAGTGTCGACGACAAAGGCAAGGCTATCTCGTGAGTACACTGCGCAGGAGATGAATTTGAGATTCTGCACATATCGAATCTCTTTTTCTGATGTATTCATCATGACTGTAAACCACGGAGCAGACGTTCTACGCCATGCTCCACGCGCGCTAGATTTCCGAGAGCTATGCCCTCCTTGGCGACAGTGTGTATCCCTTTTTCAGTTAAACCTCCTATCTCTAGGTAGACTTCGTGAGAGCAAGCTACGCCACTGTGGCACACACATCTGTTCCTGTCTAACAACAAAGATTTCGCTACAAAGGGATATTCAATCACTAAAAGTTGACAGTTCACGGGGCGGAATCGGGGTGTGTATCACTTGCGCAAACAATGCCGCCGTTCGCGGTAAATATGTCCATGGGGTGGATAAGTAAGCACGAAGAATTGCTAAATATGCCCTGAACTGAACAGAAGGAATTGGAACGTGACAAGGATTATGACATGGCCAGTGGCATTGCTTCAAGGCAGACGCTTTACCTTCCGCTGAATTTTGAGCAGCAATCTGTACTTTTGCTATTGCTCAAGACTCTTCTGTTGTACCCGTGACTATTGTTTCATCCTGCCGTCAAAACATAACAGGCTTTTATTTGAGAATTTGAGATGAGTTGAGATTATCGTTTAAATTTCCAATCGAAATAAAAAAAGATTTTTAAATTTTTAGTTCGTTTTATTATCAGCAAAATGAAATTTTATTAAAAATATATTTTTATATTTCTCATTTTTTGGTATTTATGATGTCAAATAACTAGTTTGGTAATTTCTATATAATTTTCATACAATTCATTAATAGGACTAGATAAAACTTTCACTTTATTTGTACTTCACAAATCTTAAGTCGATAGAATGACGTTATGTGCTTATTGTTTTTCTCTCATTAAACCCTTTCATTTGATACCGATATCATAGCGGTGATCATAAAAATTATAAATTACGAAGTCCACCATATTGGATTTATAATGACGTCATGTGTCTCTTATTAAGCCCTTTAATTTGATACCCATATCATAGGGTGACTATGCAAAACGTAAATAGCCATTTTGCGGCGGGCGCGATATTGGATTTAGAATGATGTGCTTTGTTTATTGTGTTTCTCTCATCAAGCCCTTTGACTTAATACCCACATAGTAGTGTTTTGTAACATTCGCCGTATTAAATTCAAAATGGCAGCAGTTAATTAATTTTGTATTGTCATTCGATGTGGGTACATTTCAGCTCAATCGATTAAGGTTAACTGGTTCAAAAGTCAGTTCTAAGATTTGTCCCCCAAATACATACTAACCAACGGATCAAGTTAAATAAAAGGCTTGAAAAAATATGGAACATCCCACTTGATAAAGATTTTTTTTAAACGGAATGTCCTATATTTAGTTATACGTTTGGATACACGTTCAAAAGAAGAAAATTGAAGAGTGGTAATTCAAAAGCGTCCAAGTGCCATATTTAGGCATTTTCGAATTTCAGTGATTTTAAGATCCGTGTACCATTGCCAGTAGTAGGTATATCAAACATTATATGTGCCAGTGAAGAATCTGGAGTTCTATATACATATTTCAAATTCTCCTGCAGTCTAACTCCACTAATATATTGATATGTTTTTCCATAGCGTTTTGATGGCTAGCAGTTGAATTGTGAGCAATTCAATGTACAAAAGCGCTCAAGTTTGACAGCTTACCAGTCCGCTATTGTCAAGTACATTAAATCCATGCTCTATGCAGTTAAGCTTTATCGAAAAATAAACCTTGAGCAAACAATGCCAAAAAAAAAATATTCTTGTCTATTGTTGGCAGCATCTCCAATATTTTACCTCTTTAGCTTGACCAAGTCTACTATCATCGCAGGACGTCAAAATACGATCTATCCGATTTTTTTCTTTTGTCAGAGAACAGAACGCAGCAGGTGTTTGGTTTATATTGAAGTCCCTTACTCAAATCTTAAATAATGGAAGAAAAAAGAAGCCTTCTAGTTTCTAGTAGTTTGAAATTTTAAAGTAAACCTGCATTTCTACGCCTCTGCAATTGGAAAATGGGACACGACACGTATCGAACAATATCAGTGGAATAAAGGGAGAACATGGGAGCGCCTTAGCGCTAGCATCAGGTGTATAATAGTCCAATAGGACACCTGTATTCTTTACAAGGAGACGGACGTGACGTCCCTCTGTATTCTATACAGACAACCGTTAAATACGGTGATGGCGTCAAAGGGTGATGTTACCATTTCAAATGGTCGGAGATCGGCATTTTACAGATTTGAATAATTATACGCTTGTAACATAGGGTGACATGACATGACAGGTGGGTGATATCCTTGTACGAAGTATTTGTTTGGAAATGATGAGAATAAGGTACATGTAACATTCAGCCTGATACATTGTGATTTATTAATGTTGGTAAACGGTGTCGTCCTGAAACAAAATCAAATGAACACTTTGTAGGAACAGCATCAGATACGGGGCAAACATTTTTTAATAATAATAAATAAATAATCTTTATTTCAAAATGACAGTGCACAATTACAACGAAATGTCCGCTGTCAGGTGAAATATACAAGAAACAAAATAGTGTCTAAATATTACAATATTACACAATGTTTGTTTCACATTTCTAGTTATTCATCGAGCCCATATGGCTCTAGATTCATTAGTAGTTTGTGAATACATTTCTTGAACTCTTTTATATTCGACAACTTTTTAACTTCTTGAGGCAACTTATTGTAAAGCTTTGCACAACTGTAATGTACGTTTTTTTCGGTAATAGTTAGATGATGAATTGGGTACACAAGAGTTATAACTCTGTTCCTTGTATTGTATCTAATTGCCTGGGATTCTTATAAAGTACCCAATATTTTTTAAATGTAAAAGTCAATATTTCCTGAATATAGATTGCTACTATGTTGAGTATTTTATTCCCTTTAAATTTTCCTCTACATGTTTCTCTACACGGAATTTTTAACATGCATCTCAATGCTCGTTTCTGTACCCGAAAGAGCCTGTTTTTAGAAAAGGAAAAATGAAAAATACTTTGTTCCTCGTGCCTAGAAAATATACTATTTCTGTATTTCTTATTGATATGGCTCGGGGCCCTCAGACAAATTGTATATCCTCGAGCCATACCACATAGGTTTTGTATAATAACTCCACAGTGGTCTCACTGTATCGGGACCGTCAGTGCAGTAATTCCGTCTTAATTTTGAGCGTGCCATCTTTACTTTCTACACCTGGCCCTCGATGTGGTACTTTCATGTAAGAGTTTGGTCCATCTTGAGTCCAAGGTACGTGCTGGAGTCCATCCAGTCGACCTTAACCTCTTCGTCGCTTCTACAGACTCTCCCTATTCTGGTGGACGTTATCTGGATATTGGTTTCAGGTAATCTTCGATTTCTTCGGACCTGTCCGCTTCGGTCTTCTCATGGTTGAGCCGGATCTCCCACTTGATGCACCATTCCTCCAGGTTGGTAGTCGCTTTCTGCAGATATTCCCTAACCATGCGGGGTCTCGTACTCTATGCCGCATATGTTGTGTCGTCCGCATACACATGCAGCTGCGTTTGTGGAGTCTTTGGGCTATCTGAACTCTAGATTGCATACAGCTAGAGTGACAGTTTCGCTGGCTCTCTGCGGTACTCTTACCTCCACAGTTCTTGTCGGCGAAGTTGTCTTACCAATCCGAATCAGGAATTTTCGGTGTTTCAAATAGGACTCCACCAGTTGAATCATCCCTGTTGAGTCCGCGGGAGCAAAATTCTTGATCCGGATCAAAATGGACCAACGAGAAGGCGTATTTGTAGTAACAGATCAAATGAATATAATCGATTTGTCAACCAAATGTATCTACGATTTGTGTAAGAAGGGCCTCTAATCCCCATATTGAATCAAGAAATTCCTTATATAGTAAATCATCTGGTTTAGCTACAAAAACATATTTTTTCACTTAACCCGGAGAGCAAGACCTATGATCCGGATCAACAATTTCCAATTAGAAAGCGTTATAGTAAACCTGGATCAAAAATTAGCAAATCGGAAACAAGTATCATAAACCCACCTTGTAGATGATAGAACCAAATTCAAAACAAACATAAACTCCTGATAAAATTGAAAAACGGTTGTCAATTAGGTGGAGATTTCAACAAACTTCTTAATCAACTTCCATTACCACATGTTTCTGATGCTGTAGGTACCTAAAATCCGCATGTGGTCCTTCAAGGTAAATTTCTGTGTTACAGTTATTTTAAACACCTTTATCAAGCTTAGATAAGAAATTACAATAAAAAAAGGTCTTTTATAACATACAGTTTTGCAAAATGTAAAATGGAAACTCTTCTTTCTTGTGCCTTTTTGTCGGTTAGAGATGGGATGTGTATTCGAATTCACATAATCACGATATTCGAACAGGCATACCAAGCTTCTACTATTTTGTGATACAATAAAAATTATAATAAATTATAACGATATTCGTGATAATCAATGCAGGTTAATGACATTGAAGCCGAATTTGCCCTAATTCAATAAGATACCACACTGGCAGACGCATTTTATATTATACAACAAAGGTAGGTATTCCAAAATTGGTTAAAATGAATTAGTATCTGGAAATAGGCTATTGATCACAATTACTACACCTGTGGTAAACACAAATGATCAGATAAAAGCAATCTTATTATTGTTTAATTTTTTTTTGGGACATTCTGTTTTTCCAAATTTTCGGGTAATCAGTACGATTTCGAAATGTGTTTCCGGAATTACTGTACCGGCCTCCCGCACTCTTGTATCATTGGTGTGATAGTGCTATATCTTTCGAGGACTGCTAATGCCGTTATGTCTGTTATTAAATATTACTGTACATGGAAAATGGCGTTTTGGAAACCATTTGTGTCAAAGAATGCTGGAGAACATTGAAACCACAATAGTACAAATGAACTAATAAATCCTGTCAATATAAAAAGAGACGAGTATAGCAAAGTTCTCCTTTAGGTATGAATCTAACTTGAGTGTTGAGATTCTTTTTTTGCCGTTTCAATTAGGAATAGAGATACTGTGGTCTACAAAACTAAACCTCCATTTTGATTCATTGTAACACTTTCGTTGCTTCATAGGATTAGGAGCTTCTATTGATTTTTTCAAAAATGTTAACTCTTAATAGATATGGCCAGTGCAAAAGAAATTATACAAAGATATTCCAAGGTATCACCAATTGTTTTAAGCGTTTTGAATCTAGTGGAAAGGCAAATATTTCATCGACATTGAATTCTGAACTCTTGGGTATTAACCTTTGTTTATTAATGCTGCTTATATTGGACAGCATAAAAATATAGAAGTGTTACTGGGAGGACAAACAGGAAATTGACAGGTCATATATGTCATAAAGCTATTATTCTAGTAATTGGTCTGAATAATGTTGCTGAAAAAATTAAAAATGATTGATTCTAAAGTTGTCGTTGATCTTTATTTTACTGATGTCAATATGTCATGATGCATTGGCAGTCGGTATTACTACATGCTGGCCAAGCAGATTTAAGAGAACTTCTCAAAGAAGAAGCTTACGCTTACGTACCAGGGTGGAACGATTGTAACCTACTTAAAGGCTAAAGCGAAAATGCTTGCCAAGATCTTTGCTGCCAACTTCACCAACGCCCAAATGCCGACGATAAGGGTTTACCTACACTATGCGAGAAGTAACATTCAGTCTTAAGATCGTAACGATATTAACAAAGCTTCTGGTCCGGATATGATTCCTGTCGTTTTACTGAAGAGATCTAACTCCCTTCTACGTCTACGCCATCGGGCTTTGCTCCTCAGAACTCTCTTCCATGATGCTGCCGCGCGATGTGCCTGCCAGACATACCCGCCTGACTTCGTGCTCCTATTCTAACCCTGTCGAACATCGTCCATCCAGAACTGGCCGAAACGACCGCTCTTTTGTCGCTAGGGTATAGAGATTGTGCAACAATCTACTTTAGGAGGCTTTTCCCAATTCTAATAACCTTAGGCAGTTCAAAAATCGGATTAAGGAGTGCGGTGCCCTGGTATGTAGGCTTCTGCATACGCGGCTGCTTCGATATAAAAAAATATTTTGACATAAATATTCTGTTAAAGATCGTTATTTATAATGCATAGAAAAGTCACATCAAATCTTTCCTCATATTATATTTAAATGTATGCTTCGGTTCCTCGATGGATGACTCAACATACCTACCATTCTGCCTGTCAAATTCATCCAATTACTTAGTTCTCAAATTTGATCACGAAAATATATAATCTCAGCGCCCGTATACCTTAAAATTGTTATCCTCAATTGACAGAGTCTTAGAATATCCGCAATACAGTGAAAATTTTCCAGTGCCATAAAGCATTGAGTCGAAGATGCCATCAGCGAGTTTAATTCTTAATAGCTTTTCGCCCCAATAATTGGATGTTCTGTCTGGATGTACGGTTGTAATTTCTGCTCCCTCTTCTACAATGCCTCCCCCTTCTGTTTACCATTTATTTTGAATCGAATCGGATAAATCCGAAGGAGAAGCGCACGCTTCGGCGCACACACCATTTTGTTAATGTTGATGATAACATTGACGATAAGCAAGCAATTGAGCCATAAAAATGAAATTACTTTGATATTTGCTGATTACTAGTTTTGAGCTCTCTATAGAAGAACATATCTGCACCTTACTCATCTGGAGCCAATGTAGGACTATTTCGACGAGTACGTAGGAATACTGAATAGTTCCTTGAAAGTCTCATGGAGTTTTAAAGAGGTATTGGATCTAAAAGTAGTTGCCGTATTTTATTTAGTCCGGAAGCTTCGAGTGCCGCCGCCCCGACTGTATTATCCATGTTCGATGCTGTCCAGAGGAGGGCTGTCTGATTGATCGACGACTCTTCTCTAATGCCGCGTCCGCACGCGTGGAAAACCTCAACAAATCTTCAGAAACGCAAACGTGCGGTTAGAGCGTTTGGCCTGACTTGCGTAGGTTTGCAAGCGATTGTAGCCTATCCAATCGGGTGTCGGTTTGGGGTTTGCAGCAAGTGCTTGTTAGGCGTCCACATGTAGTTTGTGCACCATCAGTCTCGCTTATGCACTAGTGGCGAATAGACGTGGGCTTGTTCCAGTGTTGGCGAATCTATCGATTTTTCGGTATTTCTATCGAAACGAGACATTATCTACCGAAAACGTCCTCATTTTCCACGATCTTAAAATAATCCAGATATTTACAGATTCCTTGCCGAAAAAAAGCTGGAACAAAAAAAAAACAAAAAAAAGTGAAATCTATGTAGTCTATGTAGTATTATGCCCCATACCAGTTATACATGAGCATACACTGGGGCAGTTGGGCACATGAAGGATGTAGATTTGGGCTGCCAACAAATATGTAGGTACCTACGTAAATTTGTTATTCCGTTCTGCCTAGATTGGTTTTTGTGTACAACAGCTACAGACTGGTAGACCACCACGTCATCACCAGACAGCAATAATGACACCAAAGCTTGTCTATAATCAAATCCAAGCGAATAACCAAAATTTCTGTGTTATGTGCCGCGGTTATAATCTCTGATTATTTTTATTATCACTTAATAATCGTTGCTTTTTCGTCTGCAACTGTATATGGAAAGTTTGAATAAGAAACCTTTCATAATATTCATGGGAGAAATGTTTCTTTCAGATTTTGTTTTTTTTAGTGATGGAACCATGGCTTTGTAGCTATGATAACAATCAATTCTCTAAATTTTTCCGCATGTCAAAGAAAACATTTATTGATTCAGCAGAAATGATGAAAAAAGAAATTAGCAAAACGGTATACAGGTGGATATCATCTAGTGAGTTTATATGGCCATATTTTAATATTCTTGTGGTATATGGCTACACAGGATACTTTGTTAAGCATAGGAACTCCATTTAAAGTGTCTCCAACAGCCGTAATGAGTATAACTAATAAGGTGCTCCACTTTAAGGTAAAACTGAAGTTTGCCTGTATCAATTTTCTCAAAAATGAAGCTGAAGTACAATAACAATATCCAATATCCGGCAAAATTCTAACTTGTCACATTTCAAATAATAACCAGAAATATAAAACTACTCTTGAGTTGGGTAAATATCACAATTTTGCGGTGATAACTATGATATATAATAGCTGATTCGTGACGTCACGGATCTTATAACCAAACTGATAACTACACTCGCTTGAACGGATCGGTAAATACCAACCCAAAATGGTAAATACCATTTCCATTTGGTTATCCGCTTGAATTTGATTTATATTTAATTGAATATTAAATAAAAATGTCAGGTGAACAAGCTTCTAGTTCAGCAATGGAACAGAAAAATATTCGGAATCTTACAAACAAGAATGGCAAAAGGAGTTTGAAGAGCAACCAGTATGTTCATTGTGCAAGTTGTACACTGATGTATGTACCACTGATCTTGTGAGGGCCCTGATCTTTTCCTCCTACCAATTTTGACCTTGAATTTACCGAATTTCAACGACACTGTCTATCGATTACGTCGTGGCAGCTTTTCACAGTCCTACTAACCTTGAGCAGTTCCCAAATCGGATTAAAAAAAGTTTTTTTAAATTCTTTTTTGGCATCTGCAGTGCCCTGGTAATTAGGCTTTTGCCTGCGCAGATGCTTCGGTATAAAAATATTAGGTTTAGATAAAACTTTATACCTCACAGATTAGATTCGTCCGACGTATCAATTTTCAAAAACTATAACAATTTTGTCCTTGCAGTAGTAAAATCTGTCAGAATATTTCACCTTCTGAGTGATAGTTTCCGAGCTATAAGCGGAACTGACATATATGATGTACCTACGTTTTAAAACGTCGAATATTACTAAATATGATAAATAATATTTTAAGAAATAAGGATTCCATATTTTTGAGCTGTCGTAATCTTTCGATCATTTTACGGAAAACTGGAAAAAGTAGTTTGTACCGTAGGTGTAGTTTTTGAGAGGCTCAACACGCTGTCATCTCTCTACCCCTTCAAACTTTAAACTGCAGTTATTGTTGAAGGATTGTATCCTATTGTATTTGAAAGTGGTTATTTTTTATCCTTGGCGACTCAAATGTCAAGTTTTTGAATTTTTTGTATTTAAATATTTTAAGACATACGTTTTTTGTTTTAGTACTTGATTGTTTTGGCAGTTATGTCCATTTTTTTATATTCCAACTACCACGAAGACCTAAGGCCTAAACACCCATGGGGTACCGTGGGGCTATAGGGAGATACAGGGGAAAGGGGGAACGCCACACGGACTCTGGCGAACATAGCGAACACATGTGCATGGAACATGCACATATTCTGGCCCCGCCTACGAGATCCGCCGGGTGGTACCTCCGCGTTCGACAGTCAGAGACCGTCTACCACCTACGGACAATCACAACATCCATAGCCAAGAGAAAAATTTTTCTTGGAACGGGATTCGAACCCTCACAGGGCACGGCGACTGATCAGGAGACCGAAGAGTCTATTACTGCGGCCACCGCTGCTGCCTAATATGCCAACAGAAACAATCAGTTTGTAAACCTCTTAATTGGTTAGGTTCATTATACATAGGTTATGTTTTGGTATTTTTTCCCTGAAGTTGGTATCATAGAAAATTACTATTTGCGGTGGTATGGTTGACTAGAATAAATTTGATACCTCTGAGTTCGACAGTCAGGCACCGTCTACCTCCTTCGGACAATCACAACATTCATAGCCAAGCGAAAAATTTCTCTTGGGACGGGATTCGAACCCGCACAGCGTACGGCGACTGCTTAGGAGACCGAAGAGACTACTACTGCGGCCACCGCTGCTGCCTAAATCTCACTAATTTTCAAATATTTGACTTATGTTCTTGCATGCTCGCAACACTGCTTATTTCGAATATATTCTGACATAAAAAAAGGAGAAACGCAGTAGAATTGAAATTATTACAATATTTTTTTGTATACATGTCTGCTACTCTGATCAAAATTTCAGAAAAATCCAACCATCATTGTAAAATATTAATAATTTGTTGGCCTACACGAGGTCTTCCAAAAACGCCTGGGCATACTTCTAATGAGATGATCGATTTCCTTTTGAGGTACCTGATCCCAGGCTACTTGTACCTTGTGCCCAACTGCATCTGGAGTTTGTGGAAGATAGGGTAAATATTCCCAAATCTCTAAATGCGTTCAATAGGTGATTTAGAAGCCAAAGAAAATCGACTTGATTGCCTTCAAAATGAACCAAACTACTTCTGGCTATATGGGGTCGCCCATTATCTTGTTGGAAAAGTGGATTGGTGAGCGTCTTTAGGCAAAACATGTGGTCGCCTCATCTCCTGGATGTAACGCACGGCGGTCATCTTGTCTCTGATGAACACCAAAGGTGACCTGCTTCTATAAACAATAGCCCCTGAAACCATAATTTCCACCCTGGCACGGCCGTCACGCATCCCCAAATAGGATTTGGATTAATCATTGAAGATAATCTTATTCCATTTGAGGTTCCGGTTCATCCGTTCTCTGCACCAAGCCGATCGCTTTGTTGCCTAGGAGTAAGAGGCGGGATAAACTGAGAACGGTATGAAGTAAGTCCAAAACTTTTGGTCCGACGATGAACAGTTCGCATTGTAATAGGCCGTTCATGCTCTCCAAACCATTGATCTGCACACTGCGCAGACTAATCTTCACCGTATCTGCTACTATCTGCAGGACGCATGAAGTGGGTAACAGGGGACCGCTGTTTCCATTCTTTTCCTGGAAATTCTCTAATAAATTTAGCAGGAGCTGTCGGCCTTCTCGATTGATTATATTTCCGGGCATTGTACAATGTTATATTGAAGATTGATGGCAGGATAACTCGAATTGCACGCCGATGTCAAGTAAGTTGTCACTGTGACAAATATGAAGTGCACTCATACGTAACGACAAAGTTTTCGGGACGGATATACACAACTAAAAAACGTATGTCTGAGCTTACCGAACAAACGATCACACGGCGGAGTATGTTGCATGTGTATGTATGAGGGAGATAGAGATATATAAAGGTAGTTTTACTTTGACCCGCCAAGAACGGTGACTACAACTATACCGAGAAAATCTTTGCAATAAATCCATTATTACTGGAAGTTCTTCCAATGTCACTTAATAATAAAACACGTTGAGACACATGAAATACCTACATAAAAATGAAAGTATTGCGCCACTCCGCTCACAACAGAAACAAAAGTTGAAGTCTCATTACACTTGAAAATACATCTGCTCCAATATTTCCTCACAAATGGGGTGTGGGAAGTAACATTTATTTTAAAAACTCCAGTTTCTTGACGTATTATTTCAAAAAAATTTCTACTTTACCGCTAATATCGCTTACAACTGTTCCTGCCATTTAAATAGAAGCTCACATCGGCTTAATGAGGCAATTTACTTAACTCCATTTTCTTACTAAAGCATCTTCCAACTAGAAATACTTATAGGTGCTGTATGAACTCATCATATTTATATTATAGCAGGTAAAATGGTCCATGTAGCGCGACTTATGCCGTCTGCAAACTTTGTTCGCACGTGAAACGAATGTCGAGCTGGCGTTGACCAAACAGCAGTACGCAGGATGCATTCGGTCTGACAAGCCCCCTATGTTTGCATTTGCTCTGTAGCTTACATGAACTTATTGCCTACTAGAGAACAAAATTAACCCTGCAACTGCACTTTATCGATCCCGTCCACAAAATTGAAGACCGTTAAAGTTTGAGCAGCACCGAAGTCCCGGCCCAAAGTTTCGACGACCAATTTCTAGCACATGGTCGTATTGTCTTGACACCTCCTTGAAGTGCTGCCTAAGCCACGCAACCTTCTTTGCGACTTCGATTACCGTGGACAAAGCACTTCAAAGCAACTATTCAAAATCAATTTGCTAATGCAATCAGCGGTGAAAAAACAGAAGAAATTCAATCTCGGAGGGTAGGGGGCTTAAAAGCTTCTGCAGTCGGAAAGCAAAATTGATGTAAATGCGATATAAGAAAAGTCGGGATTGGGGTGTATGTGAAACCGTGAATAATGGTAGGAAAGATTTCGACGTCTACCGTTGTTTGTTTTGTGTAAAATGTTACGTATCGATTACACGTCTTGAGACAATGGAAAGTAATAACAAAGGGTAGCGACTGCTTTTAACGTATACTAAATGCCTATTGGCAATAACCCTTGTCAACGTTTTTGATGCTTTTGAAGAAGAAACCACAACGCAGCTAACAGTCAAGAATATGAAACTGTTAATTTATGCTTATACACTAATACACTAAAAAAATAATTACATAACTTACCATAGGTAATTTTGTAACCAACGTTAAGTGATGTAAACTAGATTATACTAAAACATCTACTATATATTTTTGTCATAATATGTTCCGATATTAAAATACATAATAAGTTACTGGAACGCAATATATTATTTAGTTTCTACTTAATATGTTATTATATTATTCATGAGCTTGATTATCTTTTTACATACGTTCTGTTAAGAATTACAGTGTAGCAAGGGAACATTCTAGTACAAGAATTTTAGCTGTGTAGTTCATAAGAGTAATTTATATAGTTATGGCATACTTTTGTCAAGAATCACTTTATCGCAAATCTGGAATTTGAATTCCAATCTTTTTCTAATAGACTTCTATATGAAATACCTTTATAACACAAGAACCTTATCCTGTGCCTTTGAATTATAAAAAATAGTTGTACTAAAGTGATTTTCATATTATAACCGTATAAAATACAAACCAATTAAAAGAACTTGCTGTCAAATAACTACAATACGAGCTTGCTTCTAAGTGGGGCATCCTATAGGTATACTGATAATGCCTAGTATGTATTGAACTTCAACAGCAATAAAAACATTAGTACATGAAAATACCTTCATTTTGAAGTCCAGTGGCAAAAATAAATCAAAATCAATTAGAAAAAGATGAAAGTTACCACAATCCATTGATTTGTTTCATCATCAAGAACCAATTGCCCACGGGCATGGGGCGCATGAAAATAAGATAATTGTGTAAAAACACATTCTAAATATGCGAAAAAACTTATTGAAGTTTCTTATACAGCAAAGAAGATATAAACGAGACATATTTTAAAAGTAGCAAAGGAACTTTCAGTTCACTTTCACAATACCAACACCTCAACTTGTTAGCGCTTGTAAGACTGATCTATCACAAGGAAAAGTTCACCCTCACACTATGCAGGCCCAGAATCTGCCTTAGAGGTGCCAAAAAGCACAATGAAGAACCAAAGTCAAAGAACGCTTAAGAAAGCAGCACAAGAAACATTGACTCCTAGTGGGTGGATGTATGCATGGGAAAGAATTCACCTCGGGACCATGTCTAAACAAAACTGCGAAACTACTATCAATGAGTAGAAACCAACGCCGTGCAGCTACAGGGCTTCTAACAGAACACAATGGACTAAAAGAACACCTGATCAAAATAGGGTACTATGGAGACTTTTGCTGCAGACAATGCGGCAAAGGAATATGTTTTATGTGAGTGCGAAGCGCTGGATCACCAAAGACAACAACTCTTCGGGAAACGAAAACTTGAACCGATGGAGTTTAGAACAGTACCGGCAAACTGTACCAGCTGGTCCAGACTGCTGGATTGGGTACTGTAAACTTGAGGCGCAAGGCACAATAAGCCCTAGAGGCTGCAGTGCCATCGGGGACTTGGGTCGGGCGGCCCCCGGAAGGGGGAAAAAGACTAATCTATCCTAGAAATTGTTTTGGTGCCACCGCTCATCTTCCACGTTATATTTTGACACTTTACACAAAAAAAATTTAAAAAGTTGGTAGATCCTCATTATTTATGTGATTTTACCTTTTCCGGAGAAAACGGCATTGTAACTTTTTCTGTATTACTGCTGGCTCCTTGTAAAAATAATCGTTTACGTGGCAAATATACATGAGAAGACACAAGTGGATGAAAGTGTCATGTAACATTTTTGTTAAAATTGCTTTTTTGCATTAAACTAACCTTAAGGAGTGATTCTTCCAGTCTGTGATTACTTTGTTGCAAAATCAAGTTATGTAATAACAAACTAACTAAACTAAATTTTCGAAATTTCAATAAAGTAAAAAGTCGCAAAAAAAATGTTTAAAGTAAATTTTCTCCACACAATGATTTTTTTACATAACACCTTATACACTTGTGTCTTCAATTATTGTATTATCACATGATTATGCCAATTAATGTTGTTGGTATTGTAAAAGCAAAAGGAAAATGGTGTTAGGGAAATATTTACATAATATAGAATGTGATTTTAGACGCATTTTTTGCAGTTCTAAATTATCTCGAACCAGGCTCAAAAAATATTATAAAATCGAAGATCACCGACGACTAGCCATGGACAGCTGTTTCGTGCTATTTGGTATTCCTCAGCATGATACAGGCTTGGTCTCGGTGGATTACGACGTAATTTGTGCCAAATTCCTGCCGCTAGTTGAAATGTCACCGAGGTAAAGATGTGAAAAGGATTATCTTCCTGAAAGGTGATAAATTAGCAATTATTTTAGAGGTAATCTTGATACAATATTCTAAATATCATAGAAATAAAATATCTCAAGTGCGTAACTTTTTCATTTTCTGTATTATTCTTTTTTTGGAATATCGCTACATGCCCCCTTTCCCTCCCTAATGGCGCCCATACTTAAAGCAATATTGAAAGATTTCTACTCAAAACCATCACATATGACATTATAAGAACCTTTGTAACTAAATGTAGGTAGCTTGGATTTTTTCGATTGGTTACTCGTAAGGGTCCCATAATCAATATAAAATATCGTCTCAGTGGCGACGCGTGACTTTTCCTAAACTGTTACCAAAAGCAGATGTGAAAAATCTTATTAAAAAAAAGGTTATTTTGAACCTCCCAAATACATATAAGTTTTTGCTTATTTTAGGTATTTTATTTAAAACATTTTTAAATTAAGGTAAACATTCCTGGACTGAGCGTTTGGGGCACTTGATATACCTCATCGTCTTATGCTATGACTAATCCAAGCCGTCCGAAAAAACAGTCTACGTTTCTAGATGTTCCGAAAATTTTTGATCTTTTTTGGCAATGAATGCTAACAATTCCCTGTAATTTCCTCTACTGTCAAAGTCATCCCCTTACAAATGAACGGTAATTCCTATTTTGCCAAAAACATACGGTATCTAGAAGTGTGCTGCCTAAAAGCTTGGTTAAAACAACTTTCGATTCTTGTTTTGCCAAACTGAATTAAATTGGCTACACATCTCACATGTAACGGCGAAATTTCATGTCTCCTCTTTGGAGCCCTAAAACTTTTTAAATCGTTGACTCCGCTGCTGGTCCACCCATTTTTTTACTGTATAAAACAGAAGACATCGCCAACAATACAATCTGTTTTTTGCAACCACGTAAGCAAGAGTTTCCATATACCAACCTAATTTAAAATATCAAACCACGTTTTTTTATTCCTTTTTAAAATCATCTAAAATAGGTGTTGGTCTTCCATTTTCAATGATCTCCATTTTTTATTAAAAATTATACAAGGAGAATGACTTTTCAAGTAGTTGATGGATTACGCAACGACACTCATCCATGTTTAATTGCAGGCACACTACAACCGGTAACCAAAACGGCTACTAACGAGTGAGACACCAAATCAAAAAATGATAACAAGCCCACATAATGTCACAGCGCCCCACGCACTAAGGCGACCGCGATCAGACACGAACCGGTTCCGACAGTCCCCGACGAACTACCAAATGTATCCATAAATGAAAATGGTAACATCCTACAACCAAGTCGAGGCGAGTCAGCTTCATCGTGTTCGCAAAACCTAGACACTATAGTGCGCATTATTTTCGTGGGGCTCATTTGTTATTTACTGAATTACTATTACATATCACTGTTGTTAAACAAATAAATGAAATTATTTCACAGTACTTAGTCATAAAATATTTATGTTTAAGATTTTTAACTGTTACCAATGGTAACAATGGTTACATGGACGCTTCGCCACTGTATCGTCTTCCTTATCCATGAAGTAAAATTCCAGCTATCATAATTTGATTTTGCGAAATAGTTCATTAACTACTAAATTTGCAGGTTGACTATTTAATTGAGGAAGTTATGAATGAGTTCTTTGCTTTTATGAATTCATAGCTACTTGTACTGCCAATATGTTTTATATGCAGAAAATTAAAATCAGGAAACATTTATCACGCACCCGGTAATCCGTATCCCGTTGTCTTCCGAAGGCGCCCGAACAGGTTGCTTTCAATTTTCGAGCCCGATCAAGTGTGCGACCGTTCGCCGTTCGCTTCTCCGTTGTTTGCCGCTCGGCGCCGCACAGTGCATTTCGACCGTTGTTGTGGGAGGTTGTCGTCGTTTCGCCACAGTTTCCCTATGTTTACGTGAACTTTTCGAACTTTTCCCTATTTCGGAGTTTCACGAACGAGTCCGCGATGGGTTCCTTGTGGTTCACAGACAATTTCCAGCTTGCTAGGGTGTCGCAGGTGTGGCTTTTTGTGTTGTTAGTCGCTGTTACAGGTGAGTCAACTCTACCTTGATTGCTATACCTTATAACCTCACTTTCGCTTGACTGACAGTTGTTTTGTTTATTGTTGTGGAAAGTGGGAAGAAAACATTGGTTTTCTTATTTGTTAGATGGATATTTGCTAAGTTATGTGTGAATATAATGAAAAATACTGACTACGTTGTCCGATTATTCATGTTTTTCCAAGAATCTCAATGTTGTTAACAAAATTGTTGATATTGTGATTAAATTCATCTATGACAAAAAACACATTTCGCATTCCCAGAAAAGTTTAAATTTTATGAAAACAGTTGAAGTATAGATTCTGCTAGTATGTTCCTGGAAACCGTTGCCTACTTACTAGCTGAAGTTGCTAAAGAAGGATGTCCAAAATTCATTAAAAAAGATTTTCAGTGACACTGCGATAGTACGGAAAATGTTTGCAGTTTTAGAAAAGTTTTGCAGCATTAAGGTTTCTCAATTTCGATGCCTGTTTTTTCCATTCTTTCTATTCAGTGACTGGAAATCCTATAATCATTACAACTTAATTTAGGCTTGGTTCAAATTTCTTTTTTGTGGTTCATGACCCCAAAGTCGATTTTACAATTTCTAAATATTCTTGTTGATTTTCTTTTCTTAGATAATCTGACAATTATGGTCTAAATTCAAAGATGTAAATAGTGGTTTATAATCATCAGCAAGAGACATATTTTTGTAAAAGTGTATCAGTACCCAAAACTTTTTGAAGAGCAGGGGGTAACAAGCATTAAAAATCCCCATAATGTGAACAAAATCATGCTAAACATCCACAATTTAAGAGCCTTCCCGATTCTTCTCCGTGGGCGTTCGTAGTTATAAGTACCTTAAATCTTTGAGAGCTTGTCTGCAAAGTCCATTTTTCAAAAAAGTTCTGAAATGTTTTTCATTATTTTTAACTTATAATTGTGGTAGAACTATTATAATTCTATTAGATATATTTCAAAGTGAGTTTTGATGTCTTTTTTATTACTTTCTAAGTTACCTTCAATTTTGGGCACACTAAACATGAAATGTGGTTAAACGCTTTGAACTGAGCTGTCAGGCAAATTATAAAGTACTTAGTTCTTCCTCGTTTTAATACGACCAGGTACCTCACTGGTATGTTGTATAACATTATAAGCAAACCTTTCATAGAAAACATCTAATTCGCAAGAATTATATTTTAAAAACGTTTATTGTATTCAAAAGTGTATTAGTATTTTTTAAGATAAAACATTTTAAACCTCTTCTTATAGCTACCTCAAGTATAACAACGCTTTCAGGAAAAAAAATCCCTAAATTCCTTTGTCCAGCCGCAAAGCACACAACTACCATTGTAATGAGTGAGACCAATGAAACTGGTTTTGGTTCACATAGGTAGCAAGATTTCCGGGAAATCTTGTTTTCCAAAATAAACCACATGAATGCTTATGGTATCATAATACTTCCGTAGACATCTTCACTTCTTTGGGTACACTGTTGCATTAAAAGACTAGCGCAGGATGATGATTTGTGAACTGTTTGACATCATATTGGATGTCCTTCTTATAATCATTTTTAGATTCAATTTTCCAATTTCTTCCACAAAATTGAGAAACATAGAAGCACGATAAGCTAGAGAACTACTGGGCGTACCGTTATGATCTGATACCTCAGCGTGCTACGGAAAATCTATTGGTGCACAAATAATGCACTGTGTGCAAGACACCTTAAATAATTTTCCCCATGGAAAATGTAAGTTATGGTATTTATTCTTTGATGATGGCCTACTGTCTGTTTTTCTTAGTTCAAGAAGTAATTCTCGAAGATTTATATATATTTGGGTTTTCAGTGTTTGTTAAGAAAAATAAAACGTATTTTGTTTTCATGTCCATTATATCTAGATTATATGATATGTGATACATATTTGACAGGGTCAGACAATATTTTAATTTGTTTTGACAGCTTTTATAGGTACGAGAGAAAATGTGTGGCCAGGGGAATGACATTTAAACTATAAAAAATATACCTTAAATGTGAAATAGATAACAAAGTCTTCAGTTCCATCGGTCTTGAAACAATAGAATCCTATGGATTGATAGCTCACAGAACAGGCTAGCGGTTGTCTTTAAAGCTAGAATTTTTTTTTGATTAGCGAGTTGCAGGCGTTGATTTCATTGTTTATATTTTCTTTTAAAGAAATGACATAAAGTAGAAAGTAGAAAAAGAAGAAGAGTAGAAACAACAATTGACATGAAACCTGCCAGGGTAGTGTCAAAAACGTACATCAATTACTATATTATGTGATTGATGACATTCACGAAGATATACTTACCAGGGTAAATACTAGAACGACTGGAAAAAGGGTCTCTATCGACACTACTTGAGCAACTGACGCGTTCTTGATTTGACTAGGTCAAGCCGCGCTACTTTTAACCTACCATTTCTGGACTTGCTACGAATTTAAAAAGGTCAAATCACGCATTTGCACATTTACACGAAAACAATAAAAACGTTTCTTTAAGTGTTTGTACAAATCTTTACTGTTTATTTTCATGAAGATGTGTTAGAATGTGTGTTAAGCAATGCAATGAGTATAGCAGTAGGTATCTACATTATGAAAATTGATCACGCATATTGTGCCTAAATTTTCATGGTTGCCTTAATTTCATCGTTTGTTTCCACAATCTATCGATTTGCTTAATAATTTTTTGGCGAAACATTGGAATCCCAAATACCGTATATTCACCCATGTACCAATATGTGCATACTGTTAGTTAAATAAGGCCTTCTGTTACAATAAAGCAATAGGGCAAACATGACCTTATCTCAGAAAACGGAGGAACATCTGCTTGCAAAATTCCTTTAATCGAGACCAATACCAAATGTATACTCAATGTGTGTATTTCACATTTTTGTCGTCTACAGTCTAGACTTGGTTGCATATGTGGTTTCCCATATCAGACATACAGAGCTTTCGTTTGTTTTGCATTAGTAATATCAATACTGCAAAATGTGAAACAAATATAGGACGGCGTGATTTAATCCTGGATTTTATGCTTTTGGATGTAAAAGATCTTTTGCAAAGCCTCTGGATATTATATAGAGTTAGATATGATTTATCAAGTTGATCACAGATAAACTTTATTATAGACAGACCCTTTCTAACGAACGATTAAAGACAAAAAAAGGTTTGAGATGTTTTCGTTTCGAAGTTTTTGTTAATATATTATTATCATTATAACAAAATTTTTTAAAGTGCCCAATTTATTTTACCTATAATTTTCTAGGATGAGTTTGAGGGAAATACCTCTGGAAAAACCAGTTTTTTATTATTTATAGAGGCAATAGCCAAAAAGCGTTTTTAAGAATGATAAGTATCGAGAAATCTATTTGACTAAGAATCGAAGTTTCTGTTCGGGGTATGTATTGGTGATATAAATGGAATTTTTTTTTAACTTTTTTCATGTATAATATATATTTTTATAATTTTTATTCCAACGACACATCAATGCCTTTTCTGCTAAAGTATATTTTGAGTGTGTTCACTTTTTTCTATGAACAAGAAGTAGTAAAAATTATCCGACAAAGTTTAAACGTGAAACTGTGGCGTAATAAGTCCTACTAGGATGTAATAAAATTAAGACCCTATTAAATAGGAGGAAAATAACTATATTTTTCTGACGCTAAAAGTTTCTATCGGTGACCGGAATAAAAAAAGGCCGTCAAGCAGGCTGACTCTGTATTTCCCACGCAATGCTATCATAAAGGATTGTCAAGAAGTTAGCCCCTCTAAGAAGAACGTTAGCTACGAGCTAACAAACAATTGAATGGATCAAGAACGTCGAACAGGACTTTACAATTAGTTCATAGTCCCAACGCATTACCGATCAACTGCACGTTGTGCTGTAACTTTTGCACTCTCTACCCGGGCACGACACTGCGGCTTTTCATCGGTCAGCGATCAGATATCTGTCAGCCCTCAAAACACGTATATGTACGTTCGTTTAGTTGCGTGGGTAGTGTGAATCGAAAATACTTCTTTATCATTAGTCAAGTCTCGAGGACAAATGTACGTGTAAATATATGAATTATGTATGAAATAAATAGAATAGTAGAATTACCAGGGTTGGAAGAGTGTAAATATACTAGCGCCAAAAAATTAGATATATCCCTCCCACCCCAACATTTAACCCCTTCAACATTTTTCCTGAAAAAGATCAGGAGCGTCTGAAATGTGAGAAAACGAATATTAAGCGCTTTTTTTGTTATTTGCCCCAAACTTTGCCGCCAGTGGAATGGTTTTCAAAAACTACTAAGCTTTAGTAATCTTGAGTCAACATTTCATCCAATCCGAGCGGGTTCCCAAGTAATAGTCCGTCCAGGATACCGACGGAAATAAGTGACATGGTTTTTGTTTTGTGTATATCACGTAACATCCAAAAAACATAATATCTCATTTCTTGCGATTACAATACTTCCTCTTCAATGACTTTAGAAGTATAATCAAATCCTATTGCATGTTTCTTTTTGCGAGAAGTACATGCTTGCGAAGGATTTAAAGAGTTATTTTTTAATGAACGAATTTCATTTTGTCTCTAATGAGATGTGACATCTGCTTGAGAGATGGCATTATTCTAGGTCTAATCTGTAAGTTGTTGACTATAGCTGAAAGGAATCCGCAGTCGCTTGAGATGCACTTCTTCTTATTCGTCCTGGAAATTACTTACGCAAATTTGATGAATTTTAAAAATGAGAGAGATAAGAAAAGAAAATTCCTGGTTGGTGAATATTTATGAAAGGTGAAAAAGTTATCACATATTACAGTATTTTTAATTTTCAGCCACTTAAAATTTATTTTGCCATGTCAAATAGAAAATACAAATCTGCGCCTTGATGTGATGCACTGCGAAAATGTTTTGTATGCTATGGGTCATTCCTAATTCTTCTGTAACGTGGGCGCGGTGCTGATGTCCCATAATGCTTCTCATAGTTTTAGAAAACGCAAAAAACCGGGTAAAATCGTAATTTATAACTTTGAACATAACCTCTCTCCAGAGAGAACATCACAAATAACCCGTCTGGTACAGCTAATAGATATACTTCATGGGCAGGATATTCAGCAATAATTTTCACACAGCAAGTATCCCTGATTTTATACACATGCAGACCAGTAGGTATACACAATCACCACACAGTCATCCAGATGCGATCATGCTTCTCTGCTTCTCAGACAATTTTCCATGTCACATCCTCTCAGAGATATACTCTACAGACTATCTAGACATTCTTCAACCAACAAAGCATGCTGGGAAACTGACTTGCAGCTTATCATTGAGCGTGTCGTTATTTCATTCCTCCGCAGATGGCGCTTTTGGTCACGCTCACAATGCTCATAGCGATCAAGAGCCGAGTGAACTATTTGCACACTAGAAACTATCTAGTCTAACATTTTGTCTTTTTTTGACATTATATAAGTGTTTTTGCATAATAATCCTGCCGACTGGCAATGCAAACTGGCAGACAGTTCCAACTGACAGCTAGCTTTTCACTTTCGAGGTGGTCGATTCTAGGTCTGATAATAGATGGCACTTTGTGCTGTCTCATTTCGATCAAATAACTTTCCATTATGTATTTTTCCCAAGGAGAGCAAACAAAGGGTGTACACCGAATATTACCTTTGTATTGACGTGTCCTTTCTTCTAAAACAATGTTTTGGAAGTTCCGCATTCGAATCATATGTGATACTGTGGCATTTGTAATTTTTACCACATGTTTATTAATTGATGTAAAATTTCGAATCACGATTAAAACGATGTATCTGACCAATCCAGTTTCAGCAGAATACGCTTTATGCGACTTTTTGCAGGAAGGACTTTTTGTGAAGCCGCTTGCAATGGCAGCTGCATAAAGCGGAGGTGTATAACCTCATTTGTCAAAATCGTTCAGCAGCTTTAGCGATGTACTGTCATTAGAGGCGTACATTGAATATGGAAAATAAGTGTGTATGGTCACTCCATTCGAACAAGGGACACCTATTAACCTAGCGAATTCTTTTATTTTCTATTGGCAGACATACGTCACACCCCTGGATATATTCGGAATATTTTTTGCGGGTGATCAAATTTCCTATTAACTTGACTGCATCTTCGTCCCCTCGATATTTTGATATCTAGCAAAAAAATGTATCGTCTCAACTCTCAGCTTGTCATCTTAGACTTGTTTGCACTCCCCATTTCATTTTTACGTAGCAAAATTGGAGGGTCCAACCACGGACATAGATCGGCTTTTATCGTCAACATGTCACATAAATTTTAATACCCACGCAATATCTCTATGTGTGGAGGATGGACAGAAAGCTAAAACAAGA
Source organism: Acanthoscelides obtectus (assembly GCA_963669975.1). Taxonomy (NCBI): domain Eukaryota; kingdom Metazoa; phylum Arthropoda; class Insecta; order Coleoptera; family Chrysomelidae; genus Acanthoscelides; species Acanthoscelides obtectus. The sequence goes on from CAVLJG010000008.1 coordinate 49,768,692, forward strand.
GGGGTCTGAAAATACATCAGTATTTATCAAGACATTATGTCCAGTATACATTATTAGCGAGCCTTGGAATCGTAAATTGTAGCTGAAGGGTCTTGATTTCGCAATAGTAAATCTCCTCCAGACTGATTTTCTAGACTTCTACATCTTATTCTAACTTGTTGGTGCTCTGTAAATCGCCAACTGGACGGTACTACCGCTCCTTTATTCCTAGAGTATTGAGACTGCGAAATAATCTGTAAGAAAATAGTATTCGCAATTATATCGCTGATTAAAATAATCCCCCAAGTTTGTTTGGCTAATCAAACCAAATATGTTTGAGATTCCTTTTTATTGTACGACGTTTCGGTCCCAACGGTGAGTAATAACCTATTATGTTTAAATACCCACAATTTGTTATTGTTATCTATTCAGTAATAGATGTTTAGGAGTACATAACTTTTTATAAAATTAACCACTCATTCCTACAAAATCCTTTTTTCTTGTCACAGTGCAATAGCTTTCACTATTGTTTATTCAAAACCACGATTTATTACCCGTTATCTTTGGAATAGGCAACATTTTCTACTGATAGTGTCACTTGCTATTACGGATATTACTTTGAAACGGGCTTTCCCAGGTCCCTATCCACAAAATTGTTAAATCACAATGACTATTAGCATATCGTCTAACACTTGGTCTAACGTGGGTCATTAACACTTTAACATCTTTCTCATACTGCTCCACCTGTGCATGGGAACAATGCAGTGCTTTATAATGGGTAGCAGATTTGAATGTTGCTTTGATTGCTGCGATTCACAAGCTTTTGTGTTGGTGTTGGTATCTAATAGTTCGGGATCACATGCACCACTGAACGTTCATGATTTGTCGCCGGATGTCAGTTCTGTAACAGTGGCTTCCGCACCAGAGTAAGGTGACAAATACGCTTTGTTGAAGATATCCTATTTATGACTGTCAGGAATAAAACATGGAACAATTTTAATGGTTAATGTCTTCACTTATATAATAATTTTTATAATACTAGGATTATAAATATATAATAGTTTAAACAAACTAAAAAAACCGCTTTTATAGCTAACCGAACTAAAAAATGGAAAATAATTTTTTATTACAGAGAGCTTATAGTACAGTAGTAGATAGTCGAACAATCGATCATAATTAATGCCCTCAATATAAAATTATAATAAAATCTAAGCTATTAACAGAATAATTCAATTCTGAGTAAAAAGCGTGGGGTGCTTGATATATTAAGGGCCGATTTCACCAACATTAATATTATGGACCAATAGGAAAATACCTTATCGAAATGCAATTTGACGGAAGCTGTCAAAGGTCTCAGAATATCAGTGATTTCTATTAAAATGTTGAATAAAATCGTGAAAATTCGACTGTATTATAAACAAGACCACTTTTTGATTCCAACATGATGCTTTTGTACAGAGAAAACAGGACAACTTTCATGTATTTTGATTTATGTTATAGGTGTACATTTGACCATCTGTTATCCCTTCGGCGAATGGGAATGGGAGAAATAATAGGTCGATTTTATTCCTGTTAAATTTGGCAGCAGGTTTGGTCGTTTGTTAATTCATGGCAATCTCGAAATTTGTTAAGTTCAATATACTGTGTGTATATATGATCATTATAGCTACACATACCTGTTGAATTGTGCGGATTTGCAACAAAATAGAATATAAAATGTATTCCAACCAATTCCTCATCTCTCTTTACATCATAATAGTAATCATTTGTTATAAATTCATGGGTTAATGAATTTATTCAAAGCAATCAAAACAGTATGGTCGTCCCCATCCTAAAACACCGATATGTGTAAAACATGTTAATCTCTACATCTCCGAGGTGCATAATGCAATTACTGTAGACATAGACCTAAAATTATTAGTAATTACTGAAAAATAAGAGCTAAAAAGAATTATAAATAGTGATAAAATATTGGTGGTTAAGGTTTTTGACTGGTGACTGGTGGGGATACAATATAGGGATGGCGACGATAGAGAAAGATTTTCCCCTGCCGGCCCTTGACTTCGTTTCGAAATACGAAATTCTGGAAACGCTATAAAAATAAAAATGAATACACAAAGCCTACTTCAGCCTATTTCAGACAAAAACACATAACGATTGTCACCTTGACATCATTCTGCAATCTGTCAAAGTAGTGATGGGCGTGCCTGCTGCACGGTATACGGTATCGATATTCGATAAAATATTTTTCTTTCTACCATGAATGCGTGGAAAAAACAAAATAAGGAGAGATCTAAAATAAGGAGTTATTGAAGGCCTAAAATAGTCAGGCGCTAATAATTCCTGGTCGTATTTGAATATCCAAGCAGGCACAGTAAAACAAAAATAAGACTTGGAATTAATAAAGTTTATTTCGTCAGTTGGCAGAGTTTGCTCCACTCACTGGGATGAAGTGTTGACGGATCCCACAGAATTATGTGTCACTTGTCGATATGGTTAGTTTTAAAATATCAGGAGATAATCAGCTGTTATTCAAATCGGTATATATGTTTTGTGATTCAAATAACGTCTAATATAAATATAACCCAGAATATGTACTCAGTGAAAAAAGAAAAATATTGCAAATTTCTAGTTTTTCTGCAGGTTTTCGCTTTGCTGGTAGCTCTACGACATATATTTGGGCATTCCTTAATCGCTGTGAATATAGTGTGGATGTTTGTGAAGTTCCTGAACAACGAAAAATATTCAACTTTATGGATGTATCGATATTAAAAAACCAGAATGGTTTTGTGGGAATATCAATCTAAGGTGCCATAGTGGTTCTGATGGACGGCAAGTAAACGAATGAATGTTTGGAAACGAGCAATATCTATGAACTTTTTGGTAGAGCCAGACATCAAGTAGGTGCTTAATGGGTTTCTGCAAGAGGTTTATAGGAAAAAACACCCAGTAGATGATCTTGAATCAGTAAAATCGCATATCAATTGAAGGAAATTATATAGACATGAATAAAAAATCAACAATAGTACTTAAATCATGAATTTTATTCAAAAATCAAACATTTGTTTAAATTTTGACTGAATTATATGTAATTTCTTGATATTCAATAAGCTGATGATGTCTCAATGACAAGTTGTCATCTCATACTTTGACAGTATTTTGTTTTCAACATTTCATAGCTATTGTTTGCTAAAATTTCTTGATTGGAACTTGAAGCTCATTCGTTGTATTTAACGGGCTGTTACCCTATAGGTGGAGAATAACGGACTGTTGTTGGTGAAATTGGCCCTAAATGTTACAATCATTCTATTGGCATTCTATGAGAGGAGAGTTATGAAAATGTAGTAAAATGCCCCCCACGCTTTTTACTATGAATTGAATTCTTCTGTTAATAACTTAAATTTTATTATAATTTTGTTTTGAGGTCATTAATTATGATTGATTGTTCGACAATCTGCTAGTGTTAAATAAACTCTCTGTAACTACAAATTATGTTCTACTTTTTAGTTTGGTTAGCTGTAAAAGCATTTTATTTTATTTAAACTATTATTTATTTTTAATTTTTTAGTTCGATTTATCAATTAGTTTTTTGTGGACGTGTCACGATATTGCATTGTCATCGGTCCTTGATACGTGTGCGAAGTTTCAAATTAATCAAACTTCTGGAAATTTTTGAAAATTATGCTCAAAGATACGCTACATACATATATACGTATACATGCATATCTACAGGTCAAGCTAATAGAAGCCTGTTAAAAAAATAAAAAAGAGGTATACCACAATCTGCCTGCTGTGAGGATTGAACTCACGACCCCTGGTTTACACGACCAGTGCTCTCCCACTGAGCTACAGAGGTTCGTAGTTTCACTATTCATAAAGCGGCATTTGAAATCCGTGACGTTTTATTAACATATTGAATTGTCATCGGTCCTTGATACGTGTGCGAAGTTTCAAATTAATCAGACTTTTGGACATTGGTGAAAATTATGCTCAAAGATTCCATTACATGCATACAGGCCAAGCTAATATAAGCGTGTTAATAAAAACAGATCTACCATCACTGCCTTACACTCTTTCTAGGAACTGCTGACAAATTATATTGAAAACGGAAAATGTCCAGAGGGTATATTTTGTCCTTTCTAAGGCATTCGATTGTGATAAATTGCGTAATGCTTTGTCTTGGATATAATAATTTTCCAGGGATCGACAGCAATTTCTTACCATAAATAGTATCTTCCCAAATAGTAAGCATCGGTGTCACCCAAGGATCAGTATTAGGTTCCTTCTTTTTCGTCATATATGTACATAGGGTGTTTCAGTTTGTTGTTGCATAACTTTAAGATTCGATAGAACTTTTAAAATTAATGCATAAAGTCTATATAAACATGGGTCGAAAAATGCGTGGCTTCCGAAATACAGGGTGTTTAAATTTACTTTTTAAAATAGTTTTTTTAAAATATTTCGAACAATATTTGATGTATAACAGTGAAAATTGGTATATAAGGGTTTTTTGGTACGACAAAACGAACCATGGGCATAGTTTTATTGTAGCCGCTAGAGGGCGCTCTCTACTGTACCTGTAGTGTATAAAAATGGCCGAAAATTTTTTCTCAGTGCAATTTTTTGCTTTTTGAATAAAAAAACTGATTCTTCGCACTTTTCTGCATAAAAAAGCTCTCCTGTGATAGTTAGCCGTTTTTGAGATATTTCGATTTTTAAGGTTCGATACATTTTTAATTATTTATGAGAAAATAATATTTTTTTTTACATTTTCGATTTGGGCATTACAAGTAATTAAGATGATCGTTTAGATTGTGCTTTTAAACACAGCAATAATTCTTAACTCCAAATAAATACAAAAAAAACAGAATATTAATTTGTTTAATTTTCCAATATTATTTTTAACAAATTAAATTAATTATTTACAACTAAAATGCTATTGGATAGTTAGGACAAACATACAAAATCTAAAGTGGTTGCTCGAAATGTAAACCCAATTGTTCAATACACAATTCACATCTACGAATGATCGAACGTGGTATAGCATTATGCAAATAAGGCCTTATTTTATCACATGTATTCCTGATTCTGTCTATTACCATATCTCTTGTGGTTACGGGAGTCTGGTACACTTTTTCTTTTAGAAATCCCCACACAAATAAATCTAATGGATTTAGGTCAGGGGATCGTGGAGGCCAGGCGACTGGTCCTCCACGGCCGATCCATCTTTCTGGATAATTTTCGTCCAGCCAGTTTCTAACTATTCTCGAATAATGAGCTGGACAATCATCAAGCTGGAACCATGCCAATCTTAAATCTAACATAACATCATCCCACATATTTGCATGTTCAGCCTTTAAAAATTCCAAAAACGTCGCAGCATTTTACCTTGCAGGCAAAAGGTAGGGTCCAAATAGTCGATTACGGTAGATACCAATCCACACGTTCACACTAAATTCATCCTGAAAATTTCTTTCCCGAACTGCATGCGGATTTTCATGCGACCAAATATGTTGATTACGAAATTTTACCACTCCACGTCTAGTGAAGCATGACTCATCGGTCCATAAAACGTTACTTAAAAATTCCCTATTATTATCAGTTCTATCAAGAATCCACAGACAAAATGTGATTCTTCGTTCTCCGTCCCCTGGCTGTAGTCCTTGCACAGGTTGCAAATGGTAATGACGTCTATGGTCATTTCTAAGAACACGGTGAACATGGCTTGCTGAAATTCCCAAGGCACCAGAAACTCTCCTAACACTTGTGGTCGGATCTCTATCAAACTCACGCAGAATCTTTCCATCCTTGATCATCCCGATACGATTTGTAACAAATAAACAAATTTTCTTATGGTGAATAAATATTATTATATCCAGCATATGAAGTACGCATTTGATCGAAACATGATAGCTGTCATATTGAAGGGAGCATATCTGCTTGTTTGTTTTCTCTTTGCATTTAAGGCTATACCGTATTGATGACTGCTCTTTGCTCATATTTCTGCAACGTCAGCAATCTCACCAGTCGAGCTGCAAATCACCTCTATAACATTATTCACGCCACAACTCACCGTCCCAAAAAAACCTGCAAAAGGTGGAAAAATGCAAATTGCGACAAAGTATTGGCAGTCGACTGGCTCATCGGCATACAAAAGACTGTGAAATCTCACATTATCTCCCACACAATGAAATAAAATTGAGATGAAAATCGATTCTTCTTCGCTCTCTCTACTACCGCAGGTATCTAGATCTGTCGGGTTTAATCTCTTGGTAAATGGTTGCAGTGGCTTCCAGAGACTAAGTTGGATGTAATTCCAAACCGATGAGGAACATTCTAGGATACAAGCTTTCCACAAGTACATTTCGTACATTAGAACTCCGAGAATTGACCTCGCTCAAACCCTACGAAAAAGTGGGTAGAAATATGTGAATTAGTAATACTGTTATCTGGTATGTAAGAATAAAAAGGTAAATTAACACCAAATAACTGTTACAAGTCGTCGCCCACACTCGGACTACAATGCAATTAAGGCACGGAGGGTTGATTTTGGGGCCGTTGTATCTCGTAGGTAAATTGTAGGGGTTGAATTTCGGGGATTGGGGGATGTATGGGGTGTGGGAGGGTAAGTGTGCTTAATTTTTTTGTGTAAGTATATTTATACGCTTTTAATCGCAGTGATTTTCAGTACGTATTTCACACCTCAAAGGTTTCCCCGTACATTTGCGACACGCGTTCGGTCGGAACGATTCGACAGCTACTTATATGCCGAAATTCGTCCGCGTCTAGCTGCACCGAGACATAGTGATACTCTAGCTCTAGCGCAATGGAACCGTATTGGCAGGTGTTGGGCATTACCCAGTTACTCATACTTACCCATGTGAGAGACTGGAAAACAGCTCGTTTCATTGTTTTCGCGGCTATATATTATAGAGTGTGTTCCAAGCATAGCCAGAATGTTCCTGAACCCATGAAAGTCCAGAACTACCTGAGGTAGGTATTTCCTCTCCAACGTCCAGCACTATGTGGTACAAATGATATCATCCATCTGTCCAGCTGCTTTTACTAAACCTTTCTGTAACCTTTTGGCACAATTGTGGTTCAATTTCAACATTTTTTTGAGACCTTTAATCCTCTGCGGATTGTTTATATACAGGGTGACTTCGAAGTTGAGTCATTTATTTTAACAGTGAATAGATCTGATCAAAAGAAATGTTTTTTTCCTTTACCATTTTTCTGGTAAAATTAAAGTAACAAAGTTATAGCCCTTTGGAAGTTTGAGTACCGCCCTGTCTCAATATCATGTGCTCGTGTTTGGCAACAACGGATATAATCCGCCTTACCGGTTCATCGCATCGGAAACAAAAAAGCGAAAGAATTTGGAACGATGTTTGTGTACAGTTTATTATTTTATTCAGTTCAGTTATACATACAGTCAGTGTCAGTGTCGCGTGTGAATAGTGTCTGTTGCGTGGCTCAAACGAAATAAAAAATAACACATGTTTATGCGGATCGGTTTCCCAATCGAGTGCAACCAACCCCTCGTGCCTTTGTTAATGTAGTACAACGGGCTCGTGAATCAGGTGACTTAAGACCTCACAGGGGACCTCACGATCAAATACAGGTCCGCACTGAAATACTTCTCGGGAGGATACTTTATAATACAAGGTAAACATTTTTTTTTTATTTTTACACACATATTTTGGTTTATCTTCCTTCTACAATCATTATCTGAAAATTAATGACTCAACTTCAAAGTCACCCTGTAGAACATATATCGCACTGTCATCAGAAAAAATTGTATGTGACATTTCTAAAAACCCTTCGCTGTATGACGCGTAAAAGATATCGTTAAGATGCATAGAAACTCACCGGTTTTGCCATCGGAATTTTCATGAAATAATACGTATTTCTGCTTGTTGGCTTCATCAGGCTCGAAATGAATGCACTTATGAAACTACAAAAGTAGATAATGCCCAAACATCCGGATACGGGTGTAACATGAGAAAACGAAGATGGAGAGAGAAAAAATGACACACGAAGTCACCAACCATCTTGGTTATACAGTATAACTGAATTGCAAATTAGGTTACCAGTTTTAATAATTTTGTTAGGCATAGTCTGTTGATAAAGCAAACTTCTTTTATAAAATGCACAAGGAAAATTTAAATTAATTTTTAAGTAACAGAACACATAGTTTGTTCGTAGTTTCAAGCGACTGTGTGTACAAACTTTCCATTAGCGCCTCTTGGCTATTAAAAGTCGCATTGATCTTTTTGCTGCGCTGTAGTTTTCACGAGAGAAAAAGCATTGGATTTGAGCTTGTGCTGGTTGAAAATTTATTAACTGAGATTTGAGCTTCCACGTTCAACTACAAGTGAAAAATTGTTGTTGGAGAGTCGTACATCATAGTTCTAGTTGGCTTATGGTTTTTGTTCTGGAGGTTGAGGAACAGAAATTAACTCGTTAATTAATTATAGCCGGAAATAGAACAATACTCTCATTGTTGGAGAAGTTACGTGGTATTTGTCTTGTATACCTGTACTCATAGGTTGATTCGGTAGTTCCGAGATATTGGTCTAGTTTTTAAGTTACGTAGACATATATATTCTGAATATACACGGTGAGTCACAAGTCGTGACCAAAAATAAAGCATTATACACAGGGCCGTATTTCAAGGGGGTCTTCGATGTAGCATCTTTTCCTCCAGGGCTTCGTTAAGTTGAAGTTTAAAATTAAAAAACATTTTTTTTAATATCTGCAAAACCGTCAACTGAAATGAAATAAGATTGGGTATGTGGATTTACCTAAGTATTGTCTACATTCAAAAGTCTTTACATAAGATTAACGCGCACCAGTGACGGAGATACAGGAGATTAGTGGCATTATTTTTCCAAATAAAAATAGTACGCCAGTGTTTTATGCTACACGCGCAATTTTTCGCATTTTATCTTCAATTTGCTACAAATAATTACTCTTGTGTTTTTCCTAGAGTGCGTTGTTTTCGTAAAAATAAAAAAAAAGAATTAGATAATCAAAATCTGACGGATGCAAGTGCGGTATCTTTTTAATAAAGGAAAACGTATTATCTAATCTTTCTTGTAACTGATCAACAGTATTAATTTGTTCAGCGTACGCTAGTTGTTTAAAAGCGCCCTACAAAAAGAAATCCAGGGGGTTCAAATCAAGAGACCTAGCAGGCCAAGGTACGGGTCCGTTTCTGACAATCTATCGTTGTCTAAAATCATTATTTTACCATGCGGTTATGTCACGACGAACATGCGGTGGGGCATCGTCGTGCTGATACCACATTCGTACTCTCGTTGCTATGTAATTCTCTAGAAAAGCCAAGTATGAGTTTGCATTTAAACGTTGTGGCAATACGTGCATAAATAGTTAGCCATTGAAAATCTGTGTTGAAACGAGTGGATTCTTACAGAACGGTAATTTCATAACGAAAAAATATGTTCATTATGAGAATTAAAGGTTCCGGTCCTCCTAAAAAGCGATTCATCTGACCACAAAACCAAATCAATAAAATCTGTATGTTGATTATGCATTTGCAGTAACCACTGACAAGAATTTCGCCGCTGCACTTTGTCGGCGGATTGCAGACATTGCACGTTTTGCCGATGGTAAGGATGTAAAATTCTCCACGCAAGACTTTTGGAATATGGTAATTGGGCTGCAATCCGCCTAGTACTTGTACTAGGATCATCCAACGCCAAATTAATCACTTTCAGTTCCTCTTGAACAGTATGCCGGACACCATGATCATGGAAATTCCATATTCAAGTCTTAGAAATGAACGCGTAAAAACCTTTGGAGTAGGTTGGCGTCTATTAGAAAATCTACGTTGATACTCCCGAGAAGCCGCTAAAGTATTTCCATTACAGAACCCGTACACGAAAATAATATCGGCGTACTCATCATTGCTAAATTCTATTTCACAACACTTAAAAATGGAAAAAGAAACTTTTGACTTGACTTTTACAGTAACAAAAAAAAAATGGTAGCAATAGCGATAACAACCATATAACACATAACGTTGACAAACTATATCCCAAGAAACGTCAAGTTGGTATCAAGGCCTCTTATTTTATTTTGAAGCTAATTATGTATATCTCGGCTCCTCATGAATGATCTAATTTGTTTTATTTTTATTTTCACGAAAACAGTGGACTCTAGGAAAAAACATAAGAGTAATTATTTTTAGCAAATTGAAGGTGAAATTCGAAAAGTTGCGCGTTTAAAAAAAGAGTGGCGCACTATTTTTATTTGAAAAAATAATATCACTAATTCCCTGTATCTCCGCCACTGGTGCACGTTAATTTATGTAAATACTTTTGAATGTGGAGAATACTTAGGTAAATCCACAAACCAAAGTTTAGTTCATTCCAGTTGACGGTTTTGAGAAATATTAAAATAATGTTTTTTTATTTTTAAACTTAAACGTCCGTATCCTATTAATGAAGCACTCGAGGAAAAAATGTTACATAGAAGATGCTTTAAAATGCGGCACTGTGTATGATGTTTCATTTTTGGTCACGACTTTGAATCTTTATACTATTTATTTTACCATGATTTGGAGAAGCCGTATAAAATGGTTGAAAGCATCCATAACTTTAAATAATGACTTTGTGTAGGTGCCAACATGTCCTTTTGATAAGGGTATGCATCAATAGTTATTTATATATCTAGGGCGTTAAGCGGGCGATTATGGATCGCGACCTGGAATCACAGCCCAAGGCAGCAAGACTACGCCAAAGGATAAGAATAAACGCGTATTACGTCTGAGATACATGCAAAAAAACAACTTACTATTTCATCATGAGTAGTTGCGACGTCGCACCCGTGGGAATTTTGTATGGAGGTGCAGAAGTAATTGGCCGTCGAAGTATTGTAATCGAGAAAAATTTCGAAAATGAGATATTAGATTTTTTGGACGTTATCGGATATGCACTCACTTCCGTCGTTCTGTCTGTCTGTCTGATAAAGGTTTTTTATTAGGGTTCGCGATTCATACTACACGACGGAATACAGCAAGTTGTATAGAGGGTTTAAAAAAAAAGTACCTCGCTGTACAAAAATATTCATGTTATGCTTTTTGTATATCCATGGCTTAGACGTTAATAACAACTTGTATTTTGGAAAATGAGTATTTTGAGATGGGTATCAGGGTATTTTGTATATTGTCTGTTTTTTGCTACCTTGTATAATTTCTTTGAACGTTATATCTCTGTAGCTGTCAGATGGCAGGGGTTTCTACCCCATGGTGGCACTGCTGGCAACATTGATGAGTCACTTAATGGTACACCATTAGCCGAAAACGAAACTCTATATCATACACGCCCTATATTATATATTATATGGTATTGGAAAGCTTTTAATCCGAACAAATAGTGGTTCAAATTAAATAATCTAATTTGTTTTGTACTAATATGGTGTATAACTGCCATCTTAATACAGCTAAAATGTATATGCAGAGCTTAACAAGAGTGAATACAGAACTTTGTTCAACGAATACTCGTAGTGGTGCTATTGTCAGTAGTATGCATACATTTTTCTAACTGGAACAGTTATTACTAAAGATTTGAGGTGACAAAGATAGTGATCGATAGATAATGCTGTAAACAGCACAAAAAGTATAAATAATGTATAGGACATGGCCACTTTTTCTCCTGTACAAGACGGTACAATTAAAATTACAATATAACCTTACGTCTATTCTACTCAATCATCAACTTTATTTTTTCTTATCACGCCATATTGGATTTTAGCAAAGTTGAATAGTTTTTCATTCTGATTCCAAAAATGTATGACATTGTCAAACCTAAGTTATTTGCAACAACAAAAATGACAGTGTCATATGTTTATCCGATTGAATCACAAATGTTTGAAAGGCATTCAGATAATTTGTCCCTTTATCGACTACAACAAGTTTTATTTTAGAATCGTGTAGATTAATAGTACTTAAATGCAATATGTGTACATCGGTTTAAATATGAGGGATATGAAATGTGTTTAGGAAGCTGCAACATTGTCGAGGCTTTTCTTACTCCAAAGTGTTTCCATAAGTGTTACCAATACCATCCTTAAATAATACGAACACGTTTTAGCACTAGGTTGTTTTTTATTTTTAATTAAGACTACAGGAGGATTGCCTTCTTTGAGTTTTATAAGACCAATTCGTGTCATGATATGTACAATATATCATCATTAAAGTCGGAAATAGGGAAATAGGGTTCACCTAAGCCTAGTTCACAAAAACTGAAAAAATGCTTGGCTGGACTATTTAATAATTTCAGTTTCAACTAATGTTTGGCAATGTCAACGAACTTTTTATATGTCATTTTCTTAGTTTCCTAAATGAGCAACTCTGCCTCCATTTAATCGACTTCGTATCTCTTACTGTTTCCGAGATCCCAATAAAGGTATCGACTTTAAAAAACACCCGGCACAGCAAAACCTTAAGAAAACCGAAACATTTTGTATGGGGAAATCAGGTGCCGCGCGGTGTATAATTTAACTTATTTACAAGTCGGATTTAAAAATGCAAAATTTGCAGCAACACTGCCCTGTAATTTTCGAATATATTTTGTTATTGATACCTAGTGAATCAGTGTCATTTTCCCTACTCATTAGCAACATTTTTTGGCTATATCATACAATGGTTTTCTCATCATCCCACATTTTTGTTTGAAATTTCAATACAAATGAATCGGAGGTTCAAACTTCGGACGCCTTTTTTCGATTTCATGCTACGTGCGCTTAGCACAGCAAAATAGTTATCGATTTATTGTCAGCTTACGGTGAGCGCCTTCAAGATGCTATTGATGATTCGTTACAGTATTCAGATCGTTGTCTTGGATGTATTCATCCGGAACTGTGTAGGTTTGTTTATATCGGCAAAAGCCATCGAGGTGGACACTATATAAGACCTAGACAGAAAAAATTTCTGCAATCCGGGAATAAGTTGATAAACATGTGATATGAACCGGACGACGACAACTTCAAGTTGTATTTACGAATAAAACTTGTGATGGATAGTGAGTACTTTTCTTCTGAGTACTTTTCTTCAATTTCAGTTTTACGTTTTTGCTGCTGCTTTACCACTCATTAGCTTTGTTATTTTAAACCTAGTTGTTTTTATATAAAAAGGTCCAAACTTTCATGGCACTTTGTATTATTATAGTCTTTAATGAATGCTACAAAAGTAACTGTACCATAAATGTATCATACCGCATCTCCAGTATGTATAGATTCATACATAATTCAGATGTATCTTGTTATAAAACAATCCCCGTTCTTACAGGCAGGAAGTCTTGAAGAGTCAGTTATTCGCACTCAGCCTACTGTACGGGATGTTACCTCTCATGTCTAATTGGGTATCTCAGCTGACATTTGAACAAGCATTCAAGACGTTCTCCGAATTGTCTAAACATACTAGTTGGCTTTAAGGGGTTCGTGTGTATATATGGTGTTCCGTAATTAAATGGATATTGCAAAACGGTAGGTAGTACGAATTTCATATCTGAAAATAAAAGAGTTTTAGATTCAGATTCTACGGATATGAATTAGCCGAAAACGTCAAATCTTTGTTAGCACATATTTCAGGACCATTGAACCGATTTTGGGGCCGACCTCGACTTTTATCACTTTTTTGTGTTTTATTAAAATCAACACTTTTAAGCTGAATATTGAACTGTTTGACTATGTACAAAACAAGCCAATAATAACTGTGTCTTGACTAACAAAAATCGCCGACACCTCTCGTCAATAGCGGCAGCTGCTGGGAAAAAGCTAGCAAATTTGTTTAGGGCTAAGAAGTACTTTTGTCATGCCATAACATTATTACTCTGTACAATGTTCAGATAAGATCTCCATGATGCCGCCGCGCAATGTGTCTGCAAGACAGATCAGCCCCTAGAGTATCCAGATTGTGGAACAATCTACCTGAGGAGCCGTTTCCAGTTCGTCTAACCTTAGGCTAATCAAAAATCGAATTAACAAAGTTTCTGTAAGCTCCTCATAGCTTCGGTATATAAAAAAACGAAATACTTTTCATTGATTGGATTACTTAATCGAGAAGTAGGACGTGTGCGCCTAGCTACAAGTTCCCTTTAAAACAATGTAGAATACTATCGTAATAGCAATTTATAAGTTACTTAGCGATTAGGAACACAATTAAACGTTAACCGCACGATCTAGTTCCCTTTAACGTTGAACTGGTTACCAGCGCCAAAAGCATGCACCGTAGTATCGTCGCTAAGGAAATTATTATTAAGGGATTTGAGATAAAGAGGTATAAAGCCATAGTTCAAACAATTTATGATTATTTTAATTGTCGATTTAAGGCAGAGCTCGGCTTATGTCGCCGTTGCATCAAATCGTCCCGACCGAGCCCCTGTCTCATATACAAATATTACTTTAAGTAATGTACGGGGAAATCTTTGATGTGTAAAATATGTACTGATCTGTGAGTAAAATTATAGAGGCGTATGAACATACTGCCGCCAACAAAATGTGATACACCTTGCCCAACCCTCGATTTTTAACCTCTACAACTTTTTTCTGAATAGTCAAAAAAGGAAAGTTGAGCGATTTCAATTTTTTTCGTGGTTTTGCCTCTAGCTCCATCACCACTGGACCGATTTTCCAAAAAGCTTTTTCGTCCTTTGGATAGTAGTGAAAATTTTATCCAAAGCCAAAAGACTAGCGGACAGACCGACAGACAGACCGACGGAAATGACCGATATAGTTTTTCGTGATGTACATGTCATATAACATCGAATAAACATATCTCATTTTCGATTACATTGCGATTACATTACTTCATCGTCAGAAAGTAAAAAAGAACGAAAAGTGTGAGCCCCAGACATCCAGGAAACAAAAAACGAACGCACGCTTTGAAACTCGAATGGTACCTAACCTAAGATCGACATTCTCTAGGTGGCGACATCGTTGCGCACCCAGCGAATACAAATTCATGTTCATGAATAGCTGGAATAGCTCTTGCTATGATAGTAGCTGATTTCAACCCTCCCAGTTCCTAATAATCGATTATTACTAGTAGCCAGTCTATACGCCTCTCATGAAACTGTCATTTGTCCCGTTACAAACCCCGTGGACGTACTTAATATAACAGTAGGGCATTCAAAGGGCCTAATGACATTCCGACATTCGCAAACAACGACCCGACCGTCGTGTGTCCAGGGCAAGGGGAAATAGGTCGGGACACTATGGCGGCCATACAGGCCTTAATTACCCGTTGGGCGCTCGGGTAATGGCACCGTGATAATCTGATAATTAGACAACCTCCTGGATGCTACGGCAATTACTGAGGAACAGAATTGCACCGATTGACACTGTAATTCTAAGACGCAAGTGATGCCCCAGGGAAATACAGTAAGGTGTCCCTGGCTATTAGGACAGCTAGCGCAAGGCTGCTGGGTAGAGCAAGGACACTTACGAAGACCGGTCGCCGGCCTGATACTCGACAAGATATGCTCACTTCGCGGTAGAATTTCGTACCCCTTTGCGCATGGCGTCTTTCGGTGATAAATGTTCCGCTTGTCGGTATGAAAAGCATTGTATGAATACTTGGAATATTTGCCTAACTTTTTTTGTTATCGACTTGACATGATAATTTCAGTATTATATAGAATGTTTTATTTATATTTTCATGTTTTCCCCAATACAATTTAATGAAGTATATCAGTATAGTCAGAATACATATTCGTTACAAAGTTATCACTTTTGAAAAACCAAGAATAGGCAACCTAAAATGTTCTAAAAAACTTTAGGCTTAATCATTGAAGATTGCGCTTGTAGCTTTTCAAATTGAAATTCCTTTAGAGCTAGAAATAAAGTACATACTTTTTTTTGAAGTAAATTGGTTTAAAATAATACATAAATAATACATTTGCACTTTTTTTAATTATATTTCACACAGAGAGTAATTTGAAACACACCATACAACAAACTAACGAAACTAATCGCAGATTACGTGCTAAAGCGCCATATAAAACTATACGTTTGTCAACCGTCTCTGGGGTTTCTGTCACCGAGTGGCGCAGCCGGTGTGAAAGAGACAAACTGATTATTATACATCGGACTTTTATCATTTAATTTTCCCAGGGATCAAGAGCTTTTGAATGATAGAACGTTTTTGACCGATACTATAGACGTAAAATTTCCAACAACTTACCCCGTATAACACCGAATCTCCAATTTTCAACCTTTACAAACATCTTTTAGAAAATTATCAGGAGCATCTGAAACGCCAAAAAATGAAGTTTGAGTGATTTTTATTTCTTGTCATTTTCTCTGCCGCCACTAGACCGATTTTCAGAAACTAAAAAGCTTTTTCGTCCTTGGCATAGTACTAATAGTGCGTACAAAATTCATCAAAATCCCAGCGGTACTTCTGAAGCTTTAGGCGGTTATAAGACTACCGGACAGACCGACAGACTGACGGAAATGAGTGACATGATTTGTCGTGATGCACATGTCAATAATATCCAAAAAACATATCTCATTTTTGAAATTTTTCGCGATTACAATTCTCCCTAGTTCAGGTAAATCTTCATGTTCCTATCGCATGTATCCAATTTAGTCAGAACTTCTCTCTTTTCTTCCGCCTACGCAAATGCAAAGTTCATCGAACCCAACCCTGTGACTGTTAAGAAGACGCCACCTGCCCTGAAAGTTTATTCCCTTTTTATAGTTCAATTACGAAGCGGAACAGAAGGTGTTCCTTACGCCGGGATCGGGACCCTTTTACTTTTAAGGAGGCAATTACTCGGAATTCTGGATATACTCTACCGGTTATCATTCCCAGTTTCCGGTGCGGCATAGCCATATCGGAGCCACGCTCCACTGGCGGTTGCTTGTGCCTTGAAGCACCTGAAAATTGTTATTCTAGTCTCTACGATGGGTATATAACATTGGAGTGCGATACTCAGGGGGCAATATAACAGGTGGGACAAATAGGCAGGCAACATAGGCTGTTGTTACAGTTTGGCGAATCCTGCTCGAGTTCTGAAATTTGTAGACAACGGAGGGAGGTGGTAGTAACTAAATTAATAATCTATGGAAATAAGACAGCACAAAGCTATTATCAGAATCGACCACTGTGATAGTGAAAACAGCAAGCTGTGTTGAACCTGTATTCGAGCTCGCATTGTCAACACTGTGTCCGCTAGATGCCGCCGATTCTGGTGCTATTGTAGATACGGTCTATTCGCCATGAACAAACCAAGCTTAGAATAATTTTGCTTTATATTCAGTACTTTTCAGGATAATATTAATGCCACGTAAAAATACAAAATATCCACAACAAAATGTCAATTCCATTGAGGTTTGCATTTAAATAATTTCAAATATACAGTGGTATAGCTTATAATTGCATAACATCGTGCAACGCTCGTATCTAAAACAAATAAAACAATTTAACCGGCTTTGCATACACATATTTTTTGATTGGGTTTGAGTTATCAAATATAGAAGCGCTGAATAATCCACTGACATTATGAGATGAATAGAAGTATAACAAATGAATTTTAAATAATTTAATAGATAGTTGATAGCATCATGGCATTTTTGCATTTAATATGCATCCTTTTTCCAAAACAAGAAGCAAAAGTTCATATTAGGTTATTGAACCATCTAGGACTATTTTGTTTTTCAGTGTTTTTCGAAAAACCACTATATCACTAAATCAAAAACAATAATAATGAGTAATATATGCTTAACTCACTTCTAGCGTGTATTTAAGTTCTTGCTTGAGCGCTTGGGCTTTTTTTGTTGCCAAAAATTGATTGCAGGTAAAATAGACAATATTCACAAGCCGATGGAGCTTTTCCTTGAAACTCTCCATAAAGCCTCTTCCTCTGATGTATATATGCACACATTCAAAAATGTATTGGATGTATTATATGGAAGCGATCCATCATGTATGCCAAATATATTCTGTTCGGTGAATAAAAGAGAAAATGCATGACATAGAATATAAATACATTGCCATATAACGATCGGTAAACACCGGCAAAGTTCTATAAAACAAACCATATTGCAAAATTAATGGGCAAAATTGAAAACAGATTGTTTCATATTCTATGTTTTCATGTTTGGTAGATAAGTTTTTGGGGTAAATTGGATGCATAATGCAATATTTTATGTATTCAGGTTTTTGATAATGGTAAAACTGGGGATGGAAGGGGTGAAATTAAACATAAAAATACAGGATGGCGCATTGAAAACGAAACAGACGCATTTACTGGCAGCTCAGTTTTTTTTTTGAAAAACGCTCAGACAAGTCGATTTTTTTTCGAGGGGGACACAAGTTTGGCAAAAAATCACGTTAGCACGTGCAGCCTCCTAGCGGGGGTGACACCACCCCCAAAATCTTAAATGGAAAGGGGGGGGGGTCGAGTGATACCTTATTTTAAAGGTCTTTCAATTCCCTTTATAATGATATAAAATTAATGTACCACAGTTCAGTAGTTTTGAAGATTTATTGATTTAAAGCTTGAATAAAACTAATACATCATCATTAGTGGAGATCAATACACTCGGCAGCAAAGTAATTTAAAAACGAATAATGAACTGACCAGTTAGGCAAGTAAATGTTGAAAATGGCCACCACGACTCTCCACGCAATAATAAAGATTTTGCTCAAAACGTTGCCGCACATTTTGCAAGATTTGAGGAGTAATTTGAAGGCACTCATTCACAATTCTTTGTCGCAGGTCTTCTAATGATGTTGGCTGAGTGTGAGTAGCATAGATTTTGATTTTTAAATGACCCCACATAAAGAAATCCAAAGGTGATAAATCTGGCGATCTTGGGGGCCATTCAATGGCACCTCTTCTACCAATCCATCGATCTGGAAACGTCTGATCTAAATATTGTCGAACACGTAATGCGTAATGTGGTGGGGCACCATCCTGTTGGAACATCATCCTATTCGCAATGTACCGCCGATCATTCTGATTTTCAATTATGGCTGTTAATGCAGGATCTATGGCGTCTTCCAGTAGTTCCAAATACATTTTACCGGTCAAATTTCCACGTAAGAAAAAAGGACCAACTAAATGATCGCCAAAAATACCAGCCCAAACATTTAATTTTTGTGGCTGCTGTGTATGAACCTCACCTTACAATAGTGTTCGATCAGCTGTGGCATACAGCCCTCTTATGGAAACTTCCATTTTATACCCTCCCAGAGAAGCTTTGCAGATGGGTGGCTGATTTCTTCTCTCTCCGCAAGAAAGCAGTCGTAATTGACAGCTTCTCCTCTTCATCACGCAAAGTTATCGCGGGTGTTGCCCAAGGATCGGTGTTGACTTCGACATTGTTCGTTCTTACATATCAACGACCTGCTTTCCTGTACGGTCAATCCGATCCACAGCTTTGCCGATGACCGATGACAGCACTCTACATACAAAGAAAAGAAGACTAGCAGCGACTTCCTCTCGGACGAGTAATCTGGAGATTCTCACTGCTTGGGGACTCAAAAATCTTATACAGCTTAATGCTTCCAAAGCAGCAGGTAACGTACTGACTTTACCTTGACTAACAAGAAGCGCCCTAGTGCTCATCCGGTTTCGGACCCGCCTGTCTTCGGCCTCCCATCCTAACCGTGTCGAACTTCGTACATCCAGAACTGACCTGACGTCTGTCCCTAGAATATTAAGATCCTGGAACAATCTACCGGAGGAGACTTTTCTCAGTTCTACTAAGTATAGGCAGTTCAAAAATCGGATTAACAAAGTTTCTTCAACCTCCTTTGGTAGAAAAATGCGAGTATGATGGCAATGTTGAAAAATCAAAAACGTGGTCGTATTTCAGTTTGTGATATAGTTTAGGTTCATAAATAAAGTTCTCTGATTCCATCACAATAGTGTTCTTACTTAAAAAGAGAACCCTCGTAGAAAATAACTTTCTAGATATTCTGCTCGTAATTTAGGTTATTTAAAATTTACCATGAAAACCTTGAACCCTTGATACATTGTGCTCATGCTTAAGGTTTATCAGAGCTAATCAGCTATCTTGAAAGCAACAACTCGAAAGCAATGAGTTGCTGTGAATGCTGATCAATCGGCAAATTTGTAACATCCAAGATACTAAGTACCAATGTCGAAGTGAATGCTAATCGGTCTGATTCAACTTCGCACTTCTTTTGAGAGTGGTAACCATTTAAGAATGCGCTGTAAACTTCCAGACAGCTTGGTAAATGTTTTAGAAAGGCAATAAAACTCGGCTAACACTAACAGGCTCTCGCATTTTGACGAGATTCAAATTGGTTGGGTGTCGAGCTTCCAATTTTAATGCCTCCATTAAACACGCTGACTTAGGCCAGTTCAAAGAGAATTGTGTTAGATGGAAAATCATTTAAAAATGTACGATATTAGATATTTATGTATCTAAAGTATTAAATAGGAGTTCGTGGTCCGCAGCGTGACACGCTTATTGCGATCGAGGTACGTACAAAATTTTGTACGACCGGCTTTAGTGTGAGTAAAAAAATAGTTTACTCCTTAAGCGTACATAGAATAAATAAATTGACCATACTATATCCTCGGGACTCGGTTGCTGAAACCGTTATCTAGCAACAAATAGAAGATACACACAGTTTTCAAGGTCGATGAGCATAGGGGTCAAATTGAAGATAACGGACGCTGACGTTACTTTACCGCCCTAGAGCTCGAAAAAGGAGCCCAACGTCAGATTTTCGAATTGATACTATTACCACTTGTCCCAGAGGATATTAATTATATATATGTTATTAATTTAAATCTTGGGGATTATCTGGCGCAACTTCTTTCAGTAAAAAATCTTTCTGCAGTGAACAGTAGTCCGAAAATCAAAGCCATAACTCTCCGTAAATTTTCACAGAGAAATGTAGAGAAAACATGGCATGGCCACTTATAGTGGTGTTTAGGAAAACGTAACCAAAAAACTGAAATTAAACAGACTGTAGTCGATGATAAGATAATATCAAACAAAAGCGAAATGAGCAACATTTTTACAGATTACTTTTCTAATGTATGTAATAAAATAACTTGCTAGCACTTTTGGTCAGAACAGGTGAATTCAGTATCAAATCCATCAAATTCTATTTTCGTTACATATATCACGGAAAATGATGTAAAGCCAATAATAAATTCTTTCAAGAACAAATCGAGTCGTGCCTCCTTTCATATCTCTTACATCATAAACTCTTTTTTGAACAGGAGAAGATTTCCCAATATATTAAAAACAGCCTCTACATAAAAAGGTGCTTTGGAAAAAAATGGAAATTGTAGACAAATATTACTCCTGTCAGAGTTCTTCAAGGTTATTGATCGAACAGTGTATACAATTATGAATTAATTTGCAGTGAAATTTAACTTGCTATCTGATGTTCGGCATGGTTTTAGACAAAATAGATCTGTAGAGACAGCAACTTCTGACTTTTTGAATGATGTTTATTCACAATTCGATCAAGGCAATCATGTAGTAAGCATGATGTTCGATCTTCCTAACACATTTGATATTCTGAATAAAAATATCATCTCAGAAAATGTAGAATCAGTAGGTTTGAGAGGTTATATATTGAAATGGATTGATTCTTACTTTTCTAATAGAAATATAATTGTGAAGATTCATAATGTGTTATCAGATAAATTCCCTGAAAACCTGGGCGTTCCCCAGGGGTCCGTATTAGGTCGTGTCATATTTCCGATTTTTGTAAATGACTTGCCAGATTTCATTTCAAGGGGAAACGTTACAGTGTTTGCTGATGATACCACGACCACTGTGTCTGCAAATCTGTCGATAAGCATGAAACCGGCCTAGTTGTCTTTGAAGAATATGAAATGAAAATAAAACTACCGCAAAAACTTTGATATTAGAAAAGCCATTCCTAAAATTACTAAGACAACATTAAATGTAGAACTTGGATAGCATGGAACTCTTTAGATAAAGACCATTAGGACATGTATCACTATACTATGCTCTCGTATACAGCTAATTATCTTATAGCATCCGGGGTTGAGCTACAACACACAACACAAAAGTGGATAATTAGATTGTTGTTCATCCTTAGTTTTGGCGAAAGTTGCAAATACACATTTATCCAAAATAAGCTTTTGGCAGTTCCTTGTATTTACCTAAACAAGTGTGTTAAGTATGTAAAGCGAAACATCAACGATTTCAGCTTACAAAATGAACTATAAGACCAGAAATCCCATTTTGAAAGCAAATCGTTTTAGAACTATGGCATATAACTTACTCGTAAATGTTCATCCCAATTCAACTACATATATCATTGTAAATACTCTACCCGGAGATCTGCGATATATAGATAGCTATATCAAATTTAAAAATTAGGTTTTTATATATATAATGTTTTTTTTGTATAGTGTTTTGACAAGCTGCTATTTTATTCTAGTTTTGACTTTAACCACTACCATAACAAAAACACTATGTAGCTTGTTGCCTATACAATCTAGTCATAATGAACTAATATTTTTTATCATTTTTGTGTTTATAGTCTGGTACAAGAAACACTGTTAACTAACTCTCTATTACATTCATATTTATTGTGCTTTTGACATGCCATGTGAACTTTATGTTTGAAATTTGGCTAAATGTACTACTAACACTACTACTACTATTACGTTATAAATTTCGTTCAAATAATTTGTTTTTAAAATCACTCGCATGCGAATCCGTGCGAAACATTGTCATGTAGATGGACTCGGTAGTTCCCACGCATGGTTATTCTCCGGAGACGAAAAGTGTGTAATTTGTGAGAAGTGAAATAGGAAACATGCCTGATTTCAATATTTTCAGCCCCCGAAAATATTTTTTCTTACGATATAATTAGTAGTAACTTGGGAAGCCTCGATAAAAGAAACTATAGTTTAATTGAATACTAATGCTCCCCCAAATCAATTCCATTCACTACGTCCAAAAGTTATTATGTCAAAAATATCGCAAATCAAAGTTTTGGACACGATCTGGAATATTTCATTTCTTCCGATTTTGAATTCACTCTTCTGTATTCATCCATTACCATATAAAAGGATCAAGGTCTGTAATTGGAGTTTTGAGTCCTGAAAAAAATTCAAATGTAATTATTATTTTAGTACATATGCATTTAGAACTTTCATAACATTTTTTTACTTTTCGTTCTTGATTGTTTTTTAAATGCCCAAATTTCGCCATTTTGGTATTTTTGTCCATATTTACCAATTTTCGAATATTTAACGTACTTTCATATGCGAGTACGGTCTACAGCAAATCTATAATAAAACACGCTAAAACGCAGGAAATATATCACAATGAAAGTGTTTGCCACTGCGCTCACAATAAAAAAAAAGTTGAAACAAATCAATACACAATTTTATAACCAAAATGCAACTTTTTAATGGCAGTGCAAAGGAACAACACTTTCGTGTATGTTTTGTATTTTAGTGCGCTGATAAATAGGTTGATTATTCGAAAATGGGGAATCTTTGACAAAATGTTCCAAAATAGCCAACTTTGAGCTTCTAAAGAACAATCGAGTAACAAAATAAAAACAATATGTTGACCATAGTCAAGTAAGATGCATCTTTTAAGTTTTGCATATGGAAATAAAACAACACGGTAGGTAGTTTTAAATGACTTTATTGTTTTTAGAAGTATTCTCCACGAAGATTAATACACATCTGCATGCGCTCGAACCAATTTTCGAAGCAATTATTCCACTTGTTTGCTGGCAGATCCAAAACGGCATTTTTGAATGCGTCAACTGCATCTTTTGGTGACTAGATCCTTTGACCACGCAGTCTGTTTTTAATTTTCGGGAAAGTAAAGAAATCGTTAGGTCTTAGATCGGGACTATATGGAGCATAGTCAAATAATTCCACGTTTTCTTCTGTTAAATGCTACTGTTTTTTGGGCTGTGTGCGAGCTTGCATTGTCTTGGTGGAGGATGATTCTTCTTTCGGGGTTGATTTTTCGAAGCTCGGTGATGACTTTTGGCAAACAAATGGTGGTATACCAATCCGCAGTAACAGTTCTTTGCTCATTAAGAGGCATTGTTGCAATATGACCCGCTTTTGACACAAATGTCGCGACCATCTTTTTCGAAACACTTCTAGAACGGATGACTTTTGTTGGCTTTTCTTCACCTTGGAACACCCAAATAGTCGACTGTCGTTTATTTTCTGATTCATAACAGTAAATCTACGATTCATCACCACTAACAATGCTGTACACATTTTTTGAGTTTCCGGAATTGAAACGGTCAAGCGTTTTTTGAAACCAATTAACCCTGGCTGCTTTCTGCTCTTCAGTCAACAGGTGGGGTATCCAACGAGAAACTAATTTTCTTACTCCTAATTCTTCATGTAAAATTTTTTGAATTGAGGTCTTTGAGATCTTCAAGGACGCCTCAATCTCTGCGATATGTCACATGTCTATCTTCAATGATGAGTTTGCGCACAGCATCGACGTTTTCCTGGGTGACTGCCGTTTTTGGTGCACCCACCCTGGAATCGTCGCTAAGACTCACCCGTCCACGTTTGAATTCTCCATACAATGGGAAATTGACGACTGATGTGGCGCTCCGTTGCCGAAAACAGACAGTAACTCAGCAAGGCATTCTTGTTGCGGAAATTGTCTCTGAAAGTTGTAATAAATTATAGCGCGAAAATGTTCTCGGTTGAGTTCCATTTTTCTAATGACTTGGTGACACTTAAAAATTCACTGTAGTGAGAACACTGCACGTATTGTTGTGAAACTTTGAATTTAAGTTTACTAAAGAGTGAGGTTAAGATTCAGTACTGACGTTCGATCCGCGCGGCCTACTATGTTTCTATATGCAAAACTTGAAAGACATCCCTCGTATGTTCGAAAATATTTGAATGAAAAAACTTCACAGATTGAAATTTGAGTTATTTTCCCCGTTTAATTCAATTCGGATTGTCCACTTTCAAGAATACGTCTGCAATTTTGGAGAAATATATAAATATAATATAAACATAAATAGAACGTTCATTAATTACTAAAATAACTGACCTATATCAAGACTGACTTTAAAGCGCCTCAAATCGGTGTTGTTTAAAGTATTGGATTTTACTGCCTTTCAATACTCTCGGTGATTTTATAACGAATCACCTCGGTCCTCACTACAGCCGTTGCTCGTTAATGTTACTGCAGCGATGAAAGTGGCTTCGTCATCTGTTTCTAACTTATAAATAAACCATCAAGCGCAAGTTTATTTCTGTTTGTTCGTGTTTATTTTCGGAAGTGTTTATCTTTTATCTGTTTCTATCTGCAAGATAGGCAAAAAGACACCGTGGAATAAAGGTATTGCGATGCGTTCGCGTGAATGCTCTTTTGCAATGACCAGGAAAATTGAATTTCAGATCGATAAACACCTTCACTTGTAGTAAAATCACTCACACTACCCAAGCAACTCAAACCATACTGTAATAAACCGAAAATTCACGAATAATCTCGACTCGATCAAAGAAGAAGCATTCGATAATGCAACAAAAGTAAACTGTTTGTTTATTATCGTTAATATTTATTTCCTTATCTTAGACGGAGGTGTCGCTAGCATCGGCCATTGCTGATATTACGGAAGTGAATCCTAGATAATATGAGAGTATAATTAGGTGCATATAAAAAAAAATAAAAGATGTGGTATCACTTATTAACTAGAAGTATATAGTTTTTAAACAGAAATATGTTAACCCATTGAAAAAATAATAAATTCTATCCAAACGTAAAATAAAAGAAGATATAGTAAATAACAATTGTATTTTAAGATATAACTGCAGTTTGCCCCTAATGTAGGTACGCACTAGCTCGAACACTGGCTCGACATCCCGTCGACACTAGCTTAAGGCTAAGCTTATATATAACCTTATACGATGTTTGAAATCGAGGGAACCTCGGTAGCTGGTCGAACTAGCAACCCGGGGCTCGCGGGTTCGAATGTCCAGTTAATTCCTTGCCATGGATATTGTCTTGTCTATAACACTCACGTTGGTGAAAGATTTACGATAGGTATGTGCCTCTCATCACTGAAGCTGATTTATTATATCAGTTACCAGTAGGTGGCTCGGATCAACGGTGGCGTAGTTGCCCCACCACTACTACTACTACTACTATTACTACAAGTCTGAGATCAAACTGGATATTTACCTGTTCATCCCGGTATGATCCTGCAGGCTTTCTCGCCAAACCGCTTGTTTTGCAAGCCATCTTTCCGCAGATGGCTAACAGCACGTCTCACAAAACACCTCTACGGGAGAATCACAGTTCCTGGTCCCACCACACGTCCCGATGGAGAATCTCATTTATGTTTTGCGGAACACCTTTCTTATACGATGACTCGCTGCTGATCTCGCAACACATTTTTACCTATTTCCAGCTGCATGTTGCGTTGAACATTGCTCCGTCGGTGCTGAAGCTGTCATTTTGTCGCAACTCTAGAAACACATGCGTGGTCCATTTTAAATTACTCCTAGTGTCTGGGTTTTCCCATAGTGTGAATGGATATTTTGCAGTAACGTCTTAAAACAAAACATTTTTTGAGGTCTTATAGTTTCCCTTCAAAGCAAGGTACACTTAGTAACTTTTCAAACTGAGGACACTAGAGTACTCGAAAAATACCAATTCATTTTCTTCGGGGTACTTTTCGATACAATAAACACAGGTAGAATCCGTGAGTTCTGTCCCACTTCTGATGTTATAAACAGAAAATATGTGAATAATTCAAGTTGAAGGAAATACTTATGCCAGAGCCTCTCGCCCTTCTGTATCTCTAGCAGATGCTTTCGATAATGCATCAAAAGTAAACTGATCATTTATCATGATCATTATCGTTAATATTTATTACTACGTAATACTAAATCCAACTAGCGACTATAAAATTGGTATGAAAGTGGTGTGTAAATACATATATGGTCGAAACTGGTATAGTTGTAGTCTACCGCCGTTCTTGGCGCGTCAAAGTGAGACTACCAGTACCCCTTTATATATATATATATATGAGAAGTAACATATCACGACCTTTAAGCTCAATCAGTAGCTTAAAAAAGGTATATAAATATATATCATAGTGCCTTATCAGAAAAAATGCCCAATTCCAGTTGGAGCAAAATGCAATTGAAGCAATGGTTGCAAGACAAAAAGATACATTTTGATGATGACGCTTTCAAACTCGAGCTTTTAAATCTATGTCGCCTTAATATGATGATGATCGTCATATTGGGGAAAATGGCTATGTTGACAAGGAAGTTTTGAAAGTTTTTGACGATGCTCTAGCGAAAGTGACTCCCACAGTTTGGGCCAAGTGTGTGAAACATACCGAGGACTTGATTAAAAACGACTGGGACAAGCATCATGTGTTTAATAGGGAGGATACTAATATAATCATTCGCTTGGGAGAAACTTCAGATGACTCTGATGAAGAAATCTAATAATCCAGATTTATATTGATACAATTTTTAAAATTTATATTTCTTAATTTTCTATGTGTGCACCTTAACGCAGATTGTTAAATATTTTGATAGATATGGAAGTTACAAGTTTGATGTTAACTAAGGCGATATAAATTTAAAAGCTCGAGTTTAAGAGCATCATAAGCAAAATGTATTTTTTTGTCTAGCAGTAATTTATTCAATCGCATTTCTCTCCAGGAAGAATTGAGCATTTTTATTATTGAAGGTGGTTCTTCTAAAGCTCTCATTAGCTTGTCACATATCCACATCCAATGTTCCATCAAGTAGAGCAAATAGATGTGTTATTTTGTATTATATTGTAAATTCCGTATATATATTTTTTATTTCAAATTTAAAAAAATATCAAATGGCGTGTCACACTCTACCCGCGTTTATGTACTAGATTAGAAGATTTTTGAGAATGACGATTAGTAAATAATTTTGAATCGGTTTCCCTCAGGAAAATTAAGATTCGCCCATGGTACGGAGACTCGATCTGTTTACCTATTTTAGATGGCGTTGATGACGTAACCGCCAAGAACGGTGACTATAACTATAGCATTTTGGCATCCACTGCCAAAGTCGCAACTGTTGACGTAGCGAGACCGGCAAAATTGAAGTCAGCGTTCCGACTGTTTTTACACCGAAGCAGCCGCGCAGGCAGAAGCCTAAATGCCAGGGCACCGCGGCTGCTATGAGGACCCCAAAGAAACTTTGTTAATCCGATTTTTGAACTGCCTAAGGTCTTGTAGCTTGTTTCACAATCTCGACACTCTAGGGATAAAGGAGGGTCGTATCGGCCAGTTGTAGAGGTACGAAGTTTGACACGGTTAGGATCGGAGGCCAAAGTAAGGCATCAGGGAGGAGAGCTCTGAGGAGCAAAGCCCATTGGTGTATCGGTAGAAGAGAGCTGTTAGAGATGACGACAAATGGCAGTTATATTGTAACAAAATAAGTCGGCTATATCGATGTCGCCCTTTTAGATTCAGGCTTGACCAATTGTATAGGTTCATTAAAGTCGTCTGGACCGACCTATTTAATACCAGTGGTACAGCCGGATGAGGTGGTGGACGCGACGTCCGTATGTCTGACGTATACTATTCTGCTCGTCAACTATGTACAACAGCTTACAGTGCTCTAGTCGTAAGGTAAAAAGGAGTTCCATTGGAGTTCCACTTTCACACCTTTATGTGTACTGTACTGTATACATTACTTACTCGATAATGTATTTCGAATAAAACTCACTTAACGTTAACAAGTCCTTAAACTGCATAACTATCCCGATGCAAACCAGATGGAGGCAATTTTTGTGACAGGCACAGTTTTTATGATTACATCTTACAAAGATGCTGATTTGCAAAGTTATACAAGAACGCATAAGTCGAACCATCTTTCTGTACTACTGAAAATATGAAAACCGGCTTTAAATGTAAAAGGGAGAGCTTTATCTGTTGAAATATGTATGAGAATTGGTAATATAATATACGACATGACACTGGAAATATATACATATATCTGTATTTCAATTGCATCCTTTTACATCCTAATCCCATATCGGTTTCAATATTCTGATAAATGGTAATTCTAAAGGAGCGCTTATCATTCCAAATTCCATATATGGATTGATGGATATAGAAACGGGAAAATAGAAAATATATAGTGAAAAATTCCATAAATAACAAAAATATCATTAAGAAATAGTGCTTGTTGGACAAAGCAACTAAAAGACACTGTTAAAAAATATGATGTGCTGAATATTTATCTCAAGGGTCGTATTTTTCGTAACTAGTATATTTTTCGTGATATCTGGGACAAAAAATGGTGTCAAGTAGGTTGACTATGCATTTTCTCCGCAACGCCATCATCATTTCATAAAGGTTAAAGTTCAGCGCAATTTAAATCCTCTGAAAAAGTCAGACAGCTATGTATATATAAAACAGAGAAATTTAAGGAACCAAATCAGTCAAAAAGGCCTTTACAATTAGTTCATAGATATCTTTCCCTGCCCTACCGGTAGATATTGTTCAACTGGCACTGTTCTCCCTTCCCACATCTGCACGGCAGCGCCCACTGCTTCACTGCAGCAAGGCTAGATTAGTCAACTGGATCGGTACGCCCCGCGGTTTTAAAGGCAAATGTATGTATGATGTGTGAAATATGGCTAATAGGTGCATAGAATTACCGAGGTTGGGAGCGTACAAATAAACTAACAATCAAAATATTTTCATGTACCCTCCCAATCCCCCAAATTTTAACCCCTGTAAGCTTTCTTCTAAGAGTTTTCAAGAACATCAAAAAACGAAGTTTCAGCAAGTTTTACTTCTCTGATATTTTTGCCTCCAGCTTCACCGCTGCTGAACTGATTTTTAAAAACTACAAAGCTTTTTCGTCCTTGGCATAGTAGTGACCTTTTGTGAAAATTTCACCCCGCGATACTTCCCAAGTTACAGGTGGTCCAAAGATTAGCAGACAAATCGACGGATATGAGTGATATGGTTTTTCGTGGTGTACATGTCATATAACATCCAAAAAACATAATATCTCATTTTCGAAGCTGCCAGAGTATCGCGTTCAGACGCACCTTTTTCGAAACCTGTAAATACATCTTTGTATCGTTATACAGATATAGTAATCGAATTGACACTTTTTACCGAAAATTGGAATATCAACTAATCAATATGGCCTTGAGAAAGCGACACTTGTTTTTGCAACAACCAGTAGAGTAAATTTTTGCATTTTGACTCCATTTACTACCTCTTACTACCTGCTCCAGAAAACCACACTGCCGTTGCACTTTACGCCAGATTGCCGGAAGCTGCAAACTCGGCAAAAGTACATCATAAACATTCACAATCTGCCATCAGGCATCCTCTGAAACCGATGGAGTAACCGTCGATTGTTATGACTGAAAGGAAACTTGATACGTCGTCGCCCAAACCGACCGTTATCAGATGGTTAAGACATGACGTAATCCGGTCACAAATCATTTACATAAGTCACGTTTGGGATATTTACAAGTTTTTGTTCGGCAGCTGTAACTACCAACACAACGAACATTGAACCTTGGTGACAGCTATGCATTTTGTTTTGTTTTGTTTGCTTTGAAAGTGTTGTATGGTGTGTTGAAGAAACTGTATGTTTTCTTTGGTACATTATAGTACATTGTCAGTTTTGCATACTGATTTGGATTTGGTTTTGAGATAGGCATTATTTGTTTCAAACCCACGCTCGGCATATTCAGCTATTATCAAGCCCTAGAAATTAGAATTAAATAAGTATGTACCTTAGGGCCTCATATAGGGCCTGTGGGTGTAATGATGGAATCGCGTCGCGGAATCGCGTTTTTAAAAAAACGACTTTCAAGCGATTTGATACTTCATTCTAATATAAATACAATGTTTGGACTAACAACGATATGTTAGCAAACCTAACCTAAGTGAGTTGAATTGAAGTAATAGGATTAAACTGATGCCTGAAGGGCACAACCATCAATATATAACATAGGGTTGTTTACTAAGATAAGATATAAGTACACCGATTAGGAAGATATACGAGGGGCTCTCGCTATATAAACTGTCTGTCTGTTCATAAATCATTGGCCCCGCTATAACATGGAACGTACCGCTCGGGTTTTGATGAAATTTTGGCTCAGGGTTACTATTATGTCAAGCACAAAACTATTTTATAAAAAAGTTTTGTAATTCGATACAGAGTCGGCGGAGGCATGGATAAAAAGAAAAAAAATCGCCCGAACTTAGTTTGTTGACGTTTTAGAGACTCATTGTGAGTAAATTTGTAGGAGTGAACATCGATAATTGAGGATTATAGGGGGATTGTAAATGTCGAGTTTTTGGTGTATGTGAAAGGCACTCTATTATTAAGAAGCTTCTGATCCCGGTAATACTATATATTTGCTGGATATAACTGTCACACATATTATGATAATACGCTGTTGAATTGTAATCGCGGCTGAATGTCAACAACTACATGCCTCGAGTGCCCGTGCGACCGCCCGATGACACCACACGTAGGACACGTTTTCGGCGGCAACTGGCTGCAACTTATATATATTTGGACGCAGGTTGACAGAAATTTCAGTGCCGCCGTGGGGAATTTTTGAGACATTGCTTTTGTATCATAAATTTAACGTAGGATAGTATTAACATAGGCTACTTCACTGCATCCGATTTACCTTTTTTTTTTATACTTCAACTACCACGACCACGAACGCCTAAGGCCTAAGCACCCATTGGGTACCGTGGGGCTATAGGGGGATACATGGGAAAGGGGGGGGACCCCACACGGACTCTGGCGAGGGAACACGTGTGCATGCAACATGCACACATTCTGGCTCCGCCTACGAGATCCGCCGGGTGGTACCTCCGCGTTCGACAGTCAGAGACCGTCTACCACCTACGGACAATCACAACATCCATAGCCAAGAGAAAAATTTCTCCTGGGACGGGACTCGAACCCGCACAGCGCACGGCGACTGATCAGGAGACCGAAGAGTAATATTACGCACTTGGACATAACATTTTATTCTTATAGTTTAAGATGGAAAACTGGTGAGTTCTACGATATTTCGTAACTAAGTTCACACCCAGTCAGGTTTCGGTTCTATTTGATAAACTTGATCGATTTTGTTTTTGTTATACGTCTTGTTGACTTTTCTAAGACGGGCTAATTTGTCGTATTTTCATTTTAGATACAACAGGTTACTCAACGATATGTAACCAAAATAAAACGTTATGTTACTATCAATCAGTTAGAAAAGTCAAGTAGGTTGACGGGATATCTCACAAGCAATTGCTTGAATGGATCGATTTTTTAAATTATGGTCCACATGGCGTCATCATAATAATTGGCGTCATTTTTTACATAATTCCAGCACTTCTTTGTATTAAAGTTGCGGGTGGTTGAATGGTTTGTCCAACAACAAAACAGTGTTCTTTTTATAACAATTGGTTAGCGAATCAGGTATATGTTTGAAAAAATACTCAGTGGTTCCTCCAGTTTGATACAAGCTCGGAATTTCCGCCAAACTGTGAAAACAAACTTTTCAAAGTAAGTTTTGGAAGTAACCGAGCCGATAGCGTTTACCGAAAAATCTAGTTTCATTTTAACCCATGTTGAGTGTTTCTTTACACGAAGGGTTATTTTCATTATTCGTCCATGTTTAGAACACAAAATACAGTTAATTTAACGTGACTACTTTTAGTTATTATCATTGTTTGAATTCGAAAACGACAAAATAGATAAAATGTACAAGTCTCATTTTAATCCAGGCATTCCACATATCGGTTTCGGTAGCAGCAGAGAGAAATTAAAAATTCCAAGAGAACCCGCGTAACAGCCGCGAAATTCGAACCATTCATTAAATGTGCCTAACATGGGCGTCTGGATTGCTACAGTTCCCGAGAATTGAAAGGCTAATTTAAATGGGTAGGTGTATATGTTTTCTATGTTATCGATCTTTCTCTCTTATCAGGATTCATTGTTTAAAATTATTTGATTTAAATCATGATTTATTATTTAAATCAAACTTGATTTATTTCATGAAAGTTTATGAATTATTTAGAGTAGTGCTCGTAGTATCAAATCAGTTACATACAAGAAAAATACTTATTCAAATGCACAGTTTTCATTTATTAATGTAAATTATGTTATAGCCAAACTATTAGTGAATATTAAAGTTATTATAATATTTAAAATTTCACCACCTTCTTATTTCCCAGTCTATTTCGAAGTTCAAGTTAGACCAGACCAAATGTAGAAAAAAATCCTTTCTATAGATGCAAAGAAAGTCACCGCTGTGAACAACCGGTAGAAGATAAGCGTTGGTTGCATTGCAATGGTTTTACGTTTGGATTTCCTCTGCTAGACTCTTATCGGTGACCCGCGAGTATAGTTTCGACACTGCCCACTGAAGTCTCAAATAATAATAAACCTTACCGATGAGTTTATTCAACATTCCATGTGACAACTTTTTTGTTCCGCTGTGAACACAGTGGATCGAACGTTAGCTGGGCTGTTACTAATGCAAAAAATAATAGTTTTGTTAGTGGGCTGTCTGTTGATAGAGTCAAAATCTACAATTTGCAATGAATATTAAGTTAAAATAATAAATATTAAAGAAAAAACAGTTATTTGATCTTTTTTAAATAAAAAAATCTGCCAGAAACAAAAAAATCATGATTCATATCAACTCTGTCTCTTATTATTAGAGAAACTGATGTAGTCATTGGCTATTTATTTTCTAACACGTTTTATGTGATGACCAATAATAATGAAAAGTGAAACGTTGAATGAGCAAGTTCACCTAGGTTACGGCTGCCCTGCCTGTTTTCGTCGAAGTACTAAGCATTTTTAGTCCAATTTTTGAAATTTCAAACTAGGTTTACATCAGCTAGTTATTAATTTATGGGTATGTCTCTATATATAGCACTTTTCAATCTCACACATTTTCAGTTTCAATTCCTCAAAACACTCATTTTTAATAAGCCCTTGACGTTTTGATTACAGTATCTGCATTTCTTTGTTTAAAGCCGAAATATGGAACAACTCAAAGGGAAAGTACTTTAATGATAGCCCTGAATGCTCCACAAACATACCGCGTTATATAATAACGCAATATGTATATTATAATGGTTATTGTTCAGCAAATTATACTGTTCCCTTTGGCGTACCGCAAGGGTCAAACCTAGGCCTTTTGCTTTTTTATTCATCATAAATAACCTTGCTGCTTCACTAAAGTGTCGCAAGCTACTATTTGCCGATGATGTTGTCAACATTGGATCTTGTATCAACACCAATGTAATTGTAGTCACCGTTCTTGGCAGTTACGTCATCAACGCCATATGAAATAAGTAAACAGATCGAGTCTCCGTACCATGGGCGTAGACTAATCTACAGCGCATCTACTACTCTCCAGTACTCATGAAGTGGGTAACAGGGGACTGCCCTTTTCATTCTATTCCTGGAGATACTCTAATAAATTTAGCACGAGCTGTCGGCCTTCTCCATTGATCGTATTTCCGGGCATTGTACAATTTTACATTGAAGATTGATAGCAGGATAACTCGAATTGCACGCCGATGTCAAGTAAGTTGTCACTCTGACAAATATGATTGAAGGGCACTTATACCTAATGACAATTTTTTCGAGACGGAGACCCACAACTAAAAAACGCATGCCTTTGAGCTTACCGAATAAACGTTCACACACAGGGGTAGGTTGCATGTGTATGTATGGGAGAGATGGATATATACTACGAGTATATAAAGGGATACTGGTAGTCTAGAACGCTTACTACAACTATAGTTAAGTTACAATATAATGGTAACTTAACCAATAGCGTTCATACTCAGTAATTGGATTAATTTGTTTAGCAATTATATATAAATAAATACATTCTGATATATATATTTTCTCTATTACTGACTTTTTACTTTCGCCCCATTTGACAAACAGGTATTGCTACCGCGAAGATTTTCAATATCGAGATACTATATTTTTGAATGCTACATAACGTCCATATCAGGAAAAACAATGCCACTCATTTTTGTAGGTCATCTGCTCGGTAAAATCTTTGGGTCCACGAAAAGCACTGTTGGATCTCTGACATTTTAACATATGCTTACCCATAGCAAGGACGACAAAACTATAGTATTGAAACTCGGTCCAATGACAAAAAACCAACGATCTAAGGATTTCCCCCGCTTCATTTTTTGAGATTCGGTTGATTTCAAGCTGTAACAAAACTTTTTACTAGAGGCTTCAAAACTATCAGCTAATTCACCTTAGGATATAGCTAAAAAAAGTGTTGCGGGTCGGCCAAACTTTTTTATGTCTTCAGAATTGTCGTTTGTACTTGAGAAAAGCCACCGCGATAGCCGAAACATCGTGTCATTTAAAACTAATTCGAACATACGTGTTTTCATTAAGCGACCAGACAAAGATGGAGGATTATCAGGAGCCGTTTTCCATATATTCCAATTGTCACCAATGGCTCTTGGATTTTTTGTGTATCTAAAATGTTGAATAGATTTATAATAATGCGTGAAAAGTAGTCCTTTTCTCTACTGACACAACTAAATATAAACATTCAAATCCGTGCTTGAGAGTTACCCAAAATTATGACATCACCATCTAAAATCGTTGTATCCATACATCATAAAAATAAATTGGCTTCAAATTTTGTAGCAAAAGTAACATTGCGGTATTGCAAAATGGCGTCAAGTAGGTTGACTCTGCACTTCCTACAGAACGCCATCATCAGTTCGTAAATGAGTTTAGCCCAAGTTAAACCCTCTGCAAAAAAAATAGTTATGAAGATGTACATGTAGAGAAATTAAATGGATCGTCAGTCAAATAGGCCCATATAATTAGTCCGTAGACATTCTTACCCTATCCTATCAGCGTCGCCCCTTCCTATATCCCACCGAAGCACCGCCGCTGTACAAGCTGAACAATCAAGCAGACCGTTACGACGAGCGCTGAGCCCAGATAGCAGAAGGAGACGCGTATCCAAAACATTTCTCTATCATTCAAAGTTTTAAAGATAAAGTAACGGGGAAACCTACGATGTGTGAAATATGGCTAATAAGTGTGTAGAGTTACGGGGGTTGCGAGCGTTTAGATATAATTAAACAATTCTAGATATACCCTTCCTCGCACCCATAATTTTTCACCCTTAATATTTTCAAAAATGATTGGGATCCTCTGAAATGTCATTTGAGCGGTTTTTATTATTTTTTGTTTTTGGCCTTTTTCTTCGCCGCCACTTGATCGTTTTCAAAACCTTTTTCGTCCTTGGCATAGTAGTAACCTTGTGCAGAAATTTCATCAAAATCCGAGCAATAATTTCCAGGTTTTAGAGGGGTCAATGATTTTCGGACACATCCAGACAGACAGTCGAAAATGAGTGACATGGTGTACATAATTATCATCTAACATCTAAAAAACATAGTATCTCTTTTTCGAAATTTGTCACGATTACAATACCTGCTCGCCCAGCGGCGTAGGAACTAAAAGTTAATAACGGGCTCCGGGAAGCAAAAAGTATCAATACAAAACTGTTGTTTATTTTTTTAGACTGTTAGATTTTCTAAATTGTTGTTCCCATGTAACTTCAGTTGGCACGCTTATGTCGCTTGAGAAACTCATAAGCCGTATATTGCTGAGGGTATGATGTAAATGTGTATAACGTATATTATGTTGTACTGAAGTTGACTCAAATGCATAGGCAAACTCATTCTTGGATACTACATGTACATAGTTGTGAGTCTGGCTTACCGCAAATATACCTTATATCTCATTGAAGTATTCTGGGGAATTCGTGGATACTTGTTATGAAGCGCAGATGCCAGAGATGCCTGTTAAAATTTGTCTTTTACCAGGGTCAAATTAAAGAGAACAGTATTGCTAACAAGAGCCTGTTTATACAGGATGTTACCGAATACCTTAAAAAAACTGTAGAATAAATTTGAAAAAAGTTCACAAAAATAAACGTAAATCTGCAAATCTTCCATAAAGGATCAGGGTCTATAAGTGGAGTTTTCGACCGGGAAAGTAATACGAATTTCTAGTTGATCGCAACAATTCAATTTTTGCATTTAAATATTTTAGGACATTGGTATGTATTTTAAACTTTAACCAACATTTTTCTTTTCATTTTAGTACTTGGATATTCTTTAAAAGGTCAGTTGGTCATATGACACTTTTTGGCCAAAATTCATACATTTCCGATAATCAACTTACTATTTTTATGTTGAACGTTGAAACAAATAAAATACAGAATCTGCGATATCGCCTGCCAAAAATCACAAATTAATGTAGAATTGATTCTTAACTTAACTTTTGGCCACAGTAGTGGCTTTTTTCACAGTACAAATTAAAAAATGACAATGTTTATATTATATTGTAGTAAAACGTAGTACGTGTAATCTGCCAATTATTTCTCAGATCTTGGGCTAGTCACAATGCACATATTAGTAGTTGAAGTTTGTTTAATAATCGTTACTAGTGGTCTAAAAAATCAGCTGGAGATAATTTAATAAAAATGTCAACTTATAAACTCAGTTTTGACCTTTTTAATAATATTTTTTGATGTGGGAAATTCTACCGTAGCACGGTAAAACGTTAGTAAGGTTCATTCATTATGATTACAACTGTTTTCATTTATTGTCCAGTTGATCACTAGAAGTTTTTCTTTAATTTGAAAGTTTGTAACATATAAACATCCTACTAGGAGCGCAGTTAGTAACAGTAAGCTGTAACACAGCTCCAGTTTTTTTTTTGCTTTAACAATAGGTGCCATGAAATCTGAATTATATTCTTCTTTATTACAAGAAAAGGATAATTGTTCGATATGACAAAGCTCAGCCAATAACCTAGTTATAGATGAAATTTCATTTCTTTCGATGTAGAACAATGAAAATGCAATTTTTCAATTTCCTCCAGTAATAAAGTTTTAACGAAGAGACAGTAACTTGAAGTCGTCATATAAAATTTAAGTGTAATTGGAACCCTAGGAATTACGAAGTAACATTGTGACGCTTGAACAGTCATAGATTATCGAGCATTATGAGTCCTTAATTGAGGGAGTATTGTAATCGTACACATCTAAGTTGACGAGTTACTTAGCATAAATGTACAAAAATCCTTAATACTTGTTCCCATTGTGCTTCCATATACTGGTTGACCTTTTTTCAAACATATGTCTTAGGCTTAGGTAAAATGAAATTTCACAAAAATGCGATCGTTGAAAAAATGTAAGAATTTATTAATTTTTCTTATGCATTCAAAAACACGTCTGGGCATACTCCTAATCAGATGATCGATTTCCTCTTGAAGTATCCCATTCCAGGCTACTTGAACCCCGTGCCGAAGTACCGGTGTAGTGAGTAAACGGA
Source organism: Acanthoscelides obtectus (assembly GCA_963669975.1). Taxonomy (NCBI): domain Eukaryota; kingdom Metazoa; phylum Arthropoda; class Insecta; order Coleoptera; family Chrysomelidae; genus Acanthoscelides; species Acanthoscelides obtectus. The sequence goes on from CAVLJG010000008.1 coordinate 49,807,078, forward strand.
TTAATATCCTTCCCATAATGTCCCAGACTTATTCAATGGGTGATCGGGAGATCTAGGGGGGGTTAAGGCAGCAACTTGACTTGATCGTCTTCAAAATGGTACAGTGCAATTCTGGCTATATGTGGTGCGACAGTGGGTTGGTGAGCGTATGTATATAAGGCAAAACATGTGGTTCCCGCAGATCCTGGATGTAACGCACGTGGTCATGTTATCTCTGATGAACACCGAAGCTGATCTGCTTCTATAAGCAATAGCCCCCGATAGCATAATTCCAACAGCGCGGTTTACATACATTTCTATAGAACATTGTGAATTTCGTCTATCATTTTGCCCCCTTCTCTCCAAACAGAATCTGGATTCATCACTAACGGCATTGGTATTCCATTCGAGGTCCCAGTTCAGCCGTTCTCTGCACCAGTCCAGTCGGTCACTTCGGCGCTTAAGAGTGACAGGTAGGAGAAACTAAGGACGGTATGAAGTAACGCCAAAGCTGTTGACCCGGCGATAAACAATTCGCATTGTCATTGACTTTCCACACTCTCCAAACCATTGGTCCGTAGTTGACCTTTTGGTCGAGAAGCGGTCCCGCAGAACCAAAAGCCTAAGGTGGCGATCTTGGTGTGTGCCGTTCTTCTGACACGCCCTCTACCTCTAACTCTTTCGGATTCCATGCCCGATAACAAACCTTCACCGTCTTTAAACTTCTGTCACACAAGCTCACTATTCGCCTCCTATCAAACTCGATAAGGTTTTGAAATTTTCTCGTCTTCTCACTCTAGGCATATTGAATATGTTTTAGCAGCACGTATAAAATGCCACAAAACACAGCTATCGCGTACTTTTTTGTAGTAATAGACAATATAACAAAATCCACTTTACCAATATGGTTGAAAAGCTCATCTTTTTTGTCCTAACCTAAACAAATATACCGCACGGATTATTCACGGTTGAGGTCGGCCAGGTTTCATTGTGTGCGAGAGAGAGAAGCTCGCATGGTATACGTAGAACATCTTAGTAGTACATTCATTATTACTGGGCGTTCTTTTTTCTATGTCACTTAGTATATGAGGAGCAACCATACTGTAACGTCATGGTATATGATGCTGCTGTGTCATATTCAAACTTCATTAGATCGTGTTTGTCTATTCAGCGTATTCAAAAAATTTTGCCTAGATTGGTTACCAACTGACGAGAAATGAGAACTTTTAGATACAAACTTTCCATTACATAAGAACATGTTGAAATATATCCTGTCTAAACGGAAATTGGACTCCTGATAATAGCTCACGATTAAACTATCGATTTTACTCTGTATCTGAAATATTACTGTTTTACAGAGATTTCGTTTCGTACTAGGTTGTGTAAAATGGGTACACTAAAATTTGTGTCGAAAGAAAAGGTATCAATTAGAAGTGAAGATATTGTAGTCATACCAGAAATTTAAACCTCTTTTTTAAAGTTACATTTAAAAATATTTTACTGTGGAGTAAAATACATTTGCCACTGAGTTACCTGTATTCAGTTGCTCGTAGATAGTAAAGTGACATTTCAGGTCTTCTTAATTTGTCGAACATAATTGAACTAACAAACTAAATTTATCAGCTGATAATAACTGAATCGTAAGTCAAGTCGTCATAACTTTTATTTAGGACAAATTACTAAAAATACAAGAGGAATGCCGTTGTATGTTAATATTTGACATCTTTGAAATACAGCATCTACATATTATATTGCCACCGTATTCTATCTTCATAATGACAGTTCTAAAATCGTAAAGCTGTATAATAAAAATTCTTCAAATAATTATACACAAAAGTTGTCTTCTATTTTTTGGTATCTTGATACTCACTGAGCTGTCCTATTAATCAGTTCATCTTATCACTTATTTTCTTGAATCCATAAAGTAATCTTTGCTTCACCAACCAGCCGTCTTATTACATGAAACTGTCCTAGTTTTGTTATAAAAATTCATTTCCATTCATCATGTATTCCTCATCTCATTATCTGTCCCAATTTCAAGAATAGATGTTCCCATCCCTTAGCATATTCCTTCTTGCAGCATTTCCTCGAATATTCGTAAGGCTTCATTCCCCCTTCTGCATCATTTACATGTATATTAACTCGAAATATTATATGAAATAGAAGCCTTCATATTCCCTGATCCCTATATCCATACATTCTTTTGGCTTATATCGTCATATCATATTATTTCGGGACTTTGTCACATGATTTTGTATATACAGGAGGATATTTGAATTTCATTTTCTTTACTTAGAAGAGCTCAACGTTGCAATAAAATATAAAACAATTAAATATTTCTGGCAGATTGGTAGGCTTCCAGTGGTTTTTTCGTAGTAGGATGAATATTGAATTTGTGATGCTGAGCTGAAGAACTTCCGAATCTTTTGTGTATAAAAGGTTTGCAGTATCAATTTTTCGCAACAGTCTAAACAATGTTGCATTTCTAATAACGTATTTGAACTTCGTACATTGTAACAAAACTCATTTAAACTATCTGTACTTTCCACCGAAGGAAAATGCCGATAGAATGTGACTATGTTTTTCATGTAAAATTAGAAACGTATTATGTGGTTTTCATGTCGACAAGCCCCCATATTTCTCTTGCCAATCGAAAGCACATGCGTTGAATAAATCTTCATTATTCACGTTTCGGTCACAACGGTGACCTTTTTCAGTACAGTGACATTGACAATATACTCGTATTTATTTGTCTTCCTGGTAACACTCGGTTTGTTAGTAGTAGCACGCTGAGATTGCGCTAAACTATCAAATTTTAAGATGGCACCATTGATAACAACATAGCCCAGTGCCGGTTGAGGGTAGGCTCCCAAAAAGGTGTCCAGCCTTCTAAAACGAGAAGCGAGCATGATGATATCTGTCGTTTTCTAAACGTACCACATATGTTTTTTTCTTACATCGGCCCGAAGATGCCACAAGCCACCAAAAAACGTGAAAACCCTCCCACAACTGTTGTAGTGACACACCGGTTAATTATTATGCAATCTTCGACTAAAATGTTGCAAATGTATTGTTTATGGCCCTGGTGCTCAACTTAATCCTTTATGAACTAATTACGGCATTGCGTAGAAATTGCAGAGTCAGGCTTCTTGGCGCCATTTTTTTATATGCAGTTACAAATTGTTTTGAAGAGATCTCACATCTGGTTTGGTTGGATACGCCCCTGCTCTCCGCAACATTTATCTCCGTTCAGTATCCCTAGGGGGTAAGAAAGGTTAAGCTACTTTTTCCCTAGGATAGAGTATGTAAGACAGAAGCAGCAGCCAGAGCAACATACGATAGCCTGCTGCCACCTGGTTTTTGTATAAGATGCATGGGGATGTTGTTTTTATCTACAACTACTGAAGACCCGAGTCTGGATTGCGTCAGTCGAGAAGTACTTGAGATGGGCATGTAAATAAATAGAATTGCTCTGGGAGATAGACGGCTGAGAAAAATTTGTAATGTGATTCGAGTTGACGTGGGGTTGAGGTGACGTTGTTTGAAATATGATATACACAGACTGAATACGCTCTCAGAGAGTTTAGAATATTTTTTATGCGATGACAAGTCAAGTATAATCTTTGCAACGTTGAAAGATTGAATTTTCCTTGAACAGGTAACATCCCAGATCTATTGGATTGAATTTTTGGCATGTGATAATCATACAAGACTTAAAAGAGACGTGTTTTCTTTATATTATAATTTTCGGGGTTCGGAAATCGAGACGGCTTCCGAAAATGGAGACAGTTTTTGTGGATTGCAAGAAGCAGTTTAAACTGAATAAGTGCAAATCTTTTGATCGATTAGTCATCGGCGTTGCGAAAGCGCATGCACCCAAGTCCCAATCTAAGATCTGTAACAGAATTGTATACAACATTAAAAAAATTCAAAATATTGGGGACAAACCAAATTTTTTGGATGGATACTGAAAAGGGACAACCGAAGCTTTAATCCAACTAAACTTTATCTACTTTAATTTTAGGATTTTAGGAAAGGTACTTTTCTATGTAGATTCTTTGGAGGAAGCTCAGTACGCAAAAAACACTATGAATATAAATTTAACCAAAATACTTCCTAATCTTTTTACTGGATAATTATAGCGACAATGATATAATTTCCATATTATGCTCAACTAGGTACTATTTGTTTTTGGCCAAGAATGCGCTTGGATCACGACAACCAATTAGAAAAGTAGTAAAGAATGTTTCGTATTGTTCCCCTTTCAAAAGTAAGCTGGATTGTTTTATGCTGTACCGTTAAAACATATTCACTTTCGTTTGTCTGTCTTATTTAATTTATCCCTTCTTATTAACAATACGAGAGCGATTCACATCGCAACACAAATAATATTTCTGTCTTGCTCTAGGTTGGTACACCCAGTGCGATTAGCAGCTTAGATGCTTTCCAGAGAAAAAAAAATGTGCGCCGATGTATTGTTTCTCACTTTGGTAGGCAATGGTAGTCAAATTAGCCAAAAGCAACAATTTTGTCGACAAACAATGCAATGTCCCTTCTCTTTCTAATTTATTCGAATTCGTTGGGTACTTCCAACTTGAGAGCGATTTCAAAAAACTTGAAACTTGTTTCTACCTGTTTTTCCCATGTATCAATTTTTTTTGACGCTGCCAAAATGTTTCCGTATGTATAAATCCCAGCAAAGAATTGACGATGATAGAACTGAAACTGAATGGCGAAACACTTTAGCGAAAATTGCATAATTTCATTACTTGGGTAGTAAGTAATAACCATTGCACGCACCATTTTCATTTAAGTTCTGGTGAAAAGCAACGTACAATGTCATAATACTTTGATGGAAAATGAATTGTCCATGTTTGTATCAACTATGAAACTGTTTAACTAAAATCAATTATTCGGAATTAATATATTTTTTCTGTTGCAGGTATGGTACCTAGTGTTGTCATTAGTTGGTGAGTTAAATATGACCATTTTCAACTTGATTATCATTTATGGTCAGTCAAGTAATTGTTATACAATGTTTCCCGATACGCAATAACCATTCTAGTGGTCAACAAATTATTCTAATGCTTACTTTACTAATACTTTACATTCGAGAAGCGACGTAATTACAGAGACTCGGTTAGAGAACATTTGGAAAGTTTTAATATTTTTGATTTACAATCTATCTAAAATCATTAATTTTTACTACCTCAGCAGATGTTAAGGATTATAAAACCTTGCGAGAACTAAGGAAACGAAAATTAGTCGCTGTATCGTCATTTGTGTAAGTGGCCGGCGATTTTCCGGATCTTGATGGTGGTACCTTCTTCCCAGTTCCTCCTTGTAGCACACGTACCTACCGATATTCAGACATAGCAAAAGTAGAACATGGCGGCTCAAGTTGGTTGTCTCTGCGCTTGCTATGCAACGTCGACATCGGTTCATAAAGGATTAAGTTCAGCACCTCTGAGACAAAATACTTACGAATATGTACAATAGAGAAATTAAACAGATCAAGTCAGTCAAACAGGTCTATACAGTTAGTCTATAAACATTTTTTCTCTGCCCTACCGGTAGTTACCGTACGTCTGCCAACGTTGGCCCTTCTCATATCGTCAGATTATCAGAAAATTGCAACACGGTGAGCTGGGGGGTGGAAAATCCGAGTTCGGAAAAACTGCGGGAGTTGAGTGGGGCCTTAATGAACCACAATTGATACAAAATGAATCAATTGAATAACAAAAACTGCCGGAGTTGAGTTATAGAAAAATTAAGTTAATCTTTAAGTCCTATGAGCTTGTTTGTGTCAAAGAAGGGTGGATGTTCGGGGATTGGAATCACTGAACTCCAGTACTCACCCAGTTGGACGAAAAACGGCACCATACGCTAGAGGCAACTACTACCAGATCAATATATCGCTTGATTAGCGTCAGGCAGTATGGTTTCCGGCACCAACGATCCACAGGGGACCTCCTAGCTTACGTCACTCAATTGTGGAGTAAACTCATTCAGTCTTATGGTGAGGCTCATGTCGTTGCTCTTGACATCACGAAAGCGTTCGATTAGCTGTGGTACGCTGCCCTCTTAAGGCGGCTCCGACGCAGTGAGTTTCAGGCCATTTACAAGGGTTTAGCTGCTTCGGAATTGACGCTCCATTTTTCTACATATTTGAATAAAATTTATACAGTATGTTAAGAAGACAATTGTCCAGGGTGCTATAGAGCCACTTTTCTAAAAAAAATTATTTTTCAGGAATTATGGTGGGTGGAAGTGCAGATAATTGTTGTTCGACTTCTCGATTTTTTTAAAAATAACCCAGAGGAAAAAACGAAAAAGTGGCTCTATAGCACCCTGTGGAGTCTTGTTTTTAGTGCACTGTGAAAATTTCATTGAAAAATATTCAAAAATGAAGCGTCAATTTTGAAGCGCGAAAACCTCTGCAAATAGGCTTTTACACGAATTTTATCCACTATCCCGTGCTGCCAGTCGAAGCAACGCGGCGGTGTGTACGGACTAAGAAAGGACGTATTCAGATAATTTGTTGTCCCAAGTTAAACAGTAGCAGTTTTAACGTCGGTCGTTCGAGATAAACATCGGACCATTAAGTGATATTTTTAATAGACTTCAATGAAAGAGGGGAAAATTTTAATCGATTTTGATCGTTTCTTTTTATACAATAGGCCATGCTTCAGAGGTGATACCACAAAAAATCATTTTTGTTCAATCACCCCAATATGGATATCAAATGGAAGCACTTGTACAAAACAGTAATACGAAAACAGTTTCAAATCAAGATGGCGGCCGTTACAAAATGGCGGATAACATACTTGCTAATATCTCAAATAAGAGTCGTCGCCTTGTAGAATACAGTACTTCACTAAAAATTTGATTCCAAGATTGCCGCCGTTTCGAAATTGCGAGTTACATATTTTTGTACAAAACCCCCAATTTACATATCAAATGAAAAGACTTGACATGTGTGGTAAAATACAGAACTTTGTGACCAAAAGTTTCCAGGTGGTTCCAGGGTCATTGGAGGCGGTAATCTTTTTAGTTAAAAATAATAATTATAGTGAACGCATTTACCACAAATAAAATGTCACTTACTGTTTAGCTTTAACCTTATGGAGTATCGTAAAATAAACTTAACACGACAAGCGTCATGAGATATAATGCGTGTGTCGCAGCTCATTTGGCGCTTTGGGCCTCGTGACACACATGATATGTCTCACTGCTGGCAGTTATATTTGGCCGCGTAACGTAAGACGTGTGCCATGCTGATGTGATTTTTTTATGGGAACCAAGAGTCCGTGGCCTGGGGGACCAAATTATACTGAATTGGAAATGAAAACATTAAAAAACACGTTGTTTATAGAGTTTTACAAAAAGAGGATATTCTACAAATCTAAAACAAAAAGCAAATCTTATAAAATAATCAGACATTCTCATTCAAAAATGAACAAAGTAATTTCACAGCAAATCAGTAAGTTATGGTAAATGTCGATATTCTAACGAACACAAATATGGAGGAACTCTTATAAACTAAACAGATTGACAAAGTCTTATGCAGGAATAAACAAAATACCGGTATAAATAAACAGTAATACAGATAAATATGGAATTACTACAACTACTATCTGATTCACTACCACTTGGAGAATACGCATCAGATAAGTATACATCCCCACATAACTCAGTGCTGCCACTCTCTTCATCCGATAGTATTTCATTACACAATTATTCAAGCCTTTTTTGCTCCGCTTCGTAATGCGACATCACAAATTTGATATTCAATAATTTATAAACAGTAAAGCAATTTGGACAAGATGACGTACAATACCAACAACGCTTCAATAATAAATGACACGAAACAGTGCTCAACGCGCGACATGATGCAAGTCTTGACTTGCAAAAAACGCGACGCGACTTATGTGCCACGCGACCCGACTGGTCTGTGGGCCACGCGACATACAATTAGTACCTCAGAAAAAAAAATCAAAAAAGGGGAAAAATCATAGGATTTGAGAAAAAAGTCAAGACAAAATATTAAACCGAAACTTAAAACAAGCTAATTTGACAATAATAACAGTTTGGCCCAGTGGACTGGATTTTCAGATTCTACTGTGGCGCTTAACGTGTCAATGTGACATTTCAATATTCGCCATCTAACAGACTAGATAAAGCTAGCCGATGCTACGTGCTATTGAGCCTGACGATTGACTTTTATTTAAATAAACAATATATACATAATATACAATAAATAGTGAACATCTGGTACTAGTACCAAAATGGAAGAGATTAGCATAACATCTCGCACATCGCTGCTAAAGCGAGATCTGCACACCGCATTTGCCGACACGAAGGGGTTAGTAACGGCGTACAATGTAATATGCTAATCTCTTCCATCTTGGTACCCGAGTACAGCAAAAATAGCCAATTCTCAAGAACTCTTTTTCTTGTTCAAACGGTTCTCTTGTGCCTTCAAGATCACATCGGGATCGCGGATTGGCATATTTCTGCTTTTTCTGGGATCGACCAGTTCTGGGAGCAAGCAGTTCATGTAGAAGAATTTCAATTTCTCTTCCATTTCATTTTTTCCCGAAAACGTCATCCTTTCGAATGACGTCTATTTTCAAACCATACGGGGTCCAAACACCAAGCACACAGTACTCTCTTTGTGCAACGTGTAGCTGCCCTTGAATTTGGTAATACCACTTATGTTTTTTATTTATTTCATCGTTTATCCAAAACGTAATTTTTTTGTTCAGAATGCCCTCTCCAGGGGTCATTTCTCTAGCCGACCATGGACATTTAATTTCTAGCAGACCTTTTTCGCCTATCAAACCATCTGGCGATGCTGCCAGAAATGGATGGGTCCTATCAATAAACAACCCGCAAGATTGTACTTCTGATTGCGAATATGATTTCTCTATTTCTGATTTTGCCACGCTTTCATGCTTTTTTCCATAGTCACATGCATTGCTAAAGAATTCGGTTGGGTATATTATGGCGTTTACTAGAGCTCTGCAACTTGTTGTATCTCTTCTTCTACAAACCTCACCAAACCGAGACGCAGTCAACCTCATTCTTCGACGAAGACGCCACAAATTGCAATCCTGAGATTTTGTGGCTTGCTCGATCTGGGAAATTTTGGAGTCGGTTTTTGCAAGTTTTTTCAAGAATTCTACCTTGGCAGCCTCTATGTCTTCGTTGCTCATGTCAGGCTTCTCACAGAATTCCCCATAGGATGCGTTCTCTTTAGTATCACTATCTCTGATTTTAATTTTCCTTGGTTTCAGCTTCCTTTTCAGATTTTTGTGCGCTCTCCTTTCTTCAACTTTAGCAATCAAAGAGGTTGGACTGAAACTAGGGAGTAGCCGCTTTTGGATCACACAAACAGGTCGCTGTGTATTGTGGCTCACTACGGCTGCAGCACATCTTCCTTGGTAGGATCTCTTCTTGCAATAATTAATCCGTTTACCCCCAATGAATTTAGCTATGATTGAGTTAAACTGCTCTACAATACTATTATCGACGTCATGAAGTAAACTTACTGCATTTTTAATCAGAATTGCCAGAAATGATATCAGCCTCTGGTGCAAATCTAAAAAAAAAGGGTATACACACCTGAATTTGAAGATCCATGCCAACTGTCTCTGTTAGAGAATGCATATGCGAAACCTTGCTGTCATTTTTAAGCTAAAATAACATATAAAATATAGTTATAATAGTAACTACGTATAGTCTAATTTATTGGCAAAATGAATGCTAAAATTCATAATTGTTTTGGTACCTACTTTTCTATCTGGAAAACGTTTTTTTTCCTGTGCGTATTTAAATGCGGCTTCTTCGAGACGCCACGTTTATTTCTCTTATTGTTCATTTTTGATACCTTGATAAGAAAGACACTCAACAATAACAGCACAACAATAACAACACAACAATAACAACACGATAATACAACAATACAATAACGGTAATAAAAGTAATAAGGGCTGAGTATACTATGCGCCAAAATAGGGAAACAGTCGTACGCTAGATCGTATATCCAAATCAAATCCGACTCTGTGCAATATGCAAATTCAACCAGGCACGCGAACAGCACACCTCTGCGTATTACTATCCTTTTCTAACGTAGAGCGCTTGCCTTGTCACAACGCCGTCCTACTAGCGTTTCCCTATCACCCCCCCCCCCGATTCCCCTCAGAAACTCTGCTTGACTGTGAGAGCGCCGTTAAGCAAACTTCCATCCTATGGCCTCCCAGAAAAACTTTGCGGATGGGTGGCTGACTTTATCTCTGGCCGCAAGATATCCGTCGTAATTGACGGGTTCTCCTCTTCATTCATCCCACAACGTCAACGCGGGTGTTCTCCAGGGATCGGTCTTGGTTCCGACACTGTTTCTCTTACATATCAAGGACCTCCTTTCCTGCACGATCAACCCAATCCACAGCTTCGCTGATGATACCACTCTACATGCAGGAATTCAGAGTGACAAGCCGATCTCTGCCGCTGACCTGGAAAAAAAAGACTAGCGACGACTTCCTCTCTGACAAGAGACTTGGAGGCTATCACTGCTTGGGGACGCAACAATCTTGTACAGTTCAATGCTTCCAAAACGCGTCCCTGCGCTCACCCGGTTTCGATGGATGGTCGAGTTCTGCCAAAGATCACCGAGGACTTGTCTGGCACGAACACATTTCGTCAATAGCTGCAGCTGCTGGGAAAAAGCTGGGCTATTTGTTTAGGGCTAAGAAGTACTTTGCTCCGCATGACCTTCTCAATCTATACAAGGCTCAGATAAGGCCTAGCCTCGAGTATTGCTTACACGTTTGGGGTGCTGCCGCCCCGTCTACATTATCCATGCTCGATGCTGTGTGTCGAACTTCGTACATCCAGAACTGGCCGATACGACCGCTCCTTTGTCCCGAGAGTGTCGAGATTGTGGAACAATCTACAGGAGGAAGCTTTTCCCAGTTCTAATATCCTTAGGCAGTTCAAAAATCGTATTCACAAAATTTCTTGGGATCCTCATAACAGCCGCGGTGTTCCGGCATTTAGGCTTCTGCCTGCGCGGCTGCTCCGAGATATATATATATATATATATATATATATTTGAATGTATAACTGCAAGTCACCTCGTATACTGGATAGCCGCGCGATAGCAATGTGTCGGGTACTATCTCTGTAAAGAGCAATCCAGAAAATGAAGTTGTTTCGTAAGGATGTTCACATTGTCCCCTCTTAAGAGAACTATACTTTTCTGTTTTAAGGGCCAATGTACGGGGAGAATCTGCGATGTATGAAAAAAAATATGTCTAATAGGTGCATATCGGGACTGAAGCAGAATTAGTATACTATCCTCAAAAAATCAGTAACCTTCCAAACCACTAAAACGAGGTTTGAACGATTTTTTTTTATATTTGGCATCTTCTCCGCCGTCACTGGTCACTTTTCAAAAATTACAAAGCTTTTTTGTCCTCGTAGTAACTCGTGTGAAAATTCCATCAAAATTCGACTGGTACTTCTCAAGTTATAGAGGGGTCAGGGATTAGCAGACAGACAGACAGACCGTCGGAAATGAGCGACATGGTTTTTCACGTTGTCATGTCATATCTCATTTTCGAAATTTATCGCAAAAGTAAAAGTAGATACTTTTTGCGGCAAATAAGAACAAACATTATCTGAGCAATATTATCCAGTTTTTCGATGCAATGGAACTGTAGCAACTCTTGTTTGTAGGATTTAAGTAAAAAAGCATGTCGCATTAATCAAGCACACTCGCTTTAATTAACAACGGTCTCTTTTAAATTGAAATATCCGGCCCACATTATAATACTTTTTTCGCACACGTCTTTCTGGGAACGTTAATTTCCTGGTTTTAGGTGTATTTTAGCTTTTTGCATCATTATTTCACGAAGCAATTTCACTGAGAGGAGGTTCGCAAAAAATTAGCACTTTCGCGGATATATCGAAGCTTAGTATGGTTTCAGGAAAGCTACGTTTTCTTGGTTTTAACACATTTTTCGAATTTTTACAAACTGAATGATAAGCATGGTTAATGGAAACCATAAAATTGTGGATCGTCCCTTTTACCGCCTGTTCACATGCCCCAGCAGCAATTTTGCGTGGATCATTCTTAGTAATGAGGATCATCAAGAAATAATTTCCTTTTAGCAAAAACTCTTGGTGGTTTTGAAACTAAATATAATATTATTTTGAGATCATGTGTACTTGAAATGAAGTACTTTAAGTGTTTCAAATATACTGGGAGTTTCAAATTCGACTATCAACATTGGGATCTCAGAAACGGTAAGCCGTTCAAATAAGAACAAAGTTGCGCATTTAGGTAATCAAGAAGATGGCACAGAAAGTTTGTGAATTCGATCTAGTTGAAAATAAAACTGAATTTTCCCAAAACGGTTTTTATTTTTTCCTGATTCTATTTGGTGGGATTTCAAGATAAATTGTACATTAACATTGCTACTTCTAGAAGGCATTATAATTAGAATTTCAATATGACGTTCTCGTCCTCCGGCATCAACTTTTTTTCCCATAAAGGCAGCAGCGGTGGCAGCAGTAGTAGACTCTTCGGTCTCCTGATCGTTCGCTGTGCGCTGTGCGGGTTCGAATCCCGTTCCAAGAGAAATTCGAGTCGACAACAAACGGCATTCTATTGTCAAGCTGTCCGTACAAATGTTATCACAAAATCGCCGATTAATCTCATGTGCGGCGTCATGAACAGTGTTACTGAATCGTGTGATATTTACAGTGACAGTTGTGCATCGATTATTAACTGCTATAGATCATCCAATCTTATTTAGAATATGTGATACTATAGATTTAAGTCCAAGAGCCATGTCTCTTTAATTGTTGTTTTTTTCAACATTTCCTGTAATTGGGTTTCACCGGTTGGAAATAAATAAATAAATGAATAAATTAGAATGGATGGAGGATCTTTCCTGGAAGTACTTGCTTCTTACTTCCCACACCTATTGGCGGGGAAGTATTGTAATCGCGAAAATTTCCGAAAATGAGATTTTATGTTTTTTTAATGTTATATGTCAGATATGTTACATCACGAAAACCATGTCACTCATTTCTGTCCGTTTGTCTGTCGGTCCGTCTGTCGGTCTGGCCGCTAACCCTATAACCGCCTATAACTTTAAAAGTACCGCTCGGACTTTGATGAAATTTCTACACAATGTTACTAGTGTGCCAAGGACGGAAAAGCTTTGTAGTTTATAAAAATCGGCAGTGGCGGCAGAGAAAAGGGTTAAAACCGAAAAAGAATAGAAATACTCAAACTTCGATTTATGACGTTTCAGAGGATCCTGATAATTTTTGACAACAAATTAGAGGTAAAAAAACTTTGGGGGAGGGGGTTGTGGGAAGTGAGGAATATTCATATCAATTTTTTGATCTTAGTAGATTTATGCGCTACCAACCTTTTTAATTCTACGCACCTATTAGACTTATTTCACTCATCATAGATTTATCTGTACATTAGCCCTTAAAGCTAGAAAATATTCTCGTCAGACGGATCACTTACCTAGCGGCCACGGCAAGGAGCGTTCTGTTGTGCTGGTATGGTATCGCACGTATTTCAGCCCCGTTACAGCATAGTGTTTCCTATGCTGTGATCGCGCTGCCACGTCTGACCGGGTTAAGTATTGGGGGGAGGCGTCGTTTCCAGATGCACAACTGGTAGAGCCGAAATAATAGTGTCTATGGATTTATTGTATGGATATGTTTGACTGACGTTTTTCTCAGAAGGTCTAGTTTGTGCTGCGCATAATCCTTCATGAACTCTTAACGGCGTTGTGCGGGAAGTGCAGAGTCAACCTACTTGACGCCATTTTTTACTTTTGGAGAGGTTAAAACGTCAAGTGCTAAGTTCATTCTAAGATACATGGAAGATCGTACTAGCACTTAAGCTCGACATATAGATTTTTCTTGTAAAAGAGGAGTGGTTGAAATGTTAGTGAGCTTATATATAGTATATGACAATAAAATGTGTACCATCAACACAGTTCTATTGTTGAGATTTTGGTGAATCCTGTAAAAACTGGCACTAAATGTTCCTGCTGCATTTTTCTTTATTATCATTCTTTGCCTGGAATTGCAATCCAACTGAGTACGTACCTGTTTGAAATATTTGCTATTTCGGAATGTCTGTCAACGGCTTTATCCCCAGCGTAACCTCCGACAGTTGAGCTTTTACGTTGTTGGAGCTATTAGAATTTTAATGAAACATCTGAAAATTACCCTGTAGTTTACATCTCGCTAATCACCTTTGTTTGTCTGGGCAAGAAAACCGCATGTATTGTAATCTTTACTGTAAACGTTTCAATCACAGTACGTTTGGTTTTTCGTTTCATTATCACATTCATATACATTGTGTTGTTACAATATTCTGAAAATCTCATAAAATGCTGAGATTGCGCGAAGTTATCATTCGGAATTTTAAGACGGCACCACTCAAAACCAACATAACCCAGGACCACCTGGGGTAACCATTCCCATTCCCCAAAAATAACTAATACCATCTCCAGGCCAAACTGTTGTGGCTTATTTTCTCACAGAACTTGCAATATTTTAGTAGAAGATAAAAAATTAACCTGTATGTTACGACAACAGCTGTGGGTGAGTTTTCACATATTTTCGGAGGGTTTTTGACGTTTTCTGGACGATGGACGAAGGTGACGTCTCTGGTACATTATAAAACGACAGATATTCTCATGCTCGCTTGTCATTTTTAGAGAGCTGGACGTCTTTTTTTTTAACGGGGACGCCAGGCGGTCCTGGACTATGCTGGTTTTGCTTGGTACCATCTTGAAATTCGGAATGATGACTTCGCTCAATGTCAGCATATTTTTAGACTATTGTAGTAAAACACTGTATAGTATATGATAATTTAAAGAAAAAACATAAAATATATTGTCATTGCACTGAAGAAGGTGACCTGTGATTGAAATTTAAAAAAGATTCTGTCAATACATGGCGGATTATCATTTGAATTTTTTCCAGTCAAAATACTCCGTAGACCCGAACACTCACTTACAAGACGTACTTTTTAATATATGCTTTGACTAGATGTGATTTACGAACAATTTTCCGCGCTTCGAACGTCCAATATCCCTCCAGCGACTGGAAACCTAGTGACAGCAGATAAATTCCCTTTGAATGATGGCAATGCAGGCGAAATGCTGTTACATTCAATTCTGGGTTTGCGGGTGTTCAATAAATAGAATCAGACACTATGAGCGGCAGCATTCTCTAATCCTCCAGTGAGAAATTTAATGCTTGATGACTGTTCTATAGGAATATAATCCATCAAGACTTGCTTACATTGAATATTAGGGAAATTCTGAATCACCCAGTCACAACTGGATTTAACTTAATTTATTAATTTATTTTTTCATGTTTAGTGCGGGATCCCATTTCCCACGAAATGGCCATCTCTAATAATAAAATTCGAAGAGTTGTCATATACATATTTTATTACATTTGGCAACTCCTCAAATAACACGAAAGAAAGCTATATTACTTCTTTGCTCAATGGCGACTAGACCGTATATACTATAGCATCAGAATCGGCAGCTAGCGGCCACTGGGGTGACTTAGCTGACAGTGTGAACTGGAATACAGTTCCAACAGACACTTGCTATTTTAACTTTCGCAAGTGACAGTTTGTGCTGTGTTATTTTGATAGACCTTGTACTCTGGGTAGATGATAGTGACTCAGTTTTTGTTCGTTGGTTTACCTGAGACCAACCCTGATGAGTTGCCGAACAGCATCAAACAGCTGTCCATAGTTGGACATCTGTGGTCTCAAATAGTTAAATTTATTTAGAAACAAAATTCTAGGTTTCCATAGTAATTATGTAATATCAAATACTTTACCGTTTTGAATACATCTCCCTTTTGTCCTTCGTCTACATCCGTCTACCGTATGTATGTTGATGCACCTATTAATATAGAGCTTTATTTAGCTCTCGTGTGCTCTCTGGGGCATCCAGGTATGATGAGATACACTACACTAAAAAAATACAAGCTGGGAGATAAGCTTTCCTTGTTCGCAGCAGAACATTACCATGCTGTCGCTGTAAGATATATACATCCAGACTGTGGCAGCAAATGTTACTGTGTCGTATGTATCTTTTTTGTTATTTGTGACATTTGCTTTGTACGTCACAAAAGCAAATGACATTGTTACTCTACATATTAACTCTTATAAGTTAATAGAATGGTTATTCCTGTTACTTGTCTGGGAAACCGTAATATTCAATATTTGATAGCGAATGCGATCGAATACGGTTATTCGTAATTATAATCTTAATTGAAACGGATTAAAATGCAGGGCCTTAAAAATTGGTGAATGTTGTATAAATAGATGATAATGACAGAGCATACAAGCCGCCGAATCTCTTGCCTCCTACTAAATATGCTACTGTGGGTCAACTGTATTGCGATTGTGATTGCAGCAATCACGTCAATTCATGAAAACTAGAATTTTGATGGGACTTTTGCATCAGAGTAACAATACATCCCTTCGGGTATTGAAGTGTAATGCAAAAGATCAGGGGTTATCAGCGGGCAACTAAAAATAATTCACATTTCAAGCTGATCGCATTTTTGATATATTTGCTATTAAATATTATGTATTCCAAACTTTCGTCAACATTTTTATTTTTATTTTAATACTACATTGTTTTTTAAAAGCTCATAGTTAGAAAATTTATCATTTTCGCTCACAATTCCCAACTAAGGCATATGATTTGGTGCATCATGTATTCCTCCATAAGCTGCTCACCCCCCCAATTTCCTCTAATTCTAAACGTCATCCATCATAATTCTCATGCACGACATTAAGACTCGTCGTGAACGGAGAGACAAGCCCTTTCATATCCATCTACCGAGAAATTCCTTAATTCATTACGCTCTAAAAGTCTAGACGTTTGCTGAACCTCCTACAGGGTGTCCACGGCCTCATTTTCATATTAGTTTTTTGGCTGCTCATTTTTGCTCTTTTCACAAGATTTTATTGAACTTGTAAATACTTGTGGGATAAATCTTGAAACTGATCTTCATGAGAGAAACACAATAGTGCCAGTAGGCGTGGGAAGTAAAATACCCAAAAATCAATTAATAAATGTCGCTTTATAATAGCTTCGCCATATATTTCATCCACTACCCATCCAACAGCGTGGCGTACTCGAAACTTCGAATCTACGCGTAACCGAGACCGGCGACGGCAGCGGTGTAAAAAGATAAAATTCGGTTAAAGTGCGGTGGCCACTTGATGGTAAAAAGTCAGCTAAAACCTCTCGCGTATACCACTACGCTTCCGCACAGGAGCAGAGGCTGTGGTATAGAAGGGCTCTAAAGAGTATATCGTCGGATAAATTCAAATTATGTTAGTGGCAGTTTATTACAGCTGGATATGGCACATTGGTGTAACGGAGGTGGCTTTTATAGGTGAAACATTTTGATTATCATGTAAGCTCTTTTGTTCTTCGTATAATTTTAAGGGACCCACCGAAGCTTCGACATCGCTTTGGGATTCGGCCAAAAAGTACACATTCGGTCTTGGACCAGATTTGACCAAAAGCCGAAGGTTACGAAAAACCTCTAATATTGAGGCCTTTTACGAAGATTTGGCCTACAAAAGAAATAAAAATGCATACAATCTTGGTCAGCCAATTTAGACACGATTGAAACTTAAAATGTGCTAAGGAATCCCGGCTTGCCTACTAATATCATAAATGAGAAACTGTGGATGTTTGTTACTCAATTACGCAAAATCGCTGAACGGATCTGGCTGAGAGCTATATGAGACTTTCTTGGCTTGTGATGTATTGATAAAGTTGAATGTTCTTCAGAGAGTGCTTTTTGGGCCATTTTTCAAAAAAAAGTAAGAGACAAAAAGTTGTTCATTTTTTGGTCGAAGCTTAGACATATTCTTAATCGTCACTCACAAGTACACTTGAGGCCAATGAAGTGATCCTCAAGTGTATCCTAATGTTTTTTTTTATACTCCAACTACCACGAAGGCCTAAGGCCTAAGCACCCATTGGGTACCGTGGGGCTATAGGGGGATACATGGGACAGGGGGAACGCCACACGGACTCTGGCGAGGGAACACATGTACATGCAACATGCACACATTCTGGCTCCGCCTACGAGATCCGCCGGGTGGTACCTCCGCGTTCGACAGTCAGAGACCATCTACCACCTACGGACAATCACAACATCCATAGCCAAGAGAAAAATTTCTCCTGGGACGGGACTCGAACCCGCACAGCGCACGGCGACTGATCAGGAGACCGACTACTGCGGCCACCGCTGCTGCCTAATGTACTCGAAACTGGCATTGTCATGATTTGACAAATTTAAATCAAATTTGTATTAAACTATTTGATAGTTATGGTTTTGGCATTTGTGATTGACGATACAGTGAACAAAATGACTGAAGAACGAAAATACCATTCACAGGCTGAAACATTCCTATTATGCAGTCCAACTGGAGAATACAAAAAAAATTTAGCGAATCATAAAAACCGATGATGTATCCATAAGAAAGAAACAACAAGCCCATGAAAAAATAAGCAATTTGTACAACTCGCAAGGATTGATCCGAAGGAATTCCAAGCAACCTCAGGACAAGGAAAGCAGATACCAAAAGGATGTACGTATGCTGCAAATTCCAAAGTTTACTTATTTTATCTGTTCTAATGTTAATCTTTTGTCTACTGCTAAAAAATGGTTTAGGAGTGTTTATTTTTGTTTTATTTGTTTATTTTGAGTGCCTTCATTGCAAGATATGTATTAACATAAATATTTTTATATGGAGTATTGAAGCTATAGTAACTTCTTGTTAAATATATTTTACATGCATAGATCGGTATATTTCAAGTTATAGCAGGTTGAATATGTTATGAGATATCCTTACTGTACTGAATTTTCATGCTCCTTCTTTGTTTATATGCAAGTATGCGAAATAAGGAATACAGTTTTAGACTTCATAGGTGTAATCAAAACATTTATTATATATAAAGTAGGTATAACTCAGTATCACCAAAATTTGTAGTTATGAACACACGGCAAACATATAGGCCTAAAAAGGAACCTATTATTTCATACATTGCTACTGATCAATTTCAAGTTTCTTTTTATGAAAATCTCTCCTACTTTTCCTCCAGAATTTTTTATTGCTATATGTACTCCATCATTGCATATGAGACTGATGGAAAATTACTCATGTCAAAGAACTTTCTAATCATTATTATTTGATGGACATTTGGCGAAAACTTAACGAGATTGAGTAGGTGCCGAGCAATCGCTTCGGAAACCCGCTTCATAATTTTGCAGACAGCTAGTTGTGATATCCTCTGTAAATCGCCATCGACATTCTACAAACAAACGAAGCATTTGTATAGGGAAATATACACAAATAGTTTCTCAGAAGTTCAAACCTTCAAATGTTCAGTTGCATAAAAACGGATTGCAGCAAATAACTGTTGTATTAGTAGAATTGATAATCCTCTTCGGTTTATTTAGGTCGTCATGAATTAATGAGGCTATGTTGTCTCTTGCCTGTGCCTTTTGAGAATGTAAATCGTGCCTTTAAATTGTTGTTCATCATAGAAACTGAACGGATTTATAGCAACCCTCAAATATCTCCTTATCACCCTTTCAATTGCAGGTGATTTCTTGTTGTTTTCAATAAATCCCAGAAACCTTTCATAACCCATTTTGCTCACAACCTGAAAAATGTCCGAGAGTAAGCCGCTATGAAACAGGAACTAACCATGGAGGGTATCAAGACCCTGAAGTGATGTTCTCTTAACCTTTTATGCTTGACGGTACAGTAGCGATGCGTGTTTTATAATTTCTTGTGACGGATTCTACGTAAGAACAGAATTTTGCATTAAATTTACATTGCAGCGCCTGTATAGCAAAAAGCAGGGTTATTACGTAAATAAGCCTATATAATGTAAAAAACCAACAAAATGTCAACTTGCTGACTAGAGAGCTGCTAATGTTCATTACGCTTTTGCTCGCTGTGAGCGCTGTAAGTCAGTTTGCCAGTATGCTTTGTTGCTTGCAGAATGCCGAGATAGTGAGAAGATGTGACATAATGAAAATTGGTTGAGTAGCAGAGTAGTAACATCACATCTAGATGATTGTGTCTATTAGTCTGAATGTGTATAGACTATATTATTTATTTGGTATCTGAGAACATTATTTCTGATTATGCTGCCCATGAAGCACCTATATCTATTAGCTGTGCCAGATAAGCTATTTAAGGTGTTATCCTTTCTGCAGGGCGGCCATGTTCAAAGTTATATCTAAGGCTTTATTTAAAAAAAAATAACTCATTAGGAATGACACATCACACACAAAATATTTTTGCAGTGTCTCACATCTAGGCGCTGATTTGTATTTGTATTTTCTACAAAATTTATTTCTATAAAATATAAATGACTGGAAATACAAAATAATACAAAGTGTAATAACCATTTATGATTCATAAATATTCCGGTAGCCTATTTTCTCACCTGTTAGTTGTAGTATACTTCACCAACCAGGGATTTTCTATTTTTATCTCTCTCATCTTTGAAATTCAGCAACTTTGCATATGTAATTTCCAAGACGAATAAGAAAAAGGGGAATGCGCAACTAATTTCTAGCTTTGCAAGAACATGTATTTGAGAGAAGGAACCAAGGACATTATAATCAACACATAAGAGCCAAACCATGTTATCTCTAGCGTCATGACGTCTAGGCAACACGTACATCTACACAACGAGTGCACATCAAGAGAACAACTTCTAGTTCCAAGTTGACATGTTATAGGAGAACCTACATGATGTCACCAAAAACTATATAAAGTTTAAAAAAAAAACGACAATGTCACTTTTCGGACGTAATACCCTTGCCGGAGAGGCGCAATGACAGACTGATGCAAATAGGTGAAACTGGTTTTTTGTGGTATACTATACATACGGATCGTAGAACATTTAAAAAATACAAGAACTCTATTTTTAAATTTTTGTTGATTGCAGTACTTCTAATATTTTTCGATACCTGGACGGGCAAATAAGGGATAATACTTGAAAATGCCTGAAAATTAGGAAATCTTAAAACTAAATCTAGTAGTGATGCTGCCTTCGCCTATGACGTGAGAAGTAAACGAAAGAATCCATATTGAGTAGTAATGTATGTTCCGTCCTACCAAAAACCATCGATTATCGCATCATTCACGAAAATCCGTTTAATTTTGCGCAAATTAATGGAAAACCGTACAAATTGGACGGTGTAGTATTAATCCTCAGAATTGAAGAGTATCTCCCACATCTCCAATTATTCACTTCATTTGAATAGTCCGCCGCCCAAGCGCCGACGCCGAGCTGTTAGCGTTAATAAAATATGCGGTGGTTATTTAAATTGAAGTTAGTGGGGAGGAGGTCGGAAACGGATAATTAAAACATTTAGCCTCGACTATATTTTTGTTATTCTTCGGGTACCCGATGCTTGGCTGCGACAAAACCTACCGCAGCCTGAGTTTTGGAGTAGTCTCTCTAGAGTTGAGTGTTTACTGGTGCAGTGGCGTAGTTTTTTTTAATTTATAACCTATACTACAAATTTACGACTATAAAAGTCTCCTGATTCACCATCAGTGTGCCGCTGGTATCCCATAAAGACCTCGGAAACCTGTAAAACAATTTCTCACTGACGGGTTATACATTTTTATTGGGTGACGCCTTGAGTTCAATGTGTACGACAGAGAAGCGCGAGAAGTTGCCTAGCAACGGTGACGCAGAAGGTCGTCATATGTTACACCAGAAAATGTTTGCAGAGGCTTCTACAATAGGTTAGGTTACTGTCAAGCCCAAGAAGGAGGTCTGTTCGAACATTGAATTTAATACTTTGTTTTCATCTGGATTAGAACTATTTATTTCAATTTTTATGCGACTGAATGTTTTAATTTATTTTAGAATTATTTATGATTTTCACCTATGGTGATAACATCCACTCATCCTGAGTTATTGTTACATTTTGCGACAGCGAGCGGTCTGTAATCGATCCTAAACAGATTACATATAAAACAATTATTTGAGACTAGAGAATAAACCAACGCATACTTTCAACATGCATCTTAATTCATAACATGATATATTGGCAACGCGGCAGATTGCCACCTCAGCGTTGCTGGGCAACGCGGTGATGATCTTCGCTATCCAGCCGGATTCTGTCTATTTCTAACATGTCTGTATACACTTCTCTCTCGTATGCATTGAACGCAAGCCGTCAGACAATTTTTGTTATCAGTGTATGTATACACGGTGAGGTTTTAGGCCCGTATCGTCAGTCGTCCCTACAATTGTAGGGCGCGTTTATGGCCTCCATGATTGTCATACTGCTTTCTCTCCTTCAAAAATTTCTAGATTACACTTGTCCCGTGTCAGCGTCAGCGCTCTCCTATTGTGAAGATGTGTTATCTTTTTAAATTGTAGGAAATTTCAGGCTGATAAAACATGATATAACTCAAAAGCAAGCACAATTTGATGCAAATAGATGTTTGTGACATAACCTCAAAATAGAGCGCTGACACGGAGATGTAGAAATCTATGACAATGAAGGAGGCCCTAAAGGCGCCCTACAATTTTAGGGACGACTGACGATACGGGCCTTAGTGTTGTATTGGTCGATGGCTCTGTTATTATAAGAGATACCTGAAAAATTGTACGTTTTCTACAGAATGGCTTATAACGATGTTTGAACACAAATATACATGCTTTAAATAGATGTTAATGTTAAGTTTGAAGGGACTTTTAAGATTTTTACTTCTAGAGCTACGGGGCATTTGGTCTGAAAAACACCCAACTTAGACACTTTTGTAGATAGAGGAGCGAACTTCTCTTCAAAATTAATCCTATAGTTACTTGAAATTCAGGCGCGTTTTTAATTTTGGTATTTATTCACACACTTTTTTTATCCGGAAATTCAAATGGTATGGTAAATTTTTACGGCTTTGGGTTATTTTTTATAATCATTTTTTTGTTTTGGACATGTAATTTCCAGGAAACTGCAAAAAAATAGTAACCCACAAAAATATCATACCAAAATTAAATTTATAAAGATTGACTCAAAACTGTATAAATATACAGGGCTTTCCATTTGATTTTTTTGAGCAACAAGTATATCTTGCGTTTATATACCATTTTGATGAAAATTTGATAATCTATCTGCAAAAACTGTTTAGTTTTTTGGACAAAATATTACGTAGCGCTAAAAGTAGCGAAAAATCAGTCAAACAGGTCCATACAATTAGTCCATAGAATTTTTTTTCAGCCCAACCGGTAGACCATTTGTCCCAGAGGATAGGAAACACTATGCTATGACAGTAATACCAGAACACTTACCAGGACCGGCCCGCTGCCAGGAACAGATGTAGACGCGGCAGAGTGGACGCGATCCGCTTGCTCAGAATATTTATAAGTGTTGAAAGTACGGGGATATCTATGATCTGTGTGATATCTCTAATAGGTTGCGTAGAATTACCAAGGTTGGGAGCCTATAAACATACTAACATCAAAAATTTGAGATATACCACTCTCGACATCCCTCTAGAACTCCCACCGCCTATTTTTTTTTCTTCAAAATTTTTTCCTAAATCCTCTAAAAACGTCAAAAAAAACGGAGTTGCCTTTTTCTCCACCGCCACTGGACCGACTTTCATGAGAGAGAGAACCCTTTAAATATTTAGCTACCTTGAAAAGTCGCGTCGTTCGTATAGATAATATTAAATTGGAATTATAAGCACAACACCACGATTGCAAAATAGTCTTTTTGCTGAATGTTGGATATAAACACTTTGTTGTCTGGCAGTCTCGATTCTTCAAAACTGATTATATATATATATATATATATATACAGGGTGACTTTGAAGTTGAGTCATTAATTTTCAGATAATGATTGTAGAAGGAAGATAAACCAAAATATGTGTGTAAAAATAAAAAAAAAAAGTTTACCTTGTTTTATAAAGTATCCTCCCGACAAGTATTTCAGTGCGGACCTGTATTTGATCGTGAGGTCCCCTGTGAGGTCTTAAGTCACCTGATTCACGAGCCCGTTGTACTACATTAACAAAGGCACGAGGGGTTGGTTGCACTCGATTGGGAAACCGATCCGCATAAACATGTGCCATTTTTTATTTCGTTTGAGCCACGCAACAGATACCACTATTCACTGACACTGACTGTATACAAATGAATGATATAATTGTAAAAAGATCGTTCCAAATTCTTTCGCTTTTTTGTTTCCGATGCGATGAACCGATACGGCGGATTATATCCGTTGTCGCCAAACACGAGGACATAATATTATTATTGAGACAGGGCGGTACTCAAACTTCCAAAGGGCTATAACTTTGTTACTTTAATTTTACCAGAAAAATGGTAAAGGAAAAAACATTTCTTTTGATCAGATCTACTCACTGTTAAAATAAATGACTCAACTTCGAAGTCACCCTGTATATATATATATATATAAACAACGTTACATGGATAAGTTTATGTATTTTTTGTGATGACTGCTTCTGGGGTGTTCGCTTTGTCCCTATGTTCAGATCAGGCTTTAATAACACTCGCGTATAGAGTCACGAACTTCATACTTTTATACATATAGCCATTTTGTTTCATTCTTTAATAATCCGTTCAGTGCGATGGACAAACCGATTATAATTATTGAAGGACAATCAAGACAATGAAGCTAAACTACATTTAATGAGAGAAAGATATTGGTATGTCTGCCGAAGTACTTAAATTCCATGTTTGTGAAATCGCCTCAGTAGACAATAATAGACTCGTAATGGTCTTCTTGTAAATTAGTACTTACTATGTACTTATTTATTTATTGCACTTAGCAACTCTCTCCATTTTGTCTCCATATTTAAATACTAATTATTCAGTGGGAATTAATGTAATTAGATCATCCTGCCTGATCTCTGTCATTCGTTTTTCAGTGAAAGGAAATCTATTTATACATGATAATATACGAGGGCGTTTCAATAGTTGTTGTTAATGCGAGGAAATCTTGGAAAGTAAACGGTTTCCCAACGTTGAAATGGAATTAAACAAGCTGTCTGTGTAGGATCCTTGAATGTGTCATTTTTTCCAACCCTAACCTGGGGAATCACCATTATATACCTTATTCATATGATATTATTTCCTCTTATTAGTGTTTCTCCTGATCCTATCAACTTGAAAAATATTTCAAAATAATAGTGGATAGTAGCCTATTGAAGGACCTTTGCGCGAAAAAAGTATCTATTAAAATTTCAATGGTACTTCCAAATCACCAATATAAAGCCTTGCTTATAAATATTGAGGAATAATAATGAAAATGCAACACTACGCAAAAACTTTTATTATCAAAACATATAATGTTGGACGAACAAGCTATGTGACGCATGTTGCGCTTGCTTCCTGACTGTGGCTACTATTTACACTTGTCAATAATGGAATAACAGAAAATGTAGAACCAGCAGGATATTCTGCGTAAACCCATTCAATGTAGGGATACCTCTCGACATACATAAATTGTCCATCATGATTTTTTCTCTTAAAGGAATTTCTGGAGCTGTAGTCCACCGAATGCCTTTAACATCCATGTCACTGCGCAACCGCGGTGGATACTTGACCGATATCATATTTCAAATAACATGGGCCTGTCAAATTGAAAAGAATTTTTTTAATACTGGTTGTTTTATTACAGTCCCATATTGTCCTGTCTTTATTGGAAAACAGATAATCTGAAACTGTATCCAAATTATACGCCACCTAGCCCACGAAAATGAAAACCACCATGATGTTCACAGTTAGTTGAATCTGTTTTTAGCTACTAATTAAGAGTACAACACTGTATTTGAATAGCATGGTGAACAATTTATGGATGACAATTTGAATGTAATCAAAACCATTTTCGAGGGAGCGGTGACCCAAATGTTAGTACGGAACAGGAATGGTAACCAGCTGGTGCTCATGAAATATCTGCGTTCCACAGTTGGTCGTACAAACTAGAAATACCTCTGTGGGAAAATTACAACAAATTAGAGTAGTATAGTTCGGTTACATTAGATTTCAATTGTGTTTCACGATTCTTAATTATGTCGAAAGACCAATGCCCATTTTAGTGTCATCATGTGCGTCACCAGTCTTTTCCGGGTACTTCAAGAATAAATAAAATAATATATTTGTAATAACAAGCTCTTATTTACCGGTTCATAAAAATTTGTTTCCGATCGGAAATATTCAAACGATAAGGAAGCTCTTTCATCTGAAGTTTTCAAATAGAAGCGTCTTACACCGTTTTCGATTCTGCTGTCAAAACGGTTACGAAAATTTGTAATCGGAATATTATAATAGGGGAACTACTTCAGTGGATTTTATTCTGAACTTGGATAATATTGATATGGGTGATTAAAAAAGAATGAGAACGGTCGAACTACTGACGATAACGCGTTGTCTCTGCGTCATGACCAAATGAGATTACCTTATGGTAAAAGCCGTATGAAGCATTCCAGCAAGAGAAAAATCAATATTTCTATGTATCTTGGAAACTAATAACTTGCGAGACTTATACAAAATTGTATTTACTTTCCCTGCTCAAAACGATGAATTTATAAAAAAGGTGAATCATATGAAAAAGCTGACTTAGATTTTTCGGAATCCAACCTTTATTCTCTTTTTTGACCATCGTGTTCTATTTTTTTTCCAAATCAGGAACAAAACTTGCTAAAGCAGGTCCCCTACCATAAGAAACCAGCTACAAATTGTATTCCAAAGACAAGAACAGGAGAAAAAATATACTTGATTGACCTGCTTTTGTCATTTTTTACGCAAAATTTGAGACATTTCAAAAATGGTCAGACGTTTATGAAATATTCAGAATCTCGCATTCTTCAAATAAAATTCTGGTGAAAACACATTACTCTCTTAAATTTTCAATGCAATTTCGGTAACTTCAGCTAATTTTCGAAGTAGAACAGATATGTGTTCATACAGGTTGTACCTCAAATATTCGAACCAATTTCTCTTCAAAAGCAGCGTCTCACGAAATTCCTCATGAAAGACATTTCATGTACACTTGAATACCTTGTTCAAAAAAGCATTTTAAGAAAGTATTTGCTTGTTCTTCTGTAAAGATACAAACATCTAGTTTTTCGCTCTTGAAATAGTTCGATTTGAGAAAAATTGCAATTATTACGCTTAAAAATTTCAGGTCACTATCTTCATACACTCCGAAGATATAATTTTTTCACGATTTTCAAATTGCAACTCCAATACCGTTGCACCACAATAAGGGGGGCATTATACCACTTAGCAATTATTTTTGAGATACTACTACGTTTCTTATCATCCTGTAGTTAGCTTTTGCAGGAAACAGCTAGTCTGATTATTGACCAAGGTGCATCCATCTGCTGTCTGAAATAGTATATTTTATCAGTGTGATATTTGTTTTCAGAAAAAAATTAATATCGTGTATATTTACGACGTAGTCTAGCCGCATGGCTCAATTCAAACAGATTATCAACAAATAACATAAAAACTAATCCTAAACCTATTTATAATATGTCTATAATACAGTTCATGTAGGGACTGCAATCCCGCAAATGGGATCACGCATTCCCGCGGGATCCCGCTGCTTTTATTAATCTGCTGGATCCCGCACTTCCTAAGCGCGGATCCTGTCAGTTGGTCTTAAATGGCCCTGCGCTGCCCACTTCTTTCCGTAGGTGACGAGTGTTTTCGTATCCACCGTCCGGCGTTTAACGTAAGTACCTGAATTTTAATGTTTTGATTCGGAGATGATAAAATAAATGCCATTTGCTTCTTGAGACCGTATTTTCAAGTTATCACCATATTTTGATATCATAGTAATAGCATGTAAGAGAAAGTTGTGCTTTGATTATTAGTCATTACATATATGAATAAGACTGAATTAAAAATATAAATCTGTTGTTAGGAGTAAGGTAAAATTAAACAAAACTATTAAACTATGCCAAGCATTTAAAGATGAATCTAAGAAAACAGATTACTAATTACTCATACTTAATTAATGGAAAACAAATAATTTCTGTTGCTTAATGTAAGAAATGTTTAATAAAAATTGATTTTCACATCAAAATATGTAGTTTCAATTAAATTTTATAACATAATTTCAATAATGCGATATCCCGCGGTATCCCGCGTGGGATTGAGTAATCCCGCATATCAATCCCACGAGATTGAATGTGCTGCCGGATTGTAATCCCTAAGTACATGTATATACTGTAGTTCGTAGCATGATGTGTATATGTATATATCGTAAAAATGTAAGTAATTTTTCATATGCTTTTAGAATATTTTCTGGTAGTGAGGTCAATCAAATTATGGCGTTATACCGAGTCATTCTCCAAGGTGGCTCACCCCTAGAACTTTTTTATTATTAAAGACAGAAAAACTAAATTTAAGGATTGCTTATTATAGATGAATTTACCTTTTTTGACATATTCACTTGGTTTAACGTACTTTCGGTTTCACCGGAAACGACTCCAGCTTTCGATGTTTAAATGGAACACTCTGTTCTTTTACTGATTTCGATCGAGAATCACATTTTGAACTCAACAACACTTGTCAATATTTGACAAATAAAGTCCAGCCCAAAGCGAATTCTGGAGATTTTGTGATACAGAATTTTTTCACGGGTGCCCACGAAGAGGGAATGGCCGACTGTTTCTGCTGGGGTGAAAATATTTTCCCTTTACAGGGTATTTTAAATTCGGCCCTCACCATTGGGATCTTGGAAACTTTAAGGACATGAAGTCGCTTAAATAGGAGCAAAGTTGCGTATTGAGATAATCAGCAAAATGTCGCTTAGAAAGTTTTGAAACTAAAAGTACTTCCAGAAGGAAACGTAAAAAACGAAATTTCCTAAAATGGTTTTAATTTTCTCCTGACATTGTTTATGGTGGGATTTCAAAATAAATTGCACATGAACTCTGTCACATTTTCTCCTCTATAAGACGGCCCAATTAGAATTTCAATATGACGTTTCGTCACTTGTCCTCCAGCACCAATTGAATTTTTTCTTATAGACGCCATATTGGATTCTTACACACATGAATAGAATGTTTATTCTGATTTCAAAAATGTATACATTGACCTTAGTTATTCCAGAAGTTCCTAGGTAGGCCTTGAAATTATCAGATTTCATTTGTTTGCATAGCAACAGAGTTTGGAAGACTGCGAAGACCTCTGCTTATTTATGGTTATTACTGGCATTACCATCAATAAAATTTTCACTTCGTATTCAGGTTTCACCATACCTTTATATTTCCTAATAATTTTCATCTAACAACAAATTTATGGTCAACTAACGAAGTACATCACTGAATTTAGGGCTGAAAAGTCCATTTAAATGTACAAAATTCCAATATAGCGTATGAAAAAAAATTGATGATGTCTTAAGAGGAAATGTCGAATCGAGAATTTGACTACGCCATCTTGTAGACGAGAATGAGTAACAATGAAAATATGCAATTTATTTCAAAATCCCATGTCAAATAAAGTCAGGAAAAAATAGAGCGATTTTGGGATAAATTTGGTGATCGAAACAAACATCTGATAATTTCAAGGCCTACCTACTTTTTTGAAGTAACTAAAGTTTGGCAACGTCAATGGATTTTTTTAATCAAAATTAAAAACTATTCATCTGTGCAAAAATGCAATATAGCGTCCTTAAGAAGTAATAAAGTTGATGCTAAGGACAAGAGACGAACCATCATATAGAAATTCTGATTATGCCTTCCTGTAGAGGAGAAAACGTGGCACTGTTAACGTGCAATTTATTTTAAAACATCAATATAAATAAAGTCAAGAAAAAATCAAAACGATTTTGAAAAAATACAGTTTTTCCCTCACTCTCTGGAAGTATGTACACTGAATTTCGAAACTTTCTAAGTGTCATTTTGTTAACTACCCCATTTAAGAGACTTCGTATCCCTTACAGTTTCAAGATCTCAATGGTGAGTGTCAAATTAGAAACACCCTGTATATGCAGACTCTCACTAGAAGAAAGGAGTAAAAATACTACAAGGATTTATAACGTCTTCGAACAGTAAAGGATGTTATACACTAAAAAGCTAAAACAGCTGAACATGACTACAATTACCAAGATCTGCTTACTTAGATATAAGTTTCACAGAGTTCTCAACATGGACAAAAAGAACTAAGATTACGAAAATACATAGAACTAAGACTTAAGTGGAGTAATTTCGCATTATGCAATTGTAACAAAAATTTTCAAAAGAATAGTGATTACAAAAATCGTATTAATTATGGTTCTTGAAAGTTATGTCCTCTATTGTTCGGATTTTTCATACTGTATTCATAATCTTCATTTTGTCATTACCCGGTCAATAAACAAAATATCGAGCACAAAGCACTTTGGCGCTGGCTGATATTTAAAATGGAATTTCATTAAAATTTCTTCTGCCACTTGCTCACCCGAAAATGTTATAATAACTTGTTTCTGTTGAATTATGGCACAGTTTTCTCTACAAAATTCAGGTTTTTGGGTTTCATTCTCTCCTCAGTAGATCTTCAAAGTCGTCATCTTTTTGGTATACTGCTCAGTTTTTTTTTACACCGAAGCAGCCGCGCAGGTGAACGCTACATGCCAGGGCACCGCGGCTGCTTTGAGGAGCTTAAGGAAACTTTATTCCTATTTTCGAACTACCCAAAGTTATTAGAACTGGGAAAAGCTCTTCATGTAGATTGTTACACGATCTCGACACCCTCGGGACAAAGGAGCGGTACTTATCGGCCAGTTCTAGATGTACGAAGTTCGACACGGTTACGATGGGAGGCCGAAGTCAGGCAGGCACATCGCGCGGCGACACCATG
This sequence comes from Acanthoscelides obtectus, assembly GCA_963669975.1. Classification (NCBI taxonomy): domain Eukaryota; kingdom Metazoa; phylum Arthropoda; class Insecta; order Coleoptera; family Chrysomelidae; genus Acanthoscelides; species Acanthoscelides obtectus. Next base: position 49,838,013 of record CAVLJG010000008.1, read on the forward strand.
GAAGAGAGGTGTGAGGAGCAAAGCCCGTCGGTGTCCCCAGACCGTCCATTAGAGAAGAGTAATCGATCAGTAATTGCCTCTTGCGAAGCAATTTTAGTCTTAAAGATAGTTTCGACACACTTTGATACCTGTCACTGTCACTGATTGACTGGTGTCCTCTGATCTGTCAGAAGGTTCTGTACCAACAGCGGATTAGCTGTCGGCAAACAGTCAGAAACTGTACGAACAGGTAACATCTCGTCGCTTGAATGCAGAAGTATTCTAAGTCACAAAATGCAAATTTTACAGGAGAGCTATTTTTCACGGTTGTGAATTGCCTAACATCTCTGCGAAATTTTGGACAAAGAATGTTTTATCGAAAAAAAGTGTGACAAGTCCGTGAAAGTGGACTTATATTTATTGCTGACATTGGACTTACAGTAGTTCTGTAAGTGATCATCTGCTCTTATCATAGTTCTGCAGCGAAATGACGCGCCTCAAGCTATTACGCCAAATATCCTTCAAGACCAGTGATGGGGGAACGCCTGGGCAGGGACTTATAATACATCTGCATGCAATGTAGGTGACTATGACCTACACTGTCGTGTTAAAATCTGAAAAATGGAGAATTTGGACATACAATAGTTCTGCATTCAGGCGACGATCTCTCTGATTCTGATTTTGACGGTCACCGACAAGTTACCGACTACTGTACGAACAAACCAATCGACGTTGCTAATGGCATTTCTAGTTATTGGTCTCGGCAGTGAGTATCTTGGGCAATTAGTTCTTAACATTTTTTGAAGCAAACATTAACAGGTAAAATATAAAATTATTGCAATAAATTGTAGCACAGTGTAACGTGGTGATATTTTTTCCATTTTGCTATCACACGTGATGTCGCTAAAATATTTAAGACACGAAGGCTCCGGAACACTAACAACATCAAAGTGAACCGCGAACACATGCAATACGCGTATATTCATATAAACATATAAACAATTGGCGTAAGCTGTCAGCTCCCAATTTTTTATTTTGAAATTCACATACGCATTTAATTTCAAAAGCGATTTACAGCGACGAAAAGTCCTTAGGTCAACGAACTGCTTTCCGAGTTTATTGTCAACACATGTCAGGCCGTCTAGGAATGTAATTTTATTAATTAAAACTAGGAACTTAGTCATTCATGCAGGAATTAACTCTGACCAGCATCTCGTTTATTTTAGGTGGTAACGATGATAGTAATCTAGCTTAGAGTTTTAAGTGACGAGGGGGAAGTTTTGATTCTTCTCCATGACTGGCATACTGATCATTAGAGTTGACCATGTGAAAATTTAAACCTATTTATACCAAAACTCAGTTTTTGATTGACACATAAATATAGTATGCACAATGATGTATGTATTTTGAGGCTTTAAAATATTTTTTCATTACTAACCTAAGCAATCACGATTAATGACCGTATTTCTGGTGAGATGTAGCTGTTTTTGCCTGAGAAAATAGCAAGTAAAAGTGGTTGAAAGTAAATTCTGCTGTTTTCGTATCGTAGTTTGATAATTATACATCATATAAGTATTTGAACTCGCAGGAAATAAAATAAGGTGTTGTTGGTTATGCAGCGATACTTCTTGAATAATCAGAATAATATTGCTAGTAGAAGAAAAACACAACCAACCAGTCAAGGGCGTATTCAGGAATGCTTTGGCTTTTTCTTATATGATGATACTATACCTTTTGTAAAATATCAAATGCCTAGCAATTATTTCTCAACTCTATATTGAATACAAGATATTTTGATTCTCTATTTAGTTTCAGATAATTTCATAAACATGATTTGTGTACTTGACTTAGAAATACAATATACGTGACTGCATTTAATTAATTGAGAATAATCGAATTATAGTCAACGCCAAACAAAGTGGCGTGCACGTCATCACGATAAAAATTCCCCGACCTAATGCCTAGGTTTCTATCACAAACAATTGCTCTATTGCAGTTTCATATTAATGTGATATATAAATTGTAAAATGGTCATTACTCTCTTATTATGGTTAATAGTCATATAAACATTGTTATTAAAATATCACATAAGTTGCTTTCTGATAAATTTAGACGCATTATGCGAAATAAAATGTTTTGCAAACGCTCCAATCACTTATCGACATGTAAACGCACTAAACCGATTTCGCAGCGTTGACACATTGTCACCTTGAAACTTATTTAAACTGGGAACTGACATTTGTATTAATTTTGACACTGAATCAATTTTTGGCATTTCAAATCTTGATAAATCCTTTGGCCCCGCATACTGTAAATCAACAACTGTTTGTTTCAAAACAAAATTATTCATTTTACGAGTAGATAAAGGCAATTTTGGTATATAAAGATGCCCAAACAGTTAAATAGTCGGTGTAAGGAACTCGTGGCCTCATTAATGCACTACTTTGAGCAAGAAAGGGACAACAACGGGCCTTTGTTGCCTTTAAATGCTGTTCAAGAGGTAGGTTACTAATAATTATATGTAATGTATATTAATAATAGTGAAATTTTATTTCATTTTTTGTAGCGTGTTGCTGCTGCTTTAAAAATTAGTTTAAGGACAGTTAGTCGTATTTCCGAGGGTGTGAAAAGTGATGCAAATTTAGAATCGCCCAAGAAAAAGCAGAGTTATATTAAACGTGTAACCAACACAGCGACATTGGATACAAGTGCCATTCGAGAAGTGATCTATAATATGTATCACAAAAGTAAGATCTTATTATAATAACTTATCAGAAATTTGCATTAATTTGTTAACTAAATTATAATGTCATATTACACATGGTTTCAGAAGAACAAGTTACGATACAAACTTTATGGTCTCGATTAAGAGATAGGGCATTATTTGATGGTAGTGCCACGTCTTTAAGGCGGTTGCTTAGACATCTTGGATTTAAGTGGCTTAAGGACAATCCGCGACGAGGGCTCATGGAACTACCAAGTATAGCTTTGAAAAGGGTGGAATTTCTAAGGCAATACAATCAAGCCAAGGTTGAGGCCTTATACCAGTTTGTCTTCCTCGATGAAACTTGGATATTTCAAAATGGGACCATAGGTCGCTCTTGGCAAAATGGAAACCAAAAAAGCGTGAAAGCTATTAAAACAGATGGTAAAAGGTATGTACTTTTACACAATTTGCACTATAAAATTTAAAACTAATATATTTTAGATACATTATATTACATGCTGGAAATGAAAATGGGTTTATTGAGGGTAGTGAAGCGATATTTTCTTCGAAAACAAAATTGAGCGATTACCATGGAGAGATGAACCAGGACAATTTTTTGAAATGGTTTCAACATCAGTTATTAGAAAAATTGGAGAGTTCATCTATGATTATACTGGATAACGCCCCTTATCACAGCATGATATTGAACAAAGTGCCCAACAATGCATGGACAAAAAAAAATATCCAAGACTGGTTGACAAATCAAAACATACCACTTTTAAACACAATGTTTAAAACAGAGCTATTGAGTATTGTTGCTCGGTACATAATGCTTCTTAATTATATATATTTTGGTCGACAGTTTATATTTCTTTTGTTTATTCCTATTCTTAAAATAACTGCTTTTTTAGAAACAAACCACCTAAAATATATGTGATTGATGAATTGGCGGAACAACATGGGCACAAAGTTCTTCGTCTGCCTCCTTACCATTGTATATTTAACCCTATTGAGTTAATTTGGGGCATAGCAAAAGGTTACTATAACAGACATATTGGTAGAGATGGTAACAGTGAAAAAGACTGTTTGGATATGTGGAACGAGGCTCTACAAACGGTTACCCCAGACATGTGGAAAAATAGTGTTCGACATACTGAGCAAGAAATTTTTAAATGGTATGAAAGAGAACGAATTTTTGATCGACCAGACATCGAACCTTTAATAATCAACTTTGAGAGTGATGAAGATTCAGATTCAGACAGCGCTGAAGAAAGAAACTCCGACTAACTTTATTGTACAGAAAAAGCTTACACCAGTAGCTTACCTAATTTTAGAATGCATTTTTCTGTATGAATTCTGTAAAATAAATACCATGCATAAAATTTGGAGGACCCCATTTGGATTTTTATTCAGTACCTTTAAGCTATCAATTAAATATGGTAGTTTCATAGTGTCATCTGATCAATAATTGTCATACTTAATGATTATGCAAGTACAGATCTATAATTTTATTATACTATTATTTTTGTTCTCATTTGAGGTTAATATATTGCTTATAAACCTAGATATGTAAATAATAAATTTTATTATTTTACAAAAAGTTTGGCAACAATGTAAATTTTTCAACACACCCACCTTGATGACGTGCACGCCACTTTGTTTGGCGTTGACTATACTTGTTTACCTGTTTTTTGTATTAAGATTTCATCCTAAATCATAGTTTTGTAGTCTGTATAATTATATCAGATATGTGTGAAGTGTGAGCAAAGTAATACAATGCCGATTCCGGCTTATTGAGGATGAAAAAATTGCGTCAAGTAGGATGATTCTGCACCTCCCACGCAAAGCCATTATCAGTTTATAAATCACTATGTTCAACACAAACTAGACCCTCTGAGGAAAAAGTCAATCAAAAAGGTATATACAATTAGTCTATGACATTCTTTCCCTGCCCAACCGGTAGTTCATCTGGCAACGTCGTCTCTCCCTAATACCTAACCCGGACAGACGTGGCACCGGGGCCACAGCATAGGGAACACTATGCTGTGGCGTGGCAGTAATACCACACTTAGCAAGGTCGGCCTCATGTCGCCGGGAGCAGAAGCATACGTGGCTGGTAAATTCACGATCCGTCTGCTGAGAATGTTTCAAGGTCTAGAGTACCGAGAAATCTATGACGCGTGAAATATGTCTAATAGGTGCATAGAATCACCAAGGTTGGGGGCGTATAAATATACTAAAAATTGATATAAACCCTTCCCACCCCCGACTATCCACACCCCCAAGCTTTTTTACCTCTAACAATCGTCAAATAACGAAGTTTGAACAATTTTCATATTTTTTGCTTTCATCAATTTCCTAGTGGTGCTTCTCAAGTTATAGGCAGTTGTAGGATTAGCTGAAAGATAGACCGACAGGCAGATAGACGGAAATGATTGAACTGTTTTTTCGTCATGTGCGGGGTGGCCAACTAGGAATGCCAGGTACTTCTGGGACCTATCCATCGTAAAGGCTTGCGGCAAAAACAGTTATTACTAAAACGACCAAGAAAAAATCTGGAAAATATACTCTGTGACATTAGAAGTGTTACACTCAGAAAAAATAATTTTTTCAATTTGATTTTTTTCCCATCAGTTGTAACGCTTCCTTTCCACAAAAAGTCCAGAAAAGATGGAATGCAATGAAGATTCCAACTTTTCTGCACAATCACAGAAAGGAGGTTACCATTAGCTTCCGGTAGCTCAGTCTGTGGCATGAAGACATCTACAGGCGTGTAGCTGTGTGTCGACCATGGCATGGCTAGAGGATAGAAGAACAAACAGAACACAAAAATTTAACAGATTTTATTTAACAAAAAAAAACATTTCCATTACATTGCAATTTTACAGTTTTAAAGAACAAAATAAGTTTTACATCTTTGGCGCTGCTATAAAACTATCAACTTATCTTTCGCTGGTCCATTTTGACTCGACTGAAGCGAGGATGGCCAGGTGCTTGAAGTGGAGGTCCCAGTTATGAGGGGTGACCTCACATATAGTGGCTTCATAACCAGTTGTAGGCGAAGTTGAACTTAAAGGCGATGGCGCTGCCAAGGCACATGCATGGGTGAAGTGATAGGCCAAGCAATGCAAAGTCAAAGACAAAGGCAAAAGCAAAGGGAAAGAGAAAGAGAAAGGGGGTGGCCCCAATCTGAAAAAGAACCGTGTGCATTAGCAACGTGCCCTAATGACCAAGGCATTTCCAATCTCAGTCTGCCTCAAAAGAGAACCAACGATTTTCTAGGTTAGAATTACATTACATAGTTTGATAAAATCAAACCGAAAATTGGAAATGCCTTTCATAAAATAAAATCATGAAATAGCAAAAAAAAAGCGTAAAACAAGATGGTGGTCATCAAAAATTTCTCCACATGCTTCTGATATAAAAACACATATCGAATATTCATAATCAACGTACTTATAATTTCACTGAACTATGAATATATATACGCACACAGAGGTAAAATCGATGTGGATCAATTTCTACCTCGATTTGATTAAAGTTATGGTGAATGATGAAGTAGTCGAAAATGACGTTCGATTAATATTTTAAAATCGTACAAGAAATAAACCACTTACATATCGATTATCTATAAACTACAGGCAGATCCAGCAATAAAACTGTATAGTATTATAAAACTCACCATTTTGTCCTATACGGACACACATTCTACAAAATTCTAGCACATGGTGCTATATGACCTTGTGCTACAGAGAAGAAAATTTTTAGCTCTTGTTCGATCGGCGGCTCAAGTGAAAAGGAAGCGCGAGGAAGATCGCAGATCAGGAACTCCGCATCAAGCGCTCCAAGCGGAAAATTTTCCAAGTAAAAAAGCTGGAGATGGGATTAATGAAATGATAATCGGGAAGTGATTTAATAAATACGATCGGATGGTGAAACCGTTACACAGTCTTACATCAAGAATTAAACGATAACTTTCACACGAAATTTTATTGAAAAGCAATAAAAAATAATAATGTGTTGGGCTACCCCGCAGCTGAATACACTCCTGTATACGTCTAGGCATCGACAAAATGACACGATCGATGTATGGTTGTGGCACCTCATTCCAAGCAACTCGATCTTCGTGGATTAGCAGTGGCAGAGACTGCGGCTGATTGTGTAAAGTGGATAGTTTCTTCCCGCACAGTCATGTTCGATGGGATTTAAATCCGGTGAACGGGGTGGCAACGGCAAAACATTAACGCTTGCTTCTTGAAAAAAGTCCGTAGTACGCTGAGCAATATTTGGACGTGCGTTGTCTTGGTGAAAAAGGACGTGTGGATGGCCCTCTAGATACTGCAGTAAAGTGGTTTGTAGATCATCAACATAACGCGCAGTCTTGAACAAAGAGAAGGGTTGATCGGCTACCCCCCCAAACCCTTACTCCAACAGTCCTGTGTACATGCTTGTCCACAACCATCCACGACCATCGTGCGTGACTAGAGAAAATCGCGATTCGTCGCTGAAGATGACATTATGTCGTTCGGCCTCCCAATGTTACCGTTCTCTACTCCAGTTCAAGCGTAGGCGACAGTGGTCCGCAGTCGAAGGAAGCACTAACAGTGGACGGTTTGAACGTGGCGTTAGACTGTACTCATAGTCACAGGTCTGCCTTCTTCTCCAAACCATCAGTCAACGATCTGACGCGTAGTAGCAAAATCGTCTCTTAGGGCTAGTTGTCTGAAGCGCCTATCTTGACGCTCTGTGTTACGCCTCGGTGGACCAGTTTGCCTTCTTCGTGTTCCACTACCTTTTTTTCCACACGTAATACACACGCATTGCTCTCATTGCAGTACAATTAACATGGAGGCCAATTTCGCGATATGACAAAGCAATATCTCGACAGGCAATAATTCTACCGCTGTCAAAGTCGTGAACATGGTGATAATTAGGACGTCTTCGAACTCGAGACATTTTGTTATACTTAACACTAGTAAATGAAAGGGAAATAACTAAAAATGTTTGTACTACTCAGCTCTCAGAAACTGCTTTCTTTACAAAAACTAAGAGATAACATATTAACAAAAGTAAACAAAAACAAACATAAAACGTTGGCATCGTGACAGATGTGTGAACTTAGACTAATTCGGTCTTATTTTTATACGATCAAATTAAATAAATGTGATTTAGACTGGCTTTTATATCCTTGATCCATAGTTGTATCGTTAATGTTGCACTATATTTTCTAAAACTAGGCCAGACACAACAAATCAGCATATGCAGAGAGAAACAAAATCTCCGTTTTGCTTCAAAGGAGCACTTACAGGCACTCGAGCAAGGTGGTGGAATTTCTGCTACACTCTGTGGATGCTCCGGCTATTTATAGGGCATCTTTGCAACAGTTTTAATTGCAACTCACCTTGCTAACTACACATAAAAGTTACTCCTTAGAGGGTATTGCCGAGAGTACGTTAGACTCGGCTTGCCTAATTACTCCCTAGGGACGTAATGGGTGCTGAGGAAAGAGCATGTTTCTGTGCTAAATGGGCATATAAATAGCTTACCCCAGTTATTTGCGGACCTAAGAAAACTTTCAAAGTAACACAATTTGTTCTTGAATTGCGGTTGCCCTCGCTTCAGTAAGACTCTTCCATCAAGTTGGTCTTGTATGTATAATCTGCATAAAGCCTTGCTAAATAAATACGCAGGTCTCTAAACCTTCTGAAAACATTATAACAAAAAATGTCGCACATAATGGATTATCGGTTTGATTAACCGAAATGGGAATATTTTGTGTTGTAGTTGACAACGTGTAATACTGAATAATGTATTTTACTCATCACCATTGGCAGCGTTGCTTTGCTAGGAAGAAAGAAGGAAAATATGCTAGTAAGTGAATATGATCTATTTGCTTTTCGCCTCCGTGACTATAAACAACAGTATACGATGTTGTTTCATGCTTTTTAGCAGTCATCAGTACGGTATATGTGTAGGCATTGGACACAATCAGTACAAGTAGTATATTGTCATGTCCATTACTGTTTTGCACTCTGAAAAATAGCCTCCCGTCTGTTCCTAGGATTTCCGGATTAGAACAGTGACCACGTTCAGCCAACCTAAAGCGTCTGGCTTTTATGCTGAGTAGGAATAGCCATGGAATAGCTTTGACAGTTTAATAGCAGTTTTCACTTGGCTGCCAGATTGGACAGTTTGTGGATTAAAAGTTGCAAAATGGGTGGAAGTGCTTGCTAAGATCTTTGCTGCCACACCATGGACCTGAGTGCCGTTGAATCTAAGGCTTCCCTACAGAATAGTGATGCGGTAAGTAACCTCTATGCATACTACCCTAAGATAGGTGCTCTTGTCTCTCGACATCAACAAATCTTCAGGTCCCGACTTGGTTCCTGCTGTTGTGCTGAACAGATGTGCATCGGAGCTTGCTCCAGTTCTTCCGCGTCTCTTCCAGATATCTTATTCATCCGGTACCTTCATAGAAGACTGGACATTTGTTCATGTTCAGCCCATTCCAAAAATGATCTAAGACCGACCCTTACGACTACAGATCTATAGATCTGCTTTCTGCTATAAGTAAGGCGATGAAGAGGTGCAGACCCTCTGCAGTATCTTGAACAACATGGCTTGACTAGTGATTGGCATTCTGGTTTACGGCACCAGCGATCCACCAGGTTACGTGACGCAACAGTGGAGTAAACTCATCCAGTCATATTGTGAGGCTGATGTCGTTGTTCTTGATATCACGAAAGCTGTCGTGGCATGCTGCCCTCTCATCGAAACTTCTTTCCTATGGCCTACCAGAGTAGCTTTATAGATTTGTGGCAGACATATATCCATCGTAATTGACGGTGTGATCGAACTTGCCTCTGTCATTTTTTATCTTACATATCAACGATCTCCTTTCGTGTAAGGTCTAGAATTACTTTTCTCCAAATAAGTTCCTCACGGAGTATGGCTCTCGTCCACCGCCTTGCCTACCACAGAGACCCGTCCGACCCCGGCCTTCCCATCCTAACAGGTACGACCGCTCTTTTGGCCCTGGAGTATCGAGATAGTGAAACAGTCTATCTGAGGACGCTTTTCTCGGTTATACTAGCCTTAGGCAAGTCATATGTCGGATTAACAAACTGCTTTTTAGCACATTATAGCAGCCGAGGTGTGCCGGTATTTAGGCTTCTGCCTGCGAGGTTTCTTCGGTATAAAAATATGAACTGTCAATGCTATTCATCATAAAAGCACTGCACCGCTGGACAGCGCTACGTTAGCTTAAAGTGGTCATTGCTCAAAAGACGTTTTACTCAGTTATATGTTCGACTTATTTGCACTCTCAACAGCTGGCGTCTATAGCTGCTTTAGGATAGTAACTAGTTAAGACCGTTGAAACAGTAAACATGTACACACAAGAGTATTAAGACATCTGAAATATATTTCCGAGTTGCATATCTGCTTGCGCGTACCAGAAGTACACTGCCAATAATAATCCGATTTCAAGTTCGCGTACTCCATCCAAACTAATGAAGCTCAGTCGCCTCAGATGTGCTGCAGTCTGCAATCCGAGTCGGGTGGCTTTGACATGGAAATCAACGTAAGTTATAATTAACAGTCGGTTCACCTAATTACTGATGCTCGCTGCTGTAATTATTATAATCTTCATATTTCAAAGATTATTTGAAAGGGTTATATTTGGACATGAACAGTATTCAAGAAGAGATTGAAAAGACATTCGACTTTACTGTGAAATTAGTAGTTGTCAAGAATAGACCAAGAAATAGAGAGATTTTGTAGGAAATCCTACCATTCGGGTGACAGTAATTCTTTTTTAAACATCGTTAAATTCTTACTCCTTAATGATAAGTTCAAATTGAGATCATGATAGGGCTGGAGCATTTGCCGAGATTCTGAATAGCTCGTTTGATCGACCATTTTAAAACAATCCATTCTATATAAAAAAGTTATAGGAAATGTAGTGATTCAAATTCATCATTTTGCTTCTCTAAAAATTTCTCGGTGTATGGTCGATTTCGAGAAATTATAACTACGTATAATGATATTTCTGCTTATAATGGCTAAACTACGAATTTAAGAGTATAAAGCACTACTACTTTTTGTAGAGAATAACTTGCTGCAAAAATGGTCATTCACGTTTTGTTTTTGACACTTTGATGGTTCTGGAAGTATAAGGAGAGAAAGTTGAAAATTCGTATCAAAATCGTCAACAGTGGAAGTGAATGACTTGGATTTCATAAAGTATCCGAAAATATAAGATTTTCCAAACTCAACGCGTCGCAGTAAAAAAATAGATTCACTTTAAATTGTGTTTTGATGTTGAATGGTCGGTGATTGAAAATAGTTCTTGGATATTGAAACTATGTGTTCTGCAGGGTAAAAAACCAAAGCCAAAATTATAGCTTAGGAATGTGACGTCATTCGTTCAGGTTGGATAACGCTGCTCATATGAATCGAGGTAAGAGGGCCGTCTTGCAACTGCAAGCGATTGGCTGCAATGATCTTGTGGGATGGAAAACGGTTTTTACTTCCTACTCATATTGGCGAGGAAGTATGTTTTTTTATGTTATAAGCATGTCACTCATTTCCGTCGGTATGTATGTCTGTCCGCTAATCCTTAGCGCATCTGTAACTTGGAAAATACTGTTCAGATTTTGGATGAAATTTTTACACAATGTTATCACTATACAAAGTCGAAAAAGCTTCATAGGTTTCGAAAATCGGTCTAGTGGCGGCGGAGAAAAAGACCAAAAACTAAAAAACGAAATTCGCTCAAAATTCGTTTGTCGACGTTTCAGAGGAAGGGGTAGAAGGTATATCTCGATTTTTGGGTTTTAGTATATTTATATGCTCTCAGCCTCGGTAATTCTATGCACACATTAAAGATTTCCCCGTACATTTGTCCTTAAAACTTAACAGAGAAATGTTTTCGATACAAATCTGCTTCTCTTCCCTGTGGCCAGCGTGCCGGTCTTGTTAAGTATTCTGGTGTTACTGCCACGCTGTTGTGCCTGACAGGGTTCGGTATTGAGGAGGGGCGACTTTTCCGGTAGGACAGGAAATGACTGTCTATGGACTAATTGTATGGACCTGTTTGTCTGACTTGATCCGTTAAATTTCTCTGTTATACATTTTCGTAACTAACTTTTTTCTCAGAGGGTCTTAGGTGTGCCGAACATAATCCTTTATGAACTTAAGACGGCGTTCCGTGGAAAGTGCAGAGTCAACCTACTTGACGCCATTTTTTAAGATGGCACTGCCACCACAGATGGTTCTAGAATGTATTCAAGAGAGTATTACCTATAGTGTACTAATAATCTGTGATGACAATCAATGCCAAAAGGAATAAGGGATTGTGACATCGGGCTCCTTAGAGCCAAACAAGGAATGCATTTGTATCAGTTCTGGTCAATATCGTTGACATGTATTGGCAGTTTCATATTATCTTTTAAATATGTTCAAGTAGTTGCCTCCTAAGGTCAATTACTGTATGTTGGTCCTGAGCTTATTGTGCACTTATCTTGGATGAAAAAAAGGTCCGTTAATACTACGTTTTTGTTGTCGAATCTATTATAGTCTCATACTATGTTAGCAAGCTTAATTTCACCATTCCTGTACTTGACTAGCGCAAATACCTTTGCTCTAAAAGCACTTTGTGGTCTCCGAAAATGGCGATTTTCCATTTTCTACTACACCTCGATGGCGATGTATAAAAAGAGAAAATCCCATCTATACACCTCGCAATGATCAGATTTATTTTTAAGTGATCCAATCTGATAACTGGGTCGGAAGAATAGTCTGGTGACCATAGCTGTAGATATCGACAATTCCAGTTTAAAATTGGCTGCTCTCCACATGGTGATTTTTAAATGCGTGGCAACATGCATTTTTTAAATTGTGTTCCATATATAATATTAGTATATTCTGAAAGACCTCTTCACCGGGAGAAGTTTGATATATCATACTATAGAGTTCGGATCACCACTTTTTGAGCTGCGGGATATTTTGTCCGAAAATACACTCAAATTTAATAGATTGGAAGATTTTGCAGGCATATGAAACATTATATAGGACCATATTTCTACCTTATTTCTGATTCTAGATATCGTTTCAGAAAATATAGAATATATCCCTGCTATAGTGCTGAACGTTGTGCAGTAAGTTAATTTTTTAATATAATAATTTTATAATATAATGAAACGCTTCCTGGAACTAGTTCGTGATCGAACTATTTTACCCAACAATACCACATAACTCGCCGGAGCTAAGTAGGGGTTGGTATTTTAATGGATAACCACTTCGGAACCCCTCGTATTGTTAATTTTTTAGTTTTTCATTCTTTTTTGTTTGTTAAAACGGATGTTTCAAATTTAAATACTCCACATAAACTGTCTCTCATATATAGTAGATGTAGATATAAGGTGTATATGTATCCTAACAATCTCAAATAATGTGGGATACAGTTTTGTTTTTGTTTTTATTAGTTCAGAAGGTTTTTATACATAAGCCATTTCTTTGATGTCCTCTGTTCGGAGAACGGGGCTGTTTTTTATTTAATGTTTCAGACAAAATCCAAGCGGAAAATGATCCGAAAAGACCAAAACACATACCTTAGGGACCTTGAGGTAAAACATCTCTCCAGAATTCATACTCCAGTCGCAGCAGGGATATCTGGATAAATATTTTAATGTACCGCTTTTACCGAGAATTTGAAAGTATTTGAAATGGTTAAAAAACGTTTGTGTCTTATCGACATCTGCCGTGAGAACGGCTTTTTTCGGAGAATGGTCTTGTCCGAATGAATAAAGGCCGATGAAGTTAAAAAAATAATGTTTTTGATTGGAAATGTAGTTATCTCACGTTTTCATTTTGGTACTGTTTTAATTTCTTCATTAGCCTCAGTGAGTCAGATGTTTTATAATAGTTAGCTAATTTTCATTTCATTCAGCCTTGGTAACTAACATCATTTGTTATTATATTTCTTAATAACTGCATTTTGTCGTGCTCAATACCCTTGTCGTAAACCACGATCGTACCCAGGCAACCACTTATACAACCTTCTGCTTACTGGTTGCCTACGGCGATGCTATTCTCGTTCTCGTCCATTCACCCATAATTAGTTCGCTTGGGTAGTCGGGGTCCTGTAATACCAGTCGTACTTGGCGAATGAGTGAAGTGAACTAATTTCTCAAGGAATGATGAACTAGTTCGCGTAGTTGAGTCATAAAAATCTATCGTTTCTTTGGCTACCACATTACTGTTTTTATACTTTAACTACCACGGAAGGCCTAAGGCCTGAACACCCAAGGGGTATCGTAGGGCTATAGGGGGATACAGGGGAAAGTTGGAACGCCACACGGCTCTGGCGAGGGAACACGCAATATGCACACAATCTGGCCCCGCCTACGAGATCCGCCGGGTGGTACCTCTGCGTTCGACAGTCAGAGACCGTCTACCACCTACGGACAATCACAACATCCATAGCCAAGAGAAAAACGGGATTCGAACCCGCACAGCGCACGGCGACTGATCAGGAGACCGAAGAGTCTATTACTGCGGCCACCGCTGCTGCCTAGTACTAGACTATTGTCAGTGTCAAAGATTCCATGAGGATCTACATGCTTCTTAATCATTTCTTCCACAGATCCACTTTTAAGAACTTTAAATGCCTGACTACCTTCCAGCACATGTTCTGTTGAACAGCTAACGTAATATTGCAGATAAATCTAATTTTGCTGTACTAATTACGATTTTGTCCTTCCTCGGATCTCAATTTTTCGCATCGGCGATAAAACTCGGGACAAAAATAGCCACTCCAGGTACGGCATCTGTCACAAATACCGAACTGCGTCGTATCTTACGTCAGATACAGATACAGCACGCCTTTGATGAGAAAAAAACGTTGAAATGTCTGATCGTAGATGACTTTCAACAACAAACGGGGTTAGTTATGTGGTATTGCTATTTTTAGTATCCAGTTTCAACACAAGAACTAATAAATGCCATTGGGATGTATTAGAAATGTTTCTTAGCTTGGAAGCAACGTACGTTGAATGACATTAAAATGTTTTGTTCATTAAAACCATCTGTATTCACAGATTTCTTCAGCAGTGTTGATGTGTGCTGAATACCCAAGTTGAGTTTTACACCAATTTATACGAGTGTATCGCTCTTATCATCGTTAATCCTAATGTTTCATCAGTTTGGTATTTAATTTGGTATCCAGTCAAGATCACAGCAATACCCCCATACTGGGCTCCCTCTTTCTCAGGAACATCTCAGCAAATATTATGTATTATGAACTACACAGCTCAGCGATGACAGTGCTGCTCTTCTCCAAATTACTGGAGACCGTTTTGTATAGTATGTATTCCCCATTCATAGATCTATGTCTCCTTTTCAGCGGGGTTTCTTGCCAGGAGGTCAACAGTAACTAATTTATTAATATTTGGTCACTTCGCTCTTGAATATGTTGATCGATGTGGATACAGATTTCGCTAAAGAATTCATGGCAATGTTTTTTTATACTGAAGCAAACCCGCAGGTAGAAGCCTAAATCCCAGTGTACCGCGTCGGCTAACTGGAGCTTAGAGAAACTTTAATCAAATCCAAGCGAATAACCAAAATTTCTGTGTTATGTGCCGCGGTTATAATATGGTTCAAGATGACACACGGGTTGATGACGTCAGTTACACAAATCGCTTGAACGTGTTGGTTTTAACCGCGGTTTTGTTGCAAGTTGTTTATTTTAGAAAATCTCTGATTATTTTTATTATCACTTAATAATCGGTGCTTTTTGGTCTACAACTGTATATGGAAAGTTTAAATAAGAAACCTTTCATAATATTCATGGGAGAAATGTTTTTTTCAGATTTTTTTTTAATGATGGAACCATGGCTTTGTAGCTATGATAACTTTCAATTCTCTAAATCTTTCCGCATGTCAAAGAAAACATTTATTGATTCAGCAGAAATGATCAAAAAAGAAATTACCAAAACCGTATACAGGTGGATATCATCTAGTGAGTTTATATGGCCATATTTTAATATTCTTGTGGTACATGGCTACACAGGATACTTTGTTAAGCATAGGAACTACATTTAAATTTTCCCCAACATCCGTAATGAGTATAACTAATAAGATGCTCCACTTTATGGTAAAACTGAAGTCAGCCTGTATGATTTTTCTCAAAAATGAAGCTGAAGTACAATAACAATATCCAAAACCCGGCAAAATTCTAACTTGTCACATTTCAAATAATAACCAGAAATATAAAACTACTATTGAGTTGGGTAAATACCACAATTTTGCGGTGATAACTATGACATATAACAGCTGATTCGTGACGTCACGGATCTTATAACCAAACTGATAACTACACTCGCTTGAACGGATTGGTAAATACCAACCCAAAATGGTAAATACCATTTCCATTTGGTTATCCGCTTGAATTTGATTTTTGTTAATCCGATTTTTTAACTGCCCAAGGTTACTAGACCTGGGAAAAGCCTCCTCAAGTAGATTGTTACACAATCTCGATATCCCAGGGACAAAAAATGAGCGGTCGTATCGGCCAGTTCTAGATGTACGAAGCTCGATACGGTTAGGACGGGATCGTTAATGTAACATCTAAAACTCATCCTGTAGTTTTTATCTCCATTGTTACAATCAAACCACATGTGCTTACAATTCTTCTTTATTGTATTCGTTACATTGCACTTTTTTGACAATATTTTATTTATCTATATCTAACAAAAGAAGTGTCACCTGAAAAACAGGTAAATAAAATATTGTCGGAAAAGCTTCATGTACTGAAGAAGGTACTGTTGTGACCGAAATGAATACAATAAAGAAGAATTGGTTTGATTGGCCAGACAAACATGGGGATTATATATCGTCAATCTGTAACCCAGTTTATAACTGCTATATTCATTCTCTTTGGTTCAACTACACTTACGCCATCTATTATCAGTATTATACAGCTTTTTGATGTTATTGCCAAATCTCTAAAATAAGGAAAGTCTTGCTTTTGAGAATCTGAAAACCAGCAAATTACTTTTGTTCGAAATGCAAAAAGATGTTGTAACTGAGATACCATGGAAAAAAGCTAGTTTTCTATTGAAATCTATTTCGCTGTTTTTAAACTGTACATATTTGCAATCAATTTTATTGTTATATTTGCACAAATTTACAATTCTTCAGTGTTTATCACTTAAACATCGCCATTTGAACGGTGGACATCCAACTCTGTCTTCCAGGATTAAATTTTCGCTTCCAATCGTTGGCCCCGTCTGATGCCTCTTTTGCTGTTCGCTGTTGAATTAAAATACTCTTTACTTCCCAATATACAGGGTGTAAACGTTATGGTAGTCATTATTGAAATGGGTAATAGGGGAGTCAAAACAAGTCAAAAAGTTCATATGACCCATGGTCCAAAAGTCATAGATTTTTGTCTAAATGGCTTTATAGTTTACAACTTTATGGGCCAATTTCATCAACAACAGTCCGTTATTCTCCACCTATAGGATAACAGACCGTCAAATACAACGAATGAGCTTCAAGTTCCAATCAACAAATTTTAGCAACCAATAGCTATGAAATGTTGAAAACAAAATACTGTCAAAGTATGAGATGACAGCTTGTCATTGAAACATCACCAGCATATTGAATATTAAGAAATTATATTCATTCGTTCATTTACTTGCCGTTCATCAGATCCATTATGGCACCTTAGATTGATATTCCCACAAAACCGTTCGGGTCTATGATATCCATACATCCATAAAGTTGAATATTTTTCGTTGTTCAGGAACTGAACAAACATCCACACTATATTCACAGCGATTTTAAGAAATTCCCAAATATATGCCTTAAAGCTACCAGCAAACCTAAAACCTGCAAAAAAAACTACAAATTTGCCATATTTTTCTTTTTTCACGAGTACACATTCTAGGTTATATTTATATTAGACATTATTTGAATACAGCTGATTATTGCATTTCAAGGAGTGACACATGTGTGGGATCTGTCAACTCTTGGTACCAGTCACAAAACATATACCCTGAAGGTTTTTTCCATGCTATTCAATGACAACACGGTGACTTGTGTGGTTGTCAGATGCCATTTTGTGAGGGTGAGACAGGCTTGCCAGATTCTGCATTAGTATCCCGTTTCACCCTCCTGGTCCCAGTGGAATAAGTTCCGCCAACTGTTGAAATATACTTTACTATGCTCTATAAGACTATTCGTGACATTTTTCCCAAAATCATTGCATAACACTTGAAAAAATGTAAATGAAAATTTAAAATGATTTCTATGACGCCGCAAAATAGCTCCGTCGGTACCTTGGGTTATACATCTTGAAAGTAGGGATGTTCGATATAATCCTATATTTAAGTATCAATACATTTTACGAGTATCGTCATCTTTCAATCCGGACTGTGTCAGAAAAAGTGACTGCCATTTGGCTGCGACATTACCCTTAGCGAGTTTCACTTCATCCGTTTGTTACCAGACATGCCCAAATCATCAGTTGCTGCCGTGATATTCATCCCGACCACTGCATCCCCACGGCTAGGCGACCTGTATGTTAAATTTGTATTGATAGGGCTATAACTCATATGTCACAGTGTTTGTACACTGATTGCAACGGTTAGATGATACCAAAAATATTTTCATAAATAGGAGATCTTTCCCATTCCGGATCGAACAATCTACCAAAGATGCTTATAATCATGATACCTAGTAAATTTTCACGGAAAAAATTCAAAACCAGCAAATGTAAAAGATTCATTTCGCACCACGGGACGTGATCGTCGTTAGACTTGGCAACCCTGCGAGTGACAGATAGATATCCCCGCCAGTCAAAAAGACAAACATTACTAGTTTTTATGATTTTTGAACTTAAAAGACATTATTTGTGAAAAATTTTTCATAATTTTATGTCTATGTCCATAGTAATTGCATTATGCATCAGGGATTGACACGTCTTACCCATATTATCTGTGTTTTAGGATGGAGAGGACATAATGTTTTTATTGCTTTGAAGAAATTCATTAACCCATAAATTAATAAATGATTACTATTATGACCTAAAGGAAGATGAGGAATTGGATGGAATGTATTTTATATTCTATTTTCTTGCAAAATATAGACAAATCCACACTATTCAACAGGTATGTAATGATAACTCTCAGTATATTGCAGTTGGTAAATTCGAGAGTGCAATGCATTAACAAACGTCCAAATCTGCTGCCAAATTTAACAGCTAGAAAATTGACCTATTATTTGCCGAATTCCCATTCGCTGAGGGGGATAACGGATTGTTAAATGTAAACCTATAACATATCAAAATACATGAAAGTTGTCCTGTTTTTTTGTGTACAAAAGCATCATGTTGGAATCAAAAAGTGGTGTTGTTTATAATACAGTCGAATTTTCACGATTTTATTCAATATTTCAACAGAAATCACTAATATTCAGAGACCTTTAACAGCTTCTGTCAAATTGCATTTCGATAAGGTATTTTGCCATTGGTCCATAATATTAATGTTGGTGAAATCGGCCCTAAGTGTTTCATATCGACCACAATCACCACAGTCTTACTAATTTTTATAATCTAATCTAAAACGTTTTTTAAATTGGGTAATTAACAAATAAATGGCATTTAGTTTTTCTAAGTTAAGCCAAAATTTGTAGTCAGTAAGAAAGTAAGTTTCATTAAATTGAATATTCAAAACACACTTGACAACAGCGCATCGCTCATGATCACTCTTATTGAACCGGCAATCGATCGCAAACGGTAACAGTGGTTAGTTATCCTTTTGCGTAGTTTTGCGGCGTTGTCAGATTTATTTTACTATAAAGTCGCATTTCTCTAAAAAATACCGTTTTGACCCCCATGTCATATGAAACTTTTTGCTTCTTTTAACCCCCCCTATCACCCATTTAAATAATGACTATCATAACGTTTACACCCTGTATGTACAAAATATCTTAAGGTTGAGTAACTATGATGTCTCACTGACTGCACACAATATAAAAGCACATGTGTTTGCCAATCATAGTTTGGTCTTATTTCTTGTGGCTGGCGCCTTACATTGTACATATTCTGTCGTTTTTACATTCAGACCTGGATAATTTTCCAAGCAGGCCGGCTAGTGCCCATACGTATCCCTGCATCCTGCATAGAGTATATGGTGGCGTTTTATGCCCACATGCCTAGTACGGCATTTAATTATGGAGGGACATGTCGCAAAAACTGCCCTCGTTCCGGTGCAGCGGCGGGCCTCCAGAACCGACAGATTGGTGTATCGCCAGTAAAAAAATCCGGAATATGCTAGGTTGAATTGAACAATAAAAATCTAGTGTTGTATGAGGCAGGATATACAGAATCTAGGCGCTGTATGGGTAAATATACGGTATTTAGGATTTCACTATTTCGCCAAAAATTTTAGTTAGTCTTGGTTTTACTTGATAATTTTTGTAATATAAATTCGAGTAGAGTACAAATACACAACAGAAAGACTTTGTGACAAGTTACATAGAAAACATTACATGTTGAACAAAAATATTTTGTTCACCGTATAAAAATTAAAAGAACGGTAAAACTGTAAACTTAAATAGAAAAAAATCTTTATCAGCACATATAAAAAAATTCTTAATTAGATTTTCAATTTTTAACTACGAGTTAAGACACATGACATTTATCGCTTTATCTGTTGTACCGTTCTACAGGGTGTTTCAGTTTATTGTTGCATAACTTTAAGATTCGATAGAACTTTTAAAATTAATGCATAAAGTCTATATAAACATGGGTCGAAAAATGCGTGGCTTCCGAAATACAGGTTGTTTGTGAATTTTTAATTATTTATGATAAAATAACGTTAAAAAGTCAGTATCTCGATAATTTTTAGAAGTAGGCTGTGTCTGCAAATATTTTTGAAATTGAAAGCAGAATAAGGTAACGTCAATTAGTTGACAGTTAGTTTTATTGTCTGTTGAAACCTGAAACGTTTTTTTGCAATTGTGAATGCACGAAATTTAGTTTCTTTTACCTGTTTTCTTTGTAAGTTTTATAAAAATGCCATTTTTATTCTCCAATCAAGAGTTAGCGGATATTCATTTTGTGTATGACTTTGTAAGTGGAAACGCAGTAGAAGCAGCCAGAGAATACGCACGAAGATTTTCAAACAGACGACATCCATCTAACTCAGTATTTGTAAGAGTGCATCGCCAAATAATTGAAAATGGTTTTGGAAATCTAAAAGGGATCAAAACATAAATGTTCGTCAGCGCAGATTTACCCGTATGATTCTGCGTGAGTTTGATAGAGATCCGACCACAAATGTTAGGAGAGTTTCTGGTGCCTTGGGAATTTCAGCAAGCCATGTTCACCATGTTCTTAGAAATGACCATAGACGTCCTTACCATTTGCAACCTGTGCAAGGACTACAGCCAGGGGACGGAGAACGAAGAATCACATTTTGTCAGTGGATTCTTGATAGAACTGATAATAATAGGGGGTTTTTAAGTAACGTTTTATGGACCGATGAGTCATGCTTCACTAGACGTGGAGTGGTAAATTTTCATAATCAACATATTTGGTCGCATGAAAATCCGCATGCAGTTCGGGAAAGAAATTTTCAGCATGAATTTAGTGTGAACGTGTGGATTGGTATCTACCGTAATCGACTATTTGGACCCTAACTTTTGCCTGCAAGGTTAAATGCTGCGACCTTCTTGGAATTTTTAAAGGCTGAACATGCAAATATGTGGGATGATGTTATGTTAGATTTAAGAAGATTGGCCTGGTCCCAGCTTGATGGTTGTCCAGCTCATTATTCGAGAGTAGTTAGAAACTGGCTGGACGAAAATTATCCAGAAAGATGGATTGGCCGTGGAGGACCAGTCGCCTGGCCTCCACGATCCCCTGACCTAAAGCCATTAGATTTCTTTGTTTGGGGATTTCTAAAAGTAAAAGTGTACCAGACTCCCGTAACCACAAGAGATATTTGAATAATGCTATACCACGTTCGATCATTCGTAGATGTGAATTGTGTATTGAACAATTGGGTTTACATTTCGAGCAACTACTTTAGATTTTGTATGTTTGTCCTAACTATCCAATAGCATTTTAGTTGTAAATAATTAATTTGATTTGTTAAAAATAATATTGGAAAATTAAACAAACTAATATTCTGTTTTTTGTGTTTATTTGGAGTTAGGAATTATTGTTGTGTGTAAAAACACAACCTAAACGATCATCTTAATTACTTGTAATGCCCAAAACGAAAATGTAAAAAAAAATATTATTTTCCCATAAATAATTAAAGATGCATCGAACCTCAAAAATCGAAATATCTCAAAAACGGCTAACTATAACGAAAATTCACAAGAGAACTTTTTTATGTTGAAAAGTGCGAAGAATCAGTTTTTTTATTCAAAAAGCAAAAAAAAGAACTAAGAAAAATTTTTCGGTCATTTTAATACACTACAGGTACAGTAGAGAGCGCCCTCTAGCGGCTACAGTAAAACTATGTATGTATACCCATTTTCACTGTTATACATCAAATATTGTTCGAAATATTTAAAAAAAACTATTTTAGACAGTAAATTTAAACACCCTGTATTTCGGAAGCCACGCATTTTTCGACCCATGTTTATATAGACTTTATGCATTAATTTTAAAAGTTCTATCGAATCTTAAAGTTATGCAACAATAAACTGAACTACCCTGTATAATAGTCAGTGCATTCCTAGAAAATTCCCTTTCAATGGATGTTGCAGGTGTCGATAAAAAAACTTTTGCCATTAAAATACATTATATACATTTTCATCAGTTTTCCACCACTCGTGATTGTTTGCATTAAAATTCAACTATCACAGGTCTTTAGTAAAACAAAAATATAACTTGCCATCAAGTATCAAGTAGTTTGAAAACAATAAAAAAATCAAGTCATGTTAAATATTAACGTTCCAAGCAACTTTATTTTGTCACGTCGTTGTTTCCAAAAATATCAAGCTGCTTGACTCGATTAATCCCCATGTAAAATAACGTGCTTTATTTGTGGCATATGCTGAAATTAAGATAACCATTAAGATTTAGGCACAATATGACTGAAAATAAACAAAATGGCATGATCCAATCCCGACAAATTGCTGTATATATGATGTAACTAGTGAAACAATATCCGAATACTTTTTGTATTACTAAATACACATTATATACCTATTTTGCTGAAAAGAGACATTTGCATAAACGAGTTGAAAACAAGTTTTTAGTGGTGTCTGAAAACTAAGTTAAATCAAGAGATGATAGTTTGAATCTAGCGCGATTTCGCCTACTGAAAAATGGAATGCAACAGGATACTGGGAAGCGCAACGATGGACCATCCACCACGGTATTGAAGAGTGCGCCAAAGGGCGGTGGAACCTTTTCAGAATTCCTGAATATGATGGAAAATGCTTTTCAGTATAGAATCATGTCCCTGTGCCGCGCTGATGATTGTCAATGAGCATGAAACTGCGATATAAACGGCTAGTAGGACGGACGAAAGCCGTATTTATTAGTTACGTTTTACTATGACTGGCTATAGAAATCTTACCGCAGGAACACTCAGCAATTCAAAATTCTTTATCGTGGTTGTCAACTGAATGTTTTCAGCTGATTCTAGCACATCATAGTGAGTACATGTACTACTCAACTAGAATGAGTAGCAGGGTTGAGAGAGCGCATAAATTAGGTTTTAGATTACAGATTCCGAAAGAAAGAGGGAGGGGATTACCAGACCTCTACAGCCTGCTATAAACGTTTTTTTCTAATGAAATACTACCCCTGACATACATTGCGCCTTTTATCCTATACATACACATGTAGGAAAATCATTTATTGGTCGGAAATTCATTGAGATTTCTGTTAGTATACCCTCTTGATTCCGACGATAGCATTCAAGAGATATGAAAAGAAAGTGGCCATATAAAATGTCTACGGCACGGACGCCAGCAGGAAATTCATTGCTTCCGAACCGACAGAGGCATTCATACACCCCCTAGCTCCTCATTTCGAAAGCGCTTCTCGCAAATATCACCCTTAAAATGCTGAAAATCGTAATTCAACCTGAATTTCTCCCTAACAAGCGCTACCGACACAATTTAAATATGGAATAAAATTTTGCATTCGAGCAAGAAGTATTATAGGCGTAGGTACGGAGTATTGGAAGAATGTCATTGGAAGAAAGGGGAATTATTACAGGGGGAAACAAGCAACAAACCTATTGAGAGGGCTATTTTGTTTATTTTCGGTGGAGAAAATTGAGTCGTTAAAAGTTATTAGTTCGGATAATTATATTTTCTATTATCAACTCTTTAAGATAGACTGTTTTGTATTTGAATTTAATAATGCCTTAAACACTAGGTTTTAGTGCGTTAAATTATACAGCCGTATCATTTATTTCTAGACGAAAATGTTTGATAACGTTTTTATTTTTCTTGTTACGGTCCTGTAAGTTCTCTCTAGGATATTTTTATTTTTCATATCAATATTCATTCAAGAGGTTATGCCACTTCTCTTAACGGGGCTCCTACAATCATGAGCACCATCTGCTGAGGTAACGGGGGTGTGGTTGAAACGGAAACGACGGTGGGCTGCCGCTATACGGTTGTGGGCGCTACTTTAAAAGAGGACAGGATGACTGCGGGTGCATACCAAGGTAAATTGTTTCCTATTTTGGAACTCAGCAAGTGATCATTTTAGTATTTTTTCCCCTTGTTACTGTTTGTCGATATTGTGTTGTTGAATTGTTGTACTGTACTCTTGTTGGTGTGATTGTTCTTGAGTGCCTTTTTTTATCAAGGTTGATAATGGACAATAAAAGGTCATATGCGACCATTTTAATTACGCATGCAGTGAGTTTAAAGAAAATGAATAGTTTTATGGCGAATTCTGTCAAAAACCTGACATGAACGACATTGATTTGGAGGTTGCTAAGCAAGAATTGTTAGGGAAACTTGACGAGATTATGCTGATCGAACAAGTCACCAAATCACAGGACTGTACCTTGTGGCGCCTTCATCGGAGGATAAGGTTGACAGCGTCTCGATTTGGTGAAGATTGTAGACGAAAGCAGACAACAAGCTGTATAGTTCTAGAAAACTCCATCATATACCCGACAGAGTTTTCTAGTAAGGCAATAAAAAAGGCAATACAAAAATCATTGGACACGGCAGTTCAATCTTGTGGTTTGTTCATTGATCGCACAAATCCATTTCTGGCAGCATCGCATCCATCTACCTATTACAGTAGACAAGAAATGTACTTAATCTAAAACTACCTAACTGTTTCCTCTTATTTTGACGGCATAAGATATTTTTATGACCCTCGTGCAATTATTACCATGTACCACATGACCCATGTAAACATAATTATGTTTCTTGACATGAATAAATAATACTAAAGTTATCAAATTATGTGAATACATTTTTTCTTAGTCGGAACGCACCGTTGCGTCGGTTGGACTGGCAGGACGAAACAGTAGACGAATTTCGCCCAAAAACCGATTTGTACTTCACAGCTTACGTTTCATTTTTTATTATTTCCAAATTAAACTCTTGCAGCGTGCTAAATACAAAGTCCACAGGGTGCTAACGATCCACTTTTTCGATTTTATTTATTAGGATCTTTTTAAAATATCAAGAAGTTGAGCACAAATTTCAACCCACCATAATTCTTGCACAAACTCAAAATTTTGTAAAAAGCTCTGATAGCACCTTAGGCAATTATGTCCTGCTTATTTCCAGAAAAACATCACAAACTGCAGAACACAAATTGAAGGTGACGGCGAAATGGGTACATTTCACGGGTCATGAAATTCAAATGAAAATGCAGGTATAAAATCTATCAAATTATCGTTCTCAAAAACATATTTCCTTGACATATCGATAATTTTAAAGTTCCACGCTAAATTCCCCTATACTTGACTGGAGTGATATCCGAATTCATTCTTCCCTGCTGTCGTCGGATTTTCGTTACTTGAATTTCCTGTAATCACTGGGACCAGAAGCTTCTTAATAATAGAACGTGTTTCACTGATACCAAAGATGCAGTATTTAGAATCACCTTCTCCCAACCCCCACTTTTTAAGCAGTACATTTTTTTATGTCAGTGATAAATAACCCCTGTAACGTCAAAAACGGAGTTTCAGCAATTGTTACTTTTTCTTTTTTGCCTATAGCACCCTTGCCATTGGAAAAACTACAAAGCTTTGGCATACTAGTAACCCCGTGTGGAGAGTTCATAAAAATCCGAGCGGTAATTTTCAAGCTGATGATGAGTGATGCAGTTTTTCGTGATGTAGATGTCATATGACTTACAAAAACATAGCATCTCATTTTAAAATTTAACGCAGCGTAAATAACACTTAGATAGGCTTTAACGAAGCCAAATTGCCCTGAAACGAGATTTTACTGGAAACATTATTTCCAGCCCAACACCCCCTAACCCTGAAGAGCGGAATCTTTAAGCTCTTGACAAAACTATCCGAATACTTGTGCATACCAATTGGCCAACTTTCCGTAACAAGGACAACGCTTTTTTGTACTCAGCTAAGCGTATTAAATATTGTAAAAACAGCTGTTTCACCTTACACCTACGGGTATATAAGGTTTTAGATAATATATATATATACTTTGAACTTGAGTCTTTGAACTACTTTAGACTTTGAAGTTGAGTCATTAATTTTCAGATAATGATTGTAGAAGGAAAATAAACCAAAATATGTGTGTAAAAATAAAAAAAAAATTACCTTGTTTTATAAAGTATCCTCCCGACAAGTATTTCAGTGCGGACCTGTATTTGATCGCGAGGCCTTGGAGCACCGGCATGCCGTCCATATGTGAGGTCTTAAGTCAAATGATTCACGAACCCGTTGTACTACATTAACAAAGGCACGAGGGGTTGGTTGCACTCGATTGGGAAACCGATCCGCATAAACATGTGCCATTTTTTATTTCGTTTGAGCCACGCAACAGACACCACTAGCCACTACCGACTGACACTGACTGTATACAACTGAATGAAATAATTGTAAAAACATCGTTCCAAATTCTTTCGCTTTTTTGTTTCCGATGCGATGAACCGATAAGGCGAATTATACCCGTTGTCGCCAAACACGAGCACATAATATTATTATTGAGACAGAGCGGTACTCAAACTTTCAAAGGGCTATAACTTTGTTACTTTAATTTTACCAGAAAAATGGTAAAGGAAAAAAACATTTCTTTTGATCAGATCTACTCACTGTTAAAATATATATATATATATATATAAACAGCTGTTATAGCTTATTCATCAAGCTAGAAAATTATCTTAACATTCTTCTATATACGATTATAATATTTACAGGACCGTAACAAAAAAATCTAAAAGTTTTAAAATTTTTCTTGCAGTACCTGCCTACGACCGGATTCGGAACCTTTCGTTATGCTAAGGAATACTATTTCAGTTACCCATATTTTTGTACATTATAGTATTTTTGCAAGATTTTGAGAAAATTTTTTGTTCCTTTACCATGCTACTATCCACTTTTATCGGCTCCATAGAACGCCGGACTCCCACTCACCTCTCGTTGGATTTTCCACAGTAAACGGTAAATGAAAATATAATAGCAATGGGAATCTTAGGTGTTCAAATACCTCCAGGTATCCCATTGGAATTCCTGGAGATTTTCTGAAATATACCGCTGCTCTGCCGCAGTATAGAATCACGATTTAATTATCGACACCTGCCTACCCAGTTATTTCGGCATGCGGATGGACGCCAGGCACGCCAAAATTGTGAACAATGCGATGGCCAGTTGGTGGTGAAGAGCGCGGTGCGGCAAGCGCAAAGCGAACATTGCTGCGTTCCATGCACTCCCTTGCAGCTGAAATGATGTGCAATGTGCGGTTGCTAGCGATAACTATTGTTCAAGTTGCAAATTATGATCGAATGTTAGAATTACTGTAACTGCAAGTAATTTAAGACTTTTATTCAATTATTCAGTAAGTACATTCTACGTTGTAAAGGAGACGTTTGAGGCCCGCGACGTGAAATTAGAGCCACGGGCTCTAAAGTAAATTGACATGGTAGTTATTTAATTTAAAAATTAACACGTCAAGTGTCATAAACGCTTATTAGGCCCGAAATACGTACATCTTGCTAATGATAAGCTGAAATAAAATATAGAATAGCCTTAAGTGAAATCAGGAATAAATGATTAGACTGTACTGCTCACCGAAAAGTGGCGTCGCAGACTAACCACGAATGCATAAGGACACGTCTCATTGCCTCTTCAAATTGTATTTCAGATAGGTTAACTTAAACCTAGCTGGAGCTAGAGCTACTTTTCCGCTAGAGCATATGTAGGCTGAAAAGCAACAGGGGTATTGCTTAAAAAATCGATATAATGTCATTAAAAATCGGTATAAAGTCAACATGTGTACCCTACACGTATGGATAAATGCATCAACGAGCTTTAGTATGGAATTTACAGATTAAGCCATAGAAGCTATAAATTGACTCCGCTAGTGCCATATCTCAAACAGATATGGCATACGACCGTAAGACGAGTGCTCTTGTCGCTCGACATCAACAAAGCTTCTGGTCCGGATTTGATTTCTGCCATTGTACTGAAGAGGTGTGCACCGGAGCTTGCTCCAGTTCGCTTCCAGATATCTTATGAATCCGGCACCTTCCCAGAAAACTGGAAATTTTCGATGTCTAACCCATCCTAAAAAAGGATAATAATAATAATAATAATAATAATAATGATCACAGAGCATTACAAAAGCTAATAACAAATCATGTTAGTGTGGACGCACACATATTCGTACCACATATGGCATATTCCAAATATGGATACAGATAAATCAAATTACCGTATTGATAAAATTTATAAGTATAAAGCATATATGTATATATAAAAAATCGAAATAAAGGACAAACCATTAAGTGACATTCAAACAAAAATCATCAAAATCAAACAGCTTTCTCCAGAAGAAAATTGTTTAACTGTTCTCTTAAAAGTGTTCAGTGGTTGTGATTTCAAATTATTGGGGAGTGAAAAACTTAATAGCCATGTATCTAGGGCTCTCTCCGTTCTCGCCAATCTATGCGACGGCACCTCCAATGCTTGAATGTTCCTTGTAAAGTAAGCACCAGTGCTTACAGAATTGAACTTGCTCAATTGTGTTTTAGCAAGGATAAGTTTATTGAGTATATATACAGATGGTAAGGCTAAATTCTTTAATGTTCTAAATCCTTTCTTGCGGCCCGCTTCACGGGTCATGTATACATCACATGTATAAATTACTCTCAAATACCGAATATGCACAATTCTTACATTAACTCTATAATAATGTGGTATAGAAAGATTTTATAATGCGGCGCTCCAAACTGCATTTTTTTGAAGTGGCCCTTGGGCCACATTAAGTTGGACAGCCCTGTTCTAAATGAATCCTTGCTGCTAGTGAGCCTTCCAATTTTAGCTATTACTCGAACAGCCTTTTTTGCAACACAAAAAGTCTTTGCAGCTGGGACGATGCTCCCCATGCTTCTATTCCATAAATTAGGACTGAATGGATATGTGCATGGTAAAATATCAGTAATATCCACTTCTCCACAACAAAACTTAACTGGTACAGACAGTAACAGAGTGGGGCGATCTTTTGAGATATATATATACAGGGTGACTTTGAAGTTGAGTCATTAATTTTCAGATAATGATTGTAGAAGGAAGATAAACCAAAATATGTGTGTTAAAATAAAAAAAAAATAAAAAAAAAATTTTACCTTGTTTTATAAAGTATCCTCCCGACAAGTATTTCAGTGCGGACCTGTATTTGATCGTGAGGTCCCCTGTGAGGTCTTAAGTCACCTGATTCACAAGCCCGTTGTACTACATTAACAAAGGCACGAGGGGTTGGTTGCACTCGATTGGGAAACCGATCCGCATAAACATGTGCCATTTTTTATTTCGTTTGAGCCACGCAACACATACCACTATTCACTGACACTAACTGTATACAAATGAATGAGATACCTGTAAAAACATCGTTCCAAATTCTTTCGCTTTTTTGTTTCCGATGCGATGAACCGATACGGCGGATTATATCCATTGTCGCCAAACACGACCACATAATATTGTTATTGAGACAGGGCGGTACTCAAACTTCCAAAGGGCTATAACTTTGTTACTTTAATTTTACCAGGAAAATGGTAAAGGAAAAAAACATTTCTTTTGATCAGATCTACTCACTGTTAAAATAAATGACTCAACTTCGAAGTCACCCTGTATATATATATCCCTAAAAATTTAGTCGCATCCACTTGTTTTATCGATTTGCCAAACGATTTTATTAATAAAGTGTGATCCATCGTGAGGTGGAAAGGTTAAATCTAAGGAAAACAGATTTCTGATTATTTAAGATGAGCCCATTATTGCTGAACCACTTACTTGCACCAGTCAAGCTTGAATTGGCAAGTCCTACAACAGATTCTAGGTTTTTACCATTAACAGGTAAAGAAGTGTCATCAGCATACATTACCGAGCAATCGGAGAGGAAGTCATTGACGTACATTATGTATAAGAGAGGACTAAGTATGGAACCCTGTGGCACACCAGTATGGTAGAAATGTTGGCTGGACTGTGCATTTTGTACCTCGACATGATGCTTTCTATCGGACAGATAGCTATGGAACCAGTCAAATGGCTTCCCTCTGATTCCATATCTATCTATTTTATCTAGCAGAATAGCATGGTCAACCAAGTCAAAAGCTTTGCTTAAATCAAAAAATATACCTATGCATTTTTCTCCTTTATCCATCTTGAGATATAAAACATCTAGGAAACGAAGTACGGCATTTTTGGTTGACATGCCTTTTCTAAATCCAAACTGATTACTATTAAATAATTTGAATCTGTCAAAGAAATTGATGAGTTGCAGAGAGACATATTTCTCAAACACCTTCGAGAAGGGACTAAGAAGTGAGATATGTCTGAAGTTACACATACCAAACGTATCTCCAGACTTAAACAGCGGCCTAATTTTTGCAATCTTAAGTTTGTCGGGAAAAATTCCTTCTTCGATGGAGCAGTTAGTTAAAAAAGCAAGAGGATGGCAAACGATGTCAGATGAAAATTTTAACATGTTAGTGCTAATTCTGTCTGCGCCAAAAGAATTAGAACCTTTAAGATTTTTTATAATAGCTGATATGTCATTTGCTACAGCAGGTCTGAGATAAAATGAATGAATGTTCCTATCTATATTAATACTACTATTTCCCACTTTGTTATCTACGTATAGGTCTGTAATACTATTAAAATGTTGCATAAATTTATCGGCCACCTCTTTTGGTTCTGCTATTAATTCATCTTTCAGTTTTAATTTAATTACTTCATGTCTAGATGCATTTTTATTCTGTTTTTTTACATTCCAAGCGGTCCTCGTTTGATTATTAGAATTTAATATCAATGCGTTATAGTGTAAACGTTTTGCTGCTCTTAAAACTCTAGAATATACTTTTTTATATTTCATATAATGGTCCTCCAGACCTAGACAGATCATACAGGTAGTGCAGCTTATCTCTTGATATCAATATACCTTTAGTTACCCATGGTTTTCTGGCTTTACATGTTTTAATAGTTTTTTGTATTACTGGAAATGCAATATCAATATAATACTGATATGTTTGTAAGAAAGCATCAAATTTCTCATTTATATTTCCAGTCGAATGGTAAATATGATCCCATGTCTCTTGACTTAGAAGAGCTAGAAAGACGTCGATGTTAGCTTTATTGTGTTTGTCTCGGTATTGGTAGGATATTTTCGGTGGTTGCTCTTCTTTTTAGCAGTTCAATGATAATAATTGAGCAAAGTGATCACTAATATTTCATTTCACACTCTACATCCACTCTAAGACCATTACAACTACAGGCCTATAGCTCTGCTTTCTGTAATGGGTAAGGTGATGGAGAGGTGCATAAATCGCGTACTTCTGGACTATGTACCTCGATCGTCACAGCTTGATTAGCGACAGGCAGTATGGTTTCCGGCACCAGCGATCCACAGGCGACTTCCTAGCTTTTGTCATGCAATTGTGGAGTAAACTCATTCAGTCTTATGGTGAGGCTCATGTCTTTGTTCTTAAGATCACGAAAGCGTTCGATCAGCTGTGGCACGCTGCCCTCTTAAGCAAACGTCCATCCTATGGCCTCCTAGAAAAGCTTTGCAAAGGGGTGGTTGACTTTATCTCTCGTTGCAAGGTACCCGTCGTAATTGACGGGTTCTCCTGGTCATCCCACAACGTCAACGCGGGTGTCCCCATGAATCGGTCTTGGCTCAGACACTGTTCCTCTTACATATCAACGACCTCAATTCCTGCACATCAACCCAATCCACAGCTTCGCTGATGCCAGCCCTCTACATGCAGGAATTCAGAGTGACAAGCCGATCTCTGCCGCTAAGCTGAAAAAAGACGACTAGCGACGACTTCCTCTGTGACGAGATACCTGGAGGTTATCACTGCTTGGAGACGCAACAATGTTTTACAGTTCAATGCTTCGAAAACACAGTACTGTACAAAGAGCCATGCCTTTCGGCTGGTCGGAGTCCAGATCACCGAGGACCTGATCTGGCACGAACACATAGCGGCAGCTGCTGGGAAAAAGTTAGGCTATTTGCTTAGGGCTAAGAAGTACTTTTCTCCGCATGGCCTTCTCACTCTATACAAGGCCCAAATAAGGCCTAGCCTCGAGTATTGGTCACATGTTTGGGGTGCTGCCGCCCCGACTACATTACTTATGTTCGATGCTCCCCAGAGGAGGGCTCTCCGTCTGATGATATATGATTCTTCTTTAACAGACTGCGTACACCCAGAGTTGGCCGATACGACCACTCCTTCGTTCCGAGTTTGTCGAGATTATGGAACAATCTACAAGAGGAAGCTTTTCCCAGTTCTACTAACCTTAGCCAGTTCAAAAATCGGATTCACAAAATTTCTTTGGGATCATCATAGCAGCCGCGGTGTCCAGGCATTTACGTTTTTGCCTGCGCGGCTACTTCGATACAAAGACAAAAAAGATGTAACATCACATCAGAGCCAAACCATATAGCTCAAGTGTCATGATGTTTAGGCAACACGCACAACTAGTACAAGTGAACATAAAGTGGACAGCTAGTTCCAAGGTGACATTTTTCGAAAAAACCTACATAATATCATTTAAAACCATAACTAGTCACTTTTTAAGTAACGTAATACAGGTGATCAATGCTCCGTGAACAATTTCATGAAGTACGCTTTACCGGTCCATAGATAAATGTGATTATGGGTTGCTTTCAATTTTAAAGGATTATTGTCGTAAAATAGGTGTATCTCTCTCAGAAAGAACATAATTATTACACTCTATAACCTCTATGAGAATGTATGTTGATATTTTTCTCAAAACACAGGCACGGGCAAAATCACTTACATATTCATCTTGTTCCAGGTATGTTTTCGACTACATCATCCCATTTTTGTACTCAATATCCATGGTAAGTTATTAAAATTTTCTCATAAAGGTTTCCTGTGTAACCCTGTAGGTAGACCTGAAGGCAGCTCAGAATTTTACGTCTCATGCATGTGGAAATAAAGTGCAGGCAAAATTTCCCTTTGTCTCTCACACATACACACACAGAGCACTTTGAGAGAAAAAACGGCTTCCGTGGCTTTAAACTTCACATGGACTGCCTGAGAGCTATTCTATCCATTGTCTTGAAGCCTTCGGAAAGTTACCGGTGATTTGATTCGTTCCTTTTTCCGACTTCCTAGACTTTGTGACATATATTTTTTGCTTTGAGCACAATAAATACGCAAGCCGTGTTTGATCCTTCAACAGAAAATTTTGTGAGAGGCAAGTATTGTTGTTGAAAAATAAACCCAATTGGAGTTATGTTTCCTTGATATTTATGCCTCATCTGTCAGGAAGTATAAATGGAAATACATACTGACTAGGTAATGACCAACTAACGGCAAGACTGATGTATAGAGGATAGACACTGTTGTTCATTCATGATTATACCTGTACATTTTTTTATTTTTGCATACTGACTTACTACATAGTCTTAGGGCATCATACGTTTCGACGTATCAGGGGATTATTCGAGAGGAGCGTGGAATCTAATATCTCGGTTATGTATATAATTTTATGTTGCTAAAAA
This sequence comes from Acanthoscelides obtectus, assembly GCA_963669975.1. Taxonomy (NCBI): domain Eukaryota; kingdom Metazoa; phylum Arthropoda; class Insecta; order Coleoptera; family Chrysomelidae; genus Acanthoscelides; species Acanthoscelides obtectus. The sequence continues at coordinate 49,871,938 of CAVLJG010000008.1, forward strand.
ACATGCTTCATATTGATTGACCAATACGCTCTGTAAATGAAAGTCCCAACTTTGTAATCATGGCCAATCTTTGATAATCCGATAGCTATTTGAATTTTGGAAATAGGTCCCTTTTATGTAACAATAGAAAATACCGACGCCAATGGTATGTAGATGGCTTCTACTTGAAACTTTTGGCTAAATCGGAGTATAAGAAAACACAAGCTGGGTGTGAAGAAACAGTTAATTGGAATTAAAGTTTTAGGGAGATTCTAAAATAAGCTTTTTAACGTTTTGGAAGTAAAGTCGTCTCAGTTTTGGAACTAATACGAGAAAGGAAGAAAAAGCGACCTTTACAGGGTGTTCCGATAAAAATTGTACTTTTGGACCTCCGCTAAAGGGCTATTACTTGAATAAACTTGAACGACACTATAATTAATTCGAATTTTGATAGTATAGCAACCAATTGGCGCATCACATGAGCACTTAAATAGCCAGAGGCGGACTAGTTCTAAAACAATATTTCTGAATTTTTAACACAAACATATTTTTGAAGAATAATAATATTTATTCATCATTAGACAGTTTTGTTACAAATCTTATTGGGATGGTCAAGGATGGAAAATCGGAAGATAAAAATGGGATATACACATTAAAATCAAATATAATCCTTTAGATGAGAAAAATGAGAAAAAGAGAAGTTTTTTAAAAAAGTTGTTTCAATATAGTTTTTTTTATAAAATGCGATCTTTACATGGAGTACTTGTAGAAGATGATAATTTATCGGTTGTATACAGGGTTATCCAAATTAAGGGTCCACCATTAGTAACTTTGTTATTAGTGAAAATACAAAGTTGTTTGAATTAGCAAACTAGTAGCATTTTTAACGCTGGTAAAAATGAGAAATAAAAAAAAACAATTGAGAGTCGTTATTTTGATTTTTTTCAGTAAAATAACATTTTTTTAAATGGAAACCCCTGTATATTATATTTTTTTCTGTTAAAGCATCAAATTTTAAACAAAAAAGCTTACAATAACTTTTCTCCTAGGTTACAAATTGTTGAAGTTATGGCCTCCAATCTGAAACAATTAAATTGTATCGACAAACTTTATTTTCAACATCAACTTATAATCTTACAAAATACAATAACAATTTTTTTTAAAGAAGATGCTCGAAAACACCACCTTGTTCTTCAATACATTTTTGGGCACGTTTTTCAACTGCTCGAACTGTCTTAAGTATGGTCCTACCATCTATCTGGGTTGTCTTTTCCCTAACTGCAGTCTTTAACGCGTCAAGGTTATCGTACCTTCGCTTGTAAATTTGGTTCTTTAAGTAACCCCACAAGAAGTAATCAAGTGGGTTTAGATCTGGTGATCTGGGAGGCCACTGTATTGGGCCATTTGTTCCTATCCACTGATCATTAAAAGTAGTACTTAGAAAATGATAAGTACCTCTGGAGTTGTGGGCAGGTGCGCCATCTTGCTGAAAATGCAGATGATGTCTACTTATAAGATCCAATTCGTCTAAGAAATTAGTCAGAATTTCTGACATAAATTCCACATATCTTTCACCAGTTAGGGTTCCCTCATAAAAGAACGGGCCAACAATTTTTGAACCAATTATACCGCACCAAACGTTGAAACTGAAACGGACTTGTGGGCCTCTTGGATGTACTAACAAAAGATTTTCTCTTGACCAATAATGGTGGTTTTTTCTATTAAACATTCCAGAATTTGAAAAATTTGATTCATCTGTCCATAAAAGGTAACGAAAGTTATTTACATTTTGGCGACAGAAGCTAAGATACCAATGGCAAAAAACAAGTCTTCTCTCTGGATCCCCTGCCAAAAGCGTTTGAACTGGTCGGTACTTATACGGAATAAATTTGTATTTTTTTAAAATCCTTTGAACAGTACCATAACTGAAATTAGAGTCCTTGAGAATATCTGCTATTGAATTCTCACGATAAGCTTCAAAATATCCAATAACTGCAATTTCCGTGGCCTCGCTTATTATGAATTCTTTTTTTGTCCTTGTTTTAGCAAAAACATTTTCGTTGCCCCTAAATTTTCGATAAAGTCTCAGAAAATATCGTTCATACGGTTGAATGCGAGCGGGATATAATTAATTGTAGTATTCTCTTGCTCTCAAGGAGGATTTTCTGCACACTAAATAGCATTCTAACATATCACACTTTTCTTCATGGGAGAACATTTTTCTTTAAATTAATGACACAATAAAGCTTATAAACAAGTATTTACACTAATGTTTGACATTATTTGATTTTATCATTGTTTTCCAAAGCCTTCTAGTTGCGAGTATGTCCAGTTTAACAATTTGTCGCTTATCTTAATGCTGTCAAATCGCGAACGCCATGTTGTTTTCATAGCCGTCTTAATATTATAATACTGCAAATAATTAAAAATATTTATCGTTATTTTGACTTTATTTTTGACTTTAGCGGAAAAGTCATTATGAACTTTTTTGTTTAAAATTTGATGCTTTAACAGAAAAAAATATAATATACAGGGGTTTCCATTTAAAAAAATGTTATTTTACTGAAAAAAATCAAAATAACGACTCTCAATTGTTTTTTTTATTTCTCATTTTTACCAGCGTTAAAAATGCTACTAGTTTGCTAATTCAAACAACTTTGTATTTTCACTAATAACAAAGTTACTAATGGTGGACACTTAATTTGGATAACCTTGTATAGAACGCACAAAATAATGCCACAAGTGCCAGGGGCGGACTAGACCTAAAGCAAGATTGTTAAAACATCCTTTATAATAACAGCTCAATAATATTTTTGGGGAATCAAATCCTTTAGCTGAGACAAATTAGAAATTGAGCAGTTTTGAGAAGCATCAGTTTTATTTCAATATAGTTTCATCAACTTCAATGCTGAATCTGTTATACGTATTACTTCTGAAGTTTTAAACATTAATTATTGAGCTGGAAAGCTGCTCAATCAAGTTTTATATTTTTGGGAATCCCTGCAGCGTGAATCTATGCGAACATAACATACAAGATTGTTTTTATTGAAACACGTCTCAGTTTCGATAATCAAAAAAGAGTAATTTTTTTACTAGAAGATTACGCGTTCCGAAAATATTTTGAGCTATGATTAAATAAAAATCCAGCCTGCTAGTCCATTCCTTGCTCTAAATGAGCTAGTTGCTTTTCACGAAAATCATAATGCGACCTAACTGGTTGCTCTACTCTTTCATCAAATTATACAGTTCAAAAGCTAGTTAGAAAAAAACAATTGTCAGCAGGAGAACCCTGTGCAAAGTCTTTTTATAGGAACTTTTAGCTTTATTTTATTATAGGTATCCGAGTGACTGCCATCTCAGTATGGGGCATCCTGTATAATAATTCCTATCCAAATTTCTTTAAACAATTTGACGCGCCCAGAATAAAGAACTTTGAAACTACTAAAATAAATAGTTGGTTCTGCAGTTAACTTCGTAAAAGCTTAAAGGACGCGCTGAACGAGTGAATAAGACTCTTTTTCCATAGAACCTTGTTCATCTCAGAAGCCGTGTTAGGAGTTCTTAGAGGTACAAAGCAGCGTAAGCTGAAGTACGATCGAACTTTCGTACAAACTTTGTTGACGATATACAATGCTGCTCTCAAACAACCGCCATTCAAATAAAACCTGAAGTTTATATGGATCTTCTCTATAACGAAGTTTGCTCTCTTAGATAGAAGTTCTGTTAGCATAATTCACTTGACAATCCAGAATACGTTCGCTATGTCAGGTCGACTGATTTTTGGAAGTGCTGCTCAAAGGAATGCAATTATATTTGTTTACTCAAGTATTCGATCCGTTTTTCATTAACAAGATAATTGTAAGTATAAGTTGATGTATTTAATTTCTGGATGTCGCAGTTTTGTGGCATGGAGGCTTGCCTATTTCTAATTAAGTTCTTATGGAATAAACTGTATACAGGGTGTTTCAGTTTATTGTTGCATAACTTTAAGATTCGATAGAACTTTTAAAATTAATGCATAAAGTATATATAAACATGGGTCGAAAAATGCGTGGCTTCCGAAATACAGGGTGTTTAAATTTACTTTCTAAAATAGTTTTTTTTAAATATTTCGAACAATATTTGATGCATAACAGTGAAAATTGGTATACAAGGGTTTTTTGGTACGACAAATCCAATGGGCATAGTTTTACTGTAGCCGCTAGAGGGCGCTCTCTACTGTACCTGTAGTGTATTAAAATGACCGAAAACTTAGTGCAATTTTTTGCTTTTTGAATAAAAAAAATTATTCTTCGCACTTTTCAACATAAAAAAGCTCTCTTGTGAATTTTCGTTATAGTTAGCCGTTTTTGAGTTATTTCGATTTTTAAGGTTCGATGAATTTTTAATTATTTATGATAAAATAACGTTAAAAAGTCAGTATCTCTATAATTTTTAGAAGTAGGCTGTGCCTGCAAATATTGTTGAAATTGAAAGCAGAATAAGGTTAAACGTCAATTAGTTGACAGTTAGTTTTGTTGTCTGTTGAAACCTGAAACGTTTTTTGCAATTGTGAATTCACGAAATTTAGTCCCTTTTACCTGTTTTTTTTTGTAAGTTTTATAAAAATGCCATTTTTATTCTCCAATCAAGAGTTAGCGGATATTCATTTTGTGCATGGCTTTGTAAATGGAAACGCAGCAGAAGCAGCCAGAGAGTACGCACGAAGATTTCCAAACAGACGACATCCAACTCGCTCAGTATTTGTAATAGTGCATCGCCAAATAATTGAAAATGGTTTTGGAAATCTCCAAAGGGATCAAAACATAAATGTTCGTCAGCGCAGATTTACCCGTATGATTCTGCGTGAGTTTGATAGAGATCCGATCACAAGTGTTAGGAGAGTTTCTGGAGCCTTGGGAATTTCAGCAAGCCATGTTCACCGTGCTCTTAGAAATGACCGTAGACGTCCTTACCATTTGCAACCTGTGCAAGGACTACAGCCAGGGGACGGAGAACGAAGAATCACATTTTGTCAGTGGATTCTTGATAGAACTGATAATAATAGGGAGTTTTTAAGTAACGTTTTATAGACCGATGAGTCATGCTTCACTAGATGTGGAGTGGTAAATTTTCATAATCAATATATTTGGTCGCATGAAAATCCGCATGTAGTTCGGGAAAGAAATTTTCAGCATGTATTTAGTGTGAACGTGTGGATTGGTATCTACCGTAATCGACTATTTGGACCCTACCTTTTGCCTGCAAGGTTAAATGCTGCGACCTTCTTGGAATTTTTAAATTCTGAACATGCAAATATGTGGGATGATGTTATGTTAGATTTAAGAAGATTGGCCTGGTTCCAGCTTGATGGTTGTCCAGCTCATTATTCGAGAATAGTTAGAATCTGGCTGGACGAAAATTATCCAGAAAGATGGATCGGCCTGGCCTCCACGATCCCCTGACCTAAATCCATTGGATTTCTTTGTGTGGGGATTTCTAAAAGAAAAAGTGTACCAGACTCCCGTAACGACAAGAGATATGCTAATAGACAGAATCAGGAATGCATGTGATGAAATAACGCCTTATTTGAATAATGCTATACCACGTTCGATCATTCGTAGATGTGAATTGTGTATTGAACAATTGGGTTTACATTTCGAGCAACTACTTTAGATTTTGTATGTTTGTCCTAACTATCCAATAGCATCCAATATTCAATTAATTTGTTAAAAATAATATTGGGAAATTAAACAAATTAATATTCTGTTTTTTTTTGTGTTTATTTGGAGTTAGGAATTATTGCTGTGTTTAAAAACACAATCTAAACGATCATCTTAATTACTGCCCAAATCGAAAATGTAAAAAAAATATTATTTTCCCATAAATAATTAAAAATGCATCGAACCTTAAAAATCGAAATATCTCGAAAACGGCTAACTATAACGAAAACTCACAGGAGAGCTTTTTTATGTTGAAAAGTGCGAAGAATCAGTTTTTTTATTCAAAAAGCAAAAAAATGCACTAAGAAAAATTTTTCGGACATTTTAATACACTACAGGTACAGTAGAGAGCGCCCTCTAGCGGCTACAGTAAAACTATGCCCATGGTTCGTTTTGTCGTACCAAAAAACCCTTGCGTACCAATTTTCACTGTTATACATCAAATATTGTTCGAAATATTTAAAAAAAACTATTTTAAAAAGTATTTAAACACCCTGTATTTCGGAAGCCACGCATTTTTCGACCTATGTTTATATAGACTTTATGCATTAATTTTAAAAGTTCTATCGAATCTTAAAGTTATGCAACAATAAACTGAAACACTCTGTATATCTAGTAAGTCATTTCATTCGTTACCCGTCGTCAAATAGCATCACGTTATACACATTCAGTGCAAAAACAAGTAAGTCGAGGATTTACGAGGTCTTTGCATGTACTACTTCAATGAGTCACTTCAAAAACACTACCAGCATCTCTGTAATGTTTTATTTTCATATTTATGCGCTATATGCACAAAATATCAATCTCAAATTCACTAACTACGAAAATAAGATTACAAGCCTTATTCGCTTTGCCAGAAATCACTTATTATGAGTTTTTTGTTTTTTAACAGAACCACTGATTCAATCCTCGTCATTTGTATGACTGACAAGGTCCCTAATGTACGCAAAAAAAATTGGAATCGATTATTTTCTAATGCCCCCCCCCCCCGAAATTGTTCAAGGTGTCCGTCTCGGTGGAATCTGCAATTAAAACAAACTTGCGGTATCTGCATCAGTGCTTCTGAGAGCCAATTACCTTATGATCATTGAAGAGCAGGGGACGCAAATTATGCATTGGGATCACAATTTCGGTTATTTCTCGAGATAAACGAAATAGACAGAATTTTCTCAAAATCGTTTTTGTTTTAATTTTATTCAATTAACAAGAACATCGCAAGTAATTTTTTTAGCCAACTCACTCGCGTTATATGCTTTAACATACGAAATTTGATATAAAATATTTTTCATCCATTAAACAGATGGGTGAAGATCGTTTCTAATTCGGACATGAACATTTACGTCGATAAAATATGCTGCATTTTTACTATCCTGTATAATGAAGTCCCACATTCCAGAAAGTCACTGAGTTACCTTACAACTTGGCGTACTTCGAGAAAATCTCGTCATTTACAGCAACCGTTTAGCTCGAGAGCCGAAGCAAACTGAAAGAAAATCGAATTGCCGTCGAAACTTACTCGAATCTCGACAATGCGGCCCTTTCAAAGTAGGCGATGCATTCTAATAAAATTCCAAGTTTATACGGTTTTGAGAAAGGCTCTCTCACGTCGTCTAACTAAGCAGAGTTTCTTACCTACACGCTCTTTCGTGGTAATCAAAGTATACGGAATGCTAATATTAAGGTCACTCAGAGATATATATTTTTCCCCGCGAAGCTGCTAAACGTGTAGTTATTGTACTCCAGAGCTTGTCGTACTTAGTGAAGGACGGCGTGTGAAGATTTCACTTCTCATGCTAATTGGCCCGTCGATCACTCTTTCTATCTATCTTCGCCGGTCTATAATTCTAACAGCGTTGCCCGGATTTTATTGGAATTCTGACACAAAGTTACCACTATGCCAAGGTCGAAGAGTTATGAAAATCGATCTAGTGGCAGCAGAGCTACTGTCAAAAACGAAAAAATTAAGAGTTAAATTTTTTTGAGGTATTGCAGAATCCTGCTCATTTTCAGAGATTTTTTTGGAGGGCTCGAATATTGTGGTTCATAGAGGGTGGAGGGATCAGTGAATGTTCTATGTTTAATAGGTTACGGGTTTGGGCATGACCTTGAGAATTGAGGTTTCGCGTAGTAATTGTACTCCTGTACGGTATTCACCCCCTGGAATGATAACGCGAAACGCTCAATCAGTTTGGAGAAAAAGACTTGTAAAAATTCAAGTTCCGCTTATATGCATGCTTAAGAGTTGTCGAGTATCAGCGGCGAAATAGACTAGTTGGTAACAGGGTTTGATGAAATTTTCACACAAGATTATTACTGTCCCAACGACGAAAAAGCTCGTTACTTTTTGAAAATCCGTCCAGTGGCGACGGAAATGGAGATAAAAAATGAAATAAAGAAATATCATACAAACTTCGTTTTTTGATATTTCAGACGCTCCAGATCATTTTCAACTTTTTTTTTGTTGGAATTGAAAAATGAGGGTTGTAAATGTATATTTGGTATCAGTGAGATGTTACTTGTGATTCCAATAGTATTACCCACCTGTTACACACAAGATATTTCGTATAATATTTAGGTCTGTGATTCCAGTAGCGAAATTAGCAAAGTAGTGCTATAAGCTTTTGGTAAATGAACTGTTCAGCCATAAAAGCCCTCTATTGTTGTTGCCTGAACATCAAAATGCTGGCTTAATGTTGTGTGGAATGCAAATTTGCTTTCTGCAGCATATTTGTTCTGAAATGAGGTGTTTAAAATATTCTTATTGCATAGTTATACAACACCTTATAGAACAAATTTTGAACTGTTGCATAAACGTTTATACAACTATTTTGTACAGCATACTTGCGCGATAGTCAAAATAGTTGTCTTGTGGCATCCATGGTAACGTTTATACAACAAACCCGAGCCTTGTTGTTTAGCTGAGCAAATTTACTACTTCAGCCAACAAATTGCTCCCAACGGAAGCACTTAGTAACTGTTAAAGGCTGTACATCTGCAACAATATTACAACTTTTGTAGCACAAAATTGCTGTGCTCGGCATACATTTGTTGCTGAATATGTTGATATACAACTTCACCATAACCTAACTTTCTGCTGTCAATTTTTTGGTTAAAATGCCATAACCAATATTTTAAGACAAACAACGCATGCTTATTGGTCTAAAAGGTTTTACAAACTGTTCAAACAGAAGATATAGATCTGGTACAAATTCTCTGGGTAAATCATTCGACTCTATCCATATTTCATTTCAAAGATTTGTCAAATTGTTGTACAACACCTGCAGACAACACCAAAATATTCTAATATTATATATATATATATATATATACATAACCACCCGCCATATTGGGCAAACATATATTCCTCTATTGAAATTTAAATTATTATCTTTCAGTTCGACATTACAGATATAAAGTGATAAACATTAGTGTAATTGTGTCTAAATATAGGATTTGTGGAAGATTTAACGAAGACAAGTTCATTTTATTATCTTAAAAATCTAGACATACTTTTGATCATTATTAAAATATGAATCAAATACGAAGCCCGTAGAAATTGCGTAACTACTTTGCACGATAATCACAATAAAATTTGCTGAAATTCACAATGGCTGATATGTAAGTAAACAAGATGATTGTAATGTGGTAGTTATATATTCTTCACTTCGCCTATTAGAAATAGTTTGGTTGCAATAAAGTAGAATCATGTAACAGAATAGTTGTATAGTTGACAAAAACTGAACTGAATCTTACACTGACGCAAATGTTTACACTTTTGCTGTATAACTGTTACCTCCAGCCCTTATACAACCTCTTAAATGACTGAAGTGTCCTATTAGGTGTGCCCATTCCGATTGTATAGCTCTTCTAAGAGCGTTTTGCCGATGTTCTTACAGCATACAATGCTGTGTAAGGAATACTGTATAATCATTCTTGCAACTCTAATAGGAATGATAATTGTTAGTTGGGAAGGACTCATAAGTCAAATTGCTTGATATTTTCACTATAACCATAACTACTTGACCTAACTTGAAAACAAAATTACTTGAAATGTTAATGCTTGACTTGACTTAATTTTTTAGTGATCTGCTTGACTTGAGGTCATGTATTTTCTAACTACGTGATGGTTGATGGCAAATTATTTTTTTTTCTACTAAAGACCTTCAGTGATATTTATTACTCCAACCGATGCGCTATATTTTGTATTTTACTGCAAATACGAGTAATTACCTAGAAAATCGAAAACGAGACGCCCGTACACACTGCCATCCCAAATGATGCATGCAAACAGCGTTGCCATACCAAAACACACGAAATCGGTAGATGTTTTCGTGGAAATTTGGTAGACAAAATAAAACAAAATCGGCAGGAAGAAAAATCTGGACTGGCGTAAGATCAAGGGCTTTTGGGCCACGCAGCGTCATCTATGAAAAGTATATATAGCGCGGGCACATAACACATACACACGTTTTGTATGAATATAAAAACAAATTGAAATCAAACTTCGCCAAAAAATTAAAAAAATACAACTCAAAAATTAATTATTATAATGTATGAGTTTGGATCAAAATCCAGTCACCATTATAAATCCATTAGGAGCAGAAGCTGAGATGCTGTTGCGGATATACAGGGTGGCGCAGAGGAAACGCACGATTTTCACCTAAGCATAACATTTTTTATTTTCAAGATAAATTTGTTTCAGTTACAGCTAAATAAAGTAATGATAGTGCACTTTTAAACTAATGATGGTAAATAAGGTCACTCAAGTGTCGCCCTGCTTCGCGCTCGCACGTCTCCAACCGCTCTTGAAAGTTGTGCATTACACGTAAAATCATTTCTTGTGGTATTCTTGCAATTTCTTGACGAATAGCAATTTTCAGTTCCTGTAACGTACGAGGCTTGTGAGGGTACACTTTATCCTTAATGTAACCCCACAAAAAGAAGTCGCATGCGGACAAATCTGGGGAGCGTGGGGGCCAAGGGACATCGCCGAAACGGGAAATCACATGTTCAGGAAGCATCTGTCGAATCCATTCCATTGATGCTCTCGCTGTGTGAGCTGTGGCACCGTCTTGTTGGAACCACAGCTCTCCCATGTTTACTTGTTGCCGTTGAAGTTCGGGTAACAGAAAATTTTGTAACATGTGAACATAACGTGCTGAAGTAACTGTTACTGCTCTTTCTTCCTCTTCAACAAAGTAAGGACCAACGTTACCTAATTTACTGATTCCGCACCACACAGTTAATTTTTGACTATGCAAGGGTCGTTGGTGTAGCTCTCGTGGATTTTCGGCCGCCCAATACCTACAGTTCTGCTTGTTTACATATCCTGTTAAATGGAAGTGTGCTTCGTCACTCATCATTATGACGACGTCAGGATCGTCAGCAGAAATGGCCCGCATTCTCGCACAAAATTCTCTACGCTGTGCAAAATCGCTTTCCGTTAGCTCTTGCACGATCATTATCTTGTACGGATGATATTGTAAATCGTCATGCAGAATGCGTTGTAACGACCGACGGGACATACGCAGAGTTGGAGCTTGGCGCCTAGTGGACCGTTGGGGGCTATCAAGGACCGCTCTTCTCACTGTTTCGATATTGCCTGGAGTCCGTACGGTACGGGGAAGGCCAGGTGGCTTCCTCTTCATTACGGATCCAGTACTTCGAAATGCTTCAACCCATCGGAGTATTGTGTTTCGATCTGGAATTGGCCCGTGGCGTTCAACATTGAACTGTCGACGGAATAAACGTTGCACGATCACTACAGAATCATCGTTTCGAAAAAATTGCTCGACGGCAAACACACGATGCTCCGTCATCCACGGTGCCATGGCTGAAACTGCATCGCATGTGTTCTCTGCTGGCGGTGCGGCGAGGTCATATCCCTATTCTGTGCGAAATACCATTCGGTCAGAAAACATGCGTTTCCTCTGCGCCACCCTGTACAAGAGCATCATTCTATCTAAGCTTGACTACGGTAGCATTGTTTACTCATCTGCAAGACCGTCACTGCTTAAAAAACTTGATACAGTTCACAACAAAGGATTACGTCTCTGCCTTGGCGCATTTGGGACAACTCCAGCAGCTAGCCTCTATTGCGAATCCGGAGTTGAACCTCTATCCATTAGACGTAAAAAACTTGCCACTATCGTATTCTGCACAAATTCAAACACGACCATTCCATAGAAACTTTTCTATCATTTTCAGTACGGATGAGAGCTACATCTGTCCCCCGACAATAACAAGACCTCTCAGAGTCCGTGTTAAAGAATATGCCGAGGAAATTGGTATATCATGTAACCCTATCTATAATGTTAAACACAGAGAATGTCCTCCATGGCTGTCACCAAAAATAAATGTGAATCTCGAGCTGACTGCACCATCTAAGAATGACCATCCATCTGAACTCATAAAATCACGTTTTATGGAAATCGTTTCTAGATATCCGGCAGCAACAGTTATCTATACAGATGGATCGCGAACTGACAGTGGTGTCGGCTGTGCTATAGTAGTCGATAAAACTGCACATCAATGGACACTATCACTAATAGCATCCATATTTCTGCTGAACAATATGCTATTTGGCAGGCCCTACGATATTGTGACATGTCGAATAACATAACAACAGCTATTATAGCTAGTGACTCGCTCTCAGCACTTCAAGGCCTAATGAACTATGCATCTCGAGATTCCTTAACTGTGATGTGTCTTGAAACTGTCAAACATCTCTTAAATAAAGGGGTGAACGTAAAATTTCTGTGGTTGCTAGGACACGTTGGTATACAGGGGAATGAAGCTGCTGATATGGCAGCGAAAGCAGCAGCAGCGCAACAAAACATCGACATCCCTGAAATAAAAATGTCTGATCATAAAAACTACCTCATAAACCGTATACAGCGACACTGGCAAATTACATGGGGTAACACTGATACCCACTTAAGACAGATAAAACCTAGTGTAAGATCATGGCCACATCCTATCAGACTGGCACGAGAGGAATGGGTGCGCATACATTGCTTACGCTTTGGCCACATACGTCTTACACATGCACATCTTTTGCTCGGAACAGATCCGCCCTTGTGCACTGGATGTAACTCTTCACTCACTGTACGCCACATTATCTGCACATGTCCGATATTGTCCCAATATCGAGTGATCTATTGACCATTTGATAACCTGACAGAGAGTCTCACACAACCAGAAAAACTGAAAAACGTCATATCATTCTTAAAAGTATCTGGTTTCTATTGGAAGATCTGACCTAATGAACTTTTTGGAAATGAACCATTCTAATTTTTGTGTATCTTATTCTCAACTGAGATTAAATGAATCTTATGAAACGATAATTTTGCATCATACCTACTGCTTAGTGTTGTCATCTGGAACTAAAAGAAATATGTAGCAATAGAATTTGTATAAATCGAAATACTTACGTGAACGCAAACAAGATCATGAAATGCAGATAATGACCACAAAAAAAAATTAATATTAATGAATATATGCCTGACAAATTTAATCGTGTAACATTACCCAGAGATTATCTTTTGTTGCTAATATAATCTGAAAGTAAATGACAATAGTATATCCTTTTCGATTAATATCTGGAATTTGCATATTTAGTTTTTTAAAAATGCGACATTTACCACTTAGACATGTAAGAGATTATATGTTTTATACTATAGATTTATATATTATATTTATATATTATTGAATACGGCTAATAACCATAGAAGTTGACGCCGTCACAAAAAAAAAAATAAAATCCATTAGGACCCTCATGTGTGTGTCTTAACTCGTGGTTAGCGAATGAAAAGCAAATTTAGACTTTGTCAGTTTTTGTAACACCTGATGAAGACATTTTTTTCTACTTGAGCTTACAGTTTTATCTTTCTATTATTTGTTATACGATAAACGAATTATTTTGTTCAATATGTATTATTTTTTCTGAAACTTGCGACAAATAAAGTCTTTGGTTGTGCATTTGTAATTTACTCATATTTATATCACAAATTCAATATCAAAACTACTTGAATTTTCACAGATAGACGTAAAAACTGCTTGACTTGATATCAGTTTGCAAATATCTAATACTTGACTTAAGTTTGTCTTGATTTCAAGTCATGTTGAGGCAAGTAGCTCGAACACCAATTTCAGTAGTGAATCCCTAGATTCCAGCAAAGCCAACTATCCAGGAACACGCGATATCCCTTACCCGCAGAGGGTCCGGTCCCGATTCGGTAACGCGCGATGATGTAATGATACCAGAGCCTACGAAAGCTATCCAAATATATTATGCACCATGTATAGCTAGGCCGATTATTTAAAAAATACTTTCAATCAACAATTCGATCACATTCATTCTATGATATTACTAGCTGTAACGTTTCGATGGCCGGCGAGTAGTAAACATATCAGAGCGTACAAAAGTTGACTCACATGCTTTACATGTTGCATATTCAGTCCATAGTATCATTTTTCCTGAAATTAACACTATTTCAACTGATACTCATTATACCTACGGTATTATGTCAAGGTACAAGGACTTTCATGGTTGTCGAATAATAAACATACCAGAGTGTTCAAAAGTTGACTTAGTAAATTTGTCCAGAATTGTGTGGGAAGTACAGAGTCAATCTACTTGATAGCATTTTTGATTACAGCATATTAACCGTCTAACATCCCATACTATAACCTCCAAGCTGCAATACTGATCACACTGTATATATAAAATTGTTATTGCAGTACAAAGAGCTGCACTTTCAAATTTCAGAATCCCTGAAGATCCCGAGACTTCTCTAAACTGCTAGGCAGTGGCTTGTGAGAAAAACTACTTCACCGTTTCTAAATGAAATTTAAAGTTTCAGCGTAGTTCCTTCTTTAGTATCGCACTGTAAAATGCATCCTAAAATAAAACGTAATTTGTATGCAGCCTGTGTTCTGCATATTTTTTCCATGCGAAAAAATACGTGAACTTTTTAGGATATATTCCCGGGCATACAGACATAGCGGTCCGGGTGCCGTGATACAAATGTGATGACAAAAAAATTGGAAATCGAATAGAACAGTAATACGTATGTTCGCTGCGCGTTTGTGCAATTTTTCTTTGAACGGTTTGTTAACAAGTCATGCGTCAGTTAGAATACTCAATCAACGAAGCCATATGAATGTTTACATTTACGACTTTTGTACTTATACATATTGTTTCCTATAATAATTTTTGAAATGTATGGGTCTGCTAGCTTGTGTGTGGAGTATGTCCATTCAAAATTAAAAGAAGTCCATGTTATTGGGCAAACCGTTTAATTATATGTTAGTCATGTTCTCTTTGTGGTAATTTTTTCAGTTCAAAAACCTCACACGCTTTGAGTTTTTCAGACACTAAATACTGTGCAACTCACAAACAAATGCTTTTTTGTACCTAAGTATTTTAGTTTTACAAGATTCAAATGCCGAATAACCTTCTCATTTCATTAATAAATATACTGTATTAATAAATAATAATATAATGAAATAAACTATTCTTGGCTTATGTTGTTTCAGTCACAAATCGAGTGGTACATAACTTAAGCAAAATAACCGTATTCATATTTTTTATTGCTTATTATTGAAAGATACCCTTGATTATTGTTTTATGAACATGCCATATATTTAATTTTGCATTTTTTAATATACAAGGGTGACTTCGAAGTTGAGTCATTTATTTTAACAGTGAGTAGATCTGATCAAAAGAAATGTTTTTTTCCTTTACCATTTTTCTGGTAAAATTAAAGTAACAAAGTTATAGCCCTTTGGAAGTTTGAGTACCGCCCTGTCTCAATAATAATATCATGTGCTCGTGTTTGGCAACAACGGATATAATCCGCCTTATCGGTTCATCGCATCGGAAACAAAAAAGCGAAAGAATTTGGAACGATGCTTTTACAATTATTTTATTCAGTTCAGTTATACATACAGTTGTCAGTCGGTAACGCGTGTGAATAGTGTCTGTTGCGTGGCTCAAACGAAATAAAAAATGGCACATGTTTATGCGGATCGGTTTCCCAATCGAGTGCAACCAACCCCTCGTGCCTTTGTTAATGTAGTACAACGGGCTCGTGAATCAGGTGACTTAAGACCTCACAGGGGACCTCACGATCAAATACAGGTCCGCACTGAAATACTTGTCGGGAGGATACTTTATAAAACAAGGTAAACATTTTTTTTTAATTTTTTTTTTATTTTTACACACATATTTTGGTTTATCTTCCTTCATTATATACAATCATTATCTGAAAATTAATGACTCAACTTCAAAGTCTCCCTGTATATGAGGACTTTGAAGTACGTCTGGGAAAGACATGCTAGGCGAACATGCCGGCAAGGGGAATTTTCTATTTTACATTCAAACCTTGAATCTTTGATGGTGAAAAAGTACTTAGACATATTCGTTCAACCTTCTTCAATAATAATCGCCAATTGGTAGTAACAGGACTGCTTATTTGGACAATCTTGTATTTGTTCTTCAGTACTTTGTCGCTCGATAAAGTTTGCATCCAATTCGAATTCTTTTTCAAGATTCTTAACGTTTATGGCTGACCGTTTATTAACTTTTCGAGACCTATAGTTGTATGTATAACATTCAGAATTTGCAACCGTGATCTTATCATCCTGCAATACAGTTTCTTGAGAGACCTGCTTGTCATTCCAGCTCCGATCTGTGAACCATTACCGCAACATTTTACATGTGATGTTGCAGAGTTATAAAAAACTCACGAAAGTTTAAGCCATATCGTTTCACAGCACGCTTAGATGATACGATATCAAGTAAATTCGTCGAAATGACAAAAATAATAATAATATAATAAGCCTTTATTTTCACCTGGCGGACAATCAGCAAATGCTGTTCTTCCATGCCAACCAGAGCTCCATGTATACAATATTAAAAAAGTACATATTTAGTTACAGCATTACCAAAAAAAAGAACAGAAACAGTACGTAGCATGAGGCAAAACCAGATGGGGTGAAATTGATTTAAGCATAGTGAAAAAATGGTTATTGCAGACATAGACAAAATATAAACATTACAAACAAATAAATTTAAAATCAAACAAAATCAGGGCTAGTATCAAATCATTGATTCCAGATTTGAATGCTCTGAGAGACTTGATTTTATGGGTAGGAGGAACCCTGTTGTATAAATTAGATGCTAGATATGAAAAGGCATTTTTAAAAGCTGTTGTTTTGTGTTTGGGAACATCTAAAGTATAACCCACAAATCTCAAATTAATATCGTGGATGTCAGTTCTCAAAGATAGCTTTACAAGTAAAGTGGTTGTTTCCTTAGTAACACCGAATGAACCAAGCAGATGGGGTCCATCTTTGTCTCATTGTAAGCCAACGAATACTTTTAATATAAGAAGATGTTCTTTCAAATCTACTAAGACCGTGCATAAATCTAATGCAACAGTTTTCCACCTTTTGTATCCGTTGGGATCCCGTTTGAGTCAAACAAGGACCATACACAGACACATCATATTCGACCTTGCTGAGTATAAGGGAATTAGTTTAATCTTGGTAACCTTTGACAACACATTTCTAAAATTAAAAAAAGTAAAAGTAGTGTTGAATGTGCTGGATTCAAATATATCCTATCTTTTTATGAAAGTAAATTTATTCAGGCGAGGATCACATCCGAATAACTCTTAATGAGAAAAAGGAAAATGTAGAGCTATGCTGAAGTTGCAGTTTGCAATACGGTCTGTGATTCCGGAGTTTGCGAGAAATATTGAAATAATTTTATCGTATCGGTATATCACAATTTTCATTATAACTCTTGGAATTAATGTTACTAGAAGTGTAATATATACCGTAGGAAATTTTATGTACCCTTTTCTGAGAATATAACGTGATCAGTTGCTCGAAATTTCTATTCCTATTCGATCAGAATGTCAGTCATAGAAGGCCTCTCTCTCCCAGAACCAACAAATTCCGACTATGAGAAGGAGCCAATCATATGTTTGTCTCCTAATTCTCATAGCAGCTAAATATATATGCATCAGGTAATGTCATGATCTTAAGTTTGATAAACTCAGCACGTCAGGGATCTCTATATTTTAGATTTTTTATATATCGGATACATCTTCTCTGTACTCTGTCTGTACTTGTGGGGAGTGACCCCTTGCCTGGAAGCCGTATGTTATATTGCTATGGAAGTACGCATGGTAACTGATCAACAGGGCGTTTAGTGTTTAAACTGTGAATTAAATAAATTATTCTCTTAAGGATTTGGTGACATGACTCATATGTTCATCCCACTTCAAAGAGTAGTCGATATACATACCAAGAAATTTCACTACGTTTGCATAGTCATCTTTGTGATGAATATCTCGAAGTGTGATTGTCATGCATTGAGATTTGTTTGGATTTAATGTTAACCAATCTTGAATGTAGATGTACTGGCTGATGTCTCGATGTTGATGTTTGCAAACGAATCGTGAGTTGAGACTCGAGTGGTGTCATCAGCATAAAGAATAAGCTTAATACTCATACTATAAGAAGCACAGTTTTAATTTTAATCAAGGAGTTATATAAACTATTATTTAGAATTCAGAATTCACTAACAATACCCTAATAACCAAAACCAGAATCCATTCTCCAATAAACAATTGTTTTTTGAAACTAGCATCAGCCATGGATCTGAAGGGGGGTACTTACCCCCTCCTTGGCTATGCACATGGGTTTGAAGTGCAAGTGTCACGTCTATTTTTTGACAGTTCTGACATTGAATTTAAATTTTTAATGTTATTTTTTAAAAATGGGTGCAGATAATTGTGATGTTAGATGATTTCAAGACACGGTACTTCTTACATAATTTGCTAAGAGCGGCACAAGCCTAATGAAGGTAGATATTTCCAGCTGTTACTATTATTATTATTAATTTGATACAACGCTGCAACTTTGATAGGCATTGGTAGACAAATAAGTCAAACGTGTGCACTAAAACTACGCAAATTCGGTGATAATGCATTGTAAACGTATAGGCTTGGCTTTTTCTAACCTACTTGTATAATCCATTGCCCAGAACGGATTCACGGAGACTGAAATGTAGCCCTTCGCTACACCGTCACTAGGATCACTGAGGAATATCCTTGTGGGGAGACAGTCCAACATCCCATATGTTTCTGAAAATTTTGTGAGTTTACTCCTTTAGCCTCCATTATATTTGAGCTGGAGGTGACGAGTGCCGTACAGGGTTGCGAAATGGGCCGCATAGAATCAAAGCAGATATTAAACCGAAATCAAATGGTGTTTGACGAAATGTTCTGACGAGTTCTGACTAATTCGTCCAAATAAACAAACATCACTGTTTCCCACTGTGCGTGCTTACACTTGCAGCGACCAGCATGTCAGAGTATGCTTGACGTCATCAGAACCATTTGAGCGTTCAAACAGATTTGATTTTTTTTCGTACGACCTGTGTCTTTTTGCTTACTTATTTCATTATTTCACCATAGACAACGATAAATTGATTACTGTTGTGTACCAGTACAGTTTAATTCGGATATGAGATATGAGAGCCAAACATTAACAACAGGAAGATAGAGGATTAACATACTATGTTTTACCACAATAACTTCAGTAAAGAACTTTCAAGAGAATAAAATTTGTCAGCATTGTCCGTATTTGCCGGGCGGTAGAAACGTACTGACTATAGTTGGTGGTTACGTCATCAACTCCATATGAAATAAGTAAACAGATCGACTCTCCGTACCATGGGCGGAACACTGCGCAGAGTAATCTTCAGCGCAACTGCTACTCTTTCCACTACGCACGAAGTGGGTAACGGGGGACCATTCTCTTCCTGGAAATACTCTAATAAATTTAGCACGAGCTGTCGGCCTTCTCCATTGATCATATTTCCGGGCATTGTACAATTTTATATTGAAGATTGAACACGACAATCCAATTTGCACGCTGATGTCAAGTAAGTTGTCACTTTAACATATGATTGAAGAGCACTCATACGTAACGGTTTTCGAGATGGAGGCACACAACTAAAAAACGTAGGTCTTTGAGCTTACAGAACAAACGTTCACCCACAGGGTTAGGTTGCATGTGTATGTATGAGGAAGATGGAGATATAATCAACGCCAAACAAAGTGGCATGCACGTCATCACGATAAAAATTCCGCGACCTAATGCCTAGGTTTCTATCACAAACAATTGCTCTATTGCATTTTCATATTAATGTGATATATAAATTGTAAAATGGTCATTACTCTCTTATTATGGTTAATAGTCATATAAACATTGTTATTAAAATATCACATAAGTTGCTTTCTGATAAATTTAGACGCATTATGCGAAATAAAATGTTTTGCAAACGCTCCAATCACTTATCGACATGTAAACGCACTAAACCGATTTCGCAGCGTTGACACATTGTCACCTTGAAACTTATTTAAACTGGGAACTGACATTTGTATTAATTTTGACACTGAATCAATTTGTGGCATTTCAAATCTTTATAAATCCTTTGGCCCCGCATACTGTAAATCAACAACTGTTTGTTTCAAAACAAAAGTATTCATTTTACGAGTAGATAAAGGCAATTTTGGTATATAAAGATGCCCAAACAGTTAAATAGTCGGTGTAAGGAACTCGTGGTCTCGTTAATGCACTACTTTGAGCAAGAAAGGGACAACAACGGGCCTTTGTTGCCTTTAAATGCTGTTCAAGAGGTAGGTTACTAATAATTATATGTAATGTATATTAATAATAGTGAAATTTTATTTCATTTTTTGTAGCGTGTTGCTGCTGCTTTAAAAATTAGTTTAAGGACAGTTAGTCGTATTTCCGAGGGTGTGAAAAGTGATGCAAATTTAGAATCGCCCAAGAAAAAGCGGAGTTATATTAAACGTGTAACCAACACAGCGACATTGGATACAAGTGCCATTCGAGAAGTGATCTATAATATGTATCACAAAAGTAAGATCTTATTATAATAACTTATCAGAAATTTGCATTAATTTGTTAACTAAATTATAATGTCATATTACACATGGTTTCAGAAGAACAAGTTACGAAACAAACTTTATGGTCTCGATTAAGAGATAGGGCATTATTTGATGGTAATGCCACGTCTTTAAGGCGGTTGCTTAGAGATCTTGGATTTAAGTGGCTTAAGGACAATCCCTGACGAGGGCTCATGGAACTACCACGTATAGCTTTGAAAAAGGTGGAATTTCTAAGGCAATACAATCAAGCCAAGGTTGAGGCCTTATACCAGTTTGTCTTCCTCGATGAAACTTGGATATTTCAAAATGGGACCATAGGTCGCTCTTGGCAAAATGGAAACCAAAAAAGCGTGAAAGATGGTAAAAGGTATGTACTTTTACACAATTTGCACTATAAAATTTAAAACTAATATATTTTAGATACATTATATTACATGATGGAAATGAAAATGGGTTTATTGAGGGTAGTGAAGCGATATTTTCTTCGAAAACAAAATTGAGCGATTACCATGGAGAGATGAACCAGGACAATTTTTTGAAATGGTTTCAACATCAGTTATTAGAAAAATTGGAGAGTCCATCTATGATTATACTGGATAACGCCCCTTATCACAGCATGATATTGAACAAAGTGCCCAACAATGCATGGACAAAAAAAATATCCAAGACTGGTTGACAAATCAAAACATACCATTTTTAAACACAATGTTTAAAACAGAGCTATTGAGTATTGTTGCTCGGTACATAATGCTTCTTAATTATATATATTTTGGTCGACAGTTTATATTTCTTTTGTTTATTCCTATTCTTAAAATAACTGCTTTTTTAGAAACAAACCACCTAAAATATACGTGATTGATGAATTGGCGGAACAACATGGGCACAAAGTTCTTCGTCTGCCTCCTTACCATTGTATATTTAACCCTATTGAGTTAATTTGGGGCATAGCAAAGGGTTACTATAACAGACATATTGGTAGAGATGGTAACAGTGAAAAAGACTGTTTGGATATGTGGAACGAGGCTCTACAAACGGTTACCCCAGACATGTGGAAAAATAGTGTTTGACATACTGAGCAAGAAATTTTTAAATGGTATGAAAGAACGAATTTTTGATCGACCAGACATCGAACCTTTAATAATCAACTTTGAGAGTGATGAAGATTCAGATTCAGACAGCGCTGAAGAAAGAAACTCCGACTAACTTTATTGTACAGAAAAAGCTTACACCAGTAGCTTACCTAATTTTAGAATGCATTTTTCTGTATGAATTCTGTAAAATAAATACCATGCATAAAATTTGGAGGACCCCATTTGGATTTTTATTCAGTACCTTTAAGCTATCAATTAAATATGGTAGTTTCATAGTGTCATCTGATCAATAATTGTCATACTTAATGATTATGCAAGTACAGATCTATAATTTTATTATACTATTATTTTTGTTCTCATTTGAGGTTAATATTGCTTATAAACCTAGATATGTAAATAATAAATTTTATTATTTTACAAAAAGTTTGGCAACAATGTAAATTTTTCAACACACCCACCTTGATGACGTGCACGCCACTTTGTTTGGCGTTGACTATATATAAATACGTCAACGCTGCTGGATTTATTTCGGGCCTGATGAAGCCAACCAGCAGAAATACGTATCGCTCGGGTTACCTATCCTATTTTCTGCTCGAATCCACTTTTTGCGGATTTTGCCCACTATTTTCCTATTTTTGGTATATACCTTTTTCCGCATGATAATGTTCTCTTTATATATATATATATATATATATATATATATATATATATATATATATATATATATATATATATATAATATTCGTGCTCGCAGCTGTGGCAGACTAGCAATGAGTCTGGCACAACGTAAAAGCTATTAAGACTGTCTGGCTTGATAGTCCCCCAAGTAACACCTATAAATTTCAGGTTTTATACTATAACGAAAGTTTAACTCTAATTTATTAAAGTTCGAGGGTATCTGGCGGGGGTTGAAACTGTACTGGCTGGCAATGGATGACGTCATTTCTAATATAATTCTAACGGAAATATCAAAAACTATTTTACACTATCCACATTTCATTGTCGCTGATCGTTCCTACCTATGTTGGGACATGCACAGAGAAACTTTCAGGTTTTGTAATGTAACATAGTCGTAGTTCTGGCCGTCGCGGGCTATTACTCTATGATGGCCGTTGTGATTTGATAGTAGAAAATATTTTCAGTGAAACATATAAAAACTTCTAGTCACATAAATAAGCACGGGATAAGTTTCAGAAGTTAAATTATTTCCTTCTTTGGCTACAAAAAGAAACTTCCAGTACGCTTTCAGGTGAAAAAGGTGGTAAAACGGTTCTCGGTCTCGTTTTTCACCGCAAAATCCCCGCAGAGACCGTAAAAATGAATTCAATTAAAATGAATTATAGTTAATTTTGCGTGAAGTGAATTAGGGTTCGCGTTCGAAGAGTGAGGACTCCATAACGCATTCTCGCATTCTCAGAATTTATGGAATTCCGGACGAGAAGAGAACAAACGGTAACGAAGGAAGGGGAAAGATGTTTTCTATGGCGGGTAAATGGGGGAAGACTTTAAGTCAGGAGCGTACTTAGCAGACGTATATACCAGATGCATTCAACGTTTTTCTTCGCTATTTAAACATCGTTCATATACAGAGTAGTTTTTTAGTATGGTAAGTACCCTTTTATTGTAACTCCAATAATTCATCACAATCTTTCTTGGAAATAGTATAGACATTTAGTGATATACGAGTATATGACGTAAAACGGAATGGAAGCAATGTACCCAATAATATCGAAATAAGACACCGCGAAGCGCCATCTACCTCTAGAATTGGCTCCTGTGAACAACGAATAGTAGCTACCTTTTGGGACTGTAAAGATCGCAGTCGGCTTTGAAAGCCCAGTCACCACATGATCGCTAGATGACGACGATTCTAGCTGTGTAGTACCCTGCATAGCATGTTTATTCTGGTACCACATCCAGTACTTGCCATTGCCCTGCAGAGCATGTTTAGCTGCCATTGAAGATAATAAACATGCCCAGCAGGGTAGTTTCAAGAGGACCACTTCTACTAGACAGCTAGAATCGTCTAGCGGTCACATGGTGACTGGGCCTCTAATTCTCAACCAGTGGGCTGCGATTCACTGTTTCGCAGTGGTCGAGTCTAGTGGTAGATGGCGATTCCCGCTGTCTTATTTCCGCAGATCTCACACTTTTGACGGTGCATTGTTGCTATGGTTCCGTTCGTTGTCTGTGGTCTATTATGATATTTTAATCCAAAGCTACATCGTCTCATACAGAGGGACCATTAAAAGACTAGCTCTCAATCCAACGAGAGTAAGTTTATGGAACTTCGTAAATTAACTTCAAAGTCTCGTAATCTTCCAGTCTATCTATACAGTGCAACTGCTGCAGTTTGGCATGCAGCAATTCACACAACAATTAACAGATGCCACTGTAGATGTCATTTAATTTTTGTAGCTGCCACATGTCAAAAGCTGGCGATTTGATTTGTTTCTTTTTCTCTTCTCTTCAGAAGACGTTGTGACAATTTTTTGGATTTGAACGTATTAAATACCCAGGAGGCCGTGTTTGATCCTTCAATAGACATTTTTGCCATGTTGTGAGGCACGGAAAGTATTGTTTTTGCAAAAGAAATGCAATTCGAGATTTGTTTCTTTAAACAAACTAACAATATAGCTTTCGTTCGTCCGACCACAGACGGCGAACCATGGACAGCTGTTTCTTGTTTTTTGACAACTCGTCAGCATGGTCTAGGCTTGGTCGGTCATCTCTGGAGCAACGAACCAAAGCTTAGCAACTATATACTATTAAAAGCGAAGCTCCATCTACCACTAGAATCGACTACTGCGAACAGTTTGTCCAATAATGTGTCCCTACAGGAGTGAAATATAGATTAAAGAATAAAATGTACCAAATACATTTCAGTTCAAATGTAAGACCACAGATATTCCTCTATAGAGTCAAGTCACTGGTGGCGAGCAACAATAAATTTTACCTTCTTTTACAAAGTCTTTTTTGATCGCCTAAATTTGGAGGTTGAAGAAAAAATTCCGGAAACTAAGAAAGCTTAAATCTACATACATAATCAAAAGCTACTTTTATTCTCTGAGTATTTAAAGGAATATATCCTGTCCTTAAACTTCTGTTTCTTCAAGTTATCGTTTCAGGAATTATATGATCGAAATATTGAATAATGGCCTATCTTGTGGATATGTCTTAGTGATAGGTGTTTTCATTCGAACAAATATAGGGAAATGTCACACGATCAGTATTTACACTCAAGGAATGTGATATTTTTGACCGAGACAGGATTTCAGCAATATTGTTGAAAGTGTCCGGAAAGTAATAAGACTGAGTCGATTTAATGAAATTTATTGAGCCAATCGTTACAATTCTTTAAAAACTTTCAAAATAGGCTCCTTCTGCGTCGATGCAGCGCTGCCAGCGCGATTTCCTAGCATTGAATGCGTCACGGAAGGCATTCTCCGGAATAGCCTTGAGAGCCGCGGTGCATGCTGCTTGTATCTCCTCTGTCGTCTCAACATGCTTGCCTTTCATCGGCCTTTTCAGGCGAGGAAACACAAAAAAGTCCGGGGGGGGGGGGGCACATCTGGACTGTAGGGCGGCTGCGGAAGCGTTGGGATGCCGGCCTTGGTCAGGTAGCTGTGCACCAGAAAGGCGGTGTGAGCCGGGGCGTTGTCGTCTTGCAACTTCCAGTCGGTTGCGATGTCTTGTCGGACCCGACTGACCCTTCGTTTCAGTCTCCTGAGCACTTCCGCGTTGACGGTTTGTCCAGGAGGGAAAAATTCATGGTGGACGATGCCTTTGATGTCAAAAAAGACAATGAGCATCGTTTTCACTTTGGATTTGCTCATTCTTCCCTTTTTTGGGTGAGGAGACGCCGTCGTGTGCCACTCGGAAGATTGCCTCTTTCTCTCGGAATCATACTCACTTTCACACATGTTCAAATCATCTTGGCACAGTTCCACTCGCCGCAATTTCTGGTCGTCAGTGGGACCATCTTCGCGCACACCTTGTGCATGTTCAAATTCTGTGTCAGAATGTCATGAACCACAGATTTTGGTAAATTTAACATCTGGACATCTGGACAATCAAACGAATACTTAGTCGACGGTCTTAGTTCAAAACTTTGCGCGGAGGAGTCACATTATTGGTGTTTGTCGAAGTCGAAGGTCTTCCAGCACGGTCTTCATCAGCGACCTCTTCCCGGCCCTCCAAAAAGGCCTGGTGCCACCGAAACACACCACTTCTTGCTAAAGCACCACCTGGGTAAGCCTGCTTGATCATATCAAACGTCTCTGTCGCAGATTTACCGAGTTTCACACAGAATTTAATCGCGAACCTCTGCTCTAACGCTCATTCGTTAGCTAGGAACGCCCTCTACTGAATCCAGTCGGTGCGCGTATGCTCCGAAGTACAGTCATGGCGGAAGAAAATGAGTCCTATTACTTTCCGGACAAACCCTGTATAAGGCAACGCAGAAATACACTGACACCAACGGAATGTTCAGTAAATGCTGCTGGTACGGACCACACTATAATACTGATCGTGTAACATTCCCCATACTGTGATAGTACATAAGACGATCGAACACATCCTATTGTGAACACTTTTCCCGATATATATTTTTTGGTCTTGTAAGATTTTCCGGACCCTCCCTTTCTTGGACGTTTATGGTCCACAGCACCGGAGGGGTCGAAAACCCCCATAGAGCGAAAACTGCGAATTCGACGAAAACAAAGTTCCAGCCGGCGGATTATTATAGGCTGTGTGTGCGGGAATTACCGCCGTCTTGTTTATTTATCTTGGGGTCTTACGCCAATTTGTATTGATTTGTACGTGATCAGAGGGCGCGCTCATCTGGACCCCTGTGACTTTGTAAGTAGTGATTTTTTTGTATGAGCCGATTTTATCATGCATATTTTTCCACCTGTTTACTGGTATTTAAACCGGTTCTGATCACCGAATAGATTATCTCGACCGACCACCATCGCATTAACTAAAAAAAGCAGGATTGTGCTTAGAGATTGGAAACACATTCGCCATCCACCTTGCGCTCATTCTGTATAAGACCTAGATACGTGGAGCATGACTTGACTTTTCTCGTATAAAAAAACTATGTTTTGTTTTTCAAGAATAATTTTCATCATACTTGACACTTCACCATATGCAAGAACCACTCATCAAACAAGCGCCTTCCATTGCTTCTTCTTCACAGAATCATACTCGTACTCCAGCACTTGGATTCCATCGAAATAAGACAGCGCAAGGCGCAATCTATCACCATAAGCGACCACTGCGAAGAACGCATAGCTGCTATTATTTGGAACAGTTAAAGATCTCAGCTCACGTCGATTCGGTGATACATGGCGCTTTTCGCTGTCTTATTTCCATATACCGTACCTCCTGGATAGAGGGTAGTTGCGATAATTCTTAAAAATACTGATGATGTTGTCGCCGTGCAGTGGCGATTCAGGTCTGCCATCTTTTTAGTTCTGCAAATAGATGTGGTAAGGTACGATTAAGCTGTGAAAAAACGAAAAAACTCCGACAGTGGTTTAACCGTTATCTACAAAGGCTCAAGTCGATCTCCCTTTTTAGATAAAAAAACCGTATTACTTATTGATGCTTCACTTTTTTTTAATTATGTTTCATCTATTTCTTCTGAGAATACATCAGTCTTCAACCTCATCACTTATATTCATTATAAGTATCGGGTGATTTTTTATGAGGTATAGGATTTGATTTTCAAAAAAAAACACAAAAAATTTGAAAAAACGATTAAATCTTTATTTGAGTCGATAGAACGGTCGATATAATTTAATGTTTAAAGATTATTTCATGTAAATGTTGCCGCGGCTCCGCTTTAGATGGCCTATGCGCAAGGTTCAATTTTGGCACACTCTCTCCAACATATCGGTCGGTATCTCACGAATAAATGCTTCAATATTGGCTTTCAGTGCGTCAATCGTTGCTGGTTTATCCCTGTAGAAATTAGCCTTAACATGGCCCCACAAGAAATAGTAAAACGGCGTTAAATCACACGATCTAGGCGGCCAATTGACGGGCCCTGAACTCGCCTCTCAATAGGGCCATTGTTTCGTGTGCGGTGTGGCATGTGGCACCGTCCTGTTGAAACCACATGTCAGCCAAGTCCAGCTCTTCCATTTTGGGCAAAAACAAGTTTGTTATCATCGCACGGTAGCGCTCGCCATTCACAGTTACGTTCCGGCCATTGTCGTCTTTGAAGAAGTACGGCCCGATGATGCCACCGGCCCATAATCTACACCAAACAGTGATTTTTTCGGGATGCATTGGTAGCTCTTGCAATGTTTCTGGCTGGTGTTCACTCCAGATGCGGCAATTTTGCTTGTTAACGTACCCATTCAAGCAGAAATGAACTTCGTCGCTGAACACAATTTTTCAATAAAAATGTGGATCTTCCTCCAACTTTGCCAACGCCCATTCACCAAATTGGAAACGTTGTGGGAGGTCGTGTGGCTTCAATTCTTGCACCAGCTGTATCTTATAAGGTTTTACACCCAAATCCTGTCGCAAAATTTTCCACGTAGTGGAGTAACAGAGGCCCAATTGCTGCGAACGGCGGCGAATCGACATTTCACGGTCATCACTAACACTGGCGGATACAGCCGCAATATTTTCTTCAGTCCTCACTCTACGTCTGCGTGTTGGTGGTTTAATGTCCAATAATGTAAACTGGGTTCGAAATTTAGTCACAAGCTTCCGAATAGCTCGCTCAGTAGGCCGACCAAATTGCCCATAAATTGGAAGCAGTGCTCGATGCACTCTCTTAACCGAGCATGAATTTTGATAGTAAAATTCAATAATTTGCAAGCGTTGTTCGTTCGTAAGTCGATTCATGGTTAAATTATAGACCAAACTGAACAAGTTTGACAATGACACACGACACGATTCACGCGTCATCTGTCAAAAACAGTGTTGCCAAAAAGATACTAGCAAAAAATCACCCATTATAAGAAATATCTGTTCATTTCAGTAGTTTTTCTAAGACTACCGCAGTAAAAAATATTAAATGTACCCCTGGACAATTCACTCACTCAGTTGTAAAGTGAGAAAATAAAGTAATCCTATGAAAAACGGGACTTTTATATAGCTACCCTGATAATAATCGGGATTCATTTTTCCTTGTCCAGTTTTGATCCCTCTTACGAGCTTTACCCCATGATAAATAAACCCACATGAGAGGTTAGAGAATGCGAATTCAGTATGACCTGTGATATATGAGCACCTTTAAACCTCGTAGCCTGAAAGCTGAACTTGCTGCTTCCTTAACAATTTTAAAAGTGGTACAATTCTAGTATGCTAAAACAAAAAGAATGTTGACGTCTAAATTTTATAGTGAGCAAAAACATGGCGCCAAGTAGGTTGGTCTGCACGTCATACCAACGCTGAGATCAGATCATAAAGGATTATTATTATTATAAGAAACTACGATCTTGTATAATACAAAGTAAAAGGATTAAATGGATCAAGTGAATCAAACAAGCCCATGCAGTCAGTCTATAGTTCCACCCATTTGATAACGCTGCGATCTAGGAACTTTTTTTCCTTGCCCTTACTGAAAGTATCGACCATATGACAACGTGGCGGTGAGAGGTTAGGAGGAAGTGCAGACGTGATTTTGTGGACACCCGTGTAGGTTCGTAGCGTACGGAAAGTGAGACATAGACGCGACACGTCCGTTTACGAGGGATGTCTTTTAAGTTTTGCATATAGAAACATAGTAGGCCGCGCGGATCGAACGTCAGTACTGAATCTTAACCTCACTCTTTAGTAAACTTAAATTCAAAGTTTCACAACAATACGTGCAGTGTTCTCACTACAGTGAATTTTTAAGTGTCACCAAGTCATTAGAAAAATGGAACTCAACCGAGAACATTTTTACGCCATAATTTATTACAACTTTCAGAGACAATTATCGCAACAAGAATGCCTTGCTGAGTTACTGTCTGTTTTCGGCAACGAAGCGCCACATCAGTCGACAATTTCCCGTTGAGGTATAGAGAATTCAAATGTGGACGGGTGAGTCTTAGCGAAGATCCCAGGGTGGGTGCACCAAAAACGGCAGTCACCCAGGAAAACGTCGATGCTGTGCACAAACTCATAATTGAAGATAGACATGTGACATGTCGCGAGATTGAGGTGTCCTTGAAGATCTCAAAGACCTCAATTCAAAAGAAAAGCCAACAAAAGTCATCCGTTCTCGAAGTGTTTCGAAAAAGATGGTCGCGACATTTGTGTCAAAACCGGGTCATATTGCAACAATTCCTCTTAATGAGCAAAGAACTGTTACTGCGGATTGGTATACCATCATTTGTTTGCCAAAAGTCATCACCGAACTTCGAAAAATCAACCCCGAAAGAAGAATCATCCTCCTCCAAAACAGACTGCGTGGTCAAAGGTTCCCGTCACCAGAAGAAGCAGTTGACGCATTCAAAAATGTCGTTTTGTATCTGCCAGCAAACGAGTGGAATAAGTCATTTAAAACTACCTACCGTGTTGGTTTATTTCCATGTGAAAAACTTAAAAGACATCCCTCGTAGTATTTCACCGTTTCAAGAGCAAATGTATGGGTACATCTACGATCTACTGGTAATAAATGATCAGGAGCCTCTCAAGCGTTAAAAACGAAGTTAGCGGCTTTTTAGCTTTTTTGTCTTTTGGACGGATTTTCAAAATCAGCAGAGCTTTTTCGACCTTAGTCTAGTTTTATCAAAGTCTTACTAAATCTGCTCGATTACTATTTATAATAACGATAACAGAATAATATACCTACTTATTGAAAAATTATTTTCATATTGAATGGAAAACTTCAAGAGGCATACTTACTTAATAGAACCGATCAGGGTTTAAGATACTCTTTTCCACTGGTGAAGTGCGTCAAAAGACTTTTTTCAAATAGAATCAAACAGGCTTTAAGATACTGATTCTATTTTTTTTTCTAAAATCAGATGTAAGTACCTCAGAAACATTTTACAGATGTTGATGTGACATTTGATAATACATAATGTATTTACCAATTCAACATGCCTCCTATATAGTCTAATCATATTAGACGAAAATACCCCTGTTTTGCGAAATAATTGCAAAGTCTGGTTTTATTGCTGCAAGTTGCTCAAACTGTTCATACACGATTTTTAGGTATTTATGAGGCCTACAAAATGGGGCCACAAGTAAAAAGATCCGACTAATAGCAAAAAAGTTATGGCCGAAAACCGAGGCAAACTGCAGGTTTTTGCATTTGGTAATGCGACGATTGTTTCTCGCAGATGTTTGAAATTCTTCAAATTCTTAGAATTCGTACTTCTAAGTTACCACCATAAAAGTGAAGTAGATAGAGTAGAATTTCTAATTGTTTATCCCAAAACAGCTGTTTTCCGGCCATCACTTCTACTTTATTGAGCAATATACAGGGTTAGTTCAAAGGACATTTCATAACAAAATAATGTATATTTCGTAAACACGTGTATTTTGGTTTTAAATGCTCTTTGAGCGAATCGGGTATATTGCTCAGTAAACTAGTAGTGATGGCAGGAAAACAGGGGTTTTGGGATAATCAATTAGAAATTCTTAAAAAACTACTTAACCTATATAATCCAATTTTGTTGTTATTTAGAAGTATGAATCCTACGAATCTGAAGAATTTCAAGTAGTTGCCTGAAATTATCGTCGCATTACCAACAAGTGTCATAACCTGCGTTTTGGCTCGTTTTTCGGCCATAACATTTTTGTTATTAGTCGCATCTTTTTATGTGTGATCTCATTTTGTAGGTCTCTTTATTACCTAAAAATCTTATATGAAAAGTTTTTTCGTTCCTGTCAACACTTTCGATTGAATCCCAAACAACACATTTTCTCATTCTTTTTTATCAAAAAGAAGTACTCCCACAAAAATTGTTGTACCCATTTTATGCGTCAATGTTTTAAATACCAACTTGCAAAAACCAGACTTTTCAATTATTTCGAGGAAATTTGCTAATATGATTAGACTATAAATATACGTATACAGGGTGTTCCTTAATGATATGCGAATATTTAAGGTTGTGAATCTATATGAAAAATTAATGTTAGTTTGCTTTATAAACTTTGCTCCAAAAATGTTTCCTTATAAAAACTCGTTGTGTTGAAGTTTTAGGAAAAAAATGGAAGTTAATTAATATTTTCAGAACCGCTTCAGATATTTCACTGATATTGAGTACGTAGTGAAAGTTAATAAAGTTGCATAATTTTCAATGAAAAAATATTTTTTAGCTTTAACAGAGGCGTGCGTACGGGTATTGACTTCGATATTTTTTACGAAAAAAATGGTACGCCAATGGTTTTTTGCCAAATAAAAATTATTTTTGAATTCCCCGTTCAATTTAAAACAAATGCGCCATTTTTGAGTAAAAAAATAAAAACCGTTCTATTGTCTAACTTGCAAAATTATTATTAATTTTATTGGAATAATTAAACACATTGGGGGTAATGAACAACAACAACTGACAACATAAATATGACATTAAAACCAACGAAATGATTATAAAAATTGTTGAAGATGGCCCCCTTCACTTAGTATGCATGCTTCCGCCCTCCTTCTCATGGAATTGCGCACTCGTTGAAATATCCCTGGAGTGTTTTTTATTCTATCAAAAGCTGCAACTATTCTTTCTCTTAATTCCTCTACAGTGTTAATGGGGCTTGTGTACACTAGTGTCTTAAGATAGCCCCACAAAAAGAAATCTAAACTGTTGAGGTCGGGGGACCTTGGTGGCCATTCTTCGGGCCCACCGCGGCCAATCCAACGATTTGGATAAACAGTTTGTAAATAATTACGAACCGCTACACTGAAATGCGCTGGTGCACCATCATGCATGTACCACATATTTTTTCTTATTACTAACGGAACATCATCAAGCAGCAAAGGCAACTGTTGTTGAATAAAATTAAGGTAAGCCAATAAAGTGGTTGCCAATAATTCCTGTCCATATTTTAACCGAAAATTGGTGTTAGAAATGGGTTTCGGTTACGGATTTTCTTCTGCCTACAATGATTATTGTGGAAATTTTGAATGGCATTTCGAGAAAAATTAGCATCGTCCGTGAACAGAATCATTGAATCAAATTGCAGATTTTGTGTAATTTTTTGAAGATACCATTGACAAATCTGTACTCTTAAAATATGGTAAGGATCTAACAAAAAATCCACTAAAATTATCCAATCAATTTGATGGCAAATATTTAAGTGTCTAGCGATCTTCTTCGTACTCGTTTCAGGATGTTCTTCGACTTCGTGCAGCACTGCTTCCTCAATTTCAGGTGTTCTCACACTTTGAGGTCTACCTTCAGATGTTCCTTCCCCGGACAGAACCGGTTTCAACAAGACGACGATGAATATTAGAAAAGGTTCGACTATGTGGCAAAGCACGATCGGGATATCTCTGGTGATAAATCCGTCTGGCTTGCTCACCATTACCGTCGGCAAGGCCATATACGTAATGCATTTCCGTTATTTCTGCATTTGAATAATTCACCATTATTAACAAGATTGTAAAAACTAAATCACGAAACAGATGTCACAGCGAACAGATTTGAATAACAGAGACTTATCTGATGTCAAAAGCCAGTAACATATTCCAGAGCAACTAGATATTTATTGCTAATTTTCTCGGACAATAGAACGGTTTTTATTTTTTTACATAAAAATGGCGCATCAAAGGAAAACAATTCAATTGAGATCATTTGTTTTAAATTGAACATGGAATTCAAAAATAATTTTTATTTGGCAAAAAACTATTGGCGTACCATTTTTTTCTTGAAAAATATCGAAGTCAACACCCGTACGTACTCCACTGTTACAGCTAAAAATGATTTTTGCATTCAAAAATATGCAGCTTTATTAACTTGCACTACTTACTAAATATCAGCGAAATATCTGAAGCGGTTTTGAAAATATTAATTAATTACCATTTTTCCTAAAACTTTAACACCCCGAGTTTTTGTAAGGAAACATTTTTGGAACATAGTTTATGGAGCAAACTAACATTAATTTTGGATGTAGATTCACATCCTTAAATACTCGCATATCACTAAGGAACACCCTGTATAATAAACTATCAAAGGCGGAAAAGTTGAAACACTGCTTATTATGGCATCATGTACAAGTTTTATAAACCAAAGGGAATTTAATTTGTAAGGGTGGGTAGAACATAACATGCAGAATGAATTTCTGTGTCAATCGCATGTTTGCATATTTTTAGTTCATTGGGGCGGTAGTTTTGATGTAATGATAGTTATTGTATACGGTACAACAAATAATACATAATTGGAGGTAACAACAGAGACTCCTGCGATATCAAATAAGTGAGCACAAAATGTAAGGTAAATTAATTACACAGTAGAGTATAGCCAAATTAGTTCAGTTCACAACACATGAACAGTTGTTTCAAAGCACCTCGCTTATACCAGGTTCTGTTAATTCTAAATTTATTATTAGTCCGAGATACCATGCATCACAAATGTTAATAGAATGCATAGGGTTTATGAAAAAATTGGCAGTTACCAATTTGTGATTGTACAGGATTGGACTCAACTCGCGGCTTTCGCACAGGAAATTGTTGACTTGTCGTAGATGTTACACGGAAGAAGGACTCTCCGCCAAACCTTTATTTGGATGTTATGTATCTATACCTGTCAAGTTTTTTATATTACATTAGAAATGCCGAGATTCGAGGCACAAATGCGATTAAATATCTAAGAGTGTGGCTCGTTAAAGTCAAAATGACTGAGCACATAAGGCACACCAGTGATACGGTGAATAATGACATTGCATCTCTGATTCGGCTAATGCCATCTGAGGGAGGTCCCAGTAGTGAAAAACGAAAGATCTTGATCAGATACATTGCTGGTGGAGTGCGCACTGGACTACACGACAGTTCTGATTCCTGATATTAAAACCTGAATTGACTAGAGAGTGGTGCGAATAGATATATACTACACAGTTTCTCACAGGACGTGGTTATTTAGACAGCTACCTAAAGAGGGTGTAGGATAGAGAGAGTCATGAATTGTGTATATTTCAAGGAAGCGGAGGGTACTCCTCATCAACACAAGTGTAGTAGATGGGTTGACTGCCAGAAACAACTAGAGTTGAAGCTCGGCGAGAGGCTCATTGCTTACAACTGCCAGGCAAGCAGACCAAGCAATCAGTAATCGGTTACTGCTTGCTGGCTTATACTCGTACATGGCCAGTATAACTTCATACATCCCCTTATCTTAGAAACCACCACCACCTCGTATACGGAAAAATGTTACAAACAAAAGTTTCTTGGTTTGAATATTTTTTTTACTGGTGTCCAGTTTTTCCAGAGAGCATCAAGTTTATTTTTTTTAAATCGCAACCTCTATGTTTTATTACTTTTTCTGGTACCACACTTGATTTGGAATATTTTTTATCATTAGATGTATAAATGAATTCTTCTCCGTTCCTGAGTTTTGATATTGAGTTTTGTTAGTTTTTGGACAAATTTGGTTACCCTCAAAACGACACATTCTAAGAGAGGAAACATTTATAGCAACAAATGATGGTTTAGTGAGCTCAACGTGCCCCAGCTTACTGTTTTTTTTTTCAATTTTGATTTGATCGAATATATAGGTGTACTAAGCACATCCAAACTTTGACAAATTAAATTTGAAAAAACTCACTTATTTTAAATTGAACAGCCTAAATATTTTGTAATTTTCCATAGATTTAAATTCACTTCAATTTGACATACATAACTTGTATACTCAGATTTCAAAACTACAGTAGGTTGAAAAATAATTTGTGTATTTTCCATAAGTTATTGGCCTGTTCCGATATTTGTTGTTACATGCGTAACGTTCATTTCTTTTCCAAATGTACTTCGTAAACCCCTGGTTATTCTATGAGTCGAAAAAATACAGTAATATGGGAACGTTAAGCTAACTAGACCATTATTTGTTGATATAAATGTTTTCTTTCATACCAATATGCTATTTTTAGGATAACTGAATTTGGCCAAAGCCGGAGCAGAATATGTTTCATTTGAAAAAATAAAGTTTATGCTCACTCTGGTAAAATTGGACAGCATGTATACACGAAAATGGAACTTGGATCTAAACCAAGAAATTTTCTGAGATAAGGGGATCTATGAAGTTATTTATGTTGGCCACTTTGTACATATAAGTATATGTATAAAGAAAGAATATATTGAGAGATTTTCGATAGCATGTCACTTTCTGGATAATCTCACACTCTGAGCAGCCTACTGGACAGTGCTTGGGTGTGTCGAGCTTTTCAGCCTGAGAGTGGCTATAAAAGCTTTCCCCTGTCCAAAAACACATGTACTTTTTTCTAGTGCATAAGATCCCGGATTGTAAGTACTTGCGTCAGCATACAACGCTTTTGTCAAACACTGTTAATTCTAAATCTATTATGCCAATAATCCTTCCTATAGAAGTTTTTGAGGTCATCCGTACATATTGTAATGATGGACCTGCAAAATTAACCACGTAATCAAGCATAGGGCAACCCGACATGGCGTATACAGAGATATAAATTAACCAAGTCACTTATGACCATCCATTGTGTACTGATAACGGATTAATTTATTGATGATGCATGGCATATGCTAGTTTACCTCATTGCCGGCTGTTTAGGATAGGCAAAAAAGCAGAGCTGACAGGTAGTTTGAATTTGATCATGCCTACAAGGAAGATTGTGCTTGATTTCGTGTATTGTTTTACCAGTATCTAACTTGTTTTTTGTAACGTAGGCAAGGATTTTTTAAAGTAATATGACTGAGCTACGTTGATTTGATAGGTCT
Source organism: Acanthoscelides obtectus (assembly GCA_963669975.1). Lineage (NCBI taxonomy): Eukaryota > Metazoa > Arthropoda > Insecta > Coleoptera > Chrysomelidae > Acanthoscelides > Acanthoscelides obtectus. Next base: position 49,908,554 of record CAVLJG010000008.1, read on the forward strand.
TGGGTAAAAGTTGTATTTCGCGGTCAAAATTAATTTTTTGAAAATAGAAGACTAGGTAACTTGTAGATGCTTTCAAGTAAATGGTCCTTAAGTTAAGTGTTTTCATATTTGTATCTTAGCAGTTACTATATCGTTTATAAAAGATCAACTGAATGTTTTTTTTGCTGAAGCTCCTTGGGTGGCCATAAAATGTTCTTCAAATAGATCCCTGATTTTGACTCAACGACTCCAAGTACCCTAGAGACACGTGAGTAGACTCGAATGCAAGACTTAAACCTGAGTCACATCTGGTTGGGCTCACGTGCTCGGCGTATTTTGAAAGTGTCCTCCATATGACCCTCAAGTGACCTTCAACTGTCATCATAGAGACAAATACCACATTGTAAATCAGAGACACAAATTGTTGTACCGCATATAATACAAGGTGGTTCCCGGGAGCGGGAAGTTTTGATAATGTTGTTATTCCGTAACCATGCACAGTTGGAGCAGTGGTCTGGTGAGCAACGTGCATTTGTGATTAAGTCGTACTATAAAAACAATAACTGTGTGGTTGCCGCTCAGCGACAGTTCCGACTTTATTTCCAAATTGATCGACATGGCACAGTTCATTCGGCTTCACGGTATAAAAGAATGGGTTCGTAAATTTGGACAAACAGGTTCAGATGTCAATGTCAAACATAAAGGACCAAAGAACAGTGTACGAACGCCTGGAAACATCGATCGTGTAAGAATATCTGTGGAATACAGTCCAAAATGTTCAAACCAAAAACGAGCTCAAGCGTTAAGAATTTGTAAGACATCTTTACTTCGAATTTTGCATAAAGATCTCAATCTTCATCCATGCAAAATTCAAATTGCCCAAGCACTGATATACACAATTTGTGGATGTCTGACGAAGCGCACTTCCATTCATCCGGCTATACCAACAAACAAAATTGTCGTTATTGGAGTTCAGAAAATCCTCAGGAGCTCCACGAACAACCATTACATAGCCCAACAGTGAGGGTATGGTGTGCGATGTCTTCAGTGGGAATCATAGGGCCCTACTTTTATAAAGATGAGAATGCTGTTTCCATTAGCTCTGCGCGTTATACCGATATGATACACCAGTTTTTGACTCACCGCTTGATCAGATTTCCACATATTAATCGAACATGGTTCCAGCAGGATGGTGCTACTTGGCACACCACGAGAGAGTCATTAAGTTCCTTGCAATGATTGTTTCCGCAACATGTTATTTCCAGACGAGGAGACATTGACTGGCCGCCAAGGTCGCCAGACCTAACGGCTTGCGATTACTTCTTGTGGGGCTACCTAAAGCAAAAGGTGTTCATTAATAAACCAAGAATCATTCAGGAGCTTAAAAGAAACACACACAACTTTTGTCAGAGATCGGTCAATGCCTGGAATGCCATGTGCGACTTCGTGGGCTTCGTATACATCTCTTATTGTAGACAAAGCCGATGTTCCATAAACTTTCTAATTAAACGCCCAGTACGAAAAAATGAAAATGTTTTCACGAGGTTTGCGAATTCGCTTTATCACTTGCTCACCAGAACCCCTTGAGGATTCAAAATAAAATATATAATTCTCAATAACAGGAGCTTCACGTTTACGTCATTCTGATTGAAATTGGCAGAAGTTTTTTTTATAACTGCTGCAGCTATTTTTTCCATGATTTTATCTTACAACACTATTTATGCTGAACTAAAATTAATGGCAATTTACTGATAACACTTTTTGTTTCAGGTATTTATCCGATGGCTGTACTTAGACGTAATCGTAAGTTACAGTTATAAAAGAATATCCCACTATATGATTATGTCTTGAAGATAGCATCAAAATTAATTCACTTATTCCAAAGCAGCTAAGCAGTAATTTGTCTAATTGTAACTTGCGGTCTCAGTTGATTGCTTTGATCAAATTCTTCACCTGCTGGTCTAGTTTTTTAATTACTACCTATAAAATCTACTGTAATATCAAATTGATATATTAATAGTCACCAGATCCCATATATCATGAAGTGACCATCATATATGTGGTATAGGGTATCTATTAAATACCTGAACACTCCGAATACTCGGCAATAATGCATTTTTTTAGAATAAGGTTTTAACAAAAGTTTTAGCGTATCAAAAGAGCATTTTGACAAATACCTCAATTATGACCTAAATAATGACCAGATTTGTAAATTTAGGTGGCAACCGCCATTTTTAACGCGCTTTTATTAGCTTAACCTGTATGATGTAAATTTGAAGAAGTCTGAATCACTTGCAAATTTGCACAGGGGTCAAGGGACAATAATCTTAGAAAAAATTCGAATTTGAAAATTTGTAAAAAAATTAATTTAAGTTATTTGGAAAAAATGATTTGAAAATTTGCAAAATAATTGGAAAATATGGAAAATTTGGAAGTAATTTGAAGATTTGGGGATTCTGAAAAAATTCGCAAATTTGAAAAAAATAACAATATTTTGAAATTTGTAAAGACATTTGGATTTAAAAATCGGGAAAAACATCTGGGAAATGATGACGCGTCATATAAAAAAGAAAAGTTCGTAAACAGAAAAACAGGAAACTTTTGTTGTCGTTTTGAGACTAAAAATTCAGAAAATAATTTGTAGTTTAAAAATCAAAAAAATCGCTTTAATAGAAAATCGAAAAAGTAGTAAATAATGTTCAAGTACATGAGAGTTTCTGTTACTGTGCAATAGAAAGTCCAACAATCAAGTATGACTAATTGACTTGAAATAAGAACAATATAAAAACTAATATATTAACAAAAAATTCAATCAAAGTAAAAAAGCGTGAGGTGCTTGATATCAAATGTCAGCATTGTTTTTTTAGTTGGTGTTCACAAAACTGGAGTTATTATGACCTACTGTAACATCTGGAAAGTACATGAGCACCCCGAAATCTTGCATTATTCTGAAAAAAATTCCTAACAAAAGTTACAAAATGATAGACAGTGACCTCAGATGTCATTTGGGGATCAACTTGATAAATCAAAATAGTAACCATTATTTTTGCCAACAGATTCATGTTGACCTCGAAAATCTACTTCATTTGAAAACTTCCCACCACGGATTAATCGAAAACAATTGATTGAAAGAAAAAACGCCCACACACGTCAAAAGATTTGCCAAGGGGGACAACTTTTTAACCGAAACTACTTCACCCCATTCCACATTCGGCCCCCCAGGGTCATTCCCTTCAAAATTTTAAATGACAAGGGGTATCGAGTAATAGATTGTTTGTAAGGTTTTTCGAAGTCCTTTATTTTGGCATTTGACTTTCTAAAATCAGTCGATTCGTTTTTGACAAAATTAGAAAAATCTCTATCTGAATTTGTTCAGATAAAAAACAAAAAGAAAAACACGAAAATATCACTTTTTATTTCAATAAGTGTTCAAAATGTTTCCCGTTAGGGTTTGCCAAATCTACAATTATTCGTTTATAATTTAAAACGGAAACTACCAACATAAACAGCAATTCGGAAGATTAATCGTGGCAACCCCCAAATAACAACCCGAATTATACCGTATTTATTGTTATACCTGTTCAGTTGTTTGTTGCTAATGGAAAGAAAGAATTTAATTTGCTGTCAGTTACCTTTGTGGCAATCTTGGGATTCTGAAAATTAATGTATTGATTCAGATTTTACTTCCAAAATGCTTTACGTACTAGCCGAAATAGTGGAAATGGTTCTAATTTATGGTGCCCAAAATCAATGTGCTCGGCAAACTGCCGTCACGTTTAACGCCAGACATCCCGGAAAGATGAGTTCGCATAGTTATGTTTTGGACCTTGTCACTAAATTTACTCAAACTGGATCTGTTGCAAATAATAACGTGATCATCGCATCGGAGAGTTTTGGATGATTCCGTCAAGTTAAAGTTTTGGGTCATTTTGGAATAAATCCTGATACTTCATTCCCCAAAATTGTTGCTGCAACTGGTATTTCATTAGGTAGGCTCTGAACACGCAGTTACTAACCTCCATAAATTTGATCCATTCAAAATGAAAATATTGCAGTAGTTAACCAAAGATGATTTCGATAGACGAGTTGAGTTTAGTGAACAAATGACGATTAATGATAATGCCATTCATGTAAAGAATACCTGCTTCAGTGATGAGTGCACATTTTATCTAAATGGATTTGTTAATAAGCATAACTGCAGATATTGGAGCAATGAAAATCCTTATGCTTTTGTAGAAGGGCATACACAGTTCCTCCAAAAAATTAATGTATGAGCAGGCGATTTAGGAAACAAAGTGAGTGGGCCGTTGTTTATTAATGGAAGTTTGAATGGAGAGATTTATTTGAATATGTTGGAACATCGCATCAATCCGCTTATCACTGAAACTATCGAAAACCTGATCGAAGAGAATTGAAACCCTTTACTTGATGAGGTTGCAATATATTTTCTGTTGGCGCTCCTCCTCACTATGTTCTTCCGGTTCGGCAATGGCTAGACGACGAGTTTCCAGATAAATGGATATGGCGAAAAGGGCGTATAGAATGGCCTGCTAGATCTCATTATTTGACTCCACTAGACTTTTTTCTATGGAGCCATTTGAAACCTATTGTGTTTACTCCCCAACCTGAAAATTTGCATCTTCGAAAGCTGCCATGATATCCCACAACACGTTTTTGGAAATGTCGGTCAGGAATTTGAATATCGCCTACATCATTGTTTGGCTGGATTTAAAAAAAATAAAGGACGTTGAATGACCTTTTAAACAAGCTATTACTCGATACACCTTGTCATTTAAGAGGATGACCCTGGGGCGCAGTGGGTGAAAGGGGGTAAAGTTGCCCTTCTGGACAAATCTTTTGAAGTGTCACTGCGTTTTTTCTTTTAATCAGTCGTTTTCGATAAATCCGTGTTAGGAAGTTTTCAAATGGAATACACATGACTTCTGAGGTCTTTATGTAGGTCATATTTGAGGTTGAAGATAAGTTTCGGTATCTTCCTGTACGTTTCAGAAGTTACAGTAGGTCATACCGAGTGGACCACTTATGACCAATTGGCGAACTCCTATTTTTTTTTTCACGTCAACGTAGACTCCCGTTGACTCTCCCATGGACTACTTTGGGAATCACTGGTCCAGATGATACATGCGCAATTTATATCCGAAAGTACCTATTTGTGTCACCCTTTACACCCACGTAAAATCATAACTCGACGGAAGCAAAATCACAGTTCCGTAGCTTTGTACTTGAAGCTTCGCGTGATACAGTTACCTCAGTATCGTTCAGCTTTTGACATAGCATCGCTAACATGATGCGGCAGCCACAAACATCAAATGACATCCACAGTGGCATCTGTTAATTGTTGCGTGAATTGCTGCACTAAAGTACACACCAAACTGCAGCGGTTGTACTGTTAGCGGGACTGGAACATTATGAGACTTTGGAGTTAATTGACGAAGTTGCACGAACTTACTCTCGCTGAAATGACAGAGTTAGTCTTTTAATGGTCTTTCTGTATGAGATGATGTAGCTTTGGATTTGAATATCATAATACACATGCTCCGCTTTCGTTCGTCCGACCATATTTGTATGGCATTCTAAAGTTATACATATACAAGAGTTATTAAGATATAAAGTTCCGAAAAACTCTGAATAAGACATTTAGACCCTCTATCCCTCTCATCCTACGTGAAAGGGTATGATGTTTTGTGGTAGTATGACTATGTGAGTTACTATCAAAATCAGGTGCCGCGTGGTGTGTAGATTAACCGTATTTATAAACAAACCGCATTTGCAAACAGAAATCAGCACTCTTCTACAGCAATAACGTAGTTATCGATTTGATGTTAGTTTACTGTGAGCGCCTTTAAGATCGTATTGATACTCCGCGAGTGTATTTGATGATTCAGAACGATATTTATATCAGAGCTGCGCAGGTTTGTTGATGTCGTGAAAAGCAGTTCTCGGTGGACACAGTAGGAGACCTAGACAGCCCCAAGTGTTGCAAATTTGGGAATATGTTAATGAACTTGTGTTTATGAATCGATAGTGACAACTTCAAGCGATAATTACAAACAAAACATGTAATAGGGCAGTACTTGAATTGCCGTACCAAATAAATATTGAACATTTTTCTTCAGTTTATTTTTCTAGAGGGCATTGCCTCATTATTATTATTATGATAACACAAAAAGAATATTATTTTGTGTGATAGAAATAGGGAGATTTTATATATTTGCTAAATCCTACGGTATTTTTTTTTATAGTATCTCTATATTAAAAAAAACATTACTATTTTTTGTTGAGAATAAAATTTGCTGCAAAAAAGTCTTACGTTTTTTCGACACCTTGGAGTATAAGAAGGGTATGTTGAAAATTCTTCTCAAAACAGTCGCGCGACGCACCGTATACGTAGAGATAACATCATAATCATTACCTATGATCAAGAATGCCATTATAAAGTGAATCCTTTTTTTACTGACTCGTGAAAATTTTGAAAATGTAATGTCTTTTGATAATTTTGCTGTTTTCATCTGTTGGCGATTTTGTCACTAAGTAATTTCATCAATCGTTGCAGCGATTTTGATGGAAAAGGAAAAGGCGTAGATAATTACGGTTTATGGCAAACTCCCTTTCCATCAAAGTCGTTGTGACAGTTTGCTGAGGCTACGCAAAGACAAAATGACCGATCAATAGACTGATGGAAGTTAGTGCCTTGCATTTTCATGATGAAGGCGTAAGTCATCCGAAAATATTACATTTTCCATAATTTTTGACCATAGATAGTGACTGATGGAGCCATCCCCACGTGAAATATGTATTTGATACGTGGACAACGTACGTAGAGAGTACGCCGCGCGACTTTTTTCTTATACTTGAAGAACCATCAAGGTGTCATAAAAATGTAATAAATCTTTTCTGTAGAAAATTTTATTCTCTACAAAAAAGGATGTATTTATATGGTTAAGATATTAGCTCAGCTATTATAATTGAAAATATGATTACATGTGGCTTTATCCTCAAATTTCTCGTATTCTGTTGACTATATGACAAAATTTTGTGGATGCAAAATGATTCAGAATTTAATTCCATACAAAATTGTTTTCATTACTTTTTACATAGAATTGGTGGTTTCCGACATGTTCGTTCAAACACGTTTACCAAAATGTCGGCAAATGATCCAGGCCTGTCATGATGCCAATTTGATGACTAGTAGGAAGCAAAAATTATGTATTTCCTGGTCTAAGATCTTAGCATAATTCTGATCAATAGTCAGAAATCTTAATAGAACCGTGTAGTGCCGTACAAATAGGCGAAAACCTCATTCCGTTAGCTAATTTTGCTGTACTACATTTCAAAACAAAGGAACTGGAGAGATGGTTCCACAAGTTCCAACGAGTTGATTTAATTCATAAAGTATGATTATAAAAAACCATTTTCAGCTGAAGTTAATTTAAAATGCTGAAGTTATTTTGAAGTTGATTATGATAATGGACCTAAGACAAGCAGCAAAACACAGAACCGCTCATCAAGAACTTTAATTTCCATTACCAGAAGAGGGCGCATGGATTTTTAAAACCTTGATTAGTGCGTAATGGAAAAAACCTGGGAAAATAGAATATTAGATATCTAGGCTGAAAAGTGATACAAGGTGATTCAAAAAGAAATATTCCTAGGACATTCCCAAAATACAGAATGTTGTAAATTTCTACGCCAATGATGATGCTGATTACTACATACAATTTTTGTAACACTTTACTAAAGTATCCCAGTTTTCAAGCTATCAGTGTATTCTATATCGTGAAAGTATTTTTGTATGTATCATCTATGCTGTTATTACTATGTTTATAAAATTTTGAGTCAATACTTTTATTCACCCCGGATATATAATTTTAGGAAATGTCACTGGTTTTGCACCATGTATATCTCCATATTCGATATAGTACGATAAATTTTGTACAGAGTTAAAATAATGTCAGAACTACCAGACAGCATTTAATATATAATTTTGCAAGAACAAATTGACTGCACAATTTCTTAGAACTTGTTGTTTTATAGTTGCGGGTTTACTAATGTTTTTAGGTTGCGAATAAACCTAACCTCACTTATGCTTTCATACATTCTACATTATACAGGGTGACTTTGAAGTTGAGTCATTAATTTTCAGATAATGATTGTAGAAGGAAGATAAACCAAAATATGTGTGTAAAAATAAAAAAAAATTAAAAAAAATGTTTACCTTGTTTTATAAAGTATCCTCCCGACAAGTATTTCAGTGCGGACCTGTATTTGATCGTGAGGTCTTGAAGCACCGGCATGCCGTCCATATGTGAGGTCTTAAGTCAAATGATTCACGAACCCGTTGTACTACATTAACAAAGGCACGAGGGGTTGGTTGCACTCGATTGGGAAACCGATCCGCATAAACATGTGCCATTTTTTATTTCGTTTGAGCCACGCAACAGATACCACTATTCACTGACACTGACTGTATACAAATGAATGAAATAATTGTAAAAACATCATTCCAAATTCTTTCGCTTTTTTGTTTCCGATGCGATGAACCGATACAGCGGATTATATCCGTTGTCGCCAAACACGAGCACATAATATTATTATTGAGACAGGGCGGTGCTCAAACTTCCAAAGGGCTATAACTTTGTTATTTTAATTTTACCAGAAAAATGGTAAAGGAAAAAAACATTTTTTTGATCAGATCTACTCACTGTTAAAATAAATGACTCAACTTCGAAGTCACCCTGTATACATTGTGTACGCATTGTTTACATCGAAACCTGGACAATTGAAATATACGCGTACTCACTGCTCGGGAAGGAAAAGCTTCGTCTCATTAGAGAAATACGGTGAATAATAGTGATTTCTCGGATTGATAGTAAGAAAACCTTAACTCTTATAAAACAGCACCATGCTGCAGATATTATATAATACATTCCATCTACAATCCAGAGTGAATTTTCTGATACAGCCTTCGGCAATCCTCACTCCCCGAGCGTTATAGGGATTTGATAGGTCGTAGCACGCTAGACCATTAGTGTGGCTGACATTTTTCCAACGCGTTGCCCTATGCAGTAACCTTTGCATCTGGCAATTCCTCCGCAATTTATTTGACGAGGGACCTTATCGATTTTATCCACGCAAAGCCGAAAAGGGAATAACAAGCGAAATGGGCTACTCAACAAGTTGAGAATATCATTGTGTTTTATTTACGAAGCAAGAATTTGCTAAGAAAAGTTTTATGAAATTATACTCTGATTACTTTCGAAACGGAACAATGTTAATACTCGTAGGAAATCAACTGAAGTTATTCGAAAACTTGAAAAAAGTTTCAACGTCGTCTTTTTACGTGTTCCAAACAATACGTTGGCGATGTTTAGCTGGATGCCAGCAGGATTTTTATAATTTTCTGCCGGTATTTTATTTCGAATTTTGATGTGTTGTGAATCACAACATGTAAAACTAAAATGCCAATGTATCTGTTATCGACACCTGCAATTATGGTGAGATACATATTAACTTTAATGATCTATTCAGAGTACAATGCGTAAGCGATTTGCCTTGTTTATGTTTTGTCAAGACAAGAGCCCGAGGTACAAGCCCTGTCAAACGGATGCGACACATTTGATACCACTGTAAAACGCATAAGTCGTATAAGTTCCCGTCTATTCATTATTTATTGATATCTCCACTATCTGGACTTATTCCATCTACGATTATTTCGAATTCGCATGATTTTTATATCCAATTGGAAACTTCAGTGGTTTATTTCGCTTCTTAAAGCTTCGTTATTATTAAAAAACCACGACCTGGTATTCAGAATAAATAATAAATGAACATACAAACATATATACGAGGGACGGCTTTTAAGTTTTGCATATAGAAACATAGTAGGTCGCGCGGATCGAACGTCAGTACTGAATCTTAACCTCACTGTTTAGTAAACTTAAATTCAAAGTTTCACAACAATACGTGCAGTGTTCTCACTACAGCGAATTTTTAAGTGTCACCAAGTCATTAGAAAAATGGAACTCAACCGAGAACATTTTCGCGCCATAATTTATTACAACTTTCCGAGACAATTATCGCAACAAGAATGCCTTGCTGAGTTACTGTCTGTTTTCGGCAACGAATCACCACATCAGTCGACAATTTTCCGTTGGTATGGAGAATTCAAACGTGGGCGGGTGAGTCTTAGCGACGATCCCAGGGTGGGTGCACCAAAAACGGCAGTCACCCAGGAAAACGTCGATGCTGTGCGCAAGCTCATCATTGAAGATAGACATGTGACATATCGCGAGATTGAGGCGTCCTTAAAGATCTCAAAGACCTCAATTAAAAAAATTTTACATGAAGAATTAGGAGTAAGAAAATTAGTTTCTCGTTGGATACGCCACGTGTCGACTGAAGAGCGGAAAGCAGCCAGGGTTAATTGGTGTCAAAAAACGCTTGACCGCTTCAATTCCAGAATCTCAAAAAATGTGTACAGCATTGTTGGTGGTGATGAATCGTGGATTTACAGTTATAAACCAGAAAATAAACGACAGTCGGCTGTTTGGGTGTTCCAAGGTAAAGAAAAGCCAACAAAAGTCATCCGTTCTCGAAGTGTTTCGAAAAAGATGGTCGCGACATTTGTGTCAAAAGCGGGTAATATTGTAACAATTCCTCTTAATGAGCAAAGAACTGTTACTGCGGATTGGCATACCACCATTTGTTTGCAAAAAGTCATCACCGAGCTTCGAAAAATCAACCCCGAAAGAAGAATCATCCTCTACCAAGACAATGCAAGCTCGGACACAGCCCAAAAAACAAGGCAGTATTTAACGGAAGAAAACGTGGAATTATTGGACCATCTTCCATATAGTCCCGATCTAAGTCCTAACGATTTCTTTACTTTCCCGAAAATTGAAAACAGACTGCGTGGTCAAAGGTTACAGTCACCAGAAGAAGCAGCTGACGCATTCAAAAATGCCGTTTTGGATCTGCCAGCAAACGATTGGAATAAGTGCTTCGAAAATTGGTTCGAGCGCATGCAGATGTGTATTAATCTTCGTGGAGAATACTTCGAAAAACAATAAAGTCATTTAAAACTACATACCGTGTTGTTTTATTTCCATATGCAAAACTTAAAAGACATCCCTCGTACAGCTAGCAGTATCATTGCATTGCTATTTATTATATAACTACTACCAACATTTTGTATCCTTTAGATTAGAGAAAGCAGTACCCGCAAAGAATTGTGATCATCACAGTTGTGAAGAATGTTTTGAACGTATGATGATTTGATCACGAAAAGTCCCTATTTTGATTCGTCTGTCAGCTTGTTTGTCAACTATCGGTCTACGCTTAACTTATTTCTACATAATCAATAGTAATATTTTTTTATTTACTAAAAGGTACAGCTGCGACGCAAGATAAATCTTGTGTGTGCCAATAACTCTATTTTTGTCACATTTGCCATCATGCGTTGGAAGCTTCTCGTTATCGCTCACTCACTCATTGATGTATTTCTATAGGGTCACTGGCGAAGCAATTCATGATTGAATTTTGAAATGGATCTGGTTATTTGTTTGTTTAAAAAAGTCGAAAGTGCGTTGAAGCTATAAAACTTTGTCTAAAGTATAAAAAAAATTAAAAATATTAAAACATAACTAAGTGTAGGTACTCAGTAACCTCTGAACAATTAAAGATGAAATTTGGGGAGTGACATGCTATTACTTTTTTCTAGTTTCTGCCGGTGTAATTTTTAAATTGGTGGTGGAGTATTCATTAACTAACGACTTAGGTTAAATATTGGCTTAGCATGCTCCTGAGCCTCCTGATAACAACATGATACAGTAAAAAAATTGTTGAGGCACAAACATTTTGAGATTTTCAAATCGTTATATTTTTTTACTTTCTACGCCACTGGTGGAGGAGGTATTGAAACCGCGAAAAATGTCTAAAATGAGCTATTTTGATGTTATATTGCATGTTCATAATGGAAAACCATATCACTCATTTTCCTTGGTCTGTCTGTCCGCTAATCCACGACTCCGCTCTGACTTGCAAAGTACCAGTCGGATTTTGATGAAATCTTCACACAAGGTTACTACTATGCCAAGGTCGAAAAAGCTTTATAGGTTTTGTAGAGCGGTACAGTGGTGGCGAAGCTAGGGCCAATAAAGTGAATAAATAACAATCACTCAAACGTCGTATTTTGACGTTTCGGACGATCTTGATCATTTTTGGAAAATCTTTAGAGAAAAGAAAATGGGGGCTGGGGACTTGTAGGTAAAGGTATATCTTAATTTTTCGACGTTGCTATGCTTATACGATGCCAGCTGCGGTAATTCTACGCATCTGTTAGAGAGAGTTCACTCATCACAGATTTACCCGTATGATGGAGAAATATTGTCGATCCTCTCGTGGTGATCATACGCTTCGTGGTCCTGTCGATGCATGTGTGTAGCAGTCGGCCTCCGCTGCTCGGCTGAATGTGGATCCATGTGTGGTCCGTCGATTGTTATCCATCGACACATAGTTTCAATCATAAGCGCCCGTACGGCAAGATGTAATTTTGTGAGAAAGCATACCTGCATCCAAAATGTTTTGAGGAGGGAGGGGCAGAATATTTTCTCAGATAGCCAAATCCTAAACACCCCCAAGATTCTACAGAAAAGCATGTAAGTATGCAAATGTTGATTGTATGAGCCTGTTTGACTAATTTGAACCATTTAATTTTTTTGTTATATCTAGAGGACTCAACTTGTGCCGAACATAATCCTTTACGAATCAATTTACTTGACGCTATTTTTTATGTATCAATCCTCGAGACCCTCAAGTTTAAATAACTACACATATTTTAGTGTAAAGACATTTTTGAAACATGAATAATTCATATCGTTTTATAATAGCCATTTAATAAGTAGAGTATAAAACAAGTACTGTATAATTTTTGTGTGTGCATAATTTGAAGAACATTATAATTAGCACGAAGTATTGAATTGGAGAACCTGATTGAATTTAGTGCTCGTGGATTTTTAGTATTTGTGTGGGATATACATAATCGTCTATTTCAAGCGTTACGACAATTAGAACCGATTCAGAAAATGTTGAGAGGTGTAATGTTTCTTCTTTTTAAGACTAGTTTGCTTAGCTAGGTGACTGAATCTTAATCCTTTCTAATATTGATGGATTTGGTTCCTCCTCGCAATCAGTCAGTTGTTCAAATTGACTGACTGTCGATCTGCTTGATACAAAGTTTCATATTGCAAACTGAGCGTCTCCTAAGTTGCGTGTAACTATATCTGCATTTCCCACGAGCTAAGCTATTTTGTTGGCTATGATCCTGCTGCTGGTAAAAAGCTTAGATAGTATGCAATCAATAATTGTCGTGGTAACGAGATATACCACTAGGAACCTAGTAAATTTGACTGCAGTTCTTTCCTCATTTCTAGTCTTATTACACCTCTCTTTATTAATCTGGTTATGATGACCGGTAGTTTTGTTCTTTAGCTTGAAAGCGATACGTTTTCAAAACACTTATCGAATCATGTTTACGGCAAAAGCGTTTATTTAGGTTTTCCGCCTGGCACATTCTGCCAACGGTGCTTTTTTCAAAGTTAGTTATATTGTCGTGGCTAGCTGAGAAATACAGTGTCATTTTTGTCTATTTCAAGTTGGTAGCTTCCACTGTGGCTTCCACTAGCGAAGAAATGCAATTCAGACATTATATATAAAAATAATGCCACGTTCTTATGTTACTACATTAACTCGAGGTTGGTGAGCTTTGTTGAGATTATAATGCGTAGTTAAAGAATCAGTTATTTTATAATAAAAGCATAGCGTTTCATTGCTATTATACAGGGTTTGTCCGGAAAGGAATAGGACTGAGTCGATTTAAAAGAAATATTGAGCCAATCGTTACAATTCTTTAAAAACTTTAAAAATAGGCTCCTTCTGTGTCGATGCAGCGCTGCCAGCGTGATTTCTAAGCATTGAAGGCGTCACGGAAGGCAGTCTCTGGAATAGCCTTGAGAGCCGCGGTGCATGCTGCTTGGATCCCCTCTGTCGTCTTTTTTCAGGCGAGGAAACAAAAAAGTCCGGGGGGGCACATCTGGGCTGTAGGGCGGCTGCGGAAGCGTTGGGATGCCGGCCTTGGTCAGGTAGCTGTTCACAAGAAAGGCGGTGTGAGCCGGGGCGTTGTCGTGGTGCAACTTCCAGTCGGCTGCGATGTCTTTTCGAACCCGACTGACCCTTCGTTTGAGTCTCCTGAGCACTTCCACGTAAAACTTGGCATTGACAGTTTGTCCAGGAGGAACAAATTCATGGTGGACAATGCCTTTGATGTCAAAAAAGACAATAAGCATCGTTTTCACTTTGGATTTGCTCATTCTTCCCTTTTTTGGGCGAGGAGACGCCGTCGTGTGCCACTCGGAAGATTGCCTCTTTGTCTCGGGATCATACTCAAAGATCCACGACTCGTCACCTGTGATTACGTTATTCAAAAATTGGGGATTACTTTCACACATGTTCAAATTTTCTTCTTCTGGTCGTCAGTGAGCACTATTGGGACCATCTTCGCGCACACCTTGCGCATGTTCAAATGCTGTGTCACAATGTCATGAACCACAGATTTTGGTAAAGTTAACATCTGGGCAATTAAACGAATACTTAGTCGACGGTCTGAGTTCAAAACTTTGCGCACACGAGTCACATTATCGGTGTTTGTCGAAGTCGAAGGTCTTCCAGCACGGTCTTCATTAGCGACCTCTTCCCGGCACTCCAAAAAGGCCTGGTGCCACCGAACCACACCACTTCTTGCTAAAGCAACACCTGGGTAAGCCTGCTTGATCGTATCAAACGTCTCTGTCGCAGATTTAGCGAGTTTCACACATAATTTAATCGCGTACCTGTGCTCTAACGAACGCTGCATTTTCGGCTTGCACCACTCACAGAAACACGTCGCGCGAAAATGCCTGTCCTGACTCTCCAAGTGCTCGAAGACAACTGACCAGCCGCTCATTCGTTAGCTAGGAGCGCCCTCTACCGAATCCAGTCGGTGAGCGCACGCTCCGAAGTACAGTCATGGCGGAAGAAAATGAGTCCTATTACTTTCCGGACAAACCCTGTATCTATTTTTTTTGTCAGTCTTGCAAGTACAAGTATTTCATTATTGTTACTTACTTTTTCTGGATTACTTACCACGTGCGAAATATAAGTCTCTCCAAGTTTCCAATATTTCTGATTACATTAACTCCAGTAACCAGCTATGTCACTAGTAATTAATTCAAAAACTTCCTCAACATCAAATCAAGAACACCCAACCTCCTGGATATAAATCAAAAGCAAATCACCAACCACTTACTAGTCGTTTCTGAAGTCGACAAGCACATGGAATGGGTTGCCAAAAAAGCAGGCAACAGCTGTCCATGGTTGGGTATCTTCGGTTAGATAGACGAAAGTAGCATGCTTACGAATATGTATCACAGAGAAATTAAACGGATGAAGTCCGTCAAATAGGTTACGTTATAACGCTTTGCGTTTTGAAGAAGGAGAATATCGGCCCAGATCACTCCAGAAACCTTTCCCCTTGACAAAGAGAATAAACTTGCAAACATAAAGTAGCTCTATTGTCCAAGTGAAAAATTCTCTAGTCATCACATTTGCCTTATTTACAAAACAAGTCGATTTATCCTCATCCCTTCTCCCTTTGGTAGCCGTCACAACGCCCTAGGGTAAGCGGAGGGCAAGGGAGTGAAAATGCCGTAGGCTGTGCCACTGCCATTTAATATAATTTCGCCGAGAGAAGCTTTATTACCAAATTTTGTGCTTTTCGCCTACCCCATGTACTGTTGCCATGTGATAATGCTAATGAACTAAATGAATGGACAAGAAAAAGCCTTTTCGGGTTGAGAGAAAAGAGAACTGGTTGGTGTTCCCTTAATTTTTCATTTGCCTGCCTGAAGATTCGCATCTCCATTAGTCATTTTCTCATTTTCCAATAGCCGGAACCCTACTTTAGTAAAATGCAGAGTTTAATGAATTTTTAGGAAAGAGGTGGCAGTATTGTTTCAAATACACTTGTATCAGGAATCTGCCATTCTTTTGTTTCGGATTAATGAGAGACTTGAACATAGATTCATAAAAGTCGTAATTGAATCTTGAAATTTATTGTGCATAAACTGAGGATTGATTCTCAGTTAGGGATTAGGACCTGAACCGACAAATAAAATTCATGTCACCAACACAAAAAAAATTGGCCCTTCAGGAACTTCACCAAATAACAAAGCCATCAAACAAGATCCCATAAAACTTTGTTTTCTCCATAAAGCTATAGCCCAAATGTAGTTTGTGTCTAAATTCGTTAAAATAGGAACTTATCGCTGGTAAAAATCGCGGTGTTTCGGCATTTAGGCATCTGCCTGCGCGGCTGCTTTGATATAAAAAAAAATTAGACCATCAGGCTAGCAAATAACATTCTATATTATAATGAATCCAGAACTGCACGAAGTCCCCTCGTACATCTTTTAAATGTAAACAGAATTTGCATATCCATCTTTGACTTACTGGCTTTTTTTTATAATTACAATCGATACAAAACCGCTCGAAATATCTTAATCCTGTCACCAGAAGGCGAGGGAAGTTTTAACGCTGGAAATTTAAGTTGAGAGGAATAAGAAAAACCGTCAATGAAACTCGAACCCCCATGCAAAATGTAACGGATTTAAACCTATCTATAATAAAGTATTTTACTTGATAGATCTTAGCTAAAGTTCCAGTTTCTGTACTTAAATCAGAACAAATTCAACGAATTTTCAAAATAATTTGAACACGTTATATTTCAAGAACAAGGCATGACTGTGTGACGTGAAATGATCAACCCTTACAGTTTTCCCAAGTATTTTATTACCATCTTCTTACATCGTTATTTCCATTTACCACAAAAGGTTTAGATAAGAATGAGATGCAGCAAGTGATAGAAGATACATCGATGTTTTCCCACATATTGCAAAAATACCTATCAAAAAATTGTGGTAGATAAACCACTATATCATCGCATATTCAAAGCAACCTAAGGGGTAGTAAGTATCATGAAAATGGTCATTTGAGTGTGAAAAATCAGTAGAAGCAAAGAAATTCTTAGTATACTTACATAAAGTTCTTTGTCGTCGTCAGTTGTACTTTGAAAAAGGGTGCCGTGGCGGCTGAAGCGTTAGAAATGAGGTAATTCATCTATGTGTTGTTTCATTTTAGACAGTGATGATCTATCTGCATATCAGTTTTTACCACAATTTGCAAAAAACATTTTTACGTCAAGTAGTTGAAAATTCAAGTAATCTTGATATTACTTGATAATTTTTGTGATATAAATACGAGATGATAAATATACTAAGACTTTATGACAAATTGCAGAGACAACAATACATATTGAACAAAGAAAAGAATGATAAAACTGTAAACGCAAATCGAATAAAAACCTTGCTTCATCAGCTAACCACTAGTTAAGACACATGAGAGCCCTAATGGATGTATCTGATACAAGGTTCCGCAATAGTCAGTGCAGCCCTAAAAAAGTCCCTTTCAATGGACGCTGATGTTGCAGGTGTCGATAAAAAATCTCTTGCCATTAAAATTTTGGAGTAGATTTTCATGCCTTTTCCACCGCTTGTGATTATTTGCAGCGAAATACTAAATACGGTTCATCGCTTGTATAAATGAACATCACTGAAGTCCTTTACATACAGGGTGACTTCGCAGTTGAGTCATTTATTTTAACAGTGAGTAGATCTGATCAAAAGAAATGTTTTTTTCCTTTAACATTTTTGTGGTAAAATTAAAGTAACAAAGTTATAGCCCTTTAGAACTTTGAGTACCGCCCTGTCTCAATAATAATATTATGTGCTCGTGTTTGGCAACAACAGATATAATCCGCCTTATCGGTTCATCGCATAGGAAACAAAAAAGCGAAATAATTTTAAACGCTTATCACGATGTTTTTACTACAATTTTATTCAGTTGTATTCAGTCAATGTGTCAGTCGGTAACGCGTGAGTGAATAGTGGTGTTTGTTGCGTAGCTCAAACGAAATAAAAAATGGCACATGTTTACGGAAATGCTGAACTTGTGGACATAATTCTTATTTACGGGCGGGGGAGTCTTTACAAAATGCTACCGCGGCATCACGGATTTATGCGGATCAGTTTCCCAATCGAGTGCAACCAACCCCTCGTGCCTTTGTTAATGTAGTACAAAGTGCTCGTGAATCAGGTGACTTAAGACCTCACAGGGGAGGGCTTGCCGGTGCTCCAAGACCGCACGATCAAATACAGGTCCGCACTGAAATACTTGTCGGAAGGATTCTTTATAAAACACGGTAACATTTTTTTTTATTTTTATACACATATTTTGGTTTATCTTCCTTCTACAATCATTATCTGACAATTAATGACTCAACTTCAAAGTCACGCTGTATAATTTACAAAATATCAAGGTGTTTGAAAATGCTTGACCTCAAGTCAAGTAGAAGAATAAAAAGATCAACTCAACTTTACGTTTCAAGTAATTTTATTGTCAAGTAGTTTCTAAAAATATCAAGCTACTTGACTTGATTAGTCCCTTCTCCAACCCTCTTGTCAATTTTGTACTGTTGACAATAGTGGATCTGTAGTACTGAATAAAATTTAGTTATTTCTTAGCTGACTTGGAATGCAGACAATCATTAGTTGCCATGTCAATTCACGCTTTCTCACTGTATATTGTTAGTTCAGGCAAAGTGACTCGGCAAAAGTATCCTCGTGTTTAAGGAGTGCAGGGGGTATTTTGAATATCACTGTTACTTGATGATAATGGGGTATTTGGAATATCACAAAATCATCTGACATTTTTTGTCATATTGCGGCGAGCTGAAATATTGTGAAAAATAGTGCAAGACCCTCACAGTTCGGGAAATTTAATATACCTTCAAACATTACAGCAAGTGGTGCATCATCGACTTACGAAGATTTTTCACTTGAGAGGAACCGCAAAACTAAAAAAAGTAATTTCACTGTTTCCCCCATTGCTCTTCTCCAGGCGAAAACTCTGTTGGCAGTATAGCAACAAGGAGTGGCAGAACTCGTCGAAATAAATCATACATTATAGGGAAAAGCCGCGCAAGCAAAGACGTGCCATGTTTTTAGACTTTTCGTTCGTTCTTCCCCACATTCTGCTACCACAGAAGTTTCCCCGGGAGTTTCTAATAAAAATGAGATGCGAATAAGACACCGTCGGTCGCAGCGTGGCGTTTCTGCCATCGTGACGTTGTTTATCCTGCTTTGGTGGTGAAACGTGCGGCTAAGATGCCTGACGTTTCGACGTTGAAGAGAAAATGTAAAACTGTGATGTTGAGTCAGCGTACATATTGCGTTTCTGAGTATATAGGAAAATGTGGAGTTAAATAGTACGTTACATATCTAGGCTTACAAGTGGGCCATTATTGGTTGAGCAATGAGGAAGTTTCCTATTTTTCAAAAGACACTTAAAACGATAGTCTAAGTAAAATGAAGTACAGCGCTGATAATTTTTTTTTAATATCTTGAAAAATAACAAAGTTACGCTATTCAGAAGTTTATTATTTGGAGAATCGTGTGGTGAGCCGGGCGAGTGAACGATGACGTCACATGACGGAAGCTTATCAGCCCAGCACCACTGCAAGGAGATGCGCCCGCCGCGCCGCGCCACAGACGCTTCCCCTATTATTAACAATGAGTAAAAACTGGGTCAAACCTTCAACCTACAAATATTTTATTGTACCTAGGTGTACAAATACTAGAATCTCAGATCCAGATAAACACTTTTTCTGTGTGCCAAGACAGGGAAGTGTTAGAAAGAAGTGGTGCAAGGTAATGAATAGGGACGATAAATCGCCGCTGTCGGAAACATCAACGTTGATTTGCTGTGAATCCCATTTTGATGTAAGCAGCTATTTAGCTAATTATTATTAGTCTTAGTCTGTATGAATCGCATGATAAGGTAAAGAATCTAAATGGTTTAAAGGAGAACAGAAATAGATTTGATTATTTCTTTCATTTCGAGATAATGTGAGTATTTGTATAGTGGTCATCTTGTGGCTGTAGGAGGAACACTGTTCAAACGCATAAGCGTCCGTCAAGTGTGGGCTTAATGTGTAATCATCTGAGAGGCTTCTATGAATTTTAGATTACTGCCAATAGTAGATAATCTGGCATTTGTCCAGTAGCACCTCACGGAAGTGAATGGTGGATCTTCGCTTCTTCTGTGCAGCCACGCTCTTGTGCAGCACAACCACTGCATTCTAGCTTGATTACTGTTTCCTCCTTTTTGTCGCATTCAAAACTGCAATGATACTGTTTGCTTTTATCTCTATGTTCGGGCGTAATCCTGGCTTTTACAATACAAATATCCCGTTCTCTTTTCAACTGCACATAGCCAATCGCCTCGTCTCCATAGGTGTCACTTCCAGACCTATAATGACAATACCCAAAAATGAATGACGAATCATTTACTCTTACTCCTGGTTAACAAATGGACATCGTTAAGTGTTACGAAAGAATTATTAAAATATTGTGAAGTAATGATATCAAGATGTGTGTCAGTTTCAAAGGGAAATTGAAAAAATATCTCATGGAAAACCAAAATTCATAGTAGTGAAATTTCGTATAAAAATATATAGACTTGAAGACATAATATATTTTGTGATATGTTGTGTAATATGGATATTGTAGCATTAATGCTATATAAATCTGAAACAAACAAACACCGGACGGCCATCAAGTCCTATTGGCGTTGGATTAAATTTCTGTTCAAACAGTTGATTTTCTGGTCACTGCGCGATATTGAATTTATTATTAAGTTATCAAAAGTATTCGCTGGAGTTTGGGTCATCCTAAATTATTTGATGCATGCAAAGCATTTTTTCATTTTCTTCTATTTATGAAATTAATAAAGCCAAATAAGATCATCCATAATACCCCGCCACTGACACCACGCGTCCTACGGAAAGTTGATGACTCAAAACACTTTTATAAGTCCACAGTATGGTATAGTCGCAGGCAAAGTATGTATGCGATATGCCGTCGTGTCTTCCGACCGCTTCACTACGACGTGCGACGTTCCGTCATGTGACGTCACTACAAAACCTCGACGCGCGAGGCCGATCGGCTACTACAGCAGCCAACACAGAAAATGCCATAACCTCCTTAAATTTAAAGTTATTGAAATAATACTTTCAGATTTGTCAAAGATACTAGTTATATTATCAGATGCCAGTAACACAGACAGTATTTTCGACTATAGGAAACTCCCTAATTGCATATACTAAAATAAATTATTCTACGGCTCCAGGAAGTCCTTTGACTGACCGCTGGAGGTTTTCATTCCTGTTCAAAGAAGGCATGTAATATTTGTAGTAGTGGTGGTGATCCTTCTAGCCAGCCCCGTAGTATCAACACCGAATAGCCCGAAATAGCTGTCCATCGTTGGCCATCTAGGCCCAGATGAACGAAAGCATTAATAGTTTATTTAAGTAGACCTCATCTATTATAGCACCAGAATCGTCGGCATCTAGCAGCTATAATGGTGGCCCGGCTGACAATGCGATCTGGAATACAGTTCAACAGACAGCTTGCTGCTTTCACTTTCACAGTGGTCGATTCTGGTAATAGATGACACTTTAAGCTGCCTTATTTCGATGTTTGAATTTGTCTAAAGTAAGTGTAACTTTTACGCATGAAAATGATATTTAATTTGCTTGTGTAATTCATATGGACTAGTTAAATTCGAGTATATTGCTTTATTGCTTTCAATTAACCTTGTATATTGCTCCATAACTTGGGAAAGTTGTCTGAAATAAAGATGTTTTGGGATAAACAATTAGTAATTTTCAGAAACTACTTGATGGATCGACACTATCATCGCAATGGTGCCGACAAAAGCATTTTGGATAATGTTTTTTTGTTGTTATATGTAGTCTCATTCGCATTTGCAATTTTTTAGCTATTGAATGACAAGCTTTCCTGCAAACGTAGAACTATCCGTTTTGTGCGTTCATGTTGTAAATAACTTTATGAACAAATTTAATCAGTATAACCTGACGTTACAATTATTCCGGGAAAATTCGCTAAAATGTGGCATTCTTTAATTAGAGAGGTGTCTTAAGAAGATATATCAAAGAGCTGGGCAGTTCCCCTACTGCATCCTAGATGACTTTGGGAGATAGTACAAAAAAGACAATGCGGCAATACGCCGGCATTAGGCCTACAAGTAACTTCTTAATAACACCGAGGAAGACAAGTCAGTGAAGCCGATTCTGACTGAAGTAGGTCATCCAACTAGCTAGCCAAGCTATCGATGTCAAATCCAGCTTCCAAAATCCAAGCTTCCTGTACACTACACGTATATCTCATAATAATAATAATAATAATAATAATAATAATAATAATAATGTTTTGTTGTAATTATATGCAACTATCAGCCATATTTCACACTTATAACTTTGTTCATTTTTTCAGTAAAATACATCTAGCTAGTTGCTTTATCATATACAAATGCAATGTAGTTGAAATATATTAAGGAACCATGATCAAATAAGGACTATTTTGGGAGTTATAACCTTCTGATATTTTTTCCTCAACTTTAACCATCTGTGGTGAAACAAAAATTTACTGGTTGCTATAACTGCATTATATTCAACAAAAAGATTGCTCATTGAATACAGATTTCAGAAAGGCACCACACGTACTATTTGGAATAGAAAAAAGTGATGGCTGCTTTTGTAAGTGACTGACACACACTACAATGTAATTATTGGACTTAAATTCAAGTTGCACTGGTTACCGATCAGTGATATGCTAAATAGTACAAAGCTACATTATTATTACCTGTCCTGATATGATTTTATGAAACTTACTGAAATTCGGACACGAGTCAGTAACAATACAAAAGAATTATTTTTTATCATGGTTCCTTAATATCTTTTAACTACATTGCATTTGTATATGATAAAGCAACTATCTAGAAGTACTTTATAGAAAAAATTAACAAAGTACAACCTTATTTGTACATGCAGCTAAAGACCACAGATGAAAAGGTTTGTTTTTAAAAATTTTACAAAAAAAATCAGTATCTCGAAAACGGTGACACTTTTATATAGATAAGTTTTTGTTATTTGGGAGGTCAGCCCAAAGCCTACCTTCTCCTTAAGTTTGTCGTGGTACTTATTGGGCACCCTGTATATGTATGTATCCGTACTGAAGCGCAAAAAACATACGAATCTTGCACGAAACGAAATATAACAGATGGGGGAGGGCACAACGTTGTCACATGGTGGATAACTATCCATAGGGCAGGGAAAACATCTCTATGAACTAATTGTGTGGGTCTGTTTGTCTGACTTGATACATTTAGTTTCTCTGTTGTACATGTCCGTAACTCAATTTTCTCTCAGAGGATTCAAAGGCATCATATTATGTAACATAATCTATATAAAATATAGGTTTCAAATTGAATTGAATTTGCTAATCCGATTGGACTACTGTAGTAGTCTATATCTATAAATGAATCTAGATCTAAAATATATAAAAAGGACAGCAACACTTTCTGAAAATCGAGAAGAACTCTGGGAATGTGTCATAATCTGAGTCATCCTACAAATACTGAACACTTTCTGGATAATATCTTATCGTTCGCATCTCATTTTTATTACGAACGCCTCTTGTATGGGGGTTGATGAGCTCGAAGGGGATAGGCTGAAGGTTGTCAAAAAACATAGCACGTTCCTGCTCGCCGGAATTTCCGTATAATATATGATTTATTTGGAGTCTTACCCTTCTTTCCTTGCTTCGCTGTCAACGAAGTTTTCGCCTGAGCAAGAACAAAAAGGGGAAAGGGTGAAATTGCTAGAAGGTTGGGTGTCACTGTCATCCCTTAATGGAACTTCACCCAGAAGTTGTAATTGTGAATAAAGCATGACATGACGCTGGTAAAGGTAAACGCTACCATATGAAGCAGTAATTATGCTTATATTCATCGCTGATTCCTATAACCGTTTTACAGATCAATGAAATCAGGTACAAAAAGCTAAGACAAAAAGAACAACCAAATTCTGTAGAATTAAGTTTATTCTTTTTCATCTGAACCGTCGATGTATGGTAATTTGATGAGTTAAGAGGTTCAATTCTTTTATGACCCTGCTGCATACATGTGGCTGAATTTGAGCAACAGCCAGAACTGTTTTCATATTTAGGGCTCAGTAGATGCATGGTATTACCAAAGACTAGCAACTCCAGAACATTCCAAAAGTCTATTGGGATAAAATCATATGATCGTAGTGGCCAGTTTACGTGACCTTTACGACCCTATCCTCGCATCAGTTCATGCAGAATATCGCATTATGGCGCTCGCCGTTGACGGTGGTCTCTTCAGCAACATTATTTCAAAAAAAAAGTGGATCAATGACGCTATCGGTCTAACATCCACAACAAACAGCTTTTCCAAAATGCACGGGATTGTAGAATTATTGGAAATAAAATCTCTTGGCTCCGTGATACTCGCATGTTCCATACAAGAACCTTTCAAATAGAAAATGTGTTTCGCTTGTGCACACAATTTCGACTCATTACTAGAAAACCCTTCACAGCTGTTATAGTTGTATCTTCGCGTTGAGGTAACATGTTTAATGAAATATTCTAAATTAATGAAAAGTATCTTTGATCACATAGAAAGGCTTTTTTCCATCCTAAAAGCAGGGTTTGTTGATATAACTACTATGTTGTCAGCGCTTTCTCTTTCATTATTACGATACAGTTTATTTGTATTAACGCATGTGTTTTTAACTTAAATAGTTTTTGGAACCGGAAAATTGCTTGACCCATCCCAATCGACAGAGGTAATCAGGACAGCTGAATCGATAGCAATATTAGCTCAAAATCTACTCAAACGAGTACATATACTATAAATTAATGATTGTGGTGAAATAATACTCCCAAATGAAGCGTAGGACATTATATTAATTGGTATAATAATGTGTTCCAAAAATACCTATCGGTAACGTTATTGCTCTAATAATTATTTGTGATTCGCGCCAAATTCATTTATACTTATTACTCATTATATTTCAATACCTGAAATTAAAATCAAATCTTGTTCATTTTGTTAATAAAATTATATCTGACATGCTAAAATATAAATGATCTTAATTGGAAAACATCAACAATAGGGAATATTCATAATTTTTGTATCTATTTTTTGTCGAATATTTACGTTAACATAATGCGCTAAACACATTTTATTCATGAAAACGTCTATATTTATTTATTCTCAAAGATTCAAAACGACAATGTCAATGACGTTCATAAAGCAGCATTTTTAACATGATTCGTAGTGACGTTATAACCTAGGACACGTCATTTGATTGTTTTTTGATTAGTTTGCGGTCTAGTTTGTACAAAGTATTTATAGGTCACATGTATTACAACAAATTACATTAAAGAGCTAGTAAATAAAACATGTATTTCTTGCTCACCTTGCACCTTGTTGTTCGGGAAAATATTTTCTGTTTTTTAAATTATAATCTTTGATCGATTCCCAAGAGGTCCAACTGACTCGGTAATATAAAATTTTCGATTTATAGTGTTGTACAACAGGAAACAAATGCACATTTCTTGCTTTAGCAAAATCTGCGAAATGGAAGATTTTATCCCTTCTGATAGATTCAAACTATTTTGTATATGAAGCTTCAACTGAAGGTTCCTGTTACCATGCACTACAAGTTTCACATTCTTGAAACAAAGGATTTTCAACCTAGATTTTTTATTTTATTCCCGAGACTGTTCGGTATCCAGCAGCTCGATATAATTCATTCAATCTTGTAATATATTGCATAAAATAATGAATTTTGGTTGAATGCGGCCAGTTCAGCGCTATAAATCAGAGGATTGACTTGCATCGGAGCAATTTTCGAGAAGATGCAGTTTTGCGGCTGATAAATTGCTCATCCTCTTCGAATGTTGCATATTTTTCCATTTTTACCTTGCATGTTGAACATTATCGGTAATTTCAATGACTTTCAGTAATCAACACACTAATAGAGCAGTTACAGTAAGCTAGAAAAAAGAAGACTAGCATTACAACAATCTTATACTGTTCAATGCTCCAAAAACGCAGTACTGTACCTTAATGAACATAAAGCATTCTAGCGCTCATCCGGTTTCGATGGATGGTCGAGTTCTGTCACAGAGCCGTTCATTTGGCTGGTCGGAGTTCAGATCACCTATGATTTGATATCGCACGAACACATAGTCTCCTGGAACAATCTATACTAGTTGTTTAGGGCCAAGTTGTACTTCTCTCCACATAGTATCCGCACTCTATACAAGGCCTAGATAAGGCCTAGCCTTGAGTATTGATCACACGTTTGGGGTGCCGCCGCCTCGTCTACATTAGTTATGCTCGATGCTGTTCAGAGGTCTGACTGATCGATGACTCTTCTCTAACCGACAGTAACACCAACGGGCTTTACTCCTCAGAGCTCTCCATGATGCCGCCGCGCGATGTGTCTGCCAGACAGATCCGCCTGACTTCGGTCTCCCATCCTAACCGTGTCGAACTTACGTAAAAGAAGGAGTTGAAAAAAGTACTCACTTTTCATTTGATCAGGAATTTAAAGTACTACCCTGTCTTTTGCTCGTAAATACTTTTGAAGTTGCCGCCGTTCTATTCAAAAGCAAAAGTTCTTAAATTTGCAACATTTGGGGCCGTCTAGGTTTTCTGCCAAATCCACCTCGGCTCTCTGGAGACGATGTAAACAAACCCACCCAGGTTGGGGCGAACACATCTGAACGATCTGAATACACTCGCAAAGTATCAGTAGAATCTTGGAGACACTCGCCATAAACCAAAATCAAATCAATCGGATTCGTTATTGCTATCTGTAATAATGTGCCAATTTCTATTTTTCAGATCCGCATGTAAATAGACTAGGTTAACCTACACACCACGTGGCGCCTGATTTTGATACTAGCGCAATCGTTTCACAAAACATCGTACCTATTGACGTACAATTTATTCCAGGTCAAGCTTGACTCACTTAGAGTTTTCCGGGAAATCAGTATTTCGGTTATTTTATGGCTTTGGTGTATGTTACTAGAAAAACTTGCTTTCTGTTGCCTGATCTATACGCTCTGTAAACGAAAGTATTAATTTTACTTCATAACACCCTTAATGCACCAATTATTTATTTTCACACCAATGTCCACCACATCCAATTACAGTACAGCAATTAATATAGACCAACAGAAATAATGATAAAGTGAAAAGGAGAAGTAGTAAAAGTAGCCTACATGTGTTCAACATAACGTCATGGAAGTTTTTTTCAAAATGAGCACCAGAAAATGTTTGTAAATCTCCCGTTTTAAGCAATCTATACAAAGGGGTTAACAACAATCTAGAGCTTAACTAAGACCCATATAATTATTTAAGTGGCAGATGTACGGATTATCAAGCTTAACAGCAGGATTATTTGTTTTAAGTAAGATGCCTACTGCTTTTTGAACCCGAAGTGACAGTATTTAAGCAAATCATTGTAATTTTTAGTACAATAATTATTCTAAATTTTTATAGAGTATATATCCATATATTCGGGTTTTCTGGAAAAAATAAATAAAAATTACATTATCATTACAAACTCGTTTTGCCTCTTCGCTATACCTACCTACGATCTTGAGAAGGTTTTAAAACCCTAGCAGTGGAAGCACTGTATCTTTGGTTATTCATTCTGCCAGTTGGTTTTGGTCTGAATAAATCAGAATTTCGACCCTTGGCAGCATTTCAGTAGAAATGATATTTTAGACATCATTACAAGAAAAAATCAAGTAGGTTGGGACTGCTTAGAAAATCCTGATATACGATATTTTTCTAAACAGTCGAATCGATCGTCAACCATCCATTGTAAACAGCCCTTACAAAAAATGCGGTCGCTCTTTACAAAGGCCGGCGTCATATTAGACCACGAGAAAAATATAAATGAAACAGGATAATGCTAATTAAAAAAGGGTATTGCGGTTTTAGTGTCGCTACAGGAAGTAGTATCGAATGACAACAAGCACCGCCTTCGTATATTGTTTGAAGGCAGGTAAAAAGAGTAAAAGCGCATCCTTTTTATGAGCTATGGGAATCGAGAGATTTCACATATTTAGTATTTCCCAGAACGCAATGTAAGAAGTTAATATACTAAGTGACATATAAATCCGAACACCCAGTTTAAATGGTTTTATTTTAATAAAATTTTGTATAAGTTCTTAATGAAGCATAATAAGTAAATGATAAAAATTTCAAAATGATTGCACTGCTTTAAAGCCCTTTGACCTTTAATAATGTGTGGATGCACCCTGATAAGCTACGCATTCTCCGACGCGCCTAGGCATGCTTCTGATCAGGTGGTCAATGTCCTCCTGTGGTATCTCATTCCAGGCAACCACCAACTCCTCTCGAAGTGCTTCTAGAGTCTGAGGAGGACGTTGCAAATTGAGCAACTACCCATAATATCCCACACGTGCTCAATTGGGGATAAGTCGGGAGATCTTGGTGGTCATGGTAACAATGTGACATCATTATGTTGAAAGAAGTCTATTGTGACTCTTGCAACATGTGGTCGGGCATTATCTTGTTGGAAAGTTGGATCTGCCAGGGTGTCCAGATAGAGTAAAAGATGGGGTTCTAGAACTTCGTGGATATAACGCTGCGCGTTCATGTTACCTCTGATGAAGATTAAAGGTGATCTGGAACCATAAGCTATAGCACCCCAAACCATAACTCCAACAGTGTGATGAACATGTCTTTCAACAAAAAACTGTGGATTCCTCCTTTCACCACGTCGCCTTCTAACCCTGGCACGACCATCGTGCATGCCTAAACAAAATCGAGACTCGTCACTAAAGACAATACTGTTCCATTCCTGATCCCAGAGTGACCGTTGTCTGCACCACTCAAGGTGATTACGTCGGTGTTCTCGAGTTAAAGGGAGGACCCAGTGTGGCCGGTATGAAAACAAGCCAAAACTTCTCATTCGTCGGTAGACACTTCGCATTCCAATAGGTCTTCCGTGTTCTGCAAACCATTCATTTGCAATGGACCTGGTTGTGGAGAAACGGTCCCTTATGGCCAATAATCTTAGGCGGCGATCTTCACGGTCTGTTGTTCTACGGCGGCGTCCAGTGCCCCTTGCTCTTTGCGTACGGTCTTCTCGAAGCCATGCCTGACAACACCTAACCACAGTGTCTACACTTCTTTGCACTCTAACTGCAATTGCCCGAAAAGAAAGTCCAGCTTCCCGAAGTCCCACTATACGGCCCCTATCAAACTCACTAAGTTGACGAAATCGTACAGGTCTTCGTACTCTAGGCATCGTAACCGATCGTAAAGGATGTCAAGAACCAAAATCCGCCAACGTTGATTCTTTACTGCGGGTGAAATTATTCATTTTTAGAGCGTTAGTGAATTAAAAAAAAGCAGTATAAAAACAGGAATGTCCAACTGATAAGGCTGAAAATTTTTTCATTTGTTATTTACAGTAAGATAAATACACCAACTTTTATTAAAATAAAACCATTTAAACTGGGTGTTCGGATTTATATGTCACTTAGTATACTAAAGGAATATTAGTTGTATGGAAGCAATCGTAGAATTATTTTGTTTCAGCAAATGACGTTATGCTGATGTGGTATTAATTTTTCAATAAGCTATAATCATACATTTTGCAGCATCAGAATAAATTTTAATATAAATTTAATGCTTACAAGACCGTTTTAGACTGGTACAATGAAGTTGGACAGTATTTTATCTTTAAATTTCACAATAATATTTTGACGATCCTTAAGTCCCACACAGTAGCTTTTGAGACACTATAGGTAAATCTTATTTGTGGTAGTATGTGAAATTGCAAATTACTGTGAGAGAGTCCATCCTAACTAAATTAAAATTTAATCACTAGGAACAGTGGTGTCGCTAGACTATGTATGTACGTCGACGATGTCATCTTTGCGAGGCTCCTTCCATTTCCCAGTAAAAAAAAACCTTTTGTAGAATGAGTTGAGTTACACACTAGTATTTAGTATATGCGTTTTATTGCTAATCAAGTGACGACAAATATTAAATAAACAAACGACTTTTCGGCTTTTAGCTTCAATTAACTATTTCGAAATTGTCTCATAACACCAACCGCTATTTCCGCTTCAGTTGATACAATTGATGGAGCAGATATTATCTCTTGACTCATCGTAGTTTTCAAGTAGTTCTTAAACAACTGTAGCTTTGAAAAGCTTCTTTCAATAGAAGATATACTTATTCCGAATTATTTTCAAGAATAAGTTGTGTTGTCTGGTGAACTGGATTTTGGAAGCTCGAGATCTTCATGTACGACGTATTTCGCCATTTTCACCTTTCCAAAGTACTGTACCTAAGGCCCGTATCGTCAGTCGTCCCTACAATTGTAGGACGCGTTTATGGCATCCTTGATTGTCATACTCATTTCTCTCCTTCAAAAATTTCTAGATTACACTTGTCCCGTGTCAGCGTCAGCGCTCGCCTATTGTGAAGATATGTTTTCTTTTTAAATTGTAGGAAATTTCAGGCTGATAAAACATGACATAACTCAAAAACAAGCACAATTTGATGCAGATAGATGTTTGTGACATAACCTCAAAATAGAGCGTTGACACGGAGAAGTATAAAACTATGACAATCAAGCAGGCCATAAACGCGCCCTACAGTTGTAGGGACGACTGACGATACGGGCCTAAGTCGTTACAATGCCTGACACGGTCCTCATTTGATACAGATTTCGAGAGCACATATTCTCTTGAAACTATTACGTTGCAATATTATTGTTTAAAATAGAGTTCTTACAATTTAGGAATAATCTCAGTTCAAAGGAATATGTCTACGAGTTTTAGAAACAAAAAGCATATCATAGCCACGACCCTCAATTTAATGGGTTTGATCTAAGAGCACTTCTTTTAGTGTGTATGCAAATTCCTTATAGCCATTTTCGCTTTGACATTTTCACAGCACGTTAAATTTTCTTTGTTTCCGTTTGTGTTTGATTTTACGAGTATTTGTATGTTCGGGTGGTTTTGGATTAGTTTGAATGGTAAAGGAACTAAGTGTGGGCTCAAACGAGGGGCACTCTGCGAAATAGAAAACTGAATGTCAACGATAGGCAGTACTCACAAGAACTCTTCTCTACTGAAGACAGTTATATATATAACGAAACAAGGATATCGAACTTGGCCTTTACGATCGCTGGTCAAAAGCCCCTTAGCCCCCTTACCTATTAGCTATACAAAACTCAAAAAGAACATCGATTTATCCATACTTCGATCTTTATCTCTACGGACTTGATTCCCACCCAAGAGGTGTGATCGGCACCTTCCCAGAAAACTGGAAATTTGCTCATGTCCAACCCATCCCCCCTGCTTTCTGTTATAAGTAAGGTGATGGAGAGGTGCATAAATCACGAGCTTCTAGAATATCTCGAACCACACGGCTTGATTAGCAACAGGCAGTAAGGTTTCTGGAACCAGCGATCCACAGGGGACCTCCTAGCTGACGAGTACGTCACGAATTTCTGGAGTAAACTCATCCAGTCGTTGCTCTTGATACCCATATCAGGAAAGCATTCGATCAGCTGTGGCGTGCTGCCCTCTTATGCAATTTTCCATCCTATGGCCTTCCAGAGAAGCTTTGCAGATAAATGGCAGACTTTCTCTCTGGCCGCAAGATATCCATCGTAATTGACGGGTTCTCCTCGTCATCCCACAACATCAACGCGGGTGTTCCCTAGGGATCGGTCTTGGCTCCGTCACTGTTCCTCGTACATATCAACGATCTCCTTTCCTGTGCGATCAACAATTTTTCTGATGACATATAGGAATTCAGAATGACAATCTGATCTCTGCCGGTGAGCTGGACGCCTAACACCACCACTAAATAGGAAGTAGCTGCGATGTGATTTTTTTTAAATTTTGCAGGGAGTTTCTTAATCATCCTCTGCCAGATCCTTAATAATGTTAGGTGTTGCTCAAAACTTTGAAAGACGTAGATAGAACTGGAGTCACATCTTTGGAGTAAGTTCCCTTTATTAGAGGAGTGTCTGGCAATTGAATCCATTCCAAAATGACTCGCGAATTCGTGTGTGCTGACAGTTCGTCCAAATATTTTACTAAAAGTTACTAGAGAGTAAATTAATGTGGGAGAGTCCGTTCTAACTAAATTAAAATTTAATCAGGACGAAGTAGCTGGAAGGCGAACAAAGCCAAAGCAGGAAGCACTACGTTGCTGGTTCAGCGGCACCCTAGGCTGAAAAGCTCGCCAGCCTGGCCGATTGCTAATAAATTAAAAGTTAATCCGGTCTCAGTTGCTGTGCAGTTTCCGTGGCAATTAGCACTATTAACACCATGATATGAACGAAACTCGGGAGTAGGTGCGATTTGGATCGTGGAGTAGGTGCGATTCGGGTCGTTTTTACTTTACACGTGAGGAAGTAATTTGGAGCCATGGATGTTGTTTGTCTATAGCGGGTGCTTCAAATTCGATCCTCATTATTGATATCTCGGAAACTGTAAGATATACCAAGTCGGTTAAATGAGGGCAATGTTCTAAAGTTCTTTCGGAGATTAACGGAAAATACCGAATTTGTCCAAAATCGTTTTAATTTTTTCCTGACTTTATTTGTAGTGGAATTTCAAAACAAATTTCATTTTAACATTGCTACTCTCTCTCGTTTACAGCATGGCATAACTATAATTTCAATACGACATTTCGTCTCTTGTTCTTCAGCATCAACTTTATTTTTTCTTAAGGCGCCATATTGTTACACATGTGAATAGAGTTTCTAATTCTGATTCCAAAAATGTATTATGTCACATATTGAGATTTCCAAACTTTGGTTAGTTAAAAAAAGAATATAATTACCTAGGTAGGCCTTGAAATTATCAGTTAGTCATTTCTTTAAAATAAATTCCATGGGGGTTATTGCAACTTTTCCTCCTCCACAAGCTGGCGTAGTCAAATTTTCAATTCGATGTATCTTCCTTCGATTTCCATCATTGTTTTTTCAAATGGACACTATATTGGCATTTTGTACATTTAAATGGAGTTTTCAGTCCTAAAGCCGGTGATGTATTTCCTTAGTTGACCATAAATTTGTTGTTGTAACGAAAAGTATGAGGAACTGAAAAGGTCAATTTATGTACAGGGAGCAGATGACAGTTTTGAAGACCTCAAATTGAACACAGTAACATAGTTTGGAAGACCGAGAAGAAGGGGGATGAACCGAGCATAGGCAGGGAAGGGACATGCTTTGCCTACAAAATAACGGACAACGTTGTGAACATCTGCTATGATTTACCTCTGCTTATGTATAAATGTTGTTATTACCATCAATGAAATTTTCATTTTGTGTTCAGATTTTACCATACTAGTGTATAACTACAGGGTGGTTAAAATGGCTCAAATGTGGCCTAGTTGTCATGGTTCGCCACTTCTGCCCTACCTGCAACCTTGTCATCGTAAAATAATTCTAAAATGAGATATTGCGTTTTATTTTTATGATATAGTTGGGCAGACCACAAAACTTATGATTATTAAAGTACATACATTAAACGCAAGTCCAGGTATTAGATATATGATCTTGCACACCACATGTATTTCGCCATCAGTTCAACATTATTTGCGACGTGTGGATTACTTTTAACATTTCCACTGAACGTCCAGTTGCTCGTACACAAAGCTTTCGGGCTGGTTTTCTTCTCGAACAATTCCAGCTGGTCTACTGCTTGTCTGAGAATTAGGTATTACTTCCTACTTTTATTAGATTTTATTAGTTTTCGTGTTGTTTTTTCCGCTCGCAGCTTAAAAGAGAATTAATTTAAATCATTTGTATTTCCCGTAGTAGAATCCAATGGGAATTATATTCCGGATATCGATAGAACATCTAAGGGAAGCCACCAGAACAGAAGGATTACGTCTTAAAAAACGTCACACTAGAACTTATTGGCGCGATATTCTATATTTGAACGTTGGACGGTAGGTCACCTCTTGCTCAATGGTCGCGTTAACAGTGGCGATATTTTCTTTCGTTTACCAATCTATACCAGCACCACACTACCGAAACGTTATAACTTGAGTTGTTTTGTTCTATCTGTTATCTATATTGACTGAATCACTAACAAACCAAATTTTATCATGTAAAAATATTTCAGCACATGGTCGAACAAAGTGCTTATTGAAAATGTTTATATTACAATTTGTTTTTGTAGATTTTCAAATAAATTTATTGGTGAAATTTACGTATTGTATGTTTCAAGGTATATAAACCTTTTCATTAGAGCTGTAAAATCAAAAGCGTTTACTAGAGATTAAAAGCTGTTTTTTTATCTACCTGTGCCTTTCACTAAATGGTTTGCATGCTCAAAAACTTGCAGTTTCCAATCAGGAGGACTGTTAATTAAAAAAAAAATAGTGTATTGATTTCAATAAAATGAAGTGGCACATAGTGCTATATTTTTGAATCTGTAAAGATTTCGACTACATATGAAAATATTGTCCCTAACGTTTTTCGTTTTTGTTTGGACGGGGCTAGCTTTTATAGCCACTCTAATGCAGAAAAGCTTGACAGCATTGCCCTGTTGGCATTTCCTTCCCGAAGTAAAAGGTTTCTTAGAAGCTGCATACTCACTAAAGCCGCGCAGGCCCTAACTGGGGACTTTTCTTTGACCTCATGTACCTTGTTCATCTCTCCTATTGAGCCATAACAGATACGGCATCACCATCAAAATAGAAGCAAGATATTGAGATCATTCGTCACTCATTAGCTGTGCTATTATAAATTATAATGACAAAAGTACACTATCCAGACTTTTTAACCTTTTACGCTAGCCTACATTCATATATTTCATCATAATTTCTTTCATTTCCGGTTGCACCGCACATTTTTTCTCATTCTGTTTACAATGTAGGTTTTTAGATATTTGCCTTCCCCAAGATATATGCGCCACTGTCCTGGCCAGTATCTGCGTGTACTATTAGCTATTAGATAAATATAGCTTAGGGCCGATTTCACTAAGATTTAAATTTGAAGGGGGCTTCCACCAATAATGGAGCAGCTTATCGAAACGCAATTTGACGGTAGCTGTCAAAGCTCTCCTAATATCGCTGATTTCTATTTAAATATTGAATAAAATCGTGAAAAAGCGGTTGCTTTATAAATAAGGGTACATGATAGAGGTAATATTATGTCTTTGAGCTTTAGAATTAGGATAACTTCCATAGAAATTCCAATTTCTGTCATTTCACAACCAATGGACCAATGAAAATGCGAGAAATAGTAGGCCGATTTTCTAGTTATTATATTTAATAGAATGTTTTCACTGTTTTTGACTACTGTCCATGCATGGCAATCTAGTCTTATCTCTATATCACATACAGGGTGTTGTACATAATACGTACCTGTAGAAATGTACAGTTTTTTTTATTTTGCAAAAAAAAAGGATATAAAACGTATTCCAACTGGTTCAACATATTTTGTTACATCAAATACAATTTAGTTGCCATTTTGTGATTTAGAAATCCACACAAAATATGAACAAACAGCAGATTCTGCATTTCTTTGTCCTAAAACATCGATATTTGTAAATGTATCCGCATCCACCTATTATTCATCGTCTACATATTATATGTCAGAATCAAAAATACCTATTTATGAAAATATAGCTGCAAAACTTATTATTATTATTACACGTCTGGGATATCAATTGCTTTTGAAGTGATCTGCAGGGTTGCCGAACCGGAAAATAGTGTCGCTGAATTCGGTATAATGAAACATGCCATCCCAAAATCAGGGGTGGATCAAGGACCTTTGGGTCATGCAGCGCCGTCTATGAAAAACGTTTATTATTGTATTGAGCGCGCGCACATGTTTTTTGAGGGAATAGTTTATATTACAATTTGTACAACGTGCATACTGGTCGCTCTTTCAAAGTACTTGGCAACCATTCTGGAAACTCGTTTTTAGATTCTTGCTTATAGGATTGTGAATATTTTTCTGTTTTAGCCCAGAACTCATGAACTCACCTCACATAATTAAATATTTATTTTGAAAACAGACGGGTTTCGGTTTCTTTATTGCTTGTCCGGTGATGCGGTAATGACGGTAATCTACCAGTCTGAACCTTTTATACTCACAAAAATCAATTCAGGGCAAGCGGAGTAAGGGATGAGGATGTGCGTTTGTAATCATAGGCAACCCAAATCTACGTCCCTCATGTGCTCGACTGCCTGAGTGTGTATGCATATGTATGATTGATATGGAGCATAAAACTGCGAAGACTACATACATAAAATTAACTTTTAGCTTTATTTTTGGTTTCAGCTCTTTTTCGGCAAGTATGGAAATATTAAAATTATTTTGAAAAATCGTGAAAGATTACGTTTTCGGTAAATATTCTCCTTTCGGTAAAAATACCAAAAAATTCGGTTCAAGTCCATGCATAGACAATCTGATACCTTCAATATGAATTTATATTCTAGATTCTATGCATGTCCATTCATATTCGTCAATATTCCATTTGAAGCTTCTATTTTTCATAATATTTTAGCAAAGTGTAAAATAGTAAAGGCCACACCGCACCAGCCCAGTTGACAAGAATGACAAGCTGTCAAGATTAGGGATGTTTCGATCCACGAAAAGTATCGATATTTATCGATTCTTATCGTTTTAGGAAGTATCGACACTCTAAAATATGGGAATAAAGTTATCGATATCCAGCGGAAGGAAACAAAGAAGAAAAGTAATCTGACGTTAATAACTCTTTCTGATACAGTCCGGATCGAAAGATGACGATACTCGAGAAATGTATCGACACACCCAAGTGACGTATATAAAAATATCGGTCCAAAATATCGGATATGGGAAGCAAAAGTAACGATACTTCTAAATATAGGATCCTATCGAACATCCCTACTGTCAAGATGTATAACCCGAGGTACCAACGGAGCTATATGGGGCGTCATGGAAATAATTTTCATTTATATTTTTTCAAGTGTTGTGCAACGATTTTGGGAAAAATTCCATGTATAGTCTTATAATGCTCAGTAGAGTATATTTCAACAGTTGGAGGAGCTTACTCCACTGGGACCAAGCGTTGACGGATACCACACATGTGTCACTTGTTGAGGAGTTTTGAAATATAATAATCAGCTGTTATTCAAATAATGTCTAATATAAATATAACCTAGAATGTGTACTCAGTGAAATAAGAAAGTTATTGCAAATTCTAGTTTTTTGCAGGTTTTAGGCTTGCCGGTAGCTTTACGACATATATTTGGGTCTTTCTTAATCGCTGTAAATATAATGAGGATGTTTGTTCAGTTCCTGAACAATGAAAAATATTCGACTTGATGGATGTATGGAGATCAAAAACCATGAGTGGTTTTATGGGAATATCAATCTATAATGGTACTGATCAACAGCAAGTAAATGAATGAATGTTTGGTAACGAGCAATATCTATGAAATTTTTGGTAGAGCCTATCATCAAGTAGGTGCTTAATGGCTATCTGCAAGAGGTTTATAGGAAAAAACAATCGTCAATATTAAAAAAAAAACACGGATGTTATTCTAAAATCACTTTTTTAAATTTTGAATGAATTATATGTAATTTCTGATTACTCAGTAAGCTGATGATGTTTCAATGACAAGCTGTCATCTCATACCTTGACAATATTTTGTTTTTAACATTTCATAGCTATTCGTTGTTAAAATTTGTTGATTGGAACTTGAAGCTCATTCGCTGTATTTGACGGACTGTTACCCTATAGGTGGATAATAACGGACTGTTGATTTGACAATTCTGGTGAAATCCACCCTTAAAGTGTTAAAAAATTTGTAGATTTTTTGTATGGAAGTATTTGATATAATCAAATGGTTGACACATTGGTTTTGCCGTCTAACTGTATATGATAGACATTTCATGGTACACGGGGTCCCAAACTAATTCAAATGGTAATGATTCTCAATTCCACGCTTATATCGTATTAATCACATCTGGGAAATGCTCTCCCTGTAATTTGCTCATCCTTAGTCGCAATGCGCATTCACTAAGAAACCTCGTAGCCTCGTTTCCTCCATTTAGGTTTTAATAGAAAGTAGGAGAATAGATTACAGAGGCGACTTAAGAATATAATAAGAAGAAGCACATAGCTAGCTGCAATATATATGCAAAGCTCGGCCACTGTTTACCCTCTTTAAATGCAGACCTCGTTCTAGTTGTACAGTTGCGATGAAAAATGTAGAAACTAGGCAAACCGATTTATAAAAGCATTTGGCTATGGCTGTAAATCAGAGGGCTCCGAACTATGATTTCGCAGTGATGGATTACCTAAACTGGAAAAAATCCCCAGTGCCACATAGAATAAATACATGGAGATTAAAGATTATATTTACGTCAGCTACATTCTCATTTTTCCTACAATTCTTTGCGTTTTTTATGTTCACGATCATTCTAGATACATTTTTTTGTTTTTAGTTAATAGGATTTTAAGGAAGTGCTTGAGTATTAAATCACAACTTACAGAAATGCCTGATATTTTTACATGTGCAAGTTGATGCGTGATCATAGTTAGGGCTAGTTTTTTCCGAAAAAAGATTACATGCCCGAATGGTATTTGACAAGACTATTTCATGAGTAACAGATTATTCTACATACACATAGCTTACAAAACATACCACCTATTATACATGCATACATAATAAATATAACTACAAACTTAATTATTTATGGTACAATTAAAATATAAATTGCAATTTTGGTACACAGTAGGAGTATTGTTTGAAATCTTTATTAACTCTTTAATAACGTTGGGTGTAGGCAAATCATTAATGTTGTTGATGGGTCCAGCTGTAGAGTGACGAGCTCGAGGAGTGGCTGCAGGATCTTCTGTTTTCTGTGTTTTAGCTAGAGGTTCTGAGGCATCACTTCTAAGGGTGTTTATGATTTTGGAATAATACTCATTGTCCATTTGCAGATCAGGTTTAGTTGAGTTGGCTGAACTGTGGCCAGTAATTTTAATTGATTGTTTAGCTTTAGCCAGGTTACTGACTGCTGTCGACCGCATAGAGTGGTTTGTTATTTTTATTTCTTTTGTATTTAATCCTGCCTTTTCTGCTGCTCCTTTAGACCATTTCGAAAGTCCGTTTTTTCCCACTGTGGTGAATTTGTTCCATCCACTTGATTGTTCTTTGGTATTGTAATTTTTCGTGTCAACAGCTATCAAGTTTTGTCGCGGGTAAACTCGAAAAAACTGCTGACAGGTGCTGTCATACAATTTTTCCACCTAGAAATCATTTGTAATTCAAAATTGCGCATTTGTGATTGGTACAAAATAAGACGAGGGAAATAGTCACGTAAAAAGGTTAGGTTATAAAGTTGATAAATTCATGATGGTTGTGTTTGTTGTATCCAAATATCATTTTATATAAACAAATAGTTATGGAAATGCTCATTAAATTTACCATACATAACACTTGAAGAGACCTAAAACATTTATGCAAAATTAGAAGTATTTAGTTAGTTTTGGAATGATTTTCCTGATGATGTGATTGTATCCTTTCCAATTTTATAGCGAATAACAAACCCACAGGGCAGAGCTGAATCATAGGAAATCATAATTGCAATCTGCAAATTAATAGGCAGATTATCGTAATGATTACAGTGACTTAAAAAGAAATGGCATTACCAAAAACGACTTTACAAAGATTTCACAGAGACTGTATCTACTTATATTTATTTAATGCTTTTCCATAATGTTCAATTTTTTTAGTGTTCTGTTCACCTTTTTATTCTCAATATAGGTTCTTTTAATAATGTCCTGAGTACCTACGTTCTTTTTTGAAATATAGTGATATATTTTTTATTTTCAACTGCTTCCTTCAAGTTGTCTAGTTTATGGACAGTTTTTCTTCATGAACTCTTAAATTTACCGTCATTATTATAAAAAACTTACGCTAAATCTGCATATTGTGAGTAATGATTAAGATGTATAAACACGTTAGCACTATCAAGCGTACTTTACAATTGCAAATTTGCTTACATGTATTATTCCAGGTCCTCTCTGTGGGTTTGTTATTTGCTATAAAATCGAAGAAGCATACAATCTTCGTAACTATTTTCCATTATTCACTTAAATTTGGCACAAAAACTAAACCGTTCAAAAGGACCCCGTACAAAATATAGAAAATGGGTACCACTCGATTTAACTAAGAGTTCAGTATAGTAGTTTTCTCACCTTCCTAAATAAAAGTTCTCATAGGACCAAAGCAATTATATGATTAGTTTCTGAGAAATAGGCGGATAAAGTTTGGACGAACTCCGAAAATGGTGAATGTGTCAACTCGGAGAATCGGTTAGGAGGTGTCATGTTAATCTTGAACATGATCCTTACAAGATCAATATAAGGGCGAGTCGATTTTTAGATATTAATTCTGGAATAGATACAATACACAGAAAGGTCGTGGTTGTCTCCCTGTTTTTGATTATGACCTTCACTAGGTTAAATCAAGGTCAGGTTTTTCTAAACATGGAATGAAAAGCGTGCTAATGTGAACATTGCTTTACTAGCTACTTTACACTGGTCAATAAATAAAGCTATAGGTGTTGAATCGACTAGTTTGGTGCCTGCTAAATATTCAATTAAACAATGACTTTTATTTATTTAGTCTAGGTGACAGAGTTTATTTGTTGTAATCATCGATATAGACTATCAAACAATCTTGGAAATAGCTAGGCTAATTGCTTAGGACTAAGAAGTACTTTTCTCTGTGTGACCTCATCACGCTATACAAGGCCCAGATAAGGCCTAGCCTTGAGTATCGCTCACACGTTTGGGGTGTTGCCTACCCGACTACATTATTCATGCTCAATGCTGTCCAGAGGACGGCTGCCCGTCTGAACGATAACTCTTCTCTGTCTCGAGACCTTTTCGCACTGTCGGCAATCTGGCTCTCTTCTACCGCTACACCAGGGCTCTCCTCCATGATGCCGCCTCCTGACTTCGGCCTCCCATCCTGTACGAACTCATTCAGGTAATAGCATTGGAACAAATAGGCATTGACATTAAGCGCTTCAAGCGTTGTAATAATGGTTTCAGTTTATTACTATTTTCAGCATCTAATGAAGTCAGCTCATATAAGCTCTATAATTCTGACCGACGCAGTATAGATATCCAAAACTGGAACGCGTTTTACCCTATTTAAATGCATACCCAGTTACAGGGCATATATGCACAATTAGTTCGGAAGAATAAGTAGTGCAATTATTTTTGGTAAATTGCAGCGAGGCCAACTAATGGAGGATATCTTACAGGGTAATTGATCCTCTTAATACACTACTCGAGGTTCATCTTGAGTGCAATCAGCTAAATTAAAACAGATACTGCAGTGAATCACTTTAATAGGGATTGTCTTGGAGAAATTAAAAGGAAATTGGACATCTTCAAATAGATTTCATTAGAAAAGATACTGTTGTAGTAGTTGATGAGCTCTATACTATGCTAAGGAAACACTTTACAAGACTGATCATGTGCGTGGATACGCTTATTAAATATTTGAATGAACATTCTATTTAAAATCGGGACATTTTGATGCCGACGCGACGCATGAGCAATAAAAATACAGTGGTATACGAAGATTTTCAAATCCAGTACTACCGACCTCTATGCCGCACAATGGGGCTGGAGCCTGGTGTGTCTGTCCAAAACCTCTAGAGCTCTAAGAAGCGGACAAAACTGAATCTAAAGGGCGTTATGATCTACATTTTGGGTTATTTGCTACAATAAGGGTGGATTTCACAATTTAACAAACCTTTATTCTGCACCAGTAGGGTACGAGTACCAAACAGTCCGTTAAATATACCCAATCAGCCTCAAGATCTCTCCGTCAAATTTTTGGGCAGCAAATAGCATCAAGGTATTCAAAACAAAACACTGTAAAATATGAAGTGACAGCTTGCCATTGAAATCTTTTCAGTTTATTAAATATTATGAAATTATGTAAAACTGAGCCAAAATTTTTAAAACAGCTTGATGTCTGAGTAAAATCATTTTTTTCAGATTAGCTGAAGGTTTTTCCATGTTTACTGCAACTTTTGTAATCCATATGTGATTATATCACCTACTGTGTGCTTATAGTTTATCCTATATTTGCAAACTTGCACTTCCAAACCCTTACATGAAAAAGCCTTTTCACTCAAATTTTTGTTAGGTGTTGCATTTCAACACATTCATACACTTCTT
This sequence comes from Acanthoscelides obtectus, assembly GCA_963669975.1. Lineage (NCBI taxonomy): Eukaryota > Metazoa > Arthropoda > Insecta > Coleoptera > Chrysomelidae > Acanthoscelides > Acanthoscelides obtectus. The sequence goes on from CAVLJG010000008.1 coordinate 49,950,886, forward strand.
TCCAGTTCCTCAACGATATTTTAACCCCACTGGTCCGAAACTGTTCAACAGTTTCAACATTAATACATACAATTGCAGTTGCAGTTTTTTGTTTTAATTTCAGTGTATAATCAGTCGCACCATCGGTGATAGTACATTCAACATTACCACGTATTTAGGGGTCCGTGCAGATTTAACGTGTACACGACAGTGTAATATGTATTTCTTCACAAAAAAATCTTGGAGGGAGCACTTTTATACAGAAATTTGTTGTTAAAAAATTCCATTTTTCACACATAACAAAACAAGTGATCACAAAACATAGAATACAGTGACATTGGAGAAGGAGAATAGACCAAAGGAGATCGGAATTGACATTTTAAATTAGTGTCTCATAATGTTAGTGATGGGAGAATACATTTGCGATCAGTGGAATGTATTGGAACGGTTAAAAAATATGAATTGAATCGTTTTTACGTTATCTCGACTGAAAGACTGGAATATCTGCTCTGTTTCTGTATATATATTTTTTTTGTGGTTTTGTTGCATAAAGTAGTTGGTTCACGAACTAGAACTGAACGCAACTTAATGAAACGAACTGGAAATCACATCACTTTTTCAAGTAATCCAAGAAGGGACAAATTGTCATTTCATCACACTAGTGATGAGAGAATCGAAAGCCTGAAATTCGCTTTGCTTCTGTGGCTCAGAGATATAGTGTTTTCTTCTGATAAAACTAGCGCAGTTTTTGTGTTTAAAATACTCTACTTTAGTTAATACCTTTGATCCTAAAGTTGCTCACATAACAATATTAAACAACTCCATGTCGTGTCGCGTATTTCGAAACGATGGCGATGTCAAGGGCCGGCAGGGGAAAATCTTTCTCTGAGAACTGAAAATCATTAAACGCGCTGTTTTCAGTCTATTTTATTCTATCCCTTGGGGACGTACAGAATGAAGAAAAGACTACAGTGCTCAGTGGCCACTGAGTGGCTCAGTGCTCGTCTGTAAAGATAATATTCAAATACTACTAAACACCTAAATAGCTGTCTGGCCTTTCAATTTCGAAGCTACCAGTCCTCGCTTAGAGATGGTAGCACAGTTAAGGATAGACTCGGGGTATACGGTTACGGATGTTTATGATTCCTCTCGATATCTATATATCGTCATGAAACCAGCGATGCGTAAAGATCGATGTTCTACGTCCGATGTATCGATGTTTTCGATACATCAATGTATCGTCTATCGTCGCCATCCCTATATTGTATCCCCACCAGTCACCATTCAAAAACCTTAACCTCCAATATTTTATCACTATTTATAATTCCTTTTAGCTCTTATTTTTCAGTAATTACTAATACTTTTAGGTCTATGTCTACAGTAATTGCATTATGCACCTCGGAGATTTAGGGATTAACATGTTTTACACATATCGGTGTTTTAGGATGGGGACGACATACTGTTGATTGCTTTGAAGAAATTCATTAACCCATGAATTTATAACAAATGATTACTATTATGATGTAAAAAGAGATGAGGAATTGGTTGGAATACATGTTATATTCTATTTTCTTGCAAATCCGCACAATTCAACACGTATGTGTAGCTATAATGATCACATATACACACATTTTATTGAACTTAACAAATTTCAAGATTGCCATGAATTAACAAACGACCAAACCTGCTGCCAAATTTAACAGCTAGAAAATCGACCTATTATTTCTCCCATTCCCATTCGCTGAGGGGGATAACGGATTGTTAAATTTAAACGTATAACATATCTCAAAATACATGAAAGTTGTCCTGTTTTTTCTGTATAAAAGCATCATGTTGGAATCAAAATGTGGTCTTGTTTATAATACAGTCGAATTTTCAAGATTTTATTCAACATTTTAATAGAAATCACTGATATTCCGAGACCTTTGACTGCTTCCGTCAAAATGCATTTCGATAAGGTATTTTGCTATTGTTCCATAATATTAATGTTGGTGAAATCGGCCCTAAAACCACTTTCTATTCTAAACTTTTTATGGTAACTCGATAATAAATAATTAAAATTCGAAAATTGTCATGTCGCGAAAACTTCTGACACTTGCAAGTTATTTAGAAGACATAAATAAATAAAGGACAATTGTAGTTCAATAAATTCACTATTTAAACTCACGGTTAAAGATCGACCATAACAATTTTCAACATATAAATTTCCTATTTTGTGAAACTAATAACAAAGGTTTTGAAGAAATTAGGATCGAACTGAAGACATCTACATTCGTATCAGGTTTTACGAGCATGTTTCTCCCTAAATCTGAGAAAATAATCGTTTCGGGCTTCATGTACCTTTTCGTTGTGTAGTGCTATCATAGTACCTTCCAGCAAGAGGGTAATGGGTAGCACGCATTAAAATCAAATTAACGATTTTTGATATCATAACCTACTTGATGGCTGGTCAGCCTAGCGCATCTCGTGCTCAAGCGCAGGATGCACATACAGAAAATTAATTTTCTCAGAAAATAACAAAAAATCGCCATGAATTTCGTTTTTTATCGGCTACAGGAATGGTCTGGTTTAACTTGATTTGGGTGACGAGAAAGTTTGGCTATATCGGGCTTTTTTAAGTTTCTTTGGATATTTCACTTTGTTTATAAACAAGCATTGATTCAAAAGAAAAGGCAGTTCACAACCACGGCTACACTTAGATTAAAACTGGTTACTTTATTTTCAATGATGGAGATTTCATTTCATAACCATTAATTTAGTTTCAGGTCGGCTGTAGTAGCCTTCTAGATTTAATGATGTAAACTAAGTGATTAAATTTCCGTTTATGGATCTCGCTGTATATGTTTCCTAGAGGTACAACTGAAAGCAAACGATATATTACGCAAAAACCAAATGCAGTTTCGATATCGCATGTATGATCTCCTTAATAATGGATTTGAGTTAATTACCCGCTACAACTGGTTTTTTGGGCTATGGTCAGATATTCCGGGCTTCGTACCCCACTATGCGTCGATAGCAGAAAACCATATGCTTTTCCAGACTCTAAATCATGGTCCGTTTGGATCAAACCACATAACATCTACTTTATGAGGGAATCTGTAATGCTAAGGTTTGTCACCAAGTTTTTAGCGCCATCCCTGGGACATACTCCGAACTTTTTATAGAACCTATACGAACTGGAACAAAAATATACAATACTTAGCGCCATCTTTGGACTTCCATCTTACTCTGTGAGCTAAATTTGAATTAAATATTCAAACTATATACAAGATATTTAAGTAAAATAAGGCTTAACCTGCTTTTATTTTTAAAATGTGTAGTTTTTTAATACAATACATAAAAATAAAATTTATGCAAGTTGTTAGTAATCTAAAAATAATCGGTTAACGATGTACCATCGCGTGCATAAAAAACTGGAACAGCACCTAATCCGTTATCAGACATGCATTGCCAAAGATCTGTTTATAAGGTAAAGTCATCGATAGTTCAGGATATATGCGATGACCATGTGTTTTCTGCACGTGGTGGTACCTATGAAAGTATAAAATAATAATCTTCTCACAAAAGGCATCGTATTTTGGAAATGTATGCCTTTTACTGATTGTATCAGTACAACCAGGCACCACGCACTTTTTAAATCTCCGCTTTCGATAAGCCTCCAATACAAAGATTAAGTTTGTAAATTTAAATTCAGTTTAACGCTCAATAGATATCAGTGTTACCGATACAAAGCTAATGAAAACGCCGGCGCCGCACAAAATTCATCCTTCACTTCAAAATTACGAAAACATCAACGTCAAAGCATTGAACAGTGGACTGTAAAAAAAAAACGACGGAAAATTTCAGCATCATCGCCACTCTGTGGTGGAACTCCGTACTAACTATATAAGAATATATGGTTGCCTACCAAACATACCTTCAAAGTCACTCATTTAACTTTTGTAGGTGTTATGTATATGAAACTGTCGCCCACCTCATATGTGTCTCGTTGTTCTATAGCTAATTTGATAATATTAACTCCTTACTTGGTCAAACTGGACTCCTACCAGCAACATATGTTTTTATAAAGTTGTCAATCCACATACTTTTGGCAAAGTGGGACGTTTTTTTTCAGATGTAACATGACACGTACATCACGAGTAACCTTTCCGTCGGTCTGGGTGTCTGTCTTTCCGTTAGTGGTTGGCCTTTCTATAACTCAGGAAGTATTGCTAGGATTTTGGTTAGTAGGTTTCGAAAATCGATCTAGTGGCGGAGCTTCGGGCAAAGATCGGAAAAAATAAAAAAAAATTAATGCAGGTGGTAGGGGCTTATAAACGTTGAATCTTTGGTATTAGTGTATTATTACAAAGTGTATTTCCCCCATAATGTTACGCACATGACATACATAAAAATTCTGATTTTTCTGATACATTTGCGATTGCAACAGAAATAGTTTCATATTTATAAATATGGTGAATGTGTAAGATTCAATTAATTTGCAACTGTTTTTACATAAGTGAACTTGTCTATACAACTGTTCTATTTGTCTTTCGCACAAACCTAACCCATTAGTTTTTTATTATACATGTGTTAATTTGTCCAATTTTCGTTGCAACACTGACTACTACTACAGCAGGTTAACGTCGCACATCCCTTTTTTCAACAGCCTGTTTAGAGGAGCATTCTTAATACTTTTCGTCTGATTGTTTCGTGGTGGGTATAGGGATGAATAAAAAACAATGTTATCAATTATTTTTTTGTCGATAAATGCATTTTTGTGTCTATTTTCTTCAATCATAACTTGTTAACAAATAATAGTACAACTCTTTAATTGTTTTTGAATATTGTTTAGTTTTGTAGTAGGATTGAGCGGGTGACTACTTTTTCTTAAAAAAATTTTGGATTCACTTGAAAATTCAATTTACTGCAAAATGAGTTTTCAAGAAACACTGAGAGTTTTTGGAAAAAATGAAACGGCAAAACTAAGAGTAATTAATTTTTCGCTCAACTATACTTGTACTTTCATTTGTTGGTGGTTAATTGAAGAAAAAATGCGCAAAACAATCGACAAAAAGTCATCATCTCTACACATTCCAGAGGATAATCCGGCAGTTGCTCTGATTTTGTATAGGTCTGGTCTGTTAGTAAAGAAACGGAATTATTAAAACAAGAAGCATTAATGTTGGATTCAACCCTATAAATCATACTACTCTGTCATGTTTTCGCATAGCGGGAAACGGACCATCTGCGATGAAATTTGCCGTAATTTTTTGTAATCTACGGCCGAGTTGGAGCCATCCCTCCTCATTAGCGCACAAAAATGAAGGCGCCCGCCCCACAGAGCAAGAGGAAGGAGTAACGGAAGCCGCAGATTTCTGGAATTGCTGCCGCTTCTGCTAGGCGTCAACGCGGCCGTTTTCCAGGATTTATGCGGTAGGGACCAACTGAAATGCGAGATCTGCGGTTTGGAACTCCGAGTTTGAGGGATGATGCTCTTCAACTAGAATATGCATCTGGCGACAGTATAATCCAGACAGTTAAGGTTCAACTTGGCTGATGCGGATAAAATAATAAATCGTCTTCATTTAGTAGGTTTAGCTTATAGCTGTTCTGCCACTTAACCCTTAACAAGAAAAAATTAACATAAAAATATGTAATAACATGTGCAAATTATAGTACACTAGTAGTATTATGTAAATATTACATAAATCCGCTTATCATATCAAATTTACGTTTCAAAAGGACCTGCATAGGTCACGTTAATAATTTAGATAAATGAGGTTCGATGATTGTCTTTAAATTTTTTGTTCAAAGTTTGTTTTTTGGAATCGTTGAAGTTCAGAAGCTTCGTAGGCAGTGGTAATGCATTGTGTAGAATAAATGTATTATGAGTAAATCACTTATGGAAAAATAATGTCTTGTGAATATTCATGGTTAACGTACTCACAAAACGAATATTTTTTGAGTGGGTACATCCACGAAATATAGTTTGTCTTTTAAAAATGGAGGAAATGATGTTATAACTTTTAATCAATTCAGTTTTACACAGTACGAGCTAATGTGATCATACTTTCATAGGTCAAAAATTAATATAAAAGAGGAATTTGCATGATATACTATGTATAAGTCGCTTTAAGTCATTTTTGACATATTAGTTTCGTATAGACAGCAAAGCAATTTTTAGTAATGTAACTTACGTGAGGTATGAACTTAAGGTTCTTGTCAAAAAAGACCCCTAAATTATTTGCTGATCCCTCAATTTGGTCTTAGTATTTACGTTGAAGTTGGTGTTAGTATAACTTCTAAGTCTTTTAGAAGAAAACATAATGGTACTTTAGATTTAGATAGATTTAACTGAAGGATATGCTCTGCGGCAGTTGTTTCAATAGATTTCAAATCTTCTGGCCTATTACTGTGATTAAAGCTAAAATATAGTTGTGAATCGTCTGCAAAAACTTGGATATATATATATACAGTATGGGAAAAACCATTATTATACATTATGATGAGGAAGAGATATGGAAATATACAAAAGTATGTAGGTGCGTGAAAGACACTCGATTGTAGGATCTTATCTGGCAGCGTCGGAGTGTGACGGACAACGGGGTAAAGTAGAAGAGTGATAAAAGAGAGAGATCGCAGAACGGGCGCTGGCGCCTACCGCTTAGACGGATGCGCTCAACAAATGCGATTTGTTTCTCCCATTCGCAGAGTTGCCGATACCAATATGTCATATTTCTAAGAAATCTAAGTCTACCCAAATTTCGGGAAAAATAGCTGCGGATTCCACATAAGAGTATTCCAAAAATGAAACAAGTTCAAACTATTAAAATTGTATTAATGTGTCATGGTTCAAATCATATTTTTCATGTTTGTATATTGTTGTATAAATGATTTTGTAATCCCTATTCTTGTTGCCAGTAGAGATACAACAGTATTGAGAGAAATCATGGACCGCTAGATAGGGCTACAACTACCATATGACTATCAAATAGTAGTGATAAACATTATTTGTTTATAGCACAGTTGCCTGGTGTGGCGAATTTGCGCCATAGGGGCGATTTGACAACTTTGAAGGACAACTATAACGGTTACTATGGTGCCCGGTATTCGGGAATCTGGCAATACCTGATGATTCCTAACGTTTATTACGCCAGATTGTTTGCTGACTTGCGCAGTACAACATGACAATCAACGTGACTGAGCACCTGGTAACCCTGGTTTAAGGTGTTATATTTAAAGAGCTTGGGGCAGTTAGGTATCTAGGTCACATTTTTTAATGTATTTCGAGAAATCCGTAATGTTGAGTAAATACTAGATCACGTTTCTTACTTAGTTTGCTGAAAATTCTACAATAGACGTACATTTTGAGAAACAGAGATTTGGTGACGACAAAATCGTAAAAATATAACGCATTTTCGTAAAATAATTTCTTTGTTGAAAAGACTGTGGCTTGATAACCCATTGAATGAGTATAGTGTCCCGCTCCGCTTTGAATATTCGAAACACTATACTCCAGCAGCATTCAGCTTCAATGTTATCTTTATGAAGTTCTAACGTCTAGGCCTTGCTGATTAAAAGCTTGAATGAATCAACACTTAACTCTAAATTCCCCACAATTCGGGAAGCTCTACTCAAATTGGCAACACAGCGTATCTGCCTATTATTCTCATTCGTGATACAGGTCTGCCGTTAACGGTAGGAAATATGTACGAATAGCGATGAAAGTAGACGAGCCGATGCGCTGTTGCCAAGAAATGATTTCCCATGTATAACAATGGTTTTTCCTAAGGTGTATATATATATATATATATATATATATATTTCAATGTTGTTTAAATCAGATATGTACAAGAAAAACAGAAGCGGTCCAAGTGCTGAGCCTTGTGGTACCCCGAAGAAATCAAACATTCTGGCGAAGAGTTTGTGTCAATAATGACTCTCTCAGACCTATTTGTCAGAACGAGTTATTACAGAAACCATAATATTTGCATTTAGATAACAAAAGCTCGATAAACATTCAGATGCCTTGGTGAAATCTAAAAAAACTAATGGTGACTCTTGTTGATGGTAGAGGCTTTAACAGTGCTATTGGTTAGGTTCTATGGTCCTCTAGCGGTAGTATAGCGTTTTATAAAACCACATTATTTATCTGGTACTATACAAGCTTCTATGTATATAAAAAATCATTCATTTGATAGATTGGTTTTTCTAATAATTTTGAGAGAAAAGTTTAAATACTTACAGGTGTTAAATTTGCGTCGTTGGATTGCAAGCTTTTGGTGAGGATGTAAGTTTCTCTAGAGTCAGGCTTAAAAATGGTTTCTCCGTAGTTGTAGGGGTTCTAGAGTTAGATATTGTGTGTGACTGTCCTATGTGATGATAAGACCGATCTCACTTCAAACAGGTGGGGTCCGATCGAACGGAAATATGTAGTATCAACGGCTTAGTTCATCTCATTTTTATTCACTATTTTTTCTCCTGCTCAATTTCACTCATTTGTTCCTGAAATCATCATTTTTCTAATTGCTTTGTGGCGTTTTACAATGTAGTAAGTGACAAACATGTACTAAAACGTTACGAAATCGATAAAGTCGCAACATCGTTAAATGCAGGTTGATATAAAAATCTATATCGGTGACAAGGAAAATATTCGACTTACCTATTTTATAATTTATAATTTTGATCAAGTCCTTGTTAATTTTTTAGTTACAATATTTACGTTTTAGCGCCCTGAAGTATCGATTTTCTAAAGTTTGATTTTTTAACCCAAATACGATAATCTTCTTATTGGGGCCATTTTTGCTCTGACTCGTCTAAAAAATCTCAAAAAACCCTAGAGTGAAAAATGAACTGACCACTAAAGGTATATCGGCTCTTATACTGTGGACTCTCACAAAGGGGATTATTTATGAAAATAATTTATTGGAATTTTTCAAATGCAGTCGCTAACTTCGCCTTGTCGGAGTGAAAACTAACCTTAAGGATCAATATTCTGAAATAAAACGTATCTTGTAGATAAATGTGCAATCTTTGGAAAATATTTTTTTCTCAGCGAAATTTCATATAGATTTTGCTGTGTTCAGAGTGGGCAAAACAATCTAAAACAAAGACTGAAGCATAAAAGTTGTTTTTTAATGACCATCTTCGCGTGCGTTACATATTGGTCCTTACTTTGGAGCTGTTCGCAAAGGTATTGGGAAAAAATTTATTGAAAACCTTCTTGAACCCCATTTTTTTCTTTGTCTAAGTACCCACTACAATAACAGAAAAACTTTATATTTTTAAGGAACTAATTTTAGCGATAAAGTAAAAAGACAATATATTTTACATATTATGTATGTACTTTGAAAAAGCTGCTAGAGAGGCATAACGTCACTAAGGTAATTTATGGAGTGGTGGCATAGTTTAATTTTTTCTATAGGAAAATATATGTACAAAGCACTCATTTTCACTTGTTTTTACTTCCCACGCCTACTGGTGTGGAAGTATAGTAGTCGCAAAAATTTTAGAAACTGAGTATGTTTTTTGGATGTTATATGATATGTACAACATGAAAAAACATTACACTCATTTCCGTCGATCTGTCTGTCTGTCGGTCTGTCCGCTAATCTTACAAGCGCATATAACTTCTGAAGTACCGCTCCATTTTCGATGAAATTTGTACACATTATTACTACTACGCCCTGGACGCAAAAGCTTTGTAGTTTGGTAATTCTGTACATATATTGGGTGATTTTTTTGCTAGTATCTTTTTGGCAACACTGTTTTTGATAGATGACGCGTGAATCGTGTCTTGTGTCATTGTCAAACTTGTTCAGTTTGGTCTATAATTTAACCATGAATCGACTTACGAACGAACAACGCTTGCAAATTATTGAATTTTACTATCAAAATTCATGCTCGGTTAAGAGAGTGCATCGAGCACTGCTTCCAATTTATGGGCAATTTGGTCGGCCTACTGAGGGAGCTATTCGGAAGCTTGTGACTAAATTTCGAACCCAGTTTACATTATTGGACATTAAACCACCAACACGCAGACGTAGAATGAGGACTGAAGAAAATATTGCGGCGTTATCCGCCAGTGTTAGTGATGACCGTGAAATGTCGATTCGCCGACGTTCGCAGCAATTGGGCCTCTGTTACTCCACTACGTAGAAAATTTTGCGACAGGGTGTAAAACCTTATAAAATACAGCTGGTGCAAGAATTGAAGCCACGCGACCTCCCACAACGTTTCCAATTTGGTGAATGGGCGCTGGCAAAGTTGGAGGAAGATCCACATTTTTATCGAAAAATTGTGTTCAGCGACGAAGCTCATTTCTGGTTGAATGGGTACGTTAACAAGCAAAATTGCCGCATCTGGAGTGAAGACCAGCCAGAAGCATTGCAAGAGCTACCAATGCATCCCGAAAAAATCACTGTTTGGTGTGGATTATAGGCCGGTGGCATCATCGGGCCGTACTTCTTCAAAGACGACAATGGCCGGAACGTAACTGTGAATGGCGAGCGCTACCGTGCGATGATAACAAACTTTTTTTGTCCAAAATGGAAGAGCTGGACTTGGCTGACATGTGGTTTCAACAAGACGGTGCCACATGCCACACCGCACACGAAACAATGGCCCTATTGAGAGGCGAGTTCGGTGAACAGTTTATCTCACGTTTGGGGCCCGTCAATTGGCCGCCTAGATCGTGTGATTTAACGCCGTTGGACTATTCTTTGTGGGACCATGTTAAGGCTAATGTCTACAGGGATAAACCAGCAACGATTGACGCACTGTAACCATTATTGAAGCATTTATTCGTGAGATACCGGCCGATATGTTGGAGAGAGTGTGCCAAAATTGGACCTTCCGCATGGGCCATCTAAAGCGGAGCCGCGGCCAACATTTACATGAAGTAATCTTTAAACATTAAATTATATCGACCGTTATATCGACTCAAATAAAGATTTAATGGTTTTTTCAAATTTTTTGTGTTTTTTTTTTTTAAAATAAAATCCTTTACCTCTTAAAAAATCACCCGACTTCTCACACATCATAGATTCCTCCGTACATTAGCCTGTAACCCAGATGCACTACCGGTAGGTCAGGGAAAGAATGTCTATGGACTGGCTTTTTTCATAGAAGTTTTTCGTATTACTCAATCACTAATTTCAACCCACTTTCTTAAGATCTTAAACAATTACCGGCACGCAAATTTAGGGTAGCGTTTAAACAATATTTGTGCGATATATACATGTAAATCATTAGCGAATCATAGCAGGTTAACAAGTAGGATAAGTAAGTTTGTAGTGTAAATGTAGGTTTGTTCATTTCCTTGTATATTTAGGACCTTCCATTTTAAAATCTTCCAGTGTACATCTACATGGTTAGGTGCAGGTTAAGCTAAATCTCGTCTTTGTAGATAATGGTAATAAAGACGATTATTATTGCTATTCTTATTGCTGTTAATATTATTATTAATTGTATGGACCTGTTTGGCTGAGTCTCACAGGATCTAGTTTGTGCTCACATATCATTTATGAACTGCTAACGACTTTGTGTGGTAAATGCAGACTTATTATCAACAACAACAAATTATCACTTTTTCCCCTTCCAAATTACCCGTTTCTCTCATATATATTTTTTTAATTCCGGCAGGAATGCTTCAGGGCAAATATGTGGAGGAAACCTTTGTACTGTGAACCTACGTGACAATCATCCAAGCAGTAGTCGCGCTATTCTAATAGTGGCGTGCTCAGCAAAAGTATAACTGTTCACAGAACAGAACACTTAGATATGTATCAGTAACTCCGAACGAGGTGTCTATTAATTAATTATATCGAAACATTCTTTTGCCACTAGTCTCGAAAAAAATGTTAGAACTATTGTTATACCGATTGACAAGATAAAAGATGTACATGGTGTACACGTTCCCGTATACGTGTCAACGGTGTAACGTGCACTCTAATAATTTTGCTCATTAAACTGCATCGACAAAGTTCGGTATCCGTAATACTTTATTGATAGTCCGTCTACTATACAGCAGATTCGCAAAGTTTCTCGTTGCTCTCTCAGTTAAACTACTTGTTATACGCTGTTCTGCACAAGTTGCATTAATTAATACAGCAAATATGATTCCCTGGAGATACGGACCATGTTTAAGTTCCAGGATCTTGAATAATTTATTGTGTATATAGAGTACTTCTCTGCTTCGCCAAACAAAATTAAATACTCAGATATTGCACTTTGACTTAAGTATTTATTCGAATTTGAAACACTATACGAATAGCTTTGCATTAGTCAAGCTTTCAGACGTATTCGGGCTGTCCCACAGATTGTGAATAATTTCTTCTTTAATAGAGAAGTTAGTTTCTTGCTTTGTCAAACTTGAGAGGTTTGATTTTAGCTACGCTTTTTGACCCAAGGGTAGGGTATGTAATCAGTCGATAGCTCTGTCAAATAATTTAAAAAAGTAGCTCTACTCTGAGCTTTCCACACAACGGATAAAAATAGCTACGAAAAAAATTAACGCTCTCAATTCAGCTAATTATACGAGGGATGTCTTTTAAGTTTTGCATATAGAAACATACGCCGCGCGGATCGAACGTCAGTACTGAATCTTAGCTTCACTCTTTAGTAAACTTAAATTCAAAGTTTAACAACAGTACGTGCAGTATTCTCACTACAGTGAATTTTTAAGTGTCACCAAGTCATGAAAATCAAGTGAAAAAAAATTCTGACCGATTACTACTACAAAACTTGACTCGAGTTTTCAGACCACATGCGTTATTCAGTTGTTTACCACATATATCAACGTGCGTTGAATACCACAAAAGTTATTTCCCAAAAACTAATTCGCCATCATAACTACTGCAAACAAAACAATTTACCCTTAATTAGTGGGCAATAATTATTCCGTCTGCAATTTACATTCAAGGGAGCATGTGTTACTAGCTATGAAATTACAGCCACGGAGTCTACAAAATTTATAACGATATTTTTGGATGAAATATAGCATCAGCATCTCTCATAATTAAGGGCAAAAATGGAGGGCCTTTGTGCTGAAGATGCTTACAGCGAAAGTCACAGATTTCTCAAATGGCTTTAACTTTGTCAGTGGATGGTCCTTGAGAGGAGAGTTCATCCTTTTTTGCTGGTAATGGAATTTATATAGGTACTCAGTAGACGCGTTGATACTGTAAAGATCTTATTCAGGTGAACAGAGCATTTTTATGGAATAGGCGAAATACGTAACATCTTAAATATTCTATGATTTTCATGTTAATAGTTGGCCAGATTCGGTCAGATATACATGGGGGATTAGTCGGAATATGTTTCTACTGCTTCTTGGAATAATCTTAAATATAAAGATGCTAAAATTAAAATTATCATGATTCATTCATCCACCATTCCAAGTGTTTTCCCTACTGCATTGAGGTCTAAAGGTCTTCTAAGCATTATTTTGCAGTGGGGATATATTGCTACTTCAAATCACATCTTTTTGGTACTTATTTATCACATACACAAAGCTGTATGAAACATTGCACGCTGGTGCTGAGGTAACGAGGATTTTTTTTTATCTATGTACTAAATAGCTACAACTTAACAAGAAAATTATTGTTTATTAAATTAAATAAATATAGTATCAATTCTAATATTTTCGTCTTGTCTATGAACGCTAGAATTGTCTTGGTACCACGACACGAAGGGCAAAAAGCTAATAACGAATGAAACTGTAAATCAATCGATCGCCATCTGCTCAGCCATGAGGCATTAAATCCATTGCAAAATATCGTCTGAGCTAGTATCTCTCAAAGTAGCATTGTTCTGGATAACTGGGCATGAAGGGCTCAAAGGAATTAAGAAGGCGGATGAGCTAGCCCGACAGGGTGCGGCCAATCGCCTGATAGGCCCAAAGCCTTCCAATGGTAAAAGAAATTGCACTAAGAAAAAGGGGCCATAGTGGGGGTCTCATAATAGAACACTGGTGACTAAATCGACATGTGAGACTCTTGGGTCTGACAGAACAGGCCACATGCCATTTCTCCTGAGTACAGTATATACAGGGTGACTTTGAAGTTGAGTCATTAATTTTCAGATAATGATTGTAGAAGGAAGATAAACCAAAATATGTGTATAAAAATAAACAAAATATAAAAAAAAATGTTTACCTTGTTTTATAAAGTATCCTCCCGACAAGTATTTCAGTGCGGACCTGTATTTGATCGTGAGGTCCCCTGTGAGGTCTGAAGTCACCTGATTCACGAGCCCGTTGTACTACATTAACAAAGGCACGAGGGGTTGGTTGCACTCGATTGGGAAACCGATCCGCATAAACATGTGCCATTTTTTATTTCGTTTGAGCCACGCAACAGACACTATTCACACGCGACTGTATGTACGAGTATAACTGAACTGAATAAAATAAACATCGTTCCAAATTCTTTCGCTTTTTTGTTTCCGATGCGATGAACCGATAAGGTGGATTATATCCGTTGTTGCCAAACACGAGTACATGATATTATTGAGACAGGGCGGTACTCAAACTTCCAAAGGGCTATAACTTTGTTACTTTAATTTTACCAGAAAAATGGTAAAGGAAAAAAACATTTCTTTTGATCATATCTACTCACTGTTAAAATAAATGACTCAACTTCGAAAGTCTGTATAGGGCCACAATAGATCCATATGGGTTGCAGTGGCATTACGGCTTAATTGCAGAAAGCTTAAATTGACTTCTTTTCACAATACTCCTGTCTTTCGCTTCTGCATGCATAAGACCATAATTCACAATTGGATCAATTCCTAACAAATATATTATGATCCCATTTACCGCATCCCATTCAAGTGGATTTCGAACATGATGTATTCCCAGAAATCCCGTTTATCCCGTAGCTTCTAGTCTCGTTTTTTAGTTTTGTAAGGGCATGCACTTCCTTCGAGCACAAAACATCCTTAGACGAAGGCCCACAGATCAGCTCCAGAGGGTGCATACAAATCAAGCTGTACGTGGTTAGAATCCGGGATATTCCAGGCAAGGTTGCCAAATGTATGCGGTGTCGATGGCTCTATTTACATAAAGAATCACCACATTTCCATAATATACATAGGAAGCGCTACACGACCGAGGTAGTGTCTGTTTTGTAAACAGCTTCTTCGCGGGGCTTGTTTTAATCCGATCATCTTGTTATTCAGTTGTGAGCTACAGTTCTGATGATTATGATAATGGCTAGAGCGAGAGTCTTTTGTAAATAGTCCGGGATTCTATATACAATGTGTTTGGTCGCGACATACCGATATTTGAGGGGGATATTTTTCAACTATTTTTATCGTCAAATCCACCCCCTACAATGTCATACCTCACCCCCCTTGAAATGGACCCATACCGCTGCGAACGAAATTTGTGCTGACACTGATATGGTCTGCCGCTCAACACGACACACTGTTTTAAGAACAACAATGTGCATAACCAATAATGGAAGACATTTTGAACAACTTCTGTAACAGTAAACATGTCCAAACTCTCTATAAGAAACATTGATTTGTCATTTCTATGCATATAAAGTTTGAAAACAATTTGCATTTTATTATACCCATTTTGACCCATGTTAGATAGCATTTATTGCTTAACGTAGAATACTTAGGATAACAAAAAGCTGTAGAATCAGCACAAAAAATGTACAACTTCACATGTTAGTTTTTGGATGGTGTGCGGAATGCACAAAATAATCAATTTTCTTCCATTTTTTTCTGTTTTTGTCTGTTTTTAAGTATGTTTGACTATTTGTATCCTGTCATCGTTCAAATGACACCAAATTTATCAGCGAGACTCTGTATCCAACAAAATGAGAATTTATTTGAACACTTATTGTAAAGCTAGTTTTAAGTATATCCAACTGTACGTCTTCTTTTTTAAACAAATTTCAATTTCGTTCGTAGAAAAAATTCATTTCTTTTATTTTTGCCTAAATGTTAGCTATGTTGCAATAGAAATATGTATTTATGTAATATTTACCAATTATTAAATTAGATTTTTCGTTGCCATGGCTAATTATTCAACAATCCATTTAAATTCGCAGTACATTTCCTATCATGTGACAAATTTTTTAGTTTGATTTTATTCAAAAATGGCACAATTTATCGATATTCAATAAGAGTACCTTTTTTATGTAGAAAACCCTAAATTTTCAAATTCTAAAATTGAATTTTAAAAATAGAATCACACAAAAATTTTGGGGCTAAAATAACGTGAGTCCGTCCCTGTTACACAGGCTTCCAAACACATTGTCTAAAATATTTTTAAATCCAGCATAAAAAACTGGGCTAGAATACCAAATTTTATGTATTTATCTCAACACGTTTCGGAAATATTAAGGTAAAACGTTTGAAGACCTATGTTTAATAAACTTTTCTTCCTATTTTAAGCTCTAGAAACAGCTGGTAGAATATTGCACACTTTTTCCGGGACACCCTGTATATCTACGACCTTTCGATTAAGGTGATAAGTACATCTAGACGCTATTTCAATTTTGTTGTAACACCTTAGGCCGTCGAAAATCTTGCAAATGAACCATCCGAATTGTATGCAAGCTTGATATGGTGATGGCTGAGTGGAGGTGAGAAATATACAAAATTGCCTCCGGCTACATATTTCGAGGCAATCAGTAAATTACATTTTCAAGCTAAGCCCACCCTAATTGGTAATTGCCAATTTTTTCTGGGTAGTGTAGTATATACCTAAAATTATAAGGTGTTCAACGTAAAAATAAAAAAGATAAATCTCCAGAAAGGCTCAGTCTCACCATTGCTCAAGTTTCAAAAACGCTTGAGAGAGTAGCGTGTAATGTAAAAATTATTCCTCCGAAATTCACTGCATTTTGTCAACCATGCAATGTTTACTTTCACCGGCAAATCAAAAATTTTGTTTAAAATATCCAAAACTGATCATAATTAGTTCTACAAAAACGCGAAATCTCATTTTGTGGCGGTTCCATAAAATAATCAAATACGCATAGTTTGGATAGGAACTTTCTGGCCAATGAGATTTTTTCCAAAATGTAAAAGAAGTGTGGTTTTCGTTTGATAAGTTGAAAAACCTTGTGCATGCTCAAACGCTTCTATTATTTCTTGTAAACGATGCCAGTTGAATGTACTACTCGTATATGCTTTGATTTTATGGCAACTATGATATAATACAGTAAGGTAATTGAAAGAAACGATAACTGAGTTATTCCTCAACGTCAACTGCATTTTAT
Organism: Acanthoscelides obtectus; assembly: GCA_963669975.1. Taxonomy (NCBI): domain Eukaryota; kingdom Metazoa; phylum Arthropoda; class Insecta; order Coleoptera; family Chrysomelidae; genus Acanthoscelides; species Acanthoscelides obtectus. Next base: position 49,968,087 of record CAVLJG010000008.1, read on the forward strand.
TATTTAAAAAAAATAATTTCGTAATTGCTTACAATTATAATATGTTGACAATTAAATACATTTGTAAAATCAGCTTACAAAAAACCTTACAAGCTGCCTTTTTTGACGTAAAAATTTTCGTAAGCTAGTATTTTTTAAAACTTTGACAAATGGTGAGACTTATACTTTCTCAACAAATTTCTCCCTTACTGTGCACCTTAGAACTTTGGAAATACATGTATATTACACTAGCAAGTCTCTTTCAATACATGGAGCTGCGGCTAAATCGGTGACCCGAAGGGTGTAAGATATCCTTGTAAGTATTCCATATAAGTGCTGGCTTTAAACATGACAAATGTAAGTTGCCAGAGAATTTTGACCAACACCAACATACGTATTTCTTACATAATTCAAATGCCCTAAGCTATATGTATGTTATTACATGCGAATTTTCATCTCTTTAGCATATAATAACGGACATTTCACGACTCATAGGCTTCTGAGTTAAAATGCTGGAAATGATTTGATGTTGCTAACAATTTTTTTAGGGCATTATGGAGCAACTGACGACATCACTGGGTACTCCCTTGCATCTTGTTGGACCTTTTCTCGTGCGTTCGCCAAGTTTACATTGATTAATTTTTATATTTAGCGTATTTTTGTTTATTGCTTCATGTCTAATGACATTATCTTTTTATATTTCAGGTAAGCATTTGGCAGATAAGCTGGCATTAGTGAGTATAATTGTTTTTGAAATTAAGTATAAAGTACAAATGTTCTCTCTAAATCACAATATTTTGCATTTCATTGTATAACCAGATAAACAATACGAAACTACTAGAATTGTACATGATATACTGAGACAACTGACATATATTATAGATATCAGACAGTACCTTAAAAACCCATTATAGCAGACTTCTCTGAACTTTCTTGCTACTTATATCAGTGCAACAATCCTTAAAATTTAATTTTTGTGATTCGTCACAAAAGTAAGGTAACCTTTGTTGTTAGTAAAATTAAAAGATGGCAAAACTATAAAATATGTATACATATTTCTGATTCTAATTGACACCCGATAAAAAATAATAACTAAAAAAATTTTGAAATCCTAAATAGACGTTACGGAGCATAAAAAACGCCGAATGTTTCCCTTGTGCTTGGTTTAAAAATGTTACAGCAGAACAAATATATCGCGACTGGGACTGCAGTAACCAAGTAAAACAATGCAAATGGGTGCTCTATTGCCACTCTCTCAGATGGCTGCAGCACTCTCTTGGTATCAGTTGTGTGCTAATACTACAACGTTTGGACTACTGCAGATTTCTGTCTGGGCTGTTTTCAAAAATGGCATCAAGTAGGGTGACCCTGCATTTCTCTTTCAATGCTATAGTCAAATCATAAATGAATATATTTGACATTCGCCCCTCTGAGAATAAATTATAGTTTGAATAAACTAAAAAATATGCTTCATTAGCAAATGGAACTGAAAAGTAGAAAATATTTTTCAACTACACAAGAGTTTGTGGTATCGTAATAGAAAGTGCAACAATCAATTATGTCTGATTCATTTGTAATAAGATCAATATAAAATTTAATAGATAAACAAAAAATTCAATTGTTTTACAAAAGCTTAACGTACTTGATATTCAATTTTAGTACTATTGTTCCAGTTGATATTAATAAAATTGGAGTTATTATGAAAACATTAAATTTTATTTTTGCAGTTGCTGCTTAAAAAATTTGGGTTATGACAACAAAGTTAATTGCACCCCTCGCTGTTGTGCTATAACTGGATTTTTCGTTAATATCTTAATTTTTATATTGATCTTATTCCAAATTATTTAGTTATACATGATTGTTGGATATTCTATTGCAATAATGTAAACTCGGCTACGCTTGAAAATTGGTTCATCTTTTTAGTTCGATTCGCTATTAAGGCGTGTTTTTAGTTTTTTCAAACTATCATTTATTTTCTGAATTTTTAGTCTCAATATAAAATTACCTATAATCAACGGCTTTGATTTTTGTTATGAAATTTCGTTTTTTTTTAAATTTCCACTTTTTTTCGAAATTTCCAAGTATTCGAATTATTTTATTTTCTTGTATTGACATTGGCCCTCGACCACTGTGCAATTTTTCAAGATGATGAGACTTCTTGGAATTTGTGAAAATTAGGTTGAAATAATACAGGTCAAGCTAATAAAGGCGTATTAAAAAAGTTGGCTACAAACATCTCAACACAATCTGTATATGAACCTGGGGGCCCGCCACTGCGCCCTTTCTCTAGGTTCCATCCATATGACAACTTTGCGATCTAGGAATCTTTCTCGTGCCGTACTGACAGGGCTAACCATCTGACAACGTAGGTATGACTGACCTCACCAGTTGCCAGCCACCCTTCGGTCAGACATCGAAGCCAGGTAAGATACACAGGGTTTGTCCGGAAAGTAATAGGACTCATTTTCTTCCGCCATGACTGTACTTCGCAGGGTGCGCGCACCGACTGGATTCGGTAGAGGGCGTTCCTAGCTAACGAATAAGCGGCTGCTCAGTTGTCTCCGAGCACTTGGAGAGTCATTTTCGGGCGACGTGTTTCTGTGAGTGGTGCAAGCCGAAAATGCAGCGTTCGTTAGAGCAGAGGTACGCGATTAAATTCTGTGTGAAACTCGGTAAATCTGCGACAGAGACGTTTGATATGATCAAGCAGGCTTACCCAGGTGTTGCTTTAGCAAGAAGTGGTGTGTTTCGGTGGCACCAGGCCTTTTTGGAGGGCCGGGAAGAGGTCGCTGATGAAGACCGTGCTGGAAGACAGACCTACGACTTTGACAAACACCGATAATGTGACTCGTGTGCGCAAAGTTTTGAACTCGGACCGTCGACTAAGTATTCGTTTAATTGCCCAGATGTTAAATTTACCAAAATCTGTGGTTCATGACATTGTCACACAGCATTTGAACATGCGCAAGGTATGCGCGAAGATGGTCCCAAAAGTGCTCACTGACGACCAGAAATTGCGGCGAGTGGAAGTGTGCCAAGGAAATGTGAACATGTGTGAAAGTGACCCTCAATTTTTGAATAACGCAATCACAGGTGACGAGACGTGGATCTTTGAGTATGATCCCGAGACAAAGGGGCAATCTTCCGAGTGGCACACGACGGCGTCTCCTCGCACAAAAAAGGGAAGAATGAGAAAATCGAAAGTGAAAACGATGCTCATTGTCTTTTTTGACATCAAAGGCATCGTCCACCATGAATTTGTTCCTCCTGGACAAACCGTCAACGCCAAGTTTTACGTGGAAGTGCTCAGGAGACTCAAACGAAGGGCCAGTCAGGTCCGACAAGATATCGCAGCACCACGACAACGCCCCGGCTCACACCGCCTTTCTTGTGAACAGCTACCTGACCAAGGCCGGCATCCCAACGCTTCCGCAGCCGGCCTACAGCCCAGATGTGGCCCCCGGACTTTTTTTTCTTTCCTCGCCTGAAAAAGCCGATAAAAGGCATGCATTTTGAGACGACAGAGGGGATCCAAGCAGCATGCACCGCGGCTCTCAAGGCTATTCCGGAGAATGCCTTCCGTGACAGCTTCAATGCTTGGAAATCGCGCTGGCAGCGCTGCATCGACGCAGAAGGAGCCTATTTTGAAAGTGTTTAAAGAATTGTAACGATTGGCTCAATAAATTTTTTTAAATCGGCTCAGTCCTATTACTTTCCGGACAAACACTGTACAATACTGCATGTAGATTATATTACATTCGTTGCATTGCGTGGGAAGCGTATATTAAAAATATTTCTTTATCATTCCAAGTTTTAAGGGCAAATCTCTGGCAAATAGTTAAAACGGTCATTTTTGTCGACCTTTTTGCATATTCGTCACAATCAATTAAAATCGCAATCAGTAATGAGGCTAGAATCAAATTCGTCTAGTCTTCTTGGTGAAAAGGCCCCAAGTTGATTTTGTATATTTAGATAAAATTGAATTACGTTCTTTCAAGTATCTATCACAGAAATGTACGGAGAAATCTATGATGTATCAAACGAACAGGCATGTTTCATTTGACAATAGGTGCATAGAAGTTCTGGGGATGGAAGCGAATAAATATGCTAACGCTAAAAAATTGATATCAACTCCCCCGCCCCCTAAATGAACAGAAGCGTCTAAAAAACCGTTAGGGCAATTTTTACTCGTTTTTTTTTAATTAATGAAAATCTAAAATGCTTTTTCATCCTTGACGTAATCTTAATTTCATCAGACTCCAATCAAAACTTTCCAAGTTATAGCAGGGCCAAGGATTAGCGGCCAGACAGGCCAATGACAATGAGGAAGACATGGTTTTCTGTGATGTAAGCGTCATATAACACCCAAAGAAGAAACTCGCTTACAACACTTCCTCGCCGGCTGGCTTCGTAAGTAAAAACGTGCATAAAAATGTCGTCCTGACGGGAGTATATGTATATGTATCTACTAGAGAAATGAGTAAAGTGTGATGCCACTTGCGCTTGCGTTTTCATCCCGTTACAATTTAGGAATAGAAATTGTACACATATTTGAATCTATCACAGTTACTGGTGTCCCAGTATCTGGTTCTTAAGATAAATTAAACTTTAATTCTGTTTCCAGCTTCATGTGACTTCAGTATCCTTGGAAAGATGATGACTAAATGTCCTTTGTTGTTATATATATTTCTCCTGGGATATTAATTATTACTAATTATTTCGGTGTCTCATGCCTTTGCTACCTACAACCCTCTCCAGTTGGTTGGTAAACAATGTAGAGTAATATTCTCCAATTACAGTACTCCCTAGTCGCTAGTAATTTGTTACAATTATCCCTGCCTTATATCCCCAAAAGTTGCGCCGGAAGTTTTCTGGGGTCTCTGAACTCGAATCTTGTCAAGCAGCAGGGAGTATTGTTCGAGTTTTCCGAGCAATCGACTTCGCTATTCACTACACGGATTTTGACAACGTTTTTAGCGGAGCCCTTTTTGTCGCACTCCAATATAACGCAATCAACTGAGATAGAGACCTTTTTACGATCCGAATTCGTAATTAACTAGAATCAACATTAGGATAATCTTTGGTAGGTATCGAGGTTCTCATGAGACAAAATGATTCAATCAAGATTGTCTTGTACCAACATAAATGAATTAGTCGGCATCATTCTATCTGAAGATAGTCAACCGTGTAGACTACTTTCTCATATAGTTGGTTGAATCCTAATTATTGCGGAAAGGAGAATCATAGCTGTAGCAATAGATGACATTTCATTTCACCTCTTATAATTTTGGACGCCGAAATACAGTGTCAGGCTGGCTATTTTCAAGTAGAATAATAATTTATTCACATTAATATACAACATGGTGAATAAATTTTAACCCACAATAGGATATCCTTGTGAGTGCAGAAAAATAAATACATAACTTACAATAACAAAATATGTCTATGCATCTTTAGCATACATGTATAACAGGTTCAACTTGAAAATAATCACTATAATATAGGAATGTGGTTCAAAACCCGGTCAGTTGTAACTTTCATTAATTTTAATTAATTTAACATATTAGAAAAACTAACCGCTAACATCAGAACTGAGTTTCAAATACCTAGCAGACAGACGCAAAACTACCTAACTTGATATTAGATTTCTAATATCTAATGCTTGATGTCAAGTCAGTTCAAGTAGCTTGAAAATCAAGTCAAGTCGTGAATCCCTAATCATAACCTGCCATACAAAAATCGTGTTGCAATCCAGATGCCTCTGGCGAAAATGATTGTACTAAGTCATTATTGCTTTGCCCTCTCTACATTTAAAAATGCTCCTCGGCTTATAACTTCAATAGCCAAAAAAAATCTTTGGTGTACATCCAGTCCGGCCGAAACTAAAGAAAACCTCAACCCCGTTAACCGCTGTTGTACAGATCCATGTCTCAGCTTGACAGATATAAATGGTGTTTGGATGCTACTACGGTTTGTATTACTTTGTGCGAACATCCCTTTCCATTAAGCATGAGGGAAAAAGGCTGACGCGATTTGTTAGATGTCAAAAATGTAGAAAGTCACCGAGCTACCAGACCGTGTCACGTTGTGTTCGTCTTGTCAGTCGGGCGGTATCAGCCCTGCTGGGTTTCATCCCGCGACAGCAGTTGTATTAGTCTGAGAAATTATAGAAAAGTATTGATAAAATAATACCAGCATATGGCGAACGCTACACGTTCAATGTTTATCGCGATACTATACCACGATATTTACTGATGGATCACAATAGACTCCAGACGTACAATATTTATCTTGACAGTATTTTCATATTTTTTGTGAAAGCCGTTTCAAAAATTGAGACAGAAAATCAGGTTAAATCGAGTGTAGCTATTTTACTGGCATTTTCGTTGAAACGACAAGTGAAAAGAAAGAGGTAGATAAAGAAATGGCTTCAAGATCGAGACAAATTCACGCATCTTAATTTATTGAATGCAATTCGACTTTACAAGGAAATGGACGATTATCAAAATTATTTCCGCATGTCTGATAACTGTTTCAAAAATCTTCTTGGATTAGTTACACCATTTTTGTTCAAAAAACGTACAATAATGAGAAAAAATTGTCCCATATTTCTGGCAAACTTTCCAAATTCAATATAAATGATTTTAAATGTTGTTGTTCCATTGTAAGAGATGACGCCGCCCCCTCCGAAGGTTCCACACACGTGCTTTCGTCATCATGCTCTTTGCTAAACTAGAACGCGTACTGACGATATATATTACGGTGAAACTAAACGTTCAATATATATCGCGTGATCCATAGATTGAAGACGGATTTCAAGATTTCTAGAAATCCTACTATACGTGATTCATCAATATATCACTCTACACAATCAATAGATATCAGAATATTGGATCGTGATTCAAGTATCGCGATAATTATTGAGCGTGTAGCGTTCGCCTATAGGAGAGACAGACGAGGCGCCAGGCGTCGGCGACCGCACAATAGTGAATAAATGTACGTCCCCAAGTGATTTTCAAGTCCAAAAAAATTGGCATGTTTCATTTGTCTATCCCCTGTTACACTTCGAAAACGATTTATTGTCTATACGAGGGATGTCTTTTAAGTGTTGCATATACAGGGGACTTCGAAGTTGAGTCATTTATTTTAACAGTGAGTAGATCTGATCAAAAGAAATGTTTTTTCCTTTAACATTTTTGTGGTAAAATTAAAGTAACAAAGTTATAGCCCTTTAGAAGTTTGAGTACCGCCCTGTCTCAATAATAATATTATGTGCTCGTGTTTGGCGACAACGGATATAATCCGCCTTATCGGTTCATCCCATCGGAAACAAAAAAGCGAAAGAATTTGAAACGCTGATCACGATGTTTTTATTCAGTCAATGTGTCAGTCTGTAACGCGTGAGTGAATAGTGGTGTTTGCTGCGCGGCTCAAACGAAATAAAAAATGGCACATGTTTATGCGGATCGGTTTCCCAATCGAGTGCAACCAACCCCTCGTGCCTTTGTTAATGTAGTACAACGGGCTCGTGAATCAGCTGACTTAAGACCTCACAGGACAGGGCATGCCGGTGCTCCAAAACCTCACGATCAAATACAGCTCCGCACTGAAATACTTGTTGGGAGGATACTTTATAGAACAAGGTAAAATTTTTTTTTTAATTTTCTTTTTATTTTTACCCACATATTTTGGTTTATCTTCCTTCTACAATCATTATAGTATCTGAAAATTAATGACTCAACTTCAAAGTCACCCTGTAGAAATAAAACAACACGGTAGGTAGTTTTAAATGACTTTATTGTTTTTCGAAGTATTCTAGACGAAGATAAATACACATCCGCATGCACTCGAACCAATTTTCGAAGCACTTATTCCACTCGCCTGCTGGCAGATCCAAAACGGCATTTTTGAATCCGTCAACTGTTTCTTCTGGTGACTGGAACCTTTGACCACACAGTCTGTTTTTAATTTTCGGGAAAGTAAAGAAATCGTTAGGACTTAGATCGGGACTATATGGAGGATGGTCCAATAATTCCACGTTTTCTTCCGTTAGATACTGCCTTGTTTTTTGGGTTGTGTGATAGCTTGCATTGTCTTGAGGAGGATGATTCTTCTTTCGGGGTTGATTTTTCGAAGCTCGGTGGCAAACAAATGGTGGTATACCAATCGGCAGTAACAGTTCTTTGCTCATTAAGAGGAATTGTTGCAATATGACCCGCTTTTGACACAAATGTCGGGACCATCTTTTTCGAAACACTTCGACTTTTGTTGGCTTTTCTTCACCTTGGAACACCCAAACAGCCGACTGGCGTTTATTTTCTGGTTCATAACAGTAAATCCACGATTCAGCACCACTAACAATGCTGTACACATTTTTTGAGTTTCCGGAATTGAAACGGTCAAGCGTTTTTGACACCGATTGACCCTGGCTGCTTTCTTCTCTTCAGTCAAGAGGTGGGGAATCCAACGAGAAACTGATTTTCTTACTCCTAATTCTTCATGTAAAATTTTTTGAAGTGAGGTCTTTGAGATCTTCAAGGACGCCTCAATATCGCGATATGTCACATGTCTATCTTCAATGATGAGTTTGCGCACAGCATCGACGTTTTCCTGGGTGACTGCCGTTTTTTGGTGCACCCACCCTGGGATCGTCGCTAAGACTCACTCGTCCACGTTTGAATTCTCCATACCAACGGGAAATTGTTGACTGATGTGCCGCTTCGTTGCCGAAAACAGACAGTAACTCGGCAAGGCATTCTTGTTGCGATAATTGCCTCTGAAGGTTGTAATAAATTATGGCGCGAAAATGTTCTCGGTTGAGTTCCATTTTTCTAATGACTTGGTGACACTTAAAAATTCACTGAGTGATGTTAAGATTCAGTACTGACGTTTGATCCGCGCGGCCTACTATGTTTCTATATGCAAAACTTAAAAGACATCCCTCGTATCACGCACGTCGTGTAATATTGACAGGTACATATCATCGCTGGAGCTAGGTTATTATATCAGTTACCAGTAGATGGCTCGTGGAGTAGTACAGTGTTGGTACTACGGAGTCGGCAAAAAGGGTCAAAGGGGGCCTATTTGTCAGGCTTCGCCTCTGCACTACTACTATTTCTACTAGACAGGATGTTTTGAAGTAAGCAATGGTAAATATACATACAAAAAATAAAGACAATATATTTTGCACTATAAGCTTTTGCCACTGGAAAAGTTATCCCACTAAAAGTAAAAAATCGAGTTTTTTCAAATGTTATTGGATGCAGTTTTAAAACTTCATTTGCAAAAATACTGATTCATCTAAAACTGAAATTTATATTATTTATGCCTGCTTCTGATATATGGCTACATTTGAAAGAATTATTACCTGTCAGAAATGACATTTTTAACCATAGTTTGTAGATTATGTAGTTAGATTAATTATTGTATATTTCCCTGAAGAAGCTGATAAATATAAGTGAAAGCTTGAACCAGGAAAGAAATATCCTTGCTGATGAAAACCTTAGAAATTGTCTAATCTCGTAAGCGTCCCGACATTTCAAAAGTTTAGCCCTCGGACTAATATACATTTGCCTCTCCAAGCGCGTATCACGAAACGAGCAAAATATAAAATGTTTAAAGATGTATACACCTATATACGCCTGTCAAATATAACGCAGTCAGCCGTAGTTAAAATGTAATACAATTTTTACTTCTCTTTTGTCTCTCAGGATTCAGACTCGCTGTCTCGTTTAGCAAGCTAGTGATAAAAAATGACTCGGAATTTACCAGAGCACTTGATTAATTGTTTCCAATATGTATCATCTACATTTTATTCATATTAATTTACTTCAATATTATCTATATTCTTTACATTTTATTTAAACATATTAATAAATGAACAAATAATTCAAAATCGAGATATCCATTTGGAATTAAGTTTAAATACAGTACTCAAAAAAATTAATGGAGCAAGAAAAAATTTTTCGGTGATGTTTGAGAGGCTGTATTGACTTTATACATTGCATTTTGAAGCTTTAAGATAGTTTAAGATAGTTTTCAGGCGTATTATCTGCCGAAAAATTTCAGCCGCAACAGGTCTCATGCGCAAGAGACATTTTTTGCAAAATGTTTTCCTTCTTTTTAGTCCACGGGCGCGGAGATATCTGACGTTGAATGAAACACAATCCTTTTGTCATCGACCACTAATACCTTGGTAATCACTCTGATCGCACAGAAAATGTAAGGGTATTTTCGAAAACTGTAACAAATCTTTAAAAAAAAATGTCAATTGCTTTTTTAAAATTGAAGATGATACAGATATCTAATAGTTACAACAAAAGAAGAAAAACGATTTGTCCATTACATGATGTCTTCATACAAAAATTTTGCTCCTTTGATTTCTTTCAAATTTTACCAATCGGTCCAGAGAAACGGTACAATGGATCGATCTGCCGACGTGCAGGGTTATTAAGGATACATAGAGGTATAAACAAACCTAAAAACAGTAGCTTTCTTTTTAGCAGTTTCCAAAGTGTGGTAGATTTTCCAAAACAAGGCGAGCTTTTTTAAACTTTAAATCAATTAGTAGGTAAACAAAAAAAAATCTCAAAGGTTACAGTCAAATTTTATTGATGGTTTATTCCAGTTTTCGGAAATATCCTTACATTCTCTGTGCGATCACTGGTTACACAGATATCAGTGGTCGATTACAAAGGGATCCGTTTTCATTTAAAATCGGATATCCCCGAGCCAAATGATCATGTCGAGATTTTAAGAAGCCGAATGAGAAGCCAAAAATTTTGTAAAAGATGTTTCTTGCACTATCCGTTCGAATTGCATGTGAATCGTATGCTCCTAAAATTTTTCGGCTAAAAAATCTCAAAATTAGAATCTTAGGAGTTTGAAAACGGTTTCTTCTAAGTGTGGATACGACCGTTTTTCACCGAAAACAGCCCGTCAAATATCACTGAAAAATTTGGATTTTGCTCCCTTAATTTTTTTTCAGTAGTGTAGTTTGGTGGGCAATAGAATAATTTAAGACCATATAACTGATCTGAACATACAATTCAACGTAATGTTTAATTGAAAATTATACAATCGGATCGGATATTAAAATGAATGGACATTGCTGCAAGAGGATAATAATTTTCGTCCATTAACGGGTAGCGTACTTGGTGATACATAGTGCATTTGCTCTAAATGGGCTCTCAAATCGAAGAACTGGACCGAAATGAAACGGATGCTCGCTCAAAGATAAATACTGCGTTGGAGCTCTAAAAGCAGTGATCAAACTTATTCTCTTTGTCTGTTCTCTTGGCGGTCTTAGTTTATAAGTGGCGTTATTATTGGGTATTTATATTGTTTGAGGATAAAAGCACAACATGCTTTTTTGTAGTATCTAACAGAATGTTTAAGCATTCTCGTAACTATTATATGAATAAAGTTTAAATATTAAATATAAATAATTTTTCAAGGTCCGCTTTACGTATTTAGATATTTAATCGAGTATTGTCCAAAATTATTACTTTGATTGAATATAAAGATTTTGTCTTCAAAATGTATATTTTGAGCATTTTCACTTTTTTCTATGAGCTAGAAGTGGCAAATGATCCCCTCCAATGTTGATTACTGAAAATTACCGGCAAAGTGAGGTGATGACTTCAAACGTGTGACACGTAACTTACGTTTCTCGATTTGTTCTTAAAATTTTACCCCACCATCCATGTATAATGTAGCTTCTAAAACCTACCGTGTGCATGTCTCGCTAATCAATATCCAAGCTTCACTGGCTGCCATATAAAACTACAGATGTATAATTAAAAAATAATTAAAATTAGGATCAGCAATTTGGATTTCTGCAGAGTATGTCAAGAAAAGATGCCATGAAAGTAGTCTTATCAGAAATTAGTCAGTGGATTGATAGTACTTGATGGTGTATTTCTAGATTGAAAAAAGGCGTTTGACACCGTTCATCATTCTCATTGACAGCAGTTTCTGACAGAAACCTAATTGAAAATGCATTACCTGAAAATCATATGGTATCATAATTTTGGGAACACCCAACAAAACTTACTTTGATGCTCTAGAGAAATCAGAAAAACTTATCTTTAAAACAATTTACAATAAACCAATAATGTTTTTAGTCCATGGCCTTAGAACAACATAAATATAAAAGAAAACTAAATTGTGTTGAATACGAGTATCATACAAGAAATATATATGATTTATTCAAGATTCCCCAACCAGGAAAGAACTCATTGCTATTTTGTTGGACGTTCCTATGTCCAAGATCTTATAACCTTCCACCACCTGAAATAAAGATACAAACAAACATTAACAAGTTTAAATAGGGGTTAAAGAAATGGATAATATCTGCTACTCGATCTGAAATTCACCAAGCTATCGACCTAAAGAATACTTAGTTGGAATAACCATTTCCCATATACCTGGAGCCAACAAATTAATGTACTACTTACCTTTACCAATCAGGATCTTCACTTATTTCCTTTGGTTAAATATTTTGATATTTAATTGTGCATTTCAACTTATGTTAATAAAATGTATATGTTTCAAATGTATGTACACAAAACATGTATTGTAGATTCCTGTATATTTTTATATTAATGAATGTGTCATTAGACAGTAGACAAATTTGATGTGTTGTGAATAGTCTCATGGCCCATGCACAAGGAACTTGTATTCCTTTTTATGGGATCGTTCATATGTATTCGAATGTTGTTTGTAAACGTTTTGAATAAATATTATTATTATTATAGTTGAAATATATACTGCTGTTTTGATCACCTCGGGGGCCTTTTCCAAAGTGCACAAGGGGGCATGTCAAGATGTGTTGAAGTGCCGTGGTTTCTCCTAAGTGACCTCAAGACATTCAAAGTCTCCGTTGAATTCTCCGGCATTTTTAATCAAGCATCATGCTCTGTCGCCTTGTGCCCAATCCTCGTACCACTTCCATCTTGACCGCATAACTTCCAAATTACCCGGGTATAAATTTCCACCGACTGTCTTATACGAAGGGAAATATTTTTCCTTTGCCGCGCATAGTTATCGTTTCATAAAGGGCTGGAAAGCGCGCGAGAAAAGTATGAGTTATGGGCGAGATCCCGGACAAGGCGTTCGAAAAGGGATAGAATTTTGTTTACCAGCCGTAAGTTGAAATTATGCGTGATAGATGGAGATAACGGAGAAGAACCGACAGCACCGGGGTTGGAAATTTTCCAACAGAAGGCGGTCAATACTGAAACTAATGATACAGAAAATTCCGATTCATTGTGCTAGGTCGAATAAATGAAAGATATCGGTTAGTTCCAAAAGTTAGAAGAGCTTCTGAGAATCTATCATCTCATTACCTTGTTTGACTTGCCCATCACTTGGATTCTGTTGAACTATACGTATCTGCGAAAATCAATAGTTAAGCTTAAAAATCGCTTGAAGATGATTTAATCTTAAAATCCTCTCCGGGTCTTATAGAGCACGATTGAGTTAGATAGTTGGCGAACTGAAAAATTATAATTTTTAATTACCGAATTTTTAAGTATTGAATATACCCATTTTTAGGATTTTCATATATTAAATCGCTTGCAACTTTTGAGAAATAGTAATCCAAACCTTTTTTGTTAAGAATGATTCAAAAACTTGAACAAAATGTGTCAGGGAGAAAAAAATCCATATTTTGACGTTGCCAGATTGTAGCAGGCGATTTTAAATGCATGGTAGGCTGTTAAGGTAATTTGTAACTTTAAAAGTAATTTTAAGGGTAATATATGGAATTTGTTTGGCAGCTACAATTTCATGCTTGGGATATTAGTAACCTTGTGTGAAAATTTCATCCAAATCCGACCAGTACTTTCCGAGTTCTAGACGGGCCAACGATTTGCGGACGCTCCTTCAAACATACCGACCCACAGACAGACCGACGGAAATGAGTGACATGGTTTTGAGACTTACATGTCATGTAACATCCAAAAAACATAATATCTCATTTTCGAAATTTTTTGCGATTACAATACTTCGCCAGTAGGCGTGGGACGTAAAAAAATCTGAAAACAAAATATCACCCACCAGTAATTAAAGACTTGTTTTTTCTTTTGTTGGAGTAAATCATTATAAATTGTAAATAGAAGTTGCTGTTTATGTATATATTGGGTTGCCGAGTGTATTTGTAGTGCAAATATTGAATTTCATAAAATACGATATAATATTTATTTTATGAAGCATGTTCCATAATAATTAACGATACATTCCATTGGCTCTGGTAGTTTGTTAAGACTCATAAATTGATTGAAATGTAAAATATACAACCTTTATGGTCTATAAAAGTCTATTGAGTAATTTTATTTCAAAAAACCAATTTTGCAACAACTTTAGTAACTACCTATAGTAAATCAATAAAACAATATAAAGTAAATCAAGTTAGTCACTTGGCACTTTCCACACATTTTCAAAAATTTGTATTTCGCGGGAATGTCAATAATTTTCCTTCTGAAAAGTGAAAATTGAACTTATTCATTATTTTATAGGAACGAAAAGTGGAAAAATGTGTACACCAAAGTGACGTAATCAGTTTTTCCACGCCACACAGTGGTTCAGAGGGCACCATTTCCGCGAAAAAAGTATTAAGATTTAAAATTTTGTTACTGGTAAAGAGATTTTTATGAGCCATCCCTCATAGAAAGGTAAAGAAACTCTCTTTAAAAAGTTGTATCAAAATTTGAAAAATGAAGATGTCTGCACTATACAGGGCGTTCCTAAAAGGTCGTCAAAATTTTAGCACTTATTCCTGAGATATAGGGTGGTAAAGTTAGGAAATAAAAATCCCTTTTTTTAATTCATGAACGTTTCTTAAAAAATGGTTAAGAGGGGGTTTTTAGGATGCGAAACCCGAATATGGACGTTTTTTCATTGTGGCCGTCAGAGGGCGCTTCACACTGCACCTCGCATCATTTTAAATGGACATAACTTTTTTCTCAGTGCAGTTTTTTACTTTTTTTGTTACAAAAATACAATTTTCTCTATATCTTTAAGCGAAAAAGGCACTCCTGTTAAAATATGGTATGGTGAGCAGTTTTCGAAAAATTCGCAAATTAATCAAATCAATGCAGATTGTGGGGACCTTAAATCTCAGAACTTTACAAAAAATGAGTATGTGATAGATCCCGTCAAAATAAATATAATAAAGATGTGAATCAAATTTAGTGAAAATAGCTGTACATTAATGTTTTGTGGTGTAAAAAATATAACTTAAGCGTTTTTAACAGTTGAACTCTGTTTATGGTTCTGTTCAAATACCAGTCGTCAAATAATAAGTCTATAGTCTATATTTTTCATTTTGGTTGGTTTTTGTCGCGCAGTAAACTCTAACAATTCGTCTACAAAAGTTGCAAATATTCGCAGCTAGTTTTTTCTTTATGTATTGAGGTGTCTCAAACATTTCAAACTTGTTTTTAAAAGATGGAAATACCTGCATTTTTTTTAGCGGAACCCATCTATGACAAACTTCTGAAAAAAATGCACGGATTTACTAAAAAATATGCCACGACAGCGCAAAGCGACTCTCAACATTCCTTTCAAATTCAGTTGTTTTTCCAAACGTCAACTATATTGAACTTAATAGGTTAGAGCCTTCTGTGACGTCATAGGGCACGCCTAAATTTTAACAAAATTTATGATGATAATTGATAAAAAATGCTTTTTTGTTTAGAAGTTAAATAAATGAGAGATGAAATAATGTAAGAAAAAGGAAAATGTTTCAAATAGGTAATTTTAGAATTAAAAAATATTTTAGCAGAAAAAATAAAGAGAAATATAATATTTATACTTTATTACTATTTTCGGGGAAATGGTGCCCTCTGAACCACTGTACGCCGTGACGATACTTCTGCCATGCAGCTTATTCTTCCTTCAAGTTTGAGGAAAATGACACTTATTCTCAGACATCGAAGGTTTGACGTCCTCGTTTGGAATAAAAATCAAATCATGTTGGCTGATTCTTCAGCAGGAAAACTACAGACGATTTCTCTTTCAATTTGCAAATTTCGAATTCATTCTTTTTTCTAACACATGAGAAAAAAGGTGACAAAGAGCAATATCGTTGAAAATTGGGTGTAAACTGTATAGTTAAGTTATTAAAAGTGCAATTTTGTCACGTTACAGACATAATCAAACTTGGTATATTATCGAGTAATTCAGCTTTCGTTCATCCGACCACCGACGGCCAACCATGAACAGCTGTTTCGTGTTATTTGGCAACTCATCAGCACGGTGTAGGCTTGGTCTCGGTGGAGAATGAATGAAAGCTGTTCGTTCAATGGCAAGTTGACCTTGTCAACTATAGGACTAGAACCGGCAGCATCTCGCCGTCACAGTGGCGGCTTACAATACGAGTTGGGATAAAGTTCCAACAGTCAGCTTGACGTTTTCAGTTTCGCAGTGGTGTGTTCTGTTAATAGATGACACTTTGTACTGTCTCATTTTGGTATATCATAATTCAAAGAAGGGTTATATTATCCCAAAATTGCAAAACTCTGGTTCTTGACTCTTTCGTATCCTATGCGATATTGATATGT